>OX467088.1:19776642-21089064 GCA_950106755.1 Climacium dendroides
ACTCAATAGGAATGATAGTTGTGAATTGAAAACCAAATTGTTAGATTGTTATAGTTGAAGTTGAAAAAGAAGGAGAAATCTCAAGTATCTAGAACAACTAATAGGATTGAGACACGAAGGGTGGACCATGTGAGATGTCGCAAGGTGTCATTAGGCAAGTGAAAAATGAAAAAGTAGTGGTTAGGAGGTCAAGAGTTTTCTAAGCCAACCATTAGAAAAGTATAGTATAAAATTCCAAATAGAAGAAAGGAGGAATAGTAGCTAGAATTTAGTTGCAAATTTGTATTAAAAGTCTACTTTCAAGCGGTGAGCATAAATTACCGAGCGACGAAACCATGGAGAAAAATGGAGATCCTGGGAGACTCATCTACAATGTCCAAGACGACTCACAAAGTGAGGTAAGATTCTAAATACCCAAATTACTATCAAATTGCAAAGTAGATGGTTTTAAATACCTTAGCCGAACTAACCTTTTAAGTCAGAATATTAAAACTAGATTTTCTCCAAGTTTTAGATTCAGATTGTGATACCTTTAGTTTAGAGGTTTCCAAAAATGTCTCACACTTAGAAATCCAATGAAAAATGAGAAAGATAGAGATGGATGAAGTTTAGGGGTCAAAATGAATGAAAGTTAGATAAATCATCCAAAGTCAACCATATTAGAAAGTCAAATAGTAAATAGAGTTCAAAGACCAAAAGTCAAATCTCAAGTAAAATTATAAGGTAGATTAGTAGAAATCAATGGATGAAGTTTGATGAACCAATTAGTGGTCAAACTTCATCCTTCCATAACTATTGTTAGAAAGCTTGGATGAGGACGAGTTTTATATTTTTAGAAATGGAATAATATGTTCTGTCACTTAAAAATGATAAATCTAGACTGAATTCATTTTGAATAAAAACCACATTGGCTTAGTTAGTTGAGATAAAAGGGTAAAACTTATAGTTATTTAGAATTTTTTGTTGTTTTGTTTATTTTTCACATGTAGGAGTTAGAAAGATCCATTGCTTGGAAGGCACAATGGATTGACGCTAGGCACCCTTAGGACAAAACTTACAAAACATACAAAACAATACTAAGAACCTGGTTGTACAACATTAGTTTACCATGGGTGGGTAAAAAAGTGCTCACACACCGTCATCCAATTTTCGGAACTTTTTAGAGTTCCAGAATTAGGTTTTTACACCTAATAGGATTTCTCCGGATCCGGAGTTCCGGAATTTCCCAAATCCTCCTAATCCCCTATTGGAATTCAAAACTTTCCTATTTAAAGGAATAAATTTTAAATTTTCCCGTTTAATGCTAGTTTTCTGTGTCTAACATGTGGAATCACACTCCCACCTAGGTTGTCACATTGGATGGACGGACGGTCCGTCCGGTCCGTCCGATAGGAATGACGTCCGTCCGAAGTATCCGAAGTGGTCAACAGGCAGCTAACTTTCTGTGAATGGAAAAAATTCGGATTACAAGAAAATTTAGCAACACTTGGATGCCAGCATGGAAAGTGGGGCGTAGACGGAAGAGAGTCGGGGCGGAAACAAGGTGTGGACGGGGACGCAAACGACATGGGACGCGGACCCTATCAAAGCGTGGACGTAGTTTAGGCGCACAGATGGGAAAGGGGGCGTGGACGTTGTTCAGGGCGCAGACGGGAAATGGTGGGCATGGACGTGAGGGTGCAGTTTAGGGCATGGACGAAGGACAGGAAAAAATGGCATTGGGTGTTTAGGCCCTTCAATTTAAACCCCTAATTGCCCAAGGCACCAAATTCTGGTGTTTTGAAAAGTTTGAAGTTAAATAAAATCCAACCAAATTTCTATTTTTAATAGCTTATATTTTTGAATAACTCTTTCTGAAGTTTAGTTTTAGGTTCAAAAATCCGATCAAAAAAATGAATGATTATGATTTTTTATTGAAGATTCTATGCAAGGATGTCCATTGCAATCTTGATTTCCCATAGTGTTGAGGGCTTTTGGAAATGAGCCTCAAATACACTAGACCTTAGAGAGAAATTCACATTAAAAATTCATTTTAAGGAATTGTAGAATTTTCTTGGAAAATCTGTAAATTGATTGGGGTTATGCATGCTAGGCCCTACAATCTCATTTTTTTTGGTGACCAACTTTTTAGAGTTGACATGCTAAAGAGAATCGAAAAATTTTCATAGTTTTAACACCCTCATGATCAAACATTATAATCTTTCAATCTATAAGAGATATTGTTATGTTTTCTTTTCTTGTGTGATCCCTAACATCTATAGTTTGAGTCTGCATGGTTACAATTCAAAAGAAATTGGTACAATTTATCAAAATGTTGATTTTTTGTTCAATTTAGAGCAAATTCCAAGTATTTCAAAATAGGCCTTGGGCACATAGCGCCAATCTTTGCGGCACAGAAGTTGAGGCACTTCAGCTCCGCTGCATATTATGCATACTACGCAAAGCCGGTCGAATAGTTCACCATCTAAGCACAATTGGAGAAAGTGCAAATGGATTCACAGCCCAAAAGTCCGTTACATCCGAAGACCGAGTACGAGCTCTTCCGTGACAAGAGGAAGGCGGAGATGCAAAAAGCGATGGAGCTTGTCCTGCGTGCAAGACGAGAGTTGTGAGTATCCTTCTTGAATGCAATTGCTATATAGTAGAAGTCTTTTTATGCAGGGAGGAACGCATACTCGATCAAAGAATTAAGCGTCGCACGAAATAGGTTTGTACAGGTAGTTGGCGACGCGTCCTCCTGCATGGGTGCTTGGATTCATGCTGGAGGCCACTTTGTGTTGTTCTCAATGTGTCTTCCAAATTTTGGGGTAGCATCCATTTCCGCAATTGTCACAAAAATTGAATTCAACGACGCTCTAGGGTTCAGGGGCGGGAAGCAATTAAAATAGGCAGCTAATCCTTCTTGGGCCTCATGCAGTGGCATTCTGGTTGTCTGGTTGTCATAGTTCAAATAGCCAAAGGTGCCTGGAGCGTGCAAAAGTCATTTTCTAGTTGCATACCTATCATGTTTATTGTTCTGAGGGCAATTTTATAGCTATCGTCACGTGTACCGTTGGCGGGGTCTTTTCCGGTGCCTGCTCCCGCAATGGAAGCGTGAACCCTAAGCGAAGTGGGACCCTGCTTCAGAGAGAACTAATTCATGTGATTTTGGTGGGAGAGCCCATTCATTGTATTGCTTTCCTTTCTAATTTCTTCTTTGCCATACTCCAAGGCCTTCGTCGTTATGCTCACTGGGTGCGGTGCCAAACATGTAGGGACGAGGAGCGTCGTGGAGAGAAAGATACGGTCACTCCAATTGCACAGCGCAAGATAGTGACTTACAAAGAATCCGCGCGTGAAGACCTTCGAAAAGGAGTTCGGAGGACTAACAGTAGAGTGGGTGGCAGGTGCCTCCACCCATTGAGCCCAATGACAAGTGCAAGGGGGTCCTCCTCCGAGGTCACAGAGTCAAATGACAAGGATATCGTAGCAGGTATGATAAAACTAGCAATTACTTGTGACCATGCTCAACAGCAATCTGCCAAGAACACGGATGGCGCAGGTACAGAGTTTTCACGCTCCTTGTCTCGTGGCTTCGGATTCAGTGGTGCTGCTTCTCTCTTGCAGTGCATCTTGGAAGTGCTAGGGTGGCAAAGATGCGTCCAAATTGAAATAACCACTAGTTAGATTCACTATTAGGATAAATGGTGTTAGAGATACGTTCAAATTCAAATATCTAGTGGCTACCTTAAGTATTAGGGTTTAGAGGCAATGTGCCCTCTCCAAAGCAGTGATCGTCTTCTCGGTACCATGGAGAATTGCTAATCGTCAATTCTCTTCTAATATGTGCAGATTCAAAGGGAAAACATGTAGATTCTAGTGACTCGGACGCATCATCGCATGAGCGTCTTGTTGATCGTAGGAAGAAGCGCCAGAAAGAGAAGCAATTGCCGGTCTCTCCAATGGCTGCATCGCGCACGCAACAAATTGCGCCACCTCCATCCCTAGCCCCCATGGCACCATTGCAAGTGATGGCAGCAACTGCGCCCGCTGCAGTACCTGGAAGAGGAGGTTGGTCGTGGTTTCCGGGTCAGTGGTTGTAAGCGCAACCTTCCCAACCATCGGCGCAGTGGTCAGTACCTCCGCCAGCAAGTTACCTCGATCTTTGGGTCGAGGTTCTTCCTGCAGTTCCTCCAGAGACTGAGGACAAGTCGTCTTGTCGTAAGAGGCGCGTTGTATACGATGTGGGGAGCAAAGACAGGGCGGGAGCAAGAAGAAAGCCCAACCGCGTGGCCATGAATGATGTTGGCGAAGTGAGTGCTGCATGCGAGGACAAAAATGCTTGGGATCGCTGCATCTGAGACCTTGTCCCTAAGATTTTGGACATGAGCATCGTGGAGTGGTCACAGCAGAGTCCACAAGCTCTGAAGAAATTGAAGGAGGCTTTAGATAGTGAATTCGAATACTTGGGCCAACCTTTGAGCATGGAGGGGTTTCGCGCTGCAATTACCAGGTACATGAAATCTGAGCGCTTTTGGTTGAAGTCGAAGTGGCTGAAAAATCCCAAAGAAAAATGCCCCTTGCATGTGGATGATGATCAGTGGGACCGGCTCATAGAATATTGGCAGACACCTGCCCAACAGAACAAGTCATAGAAGATGCAAGAAGTGCGACAGAATGTAACTAACTATGCCCTAGTGGGTCGGAAAGGGAAAGTAGGAAAAGACCCGATAATTGTGAGACATTTCTCTTTTCTTGTTCAAGATGCTCTTACAAAAAGTAGAAATGTTTAGGTTCTGCTTGGCACCTTCTTTTCTATTATTGGTAGTCTGACTAGGCTGCAATGCATGCTTCTTGATTGTATTCTTTGAAGGCTTCTATGTAAGTCATTATTTGTTTTGCACTTTAGCAAAGGGAAGGGGGACCAAGTAGTTCGGGCATCACAGACATTACTGAGGGTGTGCATCGTACTCCCATGGAAGCTGATGGTGATTCAGTAAGATGGTTTCTCGTCATGCAATTCTGTCCACTTGGCCAATGCATTTTTGCCATTTCCCTTGTACCATCTGGTCAGTTTTTCAATAACTCTGGAGAACATCTTTGATGTTGCATTCTTTTGTAGGCTTTGCTGGGAATTCTGTGCCCATGGGGTTAGCAAAGATTTGTGACATACTTATCATTGTTGGAACCTTACTCGGTACAGTGTCTTAGCAGTGACAAATGCAACTTTCTTGTTCCATAGGAGTCATTTATCGGTGACAAACATCATTTGAATGTTACTAGAATGTGACTTCACAATGACTGAAGTAATTGTGAACCTTTCTTATTGTTTTGCAGGTGGATCACGCAAGTAAGTTGTCGCTGAGGTCAACCGTGGAGTCCTTGGCAAAAGATGTGGACATCAAGTTCAACCAAGTGATGGCCACTACATCCGCTCAAACTGAAGCGATTGAAAATTTGCGATCCATGTTCCAAAGTTTCATGGGAAGGTCTAAAGATGGTAATGAAGGTAGCCCCTCCATCACTCATTCGGCGTTGGATATGCAAGAGTCAGGTGGCTTCAAGCACTTGGACGCTGCGTGCGTGCTTCCTGGATCATGGAAGAAGACGAAGTCTATGGCTGAAGTCGGTGACAGACGCCATCGAGGCTACAAAGTGAAAGCTGCAGCCGGACCTGAAGATGGCAATAGGCGACCCAATTGTGAGCTTGCTAGGAAGGAGGAGGTCACCTTGTCTTCTAATTCAGACCTCCCAAACATTGAACAAAGCATTCAACAGTTATAGAAGTGTGAGGTCGTGGAGCGTGAATTCAACCAAACACAGAAAGAGGCAGCCCCCAACAAAGTTGCGAACCTATATTCTATTACAATGAACGCAAAAGATACTGGAATGGCAGTCATTGAGGAGGCTTCCTCCATTCAGAAGGGTGCGGTCACAGAAGAAGGGGCGGTATTTGGTGAAGAAGTTGTGGCCTCAAAACAAGGAAAATTTGCAGACGTTGTCTCACGGGACACTTCAGAAGGAGTCTACAATTTGGAGCAGTCCATGGCACTTGCTGAGGAGAAGGGCCTTGACACCAATGCCTACACATGTGAAGCACCTACTCCTCCTGAAGTGGCTAACGCATCGGCAATGGGAGTTCAAGTAAAAGACTTTGAAGAACATACTCCGACGGAAGGGTCGCCATCATCAGCCTATAGAGTTCAAGTACAAGACCCCGCCAAAGGTGGAGAGATGCTTGAAATGGAAGGAGCCCTCACTGCAGAAGGCGAGGTGTTGTGCTTGGATGCTGCCGACGAGGGAGGTGACAGGGGTGCTCGCAGTAGTGAGCGAGAACGTCCAACACCAACAGACGTTCCATCTGGGCTTTCAAAGAAGGCAAAGAAACCCCTGAAGTCTCCTTTGAAGGTAACACATCATGCAATTTCTATTCCATCCAAGTCCACTGACGTCTTGTTGGGGAAGTCTTTGCACGATTTTGTAGTGGACAAGAAAGGAGGGAATAGTTTGGACGTCCCAAAATTGGTCATTTTCAATGTCCATGGAACCTTGTTGGATTGTAGCTTGCTGGATGTCCCGAATCCAAATACTAGAATCCGTTCAAGTACAAAAACCAACCTCAAGAGACTTGTTTTCCGGCCTTGGTTGAAACCTTTATTGGGATGATGTTTTGAGCACTTTAAAGTTGCATTCTGGGGAAACAACAGTGCTCCGTACATGCAAGACGTCCTTCCAAGCATGCTTGCGAATTTGAGGGTTGGCCTTGATCCGATTCCCGTTTTTTCTTGGTCTAGTCAACCCTCAGTGGAGCTTGACCCCGAATTGGTCAGCCCTAAGACACGGGAGAAGAACTGTGCACAGTGTATGCGCAATTCCCGGCCTTTAGTGCAGAAAACACGCTTATAGTAGATAGCAAAAGCTGTAGAGTAGCTTGCAACCCTCATTTGAACGTCCTAATTACTACTCCGTTCTATATGAAGTGGCTCTGGACTTTGTCCAACGACAAGGAGTACCTCAAATGTTACCTGTGGCCGGTGCTTGAGGCCTTCTGGAAATGTCTAGACGTCAGTACCTTTCGAAAACAATATTCGCAAGTTGTCAACGATACCATGGCTCAAATGTTACAAAACCGGAAAAGTGGACGACTATATGAGTTTCTAGACATTGTAGAAGGTGAGGGGACTTGCAGACCACGTGGTTGCACATGGAAGGTATCCCCTCACCTTCCCTGGAATATGATCGTTCTAACTATTGACTCACCTTCGTGCAAGGCAAACCGGAGCAGCAGGAAACAAGGAGTAAGATAGTACCAGTGCCTGAGAAGAAGCACGAAGCATCTAAAAAGGTGCGATGTTGATGACCAGGGTTGGCACTCATTTGGATCGACCCTACGCTGGTTCAGGGTCATTGGTCACTTTCTAGTCACAAACAAGTGATGTTTTAGTGGTGCCGCGTTGCATACAAGTCATTTTTGAGTCATCTATCCCTTGCTATAAACTTAGCGTGTCCAAGTTGTCTTTGATTGAGCTCATGGGCATCCTTAGCTGTCGTTAAATGTCAGAGCAGTACTGAAGTGCGAAAATCCTTCTTCAGGAAATGTTAGATTGAGTTGGGGGGCTTCCATCAAGTCCGAACCTCAAGATTTTCCAATTAGATGGTATTTAGTGAGTAGCTTGACCCCTGTTGTTCTTTGCGGGGCACTTCCGAACTCTATACTCTCTCCACCTATAGGCTTATAGACGATTTCACTTCCCACGAGGTGACACTCCTATACATATTCAGCCACACAAGAGTTAAGTGGTATGGTAACTCCAGGGACGTTTTCATCATTCATTGTTAGTCATTTTTATGTTATTTCAATGTTGTAAGTAAAGCCTAAGACCAATAGCACTGTCTATATGCAATTATTTTCAAGTTTGATCCTCTGAGCTCAGTGAAACATCTGTTATAACATGCAGTGGATAGTCGGCACTCCAGTGTTCCTCATGAACCCATGAGCAGTGCGGCAAAAAGTGGCAAAGGCAACCATAAGCAGAGTTTTAGGTCAGCACAAGTTCCACTTTAAGGAAATACCGGAGTCCTGATGCAGGGTGGATGTTACTGAGGTTCTCCAAGAAGGAGTTTCCCTCATGTATTCCAATGAAGATGTGGACCAAACCTTAATTGAACATGTTCGAGGGACTGCTGCTTTGTGGAAAATCACGTATATGAAAGTGGTCACCTGATTTGTAATGTGGCTTCTTGCTTTTAATTGTAGAGGGGTCCATAGTTCAAGTGTGACTAAACCTTCCAGCCTTGTAGGCATTGCTGTTGTAAATGATACTGAAACCATTTTACATTTGAAAATGCAGAAATGTCTCTATAATGTTTTCTATGTAAGCTTCATGGACCGCATGTGCAGGAAGATGTGGATGCTACCCACATGTTAGTCCCTATAGGTGCTTTTGCAGGAGTCCTTGTTGTGCTGATTTGTCTCGCACTGTACATGTGCAATTATCTCCGAGTTAGGATGCATTGTGCTCATTGTACTTTGTTGCTCTCCCTCTTTGAAGTCATAGGATGTAGTGTAGAGGAGTCACTGTAAACTTGAATATCAGTCGTATGCAACTGTTGTATGACTTCTATGACTACAGCAATTCCACCGGTATGGCTATCTCATGATTGAAAAATGACTTGACTGCCACTGCCATGCGCGGGTACAATGCCACCTACACCCTATGCAACCGTGATTGTACGACAATTGAAAAATGACTAGCCACGTATCCACCTTGCTCCAATCGCAAAATATCTTCCGTACTAAAAAATGACTTAAAAATCACTGTGACCATGGTCATCCACGTCACATTTGGCATGGGTCTGCCATGACTCCATTGTCACTAGAATGTGACTGGCAATCAACATGTCCACCTCAGATTTATAACACGTCTCCCATTACTACAGAATGACTAGCAAATGACTATCTACATCCGAATCCACGTCGGATTTTTCAGGGGTCACTACTTACTCAAAAATGATTACTGAATGACTGATGACGTGGAAGTCCATGTCAGATTTCAAATGGGTCAGTCCTTCCTCAGAAATGACTAAAGAATGACTGTCGACGTGGTCGTCCACGTCAGCTGCCACCAAATCAATCACTCGCCACATGGCATCTGAGTCCACATTTTCTTTAAGTCTTTATCTTTCTAGCCTCATGCATTACAAGTTTCATCCAAAATCCCATCCAAGTTCACAATGGATGGTGATAATACATGGGCAATCATTTATGAATATGACTTGTCCACTATGACTGCAAGGTCCAAAGTTTCCCTGCAGTCATTTTTGTCCACTATGACTCCTAGGCAATCCTTCTTCGCAATCATTTATACACTATTTTTTTTGTAGTGATATACATGAAAATTTGATCATCTTACATATTATTCCAAGGATACTATTGTCATTGGGGTACATTCACACCAGAGGAGATGAAAAAGTGGAGAATTGGTATTAACTTCATCAATGTACTAGGAGTCATAAACATAATCCATGTGAAAAAATGGATTTTTCCATTGGTTTAGAGTTTGTTTCCCAAAAAGGAGAATTAATTTTCCCTCATTTCCTTTATAGTCATTATTTATGAATTAAATCATGGAATAAAGCAACAATATTTGTAGCTTCATGGAATATTTTGCAATCTCAAAGTTACTAAAATGAACACTAGAGAGTCAAGAAGTTATTCCAAAGAAATACAAGTTCTTGCTACAATTCAATAATAGACTTTCTCTTTGAAAAAAGAACAAAAGGCATATTTCCAATTGATTTTTTGGCCCTTTGAATGAGGTTGCCAAATCCAATGTAAACAAGTTTTTGATCGCAGGATCATCATCCATGGTATTTATATAAAATTGCTACAATTATCTAGTGGATGAATTTTCTAGTCAATGAATTTTTTGATTTCTTGGTCACAAGAAATTTTTGGAATCAATACAAACCCACACCCTAATTCCACATTAAAATCCCTCTTGAAACCGCAAGGGAAATCCACTAAGGTGACGACATCCAAAACCATTGTGTATCCATTTCTAACAATTTGACGTCTATTGAAAGTGTCTTCCAAAGTATAGTCATGCATTCAAAACTTACAAATTGCCTTTTGGAGCCATTCAATGATTTGTACATAATATAGAATAAAATTGTCTTTTTTTGTCTTGCATTATTATCACTCAATTCTTACCCAATCCCATCAAGCATTCCAAAGTTTAGTTTCAAAATAGCAAAATTCCATTTTTGATAAATTTTTTAAATCAATTTTTGTGATTTTACATAATATTCTATTGATACAATTGGTGATGAATTTTCTTAATTTGATTGCATGGATATGTAGGGAACATCCATATGCACATCTTTCATATTAAAAAGCACCCCCTTAAGTAACAAAAAGATGATCAATGAAGAGTTCAATGAAAAGTGTCATATGACCAAATTTTGAAGAAATGGATATCTCTATATTTTAACTTCATTTTGGTAAAGTAATTGTACTATCATACTCAAGTGTACAAAATTAATTACCATGTGAGGTGGGAATCAAAAAATCTAATTACAATAAAGAAATATCTATTTTACAAAATTTGGATATGGTCATCCTAATATTGAAATCTCTATAGATGGAATTTTGAAGCTTTTTTGGAGATGCTTATTGGAAAGAAAGATGTGCATATAGATGTTTCCTACATACCTATGCAATTAAACTTTAAAAATTCATCACCAATGATTTTCAATCAACGATAATGTAAAATCAAGAGTTTTAAATGAAACAATTTACTAAAAATAGAGTTTTGTTTTTTTGAAGCTAAAATTTGGGTATGGTTGATTGAGATTGTATAAGGATGCAATGATAATTATGCTTACCAAAAAAACACCAATTATAATATACATTGTACAAAAAAAATTTGAATGGCTCCAAAAGGCAATTTATAAGCTTTTAGGACGCAATTGCATACTTAATCGTTCTTATACTTGATTGTGATTAGTTGATTGTTAATTCCCTAGATTTCAATTTTATAACCAAGCTATGTGACGAGTTCAATGGCCTAGGGAGTTTTGACTTTGAAAATTCATAGTAATTACATGTTTTATCCACAATTCATTTTTTTTAAAACTCATGATTTTCATGCTAGTCCTACTTGTCTTCCAAGGAAAATTGAAAAAAAAATTTACAAAAGAAAATTGAGGTATAAACTCTACAAAAATCTAAATCACTGTAATTTCAAAGGTACTTTGAGCTCAACCCACCTTATACAAATATTAGCATAATCTATAATTGAGTAACCCATCATGATTAAATTCAAATTAATTCCTAATGAAAGCTCTTGTAAATCCAAAATCGTTTGAAGTTGCTTTTGTCAACTCAAATGAAGTACTATACATGAAGGTCTAATTCAACACTCAAGTGCCAAAATGAATTTCTACATTAGATTCTTAGAGGTGGCACTTCACACCATTCACAAGATGACATGTGACACTTCTTTTTTCCTCCAAAAATGACTTAATTTATATTGAATTTGACCTTCATGTAGGGTAGCAAAAATTGTTTTTGTGCATGCATGGATCTCACTCATGAAATGCCTTGAAGGCCTAAATTTTTTAAATGTCATTAAAACACAAGTCAAGAATGAGATCCTATGGTTAGAAGTTCTTCAAAAGGCATAAAATTTTATTTGCAACTCTATTTGTCCAAGACTATTTTTGTGTAATTTTGAGAGTATTTTCTTATTTTTCAGCCAAGGAACTTTATGGGTTAAAATGTAGGGTAAAGTCATGATCATGATAACTTGATATACGTAAGCTTATACTAAGTTCAAGGACTTAGGCTCTCGGCCATAGTACAAAAGGGGGATTTTAATATTCTATTAGAACTTGGGGGGGAGGCACACCCCCATACATTTACATATCATGTGCGATAATGGGGTATTTAATTGGGGGATATTTATGTGTTTTGGAGGGTTTTTTTCTTCCCTATTTTTAGATGAAAAGCTACCAACATGTATTTTTCAGCACCCTATTTTTTTATAATTGAATTGAGGGACTTATTTTTTGCACCCTATTTTTTTTATACATTGAAAGCTTCCTAGGAAAATATTGGAAAAAATACTATGGCAATGTTATGACAAATTTTTTGAGCAATGAGCATTCTCTACAATTGAAACTAGCATTCAACATTTCAACACCAATGGGTCAAGAATGAATACCAATTACTTATGAGATTACTTAGTATTAAAAGTCTAATTGCAATCACCAATGACAAAATAGACACCAATGGCAGAAAAACGAATAAGCACAGATTTGGAAAGTTGAGGAAGTTGTACTACAAAATTTGGAAACACATACCAAATATTAGGAGTACAAGGCGGACCACCCTAAACTTGGTAGAACATGGAATCCAACACATTCAAGAAATCCAAAATTGAGGATTGAGGTAACACAACTAAAATCCAGAAACAATCAACGTGGAGTTTACATTCAGAGATAGGAATTGAAAGCACACGAGAAACTAAAATCTAACAACAATGATTATGGAAATTGCATTTTAAAAACCAAGGACTAAAAGTAAACAAACTTAAAATTTAGGAACAATGTACCTAAAAGTTGCATCCACAAACAAAAACTAAAAGGAAATACAAGTAACTAACATCTAAAAACTATGAATATAGAAGTTGCATTTAGAAAATGAAGGAGTGAAGGCAAATATAACTAGAAATCCCAAAACAATGCACATAGAAGCTGCATTCATGAAAGCGGTTTCAAAGCAAACACAATTGAAATCCAAAAACAATGCACATTTAAGTTGCATCAACAACAGCAATGATTGAAAGCAAAAAATACTAACTAGAATTCTACATCAATTACCATGGATGTTCTATTGACAAAGTGAAATTGAAAGAAAATACTAGTAACTCAAATCTAAAACAATTAACATGAAAATTGTGTTAAAAAACACATTCATTGGAAGTTCAAGGAATGCAAACATTTATATTCTCAAACATTAGGGCTGAGAATATTCAGCCTACGCAAACTACCAAAATATAGGTTCAAAAGCATGAAATACTACAATTTCACATAAGGGGTAGTAAAATTCGGTTTAGAGTGCACTTCTAATGACAACTAACAAAAATAATGGACATAGTATTCTAACCGCAAAGGGAAGAAAAAGCGAGTTGAAAGATTAAGGTTTGAGTTGCAGGAGTCATCTACAAAATTGGTGACAACTACTTGAAGGTATGTCGTAGCAAACTAGCAATCCAGTCTCAAGTCCTCCAACACCAAATACAGGCTTTGTAAGTTGTCTACACTGAGGTCTACAAAGGCTGCAATGCGCCATCGATCATCTAGGAGGGGTTCTTCCAAATCCAACTCCTCATGAAAATGTTGCGATGGTCTTCAAATATGTAAGGCCAAACCTACATACCCTAGATGATTCAGACCCTAAATTCAAAAGACCAACAACGAATGTGGAGCCCTTAAGAGTGAAAATGACCCAAAACCCTAAATGAAGCCTTGAGCAAATGTATGAAACCTAAGGTATACATTCTATGAAAGTATCCAAAACCAAAAATCCTAAACAAATCTTTTAGGCAAGTGCTGTAATTCTGAACCCTTGATAAAGAAAGGTGAAGTAGTCACTGTTTACTATCGCTCTTCATCCCCCAAACCCTAGAAGACAATTACAACAATATGAAAGCACTGTCTAAGAACAAAACCAACCAAAATGGAACATGAATTTTCAACATATCACTTACCAGCTTGAATGACAAAATCCACCCCAAAGAGACAATTCATCAGCCTCATTTGAAATTGTAGTGCAATCTTCAACTCTAAACATGCATTCTAGTAAAATATGTAGAACCTACACCCTAAACAAAGCCCTCTACCAAATCCCAAAACCCTAGTGACTTAGTCTAAGAAAAATCCACAATTCAAGTGGTTATATAGCAAAAATTGAAGCCTAATCCTTATTGCACCAACATTAAAAGGATTTGTAATATTCATTGCAAATGAAATTGGAACTTCAGCTTGAGCAAATAAAAGAGCAGCAACTGGCAAGTACAAAAATTAGCAATGACAAAAGTGTAATCCATGTTCTGTATCACTTACCAAAGCAATTCAAGGCTTCATATTCCACCTCCAAGCTTCACCACCACAACGCCATGAGGAATCCAAAACACTAACACCGCTCTTATTAATACTAACATAGAATTGCAGGTGGATATAAAAAACAATCATAAATCCACGATGAACTCCAAACCCTAAACAAAAACGTGCTCCTTAACAATTACAAAGGATTTCTTAACTGTAAACACCATAGCTCAATAAACCCTAAGTACAAATTCATCACTTGCAAAGACTGTAGTGAGGAAAATGAGTAAGCTCAAATAGTCAATGACCTAGTGTAGAACACAAAGTGTGTACCTCAACATTGGATCCCCACCCCACAGTCGTTGAGACTGTCAACGCGTTTCCATGCCCAAAATAAAATTTGAACTTTTCCCCTCCACATTCTTAGAAGTTTGATTCAAAAAGTGGACAAAAAGTGGACAAAAAGTGCACTTCTCTTCATCCAACCCCTTCAAGTACATTATTATTTCACTGATCCTACTAATTACTTATGGGAGAATCCTATTTCTATAACCCTTTTTTATTTCTACTATTTTAACAATGGAGGATTTATTAACATCCTATTTTATACATAATGATGTAAGAAAAATATTTTCCATACTATGGTAAATCTTAAAAAATTCTAAATTTGATCTTCAACAAATTAAGTTCACCCTATTTTTTATCTCACATACTTTTCTACAGCATTAGTAGTCTTCCCCCCCCAAGTATCAAGATGGTCAAAGCCTTAAATTCAAAAGGGTAACATCTACAACAAAAATGCCCTAGTGAAATTTTTGTTTTTAATAAATCACAATGTCCATGATTATTAAAATATCCTCCTATGTAAAAACTTAAAAATAATAACACAACAATATCAACAGCAATTGGATGTTGATACTCCCACAATACCATCCTTGCTTGTTGTAGTAGCTTCATTTCAACTTAATGCACAAGTCCTTGAAATGGATTTGTTTAACACAAATTTGTCCACAATGGTATCTGCCATAGATCAAAGAGAACTATTATAAGTCCATAATCCTAATTTGACAAATTGTCCAAACATGTTGTTTATTAAAATATGTACTTAAAGAAATTTTTCATGCCAACCACATGAAGCTTGAGAAGAACACCCTACAAATATAAGTTCAAAGAACAATAGGGAACCCTTTTGTGTGGTGGCCTTTAGACTTTAAATGGTAAGAATGTTACTCATAAGGACACATCTAGAAACTAGTGAATGCAATGATGTTAATAAAGCTAAAGAGTAAATGCTTACCCACAATTCTACAATTCATAGCTTATTCTTCCAATATCCAACTAATACATACAATATTTTGGATGCGTTGGAATCCTTTATAAAAAATGGGAATAGAGGCCACGTTACAAAAAATCATATAAATTAAGGAAATTTGGGTTTCCTACCTCAATGTGCCTTGATGACGTGACGACGCCACATTGCTATTGTAGGATCAAGACGAAGCTCCCATGTTGGCCAGTAATGAAGATCTTGCTTCACCGTCAACACTCTTGGTTTTCCATTCAAGTGCACAGTCTTGACTCGTACAAATGCCCCATGCTCCAACTCTTGAGTCACATCCACAAAGTCTTGTAGATTCGGAGTGGGCTTCCCATTCACCTCCACAATCCATTGGAGAGCATACAAGCCATACCTGTGCACGGGGCTTCCGTGACACCATCGGGCCACATATACTCCATGCCCTTGTTGAGGCAAAAAACCTAATGCCCGAACCGCAGAATGGGGCTCTTGCAAGACACATCCAGCCCAATTTACCATCCGGGTGGTTCCAAAGCCATCACGGTCATCAATGCCTACCTCAATGTTGATTTCTTGACCATGTCGAAATAATGTCAAATCCAAAGTTGCGGGTGTTGAATTCTCTAGATCTTTAGAAGAAGTTGTTTTGGTGGCTTCACAAGCAATCTCCACATCGCGGAAGCACGTCACCGGTTGCCCACTAATAGCCAAAAGCATGTCCCCTTGATCCAACACATCGTAAGCTCGTGACCCTGCCAAGCACCCCTTCACACGTAAAACTTGTCGTCTCATAGAGTCTTTCTTAGCTAAAGCCTGCACCCACTTGTCACTAAGACCAAAGCTTCGAGCCTTAGACAACAAGGTTGGTTGAAGCTCAGCTTCTAAGATACGCATCAATGGCATGGGCCTTTTCAAGCCATTAATGAACAAGGACGGACCGCTAGAAAGTCCGTTCACAATGACATCCAAAACCTCACAAATGGTATAAATTGGAATCCCTCGTACAAATTGGCGGTCTACAAGTGAACTATCTCTATACTTCACTTGCTTGGAGAAGCTACTCCACAAAGCTTGTACTTTCCCATTCTCATTAGTTAAGACCCCGGAGAATGTGTGCCCAAAGTCAGTGTCTAACTTAATGACTTCCATGTTCATGGCACGGTAGCGCGGGCAACTAGTAGCTGCCACATTAAGAGCAGCTCCAGCATTTGTAACAATTGATTTCCGTGATGTTGCTTGCAAGCTTCGAGAAAGACCAACAAGGTAAACAAAGTCTCCTCTTCGCAATGGAGGATCTGGGAAGAGTACAGCTGCTTGCACTGCTGCCATCCCCATTTCACCCAAAGCGGTTGGATCGTAAGCCACTAATGCATAGTTGTGTACAGGATGTAGAAACACAACTTCACCATGAATTTCCATTGGAAATGCAGCAAAATTCAACATGACATCAGAGACCGAGATGGCCACCGTATTTTTGTCTATTGCTACTAAACCAAGGTCCTTGGAATGATGTACAATAATGCCTGTGCCACAAAAATATTGGGCATGAACATGATCCAACATAGCTGAAGGTGGAATGTGCACCTCCATCATCACCAAAGTTGGCTCAATGACATGCTCTGCCACGGAGGAGCTAGTTCCTGGGGCAACACCACTTCCTTGCTTGGAGGAGCTGTTCAATGTAGGACTAGGAAAATCAATGGGCAACTCTTTGTCCACTCTTTCTTGCTTTGTAGCAGCTTCCACTTGGATTTCTTCACTACCACCACTACTTTTAACTTCATCCCCTACTTTTGGAGCCCCATTGACCACCACTTCCATGGACTCAACTTTTAGAGCTATCAATGGAACCTCACCAATGGGAGCTGCAGGTTGAATATCCCACAACCCAGTTGCGTCATTCCGGGTGTAAATTCGAGGGGGTGCATACCATTCATGCCGATCAATAGTCACCAAAACCGATTTGCTCCTATGCCTATCAATATGACTTACAAATTCTAGCGGAACGCGAGCCCCTTTTGCAAGTTTAAAGAAAACTGAAATGAATTTGTCAAGGTCAACTATCTCTTCCCCAGCCATCTTCTTAATAATGGCATGTTTGGGAACACCTGCCCGAGACAACATGTATCCAGGCTCAGCTACATACACAATACCGCACACAAAGTGCAAATTTCGAGCTTGTTGGTAAGAAAGAGCATGGATCACTCCACCACTCACTTCCAAAAACATATTGGGAGTAATGGAGTGCAAATCCTGAACTGTAATCGTTACAGTCATGGTTTCCCCTCCTCATTCAAACTCCAAACTAACAGGATTCCCCACATTATCATCCAATAAAGTTTCATACTTCAAAAATTGCGTTAAAACCTCACCACCAGCGCGTACAAGAACATCCCCTGGCTCTAGTTGCTTGTGTGCAGGACCACCAGGAACAACTGACTCCACCACAAGCATCCCAGTCTCAGACAAAGGTGATGCCTTCCTCACCATCTGCTCAGTATCCCGTTTCAACCCTAGTCGACGTGTCTCATCAAATCCTTTATGAGAGAATGTCATTTGAAAACTTCCACGTGGAATCACTGCAGGCTCCCAACCCTTCGGAGTCTTGTCTTTCTGCGTTTGTAATAGATGTAGAGCTCGCACCACGCGTTCCAGAGGAAGGAAAAAAGCCGAAGCACTAGCAGACTTACTGCCAGCGTTAAGTGCAACAGCCCGGCCATGAATGTCAATCACAGGGGAGCCACTAGAACCACCTTTTGTCCCTGATGCAGCCTGCATGTAGAATGTATTGAAGTCGTTGTAACCATCTTTCTTATAGTGAGGTGCATCACGGTCTAGCCTTGCAAGTGTACCCGCAAGGATTGAAACTTTTTCACCACTATCATTTCCTACTACACGAATCTCAAGCCCTACCGCTGCTGCATCTGGAGCCAAAGGGATTTCCTCATATTCCAAAAACTGGACATTATTAGGGTCAAACCAAAGGAAACCAAAGTCATGAATGGGGTCTCGATATAGAGGATACACAGAAATCTCTTCTCGGTTCACAAACATGGCTTCAGCCACAATAGGTCCTGGCTTCACCACATGGCGGTTGGTGAGAAGAATGCCACGTTTTTTGTCCACAACAAAGCCTGTGGCATAGCTAGCTCCAGCCACTTCGGTATCAAATGCACGTGTAGCGGTGGTGCGAAGAACAACAACTGCAGGGACTACTTTGTTCAATGCATTGCGCCAATCTTCTGCATTGCTAGCATGTTCGAAGACAGGTGGCTCCAACTCCATTGTTAGGCCCAACTTCAAAGCCTCCGCACTCTCCGACTTCATGGGTTGTAATCCGTTCATCTTGGTTGGTTTGCTTACCCTAGACAGGCAATCAAATGTCCATGAAAAATTCTGCTTGATTTGGCTTGAAAATCTACCTCTGCACAGAAATGCAATTGCAATGTCACACTCATTTCCTTGGAACAATGTATCATTTGCAATAGACGCAATAATATGAACTATTACTAGTGTCATGAGAACAAAATCCCCACTTTTTAGCAATTTTCCATTTTTTGAAGTTTCTACATGAAAAAGGTGGCTGAAAATACAAAGAAAGTAGAGGAAACAAAGAAGAAAGAAGGCATCATACAACCTTTTCAAAGTATAGGGAAACAAGTATATAAGGGTGGCACTTCTAATCGACCCTACTACTATCCAATCTAAACAAATTTCTTTATTTTTTATTTTTTTTCAATTTTCTTCTTCTATCCCTATTTTTGAACTTTTCTATGACAATTTTTTTCAGAAACTCAACATCTTCTACCCTAAAGGTCCAAATTGTGCAAAATTTTCAATGTACACACCACTTCCTAAATTGTTTTCCAACAACACCAAAAACATACACCTTGTCCATATACAAAGATTTATGGTGCAAGACAATAAACAAAACACTTGTCCTAATATTTTAATATGAATTGCTTGAGTACTCAGAAAGAACAATGAACTAAGATACATAAATGAATAGTCTACATAACTTCACTAGTTGTCAAGCCTTCAATCAAATAACAAGATGTCCACGATCTCTAGTTCAACAAGACTAGGCTAAACCAATGAACAAACAAGCACAAATGTTTAGAACATGAGAAGAAGGAATAGACCCAATAATAGATCCTAATACATAGAACTATTGCATCAGAACAAAGAATCTTAAATGAAATGCCAAGGACTTTCACCATCAAGAAAAAGATCACATAGAAAGGAGTTACATACGGTCTCAAATTCATTGATTTAACTTTGCTCACCACTAAGAGCCCAATATACAAGTTGCATATAAATTTATATTGAAGGGTACACATTACATCTTCTCCACATTGTGGTAGCTAAAAAATTCCAATCGCCTTAAAAATTTCAAGAATAGATTTGATCTTTTCAAAGTTTAACGCTAAGATATAAGATCTATACTCCATGGTTTCTTTTTCATCCAACCCTTCCTAAACAAGAAAAAACTCATGTTGGTTTATACCTCCACAACTTGAGGAATGGTAATACAAAATTCACAAAAATTGTGGAACTACAATTCGCAAAGGCATGAAACCAATTGCAATTTGGTTTTTTGGAGTCAAATTTGTTCATTAGCTATACATCATGCACTATTGTGGAAAAAAACTTTGCTAATATAGCTCCCATTGATAGGATTTCAATCATGTCACAAGCTAGATGAACCTACGGGTGGAAAAAGCGCACTAAATTTTCAATTACAATTTCAACAAAACTAATTGATGTTCTCAAAGGAAAAACTCTTGGGGTTGAACCGCAAGAAAATCATTTAGACACCACCGCTTGAAATCATCCCTTCACACCTCTTGAAATCCAAATCCAAGGCTAAATTGCAAGAGCGAGTTGAAGGAAAGCAAGAAGAAAAGGGTTGAAGTTCCCACAAAAGCAGCTAGATTCCACTGGCAACCATCTCCAAGATTCCGGACAAAGATTATCAATTAATATTTGTAACGAAAGAAGAGTCGTACATCCGTTGCACCGTAATTGAAGCGAACATTCAAATATCACGAAAGCTCTCAATTCTGTCAACGAAGCAATCTCCATCACCTCGTTCAAATCTTAACGAAGAGTTGCTTCAAGCGTTTTACCTGCTGCTGAATTATCTTGAAATATCAGAAAAATTCAAGTCATCTTTGGAGGCACTCAAGAAACCCAATATCAAGAAACTCAACTCACGGGACAATCTTCAACCACGATCAATCGCTCCAAGGCGCAGGTCTAACGAGTCACGCAGAACTTTATGCACAGTCCTCAGGTCCCGAACAGAATACTGAATTCTTAGAGGAATTCTCGAGGAGCTCAGATTCTGACTAATGGGACAACATTTGAGCACTAGCACAGGAAATGGATACAACCGCAAACTAGCGGGTACCCAAGAATGAAGATCTTTCATTGACTGCAAAGCTCCGTGATGGACTTCAACTGAACAAGCGGCTCTAAGAACATTTGCAACACTCGAACGCACTCCAGAATTCGAACGCACTCCAAAAGGAGAATACGCAGCAAGCCATGAGAGTGCACGATTTAAGCAGTCCTCAACTAAATTCCTTTACGTCTCGGCGGAGTTACCGAGGAGCTACGATATTGATGATTAGGCCGAATTGTGGACACTAACACAGGAAATGACATACTACCTCGGGAAGTGAAATGCTTACTAAAGTGTTCCCAAGAATGAACAGCCAGCCATTTCATCCCCCCGGAACTGCGAAGTTCGGTACTGGAATTGCTTGTGGCTTAAATGATTTGGCAACCCTTGAACGCACTCCGAAGAAGAATAAAGAGCTTCTTATTATTGAAATGCGCGCCGACCTTTACACTTCCGAAACTAAATCCTGGATCTAACGATTTGCAACTGAAACCAGTCACACAGACCTCATTCACAAGCAAAATGCTTCATGTCTCCCACCTCTAAAATTCCTTACATCTCGATATCTACCATGCTCACACATGATGCTGCACAATTCATGCTCTGGTCCCGAACAGAACATTGGCTTCCAAACAGCTAAGATTCCGATTGTTGGGCCAAAATCCCGATTGAGATGCAAACTACGTTTGTCACTCACACTAATGTGTGCCCAAGAATGAAGAGCTGGCGGAGCTCGGTGCTGGACTTCAACCGAGCAAACGACTTATAACATTTTGCAAACCGCGAAAACTGCCGAAGAAGAAGAATAGGCTCTCTTCCTATTAATGAAATGCGCACTAAACTACGGTCACAAAACGGGATTCTGGATCTACGGTTTCGCACCCTGCCCAAGAAGCTCAGAACTACCCTCCAAACGAATTGAAATCGAAGTGTGAACTTCTCTTATACTGAAATAGCCGACGATCTGAGGCCATCCTCTGAATTCTAGATGACAAGCGTCGCACTCGTGAATCCCCAGTTTAAGCGATTCTTGAAACGAATCGAGATCGCCCTTAGTCGCGATGATTTCACCAACATCCAACTTGCGAAACGAAACCCTAACGCCAAGCGAGACAAGATCTCACCTGCAGCAGCAACTCGACAGTGATCGCGAACTCTCATTTACAGAGACTCCATCTTCGCGCCTGCGTTTCGAGTCGCAATCCTAGTGCGCAAACACTTTTGGATAGTGGATTTGTCCGAATGCTGTCACGCCCCCAGTTTCCTCCAGCAGCAGCTCTCTCTTCCGCTCTACTTCCTTCTCCGCTGGGAGTGGAGATCTGACTCTAGCGACCGAAAAGAACAGAAACTAACGTAGAACAGTGAAACCCCCGAAAATAAGTTTCCGCAATCCTCACGCGCGGTGCCCAATAAGTGAGCGGCCGGCAGATCTTTCACGACTTAGGACCTCAAGCTGGGGAGTGGAGATTTAACTCTAGTGAACGAAAAGAACAGAAAGTAAGTTAAAACAGTGAGACCCCCGAAAGTAAGTTTCCGCAACCCTCACGGGGCCAATACGTGAGCGGCCGGCAGATCTTTCTCCCTTGCGGTCAGTCAGTCAGTCAATGTCGAGCTCGATGTGGGACCTCAGACTTGGAAAAAAAAAGCGAAACCGACTACCGGTAAGAAAAACTAATTCGCCAAAGTCCACCGTCCGTCAGACAAAATACTGACACCACAAACCAGAGTGTTCGCTCACCTACACCTAATCCTCTGCGGAATTGCACACCCGCGACCACGTGCAGCCTGACAAATAATCAGACACAACACACCGATTTCTGTAACTGATCGGGGTGTCACTCCACATCGGCAAGCCCTAATTTCGGAAATTAGCTTCCACGTTACAAATCTCCTACAGTTACAGTTTCAGTTTAGGGATATAATATGATTTCACATAAAGTGGCAGTCACTGCGAGCATAATAGTAATTACTTAGTGCAGGTCAATTCAATAGAGAGAAAACTCAAATTGCTCTTGAATCGGCACACGCATGTGCTCTCTGTGATTATTGGAAGCTTGTGCAAATCTACAAGAAGGATCGAGACTAAGTACGCGATCGCGACTAAAAAATCTATGATGTCCCACTACATGATTATGAATGAAGAATTTATACGCGAGATTGCAAGAGGCGACTACTGGGGATTCAATTCTATGCTACAGAGCAGAAGCTACAGGATGAAGGGTTGCACGACTATGTGGAGCTCGTACAGTATTGCTGCACGTTCAAGGAGTTCGGTTCAAGGAGTTGGGTTCGCCGGAGGGCGCGGAAACTCCCTGCAAAGCTCGCTTCTCGCGTTCACGGTGTTGTGGTAGTGGTACTGACCGGAGCTACGTGGCGGGGTCCACCACCCAACGCAGTCAAAAACGATCCATCCGCCTGTCCAGGTGGCGGAGCGCCATTGGCTGGCTCGGATTTCCAGGGCGGATGGCGGAGGTGGAAGGAGCTCTCCACGCACGTGCACAAAATCCACGCCACGCCAGGACACGCAATGCTGAAATTGATGAATGTGCAAAAATATGGAATACTGATGCCCTGCATTACAAGTGACAAGGTACAGTAACTTCTGTTCATACCATGATATTTAAGCATTGTAATGTATATGCATCCCAATAATTCCAGATTTGTAAACTATTTGTTGAATTTTATTCTGCACTTTTGTCTTACGAAATTTGCATTAAATTCATATTTTTGTCATGAACTCAAAAACTTTCAGAACTTCAGGTATATCCACACTTGGACTTAGCAAGCGTTCTTTGCAGTGATGGTAAGGTAGGCACCCCCAAAATGGCACCTGACCTTGAAGTGTCATCTACAGGGTTTGTAGATTTCGAATTTCAGTTATGGACCTATTTGTATAGAGTGCTTTCAAAAACAAACTTTGAACCTTAATAACTTTTGCATACAGTACCCAAATGCCATGTTCTTTGGTGCATTGGAATCTCCTTTCACTTGCCAACAAGAAAATTTGACCAGTCTAATAATGGTAAATAGGCTCAGTAGCAAAAAGTGGCGGTTTTAGGTGTATCCACCTTACAAGAATTTTTCGATAGGTGTTCAGACCATCGTTACTTCGTAATTGCTGAACCTACGTGGCTGCAGAGCTGGCAAGGGGTTATAAGCGGTATTTATCATAGAAAAGTCAAGGACAATTCATAACTCTCTGACATTGCAGGCTATTGTTATAAAAATTAAAATCTCTCAATTTTGTAAATTCTAGAGCACAAACAATGGTCTTTCATAATACAAGGAGATTGGGGCAATTACATAACTTTATGGAAGGAGTTCAGTGAACTACCTCACTTATTTCAAGAACCAATCATTTTATGAAATGTGAAGCATAAAGAGAATCTTTTTATATAGATATGTGGTGGTAGTAGGTAATACAAACCATATGGGATATGTAAATTCGAATTTGAGATGAAGCAAGAATTAACCCCTAAAGTTCCTTTACTATGTTTTCTCCAAAAACACTCCAAAATTGCCATTCTAGAACAGGTAAAAAATTTTTGAAAAAAAAACTTTTTTTGACACATGTAACCATGGGATCTTGTAGTATATTGACTTAAAAATACGTGGTAAAAATTTCAGAAATTTCCACTGCATGGATTGCACGATATAAGCATTCAAATTCACTGTAATCGTTTTTTTAGCCATGCAAAAAACAAGGCAGCTGCACTTCACAAGATCACTTTCCTATGAAAAAATGTCAAAAATGGTGGTTACTCTTTGGATTCTTCTTCCTAAACAAGTTGGCTACATGCATGAAAAATTTCAGATCATTTGGAATTGTACAACATATAGGAAAAAAATAGTAAGTAGACAATAATAGATAATGATTCAAAATATTAAATTGTTAAGGATTTCATTATGTTATTGAAAAATGACAATCCCAATTGTCGAAATGTTGTTATAAACAATCTACATCCTATGATTTTATTTTTTTCAAAAAATATTGCAAATTGAGTAAGATAAAGGACTTCAAAGTTTATTTTAGAATAGAGAATCCATAACTACCCACAAATAAAAATTGCTCATAACTTTCATCTCATTGATCAAAATGGAATGAACAAAAATTGCTCGTAACTTTCATCTCATTGATCAAAATGGAATGAACAAAAATTGCTCGTAACTTTCATCTCATTGATCAAAATGGAATGAACAAAAATTGCTCGTAACTTTCATCTCATTGATTAAAACTTTCCACGTATATATAACTCTAAAAAATCAATTTCAAATTTTTGTTTTCAATAAAAGTGATTTTATCTTATCTTCCCGTATTGCCTAGCCAATGAAAAAAGTAATATATTTGGCCATAATTTTTTACTCATATTTTCAAATGTCAAGAAATTTGGTGTGTTTGAAGGATATTCCTTGCCCCCACCTTTTATTAAAATTTCAGCTTAAAATATGCAAATCTCTAGTTACATATACTTGCCCAAAATTTCCATACAACCAAAAAATGCATGCCAATCCTTTAGGGGTTAAAGGAAACATTTTAGTGCCCATCAACATTAATTGTTTGTTTAAGCAATAACTATGTATGATTACACCGATTTACTCCATTTGATTTAACATAATGCCACCTCCATAATTCCATAAATGCCGAAAGCACCCAATTTGGATGTCGACAATACTCCAAAATTAAATAAAATCTAACCAAGTTGTTGTTTTTAGTAGTTTATATTTTTGAAAAGTTCTTTTTGAAGTCTAGTTTTAGCATCAAAAATATGATTTTAAAAATAATTGATTATGATTTTTCTATTCAAGATTTTGTGCAAGAGTGTCCATTGCAATCTTGACTTTCCATAGTGTTGAAGGTTTTTGGAAATGAGCCTCAAATACATTAAATCTTGGAGAAAAAATCACATTAAAAATTCATTTATAAAAATTATAGAACAGATTTTGAGAAGCCATAAATTGATTGGGGTTATGCATGTTAGACCCTTTAACCTCATATTTTTTTGTATCGATAAATTTTTTAGATTTGATATGTGAAAAGAGGATTGAAAGACTTCAAATCACTTTTTGTAGTTTTTACACCCTCATTTGGAACATTATAATTTTTCAATCCATAAGTAAATTTAATGTGTTTTATTTTTCCATGTGATCTCTAACATGTCAAGTTTGAATTTGTATGGTCACAATTCAAAGAAAATTGATACAACTTATCAAAATATTGTCTTTTTGTTTAATTTAGTGCAAATTTCTAAAAGCTCAAAAAAGGCCTTGGATGTTTAGTAAGGTTGTCTTGTCTAACATGTTTGAGGGTTTCAATGTCGTGTAGGACATCTGATGTCGCATGTCATATAAGACAAAGTGTCGGATGGGTGTCACATCCTGTCATATAATTTCACCTTCAACAAATGAAAAAATTTGACATTTTCTTGGGGGGCACTCCTTATAAAAATAAGGATATAGGTGCGAACATCGAGTAATAAACAGGGGGGGTATTATTTTATTTATTTATTTTTTGTGCACCCTATGATTATATAATTTTAGAATTTCATTCATTAAAAAGGGGGAATTCATTATTTGTAATCTCAAATTGTTAGAAATATATCATATGCTATTTTACTTCAAAAAAGATTTTTTACTACAATTTGCTAATGATGCTCACATTTTTTTACATGGACATTTTTTTCCCTTATATGCACACTTTATTTCCTTACATGGACATTTTTTTCCATATATGCACAATTTTCTTTCCCATATGCACATTTTTTCCCCTTCATGCACATTTTTTCCCTTCATTTATATTTTTTTCCATGTATGTACTTTTTTGACCCGTATATGCACATTTTGTTCCTTGTATCTACTTTTTTTTTTATTTGCACATTTTGTCTTTGCAGTAACATTGTGGGCCCTTACATTCCCTTTTTTTTCCTTTGATATTCTAATACTTCTATTTGTTACATCTTAAGATTTCTATTTGTTACATTTTTTTCCCTTTACACTCCCTTTTTTATCTTATAGAATTTTTTTTCCACATTTTCTTTCCTACCCCATAATTCTCTCTACAATAGACAAAGGTAGTAGGCTCTTAAAACAACAACGCTCTACAAGCTATCATGACATATACATTTCACTACCATTTATGTTATAATAGTAATCATTTCAAGAGGTGTGTGCATCTAGTGACCATTGCTTTTAAAAATTTTGTAATAGATCCATGAAGATCCACAAATGTGCACATTAAAAATGATATCCAAGGGTTTAAGGGTAAATCTGTTAAAAAAACATAGAAACCTAATGCACATGTGTTCAAAATTCAAAGTTCATGAAAACTACAAGCCTGAAGTTTACTATTGCACTAACAACAGACCCATGTAGATAATGGAAACATTCACAACTACATTATCTACACTGAAATTATAAGAAGAATGCAAGCTAACTTTGATAGCCCCTATTTCTACCATAACAAACTCCAACAGCTACCACACCTCTTCTGCACTACAAAAGAAATACCATTAGAATTGGTGCCATTGAATTGCTGGGCAGGTCCAATCACTGATGTTAGTGCATATAGTAAACTACTGATTTTGATGCAAGGGATGGACAATGCTTGCCAAAACAATCGCATTTCAACCTAGTATCGTGTTGTTGGGCTTTGTGAAGACATTACAAAACCAAACTATAAAGGTGCTTTACGTTAAGGGTTTTCATTGTGCACATACCATAGAACCCAGAAAATCTTTAGGCTGAATGAGTCCGTTGCATTGGTGTGATCCATAGTCTAGGATTTGATTCCAACTTTGCTCCAGCTGTAACAATGACCTCCTCGGCGTCTCAATCCTTCTGCAGCTTTGATCACAATTCTTGCAGCTAGAACATTACAGCAAACAGATGAATTCAACAAGTACATGGACAGAACTCCACATGCACCTTAGCGGGCAAATACATGAGAGACCCAAAGGAACGCTAAATTCCAAACATAGGACTGTCCAGAACCCTTACCTATTATCAATGTCAACGACAAATAGTAATTAAGTGCTCTTACATTCTAAGAATTCAAGGCAACTCCGAAGCAAAGAAGGGCTACAAAACGCAAGTGCAACACATTTTTGAAGATTGGAGTGTAGGATTTCGTATTCTACAGGTTAGAAGGCATCGTGTGTGTTATCTAGTTTGTCACGTGCATGCAATTGCCTCTGACCACGAAGGCAGGCGCGATGACCTTCCGAGCTGAAAGCAACGTCGGAATTCTCCAAATCTGACTGCCGCTCCAGTATTGCTTGTCTAGGGATCGTCAAAAGGACATCCACTTCAACACTTGATGCCAAAAGTGTGTTCGTGGAATTTGTGACAGCCTGCCGCTTTGCTGTTGTGCCAAACAACCTGTTGCCTTTAGGAGTAAATGTAAGCATTGCTAGAGTTGTGCACGTGCATTCTACATTCACAATGAGACAAGGCATCTGCAACAAGTATAAAATCAACACCAATGATAAAAAGGTCCAAAACAAAGAAGGGCTACGACACGCCAACTAAATGCAAATGTAAGATTTCAACGATTTACCCGAAGCAGGGATGGACGTCTCCCTTGGAGGCCGAACCTGGAGTTCTCAGCAGGGTTACATGGACGTCCGGACGGACATCCAACGTCTACATCCGCCGGTTCCCGAATGTCCGCCGACATAGAATGTTCCGACCATCCCCGTCCAGCGGACAAGGCGGACGGGGAGGCGGACGGGGCGGACGGGAGGCAGACGGGAGGGTGGACGGGGAGGCGGACGAGGAGGGCGAACGGGGAGCCGGACGGGACAGACAGGTCGGTGTGGGGTCGTCCGATCGGGTGGAAAATGGGATGAAACCATGGGTTTTTTTCCAATTTTTGGAGAATTGCTAAAGTGACAATATATGACAAAATAATGTTACTAAATTTTTTAGTATTCATTTATATTTTGGATAGAACTATCTTTTCATCCACATATTTAGATGAGTTACATTTGATGTGCGCAATTTCATCCAATTTTTTTTCTTTCAAATTCGAGCAATTTGGCATTATCATCCAATTTTTCTTCAAATTTAACTTATAGATTTGGTGCAGTCCATTTTTTTTTTAGGCATTTGGGCCTTCAATTGGCCCAAAAAAACAATGGTTGATGGTTCAAACAAATTCAATCATCCAAATAACCATAGGATGTTGTAACCCCTACATGCCCAAGCCTTATTTTCAAATTTCAACTTCCTTTAATTTGCTCTAAATTGAACAAAGAGCCCACATTTTGGTAAGATGTATCAATTTTTTTGGAATTGTAACCATACAAATTCAAACTAGACTTGTTAGAGATTGCATAGGAAAAGAAAGCACAACAATATCACTTGTAGAGTGAAAGATTATAACATTTGACTATGATGCTGTTAAAATCGCAAAAAAAAGTTGAAGCCTTTTTGGCAAGGCAAATCTAAAATGTTGGGGACCCAAAGAATATGAGGTTAATGGGCCAAACTTGCACTACCCCAATCAATTTACGTCTTTACAAAATTTACTCTATAATTTTTTAATATGAATTTCCAATGTGAATTTTCCTCCAAGATCTACTGTATTTGAGGCTCATTTCCAAAAGCTCTTAACACAAAAGAAAAGTCAAGATTGCACAAGGTACCCTTGCATAATATCTCTTTCAGAAAAATCATTGTCCTTTAATTGCAAGATCGGACTTCTGGAGCCAAAAGTAGACTTCAAAAAGAATTTCCCAAAATTATTAGCTTACTAAAATGATGAAAAATAGTTAGATTTTACTGAACTTCTAAGTTTTGCAAACACCATATTTAATATTTTGGTACCTCAAGCATTTAGGGGGTAATTACTATTTTTTTTTAACATCTTAATGAAGCCGACAAACCCGTTGCATTAAAAAAATTAACAACATACCATTGATACCAAACAAAAAACCATGCTTCTAGAATCTAGAAGACAATTTATAATTATACATAATACATTGTCCAATTGAATATCTTTAACCATACATGGCAAATTGAACAATTGGAAGACCATACAATTTAAAACAAAAACTTCCCAATCTTACAAATACCAACTTAAAAAATCACAATTTCCGTAATTGCAGGGTTTTAGACTTTTCTATGCAAAATTGCAAACCAACAATGACAAAAGATAGGGACAATTCACACACTTTAAAAATCATTATCAATTAAAATATCCTCGTCAATTACAAAGGCACATAAAAGTCCAACTACATTGGCATTCATTGGTCTTAAAAAATCAAAATGGTGCACATATGCTATGCAACTATGTAATTCGCATACATACTACTTGACATCTATGCATACTACCAGCCTATATACTTATATGAACTATTCTTGAATTTCAATATGAACCACGGAAGTGTTCATCCAGAATAGGCCAGTTGAATGAAGTACTAAAACGGAAGATGACTTGTGCCAAAGTACTCTCTTTGTTCTGAACGCGCTTCAAGTAAGTATCAAACACCTGTGCAAATTGTGGATGGAGGTACTTGACATGTGAGCTACTTGATTCATGCTGCAACTTGTGATACGCCTCCAACATGCACTGCCTACTAATCCGTTCAGCTAATTTAGCAACAGCATATTGCTCGGATTGTATGGAAAGAGAAGGGATGTTTTGCACATCCGCATTTCTTCCGTGTACATAGGTAATACTGGGATCCACCCACCACCTCATCTTTATAGCTTCGTCCTTTTCAGTTGTTGATGTGAATGTATACAACGACTTCATGGGCTCGCTCATCACTGTAGTCATCCCCCAATCACAAACTCCAATGTAAACCCGGGACTCATCTTCAGGAAAATGAAACATGATGTTGTCCGGAGAAATGTCGTTGTGGAGATGTCTAGCGGTGTGCACCGCATTCATGATGTGCAGTAATGCCCATGCAAGCTCCACGCGTTTGGCTCTAAATCGCTTCAGATTTTTAGCAACAATGATTTCTTCTTCTGTTATACGTGGCTCATACAGCATTCGAAGGGCTATGTTGTCTGGATAGTCGTCATCCCGACGCATCATTTCACGCAATGTACTGCCGTTCCACCAGAATGAGTATCCTTCATTCTTTTTGGAGTGCACTACAAAAAAACGTATCACTCTAGCATGCGGAATCCTCACTGCCATAGTCTCAGTATTGTGTTCCATCTTTGCAAAAGCAGGTCGTTCACCTTCTTGGAGAGACATCTTTGCTGCAAACTCCCATGATGGATGAATCTCTACACATCCTTCTATTCGCACTCTCCGAATTGTAGCATAGCCACCCCGCATGATTTTGTTATTTACGGGAATCACCATGGCTGCTTCCGGAAGGGCTATTAGAAGGCGACGTGTATTTTGTGCTTGGTCCATTCCAAGCTTGCTCATCCACCAACCAATTGACCCTGCTCTATTTTGCCTCCTCCTAAATGGTTGGCACCTTTTGGTGAATAAATCCGCTTTCATAATGACATGCTTGAAGGCTTCATCATTTCCGTGTTTCTTCCTCCAATATTTATCCAAAATGACCGAAGCATTCCATAATGCATCATGCACCTTGCTGTCAAGAAATTTGGAGAAATTCTTCTTCTCCGTTTCATGAATCCACTACGATACGTGCAAGGCGTCCAACATCCTCTGCCTCATATTCACGAAGAATTTCTCGATGCAGTCCTCTTTATATCGCACATATTTAGTGTCAAGAGACACTATAGTCTCTGTCTCATAAAACTCACAATCAATTCGATTAAGAATGCTTTGCAACTCTCCGAGGGATTCTCCCTTGTCCACTAAATAGAGGGGGCTTCTTCTTTTCCCTTCGGCTCCTTGGAAGCCTTCTTCGCCCTCGGCATGTTGATAACCCAGTAGAATGATGAACGTCAAAGTTTTATAAAAAATTTGGCAAGAGTTACCCCAAATATTAGACTCTTACCCACCCAAAGAAAGGAGCCATTGGAGGTCAAACCACCAAGCTCTCCGCTCTCTCTTGCATGCAAGGGGGAAGGCAAAAGTGAGAGCGGACGGTTCGTCCGCTTCTTTTATATGAGGCGGACGGCCTCATTCCAGTCCTACAGCGGACGGCTGATCGGCCGCCCCATCGGGTCCGTCCGATCGGGCGGACGGACTGGCCATCCGCCTCTTCCTGGCCGTCCGATCGGACGGTCTAGGGTTGGCGGACGCCTCGTCTGGTCCGCACGGTCGAACAGAGGCCGTCCGATTGAGCGGACGAGGTGGCCGTCCGCCCCCTCTGGCCCGTTCGATCGGGCGGACGGACAGTCTACGTGATCAGACAGTCCAGAGGGGGCGATTTTTAGATCGTCCGCTTCATTTCTACCGTCTCATTTTTAGGATAACACTATATTCAAAATTTTGGGAGTTTAGGACTCTCCCAAAATAATATTGTCGATTTTGATACCAATACGAATGGATGTTTTGTATATAATTTAGGTTGACAAATATTAGACATACTAATTTTTTAATGTATTTTCCATTAAAATGAGAGTGTAGTGACATACAAAGTCTCTAATTCGAACATTAGGTCAAATTTCAAGCACCAATGCTAACATTAATATACAGAAAATCTTTACTTTTTGAACACCAAGTCATGAGCTTTGAAGTTGGTTGTAAAGGATGGTTCATGTCATTCAAACGGTCCGAGTTCAATTCCCATTGAATATGAATAAGTGGTTGAGGGAGAGGCATGACTTGGTGCTGCCTAATGACCTATGCATGCAGCTAGGAAAGTTGTAACAATCAATCGGCCCCCTATCCGAATTGTGACAATTACTTAACACAATTATCAAACACATAGTCATTAGAACCACTACCCATTTTTTCCAATTGCTTCAAATTATCAATAATATTCATCATAGATATTATAACATAAGTGCCTCAACAAAAATAAATTAAAACATAGAAAAAAAATAAAACTCAAATGTACTTAGAAGCAATTTATTATAATTGAAATTGAATACTCTTGTTTTGTAAAAACAAAAGCTACATTTCAAAGCATATAAACAATACCAAACTATAAATCCAAACCAACAAAATTAAAGTATATGCCATCTACTGCAATATATAAATTCCATCCATTACACACAATATGTGGATGGGAAATACAAAATAAAGCATACTACATATACCCTTATGTACATATGGCTTCTCAATTATAGGAAGTCAAGCTCTCGTTAATGACTTCAATTTGTATAGCAGGGATCTTAATCATGCACTCCTGAGTGTCTTTCTTGATCCTCGACTTCCACGCTGTCATAAGAGCATCAGTGTGTTGCCAAACAGGAGGTTTAGTTTCATCGACCTTCCAACGCAGACCTCTTTCGTTGTCCCATCCGGTGTAGAAATCTATAACATCTTGATTCCTTGATGTTGGACGGAAGTATTGAATACGGACACAATTCGGATTTTTCTGGGCTGCAATTCGGATCAGACAATGCCTTTGCAATCCACACCGGATGAGTGTCACCATCTGCGGGGCGAACCGCAACAAAATAGCCTTTAAAAAAATCTCGAGCTACCCGAAAGGATGGATTTGGATGACCACTCAACGGCCCAACGTACGGGTCATCTTCCCCAAACTCTTCACGCTCTTCACCATCCTTGTTCAATTCATCCGCTCGATCTGCTACTACTCGTGAAGTTGGCCAAAAACCATCTCTCAAAACACCAAAGGTAGGTAATGGTTCCATCAACGCTGTCTTGACGCCACGCCAGTACCTCACTATGTGCTCGTAACGTCTTAGGTAATCCCCGGTGACGTCTGCATTGTATAAATTGTCCCAATATTTCACGAACCCCGACACACCTTTGACGATGTCATCTAAGCCTTTCATAGGCTTCAACGGAACAGGCAGTGGTTCACCCCGTGGCCACAAACTTCGCCCTTCAACATCTTCTTTCCATAATTTGATGCCTCTTCCGTCTTCTCCTAACCACTCTGCATCAGTGCAAAGAAGTTTGTACTTCATGACAGGGTACCCCGTTGAGTCCAGGTAGAACTTCAACTGATGTGGTTTTGTGTGTCCAACAAGGATGTCATCACCATCAACAAGTGACTCTGCTATAAAACCCTTGAAATCGGGCACTTCTTCAATAAGGTGAGGGATAACGGGGATGGAATCCACATCCATGAACAACTTCATTAGTGCTGGTACTGTTGAGAAGTTGTCTTTCTTCAAATCCATGCTCCATCTTCCAAACAACGCATCTATGTCGTCATGTGTGTGACCCACAATCATGAAGTTCACGTACACTTCCCGGAAGATTTTGTTTGCAACAAGTAAAGACCAAAAACAAAAAACATATCTATTCTTGTTGTCTCCAGTGGCATTGTCCATCTGCACGTTCAAAATGGGCGGTAGCCGCATGGCTGGAGCTAAAGTATTTGGCAACGGCGGTAGTGACACATTGCACATGTCTGCACCCTCTAGCACAGCCTTAAACAAATTAGTGGACTTTGAATTTTTGAACAACTTTCTAGAAGAAGACTTCGAAACTAACTCTAAATCTCGCAACAACTTTGCCATTGATCCAACGGTATAGTTGGAGTCATGGGAGAAGACATCCAAGCCATAATGCGCGTAGCGTACATCTGCATGACCATATGCAAGCATGCCCGTCACAGAAACTGGTAGCTTCATGAGACCATCGAGTTCTTTACTCTTGTGAGAGAACACATGACAAGTGGTTTTCGAGTGATCCATTTTGTCGTGTATGATTGTAAGACATTCATGCGGAGACTTGAATGACAACTCTCGATTGATGTAATATACATCCCTATGGACACGAGCAATGGTAAGATGTCTATCCAATCTTCTTGCCCATTTCAAAGCAGTTTGAGATCCACTGATAGCACCCTTAATAAGCTCATTTAGCTTGTTACAAGTAGCACACCGAGCAAAATTATCCCCTGGCTTCTTCACATCGAATTCTGAGAACTTTGTGGACCTTATTTTACTCAAGTTCGAAGTGGAGATCTCCTTCAATCCGAAAGCCGCATTGGAATCATTGAGTTTCTTCAATTGGTCTTTCCATTGAAATGAGGCCGGAAGAATCTTTGACACGACCTTCTCACCTGCCTTCAGACTCCGGGTGCGATGCGGCATATGATCGGCTTCCCTGTCAAGGATGCACTTTAAAGAAGCTATTGCTTGTAGGGTATGTTTTCTAGGCTTCAACAATCCTGTATTACTGTGATCCCTTGCTTCTCGATCAAGCTTCATGTATTTTGAGTAGCGATAGAATGTAGACTCAACAACCCCCGCAATAAGCATCCATGCGCGCAAATACACATTTATGCCTTCAATTGTAACCATCTTCCTTCGATGTGCACCTTCATGAATTTGTCTGTGCACATCAGTCTTCATGAAGGCACGGTATTTAAATGTTGAATTTCTGTACATTCTTTCTCGAAATGCCCGAATTTTCTCCCTCGGGAACGGTTGGACACAATTCTTATTGCAACACACCTTGCTAGACACCATGTTGATTGACTCTTGTGTAAGGAGGTATTTTGCTCTGACAGCAGTTTGACGAGGCGGATTTCAGTTGGCACTTGCATAGGGCCTAGTAGATTTGGATGATGGTGGATTCATTAAACTTGCTTGTAGACGGTTGAATTTGTCTCTCTGTTCATGATCGCGTAAACTAGCACCACGACAGTGCACGAGCTCAATAGGCCAAGCTACTAATGAGAAGACATTTTCTTCAGAAATGTCCACTTCAGAATGTGATTTTGAAATGTGCACTGATACATGAGTGTCTCCAAGAGGTTCAGTGACACCAAGTACAAGATCTGAATTCACACTATAACAAGTACCTTCTCCAACAAGAACGCCCTCTCTATTATACAAAGTAACAAACCTTGTATTCCATTTTTGTCGAGGAAGCCCTTCACACTCAGGAACGCCAGCACTCATTTCTTGAAGTACCTGGAGTTCATCGTCTGATGAGTCCATGAGGTCAAGTGGGACATCAACGGAGCCCATATTATCTGTAAACATAAACCACAATCCGAATAGAAAATTAATAGATGAAGAAAGACCTATCAAATTTTATTTAATGTAATTTATTAATTTATGTAAATGCAGTTTAGGGTGGACCTCCCTAAAATGCACAACTAGACAAACAAAGTTCTAGATCAATGAAGACCAATCTGATCGAAATTAATGATCATTGTACGGCTAACAACCCTTATCTGCTTCACAGTAGTGTGAAGTTTTCTGAACACAAATGGCGTAGACTTCATTCATTTTCTTAATCTGTCAATATCAATGGTGTGGTGGTTTTAGGCAAATAGCATGACCACTTTGTCAGATTTTAGAAACTAAATAAGACATCCCCTCATATTTTCTTTCTTAAGTACAAAAATTGTGGCATTTCAATTTAGGGCGAACCTACCTAAACTACATGAACATAGTGTGAAATATTTCAGACTCAACATGCTGAAACCCTATAAATTGAACATGGAAGAAGTGTATTTTAGGGCGGACCTCCCTAAACTGCATGACCGGTAAAAACTGCGTGAAGATTGTCGAAGTCCTTTCTAAATTGAACAAGAACCTGCTTTGTTCACTGTTGTGCAAGTAATGAAACTATTGCAATGCAATTTAGGGCGGACCGTCCTAAAGTGTATGTCCGGACTCTCCGTGTATTGAAGATATAGCAGTACCTACCTAGTTAATGCTCCTAAAACATTTAGGTTTGTTAGTATGTAGTTTAGGACGGACCGCCCTAAACTGCAATGACAGAATATATAGCGTAAATGTAAATTGTCTTTATTTCAGAGGGTAAATGATGCATTTCATTTTAGGGCGGACCGACCTAAAGTGCATATCCAAACTGTTGATTTTGTGATTATTTATTAGAAACCCCAACTTATTTAAGTCTTCAGAAAATATTTAGGTTTGTCAATCTGCAATTTAGGGCGGACTGCCCTAAACTGCATGAATAGGGTCAAGGAAATTGGATTCAGTGTTAGTGTATTTTGTTGTCATATTCATAAAATTATTTCCGATCGCAATGTAGTTTAGGTCGGACCGACCTAAACTGCACTTCTTACAAAAACGTAATATGCTCGACATGAAATACAAATCATGACATGGTCTACTTGCGTTTTAGGACGGACCGTCCTAAATTGCACGTCTTCAAAAACATGTAGCCCAAGAAGTTTCTAAATATAGACCCGGATTTTACGGCTACAAACCAGGGTACCTATTCACACCGCAGAAATTGAATTCAGTATGATGACTTAAAACTGAACTTGTACTTGAAAATGTATGAGCACATTGCAAATTCCTCAATACGAAACTGAAATGTACAAGAAGAAGAGGAGAACTCTGTCGAACTTGAAATCTGTTGCGTTACATGACTATGCACAAAGTACTGGAGTGCTAGAAATGTCTGGACAAAGAAAATGCTTTCATCTGTTGGTTGTACGCAAAGCGCACCTTGAACTGCAGAACGCCTCGTCCAACTGTGCCACGTTTAAAGTCTTCAAACCACAACAGAAGAAAATGACAACAATGAATAACAGAGAGCTTGAACAGGTTCACAATCACATAAGAAAAGCCAAATGAGAATGAGAACGACACTAACAATCTCAACGTGCATACACAAAGCACCCGGCCACCCGCGTCGGGGGGAGCAAAGTTTTGGCGCGGGGGGGAGCAAAGTTTTGGCGCGGGGGGGAACAAAGTTTTGGCGCGGGGGGGAACAAAGTTTTGGCGCCGGAGGGGGGCCGCGCCAAAACAAAATGAATTCAAATTTCAAATTTTTTTTCGGGAGATTCGTTTTCCACTTTGTAGCACTTTTTCAGGCCACACGATCTTTGGAAGAGGTTCATGCAGTCTTTCATTAGAAAAATAGTCGTCCACTTGATAGTGCTTACTTCAGATTCAAGCCTATTTCAGGTGTTTGCGGATTTGCAAAGTCAACTATTGGAATTTTTTTTCGCAAATCACAGTGTTGACAAAGCAAATTTTGCGCGCAATTTTTTGTCTAACATTAATGATTTCCAGAAGTAGGTGAGACATTCTCTCCTTCCTTTTCCTTGCCACGCAACAATGCATGTGCAAAGAATGTATTGAACTTTTGTAACTTTGTTGACTTTGTGTTTCAAAAATAAAATCTCTTTGTTTATGAATGTTGGTGTACAAAATGTAAACAACACTTTAGGGTTTAGGGTTTAGGGTTTTAGGATTTTAGGGTTTAGGGTTTAAGGGTTTAGGGTTTGGGATTCAGGGTCCAGTGTAAAAAATTTGGATTAAATGTTCAACATTCGAAAAAAGAGTACATACATAAACATTGAAAAAACTGGAAAAAAAAAGTTTTAACACTTTGGTATAAACCAAAGCCTTACAAATGAACTTAAAAAAAATTAATTGATACTTCTTCAAATGGGTTTGAGTAGTTAAAAAATTGTAAAAGTCCATGTAATTTTATGGACTGCTCATGCAAAAGTCGTGGACTTCAACCTAATACCAAAGAAAAAAATAGGTATAAGCTTGAAATTCTTTCAAAATCAACTAATCATGATTTCTTGGAATTACTCTTTTTGTTTAAAATAATAGAACATTATGAAAGACATACAATAAATCAATTAGTATCCTTGGCAAAGCCAAAAATATTACCCAAATAATTACCCATTCACTTGGAATCAAAGTTCATCATACTATTAAAATCATAAGTCCCTTTGTAATATCACAAATGCTATCATTAATATTAGAGGCTTGTACTTACTATACTACGTATTCATTGTATCACATATTAGTAGAAATTTGATATATTTGAATAGAATGCATGATAATGATTTTGATAAGTCTTAATAATAATAATTTTAATTATTTTATTAAAATATTTCCAATCATGCATACATAGAAATCATATTTTCAAACAATGTGATATTATTGAAATACAATAGTAGTTCACAATCACCTTTGTAATATCACTTTGTATAGAGGGTGATATTATAGAAATAATATAGTCGTTGCAATTGAAGTGATATTAAAGAGGATCAATATGGTGATATTATAAAGGTAGCAATTCCATTGCTTTTGTTGGTTTTATACTTCTTTTGCATTTCTATGATGCTGTGCTTTTTTGAGCTTTGAGCTTCTCATTTGAATTATGTATTGCTATTACCACATGATTTGAGAAATTTATTAGATTGAATTGATTTTGGATTTCACAACAATTAAATTGTTCACGAAGTTTTTGAGATTTACAAAGTTTTCCTTTAAATATAATAGTATAATAATAAATAAACTATTTTAATTTTTGCTTAGCAAAACAAGCGCCACCTATGTAATATCACATTTTTCAAAATTTGTGATATTATAGAAATACAATGGCTTTTACAATATCAGACCTCTAAACTCTACAAAATTACAAAAGTACGATGGTCATTGAAGAGAGGTGGAAGTTAAAAAATATGAATAGAGTGATATAAAAGAATTGACATTTCATTGCCCTTTTTGGCTTCAAACTTCATTGCACTTTCATAATTTGGTGATTTTTTGAGTTTTAAACTTTTGTGACTTGAATGTTTTATTATTATCAATTGATTTGAAAATTTTGTTAGTTTAAAAAAATAATAATAATTTTTTAATACAATATTATGGCAAATGAGTAGTGCACCAAGCGCCAACCTTTAGTCATTTATAAAATATTAGTATTTAGGGTTTGTATAGTTCAAAGAATATTAGAAAATTGTGAATTCAAAATCTTTAAGCGTCAAATTTATAAAACAGTTATTAGAAAAACAAATTTGATTATCAATGAAGATAGTAATTTTAGAGAATGAGAATAGTTAGAATATTGCATTTTGATCTTGTAAATTTGTTTAATTAATTCAAAACATAACTAATACCCAATATTTCATCAATTTCAAAAATATTTTTATATCTATTTCACTAATAAATATTGGTTAATGCAATGGAAGATGTAAACATATAGAGGATGAGTATGGATTATAGATTAGAAGTGTTAAAAGTCACTGCTAAGTTAAGTTGCAATTTACAATACATCTTTATGTTTTAGAGATTGAATTTTTAAGTCCTTAGGAAATTATAGGTTGTCAATGATTTAAAAAGGGACAATAAATGTTACCATTTTACAGTCACAGTAATTTCTTCTAAACCAAAGACAATTTTTTTGCTCTTAACCAATGAATGTGCTTAGATTTGATATTTTCGTAAACCTGAAAGTTCCATTGTAACTTGAACTGATTTTAGGTAGGCTCTTATGGACTCAATATTCATCTATTTATGATTTTTTGAAACTTCTTGTAGAGATAGAAAATACACTACCTTTTTGAAAATATAAATTTTTTTCAATCACTACGCCATGGGCGCAAAAATTATTGTACAAAAGCTCCTTTTTAAAGTTTGGTGGAGAATCCATCCTCCTAAAAAAGAAATTCAATATATATTTGAATTCTTTTTTATCATAGATTTTGTATAATCATCTGCATGGAAAGCTTTCATTCCTCTTCATGAAAGCTCCTTCTTTATTCTTTGAATTTTAGGTTTATCAATAGTTCTTTCTTCTCTTTGCTTGTATAATTGAATCAACTTCATCACTCAACAAAGATGACATGAAGTAGCACTATTGTGATGTGTGCCATTATCATAATTTAAAATTTTTAAAAAGAATTTCACTCCATAAATCTTTGGAATTCAATAAAGAATTTTTATAGTGTAAAGAAGTGATATTTTTGGTATAAATTGAAAGTTCAATGCCCTACATAGTGCAAGGGCTTTGTTTGTGAATGCATTGTGAAAGTTATTTTTGTTTCAAAAATAAAAGATAATTGAATTTAAATCTTTAATTTTTCTAAGCCTTACATTTCAAATGGTAATTCCAAATGCTACAAAATTAGCATGAATACAAAGCACTTGTGCACAAAAGAATGCAAAGACTTCATACAAGAGGAAACTTTTACTTAGTTCACGATTTAGGGTAAAAAAAATAACATTTCAAGATCCTTATTGCTTTCTTTCAAAAAAATTAAGCCAACTTCTAAATATAAATGTATTTTCTATGGCTATGGTATACATGATTTGGTTTTGTCAAGAAAATTAACTAAACTGTTCCACCACCATATCCGAAGCTTCAAAATAGACTGAAAAATGATTGTTGGGATTCAAGTGATTTGCAAACCACTAGATTAGTTTATTATGTTTGTAACCCTAAACCTCACTATTCTTAGCATTAATAATTATATTAAGACCTCAAATTCTCTAATGCTAAAATATGCATGAACTTTGAATTTTTGTATGCTGAGCTGGTCAATGTGAAAATCATTGACTCTGGAACTTTGTGAACTTCAAGAAGACTAAAAATACTTAATATAATAGATGATGTTCAAAATTTTGAAGTTCAAAGTTACAAATAATAAAATTTAATCAACTGACTCCATATATTGAGACCTCAAGTATCTCAATGGTCAAATGTGCATCAATTTCTAATTCTTTGGACATCGAGCTAGTCATCGTCGAAATCATTGATTATGGAACCATGTGTCATCATCTACTTTAACTAGACCCAAAAAACTTATTCGGAGTGAAACTACTATACGATTTTTTTTCTTTTCCACCCTTCATTATGTGGATGAATAATTGCACTTTTGTCCTATACAAAAGATTCCTTCATCACTCCTTAGACGACAAATATATGTTGTGTGTTTATGGATTAACCTTCAAATGACGAGGCAGATGTTTTTTGTCCGATGGATGACAAGAAAACTTCATGCACATGATGGAAGTGCCACTATTCATCCTTCCAATTCTATGTGAAAACAAAAAGGTCATCTATAGTATTTTACTCTTGCAATGAGTATTTCTGCATTATTTTAATCTAACAATTCACACGGTGACAAACCAGTTTTCCAATTTTGTGGGTATTAGCCACAAGTGGGAACTTGATTAGGTATGGTCGGGCATTGGGTGAATATGAGGCAGTTACAAGTCAGGTAGGGGGCGGTTTACAAGGCGGGTAGGGGGCAGGTACGAGGCGGATATAGGGCGGATATGGGGCGGGTACGGGACAAGTGCGGGGGGGGGGGTGCGTGCAGGGCGGGGAGGTTGACGTCGAGTGCTCTTCGTTGTCGCTACTGCCTCTCCTTTTCTTCCAGCTCCTCTTCTTCCTCGTTGCTGCTGTTTTGTGCTCCTACTTCGAGTCTTTGTTTCTACTTTGTGCTCGTATTTTGCTCCGCCTTCTATTGGGATTGTGCTTCGCTTCTTGTTGTTGTCTTTCCTTTCGCCTGCTTCAGCATCATTCATTGAGGTTCACGTCTTTGTTCACTTCATTGTTCACTTCACCAGAAAGGAGGTGTTTGGTGGCGGATTTGCGGATCAGGTCTGCAGGCGACCCAAAGGCCGAGGGACGTTGACGTTAGGATTAAGAAGCTCACCTGCTTCAGCATCATTCATTGAGGTTCACCTCTTTCTTCACTTCATAAGCATCTGCGTCTATCAGTTTTGGTCATGCTGAAGCTGCTGATTTTAGTTTGCCAAAGAGGCGAACGTGTTCGGTCAGTTTGCGGTGTGCTTGTGTAGTTTAGGGCATTTGTACACGCCCACCGACTTGACACTGTGAGAAACTGTGAGAAACCATGAGATTTGGTTTTTATGATTGTTTGCCACAAAACTTAGATCAGGATGTGTTTGCATGCAATTCAGAAAGGAGGTGTTTGGTGGCGGATTTGCGGATCAGGTCTGCAGGTGATCCAAAGGCTGAGGGACATTGACGTTAGGATTAAGAAGCTCACCTGCTTCAGCATCATTCATTGAGGTTCACCTCTTTCTTCACTTCATAAGCATCTGCGTCTGTCAGTTTTGGTCATGTTGAAGCTGTTGATTTTAATTTGCCAAAGAGGCGGACGTGTTCGGTTAGTTTGCGGTGTGCTTGTGCAGTTTAGGGCATTTGTACACGCCCACCGACTTGACACTGTGAGAAACTGTGAGAAACCGTGAGATTTGGTTTTTATGATTGTTTGCCACAAAACTTAGATCAGGATGTGTTTGCATGCAATTCAGAAAGGAGGTGTTTGGTGGCGGATTTGCGGATCAGGTCTGCAGGTGACCCAAAGGCTGAGGGACATTGACGTTAGGATTAAGAAGCTCACCTGCTTCAGCATCATTCATTGAGGTTCACCTCTTTCTTCACTTCATAAGCATCTGCGTCTGTCAGTTTTGGTCATGCTGAAGCTGCTGATTTTAATTTGCCAAAGAGGCGGATGTGTTCGGTTAGTTTGCGGTGTGCTTGTGCAGTTTAGGGCATTTGTACACGCCCACCGACTTGACACTGTGAAACGTGAGAAACCGTGAGATTTGGTTATTATGATTGTTTGCCACAAAACGTGAGATCAGGGTGTGTCTGCATGGGTTTCATTTTTATTTATAGAATGGTGGAAAACAATTGGGAGCACTGGTTTCAATTGCATCTGGATGTTGCAATTCTGTTGAACTTGGGGACGAATCAATTGCCTGTCTCCCAAATTACATGTGACTAACTAGTTGCAATTGTACTTTTCTTGTTTTCTCACTCCTTGTTTTGCACTCTTGGATTTGCAGCAGTGTGATTTGGATACGTTTGTGGTAGCAACTTTGAGGATTTTTTCATTTGTGGAAGGAGACAAGTATCAAAAACCTATCATTGTGTTATTTGGCAGGTCAGGACTTCTGCATTGGATGTTAATAAATGGTTCAGGTTTAAGGGTTTAAGGATTTAGGGTTTAGGGTTTAGGGTTCTAATTATCATGCTTTACAATTGAAGAACGTGTTAACCCTCGCATAGAATTTGACGGATATGACCATGATATCTCCAAGTCTTAGGCGGGTATCACCTAGATATCCCCGGGTATCAAGCGGGTATTGAGTGCAAAGTCAGAAATAGAACGTCTGCAATTTAGGGCGGACCGTCCTAAACTGCATTTCTGTAGATCATGAGAATTGATCAATCCTATATATAAGCTACGCTGAGAAATCAAAAATGTAGTCCATGTGCAATTTAGTGCGGACCATCCTAAACTGAATTTTTGTTCATAATGAGAACTGATCAACTCTACATATAAGCTACGCTAACTCGGTAAGGAATCAAAAATGTAGTCCATGCACAATTTAGGGCGGACCGTCCTAAACTGCATTTCTGTAAATCACGAGAATTGATGAACCCTATGCATATGCTACGCTGAAAAATAAAAAATATAGTCCATGTGCAAGTTAGGACGGACCGCCCTAAACTGCCTTTCTGTTGATATTCAGAATTGATCAACCCTATATATATGCTACATATAAAAACCGAGAATATAGACCACGCGCAATTTAGGACGGACCGCCCTAAACTGCACTCCAAAGCACTACACTAACGACAGAAGCATAGACATTACCATAAAATGATTAAAGAAATCAGACACATTAAACAATTTCAGTGATGATTGGTAGATAAAATACTTCTAAAACTCAATGCCTCTTCTACTAATTAAACAATAATGCTTACAAACCAAAGAATAATCCCAGCAATTTAGGGCGGACCGCCCTAATCTGCAGACTAATAGAGAAACGTAGGCAGCAAACAGAAGACTACCAAATCAAAAATAAATAAGGGCGCAATCAAAATTGACTTAATAAAGATCAACAAGAAAAATGTGCGTCTACGTCTAGCAACAGTTTAGCTCGGTCCGTCCTAAACCGCAACAATAGACTGAATTTTAGTTGTCCATGCTCAGAATGGAGGAATACATGGATCAACTCAAGGCGCACTTCAAAAGAGTAGAGGATGTCGAAGAAGAAAGTCCAAATGTAGACGAGGATATGATAGAAGGGGACTGGTGGGAGTTCGAAAATCCAAAAGAGGTGGACGCGTGGTGTCTGAAGATGGTGCCCCATACAGACAACATGCACTTCAACATGAAGTATCAAAATTCCAAGGCGTATCTCCCGATCTCATTTGACGAGAAAGTGAAGCGGGTGTCTACGGATAAATTCCCAAACATCAAAATTCACTGCGTCACCACCAACAACGAATTCCCAACGGGCAATCAGTACCACTTCACATTACTCTTGAACTCAGAGAAGATTTGGTTCAACATATCGCCATTCTTGGAGAGTCTAGAGCCAACGCCATACAGTTCGGAGATCAAAGAGTTGGAGCGCAAAATAGACAATGGCGAGTACCACAACATGGACGGAAGTCCACTGACGGGAAGCAGACTATGCACGAAGATCACGCTCCTGATGAACTCCTTTGCAGTCATCAAGGAGAAGATGGCAATGCAAAGATCCTTCATGGCTCCATGAACGGTATCCGTGGAGACAACTGCTCAAGATGAAGGTCAGCCATCAACGGGGGAAAAGGCTGGTGGGTCACAAAGTAAAGGCAAGAAAAACAGGAAGCCCCCACCATCTCCAGCGACAACACCTCAAAGCAGTTCGCTGGCATCCGGGTCAGCAAGGAAGGCAGTCGAGAGGACATCGGAGCAGTCAGGCGTGGAGTTGGCAAGCTATCTCGAAGAAATGAATGTCATTCCGGAAGCCCTCAAGACGGAGCGGAAGCCAAACTACAAAGATATAAGCACTCTGTACAAGAACTTCTGGGAGAAGTACTCCACCGCGTTTATCTACGGAGTTGGTGAGAAGAAAGAGTTGCCAATTGGAAAATTGAAGGAGGCACCTGCCGAACTCAACATACGTGTGAAGGAGGATAAAATTGTTAAAGAAATACTCCATTATCTTGTCAACATGCCGGACAAGAGCGTGAAGCAGACTCTTTGCGTCACACCGGTCTTGCCAAAAGGCAAAAGAGATCCACCTCGATGGGAGGAGGTGATGGACGGAGACTTCTACATCATCAATGGCCAGCACAGCGTAGCTGCAAGCCACTTGATGATGCAAGAGGAAAGCATGGTGAACGAAGAAGTGAAGAAACACTTCAGAACCTGGAAATGCTACGTGGTTTGGTCACTCGATAAGGAGATGTTGAGGACAATCTCCGCATACTATAATCGGACCAACCACTTTCAGCCCGCTACGCCATCTTGGGCAACAAATATCTTGGGAGCAAGGACTGTGTGGGTTTCCATGGGAAGACCGGCACCACCGAAAGGAGACAAAATTGGTGGACCCTCAGAACGAGGCAAAGCCCATACTGCGCTAACGCAAAAGTACAAGGTAAGCATTTTGGAGCGAAGTTATCATCAGTGCTGCACACGGGGAGCTCATCGATCCAGAGACGAAGATGAAGTTCAATGAGAAGGAAAACTGGAAACAAGAAAGTTGCGCAATGAGCAGAGACTTCTTCAGGCCCCTTGGAAATCTCAGCTACGACGATATGAAGAGATTGGCGAAGCACATTCTCAATCGCTCCGGACCAAGTTGCCACCACCCATATCCGAAAGTGACAATAAAACCGGTGTCCACGGTCGTACAAGACTGCTACAGCGCCAAGGAATGGGTGGAGAGAGTGAAGCAGGAGAAGAAGGTGAAAAAAGAGATTCACCTGATCTGTCCAGAGCTCAACTTGTTCAATGCAAGGAATAAGCTCATTCCGGAGAACTGGCGACAGTTCAAGAGGAGCCGCTGCTTCACTAGTGCAACGATGAATCTGTTGCTTGAAAGGCCGGGTGAGGCATATTTTTCGATGACCAAGCAAACCCGAGGGAGAAATAAGACAGCAGCAACCATCGATCCCAAGATAGAGGCCTTCTTCAAAGTCTTTCTGGAAAAGAAGAACCAATTTCGCATTCCTTCGTCGGTCGCACATTTGCGTCCTTACAGCATACGTTACAACACACACGAGAATTGGCCGGCGGATGTTTGGACGCCGGAGACAGTGAGCTTGATCGGTTTGGGAGTGATCGATTTTCGATCGATTCCCGGAGTGCTGGAGAAGGAGAGCTCCACGATGGAGAAGCCGTTCTTCCTGGAAGTACTAATGTCTCAGCAGCAAATGAAGGAACCTCTACTTGAAGAAGTCAAGACCTGGTTGTTCATCGTCGAGGATGAGACCGACTTATCTCAAGTCCTCGGGTTCGTTGAGAAAAATGAGGTCTTACGCACATATAATCAAAGTTTCTTCGATTACTACCTAGCGAAAAATGAGAGACTTTATGATCTCCCAGCGAATTCGGCAAGGGCGCTGAGGAAAGTACCGCTCATTTTTCTCCAAAGCAGAGACCTGTCAACGCAGGTCCGGATTGAACCAGAATTTCGAGCTCCGGATACAATCACTTATAAAGAATCTAAGAGGTACAATGAGCTACCGTTTAGAATGTATATTATGGAGCTGCGAATGGAATTCTACCTTGGGATCATCAAGAAGTTCTGCCATCCAGGGTCAAGCGTATTCTCTGTTTTTGCTGGGAGCAAATTGACATGTGCTGCACTGGTAAGTACATTGCTACAATTTAAGTCGGACCGACCTAAACTGCAAACCTGCACTTGACGCTTACTACTTACTTGTAGTAAATGAACAATTTCTAGATCCTGGTTGCAGTTTAGGGAGGACCGCCCTAAAATGCATAGATAGTCTGGAACTCAATGATTAATTGTCATAATAGTCGACGTTATTTTCCTATCCTAGCTTGTGTTCCTTGGATGTTGTTTAGGTCAGACCGTCCTAAATTGCAAGTCAGTAACTTTGAGATTCTGCATGCTGTGTTTAGCTACAGATGAGCTGGGTAGATGTTTTTGCTGTTGTCCCAGATTGCGAAATAGACATCTGGCAAAATATTGCCACGGTCGGTTTATCGTTGGACAAGGATGACTTCCTTGACTCCTCATATGTTGTTGACGAAGACATTGTATCGACTCAACGTGAGTCACAGTCCAACCCTGATTCGACCAGACCAAGAGGTCGCTCGGAGACTGCTGCCTCGCTTGGCCAAAACCGGGGGAAGAGGCGCATGGAGGAAGACGTCGAGGAAGATGAAAATGAGGAGGAAGAGGATGACTTCAACGTAGAAGACATTGTGGTGGATTACGACGTGTTTGACGAAATCACCACGCCAGGTGCTCGTGCATCGTAGACCAATTTAGGGTCGTCAAGCTCAATAGGGCTGGCAGAACACGGCAGTCCAACTTGTTGATGCTGAAACTCCGGTTTCCAGAACTAGGCTTGCTAAGAAAAAGAAGGTGGACCATATGCAGGCCTTGTCGATGTCGTTGGCGGTGGTCTTGAGCAACAAGAGGAAATTAGGCGCAAACAAAAAAAAGACCGGGAGGAAAATTTAGAGTTCCAAAAGGAATCAACTAAAAACTTTGCGGGTCTAGCGCAGGCCTTTCTAGAGGAACAAAGGTTGAATAGGGAGGAGCGTGAGCATAATTGGGTAATGTGGCAAGCGTACTTGGACAAAAATCAAGCCCAACCTGTTGCCAAGCTTCCACCACCACCAGCTTCGCAGTAGCTCTTCATCGGAAACAACCCATCAGGATCCAATGATAGTGTTGTCTCCGTTCCGTAGAGGGATGCTGCTGCGCCTCCGCCTCTTCCACCAGGGCCTCCGGATTTTATCCCTCCGCCTATTCCTGTGAGAGAAACACGTGGAGGTCAGAGTTCCTCATCGCCCAAGAACGTCACATCGACCTTGGAGGGCGCACAAGCTGCAAGCAAGGGGATATCCAAGGGAGATCAGTAGTGTGATAGTGGGCAGAACTTGTCTGTGGATCCAGAAGGGGTAGTGCCCGGGAGTACCACCGACCGCGCCAATGATCCACCAACAAGTTGTGCCAAGTAATCACTCGATGTCATTTGTTGTAGCTCGACTCGAGCTGATGTGTATTCTAGAGCTGCATTTGTAGATATAGTGTACAGAGTTTTTTTATGGACACGGAAACTTCTAATGGACTGAACCATGGAGTTCCAAATTTTGTAATCAATTTTGTATTTTAACACTCATTTGTTGAGGCTGTAATATATCGTTGTCTTACACAACATTCTATCTTAATTCTTCTATTGCAGGGCTTCAGAATGCTTTCAATGTTTGTACAACTCGCGCTTCTTCTGTAGCACCATCAATTCCTGTGTTGGAAAATGAGTTTGTTGCCCTTGATGAAATGCCGGTGCTAGGACCTCCTCAAAGTGAATCGAAGAAGGTGGTTACGACTAACATTCAACTTGAGGCTGAACTTGATGTTCCTGCTGAGTCTTCTCAGCAGCAGGTATGTTCATTTCCCTGTTGTCCACGGGTTCTGGAATTCGTATCATTGTAGTGTCGACAAGAAGAGGAGGTGCAGAATGTTAACTGTCCTCGCTCTATTCCTTTTGACAGCAGGAATCCGGTCCTCCATATCGTCGTAGAGGGACTTTGGAGGGCGTCGTTCGTCCATTCAGGTCCAGGGTGCCGGACAAGTGGATCAATGTTGTCCTGGACCTAAATGGCATTCTATGTGTCTGCGAAGATTGGAAGTCCAAGGGATTGTCACACAAAAAATTGAGAGACTTCTCGCAGCCGCACTCCGCAACTGAGCCTACGCTAGTCGGACCCAAGGCTGTGTGGGTGCGGCCTCATTGCTCTAATTTCCTTACAGAGCTTCAAAAATTTGCAACAGTTTCAGTGTGGAGTTCTATGAAGAAGTCTACCACTGAACTGATTTCTCAATATCTTTTCTGAGACGGACTGCTGCCTTTCCAAATACTTGGGCAGGACTTTTGCCAAACACTAAAACAAAGAGATAGATCGGGAAGGTTGACCTATTTCAAAGTACCAAGAACGGACAAGGACTTATTCTTCAAAAATCTAGACTGGTTATTTAAAGATAGAAGAGGAAGCTTCTCGTCTGACAATACTGTCATTGTAGATGACAGTCCTGTGAAGCATATAATGAACAGGCCTCATAATGTCATACTGCCTGATTCGTGGAATTATAGAGGGAATGGTCCGCGGGACTCCTTTCTTTTCGATGTTTTGCTTCCTTGGTTTCAATGTTTACACATAGCTCGAGACCAAGGTTTGAAGGCATTCAAGGAAAATGGTCCTGGAAGAATTGGGCGACGAATGCTTTGCGACGAAAGGAACCGCAAGGAGTACGAAGTGCTAATGGAAGTAGTTCGCGCTTCCTCTAGTTTGAGTTAGGTCATGGTCTATGGTTTCCTAGGGAAGTGTAGTTCGAGTGCAAGACTGGCGCATTTTAGCTCGGTCCGCCTTAAATTGTATATACTTATTTTTTAATTAATACTGGTAGACTAGTGGATTGAATGAATCCATTCAGAACGTTTAAGCGATATCAGTTTTGTGTGTGATATGTTTGAACTGCTTTGTTCTAGTATGTTGTGTGATCCACTTCATTCGTTTCAACTTGTACAGTTTAGGTCGGTCCGACCTAAACAGCACATGCTTGGCTTATATACATGTCAAAGTTCTTTTGAGCTTTTTGCTGAGTGTTGTCTTTTGTTTTAGTTCTTATTTTGTTTGGTCTGTGTATTGCGCGGCAGTGTTTTCTCAATTTGAATTATGTTCTTCTTCAATCTATGCCTTTCTTTGCTTGATAGATGATGAGAACTTCGGAGGCCCATGTTCCGAAAGGTGGATTCGCTTGTGCAGCTTCTGCTGACTCCATCTTAGACTATGGGGAATACATCATTTTCAGCACTGGAAATTTACTGTGTTTGGCCGCTACTGCAAATTCCACCATGGATTTCTCGACAAAGCCTATTGAGGACAACGTGGTCGATAGTCCTCCAAGTGGTAGGACGCGTCCGCGACTTTCTTGCTCCCCGTCGCCGCTGCGATCCGTTGGCCAACGTGCTTTGCCATCTACTTCTGATCGAATGACTCAAAGAAAGCTTTACGGGGAGGAAGGTTGTCCAGGCATTGGAACAAATGTAACTTTAGGCATTCCAAGTGAGATTTGCCAAGTGCGTCCAGATATTGCTTCCTCTCTTCCCCGCCTTCCTCCACTGACGGAAGGTGTCCAAACGAAGCGATCTCGGAGCTCTTCCATGTATATTGCAGAGGCGACCACACCGGAGGTTCCACTACCTCCAATTCATAGACGCAGATACTTGAATGTTCCAAAACGTCAACGCTCAAGTCTTAGTGGAGAGTCCCGACTAGAAGGGAGTCGTCGTTTATGGGATGCTGCAGAAGAAAGGTCCTTGGAGAAGCAAAGGTGGGACATCATTCGAGAGCGGTCCGCAATTTGTACTGGGTATAGTAGAGGACCGGAAATATTGAAGGCATATGAGAAGTTGAAGAGTATATCACAGTAGTAAAGCACATTATGCTTATTACGGAGCATGAGCTACATCATCCGATACAATGTAGATGTACAGATGAACATCAACAATTGTTGACCATGATAACATTTTGGGTTCCTTATAAAAGGCTACTGTAAAGTCTAGAATCCAAATGTAATTTTGGGTTCCTTATAAAAGGCTATTGTAAAGTTTAGAATCCAAAGTGTCATTCCATAGTGTACACACTATTACTTGTATATTTGATGGATATTATTGGTAAATTCCATTCTTCTCATAATGGACTTGCAATATTTACACTCTTTTCTAATGATGCATTGCTTTTCTCTCTCCGTATAGAACAAAATCACCTATGTTTAAAGAAAACTATGTATTTAGAACCTCTCATTTTCTTGGAAAACTTTCATTTTAATGAATATAGTGTTGGGTGATTTTTCCCCTTTTCATTCAATAAGCTTCATGTAGGTCTTCTTGTTTGGGAGGAATTGGGCATTTGGGCATTTAAATGCCTAATAATTAAAAAAATAGACCCAAGGCTTCTTCTCAACTTTCTTCGATTTCTTGAAATTTTTACTTTTGAAGAAATGTCAATATTTTCATTACATTTATCATTTTCTTGGAATTTCAAGTTTTTAACCGTACAAATTCAAACTAGACATGCTAGAGATTATGGAAAAAAAGAAAGCACAACAATATCCCTTATGGAGTTAAAAATTATAATGTTTACCTATGAGGGTGTTCAAATTGCAAAAAAGAGTTCAAATATTTCTTGCAAGTCAAACCTATGAACTTTGTGACACGAAAAATTGGAAGGCTTAATGTGTATAAGCCCAATTACATTAGGGCTAATTAAAATCCACAATACTATTATACAATTCTTCCAAATGAATTTGGATTCTAATTTATTCTCCAAAACTAATTGCATTTCAATCTCATTTCCAACTTCCAAGAGCAGGTAAAGAATATAGAAAGTCAACATTGCATTCAGTACCCTTGCACTAAATCTAAAAAAGAAAAAACATTGTCAAGCATTTCCAAGAAGAGATTTTTGGTACTACAACTAAACATGTTCAATAGATGTGCATATTCAAAGTTTTAAATAGTGACATCATTGACCACTAATGGTCACAAAAGTGGTCACCAAAATACATTTAAACAATAATAGTAAATCCATAACCTCCGAATAAGTCAAAAGACATCTTCTACTCTACCCTTAAATAGTTAAACTACATTATACTCTATTCTAAATCCGAACTACTATCGTCATTTCGACCTTGGGGTGTGGGACCGAAGCCACTAGATCGCCCATATCCGCCAGACCCTCCTCCTTGTCCGTAATCGGAGAAGTATGGACCTCCAAATGGTGGAGGTGGAGGAGGTGATGCATTTGCCTCGGACCCTCTTGTCCCTCGTTCGCTTGAGTTGGTGTAGTATGAGCTTTCGCGAGGCCCATATGAGTCCGGCCCTCCCGTCCCCGGATAGAATTGCGACCCACCATATTGAGATCCACCGTAGTCCGTGAACCTTGTGCTTCCATGGCTTCCTCATATGTTTTGGAAGTCATCGTGGGGGCCAGGGCTAAAATGCGAACTTCTTCCTCCATATTGTGGGCAACGCACATCATGATCATGACGAGGTGGTGACCGTTGTTGACGCAGGCGACCTTGATCCAAAATACTATTTCTTGTTGCCTCTCGCAATTGATTTTGGAAGTCCAAGTTTTCGTGCTCTTCTCTACGTTCATGCCTTTGTGGAAGTGGAGGTGGAGGTGGTAAGTCTTCTTCGTCATCATCATCACTATCCTCTGCATCTGTCAATGGTTCCGGAGGAAATCCAAATTGACCCCGATTAGACCACTCCGGCATGCAATTGCTTGGGCCAACCCAATTGGTGTCTATCACCGCTTTGTCACAGCTCAATTTGGTCTTCTTGTCCTTTGCAAGCACCGTACGCCAATCCACATCTTTCTAGAGTACAATCTCCGCCCAAATCATTGCCATGGTGGAATAGTTCATGATATTTGGTTTGGAAGCACCTAGACCGCAAGATGCCCAAAGCTCCTCGTATCTCTGCTTGAAATGTTCACTCTTACAAGTGTTCATGGGATCTTCCCACCGTCTCACTTGTCTTTCTAATACAACTGTGTTATCTGCTGGCTAGAGTTTTGCAATGTGTGACATTTTCACATACTCTCGGCACGTTGTGCAAGTCCATACTGCTTTGGGCTCGTATTGCCATCCCTTTTCAGCCACACAAAAGTGGTTGAAGTAGGCGTCCCAATCCATGTCTTGTGATTTTCCCTTTGTACTCTTCTTCAGCGGATTGGGAAATCCTTTTGGAGCCATGGTAATCCTTCTTTTCCGCACCGAATGCAATGTTTGAGTGAGAAGTTTACAATTTCTATAATTGAGAAGGTGATGAAGAGATTACAAAAAATTAAGTTAATTCATTCACACTTGTTCACGCTTCAAGTCGGAAGGGGCTCACAGATACCAATTGGCGCTGGATCTGCCCACTCTGCAAGGGACACAACTGTGTGGAATGGGCCGTCCGCGCCCCTCTTTATACCGTCCGCCGATGTTGACATCACTGCCCAAATCTGACGGGCGGACAGGCCGACCGCCAGATTGGACGGGCAATATGCCCCGATGTGTCCAATCGCACAGCCTCGACGAACTGCGGACGACTGCATCGGACGGAGCCCGTAGACGGACGCTCCGACCGCACGGCGGACGGTCGGACGGATAGCGGACGGATAGCGGATGGGCCATTCTTATACACATTGAAGTTCATCAGTTCGAATACCCTATGCTCGAGTCAGATTCGTTAAAAATTAATTAAAAAATAAAATAAATATGGCATGTAGTGAAATTTTCAGAATTTATAACAGGACATAAGTTGAAATCTCAAAAAAAATTGATGAAAACAAATTGAAATCTCATAACAAATCCTAATTAAATGAATTAAAGCTTCCTAAATACTAAATAAGAAAGAAAATTATCTATGAGAATAGAGATTCTAAGTCTAATAATACTTAACTAAGTTGCTATTCTTAGTAGTTTATATATATATATATATATATATATATATATATATATATATATAAGTGTATTCTAAATCTAACTTTAGCATCAAAAATCCAATTTTCTAAATGATTGATTATGATTTTCTTATTCAAGATTTTGTACAAGAGTTTCCATCACAAACTTGACTTTCATAGTGTTGAGGGCTTTTGGAAATGAGCCTCAAATACACTAAATCTTGGAGAAAAAACCACATTAAAGATTCATTTAAAAAATTGTAGAGTAGATTTTGAAATGCACATTAGGCCCTTTATCCTCATATTTTTTTGGTGACTTGATTTCTTTCATATTTTTTAAATCTTTCTGTAATTAGTTATGAATTTTTTTAAGTTGAAAGGCAACGGTCATTAAAAGTGACCATGTCCTAAAATGTGCTAGTACATTCACTAAAGCAAAATGTACCTCTCCGTCATGATCACTCTTAGAGCACGGGTGTTCTTAGAGCAACTCCCTTGTGGATTTACTTTATTTAATTTTAAAGGAAAATCATCTAAGTGACTACAATAAAGTACCTATGTTTTAGCATTAAACATGTTGATTACAAATGCATATTCTATATAAGAGGAAAACCAAAATATTAAATTTTTATTTTATTTTTAAATAATAAATAAATAAACTTCTTTTTCTATTTTAGAAATAAAATATATAGAAACAAAAAAAAAATGAAAAAAATGAAAAAATCTTTGTTTTTAATTAAAAAAGAAATAAAAGATAAACATGCATATTTTTATTGACGTTTTTTAATTGAGCCTTGAGAAAATTGAAGAGCATATGAATTGAAAATCCAGCCCAAGGGGTTTAGATTAAGTAGGGCCGTTGGGCCGGATGGAAAAAACTGGGGCCGGATTGAAGAACGGATCGAAGGCAAATCCGGCCGGACTTCCATCCGACCTTAGGCACAGTATAAACCCAGCCTTAGATAAAAGAAGAACTTATACAAATAGAAACTAAAAATATTTTATTGCTTCACGTTGCAAATTCTCCAAGAAAAAAAAAATATAACAAAACAAAACAAAAAACAAAAAAACACACACAAAAACATATCTTTTATGGATTAAAAGATTATAATGCTTTTCTCATTACGACAGGGTTTTACAGTTCTACTAATTCCAGAAATGTTGTGAAGTCTTACACTCTTTGTATACCCTTACTTTTAAAACAATCCTAATCAAAAAAGGGCATTACAAAATACAGTACAAACATGGCGTTGAAGTGTGTGACATGCATAAGTTATATACATTTTTGGCTTCTCCATAAGTCCATATGTACAAAACACCTTGAAGTCAATGGAAATTGTCCATGAGGTTCAAAACCAAAACCAAAACCAAACCCCTTCAAGTAATTGTTGTGATTGTAGCACCATCTCAATTTGGTCAATTGTAAATTATAACGTTTCACTTCATCACTAATATTGATCATGTTCTTGTTTTTTTCTTTCCCTTTGAAATATCCTACATGATGAAAAAAAAAAAAAATAATAATATCCTTTATGTCTAGTTAAAATTTGTATGCATACAATTTCAAATGAATATTACAAATTTACAATTTGCTCAAAACAATGGCGTAATCTGAAATGTAGGAGACTAAGAGTTGAGGGTTTTAGGGTTTTAGGGTTTAGGGTTTAGGGTCTCACTGTAAACTTCAAAGAACTCTAAATGATTATTTAAAATCTGATTATAACTTGTCTATTTTTGATTTTCTGGGTTAATGACAAAAGCATAGGATGCTGAAACTTTAATTGACCCAAAAAAACTGACAGTAAGTAAAGGCGGACAAGAAGAATCCTAGGTCTCATGCCAAATTGGAAAAAATTTGGACGCCTTGAAATACTAGGCAACGGGCTAGGCGGACGGGGCGGACGGGGCGGTCGGACGCAGTCGGGTCGTCCGCTTCGGAAGCGAACGGGGCAGCTTCGTCCGCTTGTCCGCCGGGCAGACTTGGCCGGCCGGCCGCTTCGGCGGCGGACGGGGCAGCTCCGTCTGCCCGTCCGCTGGCTCGGGCCACGTCCGCGTGGTCCGGGACAGGTCCGGTCCCGGGCCTCTTTTAGGTCAGGGAGCAGACGAGTATATTGGCGGACGGCCAACACACATTTCCTCACTTTCACTCTTCCATTTGGGAATCACTGCCATGTCGGATGTGCTATTATTGCTTCACGCGCTAGTTGCTCCTATGTGGTGAAGAGTGGGGGTCATATTTTGATCATACTACATTGGATTTTGGTCCTTGGTTACTTACATACATTTGGAGACAGTGAAGCACATTATATATTTTGAGAGAACGGGGATTATATATTGGAAATTTCCATTCTAAAATTGCAAGTGAGTACTCGACACTCAAGCAGTCATGGCGGGGGCACGTAGTGCTGCAGCTGAAGGCAAGAAGAAGTCAAAACTGAAGGGTGTTGGTCATGAGCTACGGTTTGACATTTTGGATGACGTCAACATCAAGGCTGAGACGGGTTGGGAGAAAGAGGATGTGGAGTATTGGACCTCTAAATTGTGCTGCAAATACGTGAAAATGTATCACATTGGGAAGTTGCAGCCTCGAGAGTGTCACCCTCTTCACACCCGTGAATATTGTTTTAAACCATTGAATTGCCTCAATGATCATTTTGTATACCATTCGATGGAGGTGTGGAAGGCCTTATTTCCGGAGAAGGCAATGAGCAAGGGCAAAATTGACTACAGCTTGGCAGGCATGGTTTACGCTGAACTCATACTGGGCCGTCAGGTGGATTGGAGTACGTATCCTACGGTAGCGACATTGCCACTTGCGATTGGCAGGCATCAGAAACATATCCCTGATATGTTTGTTCCGAAGGCACAACTTCTTGAAGCAAGTGAAAAAAAGAAAGCATTAGAGGACGATGTGGAATCAATTCAGATCCCTCTTGAAATCCAAGTGCGTCGTACGGAAGTGTTGAATGGAAAGAAAATGGCGGTAGAACCGACTTGTATGGGAGACTCCACAAAAGGAAGCACTTGTCTTGTGGATGATGTGGAGGGAGAAGTGTTTTTGATTCCACCGACGGATTTGAACCCTACACAAAACGTGTTAGAAGGGGTGCCAGAAAGCAACGTTGCAATGAAGCTCTCTCGGCCAACAGAACATGGATCTACATTGATGTCACAAAAGCTCCAAGAAGAGGATCTTATAAATTAAAGACATTGAAGATAGAGAAGACCTTCAAGACGTGAAGGAGGCTCTCGCTTGTATTGACCGGTTTTTAGCAGACACAGCACAAGACATCATGTTCTATGTCCCTCCGTCTCCTAAATCAAGGAAAAAACCAAGCCTACTATCCAGACCTGAAAATGCAATTCGGACTTCACCAAACCAAAATGAAGAGCATCCAACTCAACCGACAGATGTAAGGATGGACTCTCAAGATGAGGCTGTTGTGAACAACGACGAAGAGACCCCGATTATCCAAGATCATCCGTTGCTAGCTTTGTTGAGCCCAGAGGATCTCAAGACTCTACAAAAGATGCCTCCACTAGAAGAGATGGAGAACTTGTTGCAGTGTTCCCTCCGATGGAATCAATTTGAAATTCAGAGAGAAGCAACAAATGGCGGAAATGAAGGGAGCACTATAAACGAAGGTGGCCCTGAGCATGTAGGAAGAAATCCTAATGAAGGTGGCACTACAAATGAAGGACACAACTCCACTTCAGGCAATTCAACATCAGGATTTGGCGAGATATTTAGAACGGCGTATTCTCTATCATGTATAGCTAGAGTTGTGGCTGTATTGACGCCTGCTCTTGCGCAAATAACTGATACATTTACAAAAATGACACCATCCGTTCTTCATGGTGCTTTGGCTTTCAGAAAGTTTGTCGAGTTTGCGGACAAACTATAAGACGAGAAGTTGGAAGACCTTAAGCATAAAAAAAATTTGGAACAACAGAATTTGGAGTTGAAGGAGGTGCATTACTCCAAAGAAGATCATGATGACCTCAAGGCAAAGTATGAGATATTGGAGAGCAAATACAACACGTTGTATTGGAGGCCGACCCCAAACTCAAAGCCCTTGGGTAATGACTATGAGAGTGTCAAGAAAAATAACAAGACTTTGAAGCGAACGAATGAGAATTTGAAGGCCACGAATGAGAATCTCAAGGCTATGAATGAGAAGTTGGTGTTGGAATTGAAGACATGCAAAGAGATGTTAGAAGAGCATCGCAAAACATTGTGGACATTACAGAACGAGAAGGCAGGTCAACAATCGCCTAGCGGAACAGGGCTATTAGAGGCAAGTGAACCAACACAAGAAAGCGATCAACTATCTCTTCCTCTTGACGAGGGCAAAGCTGAGGATGGGACCGTAGAACTCCGACAGCGCATTCCGAGTCCTAAATCCATAGTTTTCCCCTCATTTGAAGATGCTTCCATGCAGTCACAAAATCCGGAAGTTGAAGAGTTAAGGCATCAATTGGACTTGGCAGTTCGAGGAAAGAATGAGGCCGAATCAACAATGAAACGAATGATGGAAGTAGGGGTACTAAGTGAAATCCTTCCAAAGGAAAATGCGGATTTTGGGTGGATGGTGTGGGCGCGGCAACTACAAGATCATTCCTCAGTATCATCCGGACTCATGAACGGGCTCTTGAGGTATGCATTGCAATCGGACACAGCATACGAGAATGTCAAGAGTTCTTATGAGCGTTTTGTGGAGAAGTTGGAGGAGGAAAGAAAGGACCCTGATTTAAAACTTACGGTTTGGAGGAACATGGATAGGATGTATAAGTGGCTAAACCACGGAAAGACCTATGATACGGAAAACATTGATTGGGCTTTGGAAGCGGAGGAAGGATGGGTCCCTTATGGCACGTTGTCAGCTCACTTCCAGCAACATGAGAAGGAGCTTGTGCCAAGAAGTTTTCCAAATACTCCCATCTTGGAGGGTCATTGTTCTCTTTGCCAAGGTTGTTTTGGGCCCGAAGGAGCTATAGCATTGGGACAATGTCGCCATACATTCCATGTGTTTTGCATTCAAAGATCGGCGGAATTTCAACGCCGTTGTCTCGAATGTCGTATTCCTCTGAGTCCAAGGTTGTATGAAATGCTAGGGATTTTGTACCGTATGCCTACAGGGCACGAATACAATCGATGGAACCTTCCACTTGACCAAGAGCCATACAAATTTCAGAACTATTTGCATTGGGGAAAACCAATGAAGTGGGATGCTCGATCACAAATATATGAGCTATGCGATGGCCCATTTCCCACCAAAGATAAATTCTTTTGGATGACGTCTGACGTGGAGGTTGAGTTGCGTGCCTTTGAGATTAAGAACAGCGAGGCTCGAGAGTTGTTTTATCGCAGCGTGGGTGGACATTGGAGCACACAGCACCAAAAGTTCTTTCGAATTCCCGAGAAGGAATGGAAGAGAGAGGGTCCAAATGACCTCTTGATGGAGGTTGAGCGTGATCCAAAAGTCATAAAGCAATTTGAGGGATACAATACGGATTTGATAGGGCGGGCCCTCATTTTGTCGAAGTTGGAAAAAGCAGCAAGAGTTCGTTCTGTGGTGGACCTAAATGGTAAATCATCTACAGAGCATAAGATGGAAGACGTTGCAAGGGCATTTGACATGAACATGAAGGACATTATAACCAAGTGGAGGAAGTATCTAGGAGAGGGAGGCGAACAAGCTTGGATGATGAAAAGTGAGGATGAAATGATAAAACAGTTGATGGATGACATAGATTGTGCTGTGAGGGCTTTGAGGGCTTTGAGGGCCCACGAAGTAGAGCTATCTCCGCAGAAGAAGAAGAAACGGAAGATTGAAGAGGAGGATGACCACTCTCCGAAAACCAAACAACAATTTGAGAAGGTTGACATGCAGGTACAAGCTAGCCGCGGAGGGAGCAGCCATGGAAATAGTCCGCAACCGGTGCCTCGTCGAACAAGTAGAAGACTCATGGCGAGGGAGGGGACATCTTGTGATGCCGAAGAAGATAATAGTGTGTTGAAGTAATTGTGAAATGTTTAATTTCCTATGTAGTCGTATTTTAATGGCACTCAGGATATAATTATGTAGTGTGGGCTTCATTTTTTTTTATGACTAGTAGTATTGTACGTGGCCCACCATGTCCATCATGACTTTTTTGTATTGCATATACATGTAGTGAAGAAAAACATGTTGCAAGTAATTATTTGTTTTTTTGAATATATATATATATATATATATATATATATATATATAAAATATTTTTATCATAAAATTCATTTTCTTGGACTAAGTTTTATTGAAATGTACATGTTATGCCCAATTTTTAGTGAATTGTGTCTTTGATTGAGAATTTTGTTGTAGTACTTAACACTTGTTTTCTACTACTTTCGTAATCTAGTTATCCCTAGGATGGAATGCAACCAATTGAACCAAAAGCCCAAAAGTTCGAAGTAAAGAAGTAACTAAGTAAAATTGACACTAGAAGAAACCAAAATTTTCGATGTCTAAGGGAACGGATTTTAGGTGACGTTGAAGAAAACAACCTATGTTTTTCTGTCAACAATTATCTCCATTAATGTTTCATTGGACATCATTATTGACATGAAAAATACAGGTTGTTTTTTTCAACGTCACCTAAAATTCGTTTCCTTTGACGTCGGCTGTTTTTTTGAATGTCACCTAAAACAAGGTTTTCTTATAATATGACCACCCTAAAAGGCTAAAACCGCCCTGTCCGCACGACTGCCCGCCTGCCCCGGCCGACCGGCCGTCCACCTCGACCGACCATCCGTCCGCCCTGTCCACCCACCCCGTCCGCCGGGTTTTATGACCATTGGCAACGGTTACTTCTAAGGCATAGAATAGTCAACAAATTAGGAGTATAAGAACAAGGAAAAAGGCATTTACAAGTACTTCTGAGAAACTAAACGCTAAGATTTTCAAGGGCTAGGAGCTGCAATCTTTGTGTCCCTTGCTTGGTAATGCATAGTTCAGTGGACAGGGGGGCTTTGGTTTCCAAGGCTTTGCTTACAGACTATATTTGATACATGTGACATGGTGATTTGAACCTAAACATTTGGAACTGAAGACAAGATTGGAACTTGAACTTGAACTTGAACGGAGCTTTCCACAATGAGTAAGGATTTTTCCGGTTGGTATGTTGTTCCATCAAGCGGTAAAGTGCAGTGCAAGGCATGTGACTTGGTGTTTGCAAATCGGAAGTGTCGCATGTTGAGCCACCTTGGATATGAAGGCAAAGACGGTGTTCGCGATAGGGGGATAAGCATATGTCCAAAATTGACTTCGTCAATTCGAACTCTTTTTGCCGGTTGTAATGAGTTATTTCCACAAAGATTGGCCCTTGACAATGTAGATGGTGAAAACATAGGGAGGGTTGCAAGCAATGCCTCAAATGGAAGGGATTTTTCACGTTCAACACAAGAGGACTCGTGTGCAGCGCTGTCTGAAATTCATCGTGCATCTTCAAGGGTACATCAAAGTGTAGAAACATCAAGTGAACAATGTCCAACTCCACCCTCTTCCATCAATCGACCCCGAAGACAAAGTCGACTAATAGATGGGTTTGAACAAGCTGATAGACGCAATTTGAATGCGCTGTGGGCCAATTTCTTCTATTCAACCAACATACCATTTGCGGTAGCTCGAAGTGAGGCCTTCAAAGAAACAGTGAAGAAAACAGCTGAGTTTGGTAAGCCATACAGCCCACCATCGTACGACGCTCTACAAACCAAATTACTAGAAGAAGCGAAAGAAGATGTCAAGCTAAAGTTGCAGAAGAGGACCGAGGATAGTATCAGAAAGTTTGGAGCAACCTTGTCTATTGATGGATGGAGTTCGGTTACAAATCGGCCATTGGTGAATTGCATGTTTGTATCTTCTGTAGGGGAGCAATTTTTGGGATCGGTGGACACAAGTAGGTTCTTAAAAAACGCAGAGTACTTGGCCTCTATTTTGGACAAATTCATACAGGAGGTGGGTCCGCATAATGTGGTGCAAATAACAACGGACAATGCTCCTGTAAACCCTCGAGCATGTAGAATCATAAAAGACAAATATCCTCACATTTCTTTTCAAGGTTGTGTGGTGCATGCCTTGAATTTATTGTTAAAAGATTGGGGGAAAGAAGCATGGGTGGCGGATGTCGTGGCCAAAGCTCGTATTGTTCTTACGTTTTTTAGAAAGCGGCACATGCCGCTTGTAATATTTCGTTCATACGAAAAAGAGCATAGCTTATTGATGCCAAGCAAAACAAGATTTGCTTCAAATTTCATTGCGCTTGAATGCTTGTTGAAAGTGAAGGGAGCACTTCAACAGAGTGTGACAGATCCGCGTTGGGAATAATATGTGAGGACGTTGGACGACAAGAAAAAGAAGAACTGTACAAAGTCTCAGTGTACAAAGAAGATAATAAACAGTGAGCATTTCTGGAGGCGTTGCATGAATTTTGTGTAGTTGATGGGCGTTGTTGTGTATGGCCTTCGTGATTTAGATGCAAAGACGCCATGTTCAGGGAAAGTTTTGTATATTATGAGGAAGATATGGTCGCATGTGGGGGGGGTAGAAAATCCGCCTTTTCTATTGAGCCCCGAATTTGCCAAACCATTGAAAGAGGCGTTGAACGCTAGATGGGAAATGGTAGAGACTGATCTCCAATATGCAGGATCTCTTTTGAATCCCTATCTTTTGCACGATAAAGAACTAGCCGACGATTTAGAGGCCACCGAGGCATGCAAGCGTGTTCTCATGCGAATATGTAAACCTACGGACTACGCGGACGTCGTCAAGGAATTCATGGCGTTTCGACATAGGGAGCCTCCCTTCCACAACATGTTGGATCCAAGTGAACAAAAATTATCGGCACACACTTGGTGGGATTTTGAAGGCGCATGTGGGAAGCTCATTGCTCCAATTGCAAGGAGAATATTGAGCCAACCAGTATCTTCATCTTCATGTGAACGGAATTGGAGTAGCTATTCTTTTGTTCACAACAAATCTCGGAACAAGTTGAGAACAAAGAGAGCTACGGATTTGGTGTATGTGTACACTAATTCAAGAGTGTTGGCCGCATCCAAGGAGAGGGATGAGAAGAAGTGGTACCTTGAAAATGTAGATTCAGAAGAATCGGAGGGGCCAAACGAAGATGACAAGAGCAGCGAAGATGAAGAAGAAGGTATTCGTGTGGACGGGAATGAAGCACATGGACAAGAAGCAAATTGGGACGACCCAATATTCAATGAAGAAGAAGATTTGGATGGCAACACATACAATTTTGGAGGTGAACCGTTTGGAAGAGTAAATATGGATGATGATGACATGGGCAACAATGACCGAGACGAGTACGACTTTCCAATAGACGATAATGATTGTGGAAACGATGAAGGCGTACCTTCCATAGCAAGGTTTGTAGATGGAAACTAATTTCTAAGTAGCGACAAGGTCCTCAATCTAAACGAAGAGGACGCAAATGTCCAAGTCCTGGCTTCTAATGGAACCATAACATCCAATGCTGGAACTTCCGAAATAGATGAAGTGATTGGAAGCAGTAGGTCTCCATCCATAGTAGTGGCCCAACTAGAAAAGAATGACAACGTTGAGGACCGCGAGCAAATGAATGTGGACAAGATAAGCGTGGAGTCTCTAGGAGGATTGGCAAGCAAAAGCAACGGGGAACCAAGTAGCCTAAACCATGAAGCGAGTGGGACACAAGACAATGTACGTTCGCGTTTGATAGAATGTGGAAGTCCGAACTTGTTTCACAGTGGCCAAGGCACAAAGGAAAACATGACAAGTTTTGTACGTCCTCCGCGTAGCATTTCTCCAATAGGTGCACGCTCTCTATTTAATAGTGTAAGTACTACTTTGGTGGGTTTAGGAAGTTCTCAACGTCCGACACGAGCTTCCATCATTTCGAAAGAAATAGAACGTACCGAAAATCGAAGATTGCAGATTTCTTCATTCACCGATGACGAGGAAGATGAGACGTTGGCCTCAATGTTAAAGAAGTAAGGAAACCGCCTACCAGTATCTTCAACAAGGCTAGCGGACCCGACACTGGAATCTTCAAATGCTATAGAGGCATTCACTGAAGAAGGGAGAAAGGCAAGGATGACAATGATGATGGAAGAACCCTCTAAAGCAAAGAACAAACGAGTAATGGAGCCGTTTGCTATCTCTCCAACGAAGAAAGTGAATGCAGGAAAACCCCCTCTTGATAAGCGTCTGTCTATTCCAGAACTTCCGTTGAGAAAAGGAAAAGCGGTTGATCACCTCCGTGAACGTGTAGGGAAAACCTTGATGAAAGCAAAGAACGAGCAAATGATGGGCAAGCCTAAGAAAGCTCATGTATCTTCAACAGTACAAGAGAAAAGAGGGGGAAATCAAACACTTTCATCAGACGATGAAGATAACACCATGAGTGATGAAGATGATGGATTCCAATCAAGAGAGTACAGTAGCGGGGCAGAGGTGAAAGGAGATAGTGATTACTACCCCTAGGCATTCAAATTTAGAAAGGATTTGAATGAAGAACATTTACAGAACTTGGTGCTCAAATGCTTACGATTTAGAGAGATGAATAGCTAAGATTTATTAGTTCTCGGAGCATTTCATAGTAGTACAAGGTTGCCAAATTATCTTGAAAAAATTAATGAAACTATCATTTTGGGGGGATTTTGTCCCAAGTGATATTGAAGAAATCTTCATTGTATTATTTTTTGTTCTCAATTTCAAGTGTGTAGCACGTAAAAATTTCTGAAGCGCCAAAACTCACAAATATGTAAGAAGAACCCTAAAACAAACTGAAAACCATGCAAAATTGCAAAATGCAAAGTTACAAACCCTCACTCACTCAGTCGGTCACTCCCAGACTCCCTAAACCCCTTGGCCCTTGAACCGTTCGTGCGTCCGCCTGTCCGCCAATCTGTCTGCTCGTCCACCCGTCCGCCACTCCGTCCGCTCTCCCGTCCGCTCGTCCGCCCATCCGCCAGTCCGCCAATCCGTCCGCCCGACCGCCCATCCGTCCGCTCGCTCGTCTGCCCGTCCGCCAATAAAAACGGCCGTCCGTCCGCCCGCCCGTCCACCAATCTGTCTGCCCGCAGGACGGCGACTGAGGACCGTCCGTCTACGTCCGCAGGGTCCGGACGTCCGATTTTGGACGTAATTTCACCGCGAACGCACGTCCACGACAACCCTGGTTCTCAGAAGTCTACGGCTACTTGAACTGTGGCCACTTGCCAAGAATTGTGGCCACTTGAACTATAGCTACTAGAAATAATACAACCAATCAAGTATTGGCGGACACAAATTCATCTAGCATCTGTCTATCACTTTCTAATAAAGTATAGACATTATTATTAGAATTGTAGGAAAGTACAATGATGCAAATGACACTCTCAATGTCAATCCATTGGGTGTCCGTCACATCATACTTATACTTGTTCTTCCCCAGCGCACATTTAAACCAATTGAGCATTATTTGAATAGATGGTGAAGAATTTACCTTCTTACCTGCTAACATGTGAGCCATGAGGTTGATTGAGTTCCTACAAAGTCCCCATGTTTTTCCAACCTTCCTACACATTTTTTATACTCGCCCCAACCACCAAGTGCCGATGTCCACCCCAGCGGTTACAGCAGTCGGACGTCCTACATGAGCACCGCAGTGGTTCTTCTTCTGCATTTCTCTCACTCCTAAACTATGTCCTAGGTTTTGTGACTGCATGAACAACACACCGCAGTTAGTTCCAAGCCCAAGCAAAGCAGTTGTGGTCGAATTTGCGACAAAGAGGAAATCCTCTACATAGTCACTACAACAATAGAAGTGTTTTATGAATGTAGAATTATGACTGAGGATGACTAACAATTGCTTATAGTCATATTTTTTAAGGTAAAAAAAATATGACTGCAAATATAACTGCGAGCCATATTTTAGCCTTATACATCATGGCCATATAGTATATAACCATTGGGAACACCAAAATACTTCATAGAGAACGGTAGGGAAAATATTTAGGGAACGCCTAGTCATATTTTCTAGTCATATTTTGCAATCACATCTCCATGATAGTAAGATTTTTTTTAGGGCAATCTAAAAACAATTTGAGTAGGAAATATATTTAGAAAGTATCTAGTCATATTTTTCCACGTAGGATTTTTTTGTAGTCATATTTTTTTGAAATCTCTTTTTTGTAGTTGCTACTAATTTAGGATTTTGAAACTCTAGTCGCCACAAAATAGGGTTTCAAAACCCTAGCTGCTACAAAATTAGGGTTTTGAAACCCTAGCCACCACTTTTTGTAGCCACTCCTCTTTTTGCCCTTCTTCTTTCTTTTTTATTCCTTCTTCTTTGTTTTTGTTGCTTCTTAAGTTTTGTTTCTTATTGCCTCTTAGGTTTTTCTTCTTCTTGCTTCTTCTTCCTTCTTCTTCCTTCTTAGGTTTTGTTTTTTCTTCCTATTTAGGTTTTGCTTCTTCTTCTTTCTTTTTTGTTCCTTCATCTTTGTTTTTGTTGCTTCTTAAGTTTTATTTCTTGTTGCCTCTCAGGTTTTATCTTCTTACTTCTTCTCACTTGATCTTGCTCCTTACTTCTTGCTTCTTAGGTTTACTTTTTCTTCCTACTTAACTTTTGTTTCTTCTTCTTTCTTAAGTTTTGCTTCTTCTTCTTTCTTAAGGTTTGCTTCTTCTTATCTTTCAACTTTTATTTCTTTTTCCTTCTTAAATTTTTCTTCTTCTTGCTTTTTAGGTTTTGCTTCTTCTTCCTCCTTAGAGTTGTCTTCTTCTTCTTTCTTAAATTTTGCTTCTTCTTCCTTCTTAAGTATTGCTTTTTTTTCCTTCTTAGATTTTGCTTCTTCTTGCCTCCTAACTTTTGCTTCTTCTTCCATCTTAAGTTTTACTTCTTCTTCCGTCTTAGATTTTGTTTCTTCTTGCCTTTTAACTTTTGTTTTTTCTTCCATCTTAGGGTTTTTTTTCTTGCCTCCTAGTCATATTTTGCAATCATATTTTGCAGTTATATTTTGCAGTCATAATGTCACTTAGTTTTTGCTTCTTTAGTTTTTCTACTTTTTGTTTTTAGTCTCTCTATCATCATTGTTATTTTTTTTGGTTATTTATAATTTTTGATTATATAATGATTATAACTTTTTTTTTAATCTTAAACATGTTTACATATTTTATAGTGCTTTAAATCTTTAAAGTTTGAATTATATTGTTCATTTATTGAAAACTAACCTTCTTGTTTATACATGTAGGCATTGGAGATTGAAATGAAGTTATTGAAGGCTATTTGCAATACAAAAGAGGTAACATTTTTACATTTTTGTTGAAATATAGGTTCTACAAGTATGTGGAAATATACATATATAAAGAGCCATTGTGATATATTTTGTGTTAATAAATAATAAATGTTATTGAAAAAAAATTACATTTTTTCTTGTCTTTGACTTTCTAATGTGATTAATTTTTGCCCATTTAAGAAATCATATGTATTCATTTTTAATTAAATGGATTCTCTTACTTAACTACTAAATTATGTTGATGTATGACTATACATAGTCGTTTTACAAATCATCAAAAAATATGACTGAAAAGAATTGTTTTACACATCATTTAAAAATATAATTGGAAAAAATCATATTTTGTGTTATTGCAAAATATGACTCACCATAGTCATATTTCACATCACTACAAAATATGACTTATCACAGTCATATTCCACATCACTGCAAAATATGACTCATTACAGTCATATTTCACATCACTGCAAAATATGACTCACTACAGTTATATTCCATGTCATCAAAAAATATGACTCGCCACAATCATATTCTACGTAGAATTTTTATGTTTGCCCGAACAACTCAACAAAAAGTCAAGACCCCCCTAGGAGAGTCAAAGTATATGCCATGTTGGCATACTATGGCTAAATATGGATATTTATACCCTTCAACTTATATGACTGCCAATATGACTGATGTCTGAAGCGACTGCTTCCAAACAACTAGAGTCAGTCATATCCTGAGTCATCTACAGTGATTTCTGCGTGAGTTATATTTTTTGATTTTATGACTCACTGCAGTCATATTTTGCAGTTATAAAACACTGTTTTTGTTGTAGTGAGTTGAAGTAGACAGAGTTCTTGATACGAGTGAGTCGGTCCTTCAACAAGAAGGGATTTCAATTCAATTCGGCTACCAACGTGGACTTGTAAATGGCCTTTCCCATGTACTCCACCACTGGCTCTATTTTTTGAGCATGTTGATCTGAAGTTGAAGGTAGTGGTTGGCCTAGTTCAGCTGCATTTAGCATTTGGGAGATTGCATCCCTACATTCTTCCTTGAAAAGTCTCAAAACTTCCTCCCCATCATCCAAAGACGCCTCTACAACACTCATGTCTGAGTCAATGCTTGCGCCATCATCATGTTCAGGTCCTTCCACATTAAGAGCATCCACCTCCCCGTCCTCATTGTCTCCCTACACCTGCTCAGTTTCAGAGTCTTTGATGACCTCACCATCACCATTTTCATCGGATACAACCTTCTAAGGAGCCAAATATACCCAGTGCTTAGAATCTGCCTGCTCAACCACCTAAGGCTCCTTAAACCACACTTTATTTCTAGTGTAAGAGGATGGAGTCATATTTAGTGACTTTAGCAGTGCTTGGGCTGCCTTTAGACCTTCCTTGAGCGCATCTACAAAGTCCCATCTTTGGCAAGGGCGCTATAATCCTCCAAATCTACAAGTGATTGTCCTCATTCTAGAGGGTGCAAGTCAGCCCAGATGTTGCACTGTTTGTTGTGCGCTCTATCAAATTGCAATCCATTGGGCCCGTACTCAATCGCAGCCAACTGATTCACAGTGTTAGCACATCCCACAAGCTCTTGGAAATTATACGCTCTCTCCATATCTTGCATTCCTCCCACCTTGCTAAAAAAATTTCACAAGAATCAAATGCAGTGAGGTGCAGTGGAACTAACAAGTGAGAGAATGCATCACAGAAATACCTTATGCATAAGACAACAAAATGACAAAATAACTGTACATCAAGATAGCACTGGTTGCTCATGAAGCATTTTTGCAAGGTCAGATGTTTTGTATTTCCCCCTACACTATGGTCACCATGTTGGAACTACAACTTCCAAATCCTAAAAAAGAATGACACTTTGCTAGCAAGAACCACTCTATCCCTCAAAGTCAAAGAGACAAAGAGAAAAATGCTAATGTAATCAGTACATATGGACAAATACAACTCAATTCCCAAAGTTCTCTCCTGATGTGCATCCCTACCACTTCTAAGTTCTTGCAAGCAAGTCCTAGTCTTCTTTGCACAAATGTGTTGAGCACTAGCCCAATTTTGCTTGTCAGTCCGCTCTACATCTTCCTTTCTAAGACCATGCTTGTCAATTGCAAACTTCTGATAAACCTGACCAAGATGATATAGGTAACAAACATCAGCCCCTAGTTGTAGATTTTTCACAGCACTATCAAGAGGGTTGATAAATTTTTTTCCATTATGGATGAAATCTTGATCATGCAAGCCTTTTATTTTCTCCAAGCCATTGACAAGATAAAGACCACCCTTCCTATGGAAGTTCATATCTGGATCCTACCTTACTACGGTAGTCCTGAAACATGAGCTGCCGTCTCCTAGAGTCCCCGTCTGAAGAATGCCCTACAATAGGTCCAACAACCGGCCCACAACTATCTTCTCAAAGCTTGTCAATAGTTTTCCACTGATTGCGAACCCAATCTGAATTAAAACGATTGCAAGTGCAAAATACAACAAGAACAAGTCTGGGTAGCTTATCATACAGAGGATTGACCATGATGACTTGGGATTCATCTTTAGCTAAGATAACTGGTACAGGTCCTTCCACTGCATGACACGCTTTGGCCTCCCTGTAAATCTGAGCCACAACAACGAACATTACAAAATGCTCCCCCGCAATGAATTGAGCCCTTTTCTTGTTTTCCCATTTAGTACAATCATAGGACGGACGAGCAACATTCAAGGCAAACAAATCACACATTCGTCTGCCTCTATAGATCCTCATAGCTTTTTCAAATGATTTCGTGTTTTTCGAAAATCTGTGACCCTGCCTCACACAATTCATATTTGTAGCGACATCCCTAAGGAAGTCCCACAAAGCAGGATTTTTCTCAAAGGTGTTGGTTCTATGAGCTGCCAAGATGTTGTTACAAAAAGAGAGGACATTCTTTCGATTAAAGCTTTCTACAACACTTAGTTTTAGACCACGATGACTAACTTTTAATTGCGCAACCTTTGACTTCATGAGCCAATGCCTAGCCTTTTCTTAACAGTATTTTCTCGCTAATGTTCTAGACTGTGCAGCCAACTCAGGAGATGACAAGAAGTCTATTCTTCTTCCACACTATATATCCCTAGAGCCGCGCTTAACAAAAGTAGGACCTTCCCTAAGCACCCTAAGTCTAAAATTAGTGGCCTGCTCAATCTCTTTGCAATTACAGCAAGTGAAGTTTGTGAACATTTTTCCTATGCTACAAACTTATTTACAATGTATATGACGGAAGCAACCCCTAATAGTGACAATTTGGCCTTTGAATACAAATTTTACAATTGAGTTGGGCTCAGCTAGCCACACCGATCCAGGCTTAGGATCATTGAGCAATGAATCCACCCTGTAGCACTTTCCAACATATTCGGTGGTTCTTTTTCTTAATCCCCAACACAATAAGGAAAAAATGGAGCCAGAATGCATACATTCAGTTGCTGCATTGGAATCGGCAATGCCCGAACTGCTAAATCAAGAATGTAGGTCTCCTTGGTTTTCAATGGTCAATCTCGTCCTTGTAGTAGGTCTCCTCTGTTTTCCAGAGCTGAGCGCACTTGAATTGTTGGAAGAAATGTTAGCCGCAGCATGGTCTTCTACGTACTTGGTGTGTATAAGCCCATTGATGTGATTCTGTAAGTTAGCTCGGAGGTTTCCCTTCTGCGAACATAGGTACATTAGCTCTCCATTAATTTTACAGTGGGCCTTGAACCAAAAGGACTTGAGCTGGGAGGCCCCCACATCTCCTACTACAACAAAAGGAGGATCATTGGAGGAGGTAGAGTCATTCATACTTTGGAGAATACTCACACCTTCTTCCACAAGACGCCTACGGTCTACTGGTGTATAAATGACAGGTTTGCTGGACTTGCCGTCCCTCTTTGGATGATCGTTGTATGAGATGTCCCTATGCTTGCACCATTGCTTGATGTAAAGAGCTGAATGTAAGTGCAATTTTTTAAAATTTGTAAACAAGTTTTGTATACTATAGCGGGTGTGATCACTGCTTATACCCCCGCTTTCCTTGTTGCATTCCCTACAGAAAATCTTCACCACTGCCACGCCATGGTAATCATACGTTTTCAACTTCCAAAGGTGGTCAACAAAATCCATCTTCTGAAGCTTCCTCTGAAGCTTAGCAGCAGCACTTTTGTACTTCTCAAGGACGTCATTAGGGAGGAGTTCAGATTGAAGGAGAGTCTCATCGTCTTGAAGGTCTTCACGATCTCTATCCAAACCCACAACCTCCTCTTGTAGTGTTGGGTTGGCACTAGCATCAAAATCTTAAGCATCCGGAAAGCCCAATTTGGATAAATCCAATGTTTGATCAGTGATGAAGTCATCGCTACCGGCCTCGCGATTGATGTCTTGACAACATCTCTTTTGAGGTCCTCCCGTGACCTCCTCCAACGCCGGGGTTATATAAACCCGTTCCGTGACAGGATAAGTGTCCTTCAACATCTTCCCAATCTAACATTTGTCCTCAAAATTCCAAAACTAAAATGGCCAATTCACACATCCGCGCTCTTCTAGACTGATCTGCAACTCCGCATAAGTGTTGCCAGCTTTGTAGAAGAAGGGACTCAAGAGCTCTAGATGTGCATTATTGTTAGTGAGGCAGAACAACTTGGTCTTCACACTCCCCACCATCGTCCTTTACTTTGCTAAAAAAAAAAGAGCCCTAAACCGGAAGTGGAAAGCAAACCCTACCTCTAAATCCTCCAGTAAGCAATGAACATCCTAAACCGCAATCCTAACATTGACAAAGAAGGTCTGGGCGGACAACAAACCCTATAGCAAACCCTAAACCCAAAGCCAAACATTCGATTGCTGATCAAAAGAGCAACCCAAGCCTAAACCCTAAACTGAAAGTGAACTCAAATGGATATAGAAGGCGCTGGATGCCAACCCTACACTGGAATTTGCAACTCAATGGAATAATCCAAAGTCCCAAACATTCGATTGCTGATCAAAAAAGTAACCAAAGCCTAAACCCTAAGGTGAACTCAGATGGGCATAGAAGGCACCTGAATACAAACCCTATACTGGAATTTGTGACTGAATGAAATGGTCATTGGATGAAATTGAATAGAGTGAGCAAACATAGGGATTGGAATCTGAAGTTCTAATCCCACTCATTCAAAAATTCAAAAACAACCACCTGAAGCGAGGTAAGTCTACTTTACAGATTGTGAAATTAAAGCTTGTGAAATTCTAGAATACTTGCATATGCCACTCACAAGGTAATAGTATTCAATACTTTTGGTCCAAAAAATTAATAGATTGGGGGGTATTTTAGGACTAATTTTTTCCTAATTGACCCTATTTTCCTATACCCTATAGTAGTTACAATACATGGCATGGCATTTGAAATACCCTATAGTATAAAAAATCAAATTATAATTTTTGCCCCAAAAGTTTTTAAGGTACCCTATCATTTGTTTGCACATAGTTTTCTACTACTACTACTCACTACCCCCCCCCAAGGACATTTTGCTATAACTATGAACTTAAATTTACAATGTAATATGTAATCATGAAATTGAGACATTTCATTAAAATGAAACTTTAATATGTTAGAAGTTAGAACCGTAAATTTTTGATGATTTATTTTTTAGTCAACTAGACATCTTAAGGGCTCTACAAGACGTAGTGTGATGTTTAGTTGTCACAATGTTGTAATGTCAGGGATGACAACCATGGTGTTTAGGGGTTAAAATTTAAAGAGTCAATGAAACATTTTAGTGACCATTATGTTTGAACTTCAAAAATTTGTAATTATTAACTAATTATACAAAAGGTCCAAAAAATATGAAACGACTTAGGTTAGATACCAATTCCATTTTTCATCCAACCATACTACTAAAATCATAAGTCCCTCTATAATATCATAAATGCTACCATTAATACTAGGCACTTGTGCTTGCTATGTTACGCATTCATTGTATCACATATTAATAAAAATTTGATATATTTGAATAGAATGCATGATAATGATTTCCATAAATCTTTAAAATGATTATTTTAATAATTTTATAAAAATATTTCCAATCATGCATACATAGAAATCATATTTTCACACAATGTGATATTACTAAAATAGAGTAGCAATTCACAATCACCTCTGTAATATTACTTTTTATAAAGGATGATATTATAAAAATAATATAGTCGTTGCAATTGAGGTGATATTAAAGAGGATCAATATGGTGATATTATAAAGGTAGCAATTCCATTGCTTTTCTTGGCTTTATACTTCTTTTGCATTTCTATGATTTTGTGCTTTTGTGAGCTTTGAGCTTCTGATTTCAATTTTCTATTGCTACTACCAAATGATTTGAGAAATTTATTAGATTGAACCGATTTTGGATTTCACAACAATTACATTGTTCACGAAGCTTTTGAGATTTATAAGTTTTTCCTTTAAATTCTTCTATTTGGATTGCCATTGTTTGTAACAATTAAGTCAAATTTCTAATGCATTCTAATGTATGTGTATCTTTTACCGCATTCATCATTGCATGTATTTCATTCATCATTCATTATATTTCTATTGTTTATTTCACTATATGCTTATTTATAAAAAAAAATTATATGAAGATTTTAGTAATTTTTATCTGAAGATTTATTGAAATTCTTACTCTACATTCTATCTAATACATAAAAATTCTAATGAAATTCTAATGGTGAATGTGTAGTATAGTAAGCACCAACCGCTAGTATATTATTAAAAATTATTTAAAGGAATTTAGCTTGTCCTCCAAAGACAATCAGCTCTTCAAAGATCACTTATTTACCCACTCTTGATAAATGAACAAACATAACTAGGCTCTTGGTTTGTTTTTTACAACGACGCTAGCATGTGAGCATGTGAGCATGAGCCTATGAGCGGTGAGCGTGAGCCTAAGAGTGGTGAGCAGGAATTGTGTGAGCCTGAAGACTACAATTTTGAATCATGATATAATTTCTAATTTTTTTAGTTAAAAAATTAAAAAGATTGATTTTTTTAGCAAAGTTTATTTTTAGAAAAATATGACCTATTGCCACAGGACCCATGACCGTGGATTTAAAAGCCTAGAAAATTGGCGCTATTGCAAGTTCAAATTTTATATCTAGGTTTATTGGTTTAAATCACGTTTTCAAAGTCAATATTAGAGTAGGCTTATAAAGTGAAAGTAAAAATAATTAATCCAAAGGAAATTCTAAAATTGACAGAAAGACAAATGCAATGAAAATATCAAAAAAAATTCTACATCTTACAAATAGTAAAATATCTTTTCATTGCAACAAGGAATACATATTGAAATATAAATATAATACTTTGCAATATATGCAAATTTTAAAGATAATATATTGGTACTATAGATTTACTTCATATCATGCTAATACTCATCAACTAACTTGTTCACTAACTTCAATTGCACGTCTTGATGATTCCGGCAGCAACAAGTACTTGCTTAACTTCATCCAAACTAAGGGTAGGGGCGTGGATGAATGTGTCTATCTTGTAATCCAATTTGCAGAAGTAACGGAAGATGTAATAAAGATGTTTGCAGTTTATATACATACCACGCTTTCCAATTGAAGTTCCATTCATACCTCCATAATGGGGACAAGTACAAGATGGAAAATTAGAAAGCGTGATATTATAAACCTTCTGGTTAGGTTCAGTACCAGACAAAAGTGTAATAATAGCACCAAGTCCAGGGTAAGGAAGGAAGTTCACCCCAGTGATACTTGCTGTAACATTCCTTGCACTCTCCCATTGATTGCAGTGATTTTTGGTGGGGACTTTACTACTCCGACGAACTTGCTTACCATTCCGAATAGAAGGAATTCTTTCAGCATGTGCCAGTCGAGGATGAGTCCACAACATAGGCTCAAATATCCTTGATGAGGTGAATAGCCGTCGAGGTGACATTGGAATGCTGGATTGCAAGCGAAATCCAGCTTCTTCAAACTCTATAATTTCGGTACGAGTAAGATTGGTACCAATAAGAACAGGCCAAATCTCAGGGATCTCAAGTCGAGTAAGAACATGGGAACGCTTAGGTCCCATGACACATCGTGCAATTTGGTCAGCACAAAACCAAAAATCCTCAGTTTGAACTATTGTCCCCTTATACTCACGCTTTTGCCCTCTATAAGTAGGGGCAGTAGTGGATAATCCATGCCTGACAATCAATAGCTTGCATTTGGCTTGTGTGTACTTCTGAATGGCATGACATTGTTTCCTTGACTTGTGTGAAATTCTCGCTATATGCCATTCTGATGTATCACAATTGGTTTCTACAACAGATTGGGTATGGGGTAAAATTGTATTAGTTTCAACAACTACAGCCCCAAGTTGCACTCTACCAACAGCTGATCTGATTTGAACCCGAGGATGAGAGAAGTTTACTTTGTCAGGGCGATGAGAATCACCTTCAGAACCAATTGGAAGATCTAATTTCCTTTTGCTGAATCCAAATATTTCTTCACCTTCTAAATGTGGAATTCGAGTGCAGATGTCTTCCGCTCCAGGCATCTCACTAAGTGCATCTGCAATTTTTTTTCCATCTCCAGATGCCATAGCCCTCTTCAATTTCAAATCTTCTTTAGAGGGGCCTTTTCCAGAAGGGCCCCCACAAAGATAAGTCCTATAGTTGGTCATTTGCATGAAGGCTTGAACCCAGTCATCACACGTGGCAACGAACAAATCAGATCCACGCTTTCCTGAAGCTTGCATCCATTTGTTGTGCATTGTTTCAGCCAAATTGCATGTTGGAATATCTGCTAATTCTTCTATTGTCAAATTTTGCAAATATATTAAATGAAGTCAGTCTTTGAAACATTGAGGATATAGGATAAAAAATAGGAAAAAAACAATGAAAGTAGAGATCATACCGTATCCATGATTGCATCCCATTGACGATAGCGAAAGTGCCAAAATGCCAACCAATCCTCGAGTTCGCGAATAGCTGGTTCTGATGCAGCTCCAAAAGAATACCACCAAGTTTTGATTTCTAGGTACATCTTATCTGCCTCAAACATTGATGTTGCATCCTTATATTGCCTGCAGAGTCGGATATGTTGTTTCTGAAACTCTTTTCTGATTAGTTTCTCCGTGTGCTTGTGCATGCTTGTCGCCCAATGGAACAAACAAGTCCTTTCACGGTCCACCATTGGAATAGATGGGTCCCCCGACCTATACACAGTGCGAACTGCATTAAAGTTGGCTTGAGCACTATCGCACATAAATCCCTTGAAGTTAGGATTTGACACTCCATTTTTTATCATGACCTTATTCAAACAACGCCAAAAAATGATCTAGCCTTCAGTGCCCTCAGTCTGCATATCACATACAACAATGGTCATGACTTTGCAATAAGAGGAATCATAGATGTGGCAAGCAATAGTCGTCCATAATTTCACTCTCTTGACATGATCGAACATGATAAAACAATTTTCAAGGTTGCCGCCTGGTTGCATCCGTCGTACAAGATCCACTCCACTTCCAGGTCCATCCACGAGCATCTTGAATAAATAGACCTTGTCTTGCCCTTGTCCTGGAAATACACTATCGTGGATATACTCCATTTTGGCACGTCCCTTCATATCTAGAATTTGATCAATCTCGCCTCCTCTTTTGTTGTTGCTCCGAAAAGAGGAAATGATGTTGTGTACATTGGGCGAGCTAAGGAGCTTGAACTTATCCATGACATTCTCTAATGCATCACCGTGAAGCATCTCCTTTGGTCCAAGCCCATCGTGAATAAGAAACATGTCAAGGAATTCCTTACTTACCGCCAAGGTGATGGCAGAAGTTTTGGCTGTTGGAGTCTTAGCTACTTCGTTAGCAATTAGCCCAGTAATTGCTTCAAGAGACTCTCTACATTGACCATCAGTAACTGGATGTGAATGAACACCTAAATGGATGCATGCACGTGACAAATCTCCACTTCTGAGTACATAATAAATTCGTGAGTTACATAGACTAAGACAAGTAGGAGGTTGTCTGCAGACTTTACAGAGCACAGTAGAGTCAGGAGGAGGAATCTGACCTACACTAAAAGGATGTTTGGTGGTTCCAATCCACTCAGTTTCATTGCTTTTCAAAGCTCGTGTGCGATAGTCACATTTCGTATTTTCACAAATCAAGTGTCCAATACAATGCGATTTTCTGAACTTCAAACCTAAGTCATTATGGATGTTTGATGTCATAGTGCGACACCATGCATGACCATTGTATCGCTTGTCCATACCTTCCATGCCTCTAGCTCCACATGTAGATCCACGACAAGGTGGCAGCTCGAAAAGAACATCCCCATCAAATTTAGATGGGAGGAATTGAACCTTTTGATAGTCAATGGCATCAAAATCAATTTGGGCAAGTTCATTTTTTGATTCAAGCACTGAAGACAATTTGCGAAGGCATTCTAACATAGTTAAGAAATTGCCTTGATTGGGAGGGAGAGGGGGCGAGAAAACACGGATGATGTTGGACTACTAAGTGTACTACGAAAGATAGTAGGAATGGATGAATCTACCCTACATGGAAAAACAACATTTGAAGAAGAAAGTTGGCAGACTTTCAATGGCACCTCGCCTTCAGAATCGCTAGACAACTCAATTACAGGTTCTAGAGACTCGCGTTTGATATTGAACACAATTGTATTATCAGAGCATCCACTACCTAAAGACTCCACTTTTACAGGACATGGTAATGGGTGTTCACCCTTGGAGTTATCAGAAGTAAGTTTCAATATTTCAGTTGAAGGTGGCAAGAACTCCGACAAGAGACCATAAACTCTATAGCGCCCTGCAGGAAGAAGCCAGTAGAATCCTTCATGATCACTACATCTTGACTGCAAGATAGACTCCTTAACAACGCCGTGATCTCCTTGGACTTCTTCTTCCACAATAATAGAAGAAGGGGTGAATCCAAACCGGACATGAAGGAGATGGGCAAGTACACGAACGAAACCTTGATTATCTAGTGGTAAAATAAATGGAACATCATGACCTTTAGCAACAATACTAGCCATAGTGAAGCATTAAGAAAATGGGGGGCAAGACGTAGTTTGAAGAAGCAAATAATGAAGTTTGTAAGTGCAAGAGGTGTGAATATAAAGGAGAAAATTATAGGGGTTGTTCGAAATGAATGAAATTTTTTTCATGGATGTACTGGAATTTGAAATTGGATTGATAATTTGAATGGTCATGAATAAATATTATATGGAGATTTGATATAGAAGAAGGTATATTAATAGTAGGTGTAATGAAGTTGGGTAAGATGGCGTATTGTATGGCATCAATTAACGCATCACCAATAATAAATGGATTATAGTATGAAGGATATCAATATGTATTAGACCAAGTTGACAGTGTTACAACTATCACTAACAATAGAAGATAAGCCGTCAAGCATAATAGTTGATGATGTCGTATGACATATTTACAATTATAATTATATATCTAGTGATAGTCTGACAAGATTAAAAAAATAGTGGTTGATGACAATAGGAATAGGAAAAAAAACTAACCGTTATTGAATTATGAAATGAAAATATATCCTTATAAAGAGGAATTAGGGTTGTCTTATAGAATATGGAAGGTTGCAGGACATGAGGAAGTAGTAGATAGAAATATAAGTTTGAAAGAGGGTGTGATGTAGTATGGCAGACGTTGATATTGTAATGCCTTGATAGTTGATTATTTCAAATGCAAGAGGATTTGCTTTCACCATCGTTAGTGGTTGACACTCTAGTTACACACAGGAAGAAGAGGAAGAGAAGTAGCTTTCGTTATTCAAGTAGAAGGCAATTGTTAAGGGCTAGAATGATTAGACGGTTGTCTCGAATTAGTGCAGGTGATTTGTCAAGCTCAATGAGGAATTTAACATATGGAGATATAGTTCCATGTGAAGTAATAGAAGAGGATATTGTAGAGGTTGGGCGTATTTCTTGTGAAGGTCAACCAAAGATAGCTTCTATCTATAGCGATTGTAATGAACACACTAACGAAGAAGAAAAAGATGAAGTAGATGAAGACACAGAAGAAGAGGAAGAACATCAACAAAAGCATCAACAATTAGCACTACGAACATTGGAGTTGGAGATAGAACTTGAAGGTACAAACATAGAGGTATGTAAAGAATTTCTTCAAGCAATGGTAAATTAGAAAGTATGTGAAATTTTTTTTGAGACACATTTGTAGGAACTTTATATGATTTTGTGCGTGTCGGAAGCACGATTCCAATGGTATATAGCACGTAAAAAACAGATGCATATTGAGTGTTTTACGGCTTAAAAACTAAAACAGCATCTTGGAATCTTGCCTGAAATCTTTAGAAACCGCAGATTTTTAGGCCAAATCCAGCCTTTTGATTTTCAGCAGTTTTTGGAGATTTTTGTAAAATTGCTCGAGTGTCCAAAAAATTTGAAAAAAATTAGGGGAAATCTGACCCGTAGAATCTATGAGTACAAAAAAATTTGGCTTAAAATCTTGAAAATTGAATAAGTTATTCAGAAGATTCCCTTGAGGTACATCTACCAATTTTATACTTGTTTTTTTGTTTTTTTTGGAGACTTGTTTCACCCTAAACCTTGTGGTTTCTTCGCACATTGTCTTTCAACTTTTGAAGGTATCGGAGGAAGAAGAAGCTTTCCCCATGGACGAAGGAGAGGCTATAGAGGAGGCTACGGCAGAATCATCGCGACGATTTGAGCGTGGAGAAACGATGATTCAAGAAAACACTATAAGAAAACCTTGTTTTAGGTGACATTCAAAAAAACAGCTGACATCAAAGGGAACAAATTTTAGGTGACGTTGAAAAAAACAACCTGTATTTTTCATGTCAATAATGATGTCCACTGGAACATTAATGGAGATAATTGTTGACAGAAAAACATAGGTTGTTTTCTTCAACGTCACCTAAAATCCGTTCCCTTAGACATCGAAAATTTTGGTTTCTTCTAGTGAAAAGAAGGGACAGCAAGTGCGCCGAGTGAGTCAAATCCAGGTGCGTGCCTCATTTTTTTCCGCCTCTCCAGACCCCAGCCGTTGACGGCTACGCTTTTTCCAATTCTATTTTGTTTTCAAAACTGCTTGGAATTGCCTTCATGTTTGTCTCTCCAATGGACAGCCATTGACGGTCACACTTTTCTGAATTCCAGTTTAGGGTTTAGGATGCTACAATTTCGTAGAGCCCTACAATTTTTTGAGCCTTCTTAAACCCCAGCCGTTAACGGCTCCGCTTTTCTGAACTATAATTTAGGAATTAGGATGCTACGATTCTGTAGAGTACTATAATTTCTTGAGCCTTCTTAAACCCCAGCCGTTAACGGCTACGCTTTTCTGAACTCAAATTTAGGAATTAGGGTGTTCCAATTTTGTAGAGCACTACAATTTCTTGAGCCTTCTTACACCCCAGCCGTTGATGGCTATAGTTTTGAGATACACATTTGCTTCTACAAAACATTAGGAATTTAGGCAAATGCTGAAATTTTTGGCTTCTATAGAACATTAAGGATTTCACCAGATGCTGAAATCTTTGTGACTTTAGACCCCAGCCGTTAACGGCCATGCTTCTAGAGACATAAATTTCATGTCTATATATGCTACATTGCTCAATACTTGCCGAATTGGCAAATTCTGAAAATTTTCAGGACTTCATAGACCCCAGCCATTGACGGCCATGCTTTTAGAGACTTCAATTTTTTTTCCAATGTATGCTATCTATTTCAACAATTGCCAAATGCTGAAATTTTTCAGGACTTCATAGATCCCAGCCATTGACGGCCATGCTTTTAGAAACTTCTATTTTTTTCCCAATGTATGCTACATTGTTCAACAATAGCCAATTTCTGAAAATTTTCAGGAATTGATAGACCCTAGCCGTTGACGGCCATGCTTTTAGAGACTTCTATTTTTTTCCCCAATGTATGCTACATCGCTCAACAGTAGCCAATTTCTGAAATTTTTCAGGGCTTGATAGACCCCAGCCGTTGACGGCCATGCTTTTCGAGACTTTGATTTTCTTCCCAATGTATGCTACATTGCTTATTTTATGCTGAAATTTTTAGGCCTCCTTAGACCACATTCATTAATGATTTCTATACGAAATGGTATATATTATTGTACATACATTTAGACTAAAACTTGTTCTAATCGTCATGTGCACATTGTTCTTGACATGTTGATAGAAAGAGATCCACAAGCACAAGAAGCTGATGCCGCACTTCAACCTCTTTCTCAAGATGAACTTGAGTTACAGTTGCATGGATTCTTGAAGGAGACTGTGAATACTTCTTCTCGTCTTGAGCGGTTGAGGTATCAACCACGAGCTAAATCGAAAATCAATATTCCTTTATGTCGTATGATATCTCTACCGGTGGTGAGGCCTTTCTTGAAGAATGATGTCATGAATTTAGCTGCACACTTTGTTACTTGTGGTTACATGGAAGGAAATGGAGTTTTCTATGTTGCCTTGGAGAACAATGAGGGGAAGACAATAGATGTTACGGGTGAAATCATCAAAATATGGAGTCCAAACTGGGTGAGAGCAAATGCTGCATTTGAGAGAGAATTGCAAAATAATGAGGATCTCAAAGTTTTTTCTGGCAAGATGTTTATGGGATGGGATGGCAACCATCGTTTGCAAGCATGGATGCCTCTTATCAACCGAGATCATGCGGACGACTTTCAATGGCATTATGCTGTTGAAAGTATCATTTTGGAGGTCAAAGGGGATGTTGCAACTATGTTGACAGCATTACATGAAGTCAATTGGTAAACCATTATATTTCTTGATCCCTTTTTATTTTATTCATTTCTTTTGTTTTCCAAGTTTATTTCACTTGAATCATTATCTATACTGCTATTCTGCATTCTTTTATTTCAAAGTTTTTTTTTTATGTTCTAATATAATAAATTTTATTTTGGCAGGAGAAATCAAAAGTCCCATGTTTCCATAAATCTTGTTCACAAACTCTATCGCATTCAAAATATTGCCGGACAGCCACTCTCGTATTTTGAAAAACTTGTTTCTAAGGAGGATCTTCTTGCAGCTGAAGCCAAGCAAAAATTGAAACAGAGAACTTGGTTCACTTTAACTCTTGAGGCTCTAAATGGAGTCTTATACCAGGTTCATTTCTTCATTTTCTTTTCTAGTTTTCAAATTTCTTTGAATGTTAGGTTTCTTGACATTAGCTTTTTTTTTAATTGCATTTCATATCTCTTCCTCTACTATTCAAAACATTTGTTATCATTTGCATTTATGTTTATTCTTACATATTCTTCACTTTTTGCAGTAAGAATTGGGGGATGCTACTGCTGCTGCTGCTCAAAGAAAATTCTATGAGAAGTATCCCAATCCAATGGATTGGACTTCAAGTGCAGTTTCTGAGTGGGTTTCAAAAGCTGTTGACAAGGTCAAGGTAGCTTCTCATTCAGAATTGAAGAAACAACTTCCCATTGCATATCCAAAGCATACAAGCGCATTTTTGGAGCAGATAAAGTTTCACTATGAAACTCATGATGACAATCCGGAGATGACCCAAGAAAATTTTTGGATGTTGGCAACTTCAGCGATAGATACTTCTATGAAGATCAAGTGGCTTGAGAGATGGAATAAGTCTCCTTCTCTTCGTGAGGCTCTCAAATTTCCTAAACCGAAATTCAGTGATCTCGAATTTCCTGAGTGGCTTCATAAAGCTACGTGGTGGGTTCAAGTAAGTACTTATCTTTCTTTCTTATTGTTTTAGTATTAATTCCTTGAACCTTTTGGATCAATCAAAAATTCAAAACATCCTGTCTAATTTACAATTTATGTGCATGGCAGTTGGTTATTGAGACAGAAAAACTCTTCAATGCTACAGTGGCAGATTTGGACGTATCTATTGACTATCTTCCTGATGGTATGAATCCCTTGCCTACTATTTTTGATTATGTGGAGACTATGCGCATATTATTGTGGGATACTGCATTCTTCCGTGAATTTGCTGTCGATAAGGGGGTTCACAAGAACAACAAGATAGATAAGCAACTCAACTTTAAATCAGCCATGCAAAGGATGCTTTATAGATACTTTAAGTATGTTCTCTTCCCTGCTAAAGCCATTTCCAAAACTCCCACTTTCTTTGCCAATTATTTGGACAAAGAAAGTGAAGAGTGCATGTTCACAAAGGGGATCATGAAATCTTGGGATCCCATGCATTGGAAAAAATGTGGGTGGTATTTGGATTGTCCCCTCAAAAGACCACCAACTTTTGATGTTGTCCTCCGAGATTCTATTGAGCCTGCCCTCAAGAGTACAACTATAGATGTTCTCAAGAAGGTCAGTAAGGATGTAGCCAAGAAGACCAAGAAGACCAAGTCTAAGAAGTTGATGGTTGAACTTGATGATTTCAATGAAGATGTACCAGTTCAAGATACTTTGAAGAATCTTGTTGTTACTATATCTTCTTCTTTCGATGTTGAAGCAAAACTCCCTGCTTCAAAGCGCCAAAAGACATCTTCTACTTCCGTTGTTTTGGTACCAACCTCCTCTCCTACCTTTGAGCTAGCTCCCAAGCTTAAAGGTATGATGAGTACATTGGCTCCTTTATCTACCAATCCTACATCTCTTGATCTAATCTTGAATGATTCTTTTGTTAGAATCGTTGAAGAAAAGAAGAAAAATGGTACATTTGGTACATCATATGACAACATTATGGCTTTTCTCTCAAAGGTCAGTTCATTTTTTTTATTTGTTTTCTTTTCGTCTCATTTTTATTATTATGAAATCATACATATTCTACCCAATTTACATCTTCTCATTTTGTTCTTTTATGACTTTGACATCTTCTGTTATGAATTAACATTTTTGAAATTTATCTTTGTAGGTCGGTGAAGGTAGAGAGTTCTTTTTTGATGGCAAAATTCAAAAGAGACCAGTTGTGGACCTCATCATTGCAGAGTATCCAGATGGTCTTCCAGTTCCAGGGGTTTCAAATCCATCATCTGAAATCCCTCATTGGAATGCTAGCATTCCAAGTTTTCTCCATGTAATGATGGCATTCTCTCTCACCTATCTTCATGATGATGGAGCATTTCTTCTATTTTATCTTGATACTTCTACGGTGAAGAGAGAAGTGTCCGGATTCTTCAAGAACTACAAGTTGAAGATCAAGGATGAGTGGACTATCATAAATTGCTTACATTTGGCAAATCCCATGAACCCATCCAAATTTGTAAGTAGTAATTTCAATCTTTCACTTTTTATTTTGATTCACTTGTTATTGCAGTTATTTTCATTTTAAGTGTACATTCTAATTTGATTTTGATTTTGATTTACAGACTTTGAAGTTCAAGGCTTTGCTATTGATTCGATCATTTGCCTCTGCCATTGCTAAGCAACCTCGAGAGCTTCAAATTTCTATTGATCCCTCAATTCCTGAGGTTGATTTAACCACAGATGATGTCCTTTTCAACACTATTACGACAACAACTCAATCATGTAGAAAGGAAGATGGCAAGCCATGGAGGGGTACTAAGGAAAAATCCGAGGTTCTCATGAAGCTTTTTGTTCATGGCTTAAGCCCTACAAATGGTATTATGACAGACATGACTGCCTCTACAGGTATTGTAATCTACAACATTGAATCATTATTGTTGTATATTCTGATTTGTTTTTTTTCTCTACCTTCTAATTTTGATGTTCTTATAATGTCAATATTGTGTCTTATACAGGTTCTTCCATTAGAGCAGCTCATTCATCTAATCGTCATATTCTAGCATTAGAAAGTGATGCCAAGCTTTTTGATGAGGTACTGAAGCCATTACAAACACCTACTATCATCTCCAAGACTCTTCATTCTACTATCACGGGTGATGGTATGGAGATTGATGACGCCCCTCCAATTGAAGATGTCGAGTTACTTGACTTATGTGAGTAAGTTTTTTTTTTGTTTTTTTTTCAACAATTGCAATTCAAAATTCAATACTTTGAATTTTAATTTGTTATTACATACTCAAACATATGGTTTGTTGTTTGCAGTTGGATGAGTCCATCACCAAGACAGACCTTGCCTTTTTTCCGACACTCTGGATTTTTTAGAAGTCCTTCTCTGAGTCCTCGTGGCCTACCTATTTATGCTGAAGATTTAGCATTAGCTTATGCTAATGTTTCATCTGATTCATCTTCGATCTCTCTATCACCTCATAGATCTTATGATCCTAGAATATGTTCTTATTTTGAACTCAATGCATCTGAGCCAGACGATATTTGAGTTTGATTTCATACTTTTATATTTGATTTCTATTTACTTTATTCTATTTTGAATCTAACTATGCATGATGTGGCAACAATTCCATTTGATGGCCTTAAACTTCACTCTCTGCTCAAATTGAATAATAAATTGCAAGCCTTGAATTACACTACACCATTGGACTTTATAAAATTCTACATAATTCACTTTAATTTGGAATTAAATTAAACTATTAGCATTGGATTTGTTTCAAAAAAAAAGTTTGATTAAGATAGTCCAAAAATAGAGGCATTGACTAGAAAAATAATTGCTTAATTCATTCTAGGTTAATACATATACCTAGTATAATAAATGAATATTTTGTACATTTAAAATATTCAAAATTCAAGATTTTCTATTTTTATTTTAAATCATTTTTAAAAAATTAAAAAAAATAAATGGACCATTTTCATTCTTTAAATTTACATGAAGGCCAACAATTAAGACTTCATTTATCACTTAATCATAAACTCAAGACCATTTTTATGATCTAATGCTTGTAATATTTTGCCTATCATCAAATTTATATTCAACATCTACAATCCATTTTTATTGCCCCTTCTATTTTTACTTCATAAATGTGCCCTTTAAATAATGGTATTACAATGCATTGTATTTATCTCATATATGTCTTGTAGTGAAATATCCTAAACCACTATATAGACCTATTTTCATTATGTGTTACTTACAAAAATTTCCTATTTTATAATATTTCAATTTAATAAAATATATTGGTTCAATTTTGGGGGACAAAATCAAATAGGAACAAATTCATTTGTTGTTTATTTGGACTATAGATCCTTGCATTTAAATCCACGGTCATAGGACCTGAATAGATTTAGGAATCCTAAATGGATAAAAAAATGGAGGCTCATAGGCTCACGCTCACAAGCTCACAAACTAGCATCCCCATGTTTTTTATCCTATGGGTATTCTAATGTTGGTGAATTGTGCCTTCTAAGCAATGGATCTTTCTAACTTCTTACTCCTATGATTTTAAAGAGTTTTTCCTAGCTCCTATCCCTTTACCAAAGATGCCTAAGAAATTATCTTAGTGTTCCTAATTGGCTTCCTTCTGGTTTCTAGGACTCTAAGCCTTCTCTAGATGAATTACTAATTTTAGATTGTTGAATCTGATTTCTTGTAGAGTCTAGTTCGCTCTATCCATATTGATAAAGAACTTAAAATTTGAACTCCCCCAGTGAAAGTTATGAAGGAATGATGTTTGATCTCTAATTGGTACTTCAAATTTCATCCATAGTTTTTTACCAACCTACAATTAATTTTTTTTTTTTTTTCACTTTTGACCTTTAGAATTTTCACCCTATCTAAATTTCCATTCTTGTTCCTCTTGAACGAAATTGGCTAATTTTCATCCAATATGACTCTTAAACTTCATCTGCTAATATCTTTCTCAATTTAACTCGGAATTCTAAGTGTAATATATTTTTGGAAACCTCTAAGCGAGACCTACAATAAAAATTACCTGAATTTTGGTAAGAAACTAATCTTCAGACCCTGAATTGCTCTTGTAATTCGGCTATGTGTTAAAATTGTCTAACTTTGAGAATTCAAAAGAAAAGGAAGAATTTAATGGCTCACCTCGGAATTGGAGTCATTATTGAGGTAATCATACAACCCCTTGTATTCTCCATCATTTGCCATCTTTCTTGTTCCTTTTGTAATTTTTCCCACGTCTTGAAATGGAATAAAAATTACAAGTTCAAAGTTTTTAAAGTACTACTTCATCTTTCCCTTCCCTTTTCTTCTTTCCCTTAAGCACTATTTAAACTCCATTATTGTATTCCAAGAGTTGATTTGGGATTTTTATACAATAATTGTTGGACAATAATTGATCCTTTGACTTCTATCTTCTAAGTCAATTATTATTCTATCCCTTCAAAAGTTAAGTGGTTCTAAACGAATTTCAAGGATTTCCTCCTAATCTCTTTCAATTCTAAAATGTCTCTTCAACTCCTAATTTATACTCCAAACTCTAAATCCTATTTCAATTGCTAGTTGCTTCTTTCTTTCTCTTGCTTGATTTTATACTACTAGTTGCTTCCTTCTTGTCTATAGATTTGAAAATGTTTTCCCCTTCTCCCTTTCAATTTCTATTCTATTTCCTTTGAACTCTACTATTGTATATAGTCTCCTACGGGTGTTTTTTAATTTGCAATCTACTCCTTCCTATCTAATTTGTGGATTTTCTATGCACCCCTTCTAATCTATATTTTTGGTTCTTTTTTATTTCTTAGCCTCTGTTTCCAGAAGACAGAATAAGTTTTGTTAGAAACCAAAATCAGGTAGCCAAGTAGAAAAAAAACCAAACCAGTAGCCAAGCCAAGCTCAAGCCAACCAACAATACCGATGGCAGGACCACCTAGGTTCGTTGAGACCCCTCTTTTTTGATTGCTTGTGTGGCCTGCGACGTGGCGGCTTCTGGTTTGCAAGTCCTCTCTCCCAACTACTCGCATGGCAAGACAACATGGTGGCTTTTGGTTTGTGGGCCCCTCTCTCCGATTGCTCCTTTGCACTATTTTGTTAGTATCCTTGCCAGTTTTGAATTGGTTTGGATTTTTATGCTGCCCCTACTAGTCTTTGTACTAGTTCGGACTTTTTCTTGGAAATTTTAGATTATTTGATTCTAAATTTTTAGCAACTTCCAAACACCAAAAGAAAAAAACTATGGGCTCTATTTTCTTAAACACTTATCAAAGACACTCTTTGAGGCAAAAAGCTAATCTCTAAACACCCAAATAAAACAACTACTTGTAATTTTGGAGGCTAAACTTGATATTTCAAGTTAGTGTTTTGGACACTAAACTTGATGAAATTTTTCCAAAGCTTTTAACAAATCTATACCTCAAGACCAAAGCTCCGCCATGGTTTGGGATTTTCACAAAATTCTACCAAATTCTAATGACTTAGAGCCAAAGCTTTGCCGTAGGTTGGAAAACATGTAAAAATACGTAAACACCATGGTAAGTCCAATGAACACATAAATGAAGTTTCAAGCATAACGATAAGCACTAGAGGTTCCCCTAAGTGGCATTGTCAAGGTACAAAGGGAGAACTCTCTAGAATTAGTAGCAAGGACACAAAACTCAACAAAAACCACAAGAAGACTTCAAAAAACACATGAAATCAAGGCAAACCTTGAAGGGACCCCAATGTCCTTCAAGCAAGCTTGAAAAGTAGCAACAATGAAGCTAAAATGCTTCAAAAACACAAATTTGGCAACGTTGGCACACAATGGCCAATTGTCCAACTAAATGGACCTAAATTGTATAAGGTGGTTTAAAAATGAACCAAGGGGTGTTTTGGAGATGGGAAGAGTGACCTTATATACTACTCCAAGGGCACCCACCTCCCTCTCTTTAACGGAGGTAATCTTATCAAATAAGATTTTTATTTAACCACCTTGTAACTTTTGAATTTCTACGTTGGACTTACACTTTAACTTTTGGAGAAATGCTTCAAATCACAAACCAATTGCCCCATTGTCTTTAGAAGACCATTTTTAGTTTGAAAGAACCCTCACCTCTTTTTTCTATGCCAAAAACGCAAAGGATCCTAGCACTAACTTAACAACCAAAAGGGATAAAAATTCAATTTTTAGAGATCGACTTTTTTATGGAACTAGCCTAGGTTCTTTAGTAGGTGTAAGGGAGTAAGAAAAGACCCCGCTTTGACTTTAATCCAACTCCATATACTCCCGATACATTGGTCAATTCTATGTTTGATCTTCAATTTTGCCAATTCTAGAGGATCTTGTCAATTTTGATTTTTTTGACTATCGAAATGCCACGAAACTCGTCGGAGCGCATTATTAACATAAAAAAGTTATGCTAATTTTTAGTGAGATTTTACCGCAATCTGGATAATTTCTAAGAAATTTTCATCATGACTTTTAGTGGTTGACTGCTCGAAAAAAGATCTTTTGAAAATAAAAAAACTAAGACTTTTCATGGAACTTTTCATAGAATTCTACAAGAGATGTGCAAGCTCATATTTCTACTTTATACATTTGAAGAAAGAGAATCAAATCCCGCTATCTCCTTTAATTTTTAGTAAACAAGGAATCTTTCAAATGAAAGAGAATCTTGGTGAACTGATTGTGTCGTTGGACTCCTGGCATGATTTCCACCTCAAATTACTGTACTTAGGTCATAGATGCCCTCTTTTAATTTGTCTTGAGTTTTCTTCACCTATAGGGTAACAATTGGGAATTTGGGATTTCTACTATTTCGGAGACTACCTTTTAGTGGTAATGTATTTGTAAGATATATCTAGTATGCAATATTTGTACTAGTATAACCCTAATACAATTTTCAATGAAGACAATCCAGATATAAATTCCCTGTACACCCATCTTATATGCCTAGAAATAATTCCTACACCCATGTTTAATGAAAAAAGAATTGTGTAGTTGGATTATTATGGAGACAAAAATTTTACTTTAGAATTCATATTTAAACTGCCATGCATTATTCTTTCATACCCCAAAGATGAATCTTGTAGTTTTCTATATATATTGATGGCTAAAGAACGTTAATTGAACTTATCATCCTAATCAAGTATGCTATATAATAGAATAATAAAACAAAATAATATTTGACTTTCAACTTACGCCCAAGTTCAACGTAGCTCCTATAGGGTACAAATTTAGCTACTCCATCTAAATATGTGATTTATTGAAAACCCTTCTTTCAATCTTGTCATAATCTTTGTTATCCTCATTGCTCTAACTGGGGATGGAACTTGCTTTTGGCGGATTCTCCAATTTGGCTGCAACAATCCTGTCTCGTCCAACTTAAAACCGTTGCAACTCTTTTGGGGAAGAAAATAGAAGTTTTTTTCTTTTCCTCCGCTTCCTAGAAGAATACTGTAAATCACTCTTTGTTTGATCTTTCGTAGTATGCATGAGACTAGCATATCATAGTGTAGAATGATTCTAAAAAAGTGGATATGTATTGTAACAATGGTTAGACAAAATAATCTAACATGAACTTTACACTATTGTCTAGAGATTTCGTAAACTACAATGTCCAAATCTTATCGTATTCTATATAAATGCTACACCATGACATGTATCCTCATCTTATAGTATGACCAAGCATCATTGATATCAGAATTTGAATATCAAAGTTGGCTTCACTAACTGTCTAACTTTTTCAAAATAATGTCATCAAATAATGGACAAATCCATAGTACTAAGTACTTGCCTATGGCACCCGAATATAGGTTAACAAATACTTTCAAAATTCAACGGACTTCACCAAGATCAGATTTCTAGGATATGGTGGATAATCTTTTTTATTTTCCCAACTACAAACTCTCAGATTATTGAATCTAGAATACAATCATAGAGAATCAACATCTACATAAATGCATTGCAATCCAATCTTTGTTAACTATCAAGATGTTCAACTCATTTAAATGACCCTTCACGCTTTGTCCACATTTGATTTTAATGGAGATTCAAGGTACATGAATTGCTAGAAGGACAAGATTGGATGAATCTCATTTTCATAATACAAATTATTTAAGCACACTCAAAATGGCTCCTAGATCAACCAAGAATATACTTGCTCCTTCATTTCTGTTGGACTTGTATTGATTTGTTAGGTAGCACCGAACGGATTTCTCTTAGGGATCGTTAATTAAATAAAGGATCTAGATATATTGGATTGGATTCAACATTTAATATTGTTTATCATACATTCATTACACTACATTCCGGCTTCATCTTCTACTTGTGTATTGTATTTATTAGAACCCATTTTATTCACTCCATCCCAAATCATTACCAAAGTATTCTCACAAGAGTCCCACTGTTGTTGTGCCTTCTTCTCTTGTTAATGGCCTCCATTCAAGCAGATGGCCATGAGATTCCACTTGTTCTTCCTCTTGGTCTAGAAGGATATACTGTAGAGTCTTCACACCTTCTTCATGTCCAATTTGATTTTGTCCAATCTAGTATATATGTTCAAGAAGAGGTCATGTTTGATTCTGAGCGCTTAAAGGGGTATGTCCATATTCTAAAGTTAGAACTCCAGGACGGTCATGTCTAGCACCTTTAGCAAAGTTGCTACAAAGCATATGGATTGTTGTCTCTCATGATGGATGCTTCTACAGAGATTTTACCTCGACAATCAAACCATTTTACTGTGGATATGCCTCCTGCTCGGCATGTTACTAGGAACTCTGCGGATTGTGACCATGTTATAGTTACTAGTACACCAATTCAACTTCTACATGTGAAACAAAAAGTCTTAGGCCCCGTCATAGATCTATCAAGTGAGTCAAAGGGAGAATCTCCTAGTCAGCCAAATGTTCAGACAACGTTGCCTAGTAGAGTCCTAGACAATGTTGTGAGGGCAACTTCTAGTATATACCAGACGCTAGCAAGTAGACCAACTTTGTCCACACATTCTCAACCACCAACTTATCCTAGTAGTATAGCAATAGTTAGTATTGTTGACTACCTCAGGAATCTAGCATCAATTCATAAATCTGAAAATGAAATTGCTGCATTAGATTACAATTCACTCATACACCACAGAGTACAGTATCTTCCTGCCAACTTCGATGGGAACGTAGTATTTGAGTTGCCTTCACTTCGTGTTTCATCTTCATCATCTTCTGGTGGAAACCTACAAGGAATGGATAAAAAGTTCAATGGACATGCTTGGTGTTAGACAATGACATCCAATATCCACAACCATGATGGCTTGAAGTTTAGGAAATCCACTTGTACAGGCCATCTTGTATGCAACAATTCTGATTGTGACTACTTGAAGCAGTTCTCGAAGCGCAATGAGACAAAGTGGTCTGGCTATATTGTAGTTCTATTCTATGTTGGTCCTAAACCTCCAAAGGATTCATGTCTTCTTTACAAGATATGCAAATGTCCACCACATTGTATGAATATTTGTGATGCTAGAATATATTGCATCCATAGCGATACTGCTCTAATGACCCAAGCATGCATTCATTTAGGTAACCACATGCATCCTGTAGCTTTTGGAACATGCAGAGAGTTGGTAGACACTATTTCCAGCCTTATTGCTTATGAGGTTGCCAAAACCCCGACTGCCACGAATTCAGCCATTGCCCTTACATCTAGTAACTAAGCAATTTTTAGACAACCACCTTATATACAATGGTGAAGGCCCTAAGGAGATATTGCAAGGAAAGTTGTTAAAGGATGTCATGGATAGGTTCCAGAGACTAAGTTCACCTAAAATCCGTAACATTATTTCTTCATTTCGTAGCACTAGTAAGAATGAAGTCATAGATAGTATCATGAATATGAAATGGAATTTAAAGTTCCAATACATTCATGACAGTGTGTTCCCTAGACAAGGAAAAAAGAAGCTATACTTGTTTAAGATATTGGTAGAAGGACCTAGTAGTAGAGTGGACTTGGTAAAGTGTATGCAACTAGGTGGAGACTTGGAAAACGCATGGCTCATGTTCGACCATATCAAACGTGTGAAGGATTGGATAACCATGGCATGCCACGTTTATGATACAGATTGCAGGAAGGTGATGACAATTGCTGTTTGTGACATGCAATCTGAAGACATTGAGATTCAAAGCATCATGTGGAGGTTATTGAACAATGTCATGAGAGCCAATGGCGTGCCAAATCCAAACTTCAAGGTCTTTATGGTTGATAGTACTCAAACAAATTGGAACGCTATTCGCATTGTGTATGGTTCCGACAATTCCAAAATAGAGATGGTGAACCATGAGCGAACTTGTCTCTTGTATTGGAGTACTTCATTACATCGCCATATACAGAAGCTCATCAAACCGGATATGCAATACCAACATACTCATCTTTATAAGCAATGGAAGAAGTTGAGACACGATACTTGGCAATTTGTTCCTGGTGGCTTTCATCCAGAGCAGCCTCAAAAGATGCCTTACATGAATTAGAGCTGTGGCTTTCATTTTGGCACTTCCGATATCACCAATGGGGCGGATTTATGCAAATGGTACTTTAATCAACAATTATTTTTTTCATAAAATTTTTCCTTGAGGTGCACTTATATTTCATAATGTCTTTCTTGGAGAAGTACTTGCATTCTTTATTTTCTTGTACCAAGATCCAACAGTGAGAACAAAATATTGATGACTATAGGTAGTGGGTGAATTTACCCTTAGCATCGAGGAAAAACCTTGCCTTCTATTGGATACATCAACTTTGTAGTGGTAGGGTAATATCCAGAGGGTGGCTTAATTTTTTTTATGATTGAATTTTGAGTTTAACTACACATTTCTTTCCTTTCAAGGGTTGAATCTCAAGGAGATGGCATACATGCCATCTTGCAACTTATCCAAAACTGTTCATAACATATGGTTACAACAATCAAATAATCAAGGTAATGACTTGTTTGCTGCCACTTGTAATGATTGCATTTGTGCTTTCATGCAAATGACCAATTATCGAGCATTCTTAAACGGCACAACATCAAGGTCAGGGCCATCAAAAGAGGAATTGAAATTAAAGGGGGCCAGACACAGCAAAGACCCAAAAAAGATTGCTAAGGCATTGAATGACCTTCTTGGCCTGACTAATGTTGGAACACGTATTCCACATTTGGAAGGTGAAGAGGTGTTCAATAGTACGAAATGCAAGCTTGATGTCCCCATTGGTTTGGATGGTGATTCTCATCTTCCAAACAAGGTCAACTTCTCTCAGCCACAAATGCAAAAACAATGTACTTGCACATCTATAGTACCCTCCAATGTGGTTAACATGTTGGTTAACTCTGTGCATGTACCACACATTACGACTACAATGGAGAGTGATTGTGACACTTCCCAATGCCATATTGCAAGACTATCCCATAAATCAAGATGCAAATGTCACGCCTAGTAGAAAGATACAAACATCCATTGTATTGCCAAAATTGCAAAGGGGGCTAGAGGCACTCCAACCCCAACATATCGTGGTCGTAAAAAACAATATGGCAAAAACAAAGAAATCATGACCGACTTTTGGTTTTGTCCAGATGATATTGAACGATGTGTATGAGGCTCTAAGCGTGTTTGGGTTATTAACTAGCCCCAAGTACCAGACATCTGGCTTGTACTAAGTGACACCAATTTGACCCGCCAAAAAACACTACTATTGCAAGAAGTCAGCTTTCAACTCCAAGAGTAACCTCCTATGTCACCTTGACGTTTGTTTACAATGTCAAATGTTTTCAATGCGATCATTTACGATCAACCTAGTCCTTTGCATGTGGATATATATCCATCAACTCGAAGGAACAAGGCGATTCAACGTATTGCAAATAGTTCTACTACAGAGCATTACAATAAATGGAAGAGTATTGGTAATGTCAAGGAAATCATCTTGGGGATAACCATGCTCTCCTACCCTAGACTTGAAGCCATAATCTCCCTTCAATCTGGAATGGAGCCCATGTAGAAGGTTTATCGAATCACACTTGGAATATATTCGGAGTGCACTTGTCCCAATTTTGTAGATATGGCCATTTCAACGATTAATGGCTACCATCAATATGTGAATTGCAAACACCTTTATTACTTATTCCATTACTTTTGCAAAATGAATTCGGTAGAGGATAAATTCATACATTCTCCTAGTTTTAGCTTCAATGAAGTGAAGCTCTTTCTCCTTAGGGCTGGTATCATCAAGACTTCAACTGAGAATCTTGAACGTGTCTAGAAGAGTCAGAGTCCTTTAACAATTGACATTTGAGGGTTTTAGAGTCTATACTACAATTAAATATATAGATGAAGAAGTATCTATTACTATTTCACTAGTAGAAAACGCAGAAATTCTATTGTTTCGGTGACGTTGTTTTGGTCACCGAACAACAGATTTCTGCTGAAATTTACAGAAATCTGTAAATTTCAGCAGAAATCTGTTGTTCGGTGACCAAAACAACGTCACCGAAACAACAGAATTTCTGCGTTTTCTACTAGTGTTTGGACAAATATTGTATTCCTCGACGTATACAGTGTAGCCTATTTTCAATCTCAATTTTAATTTATCATACTTCATTTTCTGCCTTTACAATAATCCCTTCTGATAGTTTCAATTCTATTTAAAAAAATACACAAATTGTTTAGAAGCACCGTTATAGATCCACACTTCTAGTTTCCATGGTAATGGATCCACGTTCATTATTCCACGGTAATAGGTGCTTCAATTTACTAAAAATAGTAAAATTTGGTAAAAAAAATTAAAGTGTTTTCTATTTTTAGAAATATTTTTGACTTCTTAAAAGATTTTTCAAATTTCAAATCTCAACACTTACACAATCCCTGCTCACTACTCGTAGGCTCGTGCTCGCAAGCTCACAACTAGCACCATTGAATCTAAAGTGAACAAAGAATGAAAAAGAATCAATGTGCTCAATATATTCATTTAATGATCCACCTTCAAGTTGTCCTCTTTTTGATGTAGTTCAATACAATGAGAATTTATGTGCTAAAAAAACAATTTGTAAATGAATATCATTCAAAGTTGCAACTTTTTATTTGGATCTACTTAAATAAAAAATTTAGGTGCACAAGTTTTCAAAGAAGGATGTAGCAACAATAAGTGCAAGGCATGTAGAGTGGAATGGTTGAAGAAAAGACCAAAAAAAAAAATTCTTGGCTTTTCTCTACATGGGTCAAAAATTCTTTGAAGACTTGCCTATAGTGATAATCTGGAATTTCTAGATGGCTAAGACATGTCATTCATATGTACAAATATAGGAATTTAAATATTTTTATTTTAGAAAAAACTAGGAGAGGCAACGTCCTAGTGATGGTGTAGCATTCGTTCACTTTAACTACAACAAAAGCAGTGTTTTATGACTGCAAAATATGACTGCAAGCAGTCGTAAAATCAGAAAATATGACTGACTCCAGTCGTTTACGACAATTTGCAGTCATATTTTGCAGTCATAAAACACTGCTTTTGTTGTAGTGTTTTCAAGTAAGGTAGCTAATCAACTTGCGCAAGGTAATTTGCCTTGGTGTTAAGCTTGGGTTCCTTTTGGATCTGAAGTTACTGGGATTGAGCTTTATTTTAGCTTATCATAGCACACAAGCTAGACTGTCCAATCTTATATCCATCTAACGTCCTTCAAGAAATGTAAATCTGTAATTACCACTAGTCCTTTCAAATCGGCTTTGTGCATATGGATTAGTCCCTCTAATTTGCAATATCTACAAACAATGCAATTCCGAGACATCACTTGCTCTACAATAGCTTATAATAGTACTCACATGGGCTACACTGCCAATCTTATATCCATCTAATGTCAATTTTGTTAAATTGGAGGAAATTGACAACTTTGGCACTTTAGGGGGCAAGCAACCTTCAAGAAATGAAAATCTATACCAGTCCTAGTGAAGCTTTGTGCATATGCATTGATCCCTCTAGTTTACAATATCTACAAACAATCCAATCTCAAGACATCACTAGCTCTCCTATTGAGGACCTATAACTCTAGTTTAAAATTGTACCAAAGCACTTATGAGAGCAATGCTCAACCTACAACAATACTTTCAAGCTTTTGTATTTTAAATTAAGGAAGATGATACTTTACACATCACCGTGAGCATTTTGACAAATGAAGGAATGTGATTTTTTGATGGGATCAATATACAAAGATATGGAGAGATCACTTTGTCTACAAGAGCCAAATGAACGAAATTTGTAGAGATAAAATCAAAATCACTATGTATGAATTTCTTTTGAATTCTCAAAGTGGGAGGTTGAAGATCACAACCCCATAATCTTAGTGAAGGCATGTTTTGCCATTGAAGCAAGAAGATTTGATTGGCAAGAAGAGCCAAGTTAAGGTTAACAATGCTATAGTTTTGACAATGGACCTTACAAATGTATAAAATAGCATAAAGTTTGTACACAATAGTAGAAAGTAATAACAATGAATAGAGTTGCAATTTTTTTTATTTACTTGAGTATTTTGAAATCTCAAGCCAATCAAATGGTTTAAACTTGCCTACATTGGGATTTTATCACATAACTAGCAATTGGCGCTTGCTTTGCTACGCATTAAATATATTACTTTCATCAATTTTTCATATGATAGAATGTAGATAAACAAAGTATGTATAATCTTTAAATGAAAATATTGACATCCTCATACAATATTCTTTGAAAAAATTTATATAGTGCAATATAAAGTAATTAAAGAAAATCTTTATATCATAATTTTTACAAAATAACCTTTGCAAAGATGAAAACATTGCAATAAGAATAAATTAATCAAGTGAACAATGTACGTAGAATCTTCACATTTGAATATGTAGAGCAATGCTAGCGGTTGGTGCTTTCTTATTCTTTAATATCACATTTTAAAAAGACATGGAATTTATCTATAGTTTTGTGGTCTGAAAAATTTCTTTGAAATTTTTTTAGAAGTATCCATTTGATTTTCAAATATTTCACGAAAAGAATACATAATATATAGTAGAAAGTATCCTATGGCTATTACAAAAGCAATTGAATTTCTATAATATTATTCAAAATTGAATTGTGATATTATAGAGGTCGTTGTGATTTTAGTAGTGTGATTGCAATCTAATGTAGCACTTAAGGCAATCATGTAGCACATGATTGTTAATAAACTAAAAAAAATTTAATTTTTAAATTTTTTTTTAAATTTTTAAATTTTTTTATATTTGTACATTTGTAGAAACAATCCTTTAGAGAGTCTAGATTTTCTATAATGAGGGCTCCTAGTCCATTGGAAAAATTGTAATGGAAGAACCTTCCTTATTGGACCTAACAACTCTTGTAGTCTTGTTGTTGAATTCTTCTGTTGCAATAAGCCTTTGTTTTGACAACTATAATTTCACAATACTAAATAGGATGAAAAATTCCATTATTGATAGTCTTGTCATAAAATCTTCTGTAACTATTGGGCACTTAACTTGGAGTGAAAATAAACAAGGAGTAATGATCCTTAAACTAAAATTAATGATGAATGGGTAGACATTCAACCAATTACTTTCCACTTGTTAGGTGGATAAAGTATTTTGAATTATAGACACTCTTGGTCCATTGTTGAATATCTTTGCATTGGAATCCTACCATGGTAACTACACCTAATTGCAACCTATTCTAAAATTGATACCTCTATATTTTTGTCCTAACGAAATTATACTACATCTATTTATAGAAGACTAGAATTAATTTGAAATACATGTATTTCATTATGTCCCAAAATTGCATAAAATGATAATCTAGAATGGATTTTGACTTTCAATATGATCCAATAAAACTACTACAAAATTAATCAATAAGAAGAACCATGCTTAATTCTTAATTCAAATGATTTTAGGTGTTGTTACCTTATTGCATGTTCTTATTGGTAACCCTTTGTTTTGCCTTATCAAGGATGGATGCAAGTTTTAGACCAATGGCAACCAAAAAAAATTCCACCACTCCACAAACTATCCCCATTTGGTATCCATAAAGAATCCAACAACTATAGGCAATGGCAGCTAAGGTCAATATTGTGTCTAAAAGCACTAGTATGAAAGGAATGTTGCGCAACCAACCAATTGCACACATCCATTTCCAAGCAACCTTGTTTGGACATCCGAGAAGGTATCCAAGGAACAAGGCTGTGACTGCAATGCCCCACAAGTCACTTATCATGGAGATCATCCATGTATACCCGTAAAGTTTTAGCTGCCACCCATGGTTTGTGTCAGGTACAGTCACAAGTGGTTGGATTGATATAGCTGCCATCAAGGTCTCCTGGCATACATTGGCATGAAAATTTGATCATCTTATGTACATAGTATTCTAAAGATACACTAGTCATTTATTGTGTATTTAGTCATGGATTAGTGTACATTTATACAAGAAGAGATGAAAAGGTGAAGAATAAGTGTGAATACATGAGTGTATACATGGATATACTATGTATGAAGTTTAAAACATAATCCATGTAAAGAAAAGAATTTTTCCATTGGTTTAGAGTTTGTTTTTACAAAAAGAGAGTTAATTTTCCACTCATTTTTTTTGTGGTCATTGTTTATAAATTTAATCATAGAATTAAGCAACAACTTTCGTGACTTTGTGGATCATTAAAATTGCAATTTTGAAGCTATTGGAATGAATGTTAGAAACTTACTGCAATCAAGAAGTTACTCCAAAGCAACACAAGACCTTGTTGCAATTCAATACCAGATTCTTCCTTTGAACGAAAGAAGAATGGCCATGTCTCCAATTGATTTTTAGGCCCATTGAATAAGGTTGCCAAATCCAATGAAAACAAGTTTTTGGCCGTAGGATTGTCATCGAGGGTGTCTAAACAAGATTGCTCCACTTTTGAAAGTTCATCTTTACTTCGAACTTTGTATCCACTTTCACCTTCAGTGTCTTCTTTAGTGTCAAGCACCACTATATCTGTCCATATATAACCAAGAAACATATCTATATTATAGTCCAAGAAAAATATCATATAATTTTTTAAATATAAAGAATTATCTTAATTTGCTTGGTTATAGGAAAAATGCATAACATTCTTTGATAGAGAGTTTAGGAATCTGTCTTTAGTTTAATTGTACCAGAAATAATTCCTAATACCATTTGATAAAATTTAGACTCTCAAGATAGGTCATTCAACTTTGCAAATTATATATACGATAATGCAATTTGACATGGCACTTGAGCTAATCACATGGTCCATGATTTTTAATATTTTTTTAAAAATCCAAAAATTATTTATTTATTTTATTTATTATCAATTTTTGTTGTACTTGCACATCTGGCCAGCAAACACACAGCCCTCTAGAGAGTACAGATTTATTGTAATGAATGGTTAACAATCCACGGGCAAGCTTCAATTCAAGATGTTTTTACAGTGAAACGAGACTCGATTCATGCAAAGCATAGAGTGCCCTGTCATGAAGTTCAAGAATGTGAAGCAACAAGAGCAATGGGCTAGAAGTATACGAGGCAATATCACTAAGTTACGGTAGTCAAATAATGCATTGAAACGGCATTCTGGAACTTTACCAGAATTTGAAGCATTTGCGTTACCTTCTGGCGGTGATTTGGACGATCGGCGGATGGCCGCTTGTGCCATAGGCAATGGATTTGAATGTGTAGCCATGATGTTTGAAGCTGTTGCAGACTTTCAGCCTGTGGGAAAACTTTGAAATGTCAGCCACTAGTAAGACTCGTTGAAGATCAGCTTAAGTTACTCGACAATTTTCATGTTTTGTTATTGCCTTCCGAGAGAACATTTCTAATAGGCAAACCTAAGCACCAAATTCTGTGGGTCAAAATCTACATCTCTTGTCAAATCAACAACACTGTTTCATCTTCAGCATCAATTTTCAAATTCGAGCTCAAATAAGCTCCTCTGCCATTTTCCAACACTAATATGTTGCAGAAAGTTTCCTTCCTGCATGAGAGCTCCACGTCTTTGATACCCTCAATACTTGCGAGATATAAAAAAAACGTTCATTCACTAGGAGCTTCACTAAAAATTACACCATATTTTCTTGACTACAGTGGCATGAGTTGTATGAAATCTATAAAAATAAATTAAAAAGCCATACCAGGCAATAATGAAGATAAATACGACACAAGCAAAAGTGCCTAAGATGCTAGTAACCTACAACAACTGGAATGCAGTTGTTCAAAGCGGGAAAACCCTCGTGATCAGGAAATCTCTCAAACCTTAATTGAGCACAGAACCCGAGTTTTCCGAGTACATATGAGCAATTAAAATCCCACGTGGAAATGCCACGTTCACAAAACTCCTCCTCAGATACCTCGTGAACTTTGTATGCTGAAATTTACCATTCAGCACATGAAACCAAGATCTGCAGATCGAACGTAAAAGGTGGGAACGACGCGCACCGACACCTCCCCAACACAAAACTCGCGAAACCCCCAAGTCGGGGCACAACGAATTAACCTGGCAGCTAGCTGAAATCGACGAAATCAAGCTAGACGGATCCCTAGGAACATTAATGATGCAGTGCTACGAGGCAAAACTGTAATGTGGGAGAGGAAGTGCATCCGACCTGATAATCAGAAGACGACGGATCGAAGGAGTCAGAAGCGCGGTTCTGGGTTGTTGTCCCACGCACTTAAAGGAATTGAAGGACAGGATTCCTTGCCGGGTGACTCCTGGTTCGTTTTCCTTTGCAGGACCCGATGCGAAGAAGCCGGGTCAATGCAATACATGGTCTCATGGGGTATCGATTCTCGCGTGCATGATGCAAGGAAGGCGCCGGGTGCTGGGCAGGTGAAGCTCACGTTTCGTAATTCGTTCTAGAACGCGCCGTGTGGGGTGCCATCATGCGCAGGAGCATGGGCGAGCCCGGCATTCAGGCGACATTCACACCAGAGGAGATGAAACCGGTGTGAACTCATGGGTGTACTGTGCAAGGAGTTTGAAACGGCATAACCCTTGTGAATAAAGGAATTTCAGGCGTGGTTGCAGGTTCGATACCTGGCATGGCAGTGACAGGTGGTTTATCTAGCTTGAAATCAAGCCTACCTACGTGATGGAGTGTGTTGTTCAACATGCTTGTGTCAAAAAAAAAGAATAAAGGAATTTCTTGAATTTCCTTTTACAAAAAGGGAGTTAATTTCCATCCATGTCCTTCATAGTCATTGTTTATAATTTAAATCATGGAATAAAGCAACAATGTTTGTGACTTTATAGAGCACTATACTAATGATGATAAATAGTGTTGGCAACACTAATCACGAAGCATAACACTAATTGTCAACAATCCAGTTAATGTTACCAACACTAAATGTCAACATACGGACACTATTTGTCAACTATTGGGTATAAATTTTTTACAAGTTTATATTTAGTGTTACCTAACTATTTCATCAAAATGCAAAAAAACCCGTATGAACCCAAGAAACCTATGACATGCTCAAAAAAGTTACTACTCAAAAAAGTGAACACAACACTAAATGCCAACTAATTGAAGTTTAGAGTGACCGGAGTAAAAGTCCAGGTAACACTAATCACAACATAACACTATTTATCATCATTAGTGTAGTGTACCTTGTGCCATTGCCACGGTCAAATAAAAGTAAAAACAATTTTTTAATTTTTTGAACTAAAAGTACCTCAAAAATTCATAATTTTCACACCATATGTTATAATGTCGAGAAACAAAGCTTGTGTGCCTCCTTGCTGAGGGCTTTCTAATGGTACCAAGCACATGACTGGGGACGTATTGACCTTTGGATTTGCCATTTTCTTGTGTAGGAAAGTGAAAAGAATATTACAAAGGGCAAATATCCATCATCATTGCAATTTCAAAGTTATTGAAATGGATGGTAGAAACTTAAGCAACAACATTTGTGGCTTCATGGAACATTAATATTGCAATTTTGAAGTTATTGAAATGAATGGTAGAAACTTACTTTGCAATCAAGAAATTATCCAAAGCAACACAAGTCCTTGTTGGAATTCTATATCATGTTAGATTGCAATCAATATTTTCATTACCCTCCATATTTATATTTTATGTAATCATGTTGAACTGATTACTTTTTTTATTATGTTAGGCTGCTCATTACCCCCCATATTTATATTTTATCTGATTATGTTAGACTCCGATTGATATAGGATTGCTGCATTGATCTTAGGTCTGGCATGGGGGCAAGAACCAATAAGAATTAACCCTTAAACAACATTGTATGTCTAGGCTTTGTTAAACTTCATTAGATTTCTACATTACAACTTGCATATCAAAATTTTGATATTTTTCACATGTAGAAATACATGTCTAACATTTAATCCCATTTTTTTATAATTAAAAACATAAAATTGAAGTTTACATGATTTTTATTAATATTTTTATTTATTAAGAAAAGTCAAAATTTAGATTTGTTTTGTAATGTTGTAGAAAAAGAAAGTTAGAGGCTATTTTTGCAAAAATCATAGCAATTACAAAAATGATTGAAATAGTAATAGATTTCCAAGAAAAATGGACATAATAGTAACGAACATCATAGAGTAATTGGTGCATTGCTTGAGCTCACACCAAGAGAAATTCGATAGAAAAAGTTGAAAAATGGTGTATTTTGAGCTTTCAAGATGCTATCTTTAAAGTGTCACAAAAATTTCAATTTTAACAATTTTGAAAATAATTTGAATGGAACAAAAAGTAGATTATTTTAGTTGCATTTCTTTTTAGTTAAGCTTGAAAACATTTAAAATAAAAAAACTATGTGAAAATTTAGATTTTAACTTTTAAAATGATTGTGGGGCTTGCAATGTCCTTTAAGAGTTAAAAAGAATTTGATTAGTCTAGTAGTAGTTTAAATTTATATTAGAAATTAAAAGCATCATTTTAACCTTGTAAGAATGGTGAAGACAAAAGTATTCCAATGGTACCCCTGTAAGAATGTCAATGGTCTAATGGATGATTTAATTGTTCACTATAGAAACAAAAAATGCACTTATTGGTTTAATAATTAGAGAATTTTAGTGACTACCTTAGTGACAATGGACCACGTCTTTTTAGGGTTAATGTGGAACCTTAAGCTATCACTTGTACAATGGTACAAGGTTTTTTTGTTGATCTTGAATTTGTGTGAATTTGTGGACTTGAAACATTGAAACATTGTTGAAAATGCAAAATGTCTTTGTAATGACTTCACCTAAATCTATAGAATGGAAAAAAAATTATTTTGATCATCCAATCTTTTTTTAGCAAGTTGCTATAGTACATTTCTAGGGAATAATATTCCAAATATCCTCATGATGGTATTATTGACTTTTCTAAAAAAGAAGATGAGGAATCCACATATCACCATTGTAGTGTGTTTTGGCTAATTTTTGCAAATTTACTCTTTTTGTGATTCTAGCCATGAAAATGATATTTTTAAATCTAAGTCTATCTGAATGAATCTTGTCAAGTTTAGTTTCTACTCCAATTGAATTTTCTTTCAATTTGGAACATTTAAACATGATGTTATACACTTTAATAGTATAATATACATTTGTGTTGAAAATTTTAGATTTTTTCTTAATACATTGTATAATTGATATGAATTCCATTTTTTTCTAAAAATTTCACAATAATTTCAAGTTTTTCCCCAAACATATGAAAGTTTTATGAATCACAATAGATATATGAGTTCATCTTTTAAAAAATAAATATAAAAAAAATTCCTTTCATATTTTGTAGCAAAATGGAAAAAAAACCCAAAGTAATGGATAGTGAGGTTTGAAATCAAAGCCATTTGCCATTGGGGATAGAGCTAGAGGCCCATCTAGCTTGACCATGGATAGTGAGGAGAACAAAGTTTGAAATCTATATGTTGCGTATACTCGTATAGTTTCAGAAGCAAGCTCCAATTCAGGGTCTAGAAGGTATAAGATTGTTCTTGACTTTTGCGGGGTAACCGGGGTTAGAGGCTAGACGTCTAAGCGTGGATCCCTCTAGTCCCCCTTGCCTCCTCCAATGGCAACTGGCTTTCAGTAGTCATGGGCCCATCCTTCCAGGTTTAGGGCGGGTACACATGCTGTCTCAATGGACAAAGCTCCACCTAATCCAAACAATACAACAAAATCCAATCAACTAATTGAATTGCCAGGGTGGACAACGGGAAAGGAGGAGCTCCATTTTCAACTGATATCAGTGGACAACTCCATATGTGGATCAATCAACCAATCTCAAGTTCTTACCCTATCTCTCCCACACCCACTAACCCACATGAAAGCACAATTGGGATTTTTTTCCCTTTTCTTCTTCCCAGAGAAATAGTGACCAATGCATTAAAAAAACAAACAGAAAAGGACAATCAACCAGGGTCCCGAGTAGGGATTTTCTTCTTCAGCATCCCCTGTTGCGCATTCCCCACCGGGGGCGAGGAGACCCTTCAAAGTCCTGTCTGTCTGTATGTCTGTACTAACCACTGATTGCAGCATTCCTTGCGCTCCTCCAAAAATAATGTGGATCGTGCGTTCACAAATCTTAGTTTTCTGTCTGCAGCCACTGTGGGTACAGACTGGATTGGAAGAATTCAAACGTGGGCGGTACAGACTGTGGAACTGAAATCATACCAAGAGCTAGTGGGGGGTAAATAAATACTGTAATGTAGATCGCAGGGCATATCAAACTGAAAGCACCGACAATTCACGTTTTCAAGTCTGGGGGGACTGGAGGGTGGAACAAATCAACCCGACAATGCTATGATTACCGACTGGACAGATGCACCACACATTTGCCGTGAACCTGCATTCTACAAAAACCTCAAGATTTCGGAGTTGGCTGTAGGGCCACCGAAAGCTTACAGTAGGTGCCCGAACAAGAAACCAAACTTTCAGCGCGACCATTTGTTTTAAAAAAAACACAACACTTTCAGCGCGACCATTTGTTTAAAAACAAAACACAACACTTTCAGCGCGGATTCGAAGTCTCCGACGCAGGACGATAAACCCATTCCACGAAGTGGAACCAGCAGGGGGGGAAATGGAGGAATTCTATTCCACGGGAAAACGGAGGAATTGTTTTATTTGTCGTACATGAAAAAAATTTGCAAACTTTGAATTCATATTTACAATCAGAGACCCCAACTTTGCAAGGCAAGGTCTAGAATCAAATAGGGAGCTAGATTTTACTTTTAATCCCAAGAGCTTGCATTTTCAACCTACTACACTAAATAGTATATTTAGTGTTAGCAACACTATTTACGAACCATGACACGAAACAACATTAACCCTACTAAAGTAAGTAACATTAAATCTAATTTCTAACACTAAATGTACTCTATGGTAAATCTGAAATCTCAAAAGGTTTACATTTAGTGTTAGAACACATTAAAAAAATGAACTTGCAAAGGAAAAGATAGAAGACAAGGAAAATGATCGAAGGAATAGAAAACATGGAAAACGTTTGTAATGAAAGAAGTCTTTGAACATCTAATAAGGAAAAAGACATTAATATTTAGATATAAGAAAAAATATAGATTTCATACTTGGGTTGGAACTTGTTAACCTTGGAAGTATGGTTCATACTTGGCTATAATTTCCTGCAGATGTGGAAAGAGTTGATTGATACTCCAAGTGCCATCATCATCCAAAGCCACACCTAATCTAATCATAGCTTCCCTAGCATATGACATATTATCACAATCTACCTCTTTATTCACATCTTCAACACTATCTGCAGCCAACTATAGGAAAAATCTTTTTCCCGGGTTTGTAAGTTTTCTTGACCACTACCCATCAGCTCGAGGAGTATTTTGCCAAGAATTGGTTGCAATGAGCTCAACCTTCTTCGCTTCCCATCGCTTGGTCCAAACCTCTTTGACCTTGGAGATGATAAATGTGTCCATTGGTTGACATAAATGTGTAGAACACGGCGGCAAATACCTAAGACTGGCCTGTTTTGCTTCCAAAACAACCATTAACGTTGGAATCATGTTGTGGCCAATACAATTGTCAACCCAAATGACTTTTGTACGGCCATAAACATCAGCTTGAAAGGCTTAGGATTCAGCAAAGAATTCAGCAAAAAGGGCTTGGTCCATCCACCCTTTAGGCCTGGTCCTATAACATACCCTTGGAATATTGTCTTCCAGGCTCCAAATAAGATAAGTGCTATTAGAATTGGTAAAAATGAGCATCGATGCCTCCCGGAGATTCTAATGACCATGGTCATAGAGTCTCCACCGGAAACCACTTCGGCATACTTGACAGTCGTATTCCCCCTAAATCCCAACATTCGACCATTATCTAAATTCACAACAAAATGAGTTTTGTCGATGTTTTCCATGAGATTTTCATCAAAAACATCGGTTTAGAATCCCCTATACAGCACACCTAGATGGTAAGTTGTTGCCATTTCGATTTGTAGTTTCTTCTCGGGACTACAAGTCAAGCGTCCCCGTTGTGACAACAACACAATGTTGTGCACATACATAAATTGTTGAACCCAACTTGGGGTCAACTTTGACATGAGTAGGACATTGTCCTTGGGATCACAAGATTGGATTGTATATGGAGAGTTAGGATCCAACAAGATGGACAAAACCAACTCAATGAACAATTTGGATGAGAATTTCACTCTAGCTTTTCTAAATTGGTCAAATGCATCTAGGAATTTAGGATAAATCCAAAGTACCCATTCAGATCGCTTGGCACCACGACTTGGACCTGCCTTTGTGTGAAGTTGTTTACGCCCTCCTACCTAGCTCCTAATGCATGCATGCAATTGGTGGAGATGTGATATTTGCTTCTCCTTCATTGCAAAATTGTTGACGTTGAGCCCACCAACGAGAAGCTCGGACAAGGTTGGCACTCTTTTGACCACGGAAATGCTCTGAAAATGTAAAAATTATGCACTTGTAGAGCCCGCGGATGCCATGCACAACTTCATCTTGAACCATCCACGTGATGATACACTTGCAGACAACAACAATGGAAACTTGCTGCAAGTGTCGAGGTGTAAAATTTCTTGGTGGTAGGTCAGCCATGGTGAGTCCCTGGATTGCCAAAGAGGAGATGAGTAAAAAAAAGGTCGATGGAGGGTGGAAGGGGGAAACTACGATTGGTGGGAGAATTCAAATCCGATGCAAGGCGAGAGCAGTGAAAGAATTCAAATCTAAACTTCCCCCCGAGTATAAACCCACCCACCCCTAATTTGGAAGTTCAATCCGAATACAAGCTAATCGCAATGTATTCAGATTGAAGGGATCAATCTGAATACACTACAATCAGCTTGCATTCAGATTGAACCCTTCAATCTGAATACAAGTTCAATCTGGAGATTACAAGTTCAATCTGGAGAGTACAAATTCAATCTGCAGATTATAAGTTCAATTGGGATAATTATCTATCCAAATTTGAGAGAGAAAGGACTACAAGAGAAACGCGTCCTAATTGACAAAAATCAGCCCGTCCTAATCTACAAAAAATTGACAGGTTTTTGTCAATTAGGACAGAAATTGTCCGAATTGACAAAAAATTGTCCAAATTGACAAAAAACTGTCAATTTTCTGTAGATTAGGATGGGCTGATTTTTGTCAATTAGGACGCGTTTCTGTCATTTTAGACAGGTTTCCTTGTAGTGAAGGGCATCTATTTCTCCTTCAATTGCCATGAGTAAGGAGGTGGAATCCTCTCCTCTAGTGAAGGCCATGGAGAATGGATTCCTTGATGACTTGAAAATATTTTCTATAAATTGTAAAAGATCACAAATTTTTAATTTCAACTCTCTTGAACTCTTCCAATATATATGTTTCATACATCATCCATGCCTTGCAAAGATATTTTGATTCCATTACAAATGATGCATTAGAAAAAGAAGAGTAGAAAGACTATTCACCTATTTTGAAAGTAATTTTGTATTCCTAAATGTTTTTTTTTAATGCATTATATTTTAGGATTTTTTTAATGCAATGTCCATTGTTTCATGTGTTTACATTTTATGGTTTAGGTTCTTGTTTTTAGGATACTTTTAATGTAAATGACTTCTATTTTATTCTAAAGACTTTATTTTCTTTTCAATATACAATTTTATAGATGAAGATTGGAAGAAATTCAAGTTCCAAAAGGTAACCCATCTCATTCACCTCCTTTAAGCAAACAACTTCTACTATGGAAAAAATTTATGGGAGAATGAAAGCATGTGGAAGGAAGATTGAAAAACTAAACGCATGGGGAAATGGAAACTTCTACATCCTTTGAAGACCAAGGAAATGCAAGATTGAATTGAAATGAGAGCTAGGGAAAACATGATTACTGAAAGAGAAGAACCTCCAACAATGAAAAAAGTAGATACAACTTCATCCACAACTAGAGGCCTTAAGAAAGACAAGTCCAAGCCAAAGCCCAAATCTCCAAACAAAGGCAAGGGCAAGGGCAAAGGCAAGGGCATGGGCAAGGACAAAGTCAAACCCAAAGGTAAAGGCAAGATATAAGTAGTTTACATTCATAAGAATTTGTTTTTGCTACTACGAAGTTTTCCTCTCAATGATGCATTGTAATTGTATCATTTCTATATGTAGTATGTTTTTTTGGTTCTACGTAGTTCTATACTTCATGTAAGGTGTTTGACTTCAAAAATAAACTCTTCAATATATACATAGGAATTTATATGTTTGTAATTCCATTCTTCATTTGTAGAGAATTAGGACCTATATGCCCCAGTGGTATGCACATCAAATGCGTGGTGGGAGGAGTGGTGCGGTGCATTTCCTCCTTAGTTTGCACATGCCAACCCAATGTCTCCGCATGCACATTGCTCCATGGCGCTTCGAAGATGCCCTATGGATTCTAAACCAGCTACTGTTTCTCACCATCCGTCAACTACAAATCGACCTCGACCTAACTTTAAATTAAGTGAACAAAAGCAGACATTCAACAATAATGAGTCCTCTATAGAGAACCCTACACACATGAGCTAGTCAAGAGGACTTTATGAATTCAGAGACTCAATAATCTTGAGTGACATTACTTTGTAGAGATCCCTAAATAACCTAAGCTAGAGTCAAGAGGATTCTATGGATTTAAAGACTCAACAATTTTGAATGACACTACATATATAGAGCTACTCTTTGCAGAAACTTGCAATTGCAAGGCAAGAAACAATGACCACCAGATGGAAAATTACTAAAAAATTTCAGCAATACAAAATAAAATCCTGCTTCTATGCACCAACATAATTTTTGGGTTTGTGAGGCATGCCCTTGTACGTTGTTTCTCTTCAATTTGTATCTATCCAACAAAGTGGAAAATCATAGGAAGCCTATGTAGCTTGAGAACAAGCTTTGACAGATTCATGTTTGGTTGACTAAGTTAGTTCTTGCAAAGGCAGAAGGGAATAAGAATAAACTTTTCTCTCACAAACTAGACGAATCTGCCCACCCTAAAAATTATAACACCATGTTTTTATAAGTGCATACTTCATGTTTTGCTTTGGTAAGTGAGTTCAGTTCTAAATTTCTAATCTTAGTTACTACAACCATAGCCAGATCTATGATGCACAAGCAACTTTGAGCCTTTGACAGAATTGATGCTTGTCCATTGTGAGACTACTGTCTCAAAATTAGAAACATAATTAGTGTCCATACACTGTTGCTTAAAATGCATGGTCAGGGCAGTGAGAGCCATGGACTGTGAGAAGTAGTGTATGGGCGGAGAGAATGCGAGGAGCTACAGGGAGCAAAGTGCGCCAAAGGGGAGAAGGCAACGACAACGAAGAAGCTTGAATCCTCGAAGGCAACACCAGTTTGATAACCGGCTTAAGGGCAGGTATGATGTCGGGTGGGAGGGCCTCTTCATGTAGGCCAATACGTGGGCAGTAGGTGAATCCTGGCATTTCTTTAGAAACGTTGAAGACTTAGTACTGAGGCACTCTGACTCCTACGCACTCCGAGGCTATGTTAGGCACACTTCCACGCATGCTCATCCTTTAGGCAATGCAGACTTGTTTTTTCTTCAAATGAGGTCATGATTGTTGGAATTGGATTACTTATTTTGAAGTTGGTAATGTGAACAAACATGGATTTGCTCTTCCAGAAGCTTGCACTTCCACCACGTTGTAGGAAGACGAAATCCTTGGGACAGCAAGTTTCTTCATTGCCAAAAACAACATCGATTTTAGCTCCTACTACAGACAAAGGAAAGACTTGGCCACAGTCCCCATCCTTCACACTACAACAAAAGCAGTGTTTTATGACTGCAAAATATGACTGCAATGAGTCGTAAAATAAAAAAATATGACTCACGTAGAAATCACTGTAGATGACTCGGAATATAACTGACTCTAGTCGTTTAGAAGTAGTCACTTCAAACATCAGTCATATTGGCAGTCATATGGATTGAGGGGTATAAATACCCATTTTTAGCCATAGTATGTCAACTAGGCATATACTTTGACTATCCTAGGGGGGGGTTGACTTTTTTTTTGGTTGCCCGGGCAAATGAAAAAATCCTACGTGGAATACGACTGTGTCGAGTCATATTTTTTGATGACGTGGAATATGACTGTGATGAGTCATATTTTTTGATGACGTGGAATATGACTACGATGAGTCATATTTTACAGTAACATAGAATATGACTGTAATGAGTTATATTTTGCAGTCATGTGAAATATGACTGCGGTGAGTCATATTTTACAGTGATGTGAAATATGACTATGGTGAGTCATTTTTTGTAGTGATATAGAATATGACTGCGATCAGTCATTTTTTGTAGTAACATGGAATATGATTGCAATGAGTCATATTTTTTGGTTATATGAAATATAACTAAGGTAAGTCATATTTTGCAATAATGTGGAATATGACTGCAGTGAGTTATATTCTTGTTAATGTGAAAAATGATTCTCATGAGTCATATTTTTGAATGATGTAGAATATGACTCTCGTTAGTCGTATTACTAACTACAATCACATTTTTCATGCATTTTAAATGAACATGATATATAACTATCATACATCAAGATGATTTGACAATTGAATAAAAAGCCTCATGCAATTAAAAATGAATACATAATATATGATTTTAGAGATGTATGAGAGATAATCATATTAAAGAAGGAGAATGAAAGAACAAATACAACTATCTTCATTGACATTTATTAGTCACTAATACAAAATATATATATCACAATAAATCATTCACACAGTCCAATAAGGCCTACAATCCTTACAATAATGTGAAGATGGCTTCATTGGGTTGTAAGTGGCCTTCAATGTCTTTGTTTCAACTTTTGGTGCTTGCATATACAATTATAGAAATGAGAGGTTAATTTTTAGTGATTGAACAACAAAGCTCAACCTTCAAAGGCTTATAACAACACAAAATATGTAGCTTAAGTTGAAGATAGGAAGAATAAGATTGATGATGAAGGAAACAAGAAAAAAAAGATAAGTATTAAAAAATAACAAGAATTAAAAGTTAAGATGCAACAAGAAATAAGAAGCAACAACTAAGACACAACAAGAAACAAGAAATAACAACTAAGACACAACAAAAAACAAGAAACAACAACTAAAACGCAAGAAAAAACACAAAACAAGAAACAACAACTAAGACACAACATGAAGTAACAATTAAGACACAAGAGGAAATAAGAAGCAACAACTAAGATACAAGAAAAAACAAAAAGCACGAACTAAAACATAACAAGAAACAACAAGAAATGAGAGTGTAGATGCAAAAAAAAAAAATAAGAAGCAAGAACTATAAAACAAGAACTAAAAAGAAAAAAGAGTTCAAATGCAAGAGAAAAAAAGAATTTAGAAGCAACAATAAAAAGCAAAAAACATGAAGTAAAGAGCAACAAGAAACAAGAGTTAAGATGCAACAAAAAGCAACAATAAAAAGCAACAATAAATGAGAGTTAAGAGACAATAGAAGGTAAGGAAAAAGAACCACAAGAAGTGATGGCTAGGGTTTCAAAACCCTAAAAAGTGGCAGCTAGGGTTCTAAAACCGAAAAAGTAGATGACTAGGATTTCAAAATTTTAAATGATGGCTTATTTATGTTTTTTTTAGAATTTCCCGTATTTTTCTTGAATTGCATAAAACAAAAAAAAATTCACTACTATGAAAATATAATTGATAATATGACTCAACATTCCCAAACATGTTTCCTATGTTCCTTATGAAGTACTTTGGTATTCCTAATGGCCGTATAGTATACACTTGTGAAGTACAAGGCGTAAAAATGACTGGTAGTCATATTTTGCAGTTATATTTCTCCACAAAGTGTTGGCCTTCAAGAATATGACTGCAAGCAGTCGCCAGTCATCCTCAGTCATAATTCTGCAGTCATAAAACACTGCCATTGTTGTAGTGTCAGCTTCTCCCTTTGAACCTTAATCTTACTCATATTTCCTTTCATAGCTCTAGAGTTTCTACATTACCTTCAGTGGCAAGAAATTCCTCTAGCTTCATGCACTAATCCTCGAAGTTTTTAACTGGTCTAAAAGTTTCATAATCTTTGAGGATGCGGTGCTTCCTTAGACGTGCTTTTGTAGCTCTCCAATGTCCCTGGAGGCCATACACTGTTGCTCATAGTGTACGACTTTCGCTGCTCTGGCCATGCACTATGAGCAATAGTATGGCCTCTAGAGCATTGTACCAATGGAGTTTGTTTTTTTGTTTTATTTTTTTTCAATTCTTTTTTAATTTTTATTTCTTACATTTCCAACTCAGGCCTGTTTTTGAGGAATAAATGGCTTTCAAGGGGCTGATTACTTGAAAAACGTATAACCACCCATGGTGCAACATCATATTGGTTCCATAAAGACATATGGATTTGACCTAATGATTCTTATCATATAAGGCATCTGACTAAAGACTTTTCCTTGTGATGTCTTTAGTGAACAACTCCAATTTGCACAAGAGAATGTTTCTTTGAGACTGGGTAAGGTAGGGGGTCCATAAATTGTCCATTTAAGAGCTCAAACTGAATTTTGGGGAGGTGAAATATTTCAATAAATTCTCCTTGGAAGATAAGTGAAATTGGCATTGAACTGAAGTCATTTCATATTTTGTAGAGCTTTGTATAATTAGTTATGAAATTTTGAAAGTTGAAATGGCATGGGGCTCTAAAATCACCCACCTCCTTCAACTACTGAAGGCTACAAAATGCAACACGTACAAGTATTGTACATTTGAAGAGTAATTTTAAAGCATGTATGCTTTTAAAACCTCCTACCTTAGTCTTTATTAGAAAAAAGAATTGTATACAAAGATGTTGGTATTTTTGAATTCCAAGTGTTTTTTGGGAGCTATTTCATGCCATTCTTTTCCACAAGTCAAACATCTTCCATGTATACTTAAAGACTTCAAGTAAGCATATCATACATCAATAACTATAAGATAGTTTCATCTCATCAAGTATTTCTTTGACGTGTAAAAAAGGTCCACAAATAGTACTATGAATGTGAATTAAAAGGAAAAGGAAAAATCTCAAAAATTGGATCTTAAATGTACCCCTAAATAAGTTATAAAAACAAAAAACCAATTCAGTGAAAATTAGTTTTATGGGGATTTACAAGAAAATTAGTTTTACAAGGACTCACGATATTTATCTTACCAAAGATTGGTTATTAAATAATGTTTTAAGTCAATGGTAGGTTCATAAATATAGATGTTTTTTAGAAGTCAATAGAATTTGTTGTTGTTGTTTGAGTTGTACTTTATGGTACATATATACATTTATGGAATGTTTAAAAAAATTTGGTCCACAAGGAATTTATTTCATTTAACTATATATTCTCTTACTCATGTGGATGTCATCTTTGCAATCCAAAGAAGTCTATGGAAAGAACAAGTACTTCAATATATATAAGCATACATTGTCTTTCATAAATGAATTTCTTCAATATATATAAGCATATATTGCCTTTCATAAGTAGATTTCAGAAACTTTGCTAATAATGACACCAAATTACAAATGAACTTACAATATATAATGATGACACCAATTTACAAATAAGCTTACAATATAATAATGACACCAAATTACAAATAAATTTACAATGTATTTGATGTTTATATATTCATATGTATATGTTCCTTCAATAATGAATATTGGAATGAAAACATACAAATACCTATATATACATCCCAAAATTTGTAAATTAGGTCAAACACCTTATATAAATTATGCAACTACATAAAACAAACAAAACACATTACACACATGAATGATACAATTAGAATAAGGAAAAAACATCACAATAGTAAAAACATATTTTTCTGAACCTAAACTACCTATCCTTTGTCTTTGCCCTTATTTTTGCCTTTGTCTTCTCTTTTGTTAGGAGATTTGGTCTTTGACTTGGATTTGTCCTTTTTAGTACCTACAATTTTGGATGAAGTTGTACTTCCTTCTTCCATTATTGGAGGTTCTTCTTCCTCAATAATTTATTCTCCATAGCATTCTTTTGGATTTGATCTTGTATTTTCTTAATGTTAAGTGGATGTAGAAGTTTCCACTTCCCCATACACTTAGTCTTCCAAGCCTCTTTCTATGTGTTTTCATTCTCCCACAAACTTTTTCTGTAGTAGAAGTCATTAGCTTGAAGTCGGTGAATGAGATGGATTGCCCTTTGACACTCAAATTTCTTCCAATTGTCCTCCACAAAATTCCATGTTGAAAAAAATAAAGTCTTGAGAATGAAATGAAAGTAATTCAATCACATTCAAAGTATGTCAAAAACAAGAAACCAAACCATAGAAGATAGATATGTGAAACAAGGTACATGGCATTAAACAAATCCTAAAACATAGTGCATTAAAAGAAAAAAAAACATAAATGAATACATGATTATTTTCAAAACATGTGAATACTCTTTCCACTTTTGCATTTTCCAACGTATCATTTGTAATAGAATCAAAATACCCTTGCAAGGCATGTATGATGTATGAAATATATACATTAGAGGAATTAAAGAGAGTTGAAATTAAAAATTTATGATCTTTGACACGAAACATCTTCAAGTCATTAAGGAATCCATTCTCCATGGCCTTTACACTAAAGGTTTCCATCTCTTTACTCATGGCAATGGAAGCAGGAATGGATGCCCTCTCTTTCTCAAATTTGGATAGAACATTGACTTCTATTCTTGTCTTAGCATTTGCTTTCGCATTCTTCTCATTTTTTTGTCTCTTTTCTAACCTTTCTTGCTTTTTTGTCACTTTTCGTCTTGTTTCCAAATCCTCTTCCTTTTTGGAGCCATAATCATACTACTAAAATCACAAGGTCTTCCGTAATATCACATTTTAACACTGCGTGATATTACAGAGGTCCGATCCCTCTATAATATCACCCAGTGTTAAGATGTGATATTACAGATTTCCAACGGCCATTTTACCTCTGTAATATCACACAGTGTTAAAATGTGATATTACAGAGGTAGAGGTTTCATATTTTTTGACTTCTACAATTTTATGATTTGAATGTTCAAGCTTTGAATGTTCTCAATTCTAATGTTCTAAATGATTTGAAGCTTTTGCACTTTTGGATTCTACAACAAAGTATTTACAAAGTCTTTGCAATTTGACAAATTTGTATTTCAATTCTTCAATTTTGATCATCATTGTTTATGAGTGAAGAAATTTATCAAGTGGTGGTGTTCTTGAGCTCAACAATACTTCCAAGGTACTTTCTTTACATTTGTTTTAAGCAAATTTGAATTCACATATAGAATGGTGATTTGAACATTGAGTTTCATTTGAACAATTTGAATGTAATTTGAACTTCAATCTAATCTAATTTCAAGAGATTGATGTAATTAGAGCCGAATTGGAGCATTCTTGGAGCAATTGGAGCATTTTTGAAGCAATTGTAGCATTCTTGAAGCAATTGGAGCATTTTTGAAGCAATTTGACTTAATGTGAGTAATTTGAGCTTCATTTGCTTCATTTGAGTGTAATTTGAGCTTCAATTTAACTTAATTTCAAAAGATTTGCATTTCAAACTTAAAAATGTTGCATATTACATTACAAATTTTTACAAAAAAAATGAAAATTTTTTATGCTTTGGAGCTGCGCCGCAGTCGCGCAGTGCTGCAGCGACTGCAGCGCAATCACTGCAATCGTTGCAGCACTGCGCGACTGCGGCGCAGTTGCTGCGGCAGTCGCTGCGGCAGCGCAGCGACTGCTTTTTTAAATTTTTTTTAAATTTTTTAAATTTTTAAATTTTTTAAAAATTTTAATTTTTTAAAAATTTTAATTTTTAAAATTAAATTTTTTTTTTAATCTTTTGAAATACATAGAATACATAATATTAATAAATAAAAATTAAAAATTAAAAAATTATTATTAAGTTTTTAAAATTTTATTTAATTGATTTAAAAAATATTAACGAATTCTCTATAAAAGAAAGTCTATTAGATTATTTCTAAAATTAAATAAAATATAGAATACATAGAATACATAATATTAAGAATTTGACCTAATTTGACCTAACTTTAGTGGAATTTGATCTAATTTGATGTATTTTGATGTAGAATTGTTCAATTTGACCTATCATTAGTGAAAATTGACCTAATTTGACAAATTTTGATTCAAAATTGTCTAATTTAACCCAATTTGACCTACTTTGATTCAAAATTGTTTCTTTTAACCTAATTTGACTTGAATTTAATAAAAATTGACATAATTTGATCTATTTCAATTCAAAATTATCTAATTTGACCTGCTTTGATTCAAAGTTGTTTATTTTAATCTAATTTGACCTACTTTGAATGAAAATTGACATAATTTGATTTATTTGAATTCAAAATTGTCTAATTTGACCTAATTAGATTTAAATTTTGCAATTGGTTCTAATTAGAATTTTAAAATAATAATAGATTAATATTTGATATTTTTTTATACAATTTGAAAAGATTGGAGTATTGAAGCATTTGTTTTGGTAAAGAACTTTCATCCTCTCGTGGGTTGTGTAGTGTAAACGGGCATTTTCCATTTGCATATCCAAGTATTCCTACTCCATTGTTTCTAGGAGGGGGCTTGGTGTGTTTGTGATAGGCGCTTTTGAATTTTAGACGTTTTTGTTGAGAATGAAGTCGGATTGATCACCGGCAAGATTCTCTTGTATTGTTGAGCCTGTATTTGTGGAAAGTGATGATCTCCACAAAGCATAGTTGAATTGTTGCAGGTTGCCCTTTTTCCTTGTCCATCGCGTATTTTGTGGTCCAACCTTGAAGTTCACAAAAATTAACTAAAAGGAATTGTAAACCCTTTGTTTTAAAAGCTTTATAGTGGAAAGTGAGAGAAAAAGGGTGATTCCACCTTCCTAGAATTTGCACAAGGTTTAGGTTAGGCATTCTCCTCTTACTGAGTGCACACATTCAAGTATGGCAAGGCTTTTTTTGTAAATTAATTTAAAATTATTGTTTTATTTTAAAAAGATTAAAATATTTGATTGGTGTGTTTTTTATTTGATTGTTTTGTTTTTTTAGACTTTACAATTTTTTATAGGATTATAAGATTATAAGATTTTTAAATTAATAAAAAAATTTATATCTTTTTCGAATTTAAAACTTTTAGTAAGATTGTTATCCTATATTGCACTGAAATTAGAATTTATTATTTTTTTAGACCATGGCTCTTGCTTTGACTACAATTGATATTTTTGTAGATGTCAACGTTCATGATGTTGGATCCATGTGCATCCAATGCCCACAATGTTTAGCATTTCATTTTAGAAAAGAGAAATCTACCATTTGTTGTTATAATGGTAAAGTTAGTAATGAACATGTTAGTCATCCAATTGTCCATCCAATACTTGATGAGTTTTTTATGGGCATGACACCTAATTCTCGTGAGTTCATTAAATCTATTTGAAAATATAATCAAGCTTTTGCGTTTACAAGTATGCGTAGTAAGTTCCAATCTAACCAAGCTGAAGGTAGAGGAGTGTATACTTTTCGTGTAAATGGAGAATTATGCCATCATATTGGAAGTTTAGAACCTGAATCACAGGAGGCTGCAAAATTTGCACAAATTTACTTCTTGGATGATGGTTTGCAAACAAATCGTCGTATGGAGATTTTTGATGATCTTCAGCGTGAAACAGTTAATATCATCCAAGAAGTATTAGGATCGATAAATGCTTTAGTTCAAGGTTTCAAATCTTCACGTGATGTTCTTTTAGGAGGACATAATATGGGACTTCGCATCTCTGGTGAAGTTCCTTCTGGTCAACATCCCCGTCGATATAATCGACCAACAGTTCTAGAAGTTGCTGTTGTTGTTCTTGACGAACAACATTTAGATTCTGGTAGAGATATTGTTCTTCATCAGCATGGTGGAAATTTATTACGGATAAAAAAAATCCATTCAGCTTATGACGCTTTATCCTATCCTTTATTGTTTCCAGATGGACGATGTGGGTGGTCACCAACTTTTAAAACAAATACTAGAGTGACTCTAAAGTCATTTGTTCAATATTTGCTTCAAAAGCGGCCTGAGTCAAATGTATTACATAGGGCGGGAAGATTATTCCAACAATATGTAGTAGATCAATATTTACGTGTAGAATATGAAAACTTACTTTTTATTAGACAACATCACGCTGAACTTCGGGCAGAATGTTATCAGGGGGTAGTAGATGCTTTACAAGAAGATAATGGAGTACGTGTTGGACGTCGCATTATCTTATCAGCAACTTTTGTCGGATCTCCTCGATATATGCAAAAACTCTTTCAAGACAGTATGGTCTTGGTTAGAGTTTTAGAAAAACCTGATTTATTTATTACAATGACTTGTAATCCAACATGGCCTGAAATTCTTAATGAACTTGAGCCGGGTCAAAGTCCCCCTGATCGTCCAGATATTGTTGTACGTGTTTTTGAGCTCAAATTGAGAACTATGATGGATGAGATTACAAAGAAGAATGTCTTGGGGGAAACTATTGCTTTCTGTTACACTATTGAATTCCAAAAGCGTGGTCTCCCTCATGCACACATTCTTCTTTGGTTGAAAAATAAAGTCAATGACTGTGATCTTGTAGATCGTGTAGTATGTGCGGAAATTCCTGATTCGGATAGGCAACCGCAATTATATGCTGCAGTTGCTAAACACATGATACATGGCCCATGTGGTTTGGATAATCCTAATTGTTCATGCATGAAAGACGGTAGATGTTCAAAGAATTACCCAATGCAAGCTCGAAATAGCACAATAGTAGGTGACGATGGATTTATTTTATATCGTCGTCGAAATCAAGGCCGCTATGTTGAAAATCATGTACAGGGACAAATTATTCGTTTAGACAATCGATTAGTTGTACCCTACAATCCTTATTTAGTAGGCCAGTTTAATTGTCATATCAATGTCGAAATTTGTAGTTCAGTAAAAATCGTGAAATATCTTCACAAATATATTTTTAAAGGTGTAGATCGTGGTGTTGTAGAAAGAGATGATGTTGTAGATGAAATCAAAGAATTCTTAGAAGGTCGTTATATAGCCGCTCAAGAAGCATGTTGAAGGCTTTTTGGTTTTGAAACCAATAATAAGAGTCATAGTATTTGTCGGTTACCTGTTCATCTTCCAGGTCAACAATATATTTCTTTTCGTGAGGGAACATCTTTGCAATCGGTAGTTGATCAAAATGCTCACACTAAACTTACAAATTTTTTTGAGCTTAATAGTTACATTCGTGCCTTGATTGCTTCTGGTAATTAAGGCAATCATAAACTTTTTTGATACATGGATCTTCCGCTTCATTATAAATGGGATGTACGAAACAACATGTGAATTAGAAAACAACGCAATGTAAAAGTTTTTGGTAGAATAAATATGGTTCCTATAGGTACTGAAGTATTTTATTTACGTTTGTTGTTGACTCATGTTAAGGCACCAACTTCATTTGAAGATTTACTTCGTTTTCACGATACGGTATATCCGACATATAAAGCCGTTTGTGTTGCAAGGGGACTTTTACAGGATGATGCTGAGTGGGAGAATTGTCTCCAAGAGGCAACTATTATTGCATTGCCTAAACAGATTCGGCGGTTGTTTGCAACACTTCTTGTGTTTGGACAACCGCAAGATCCTATTGGTTTGCTTAGAAGACATCTTGATGCAATGTCTGATAATTGGCGCAATGACCAAAATCGCTATTGTAAAGCGATTTTGTGCATCGAAGAATATTTGTCATCATCCGATAAACACCTTGTAAATTTTTTTAACATTGATGATTTGCATGAATTCGATTACACAAACAATGTTGATTTGAACATTGATGTCAATGATAATAATGATTTAGATAATGCCAACATTACTTTTGTAGATCAAGATGTCGATAGGCTCAATGAAGAACAAAATATTATTTTTAATGCAGTTACTACAGCGGTTTTAGAACCTAATTCTCCACATAGACTTTTTTTTCTAGATGGTCCAGGTGGTACAGGTAAAACTTTTTTATATAATACTATATTAAGTTATCTTCGTACTCGAGGCGTTAAGTGTATGGCAATGGCTACAAGTGGAATTGTCGCATGTCTTTTAGATGAAGGGCGAACGGCACATTCTTCTTTAGCCATTCCTTTACAGTTACATGATACATCAACTTGTAATATTAGTACTCAATCTGCATTAGGTCAAAGCTTATGTGAAGTACAATTAATTGTATTTGATGAAGCTTATGCTGGACATAGATTTATGTTTGAGGCTATAGATAGATCATTACGAGATATTCGTGGAATCAATAGCCCTAATGGTGGTCTTGTAGTTTTGTATGGTGGTGATTTTCGTCAAACTTTACTAGTTGTAGTGCGTGGAGGTCGTAGGCAAACTGTAGAAGCTTGCTTGCGACGTTCATATTTATTTCCATTAATGCAACATTTTCATTTAACTACTAATATGCGTTTACAAAGTTAACCAGATTTTCAAAGATTTTTATTAGATATTGGTGAAGGTAAAAGTGGTCCAGAAGTAGATTTACCGTTAGGATTAATTGCACCTAGAAATTCTTTAGATGGTCTTATTGATGCCATTTTTGATGATTCGGTTGATTTCTCTGAGTGGGTCATTTTGGCTGTCCGAAATGATGATGCTCAAGAAATCAATCATAAAATTATTGATCGCATGCCTGGTGATGTACGTCAATGTTTTAGTGCAGATTTTGTACATGAAAGTGATGAGCATGCCCATCATTATCCGGTAGAGTTTTTAAATTCTTTACAATTAAGCGGTTTGCCTCCACACCAATTAAATCTTAAATGTGGTCAATATTTGATGTTGCTAAGGAATTTAAATCCGGCAAAAGGTTTATGCAATGGAAGTCGTTTGCGTCTTTTGCAAGTGTCATCAAATGTGTTATTATGTGAAATTGTGGAAGGGCGCTATCATGGCCAAGAAGTATTGATTCCTAGGATTACACATCATTGTAATGATAGTCGCTTGCCATTCACACTTTGCCGGAAACAATTTCCTGTCACTGATGCTTTTGCCATGACAATTAACAAATCGCAAGGCCAATCATATGATCGAGTCGGCATTGATCTTTGAAATGAAGTATTTAGCCATGGTCAATTATATGTAGCTTTGTCTCGTGGTAGACATCCTGCAAACATTAAAATTGCCAATGACAACGATGAAGCCGTGGGAACGATAAAAAATGTGGTTTACCATGAGGTTTTTTCATGACTTTGTCATGTAATATCCTCTAAATTTTTACACCTGAATCAAGTGGATAGAAAAGTTAAGAGTTTGTTTCAAACTCTACATGTTTAGGGTTTATGCACGCTTTTGCGACGTTCCCTTCCATCCAACTTGCATTCTTTAGGTGTACAACTACATTGTTTCAATTGAAACAATCTACCGTCGAAGAATTGTACATGAGACATTATTGCTATTTGATGGATGGATATTTTTTATTTCATGCATCTTTAGGTGCAATTAATTCCTAAAATTTATCATTCTCCATTACAATTTATAATCTATAAAAAATTTATAAAAAATTAATCAAAATGGTTGGATTAATGCGTTGCAAAGCAAGCACCAACCGCTAGTAACTTGAAAAAATCCTAAGAATCACACAAATGTCACATGTACTATGAAAACAAACAAAATATTTCCAATGCATTGAAAAACATAATACTTTGGATAACCTAGAATTGAAGTTTAATAAATTCTAAGAGCTTGAACTTAGAAAACCACAATACTTGAAGCCCCTAAAACTAGACAAGTACAGTGTACATAGTGCTTGAACTTTAGGTTCATGTAAATTCGACACTTGAAATCATTAATTTGGTTTGCGTATTTAAGGTTTAATCTCTAAATGATATAAATCCTCCAATTGAGGGACACAATCATGCTTCAAGGAAAAGGGATACCTCAAACAAAAGACTCCAATCTTTCTTGAAACTTCTACAAAATAAGAATATTATGAATATAAACAATTTTAAAAAAGAATTTAAATTCAATGTTTATCTTGAGCTTTTACAGAGAAAGATATATTTGTCAATCTAATTGAAGTGGTTCTTTTCAGATTCTAAAGATCAATCTTTGAATCAATCTTAATATAATGCTAAATTAAATTGAAGTTAATGTTGGTTTCCAATCATACTACTAAAATCATAAGTCCCTCTGTAATATCACAAATGCTACCATTAATACTAGGGGCTCGTGCTTGCTATGCTACGCATTCATTGTGTCACATATTAATAAAAATTTGATATATTTGAATAGAATGCATGATAATGATTTCAATAAGTCTTTAAAATAATTATTTTAAATATTTTGTAAAAATATTTCCAATCATACATACATAGAAATCGTATTTTCACACAATGTGATATTACAGAAATAAAGTAGCAGTTTGCAATCACCTTTGTAATATCACTTTTTACAAAGGGTGATATTATAAAAATAATATAGTTGTTGCAATTGAGGTGATATTAAAGAAGATCAATATGGTGGTATTATAGAGGTAGCAAATCCATTGCTTCTCTTGACTTTACACTTCTTTGCACTTCTATGATTTTGTACTTTTGTGAGCTTTAAGCTTTCATGATTTTAATTTTCTATTACTACTACCAAATGATTTTGAGAAATTTATTCAATTGAAGCAATTTTGGATTCCACAACAATTAAGTTGTTCACAAAGTTTTTGAGATTTATAGGTTTTTCTTTTCAATTCTTCAATCTGGGTTGCCATTTTTTGTGACAATGGAGTCAAATTTCTAATGCATTCTAATGTATGTGTATCTTTTATGGTATTTACCGTTGCCTATGTTTCATTCATCATTCAATAAATTTCTATTGTACATTTCAATATATGCTTACTTATAAAAAAATTATACAAAGATTTAAGTCATTTTTATTTGAAGATTTATTGAAATTTTTGTTCTGCATTCTATCTAATACATAAAAATTCTTATAAAATTCTAATGATGAATGCGTAGCATAGCAAGCGCCAACCGCTAGTACATGTTAAAAATGCAATTCAATGTTAAAGGTCATTGGAAATCCCTAACATTAATTTAAGATTATCTTAATGTGAGGACTATACAAATCTAAGAAATATTTAGAACTTGGTCATGCTAATAGAAGCCCTCTATAATGTAGCCTATGTAAGGTAGTATGGCCTTAAAGCACCTCTTTTCTTCAGACTGTCTTGTAGGTAGCTATAGAGTGGATGCGAGGTGATCCTTGAATGGACCTCTTTGGTCCATTAATGAATTCAAGAAAAATTATTTTTTTTAATTGTAAGAGCCAATCATTGTCTTTGGTTTCTACACATTTCTTTATAAGTCACAAGGGGATGGGTTTTGGGACACCTATGGTCACAAATAGGTGCCTATGACCTGAATCTTTGAAAATTCATAAATAATTCAAAAATGCTTGAAAAAATACGAAACTACTTGCGTTGTGTTCTATTTTTCTTTCTTTAAAAAATGAGCTAAAATCATTTTGTCCATGGAACCTGTGAAAAAGGCGAATTGGACCTTAAAAGGTTGCTTTAAGGCCATACTACCTTAAGCACCCGCAATCTATACCCTAAGTCAATATCCTAATTCAATAGTAATCTGTACGTTGTTATGTTCCTGTGAGCCTCAAGTTTTCTTCAAGCCCGTCTTGTTCCTTGTTTGAACCCCATCCGCTCTTGCACAAATGCGACTCACATTTCCCATAACTGTCAAACCACAACAGCAAATACTAAGTGGAGAGGAGCAAGCTAGAGCTGCTGTAGACAAGGCAAGGGAGGATGGCATTAACCCTTGACGATGTTGCCCTCCAAAAGAGCTGGCGTATGTTGTCCATATATTGAATTTATTTGATCATCTTTGAACACTAAAAAATTTCCAAAAAAATCTCAGTTGATTAGTAGTATGTCTGTAACTTGGTCTGAAATTTATAGCTTGAATGGGATTCATGCGCTATTGAATTCTCCCTTTTGTATACAATATACGGGGAGAGCATATATAAAACAACATTCTTAAGGGGTTAAACTCTATATTGAGGAGTTTGTAGCGATTGTTGGAGATTGAAATTGTTTGTCTCCATGGTTCATCTAGTCCCTATGATACTTACTAGCCTTTTTTTTTACTTTTTGAAAAAGTGCCAAGATGGCAATCACTTGAAATTTGGTGAAGCATTGTATTTTTGCATTCATCCATCTTTTGGATCAAAAAATACTTTTCAATTTTATTCATGCACTATTTCATTCAAATTTAGTGACTTCATCCACATTTTGAATAGAAATGGGAAAATTTTGGCGAAAAAAAGATTAATTTTTCCTAAAAAAAAATTGAAATTTATTTTGAAATGGTGCAATTTAGTCCCATGGTGCTAAAAAAAAGGGGTCGATAATTTTCAAAAGCAAATCATGAATTAGCTTATTAGCTATTACCACGCTATGTGTAGTGTGTACTTGCTTTTCATTTGTGACTAGAGTTTCATAGACTTGTTTTGATTGTTTTTCATATAGTACCAGCTAAAAGATTGATCTATTTGTTGCTAGCCACTATAGTCTATTTAATCCCTAAAGGACCATTGTTCCTTTGGAAAACAAATGGGGTTTAGGCATGTACCTACAGTCTCAATTTTTTTCTTGATTTTTTGAAACTTTTTTTGAAGATAGAAAAACTAATTAGCTTAATGGGATTAAACGCAAATATCTTGTAAGTCAAATGATCTAGTCCTCCAATGTCTTGAAAAAAGCTTCTTTTCACTTTAAACACAAATATCTTGCAATTTGTGTGGCCAAAATTTTTGAAATTTTTTATAAACATTCTCATACTAGTTAGGTCCTATGGTTAGATGTGCAAAAAAAAATTCAAATGTTTTTTCTCTTTGCTATAAAAATGGCAGTTTTGAATGTGTTTTTTTGCAAAAAAGAGGCCTTGATCCTTTAGGGGTTAATAAAAAATAATTCATGAAACTTTGTTTCGAATTTGAGATATTTTATTGCAATTGTATTCTTTTATGGCTTAGAGCGGCAATACTTTGACTTGTGACTATCGATACTGGCCTTCTATTCTAGACATTTTTCTGAAAGAGTTCCAATTTCTTCTGATTTTATTGATTGTGGTTCAATATGTTATATATTATTTTTTAACTCCTAAAGGTTTTGACTATATTTTCCATCAAAACACTGCAAAACTGTCATTTCTAATACAAGTACCAAATTTTAGATAGAAAAAAAAAACATTTTTGGACACATGTAACCAAATGATCTTGTCATATGTTGATTTGAAGAAATGTGGAAAAATTCAAAAATTTCCACCATGTAAATTGCAAGATATTAGCATTTGAAGTAACAAACGTCCCTTTTTTGGCCTTGTAAAAAATCAAATAGCTACACTTCACAAGGTTACATTTGTATAAAAAAATGTTCAAAACAGTAGTGCTTCTTTTGATTCATTTTTCAAGGCAAGTTGGCTACACAAGGTTACATTCATATGAAAAAATATCCTAAGTGGTGGTGCTTCTTTTGATTAATTCTTCAAAGCAAATTGCTATATACTTGAAAAATTTTAGTCTTTTAGATCATTTCACAAGGTTACATTTGTATGAAAAAAATGTCCAAAATAGTGGTGCTTCTTTTGATTATTTTTAAGAGCAAGTTCACTACATGCTTGAAAAAAATTTAGTCTTTTAGATCATTTGGAATTGCATAGCATATAGGAAAAAATTAATAAGTACAAAGATGCTAAGAATGAATCAAAGTACTAAATTGTTAACAATTTGTTTATGGAATTGAAAAATACTAATCCCAATGGTTGTATTGTTGTAATAAACAATATACACCTGATGTTTTTATTTTTTCCTAAAAATATTGAAAATTGAGTTAAACAAAGGACTTCAAAGTTTATTTTAGAAGAGAGATTCCATAACTACCCACAAGCTAAAACTCCTAGTAACTTTCATCTCATCTATCACAATGGAATGATTCAAAGTTTTCCATGCATTTATAAATCTAGAGAACTAATTTCAAATTTTTATTTTTAAAAAAGTGATTTTTAAAGAAGTTTTTTTGCTACCCTAGTTGCCCGCTAAGCAATGAAAACTACATATAATACAATATTTTTTTAACCATGTAGCCAAAAGATACGAAAATTGTTGGGCCTTGAAGCTACTCCTTGGGCACATGTTGTATGAAAATTTCAATACATAAAATAAAAACTCCATTCATAGTGAGATGCCAAAAATTGTCATACTATCAAAAATGTTGTTTAGGGCTTTAGGGATTAAAAACTAGAGGTGAAATTCCATGGAAATACCTTGCCAATTGAAAACTAGAAAGCACCAAGAACGTTGAATGAAAACCCATAAATGCTTGTTTTTGAAATATTCTTTAAGCATTGTCTACGTCCAACTCATAAATTCTCCATCAATCCTATTGCTTAATTAAACAATAAGGTGAAAACACCCATTTCCATCCATGTGTCCATTCATATACCCTAGATTTTCATTAAACCATCCCTAAACTTCCATTGAAGTGTTCTTGAAAAGCGTCATTAAATCATTCCTATGTTTAACTATGATTTGTTGATTGTAGATTTTTTGAAAATTTTGGTTTTAAATTCACCTATATGACAGTTTCAGTGGTTTAGGGAGCATTAAATGTTTTTTGAGGGCATTGGAAGGCCGTTTTAGGCTCATTCTTTATGATGTGAACCAACCACTATTGGTCAAAATAAAAAATATTAAATTTTTTTAAAAATTAAAAATTAAAAGTCAAAAATTAAAATATATAAAAATATATAAAAATTAAAATATGTAAATATATATATATATATATATATATATATATATATATATATATATATTTAAAAATATTCAAATTTTAATTAAATATTACTATCTCACTTGGTAGTAATTCTACCACACTAGACTATTGATTTGGAGTTGATTTGGTACAATTTACACATTTCCAACAATGCAAGAATTCATAGCCTTTTGCAACCTCAAAATCTCATCTAATGCTTCAATTTTAAAAGTTCATAGAAATAAATTGCCATATCTAAAAAATCTATTTTTTTTTTCAATTTTTAATTCTTGATTTTCAATTGCTAGTACTACAAAAATATTATTTTTAAGAAAAAAAACCCAACTATGTTGAATTGCTTAATTTGACGGTTATGGGTGCATTCACCATATTTGAGCATGACCTAAAGCTGCAAAGCAATGAATGGGAATTATATTAACCTTTAAACAACGAATTAGTGACCATGGAAATCATCCATTTTGATACCATGGGACTCATTGGCTTAAAAAAATTCAAAATCACTCATTGGAAATCAAAGTACTATAGAAGATTTCCCCTTCTCACACAAAATTCCAAGGATGAATAGTTGCACTTCTACCCTACACTAAAAGATTATGTGTCATCCATCGGATGCTAAACATTCACCTCAACATTTAAGGGGTAATGGAGTGAATGCTTGTTGCTCTTCTCCACTAGAAAGAATAAAAAGCTCTGTTGCCTAAATGCTTCAAATTTACAAAGATTTTAACAAGTACAAAAGTCAAGGAAATACCAGTGAATAAGTTTGACCAAACCTAGCCTTCAAGTCCACTTGAGGCTAGTACATTACAAACTATAATAGCCGACCCATTTCCAACCATCATCCCATTTCCAATCTATAGGTTGTTTTCATTCCATGAAGTTGTGCTTCCTTTTTGTGAAGTTGCAGTGGAGTTTAAGGAGCAGTTATGGTGCATTATGATTGGTTGTAAGGCTATTATTATTGCAACCAACCCTTCCAAGTTGATTTGCAATTAGAAATTGAAAGGTCTATATCACCATAACAAGTCAAAGAGAATCTTTCACTAAAAAATTCATATAAATTATATTTTGTATGATAAAATTTTGGAAAAATATGCAATCCTTCCAAACTCTATTTTAGTTCATGGGAAAAATTCTGCACTCAAAAAACATGCACTCCAAATATGCCTAATTGTTTAAGTAGTTGGAAATGGGTCAGCTACCTTAATGCTCTGAGAACATGCATGACTGTCAAGCTCTCCTCCGGCTTGCCACCTGATGCCAATACGCAGGCAAAGAGGAAAATCACGGTTCATTTGCCAAATTTGTGAAATTGGGAGAATTTCTCAAAATTGACCATTTTTTAGATGGTGCCAAGAACTTTACTTACACCTACACTTCACAAAGCAAAGTGGTCTTGCCTGCAACCCCAGAAATGGACACTCAATCACATTGAATCAGAAGCTCAATCACAATATATAGCATCCCTCAAACAATTACAATTACTTGTAAAAATCTTCACACTTAAAAGCAACCCCACAACTTACGGTCACTACCAATAAGTACTTCAAAGAGAGAAATAGAGGATCAAAGTCTACATACCTGGCACCATCAAGGCCAAGCAGGAGTAAGGTAGGTGGCTCTTAAACCAACCCTTTAAGAGCTGCATTTTTGGGACAACTAAACATCTCAAAACAATTTTCAGTGAATTTCGGTAGGAAGAAAAAAAGTATAGGCATCTAATCCAAGTCGTTTCATATTTTTTGGACTTTTGTGAAATTAGTTACAAATTTTTGAAGTTGAAATGCAGTGGTTTCTAAAACCGACCCCCTTCTGAAATGTACGCAGTTAGTACATTTCAGAAGTAAAATGTACTAAATCTGTTTTAGAAGCAGGTCGGTTTAAGAGCCACCTACCTTAAGGTAAAACATCCCACTGTGCTGAAATGACCCATAGTGGTTACCTAGGAAATGACCCCATTGTGGGTTTTTAATAGGTGAGATGTAGGTCACAATGCATGTTTTACATGATAGTAATGAAGTGAACAGTGACCTCATTAGGAACTTTTAACTTTTTAGTGTGAAATTCATTGTAAAAATTGACTTTTTAGGCCTTCCATGATAGAAAATATTGTAATTGCATTAGGTAGTAAGATGAGCATTATGGTTTCAGATTTTGTTGGTTATGGGGTAGTCTACAGATTCTTTTGGGCCATGATGCACTAAAGGCTTCAAAAATTCCTAGCAAATTCATACTTTGTCAAAAAAAAAATCAATTGCACTTGCTGTTTCTCACACTTAGACTAATGTGGGGAAAAAATTGAAAAATTTCAACAACAAGATGATGTCAAACTCCTCATTCTGACTACAATGGGTTGTTTTACCTTAGCTTATGTTGATTCTTGTAGTAATTTAATCAATTGAACATTCTTGTAGTGATTTAATCAATTGAACAGTGGCTAGTGGCATAAAGACAACAAGAGAGGGTACCTGTAAAGTTCAAATCTACAGTTATGGTACATCAAAACAGTTCCACCGTTTCAATTTCATATGAAACGTAAAAAGGTTCTTACATAATGAAGTTGTGGGCCAGTTGTGGGCCAATTGCAGATCATTCTATCAAAACCACTTGTGTTAGGTTCCACATCTATTTTTCTTTCTTTGAAAAATGAGCTAAAAATATTTTTGTCTATGAAAAAAGCAGACCGGTCTTTAAATGGTTGCTTTTAGAGCATACTCCCTTATCGTTTTGACTTCTTACAGAGCAATCCCATTACATCCACGCTTCATTCCTCATCAACACCTTCTTTTATGTCATCGGAGACGGTTGGTTGCAATAACCTTCTTGCAACTTCATTGTCACGCCCCTATCTACTTGGGGTGCCCAAATGAACCTTAGTGCGCAAGGGGGGGACCTTGGGAGTGACTTCCCAAGCCTTGCAATAGGCTAGGTAGGGAGAATGAAGAGACTCCCGATCAAACAGGGCGCAATAGCACCCTGGTTTTGAAGTGAACATGAGAGTGTCACACATGCTTAGAAAGCTCTTGACAATACGCTTCTAATGGCGCAAAGAACGCGCAATTTGGAGTTGTGAGCGAAAAGTTATGGCCGCTCAAAGTTGACTGGGTCCCAGTGGCGCCGGGACACTTGAGGGCTAGGTGTGAGGGGTTCTCAATGAATCCCACAACAAAGTATGGCATGTGGCATATCATTGAAAAGCTATGAACACAAAGAACATAGAATGACAAGCATTACGAGGTTCTAAGACATGAGTCAAAAGTTATGGCCAAAAGAAGAGCCGTGGTGAAGGCGTGACGCTTCCCCCGATGCATCCGAATCTTTAGAGGGCCATAACTTTGCGAGAGCTTGTTCAAATGGGACGAGTGATCAGTCCATCAGCATCTACTCGTCGCGTAGATGTCCAAAATGGGCTCGCATGTTGGATTTGGAGCTCGGAGCGCAAAGTTACGCCGGTTGGAAGTTCGGGAGTCCAAACGGTGACGTAACTTGGCGATTTGGGTTGGAAGTGGGTGGTCTTCCACAACCCAAGGTTATCCAAGGACTTCCTTCGACCTAGGACGGGGGGGTCTGCCGAATACCACAGAGAGTACTATAGGAGGGGTTGGTCTCCCTCCTCACTCCCTCTTGAAGCTTTGGTGAGTCCCGGTGACTCATGGTTGGTGGTGGTGGCTTCACCACCACTTCAAGGCACCATGGGACACTTGTGTGTGTCCCGTGGCATCGGTTGGGTGGAGTCCCGCTCCTTGCTAGGCCTCCTTGGATGTGTCCCGAGTTGTGAGTGCCGGTTACCTCTAGTGGATGAGTAGCAAATGCAAAAAGGGCTAGTATGGAGTGGGGTGACACTCAAGGGCGGTTAGGACCATGGTGAGTAGTGCCACCATGGGTCCTTGCACATTAAGGTGGAAGTTCCGCCCCATGTTACTAAGTGACATGCCCGGCGTTACGATGGGAGTCTGTGCTAGTAGTCCCGGTGATTGGGACTTGGCAAATGAGTTGGAAATGAGGACTAACATTGTGGGTGCTTGGCATGTGCAGTGTTAGGCAGTTGGTGACCAAGTGACGCTGTAAGTGGATTGGGGTGAACCTAGTGAGCTGCTGGGAACTGGTAGGTGTCATTTGGGTCGCGACATTTGGTATCAGAGCAGGGCTACGTTGGTGTGCAGTGAGTCTTGGAGCCATGGTGAGAGCCAAGACAGGTGAAGCTGGAGCTTCAAGACAAGGGCACGAAACACGTAGTCAAGGTTTGGAGGCTAATGAGCCTTCCTTGGAGGAAACTCAAGGAGGGGATTGTCTTCATTTGGAGCAAATGGGACAAGAATTGACTCCCATTGAGGAAGAGAATGTGGAAACTAGTGCCAAGGAAGGTGACACCGCCACTAGTCCCGGGAAACCCCAACGTGATCGCAAACGGAAAGGGCGTGACCTCATGTTTGAAGAACTTGTCAAAACACTTCAGGTGATGCAAGGTGAAATCAAAGAGCTTAAGGAGAAGGGTTCTACCTCTTCTTCTTACAAATTGTGCAAAACCAACATGCCATCTTCTTTCACAGGCATTGGCAAGGCCCACAAAGTGAAGGACTTTTTGGTGGAATTGGAGTTGTACTTTGAAGCTCAAAGAGCACCTGAAGAAGACAAGATCACCATCGCGTTGACCTTTCTCAAGGATTATGCTTTACTTTGGTGGACTCACTTTCGTGGGGAAAGTCCTGAGGTGGTGGACAACTTGACTTGGGCTGGTTTCAAGGAATGCATTAGCGACCGCTTCACCCCAGAATACCAAGACATTCGTGATGGAGTGGCACTTGTAAGACTCAAGCAAACAGGGAGTCTTAGGGGGTATGTGCGAGAGTTTAATGCACACTTGAATGTGCTTCCAAGGCTAGATGAGCTAGCCAAGAAAATCATTTTCTTCAATGGGTTGCAAAGTTGGGCAGAACGTGCATTGTTTAGAATGCCTCAACTTCCAGAGACTTGTGCGGAGTTGTTGAAGCTGGCTGAAAGGATTGGTGATGATGAGGGCCAAAACAAGAAGGCTAAAGATGGGCCTTCAACAGGTGAGTCAAGTAAACACTCCAAGCGCAAGTTGAGGCGTCATGTTTGGATGAAGAACAAGCATGGTGGGGATGGAACCAAGTCAAGTGGGCCAAAAGAAGGACAAGCTAAGGGCATTGACAAAGGGGGTGACAAAACCAAAAGGGATGTGAGCCAAATGACTTGTTACAATTGTGGAGAGAAGGGCCACTTGTCCCGGGGTTGCACCAAACCTAAGGTGAGTGTTCAAAATGCACGCTCTCACATTGGAGAGCATGTTCTTCAAGGTGGCTTTTTGGCTAAGGCAAATCAACCCAAGTTGAGTCCTCGCTTGTTGTTCTTAAAAGGATCCATAAGTAAGCATGATGTTTCACTCCTGGTGGATACAGATGCAACTCACTCATTCGTGAGCTCAAGACTTGCTAAAGAGTTGGGCTTACAAATCAAGGAGTCTTGCAAGCCCATCAAAGTGCAGTTTGCCAAGGGTAAGCCGCACAAGACAAGTAAGGTGGCAACGAATGTGGAAGTGAAGTGTGGGGAGTTCACCTTTGTGGAGGACTTCACGGTGTATGATATGGATGGGGTAGACCTCATCCTAGGAAATACTTTCCTAGATACTTATGAAGTAGACATAAGAAGGCAGCCCTCTTTGAAGGTGATTGCCAATGTAGATGGCAAAGAGATAGAGTTAGAAATACCTAAGTCACCCAAGATGTTGGGGACTCAAATCCATCTAGTAGTTTTGGAAGAACTTAGTAATACTAAGTTCTTGATTGTTATGTGTGCTGGTGTGGTTGGAGAGGAAAAGAAGTTGGCTAATAGGGCCAATTCCCCTCCAAAGTGTGTAACAAGTGTAATCCATAAGTTTATGGATGTTTTAACAACTGAGTTGCCTGATGCCTTGCCTCCTAAAAGAGAAGTGGATCACAAGATTGAGGTGGTGCCTAGATCACAACCACCATCCAAGGCACCTTACCGGTTGAATCAAAGGGAGTTGAAAGAGTTGAAACACCAACTCAATGAGCTCTTGGCTAAAGGATACATTCGCAAGAGCAAGTCACCTTATAGAGTGCCAGTCTTGTTTGTGGACAAGAAGGATGGAAAACTTCGCATGTGTGTTGACTATAGGGCACTCAATAAGATCACTATGAAGAACAACTATCCTTTACCTCGAATTGATGATCTCTTTGATAGGTTGGCAGGGTCGGTGTACTTTAGCCGCATTGATTTGAAGTCAGGTTACTACCAAATTCGAATTGCACTTGGAGACATTGAAAAGACGGCATGTAGGACCCGATATGGGTCCTATGAGTTTTTGGTGATGCCTTTTGGTCTATGCAATGCCCCTTCAACATTCACCACCCTTATGAACACCGTGTTCCATCAAAAGATGGATGAATTTGTCATTGTCTACATTGATGACATCTTGGTGTACTCCAAGACGGCGGAGGAGCATGCCAAGCACCTTGAGATTGTGTTGGGAAGGCTTAGGGAACACAAGTTGTATGCAAATAGGGAGAAAAGTGAGTTTGGTTTGATGGAGATTGACTTCTTGGGCCACATGTTGTCTGGATTGGGGATCAAGCCGGATACAAAGAAGGTAGAAGCAATCAAGGAGTGGAAACCACCTACCACCCAAAAAGGTGTAAGGTCATTTCTTGGACTTGCTAATTATTATAGGAGGTTCATTAGAGACTTCTCTAAGATTGCCAAACCTTTGTTTGACTTGTTGAAAAAGAACCAAGCCATAGTGTGGTCCAAGCCATGTGAACAAGCTTTTGAGGAGCTCAAGGCCAAACTTTCTTCTCATCCAGTGTTGAAGTTTCCTGAGTTTGATCAACCTTTTGAGGTATACATGAATGCAAGTGATTTTGCAATTGGGGGAGTGTTGATGCAAGGTGGGAGGCCCATTGCTTTTGAAAGCAAGAAGTTGGATGGGACCCAAACCAAGTGGCCAACACATGAAAAGGAGATGTTTGCAGTGGTGCATTGTTTGAAGACATGGCAACATTACCTTGGTCTTCATCGATAATGTGTCGTTGAAGTATTTTGAGAGCCAAGCTAGAGTGACAGCCAAGCAGTTGAGGTGGTATGACACCTTGGCTCTTATGAATGTGGACTTGATTCACAAACCGGGCAAAGAAAATGTGGTGCCCGATGCCCTTAGCCGAAAGGATGAGTTCAAACCAAGTTCTACTCAAATACTAAGGTTAATGTATGAGGGAGAAAGTGACTTAGCTAGGAGAATAAGGGAGGCTTACATGAAGGATCCAGAAGCTCAAAAGTTCCTAAGTGATTTGAGGGTTGGCAAGAAAGTGAAGGGGATTCGATTACACCAAGGCCTAATCAAATTCAAACAAGGTAGGGTGTATGTCCCCAAAGGCAAGTTGAGGTTGCAAGTCTTGAAGGAGGAGCATGACAAGCCTCTTGCAGGTCATAGAGGTGAGAAAGTCACCATAAGTTTTGTGGCTAAGAGGTTCTATTGGCCTGGGATGAAAGAAGACATTGCACATCATGTAAAGACTTGTGTCACTTGTCAAGCCAACCGAGCTTCATATCAAAAACAAGTTGGGTTACTTAAGCCTTTGCCCATTCCAAATGGTCCATGGGAATGTATTTCTATGGACTTCATCACTAGCTTACCGGAGTCACAAGGGTTTGATGCCATCTTTGTGGTGGTAGATCGGTTTAGCAAGTTGGCCAGGATGGCGCCAACAACAGGAGTGGCAACTGCATTTCAAACAGCCACACTCTTTTTCAACACTTGGTGGAGGCATAGTGGATTGCCTAGGGTGATTGTCTGTGATAGAGATCCTAAATTCACAAGTGCATTTTGGAGGCACTTGTTTAGGAAAATGAAGACCAAGCTTTCATTTAGCATGGCGTTTCATCCTCAAACAGATGGGCAAACAGAGAGGGTGAATGGGGTCTTGAATCAATACCTTAGAAACTATGTGAGTGCTGACCAAAGTGATTGGACGGAGTATTTGGCTTTGGCTGAGTTTAGTTACAATAAAGCCAAACATGCAGCTACAGGGGAATCGCCATTCAAAGTGGCTTATGGTGTGGAGCCACTTATGCCTACTGACCTTGCCTTGGAGAGGTTGCAATCAGAGTTTGAAAGAAGCCAAGTTGCAGAAGACTTTGTTGTTCAAAGAGAAGCTATGCTTGAGAAGATCAAGCTGCATTTAGACAAGGCACAAAAGAGATACATCAAACAAGTGAACAAAGGGAGACGCCAGGTGGAGTATGCTATGGGACAAAAGGTGTGGTTGAATGTGAAGAACTTTACATTGCCAGAAGGACTAACACCTAAGTTCATGGCCAAGTATGCAGGTCCCTTTGTCATTGCCGAGCGGTTGTTTGAGGATGTTTATAAGTTAGAATTGTCACAGGAAATCAAGGTGCACCCAACTTTTCATGTTTCATTGTTGAAGCCATATCATGAGGATACCTTGAGGCCTCCTCTCCCTGAGTTAGTTGGAGAACACCTTGAGTATGAGGTGGAAGGGATTCTCAAGAGTAGAAACACTAAGAAGAGGGGCAAGGAATACTTAGTGAAATGGCGAGGGTATCATGAAAAGGAAGCAACTTGGGTGAATGCCAAAAATATGGTTCATGCAAAGAAGGTGGTGGATCGATTTGAACAAAGTAGACAATCCAACAAAAAGCCGCGTAGGAGTTGATGAGGACATCAACCTTTGTTAGTGGGGGAGAAACACAACACTTGTGTAAACAGTGCATTTATGCGCTTGTCTATTGTGTACTTGTTTTGAAATAAAGTTGCAATGTTGGAAATGACTCCTTGCGTGTGAGTTAACTCTTGATTGGCATTAGCACTATGAGATGAGTCCTAGTCTCATTGATGTTTGGTTTAGTAGAAGAGGATGGAATGATACGTAAATCAATTTTGAGAATGCTGCAAAATAGGGGCCTTGGCTTGAAGGTTGCAAGGGACTAAACCCTTTTGACTTTCAAGCTTAGGACTTGCTCGGGCGGGAGCAAGATAGTGGCACGGGCTTACAAAAGTGCCCTTTGGGAGTGGACCATTGTCTACACATGGATTGATCATCCATGCCTCGGGAGAGTACTCAAAGGACAAGTCGGGCGGGACTTGGCACTATCTCTAGGCTTGCAAAGTTCATCACTTGATAACTTAAGTGTTTAAGAGGGGTCTTGGTGTTGCAACCAAGTAGAAATTGATGAGCCTTGAGTTCTTCCTAGTCATGTAAGTAAGATAGGCTAATTGAGCCTAACTCGGAGCCAAAAGATGGCAAACCGGAAGAGTCTCAAAGTAGATAAGTCCCTTTAGTTTAGGTCTAGGTCCTTGGATGTTTGCCGTTCAGGGTGCCAAAACCATGGGCTTATCTAGTGCCACCTCTGGAGACTTAGCCATTTAAACTAAGTAAATGAGTACTTGGGTCATTGCGGGGTTAGCTACCCAGAACGCAATGAGAGTGTTGAGAAGGACGGCTACCCTTTGGAACTCAATGCTTCCGACAAGAAGTAATGTCGATGAGGGCATCGACCCTATTTGGTGGGGGTGAGTGTCACGCCCCTATCTACTTGGGGTGCCCAAATGAACCTTAGTGCGCAAGGGGGGGACCTTGGGAGTGACTTCCCAAGCCTTGCAATAGGCTAGGTAGGGAGAATGAAGAGACTCCCGATCAAACAGGGCGCAATAGCACCCTGGTTTTGAAGTGAACATGAGAGTGTCACACATGCTTAGAAAGCTCTTGACAATACGCTTCTAATGGCGCAAAGAACGCGCAATTTGGAGTTGTGAGCGAAAAGTTATGGCCGCTCAAAGTTGACTGGGTCCCAGTGGCGCCGGGACACTTGAGGGCTAGGTGTGAGGGGTTCTCAATGAATCCCACAACAAAGTATGGCATGTGGCATATCATTGAAAAGCTATGAACACAAAGAACATAGAATGACAAGCATTACGAGGTTCTAAGACATGAGTCAAAAGTTATGGCCAAAAGAAGAGCCGTGGTGAAGGCGTGACGCTTCCCCCGATGCATCCGAATCTTTAGAGGGCCATAACTTTGCGAGAGCTTGTTCAAATGGGACGAGTGATCAGTCCATCAGCATCTACTCGTCGCGTAGATGTCCAAAATGGGCTCGCATGTTGGATTTGGAGCTCGGAGCGCAAAGTTACGCCGGTTGGAAGTTCGGGAGTCCAAACGGTGACGTAACTTGGCGATTTGGGTTGGAAGTGGGTGGTCTTCCACAACCCAAGGTTATCCAAGGACTTCCTTCGACCTAGGACGGGGGGGTCTGCCGAATACCACAGAGAGTACTATAGGAGGGGTTGGTCTCCCTCCTCACTCCCTCTTGAAGCTTTGGTGAGTCCCGGTGACTCATGGTTGGTGGTGGTGGCTTCACCACCACTTCAAGGCACCATGGGACACTTGTGTGTGTCCCGTGGCATCGGTTGGGTGGAGTCCCGCTCCTTGCTAGGCCTCCTTGGATGTGTCCCGAGTTGTGAGTGCCGGTTACCTCTAGTGGATGAGTAGCAAATGCAAAAAGGGCTAGTATGGAGTGGGGTGACACTCAAGGGCGGTTAGGACCATGGTGAGTAGTGCCACCATGGGTCCTTGCACATTAAGGTGGAAGTTCCGCCCCATGTTACTAAGTGACATGCCCGGCGTTACGATGGGAGTCTGTGCTAGTAGTCCCGGTGATTGGGACTTGGCAAATGAGTTGGAAATGAGGACTAACATTGTGGGTGCTTGGCATGTGCAGTGTTAGGCAGTTGGTGACCAAGTGACGCTGTAAGTGGATTGGGGTGAACCTAGTGAGCTGCTGGGAACTGGTAGGTGTCATTTGGGTCGCGACATTCATTGTACATTGCCTCTCCTTTTCACCTCAACATTCATTTGTTGTTCCCTCTCCCTCCATCTTTGGCTTTTGCAATAGCTATGGCATTGATTGACATATCACCCATTTGTTTGGGGATTCTAATTCTTGCTATGTGTGAGGTTTTGGATGTCATTGTGAATGGACTTTCTAGTGGTCCATCCTTGTTCATTAATGACTTGAAAAGGTCCATATCATTGATGCATATCTTAGAAGCTGAGCTTCAACTAGCCTTGTTGTTCAAGGCTTAGAGATTTCACTACTAAAAAATGCATGTGTTTATGACTGCAAAATATGATTGCAATGAATCAAAAAATCTCAAAATATTACTCACGTCAAAATCACTGTAAATGATTCAAAACATGACTGGGTTCAATCATTCCCAACAAGTTGTATTGGACATCAATCATATTAATAGTCATATACGTTGAGAAGTATAATTAGCTATAATTAGCCATTTTTGCCAATATGGCGTTTATGTTGACTATTTTTTGGGTCTTGACTTTTTCTTTAGTTGCCCAGAAAAAAGAAAAAAAAATTTATGTAACATATGACTCCATATAGTCATATTTTTGGCTGATGTGAAATATGATTGCAATGAGCCATATTTTTGAATGACTTGGAATATGATTGTGGAGAATTATATTTGGGTTGACATGAAATATAACTACAATGAATCATATTTTTTTGTTGATATAGAATATGACTCTTGTAAGTCATATTTTCTATTAATGTGAAAAATGACTCTTTTTCAAATCATATTTTTAAATGATGTGGAATATGACTCATAAATTATATTTTTTACTAATGTGAAATATGACTTTTGTGAGTCATTTATAGTTGATGTAGAATATGACACTTATGAGTCACATTATAGTTGATGCGGAATATGACACTTATGAGTCATATTTTCTGCTAATGTAAAAAATGACTCTTTCAAGTTATATTTTTTACTGATGTGAAATATGACTTTTGTGAGTCATATTTATAGTTGATGTGGTAGTTTATGTGGATGTGATTGAAAAGTTATAATTGATTGCAATCATGTTTTTAAAAGTGCAAAGTTCCCTTTTGGCATGCATAATTATAAGCATTATATGACTACAAAAGACAATCATGCAAGAAAAAATGTGACTTTCTTCAATGACATTTACTAGTCACTAATACAAAACATATATATCACAATGAAGCATTTAAACAAACCAATAGAGTCTACTTTTCTTACAATAATGTGAAGATGGTTCTAATGGGTTGTAAGTAGCCTCCAACAACTTTGTTTCAGCTTTTCATGTCTACATATACAATTAAAGAAATGGAAGGGTAATTTTTAGTGAATGAATAACAAAGTTCAACCTTCAAAAACTTACAACAATACAAAATATATAGTACAAGTTTAAAGTAGTGAGAATAACAATGATAATGAAGTGAAAAAGAAGAAAAAAGTAGTAAGTGTTAAGAAATAACAACAAGCAAGAGTTAAGATGCAACAAGGAGTTACAATTAAGAGACAACAAGAAACAACAAGAAATGAGAGTTAAAATGCAACAACAAGAAAGCTAAAAGCAAAAACTAAAAGTTAAGAAGAAGAAAAAGTTTTGATGCAACAAGAAGAAACAAGAAATATGAACTAAAGAACAAGAAGAAATAAGAGTTAAAATGCAAGAAAAAAAAAGAATTTTGATGCAATAACAAGAAACAAGAAGCATGAACTAAAAAACAAGAAGAAGCAAGAGTTAAACTATAAACTAAAGAGCAACAAAAGACAACAACTAAGAAGCAAAATTAAGAAGCCATAAGAAATAAAAAGTAAGAAACAACACAAGGCAAGAAAGAACAGCCCAAAGAAGTGATGGCTAGGGTTTCAAAATTTTAAAGAAGTAGTGGCTAGGGTTTTCAAAATCCTAAAGAAGTGGTGGTTAAGGTTTCTAAAATCCTAAAGAAGTAACGGCTAAGGTTTATAAAATCCTAAAAAGAATTGCGGTTAGAGTTTTAAAATCATAGAAAAGTAGCATCTAGGGTTTCAACATCCTAAAACAATGGCTTGACCATATTTTTTTTGGATTGCCTATATTTTTTTAAGGTTATCCCAAAAAATATGATTGGAAATATAACTGAACCAAAATATGATTGAACACTTTTCAATAATTTCCTTGTCCAAATTTACTTTGAATTGCTTAAAACAAAAAATGTAATCACCATGAAGATATGACTGCAAAATATGACTAAAAAAATATGACTATAAAATATGACTCCATATCCTTAAATACGTTCTCTATGGTTCCCTATGAAGTATTTGGCATTCCCAACGGGCGTATACTATACTTCTATAAAGTACAAGGTCAAAATATGACTGTGACTAGTTGCTAGTCATCCTCAGTCATATTTTCGCAGTTATAAAACATGCATTTTCTAGTAGTGTTTGGTTTTAGTGACAAGTGAGTGTAGACTTTTGCTATGAAAGACTTTGCAAGCTAACAAATTTTGTATGTGAAGGGATGCTTAACAAGGTGGTAGGTGCATGGTGTGTTAGATCAAAAAGATATGCATTTGGCTATTAGTGGACGACTAGTGATGTGCTTGTGTGGTGAGGAGATTGTCTATGAAGATGCCTTCCTTTGAAAATCTAGATATTTCATCACTTGGAACTTTAGATTTGACATTGTTTTGAAGGGGTGAGAAATCAACATTGAAGTAGGCATTGATGACCATGATGGCTTTGGAACCACCAAAATGGTGAATTGGACTGGATGTGTTTTGCAAGAGCTCCATTCTAGAGTTCAAGCACTAGGTTTTTTGCCTTACCAAGGGCATAGAGTGTATGTGGCATAGTAGCATAAAGGAAGCCTTGTGCACATGTATGGCTTGTATGCCCTCAAGTGGATTGTGGAGGTCAATAGAAAGCCACTCTAAATAAATAAAACTTTGTGGATGTGACCTAAGAGTTGGAGCATGGGATATTGTTCATATTAAGACTATGCACTTGAACAAGAAGCCAAGAATGTTGATGGTGAAGCAAGATTTTTATTACTGGCTAACATAGGATTTTTGTCTTGATTATACAACAACAATGTGGTGTCATCAGATCATCAAAGCATGTTGAGGTAGAAAATCCAGATTTCCTTAATTTAGATGATTTTTTGTAATGTGGCCTTTGTACCAATATTCATGAAGGATTCCAATGCACCAAACTATTGTATATGTTAGTTGGATATTGGATGAATAACCTATGAATTATAGAACTATAGATAAATATTGACTCTTCAACTCTATTACATTGTTGTATTCACTAGATTTTGAATGTGTATTTATCAATATCATTTTTATTATTTAAGATCTAAAGATCAGACAAGAAAAGGTTCCCTGACATTCTTTGAACTTATATCTATAGGATGTCCTTCTCAACCTTTTTGTGGTATCAATTGGCATGAAAGATTTTTCAAGTATATATTTTTTTGAATATAATAGGGTTGGACAATTCATCATATCAAAATCACAACTTCTAGTAATTCTCTATGATCCATGGTAGATACCGTTGTGAACAAATTTGTGTCATTAAACAAATTCATATTAAGAAACCTATGCATTAACCTCTAAATGCCTGAGGCACCAAATTTTGGTGTTGGCAATACTTTAAAGTTAAATAAAACCTAGCCAAGTTACGTAATTATTTGTAAAAAATACTTTATGAAGTCTAGTTTTAGCATCAAAAATCCAATTTTGAAAATGAATGATTATGATTTTTCTATTCAAGATTTTGTACAAGGGTGTCCATTTCAAATCTTAATTTTCTAATGTTGAAGGCTCTTGGAAATGAATTTTAAATATACTAGAACTTGGAGATAAAATCACATTAGAAATTTATTTTAAAAAATTGTAGAGTAGATTTTGAAAAGCCGTAAATTGATTGGAGTTATGCATGTTTATGCCCTTCAACCTCATACTTTTTTTAGTGAGCAATGTTTTCATTTTGATTTGTGAGAAGAGGATTGAAATACTTCAAATCACTTTCTTAATTTTAATACCCTCATAATCAAACATTATAATCTTTCAATCCATAAGTGATTTTGTTGTGTTTTTTTTCCCATTTGATCTTTAATATGTCTAGTTTGAATTTGTATGGTTACAATTCAAAAGAAATTAATAAGATTGAACAAAATGTTGGCATTTTGTTCAATTTAGGACTAACTCTAAGAAGCTCAAAAAAAGCCTTGGGCATTTAAGAATTCAATTGAAATGAAGCTAAGGTAGTATGGCCTTAAAGCGCCCATCTTCTTCAAACCGTCTTGTAGGTAGCTGTAGAATGGATGCTAGGTGATCCTTGAATGGACCTCTCTGGTCTGTTAATGAATTCAAGAATTTTTTTTAATTTTTTATTGTAAGAGCCAATCATTGTCTTTGGTTTTTGCACATTTCTTTATAAGTCACAAGGGGACGGATTTTGGGACACCTATGGTCAGAAATAGGTGCCTACGACTTGAATCTTTGAAAATTCATAAGTAATTCAAAAATTCTTGGAAAAATACGAAACTACATGTGTTGTGTTCCGCATCTATTTTACTTTCTTTGAAAAATGGGCTAAAAATCATTTTGTCCATGGAAACCTGTGAAAAAGGCAAAAGACCTGGTAAATGGTTGCTTTAACGCCATACTACCTTACTACAACAACCAAGGACTATATTGTGGGAGTATCAACATTCAACTACTATTAATATGATTGTGCTATTATTTTTAATTTTTAGATAGGAAGTGTTTTTAGTAATCACTAGAGTGCCATGTGGTGTTGCCACAATCAAAACAAAAGTAAAAATAATTTTCTAATTTTTTTAGAACCAAAAACAACTCAAAAATCCATAACTTTCACACCATGAGTCCAAACGCCACGAAACCAAGCCCGTGCACCCCTCCTCGCCGAGGGCTTTCCGACGGTACCAAGATCGCAACCGAAATATGAGTAAAAGTAATTTTCTAATTTTTTAGAACCAAAAATAACTTGAAAATGCACAACTTCCACACTGTACGTCAGAACACTACGGAACCAAGCCAGTGCACCCCTCCTCACCGAGGGCTTTCCGACGGTACCAAGCACACGAGTGGGGGATGCACGGTCCAGGAGATCTCAACGTGACAAACAAAACAAAACAAAACAAACAAACAAAACAAACCACCTGTCTTAATAGAAGAGATGGATAGTGTGATTTATTGGAGTTAAATTTCATTGGGTCATCTTGGTGTAGATGTTACTCTTTTGAATTCAAGTCTTTAACCATTTTGATAGAATATTCAAATACCCGTATCTATTGTGCTCGAGAGCATGAGTCATTGAACTCACTATATGGTGCTTTCTAGAAAGTAAGGTAATTCCAATTTTGACTTGCAAGAATATTTTTCAAAATTTGACCTTCTTTGACCTAATTTTCAAAACTAACCTACTAAATTTATTTATTTATGCAACCTTGATCAACACACCCAATTTCAATTTTAAAAAACAAAAATTCATTTTTGAAAAATTGAATTGTATATTTTCATTGTGATAAAAAAATAAATATCTGAAAAAATATTGGTGAAGATTTTTAAAATTTTTATTGTGCAAATATTTAAAAAAATATCAATATACACATTTCAGTTATAGGGGAAAAACCCATCATACTACTAAAATCATAACTCCCTCTGTAATATCACAAATGCTACCATTAATACTAAGGGCTTATGCTTGCTATGCTACACATTCATTGTATCACATATTAGTAAAAATTTGATATATTTGAATAGAATGCATGATAATGATTTCAATAAGTCTTTAAAATAATTATTTTAAATATTTTGTAAAAATATTTCCAATCATGCATATATAGAAATCGTATTTTCACACAAAGTGATATTACACAAATAGAGTAGTAGTTTGCAATCACTTCTATAATATCACTTTTTACAAAAGGCGATATTATAAAAATAATAGTCGTTGCAATTAAGGTGATATTAAAGAGGATCCATAGGATGATATTATAGAGGTAGCAAATCCATTGCTTCTCTTGGCTTTACACTTCTTTGCACTTCTATGATTTTGTGCTTTTGTGAGCTTTGAGCTTTCATAATTTCAATTTTCTATTGCTACTACCAAATGATTTTGAGAAATTTATTCAATTGAAGCGATTTTGGATTCCACAACAATTAAGTTGTTCACAAAATTCTTAAGATTTATAAGTTTTTCTTTTCAATTCTTCAATTTGGGTTGCCATTGTTCATACCAATTAAGTCAAATTTTGAATGCATTATAATGTATGTGTATCTTTTATAGTATTTACCATTGCATGTATTTCATTCATCATTCAATGAATTTCTATTGTACATTTCAATATATGCTTACTTATAAAAAAAATTATACAAAAATTTTAGTCATTTTTATTTGAAGATTTATTGAAATTTTTGTTCTGCATTCTATCTAATACATAAAAATTCTTATAAAATTCTAATAATGAATGCGTAGCATAGCAAGCGCCAACCGCTAGTTACCTAGGAAAAAATTTATACTACAAAGAATTCAATACAAACTAAAGGATAGTTTTAGCACACCCTACTATACATGCTACATAGAAAACAAATCTTGCATTTTAGCCTTGACAAATTGTAAGTAAGTCATAACATTATTAAACACACTACTACTAATCCATCACTTCAAGCAAAAAATTGTACACAATACTTCAGTTTGAACCCATGGTGAACAAAGAATGAAGGAGTCTATGTGCTCAACATTTTCATCTAATGACACACTTTCAAGTTGTCCTCTTTTTGATATAGTTCAATATAATGAGATAATTCACGTGCTAAAAAACAATCTATAAATGAATCTCATACAAAGTTGCTACTTTATAATTGGATTTGTTTAGATAAATTTTTTAGGTGTACAAGTTTTCAAAGAAAGGTGTGGCAACAACAAGGATAAGGGCATGTAGAGTGGAAGGGAAAAAAATTTAGTTCTTTTTACTTTTCTGTACACAAGTAAAAAATTCTGTGGTAACTTGTAGGACACCAAGTCTATAGGAATAGCTCACATAGATGCTTTACAGGAATCCTCATGAGCATCGATAACTCTACTTCCAAGTTTTGCGCCAAATGAGGTTTGATGCTACGAGGCTTTTACAATAGAAGAACCTTCCTTTTGGGGCCTAACAACCTTAATTGTTGAGTTTTTCCATTGCAATAAACCTTTGCTTTTACAACTACTTTATAACATTACTAAGTAGGATAAACAATTCCATTATTGAAAGGCTTGTAATGAAATCTTCTGTAAATGTCAGGCCCTTAACTTAAAATGAATGATAAACAAGGAGATGTAACCCTTGATCTAAAAAGAATGATGAATTGATAAACATCCAACCAATTATTTCCCCCTTGTTAGGTGGATACAATATTTTTAACTATAGACACTTTTGGTCCATTGTTGAATAGCTTTATTTTTGAATCCTACTATGGTAATTACACCTAATTACAACCTATTCTAAAATTGATCCCTTTATATTCTTGCTTAATATATACTACATCTATTCATGAGAGACTAAAGTCAATTTGGGATATACATAATACATTATGTCCCCAAAAATATATAAAAAGATAATCTAGAGTTAATTTTGACTTCCAATATGATCCAATAAAACTACTTTAAATCAATAAAAAAGAAACATGTTCGATCCTTTATTCAAAGGATTTTAAATTTTGTTACCTTATATGGCATGCTTTTACCGAAAACATTGTCTTCCTGTACCAAGGAGGACTGCAAGCTTAAAACAGGTGATGACAGAAAACAAAAACACTAGTACACAAACTATCCCGACTTGGTATCCATAAAGAATCCAAGAAGTATAGGCGATGGCAAAGGATGTCAAGCTTGCATCTAGAAGCACCAATATAGAAGGAATGCTACGTAACCAACCAATTTCGCACATCCAATTCCATGCAATCTTATTTGGACATCCAAGGAGATATCCTAGAAATAAGGCTGTAACTGCAATGCCCCAGAAGTCGCTTATCACGGAAATCATCCATATATACCCATAAAGTTTAAACTTCCACCCGTGTACCATGTCAGGAATTGTCACAAGTGGTTGGATTGATATAGATGCCATCAAAATTTCCTGGGATACATTTGCATGAAAATTTGATCATTTTACATACTATTTTAAGAAAATTCTCATCATTAGGATACATTGACACTTAAAATGATGAAAAAGTAGAGAATTAATACTAACCTCATGGATGTACAAGGAGTTTAAAAAATAGCCCATGTGAAGAAAATAATTTCTCCATTGGTTCAAAGTTTGTTTTTACAAAAGGAGAGTTAAATTCCACTCATTTTCTTCATTGTTTATCATTTAAATCATGATGTAAAGCAACAATGTTTGTGACTTCATGTAATATATTGCAATTTTGAAGTAATCGAAATGAGTGGTAGAAACTTACTGCAATCAAGAAGTTACTCCAAAGTGTCACAAATCCTTGTTGCATTTCAATACCAGATTCTTCCTTTGAACGGAAGAAGTATGGCCATATCTCCAATTGAGCTTTAAGCCCTTTGAATAAGGTCGCAAAATCCACTTTCATCAATTTTTTGGCCGTAGGATTGTCATCCAGGGTGTCTAAACACAACCGCTCTACTTTTGAAAGTTCATCTTCAGTCCGAACTTGGTATCCTATGTCAACTTTAGTATGAAGCTCCCCTAGATTACAACAAGAAAAATATTTGTATTATGGTACAAGAAAAATATCATATAAATTTTTATAAATATAAAAAATTGTCTTAATTCATTTAGTTACAAAAAATACATAGCATTTTGAATAGAGAATCAAGGGATCCTTCTATAGTGAAATTGTACCACAAATAATTCTCAGTCCAATGGATATTACATTAGAGAAAATTTGACCCTTGTAGAGGAATATTTGACTTTTGGTTGATGTGCAAATCCAAGGAAAAAAGTTTTTTCAAATTTTTTTTTAGTTTTCTTTAGTTTTAAGAAAAAATTAGTCCCCAATCTTGCGTGAAAACACCAAGTGATCATGTTGGCAAGAAAAAAGATGAATTTTTTTTTATTTTTTTTGAATTACACATTTTTATGCAATCAAACAACCTTGTGCAGGGTCCAAATATCCTCTAATGATCCATGGGCAAACTTCAATTCAAGATTATTTTAGAATGAAAGGAGGTTCAATTCATGCGTGAAGTATAAAGTCCCTACCATGAATGTGAAGTAACAAGAGCAATGGGCTAAGAACAATGGGCTAGAAGTATAGGAGGCAATAGAGTAAATCATAAAGTGCGTACATTGCAGGACCACTAGCTAGAGTTTGGAAAAAACATGAGACAAAACGCCCTGGAATAACTTAACCAAAACTAGAGTCTAATGAAATTTGGTGTTGTGTTTCTTTGGTACTATTTGTACTTAAACCCTCCTCCAACACCCATTTACAAACACAGGACAAACTTTACGATCAACTCTCATATCACGAACTAAGTTACTAGCAAGGAAAATATCGTCAAATAATGCATATATGGAAGTGTCGTCTGGCCTGGAGCTTTACCAGAATTGGAAGCACTTGCATTGTCTCCCTCATCGGAATTGACTGCTGGCCGGCGCAAGGACACTTGTGTCATTGGCAATCGATTTGAATTTGTAGCCATGACGTTTGAAGCTGCTGTAGACTTTCTGTCTGTGGGAAAACTTTGAAATGTCAGCCACTAGTAAGACTCGTTGAAGATCAACTTAAGTTACTCGACAATTTTCATGTTTTGTTATTGCCTTCCGAGAGAACATTTCCAATAGACAAACCTAAGCACCCCAATTCTGCGGGTCAAAATCTGCATTTCCTGTCAAATCAACAACACTGTTCCATCTTCAGAACTTGGCAGCATCGATTCTCAAGGAGTCGAATTCAAGCTCAAACAAACTCCTCTGCCGTTTCCCAACACTAATCTGTAGCAGAAAGCTTCCTTCCTGTATGAGAGCTCCAACTCTTTGATACCCTTCGATACTTGCCAGATAGTAAAAAAACTAGCGTTCATTCACTAAAAACTACATTATTTCTTGACAACAATGACATGAATTGTATTGATTGGAATGAAATCTCTCAAAAAGTAGGTTCGCATTGGGTGTTAAAAGTGTTGTTACTAAGGGTCTTAGGAATGAATTTAGACCTACTTTGGATCAGAGTCACATTCCAAACAACACCTCTAACACCAAGTGCACACATACCTTTTTAGGTATGTCATACCAAGTACTAAAATAAATACTATGGGAGGCAATCTATTCCTATGGGCAATGTAGATTGTTATCTTTCTATGAAGGAAGAGATGAACAATGATTAATCACAACACAGTTTTGAACGCAGTTGTGGCACATTATGATTGGCTAAAATACTCTCAATATTGCAAGGAATCCTTGGTGGATTTTGCAACCAACCCTTGTTTGGAATGAGGAAGTTCCTATGACCAATATGGGTCGAATAGAATCTTCAACAAAAAAACATTCATAGTAATGATGTTTTGAAAAATAAAAATTTGAAAAATTATGAAAACCTCTTGAACTCTATTTTTGCACACATGAAAAATCTCCCCACTAAAGAAAACCACCTTGCAAATAGATGTATCTCTTTAAGTAGTTAGAAATGGGTTGCCTCCCTAACCTCCGTTTGAAAATAGTGTATCCATTTTCAATGCAATTACCGTTGAGAATGGATGCACTATTTCCAAACAGACAGAGTATTAAGGTAGGAAGTTCCCCCAAAGGGCTCAAGCTCTAAAATGGCTCACCTCCTTAAATGCACACTATTTGTATATGTTGCTTTTTCATAGCCTTCAACAATGTATAGACAATGTACATTTTAGGAGGTGAGTCATTTTAAAGCCCTATGCCATTTTATAACTAATTCCACAAAGCTCCAAACAATATGAAACGACTTGGGTTAGATGTCAATTCTACTTCTCTGTCAAGGAAAATTTACTGAAAAACATTTCAAAATGTTTCACCTCCCCCAAATTCAGTTCCAGCTCTTACATGGTCCATTTATGGACCTCCTACCTCACACAAGCAAAGTGCCTGAGCTGCTAGCGACATACAATAATTGGAATACAGTTTACAACAAGTTGTCAAGCAGGAAAACCCTCGTGATCAGGTAATCTCTGAAACCTTGAGCATGGAATTCAAGTTTTTTCGACTTCGAGTATCAGCAATTAGAATCCGTAGAAGAAATGCTGAGTACCCACCTTAATCACGCAAGCTCCCCCGGCCTTGCGACTCCTCCTCAGATACCTCGTGAACTTCGTGTGTGCTGAAATTTACCACTCACAAAATCAAACCAAGAAAATTGGCTGCATCGAACCACAGAATGCACTCCACTGCGAGAATGGCTCCCCACACTCTAATAACACTGATATTAACAGTTTCAAGCACAGAAGAATTTGACAATTTGAAGCCTAACAACAGCGAGCTGCAGCCAAGCTTTCGCTGCAGAATCACTCACAGAGACAGAGATGGGTGTCTCCAAAAAATGGACCTTCAAGCCTTGTTATAATTTTGCAGCTGAAAGTAAGTTAGCTCCGACAGGCTGGGAAGAATAGTCTTCTATGAAGTCATCATTCACTGAATATGAATAAGACAGACATACACACGGACCTCTCGAGGACCAGTGAATGACTTTTAGGGACCTATGGAAATAAAAGAATGTACCTATTCATCCAAGAATAATTTTAATTGACTATCTTATTGATAGCAGTGGGGTCCTACCATGGTTAATCTAGAAGGTCATGTCCTTCGTTTCTACAAAGGCATTCATCAAACACTTTTTTGAAATCTTAAAAGTCATTCATCAAACACTTGTTGAACCCCCGAAAGTCACTCACTAAACACTTTTGTCCTCAAATAAAGTTACAAGGTTAACCTTTAAAGAAACGAGGGTGTTTTCAGGAGAGGAAAAGTCCAAAATTACCAATTTTTATGCAATGTCCTAATTAATAAATAAATTTTATTTTATTTTGAATTCAAACCGGACAAAAGTGTATCAAACAAGTAAGTCAACCTATAGAAAAAATTTCAGCCTGTTTGACTACTATATATAGATTGAAAGATTATAATGTTTGAAGTGGGAAAAAAGGAACTTTTTTTCGTTTTTGTAAAACAAGGTCAGTAGACTTTGAGCCCTTTTGGAGTAAAGTTTTAGCTCTACACAAAAGTAAGGATTTTGACCATTCTTAAATACATGGTGTTAGGTTCATTTATGAAAATTTAGATGAAAATATGAAGTCTAGCTTACTCTAAATCACTATGCAATGCAAAGAGGTTAAGTGGATTGGCAATACACTAGTCATTTTATGGTGATTTCTTGTGCAATGAAGAAATTTTTTTATTTGAAATCCAAATGGTGAAAGTTAAAGTCAAGCATTTGAAATATGGGGAAACATTTCAAGAATTAGCGATTTAACAAATTATGGAGTTATTCAGGACTTATGGACCAAAAAATCATTTTGAAGACATTGCCAGAAGCCTTGATTGAAACCTGAAGACATCAACAGAAGTATTGGTAGGTAGCCAACATACAGGTACTATTATGTAGTATACAGGGTAGAAAAGTATAGATTTGCAAGATGGTTATGCCGTAGTTGGTCAGTAGTGACCAATGAAAATTGATAACCACCTAAACCCTAAATTCCAGAATTCATATTTATGGAATCTGAAAATTCCAAAATTTGTTAAATTTCCCATAAGAACTTTGACTTCACAAATTGCAAGATAATAGGGCTTGAAGTTCAAAGAAAATGATTTTTATCTTAAAAATAGTCCGACATAGTTAACAAAGTTTGACTCCTCTTAGAATGTGATTTGAGAACTAAACTTTTTTCAAACAATTGTATGCCATATTTTATTAGTTACATACATGCCAAATTTCAAAAATTGATGATCATTTTGCAAAAGATGCCCAAATTGCCTTAGCTACCAAAAAAATTCAAGGCAACATAACTTTTGATTTGTTCACTTGATCACAAAAACAATTATATTCCCACTAAGGGTTTACATGTTCACACCTTGTGTCAAAATTTTATGAACATCCAACCCAAATTGACTTCATAGGAACCTACCTTGATTTTCATAGTTAAAAAGTTATTGTATGATTTGTAAATTTTATTGCTTGGTGGGTAGGCTGGGCAACTAAAAAAATTCAATATTTAAGAAATAAAAGTTGAATTTCTTTTTAGATTTATATATATGTGGAAAGTTTTGAATCATTCCATTTTCATTAATGAGATGAAAGTTATGAGGAGTTTGAAGGTTTGAGGGTAGTTATGGAATCTCTATTTTAAAATAAATTTTGAAGTCCTTTATTTAACTCAATTTTACATATTTTTGAAAAAAATTAAAACAAAGCATGTATGTTGTTTATTACAAAAATATGACTATTGGGATTGGAATTTTTCAGTTCTATAACAAAATTCTTAACAATTTATTATTTTAATCATACTCTAGTTTTTTTTACTTATATACTATTATTTTCAAGGATGAATGTGAAATATTTTTGTTTGAAATTTTATATATGTATTTCCAACTTATTTCTTCAACATATTATGGAGAATAACAAGCTGTAGGATCTACACATTTTTGTTCAAAAAGTTTTAAAGATGAAATCTAATCATTTGGGAAGAGTTGAAAATACTTTTTTTTGAAATTCAAGCAACTTGATCTTGCAATTGATAAAGTTTCTTATTTTGAAATTTTAGTATGCTCTAACAAGTTAACTAAAAGATCCTATAGTTGGATTTATTAATGAATAAATATAGATGAAGATTTTAGCCATGCTTTGAGTTTAAGTACTTTAAAGCAATTTTGGGACTAAAAACATTGAATACATTTAGGGGTTAAGGTAGACAAGCCTATTACCACCATGATTTGCAATTTTCAGCATCCCCTGTTGCGCATTCCCCACCGGGGGCGAGGAGACCCTTCAAAGTCCTGTCTGTCTGTCTGTCTGTCTGTCTGTATGTCTGTATGTCTGTATGTCTGTACTAACCACTGATTGCAGCATTCCTTGCGCTCCTCCAAAAATAATGTGGATCGTGCGTTCACAAATCTTAGTTTTCTGTCTGCAGCCACTGTGGGTACAGACTGGATTGGAAGAATTCAAACGTGGGCGGTACAGACTGTGGAACTGAAATCATACCAAGAGCTAGTGGGGGGTAAATAAATACTGTAATGTAGATCGCAGGGCATATCAAACTGAAAGCACCGACAATTCACGTTTTCAAGTCTGGGGGGACTGGAGGGTGGAACAAATCAACCCGACAATGCTATGATTACCGACTGGACAGATGCACCACACATTTGCCGTGAACCTGCATTCTACAAAAACCTCAAGATTTCGGAGTTGGCTGTAGGGCCACCGAAAGCTTACAGTAGGTGCCCGAACAAGAAACCAAACTTTCAGCGCGACCATTTGTTTTAAAAAAAACACAACACTTTCAGCGCGACCATTTGTTTAAAAACAAAACACAACACTTTCAGCGCGGATTCGAAGTCTCCGACGCAGGACGATAAACCCATTCCACGAAGTGGAACCAGCAGGGGGGGAAATGGAGGAATTCTATTCCACGGGAAAACGGAGGAATTGTTTTATTTGTCGTACATGAAAAAAATTTGCAAACTTTGAATTCATATTTACAATCAGAGACCCCAACTTTGCAAGGCAAGGTCTAGAATCAAATAGGGAGCTAGATTTTACTTTTAATCCCAAGAGCTTGCATTTTCAACCTACTACACTAAATAGTATATTTAGTGTTAGCAACACTATTTACGAACCATGACACGAAACAACATTAACCCTACTAAAGTAAGTAACATTAAATCTAATTTCTAACACTAAATGTACTCTATGGTAAATCTGAAATCTCAAAAGGTTTACATTTAGTGTTAGAACACATTAAAAAAATGAACTTGCAAAGGAAAAGATAGAAGACAAGGAAAATGATCGAAGGAATAGAAAACATGGAAAACGTTTGTAATGAAAGAAGTCTTTGAACATCTAATAAGGAAAAAGACATTAATATTTAGATATAAGAAAAAATACAGATTTCATACTTGGGTTGGAACTTGTTAACCTTGGAAGTATGGTTCATACTTGGCTATAATTTCCTGCAGATGTGGAAAGAGTTGATTGATACTCCAAGTGCCATCATCATCCAAAGCCACACCTAATCTAATCATAGCTTCCCTAGCATATGACATATTATCACAATCTACCTCTTTATTCACATCTTCAACACTATCTGCAGCCAACTATAGGAAAAATCTTTTTCCCGGGTTTGTAAGTTTTCCTGACCACTACCCATTAGCTCGAGGAGTATTTTGCCAAGAATTGGTTGCAATGAGCTCAGCCTTCTTCGCTTCCCATCGCTTGGTCCAAACCTCTTTGACCTTGGAGATGATAAATGTGTTCATTGGTTGACATAAATGTGTAGAGCACGGCGGCAAATATCTAAGACTAGCCTATTTTGCTTTCAAAACAACCGTTAACGCTGGAATCATGTTGTGGCCAGTACAATTGTCAATCCAAATGACTTTTGTACGGCCATGAACATCAGCTTGGAAGGCTTAGGATTCAGCAAAGAATTCAGCAAAAAGGGCTTGGTCCATCCACCCTTTAGGCCTGGTCCTATAGCATACCCTTGGAATATTGTCTTCCAGGCTCCGAATAAGATAAGTGCTATTAGAATTGGTAAAAATGAGCATGGGGGCTTCAATCATTGATCGATGCCTCCCGGAGATTCTAATGACCATGGTCATAGAGTCTCCACCGGAAACCACTTCGGCATACTTGACAGTCATATCCCCCTTAAATCCCAACATTCAACCATTATCTAAATTCACAACAAAATGAATTTTGTCGATGTTTTCCATGAGATTTTCATCAAAAACACCAGTTTAGAATCTCCTATGCAGCACACCTAGATGGTAAGTTGTTGCCATTTCGATGTGCAGTTTCTTCTCGGGACTATAAGTCAAGCGCCCCCGTTGTGACAACAACACAATGTTGTGCACATGCATAAATTGTTGAACCCAACTTGGGGTCAACTTTGACATGAGTAGGACATTGTCCTTAGAATTACGAGATTGGATTGTATATGGAGAGTTAGGATTCAACAAGATGGACAAAACCAACTCAATGAACAATTTGGATGAGAATTTCACTCCAGCTTTTCTAAATTGGTCAAATGCATCTAGGAATTCAGGATAGATCCAAAGTACCCATTCAAATCGCTTGGCACCATGACCTGGACCTGCCTTTGTGTGAAGTTGTTTACGCCCTCCTACCCGACTCCTAGTGCATGCATGCAATTGGTGGAGATGTGATATTTGCTTCTCCTTCATTACAAAATTGTTGACGTTGAGCCCACCAACGAGAAGCTCGGACAAGGTTGGCACTCTTTTGACCACGGAAATGCTTTGAAAATGTAAAAATTGTGCACTTGCAGAGCCCACGGATGCCATGTACAACTTCACCTTGAACCATCCACGTGATGACACACTTGTAGACAACAACAGTGGAAACTTACTGCAAGCGTCGAGGTGTGAAATTTTTTGGTGGTAGGTCAGCCATGGTGGGTCCCTGGATTGCCAAAGAGGAGATGAGTAAAAAAAAGGTTGATGGAGGGCGGAAGGGGGAAACTACGATTGGTGGGAGAATTCAAATCCGATGCAAGGCGAGAGCAGTGAAAGAATTCAAATCTAAACTTTCCACCGAGTATAAATCCACCCACCCTTAATTTGGAAGTTCAATCCGAATACAAGCTAATCGCAATGTATTTAGATTGAAGGGATCAATTTGAGTACACTACAATCAGCTTGCATTCAGATTGAACCCTTCAATCTGAATACAAGTTCAATTTGGAGATTACAAGTTCAATATGGAGAGTACAAATTCAATTTGGAGATTACAAGTTCAATTTGCATACAGGTTCAATCGGGATAATGATCTATCCAAATTTGAGAGAGAAAGGGCATCTATTTCTCCTTCAATTGTCATGAGTAAGGAGGTGGAATCCTCTCCTCTAGTGAAGGCCATGGAGAATGGATTCCTTGATGACTTGAAAATATTTTCTATAAATTGTAAAAGATCACAAATTTTTAATTTCAACTCTCTTGAACTCTTCCAACGTATATGTTTCATACATCATCCATGCCTTGCAAAGATATTTTGATTCCATTACAAATGATGCATTAGAAAAAGAAGAGTAGAAAGACTATTCACCTATTTTGAAGGTAATTTTGTATTCCTAAATGTTTTTTTTTTAATGCATTATATTTTAGGATTTTTTTAATGCAATGTCCATTGTTTCATGTGTTTACATTTTATGGTTTAGGTTCTTGTTTTTAGGATACTTTTAATGTGAATGACTTCTATTTTATTCTAAAGACTTCATTTTCTTTTCAATATGCAATTTTATAGATGAAGATTGGATGAAATTCAAGTTCCAAAAGGTAACCCATCTCATTCACCTCCTTTAAGCGAACAACTTCTACTCTGGAAAAAACTTATGGGAGAATGAAAGCATGTGGAAGGAGGATTGAAAAACTAAACGCATGGGAAAATGGAAACTTCTACATCCTTTGAAGACCAAGGAAATGCAAGATCGAATTGAAATGAGAGCTAGGGAAAACATGATTATTGAAAGAGAAGAACCTCCAACAATGAAAAAAGTAGGTACAACTTCATCCACAACTAGAGGCCTTAAAAAAGACAAGTCCAAGCCAAAGCCCAAATCTCCAAACAAAGGCAAGGGCAAGGGCAAGGACAAAGTCAAACCCAAAGGTAAAGGCAAGATATAAGTAGTTTACATGCATAAGAATTTGTTTTTGCTACTACAAAGTTTTCCTCTCAATGATGCATTGTAATTGTATCATTTCTATATGTAGTATGTTTTTTTGGTTCTACGTAGTTCTATACTTCATGTAAGGTGTTTGACTTCATAAATAGACTCTTCAATATATACATAGGAATTTATATGTTTGTAATTCCATTCTTCATTTGTAGAGAATTAGGACCTATATGCCCCAGTAGTATGCACATCAAATGCGTGGTGGGAGGAGTGGTGCGGTGCATTTCCTCCTTAGTTTGCACATGCCAACCCAATGTCTCCGCATGCACGTTGTTCCATGGCGCTTCGAAGATGCCCTATGGGTTCTAAACCAGCTACTGTTTCTCACCATCCGTCAACTACAAACCGACCTCAACCTAACTTTAAATTAAGTGAACAAAAGCAGACATTCAACAATAATGAGTCCTCTATAGAGAACCCTACACACATGAGCTAGTCAAGAGGACTTTATGAATTCAGAGACTCAATAATCTTGAGTGACACTACTTTGTAGAGATCCCTAAATAACCTAAGCTAGAGTCAAGAGGATTCTATGGATTCAAAGACTCAACAATTTTGAATGACACTACATATATAGAGCTACTCTTTGCAGAAACTTGCAATTGCAAGGCAAGAAACAATGACCACCAGATGGAAAATTACTAAAAAATTTCAGCAATACAAAATAAAATCTTGCTTCTATGCACCAACACAATTTTTGGGTTTGTGAGGCATGCCCTTGTATGTTGTTTCTCTTCAATTTGTATCTATCCAACAAAGTGGAAAATCATAGGAAGCCTATGTAGGCTTGAAAACAAGCTTTGACAGATTCCTGTTTGGTTGACTAAATTAGTTCTTGCAAAGGCAGAAGGAAATAAGAATAAACTTTTCTCCCACAAACTAGACGAATCTGCCCACCCTAAAAATTATAACACCATGTTTTCATAAGTGCATACTTCATGTTTTGCTTTGGTAAGTGAGTTCAGTTCTAAATTTCTAATCTTAGTTACTACAACCATAGCCAGATCTATGATGCACAAGCAACTTTGAGCCTTTGACAGAATTGATGCTTGTCCATTGTGAGACTACTGTCTCAAAATTAGAAACATAATTAGTGTCCATACACTGTTGCTTAAAATGCATGGTCAGGGCAGTGAGAGCCATGGACTGTGAGAAGTAGTGTATGGGCGGAGAGAATGCGAGGAACGACAGGGAGCAAGGTGCGCCGAAGGGGAGAAGGCAACGACAACAAAGAAGCTTGAATCCTCGAAGGCAACACCAGTTTGATAACCGGCTTGAGGGTAGGTATGATGTCGGGTGGGAGGGCCTCTTCAGGTAGGCCAACACGTGGGCAGTATGTGAATCCCCGGCGTTTCTTTAGAAACATCGGGGACTTAGTACTGAGGCACTCTAACTACACACTCTGAGGCTGTGTTAGGCAGACTTCCACGCACGCTCATCCTTTAGGCAATGCAGACTTGTTTTTTCTTCAAATGAGGTCACAATTGTTGGAATTGGATTACTCATTTTGAAGTTGGTAATGTGAGCAAACATGGGTTTGCTCTTCCAGAAGCCTACACTTCCACCACGTTGCAGGAAGACGAAATCCTTGGGACAGCAAGTTTCTTCATTGCCAAAAACAATATCGATTTTAGCTCCTACTACAAACAAAGGAAAGACTTGGCCACAGTCCCCATCCTTCAGCTTCTCCCTTTGAACCTTAAGCTTACTCATATTTCCTTTCATAGCTCTAGAGTTTCTACATTACCTTCAGTGGCAAGAAATTCCTCCAGCTTCATGCACTAATCCTCGAAGTTTTTAACTGGTCTGAAGGTTTCATAATCTTTGAGGATGCGGTGCTTCCTTAGAAGTGCTTTTGTCGCTCTCCAATGTCCCTGGAGGCCATACACTGCTCATAGTGTATGACTCTCGCTGCTCTGGCCATGCACTATGAGCAACAGTATGGCCTCCAGGGCATTGTACCAAGGGAGTTTGTTTTTTTGTTTTATTTTTTTTCAATTCTTTTTTAATTTTTATTTCTTACATTTCCAACTCAGGCCTGTTTTTGAGGAATAAATGGCTTTCAAGGGGCTGATTACTTGAAAAACGTATAACCACCCATGGTGCAACATCATATTGGTTCCATAAAGACATATGGATTTGACCTAATGATTCTTATCATATAAGGCATCTGACTAAAGACTTTTCCTTGTGATGTCTTTAGTGAACAACTCCAATTTGCACAAGAGAATGTTTCTTTGAGACTGGGTAAGGTAGGGGGTCCATAAATTGTCCATTTAAGAGCTCAAACTGAATTTTGGGGAGGTGAAATATTTCAATAAATTCTCCTTGGAAGATAAGTGAAATTGGCATTGAACTGAAGTCATTTCATATTTTGTAGAGCTTTATATAATTAGTTATGAAATTTTGAAAGTTGAAATGGCATGGGGCTCTAAAATCACCCACCTCCTTCAACTACTGAAGGCTACAAAATGCAACATGTACAAGTATTGTACATTTGAAGAGTAATTTTAAAGCATATATGCTTTTAAAACCTCCTACCTTAGTCTTTATTAGAAAAAAGAATTGTATACAAAAATGTTGGTATTTTTGAATTCCAAGTGTTTTTTTGGGAGCTATTTTATGCCATTCTTTTCCACAAGTCAAACATCTTCTATGTATACTTAAAGACTTCAAGTAAGCATATCATACATCAATAATTATAAGATAGTTTCATCTCATCAAGTATTTCTTTGACGTGTAAAAAAGGTTCACAAAAAGTACTATGAATGTGAATTAAAAGGAAAAGGAAAAATCTCAAAAATTGGATCTTAAATGTACCCCTAAATAAGTTATAAAAACAAAAAACCAATTCAGTGAAAATTAGTTTTATGGGGATTTACAAGAAAATTAGTTTTACAAGGACTCACGATATTTATCTTACCAAAGATTGGTTATTAAATAATGTTTTAAGTCAATGGTAGGTTCATAAATATAGATGTTTTTTAGAAGTCAATAGAATTTGTTGTTGTTGTTTGAGTTGTACTTTATGGTACATATATACATTTATGGAATGTTTAAAAAAATTTGGTCCACAAGGAATTTATTTCATTTAACTATATATTCTCTTACTCATGTGGATGTCATCTTTGCAATCCAAAGAAGTCTATGGAAAGAACAAGTACTTCAATATATATAAGCATACATTGTCTTTCATAAATGGATTTTTTCAATATATATAAGCATATATTGCCTTTTGTAAGTAGATTTCAGAAACTTTACTAATAATGACACCAAATTACAAATGAACTTACAATATATAATGATGATACCAATTTACAAATAAGCTTACAATATAATAATGACACCAAATTACAAATAAATTTACAATGTATTTGATGTTTATATATTCATATGTATATGTTCCTTCAATAATGAATATTGGAATGAAAACATACAAATTCCTATATATACATCCCAAAATTTGTATATTAGGTCAAACACTTTATATAAATTATGCAACTACATAAAACAAACGAAACATATTACACACATGAATGATACAATTAGAATATTGAAACATCATAGTAGTAAAAACATATTTTTCTAAACATAAGCTACCTATCCTTTGTCTTTGCCCTTGTTTTTGCCTTTGTCTTCTCCTTTGTTAGGAGATTTGGTCTTTGACTTGGATTTGTCCTTCTTAGTACCTACAATTTTGCATGAAGTTGTACTTCCTTCCATTATTGGAGGTTCTTCTTCCTCAATAATTTATTCTCCATAGCATTCTTTTGGATTTGATCTTGTATTTTCTTAATGTTAAGTGGATGTAGAAGTTTCTACTTCCCCATACACTTAGTCTTCCAAGCCTCTTTCTATATGTTCATTCTCCCACAAACTTTTTCTGTAGTAGAAGTCATTAGCTTGAAGTCAGTGAATGAGATGGATTGTCCTTTGACACTCAAACTTCTTCCAATCGTCCTCTACAAAATTCCATGTTGAAAAAAATAAAGTCTTGAGAATGAAATGAAAGTAATTCAATCACATTCAAAGTATGCCAAAAACAAGAAACCAAACCATAGAAGATAGATATGTGAAACAAGATACGTGGCATTAAACAAATCCTAAAACATGGTGTCGTAGTACAGGAAAGCAAAAATCCTTCTCTAAGGCTCAATATTTCTTAGAAGAGGCCTTAAAGTGACTCGAGTATCGTTCCCACGAAGATCGAATTCCTAGATTCACAATTACCGGAAAATGGTAGAGTGATGGTCACGAAACACAAAACCCCAAGCAAAACAATAGACCGGAACTCTACTTGGTCTCCTTGTTTTCTTGGACAAACATGACCGGATTCCTCCGGTCCAACAATTACTAATACACGTTAGACCGGATCTTCCCGATCTAACAATACTGACCGGATCTAATCCGGTTTAACACCCACTTGTTTATCACACAGACTTTCTAACTGGTTGGTTTCCTACTCCACATCTTTACACTATCCCGTAATTCTCCCAACACTTCTATTCACATACCTCAAGTAGTATCCCGTATTTACGTTTTACAGACCGTAATCGGGATCCGCGTTTCCACAGATCTAACCTTAACCTCTAGTATTCACATCCGGTCCAGATCTCTACTTGTAACCATGTCAAGTTTAACCTCTGAACGAAGAGGGATCTGCTAATTGGGATTTAGGAAGGAAGCTTAACTCCTACCCTTCGATTTTAAAGTGTCAGAAGTTTCACTATGTGATCAAACTTTCAAAAATAAACTTTCAAATCCTACAAATGAGAAACAGACCGTCCTCACAACTAGAAAGGAAACGCAGTCGTGTCCAGCAAGTCACGCAAGCCGATCTAATTCCTCCTAACCAATACTACAATGACAACCTACTGAGTTAGTCCTAAATCCGGTCTGAACTAGCGGGGATCGAAGAGGGAAAACGAGCGCTGTGGAGGCGTGCTAATCCTTACTTCTTCCGGAGAGTACCCCTCCTCCGTACTTCTTCCGAGTCCATTCCTAGTCTACACTAGAGATCCCTTTTGCCTCTGTTCCGCGCATACTAATCCAATACTGGACCGGATAAATTCAGCATCCAGGCACACCTTGTATCCACTTATACTCACTTTCCAGTCTGGACTTCCAAAACACGGACAAGTGTCAAATACACACAACTATGATTTGTTTCAATCACGCCAAAAGCGAACCCTCAGGTACTCATGAATATAAGAAAATAAGATAAAGATGCACACCGGGACCAAACAAGTCCCGGATTTAAATACTAAACTACTCCCTCAAAATCTTAACCTAAAAGTAATCCTCCAGCCAATCAAGACCAAACACGTTTCATTCCCTTACTATTTTCTAGCCTTGTTGACTTTCACTTAAATTCCCACTACTTCCGCTAAAAGTGGATCTCAGATCCTATAATTACGGACCCGGTCACTTTCCAACTACTAGTGGCCGTATCACTCAAAAAATAAACTTCCTAATTATGTACAACTATCCCAAAACTTTAGACTTTTACCACCCTATCCTCAAAAATTTAGCCTAAGTAACTTCCTAAGTTCTTAACTTCTTCGCGGCCGGCTTCTTTACGGTTCCAGTCTTCTGTCCCTGGCTAACCTTACCCCGGGCAGCGAGTTTTTTCTTCTTCTTGGTTGCTGCAGCCTTGGTCGCCCGAGTCTCTGCCAGTGCTTGATGACTTGATCCGGGTCAAAATACGGCTCCGAGTCTTCCTCAGTCTCGGATTCTTCATCCTCATCTTCTTCTTCTTCTTCCTCCTCGTCATTGTCCTCTGGAATCGGCCTCTTCTTCTGTGCTGACATAATTGGAGGCTTCTTCTTCTACGTGGTTGGTGTGGGCGGAACGTTGGCCCTTGCACTCTGAGGAGTGGTTTCTTCAATTGTTCTACCCTTCCTGGATCCTTGTCCCTATGATCCGGTCTTCCTTTCCTTCCTTGACCCAGATTCGCTTCCCAAAGCTAAGTTGAGTAGGGTGGAAAGAAATACCTTTTCTGTCTTTGCGGGAGGAGTTGGAGAAACTGGAGATAATTCACTTAGGTCGATAAACTTGTTGCTCAGCCCTGGTTTGGGCAAGTTCTTCTCGGACGGTTCCGGTCTAGATCTCATCTTTTCTTGATTTGCGGCCTTCACCTCCTCTGATGTTTCCTTCGCCTCACCTGTTGTCTCCACTTCTCTAATCTTCTCTTCCTCAACAGCCTTCACTGCTTTTGCTATATTGAGAGCAATGTCCATTACTTCCCCCAGTAGGGAAGTCATTTCTCCCTTAGGCTCTGACTGGATGGAAGAGCTTGGTACGTCCTCCACCTTGTCTTTTGCCTGAACTTCTTCTGCGGGTACCGGAAGGGGTGCTGGTACAAGTTCCATCTCCGTTTCCAGTTCCTACTCCCGCTCTCTTCATTCTTCTACCTCCTTCATCACCTCGCGTAGTGGCTCTACTATTGCCTCCATCTTGCGGTGGTAGGATACTAGGGCCATCATTAGGTTGGCTGGAATCTGCTTTCCGGTCTCCATCACCTTTTTGTCAAACAGCATTGCTTTGTTGATTACTTCGCCCGGATTGCCGATGAACTTCCGGATCGCCTAAAGATTCTTTGAGACTGTTTTGGTGAACCTCTTCTGCTAGTCCAGTTCTTCTTTCTTCTCCTCCAGCTCCTTCGTTAGCTGGTCCACCTTACGCATGGCTATGCTCAACTCTCTCTTCACCGCCTCTTTCATCTTCCGATCGAGTTGGGAAACAAGTTGCTGCGGCTGACTGATCTTCAACAGCTGGCATAGTTCTTGAATGGTCTCTTGATTCTTCCTGTACTGGACCCGGAACTCACTGAGTTCCTTCACAATCCGACCCAGGGGATCCTGGTTCCAGACCGGATCGACACCCTTACTACCCTCTCCTATTTCTGGATCTTTGTCCTTCCGGTCCTGCCTCCTCCACTGTGACTTAGCTTCCTCGACCGGTATAGTATCCACCTCTGAATCTTCCTCTTCCTACCCGGCTTCCTCATCCGGGTCTTCTATTTCAAATTCTAACATGGCTTTGGCTGTATCGTATGAATCTAACTCTCTATTCTTAAGCCAGCCATGTGTTTGGTACAAGTGATAGAGGAAAGGGGTTATAGGGGAAGGTTTAGACTTTCCTATGCCTCCTACCAACCTCTTTATTTGATCTCTCATCACTACTCCCCAATCTACTTTCCGGTCACCCGACAGTGCACCAAAAATAGTGTTCGCCAAGGTGACCGTAATCCTATTTGGCCGCTCTGAACTAAAGATGGCTGCAAGATACTTCATTAATTGTTTCTCCCTAACATTTATGCATTCTGCTACAGGGAAGCCATCCTTCTTCGTTGGAGGATTCTGGAACTTACCAACAAAGAAGCGGTCTGTCCGCGAAGCCGGTCCCTTGTCCGTCTTCTTGAAATCGTACGTCTCCCGCCATAGTGTTGGAGTCCAGTCCTCGGGTCGGCTCCTCGACGTCCCCTTCCATTTCCTCAATGGTGCGCCGATTACCTCCCTCACAATCTCCTCGTCCTTCAAGTTCCACGGACGGGCTAGAAAGCCTTCGCACCCCATTTGCCAGAGGTCTTCTTCTAGCTCGGCTTTCTCTCTTGGATCAGTCAGTACTACCGGCTTCACTATGCGTAAGGACACAGCTACCTCTTCTCTCACCATCATGGACCGCTTCCTCTAAACTTCTCAGTGACCGGAATCACTCTTTGGAATCTTACAATCACTAGCGCTCTGATCTTCTCACTCCGCTCAAGGCTCCTCCTCAAGAGTCGATTCAACAGTACACTTCTAATTCTATACTCATGCGTGAACTTCTAAGCAAACTCTCCTCTTGAGATCCATCTTTCCTTAATTTGGACTGTAAACTAGAATATCTGAGCCCGTAACTCTTCCTTTGGCTAACATATAAGTACACCGCAGATGCTCCTCACCAGTCTCTTCTTAAGGCAGTTTCCAGCAAAAGGAAGTCTCAGCCACCTGCCCCTTCTATTTCTAGGGCTTCATTCACCGGGAACCGTTACAGGTGACCGTATTCTGAAAAATAGACCTGCTCTTGAGTGTGGTCTAGAACTAGGTAGGCACCCGTTATGCCCGGATTGCCTACCATCCGTTTCTAGTCTCCGGTTCTTTATTTTCTTCCGGTTTCTGGGTTCTGATAAAACTCACTCTGACCTACTCTTGACCTAACTATGCCGTTTTTGGGTTTTCGGTTTTCGGTTTTCGGTTACTTTTGTTAACACTATTATCTATTCTAAAGTAACCCTATTCCGGTATCCGGTCCCTAACTACTTACGGTCTACTTTTCTAAAGAAAAACGAAAAAAATAGGGAGTAAGGAACTCTAATCCCCTTATTTCCCTTCTAAACCTAAAGACTGGATTCCCGTGCTCCCACACATGGTGCATTAAAAGAAGAAAAGCATAAAAGAATACATGATTATTTTCAAAATAGGTGAATACTCTTTCCACTTTTGCATTTTTCAATGTATCATTTGTAATAGAATCAAAATACCCTTGCAAGGCATGTATGATGTATGAAATATATACAGTAGAAGAATTAAAGAGAGTTGAAATTAAAAATTTATAATCTTTGACATGAAACATCTTCAAGTCATTAAGGAATTCATTCTCCATGGCCTTTACACTAAAGGTTTCCATCTCTTTACTCATGGCAATGGGAGCAGGAATGGATTCCCTCTCTTTCTCGAATTTGGATAGAACATTGACTTCTATTCTTGTCTTAGCATTTGCTTTCGCATTCTTCTCATTTTTTGTCTCTTTTATAACCTTTCTTGCTTTCTTGGCACTTTTCGTCCTTGTTTCCAAATTGTCTTCCTTTTTGGAGCCATAATAACTTGAATAAATCCTAAGAATCACACAAATGTCACATGTACTATGAAAACAAACAAAATATTTCTAATGCTTTGAAAAACATAATACTTTGGATAACCTAGAATTGAAGTTTAATAAATTCTAAGAGCTTGAACTTAGAAAACCACAATACTTGAAGCCCCTAAAACTAGACAAGTACAACGTACATAGTGCTTGAACTTTAAGTTCATGTGAATTCGACACTTGAAATTATTAATTTGGCTTGCATATTTAAGGTTTAATCTCTAAATGATATAAATCCTCCAATTGAGGGACACAATCATACTTCAAGGGAAAGGGATATCTCAAACAAAAGACTCCAATCTTTCTTGAAACTTCTACAAAATAAGAATATTATGAATATAAACAATTTTCTAAAAGAATTTAAATTCAATGTTTATCTTGAACTTTCACAGAGAAAGATATACTTGTCAATCTAATTGAAGTGGTTCTTTTGAGATGCAAAAGATCAATCTTGAATCAATCTTAATATAATGCTAAATTAAATTGAAGTTAATGTTGGTTTCCAATACATGTTAAAAATGCAATTCAATATTAGAGGTCATTGGAAATCCCTAACATTAATTTAAGATTATCTTAATGTGAGGACTATACAAATCTAAGAAATATTTTAGAACTTGGTCATGCTAATAGAAGCCCTCTATAATGTAGTATGGCCTTAAAGCGCCTCTCTTCTTTAGATTGTCTTGTAGGTAGCTATAGAGTGGATGCGAGGTGATCCTTGAATGGACCTCTTTGGTCCATTAATGAATTCAAATTTTTTTTTTAATTGTAAGAGCCAATCATTGTCTCTGGTTTCTACACATTTCTTTATCAGTCACAAGGGGATGGATTTTGGGACACCTATTGTCACAAATAGGTGCCTATGACCCGAATATTTGAAAATTCATAAATAATTCAAAAATGCTTGAAAAAATACGAAACTACTTGTGTTGTGTTCTACATCTATTTTTCTTTCTTTAAAAAATGAGCTAAAATCATTTTGTCCATGGAAACCTGTGAAAAGGCGAATTGGACCTTAGAAGGTTGCTTTAAGGCCATACTAGCTTAAGCACCCGCAATTTATACCCTAACTCAATACCCTAACTCAGACAAAGAATATGCATACCTCATACATTGTCGATTGGCCTTCATTGCGAACTCGTGAAAGAGGACACTAAACTCTAGTAAGTCGGAAATTTCACATTAATTAATGTTCGGTTTTCCAACATTAATTAGGGTTCAGACTTCAGAGTAGCTTGAATTCGAAATTTAGGGTTTGAGTGGTCGCTGGGGTTTCAGTAAGGAGATTCAGTCCGATAAGTTCATTAAATGATAACCTCAAGACCTTCAAATCCTCACAATTGAAATGACGAAGCATGATGATGTATCAGCTCAAGTTTTACAAATTCAAGGATTACTTCGAGATGAGTCCTCGCTAGAGTTTTGAAATGTCTGTCGTGCTGAAGTATATATAACAAATTACATCCAAACTGAACAGTGATCGAAAATTACCAACTTCACAATGAGTAATCCAATTCCAACAACTGTGACCTCATTTGAAGAAAAAACCAGTCTGCATTGCCTGAAGGATGAGCGCGCGTGGAAGTGCGCAGGAGTCGCCGAAGATATCCTCGGAGCGCGCAGGAGCTGCTGGGTTGCTGGTTATCCGAGGGACGGGCGGGTCTGCTGCCTGGCGGGAGGGCCTCCAGCTCGGGCAGGAGGGGTGGCGGGCAGCAGGTTGGGTCTCCGGCGTTCTGGGAAAAACGTCGGGGACTTAGTGCCGACTGCCGAGGCAACACCCAAGTGCTAAAACGGGACTTGCGATTACTATTGCAAGTCCGGATTCTCCAATTGCGATGGCGACTGTCGTGAGGGCTAAGTTACTGCAGCTCTGACCTCAACAACTTTGGTGCTTGTGGTGTGCAATGCAAGACGCTTCCGAACGTGTGCAGCAAGTGCCTGTATGGGAAGTGTGTGTATGCTTGTAAGCCTGGGTTGAACAATTGCGACTGGGACTGGAAGAATGGGTGCGAGAGTGACCACTGATGTGGACGATGCGGCAACAAGTGTCCCACACCCAAGTACGCCGGCGGTGACCTTAATTCCTTCTGTACGTTGTTATGTTCCTGTGAGCCTCAAGTTTTCTTCAAGCCCGTCTTGTTCCTTGTTTGAACCCCATCCGCTCTTGCACAACTGCGACTCACATTTCCCATAACTGTCAAACCACAACAGCAAATACTAAGTGGAGAGGAGCAAGCTAGAGCTGCTGTAGACAAGGCAAGGGAGGATGGCATTAACCCCTTGACGATGTTGCCTTCCAAAAGAGCTGGCATATGTTGTCCATATTGAATTTATTTGATCCTCTTTGAACACTGAAAAATTTCCAAAAAAATCTCAGTTGATTAGTAGTATGTTTGTAACTTGGTCTGAAATTTACAGCTTGAATGGGATTCATGTGCTATTGAATTCTCCCTTTTGTATACAATATAAGGGGAGAGCATATATAAAACAACATTCTTAAGGGGTTAAACTCTATATTGAGGAGTTTGTAGCGATTGTTGGAGATTGAAATTGTTTGTCTCCATGGTTCATCCAATCCTCATGATACTTACTAGCCTTTTTTTTTTACTTTTTGAGAAAGTGCCAAGATGGCAATCACTTGAAATTTGGTGAAGCATTGTATTTCTACATTCATCCATCTTTTGGATCAAAAAATACTTTTCAATTTTATTCATGCACTTTTTCATTCAAATTTAGTGAATTCATCTACATTTTGAATAGAAATGGGAAAATTTTGGCAAAAGAAAGACGAATTTTTCCTAGAAAAAAATAGAAAATTATTCTGAAATGGTGCAATTTGGTCCTATGGTGCTAAAAAAAAAGGGTTGATACTTTTCAAAAGTAGATTATGAATTAGCTTATTAGCTATTACCATGCTATGTGTAGTGTGTACTTGCTTTTCATTTGTGACTAGAGTTTTAGAGACTTATTTTGATTGTTTTTCATATAGTACCAACTAAAAGATCGATCTATTTGTTGCTAGCCACTATAATCTATTTAATCCCTAAAAGACCATTGTCCCTTTGGAAAACAAATGGGATTTAGGCATGTACCTACGGTCTCAATTTTTGTCTTGATTTTTTGAAACTTTTTCTGAAGATAGAAAAACTAACTAGCTTAATGGGATTATAATTTTTTTCAATTGGTGCCCAAGAACAAAAGTTATGCAAGCTCAAAACAAGGGAGAGGGGGAAGAATTTTTTTTTTTTTTAATTTTAATTTTTTTACTCATAGATTATAGTTTTGTCTACATAGAAAGCTTTGATTCATTCCATTTGGATTTGTTATGAGAAAATTATGAATTTTTTTGTTTTAGGGGCAATTAGAGCATCTTTGTGGAAAAATAACTTGTAGGATTCATTTCTAAATGCAATTTTTTTAATTTTTCAAAAAAATTAGTTTTCTTGCTAGAGCAATATCACCATTGGGATTAGTGCATTTTAATTCCATCTTAGAGATATTAAAAATTTAGATTTTCCTTCTATCTTGTATGTAATTCTACTTTTATCTTGGACCTACTTCTACCATTTTTCTAAAGAATAAAAGTTTCTTTTTGTATATTTTTTTTCCTAGACCCTCAGCTCAATTCTCCATCGTAAATATTTTAAAGCTCAAAATTCTATAGGGCAAAAAATTAAAGTTAAGAAGGTTCAAAGTCAAATAATCTGATCCAACAATGTACTGAGAAACTTATTTTTTTTCACTTTAAACGCAAATATCTTGTAAGTCAAATGATCTAGTCCTCCAATGTCTTGAAAAAAGTTTCTTTTCACTTTAAACACAAATATCTTGCAATTTGTGTGGCCAAAATTTTTGAAATTTTTTATAAACATTCTCATACTAGTTAGGTCCTGCGATTAGATGTGCAAAAAATTTCAAATGTTTTTTCTCTTTGCTATAAAAATGGCAGTTTTCAATGTGTGTTTTTGAAAAAAAGAGGCCTTGATCCTTTAGAGGTTAATAAAAAATATTTCATGAAACTTTGTTTCGAATTTGAGATATTTTATTGCAATTGTATTCTTTTATGGCTTAGAGCGGCAATACTTTGACTTGTGACTACCGATACTGGCCTTCTATTCTAGACATTTTTCTGAAAGAGTTCCAATTTCTTCTGATTTTATTGATTGTGGTTCAATATGTTATAAATTACTTTTTAACCCCTAAAGGTTTTGACTATATTTCCATCAAAACACTACAAAACTATCATATTTCTAATACAAGTACCAAATTTTAGAAAGAAAAAAAAAATTGGACTTATGTAACCAAATGATCTTGTCGCATGCTGGTTTAAGGAGATGTGAAAAAATTCAGAAATTTCCACCATGTAAATTGCAAGATATTAGCATTTGAAGTGACAAACATCCCTTTTTTGGCCTTGTAAAAAATCAAATAGCTATACTTCACAAGGCTACATTTGTATGAAAAAATGTTCAAAACAGTGATGCTTCTTTTGATTAATTCTTCAAAGCAAGTTGCTATATGCTTGAAAAATTTTAGTCTCTTTTAGATCATTTCACAAGGTTACATTTGTATGAAAAAAATGTCCAAAATGGTGGTGCTTCTTTTGATTATTTTTAAGAACAAGTTCACTACATGCTTGAAAAAAATTTAGTCTTTTAGATCATTTGGAATTGCATAGCATATAGGAAAAAATTAATAAGTAGAAAAATGTTGAGGATGAATCAAAGTACTAAATTGTTAACAATTTGTTTATGGAATTGAAAAATGCTAATTCCAATGGTTGTATTGTTGTAATAAACAATATACACCTGATGTTTTTATTTTTTTCTAAAAATATTGGAAATTGAGTTAAACAAAGGACTTCAAAGTTTATTTTAGAAGAAAGATTCCATAACTACCCGCAAACTAAAACTCCTAGTAACTTTCATCTCATCTATCACAATGGAATGATTCAAAGTTTTCCATGCATTTGTAAATCTAGAGAACTAATTTCAAAGTTTTCTATGCATTATGATTGGTTGTAAGGCTATTATTATTGCAACCAACCCTTCCAAGTTGATTTGCAATTAGAAATTGAAAGGTCTATATCACCATAACAAGTCAAAGAGAATCTTTCACTAAAAAATTCATATAAATTATATTTTGTATGATAAAATTTTGGAAAAATATGCAATCCTTCCAAACTCTATTTTAGTTCATGGGAAAAATTCTGCACTCAAAAAACATGCACTCCAAATATGCCTAATTGTTTAAGTAGTTGGAAATGGGTCAGCTACCTTAATGCTCTGAGAACATGCATGACTGTCAAGCTCTCCTCCGGCTTGCCACCTGATGCCAATACGCAGGCAAAGAGGAAAATCACGGTTCATTTGCCAAATTTGTGAAATTGGGAGAATTTCTCAAAATTGACCATTTTTTAGATGGTGCCAAGAACTTTACTTACACCTACACTTTACAAAGCAAAGTGGTCTTGCCTGCAACCCCAGAAATGGACACTCAATCACATTGAATCAGAAGCTCAATCACAATGTATAGCATCCCTCAAACAATTACAATTACTTGTAAAAATCTTCACACTTAAAAGCAACCCCACAACTTACGGTCACTACCAATAAGTACTTCAAAGAGAGAAATAGAGGATCAAAGTCTACATACCTGGCACCATCAAGGCCAAGCAGGAGTAAGGTAGGTGGCTCTTAAACCAACCCTTTAAGAGCTGCATTTTTGGGACAACTAAACATCTCAAAACAATTTTCAGTGAATTTCGGTAGGAAGAAAAAAAGTATAGGCATCTAATCCAAGTCGTTTCATATTTTTTGGACTTTTGTGAAATTAGTTACAAATTTTTGAAGTTGAAATGCAGTGGTTTCTAAAACCGACCCCCTTCTGAAATGTACGCAGTTAGTACATTTCAGAAGTAAAATGTACTAAATCTGTTTTAGAAGCAGGTCGGTTTAAGAGCCACCTACCTTAAGGTAAAACATCCCACTGTGCTGAAATGACCCATAGTGGTTACCTAGGAAATGACCCCATTGTGGGTTTTTAATAGGTGAGATGTAGGTCACAATGCATGTTTTACATGATAGTAATGAAGTGAACAGTGACCTCATTAGGAACTTTTAACTTTTTAGTGTGAAATTCATTGTAAAAATTGACTTTTTAGGCCTTCCATGATAGAAAATATTGTAATTGCATTAGGTAGTAAGATGAGCATTATGGTTTCAGATTTTGTTGGTTATGGGGTAGTCTACAGATTCTTTTGGGCCATGATGCACTAAAGGCTTCAAAAATTCCTAGCAAATTCATACTTTGTTAAAAAAAATCAATTGCACTTGCTATTTTTCACACTTAGACTAATGTGGGGGAAAAATTGAAAAATTTCAACAACAAGATGATGTCAAACTCCTCATTCTGACTACAATGGGTTGTTTTACCTTAGCTTATGTTGATTCTTGTAGTGATTTAATCAATTGAACAGTGGCTAGTGGCATAAAGACAACAAGAGAGGGTACCCGTAAAGTTCAGATCTACAGTTATGGCACATCAAAACAGTTCCACCGTTTCAATTTCATATGAAACGTAAAAAACTTCTTACATAACACTACTAGAAAGTTTCGTATTTCTGTTGTTTTGGTCGCGTTGATCCGGTCAAAATCTGACAGAAATCTGTTGGTTTCAACAGATTTCTGTCAGATTTTGACCGGATCAACGCGACCAAAACAACAGAAATACGAAATTTTCTAGTAGTGTAATGAAGTTGTGGGCCAATTGTGGGCCAATTGCTGATCATTCTATCAAAACCACTTGTGTTAGGTTCCACATCTATTTTTCTTTCTTTGAAAAATGAGCTAAAAATATTTTTGTCTATGAAAAAAGCAGACCAGTCTTTAAATGGTTGCTTTTAGAGCATACTACCTTATCGTTTTGACTTCTTACAGAGCAATCCCATTACATCCACGCTCCATTCCTCATCAACACCTTCTTTTATGTCATCGGAGACGGTTGGTTGCAATAACCTTCTTGCAACTTCATTGTACATTGCCTCTCCTTTTCACCTCAGCATTCATTTGTTGTTCCCTCTCCCTCCATCTTTGGCTTTTGCAATAGCTATGGCATTGATTGAGAAATGGAAGATGATTCAAGGTATGTAGGGCAGCTTCTCCATGCAAGTAAAGTATGGAGACAATTTCCTTACATATCACCCATTTGTTTGGGGATTCTAATTCTTGCTATGTGTGAGGTTTTGGATGTCATTGTGAATGGACTTTCTAGTGGTCCATCCTTGTTCATTAATGACTTGAAAAGGTCCATATCATTGATGCATATCTTAGAAGCTGAGCTTCAACTAGCCTTGTTGTTCAAGGCTCAGAGATTTCACTACTAAAAAATGCATGTGTTTATGACTGCAAAATATGATTGCAATGATCAAAAAATCTCAAAATATTACTCACATCAAAATCACTGTAAATGATTCAAAACATGACTGGGTTCAATCATTCCCAACAAGTCGTATTGGACATCAGTCATATACGTTGGGAAGTATAATTAGCTATAATTAGCTATAATTAGCCATTTTTGCCAACATGGCGTATGTGTTGACTATTTTTTTGGGTCTTGACTTTCTCTTTAGTTGCCCAGAAAGAAGGAAAAAAAAATCTATGTGACATGACTCCATATAGTCATATTTTTGGCTGATGTGAAATATGATTGCAATGAGCCATATTTTGAATAACTTGGAATATGATTGTGGAGAATTATATTTGGGTTGACATGAAATATAACTGCAATGAATCATATTTTTTGTTGATATAGAATATGACTCTTGTAAGTCATATTTTCTATTAATGTGAAAAATGACTCTTTTTCAAATCATATTTTTAAATGATGTGGAATATGACTCATAAATTATATTTTTTACTAATGTGAAATATGACTTTTGTGAGTCATATTTATAGTTGATGTAGAATATGACACTTATGAGTCATATTTTCTGCTAATGTAAAAAATGACTCTTTCAAGTTATATTTTTTACTGATGTGGAATATGACTCTCATTAGTTATATTTTTTACTGATGTGAAATATGATTTTTGTGAGTCATATTTATGGTTGATGTGGTAGTTTATGTGGATGTGATTGAAAAGTTATAATTGATTGCAATCATGTTTTTAAAAGTGCAAAGTTCCCTTTTGGCATGCATAACTATAAGCATTATATGACTACAAGAGACAATCATGCAAGAAAAAATGTGACTTTCTTCAATGACATTTACTAGTCACTAATACAAAACATATATATTACAATGAAGCATTTAAACAAACCAATAGAGTCTACTTTTCTTACAATAATGTGAAGATGGTTCTAATGGGTTGTAAGTAGCCTCCAACATCTTTGTTTCAGCTTTTCATGTCTGCATATATAATTAAAGAAATGGAAGGGTAATTTTTAGTGAATGAATAACAAAGTTCAACCTTCAAAAACTTACAACAATACAAAATATATAGTACAAGTTTAAAGTAGTGAGAATAACAATGATAATGAAGTGAAAAAGAAGAAAAAAGTAGTAAGTGTTAAGAAATAACAACAAGCAAGAGTTAAGATGCAACAAGGAGTTACAATTAAGAGACAACAAGAAACAACAAGAAATGAGAGTTAAAATGCAACAACAAGAAAGCTAAAAGCAAAAACTAAAAGTTAAGAAGAAGAAAAAGTTTTGATGCAACAAGAAGATACAAGAAATATGAACTAAAGAACAAGAAGAAATAAGAGTTAAAAATGCAAGAAAAAAAAAGAATTTTGATGCAATAACAAGAAACAAGAAGCATGAACTAAAAAACAAGAAGAAGCAAGAGTTAAACTATAAACTAAAGAGCAACAAAAGACAACAACTAGGAAGCAAAATTAAGAAGCTACAAGAAATAAAAGGTAAGAAACAACACAAGGCAAGAAAGAACAGCCCAAAGAAATGATAGCTAGGGTTTCAAAATTTTAAAGAAGTAGTGGCTAGGGTTTTCAAAATCCTAAAGAAGTGGTGGTTAGGGTTTCTAAAATCCTAAAGAAGTGACAGCTAAGGTTTATAAAATCCTAAAAAAATTGCGGTTAGAGTTTTAAAATCATAGAAAAGTAGCATCTAGGGTTTCAACATCCTAAAACAATGGGTTGACCATTTTTTTTTTGAATTGCCCATATTTTTTTAGGGTTATCCCAAAAAATATGACCGGAAATATAACTGAAGAAAAATATGATTGAACACTTTTCAATAATTTCCTTGCCCAAATTTACTTTGGATTGCTTAAAACAAAAAATGTAATCACCATGAAGATATGACTGCAAAATATGACTAAAAAATATGACTCCATATCCTCAAATACGTTCTCTATGGTTCCCTATGAAGTATTTGGCATTCCCAACGGGCGTATACTATACTTCTATAAAGTACAAGGTCAAAATATGACTGTGACTAGTCGCTAGTCATCCTCAGTCATATTTTCGCGTTTATAAAACATGCATTTTCTAGTAGTGTTTGGTCTTAGTGACAAGTGGGTGTAGACTTTTGCTATAAAAGACTTTGCAAGCTAACAAATTTTGTATGTGAAGGGATGCTTAATAAGGTGGTAGGTGCATGGTGTGTTAGATCAAGAAGATATGCATTTGGCTATTAGTGGACAACTAGTGATGTGCTTGTGTGGTGAGGAGATTGTCTATGAAGATGCCTTCCTTTGAAAATCTAGATATTTCATCACCCGGAACTTTAGATTTGACATTGTTTTGAAGGGGTGAGAAATCAACATTGAAGTAGGCATTGATGACCATGATGGCTTTGGAACCACCCAAATGGTGAATTGGACTGGATGTGTTTTGCAAGAGTTCCATTCTAGAGTTCAGGCACTAGGTTTTTTGCCTTACCAAGGGTATGGAGTGTATGTGGCATGGTAGCATAAAGGAAGCCTTGTGCACATGTATGGCTTGTATGCCCTCAAGTGGATTGTGGAGGTCAATGGAAAGCCACTCTAAATAAATAAAACTTTGTGGATGTGACCTAAGAGTTGGAGCATGGGATATTGTTCATATTAAGACTATGCACTTGAACAAGAAGCCAAGAATGTTGATGGTGAAGCAAGATTTTTATTACTGGCTAACATAGGATCTTTGTCTTGATTATACAACAACAATGTGGTGTCATCAGATCATCAAAGCATGTTGAGGTAGAAAATCCAGATTTCCTTAATTTAGATGATTTTTTGTAATGTGGACCTTGTACCAATATTCATGAAGGATTCCAATGCACCAAACTATTATATATGTTAGTTGGATATTGGATGAATAACCTATGAATTATAGAACTATAGATAAATATTGACTCTTCAACTCTATTACATTGTTGTATTCACTAGATTTTGAATGTGTATTTATCAATATCATTTTTATTATTTAAGATCTAAAGATCAGACAAGAAAAGGTTCCTTGATATTCTTTGAACTTATATCTATAGGATGTCCTTCTCAACCTTTTTGTGGTATCAATTGGCATGAAAGATTTTTCAAATATATATTTTTTGAATATAATAGGGTTGGACAATTCATCATATCAAAATCACAACTTATAGTAATTCTCTATGATCCATGGTAGATATTGTTGTGAACAAATTTGTGTCATTAAATGAATTCATATTAAGAAACCTATGCATTAACCCTTTACATACTAAGAATTCACTATTTCAAGTAGTGGACTTTGATTGAATGTTTTGTAGAAAGCATAATCTAAATGGAAAATTTTATTATGTAATTATCTTGAGTGAAGAACATTGCATTCATTGGTTTAAATAAATAATTAAAAATCCCCATATAAAATCTCTAAAGTTGCTAAAAAAACATGAAACCCAATTTGGGCTTCTTAGACATTAAAGGGTTAACCTCTAAATGCCTGAGGCACCAAATTTTGGTGTTGGCAATACTTTAAAGTTAAATAAAACCTAGCCAAGTTATGTAGTTATTTGTAAAAGATACTTTATGAAGTTTAGTTTTAGCATCAAAAATCCAATTTTGAAAATGAATGATTATGATATTTCTATTCAAGATTTTGTATAAGGGTGTCCATTTCAAATCTTAATTTTCTAATGTTGAAGGCTCTTGGAAATGAATTTTAAATATACTAGAACTTGGAGATAAAATCACATTAGAAATTTATTTAAAAAAATTGTAGAGTAGATTTTGAAAAGCCGTAAATTGATTGGAGTTATGCATGTTTATGCCCTTCAACCTCATACTTTTTTTAGTGAGGAATATTTTCATTTTGACATGTGAGAAGAGGATTGAAAGACTTCAAATCACTTTCTTAATTTTAATACCCTCATAATCAAACATTATAATCTTTCAATCCATAAGTGATTTTTTTTTTTTTTTTCCCATTTGATCTTTAATATGTCTAGTTTGAATTTGTATGGTTACAATTCAAAAGAAACTAATAAGATTGAACAAAATGTTGGCATTTTGTTCAATTTAGAACTAACTCTAAGAAGCTCAAAAAAAGCCTTGGGCATTTATGAATTCAATTGAAATGAAGCTACTGCAACAACCAAGGACTATATTGTGGGAGTATCAGCATTCTACTACTATTAATATGATTGTGCTATTTTTTTTAATTTTTAGATAGGAAGTGTTTTTAGTAATCATGGATAGTGTGATTTATTGGAGTTAAATTTCACTAGGGCATCTTAGTGTAGATGTTACTCTTTTGAATTCAAGTCTTTAACCATTTTGATAGAATATTCAAATACCCTTCTATGTTGTGCTCAAGAGCATGAGTCATTGAACTCACTATATGGTGCCTTCTAGAAAGTAAGGTAATCCCAATTTTGACTTGCAAGAATATTTTTCAAAATTTGACCTTCTTTGACCTAATTTTCAAAACTAACCTACTAAATTTATTTATTTATGCAACCTTGATCAACACACCCAATTTAAATTTTAAAAAACAAAAATTCATTTTTGAAAAATTGTTTTGTATATTTTCATTGTGATAAAAAAATAATTATCTGAAAAAATATTGGTGAAGATTTTTAAAATTTTTATTGTGCAAATATTTAAAAAATATCAATATGCACATTTCAGTTATAGGGGAAAAACCCATCATAGTACTAAAATCATAACTCCCTCTGGAATATCACAAATGCTACCATTAATACTAGGGGCTCGTGCTTGCTATGCTACGCATTCATTGTATCACATATTAGTAAAAATTTGATATATTTGAATAGAATGCATGATAATGATTTCAATAAGTCTTTAAAATAATTATTTTAAATATTTTGTAAAAATATTTCCAATCATGTATACATAGAAATCGTATTTTCACACAATGTGATATTATAGAAATAGAGTAGCAGTTTGCAATCACTTCTATAATATCACTTTTTACAAAAGGCGATATTATAGAAATAATATAGTCGTTGCAATTAAGGTGATATTAAAGAGGATCCATAGGATGATATTATAGAGGTAGCAAATCCATTGCTTCTCTTGGCTTTACACTTCTTTGCACTTCTATAATTTTGTGCTCTTGTGAACTTTGAGCTTTCATAATTTCAATTTTCTATTGCTACTACCAAATGGTTTTGAGAAATTTATTCAATTGAAGTGATTTCGGATTCCACAACAATTAAGTTGTTCACAAAGTTCTTAAGATTTATAAGTTTTTCTTTTCAATTCTTCAATTTGGGTTGCCATTGTTCGTACCAATTAAGTCAAATTTTGAATGCATTCTAATATATGTTTATAGTATTTACTATTGCATGTATTTCATTCATCATTCAATGAATTTCTATTGTACATTTCAATATATGCTTACTTATAAAAAAATTTATACAAAGATTTTAGTCATTTTTATTTGAAGATTTATTGAAATTTTTGTTCTGCATTCTATCTAATACATAAAAATTCTTATAAAATTCTAATGATGAATGTGTAGAATAGCAAGCGCCAACCGCTAGTTACCTAGGAAAAATTTTATACTACAAAGAATTCAATGTCAAGGTGTCACTAATCAACAATTTTTATAACAAATTTCTTTGGATCATGATTGGAATTTGACAAACCAATTGGACCATCATGCTCAAAAGTACACAAGTAGTTATAATACAAGGATGAATTAGTAAAATATAATTACAATTTAGAAATATCTATTTCATTAAATTTGGGAAGGCAACACCTTGACATTGAATTCTTTGTAGTGTAAAACTTTTCCTAGGTAATGTTTTTTTTTTCCTAAAAGTAAAATGTGCACATTGATGTTTTAAAAATGTTTTTACAATAAAATTTAAGAAATTCATCACCAATATTTTTCAATCAATTATTTTGTATCACAATGAAAAACACACAAAATAATTTTTCAGAAATGGATTTTTTTTTAAATTGAAATTTTTCATGTTGAATAAGATTGCATAAAACAATATATTTAATAGGTAAGTTTTGAAATTAGGTCTAAAATGGTCAAAATTTGAAAGATATTATTTCAAGTCAAAATTGGAGTTATCTTACTTTCTAGAGGGTATTGTACATTAAGTTATTATGATCATGTCTTACCTTACACTTTAATCCCTAAAGTTCCTTGACTCCAAACTAAAAAAATATTACCAAAATTCCACTAAAACAATAGCTTGGACAAATAGAGTTGCAAACAAAATTTTATACATTTTGAAGAACTTTTAACCATAGGATCTCTACTCTTGACTTATTTTGCTACAACATTTACAAATTTAGGCCTTCAAGGTATTGTGTGAATGAGACACATGCATGCAAAAAATAATTTTTGCTACCACTTCACTTGAGACCAAAATAGCTCCAAACCATTTTGGATTTAGAAGAATTGTAGGGATTAATTTGGAGAACTTTCAAACATGGTGGGTTACTCAACTAATCATGCTAGTATTTATGTATAATGGGGTGTGCACAAAGTGCCCTTGGAATCATGTTGATTTAGATCTTTATAGGGTTTATACCTCATTTTATCCATAATTTGTTTCCTAATTTCCTTTGAAAGATAAGTAGATCTAGCATGAAGTCTACTTTATTCATGTTTTTTGATTTCTTGATAATTAGTTATGGATTTTAGAAATTGGAATTTAGATACTACAAGAGTCTTCCCATCTTGAATTGTTACGTAAAACATCACTTAGGTGAAAACATCCAAAATTGTCATTATAAACAATTTAACATAGGTTAAGGAACCTTTTTAAAGAAAAATATTTTTATCAATTATCAATTAGAAACAATGAATTTTAAAAAATAAATTTTCTTGCTAAAACATATAGTTTCTATGAATTCTCAAAGTAAAAGCTTCTTGGACCATTAAAACAATCACACAATGTGGTCATAAAACTAAAATCTAGATATTTAATAGCCATCTAATTACAATTAAGTGTGAAAATAATTTAATTGCACTTTAATTTAATTGCACAATTCAATTGAAGTTTACTTATTAGGAATGTGTACACGAATGGTTTTGGGTGTTTTTACCTTTATAAATTTTCCTTGTGGTTTCAAGAGAGACTTTACTATAGAATTAGGATTTGTATGAATTCTAGAAATTTTTTTGTAATCAACACTACAACAATGGCAGTGTTTTATGACTGCAGAATTATGACTGAGGATGACTGGCGACTGCTTGTAGTCATATTTTTGAAGGTAAAAGAAATATGACTACGAGTTATATTTTAGCCTTATACATCATGGCCGTATAGTATATGGCCATTGGGAACACCAAAATACTTCATAGAGAACGGTATGGAACATATTTAGGGAACGCCCAGTCATATTTTCTAGTCATATTTTGCAATCACATCTCTATAATAGTAAGATTTTTTTTAGGGCAGCCCCAAAACAATTTGAGTAGAGAATATATTTAGAAAGTACCTAGTCATATTTTTCCATATAGGATTTTTTTCCTAGTCATATTTTTTTTAAATCACTTTTTTGTAGTTGCCACTAATTTAGGATTTTGAAACCTTAGCTGCCACAAAATAGGGTTTTGAAACCCCAGCCGCCACAAAATTAGGGTTTTGAAACCCTAGCTGCCACAAAATTAGGATTTTAAAACCCTAGCCACCACTTTTTGTAGCCACTCCTTTCTTTGCCCCTTCTTCTTTCTTTTTGTTTCTTCTTCTTTGTTTTTGTTGCTTCTTATTGTTGCTTCTTAAGTTTTGTTTCTTGTTGCTTCTTAGTTTTTTCTTCTTCTTGTTTCTTCTTACTTCTTCTTATTTCTTAGATTTTGTTTCTTCTTCCTATTTAGGTTTTGCTTCTTCTTCTTTCTTTTTTGTTCCTTCTTTTTTGTTTTTTTTGTTTCTTAAGTTTGTTTCTTGTTGCTTCTTAGGTTTTTTTCTTCTTGCTTCTTCTTACTTGATCTTGCTCCTTCTTATTTCTTACTTCTTAGATTTGCTTCTTTTTCCTACTTAACTTTTGCTCCTTCTTCTTTTTTAGGTTTTGCTTCTTCTTGCCTTTCAACTTTTATTTCTTTTTTTTTCTTAAGTTTTTCTTCTTCTTGTTTCTTAAATTTTGCTTTTTAGGTTTTGCTTCTTCTTCCTTTTAGATTTATCTTTTTCTTCCTTCTTAAATTTCGCTTCTTCTTCCTTCTTAAGTTTTGCTCATTTTTTCTTCTTCGATTTTTCTTCTTCTTCCATCTTAGGTTTTACTTCTTTTTGCTTTTTAACTTTTGTTTCTTCTTCCATTTTAGGTTTTTCTTTTTCTTGCCTCTTAGTCATATTTTGCAGTCATATTTCGCAATCATAATGTCACTTAGTTTTTGCTTCTTCTTTTTTGCTACATTTTGCTTCTTAGTCTCTCTATCTTTTTTGTTATTTTTTTTTGTTATTTATAATTTTTGAATATATAATAATTATAACTTTTTTTTTATCTTAAACATGTTTACATATTTTGTAGTGCTTTAAATCTTTAAAGTTTGAATTATATTGTTCATTTATAGAAAACTAACCTTTTTGTTTATACATGTAGGCATTGGAGATTGAAATGAAGTTATTGAAGGCTACTTGCAATACAAAAGAGGTAACATCTTTACATTTTTGTTGGAATATAGGTTCTACAAGTATGTGGAAATATACATATATAAAGAGCCATTGTGATATATTTTGTGTTAATAACTAATAAATGTCATTGAAAAAAATCACATTTTTTTTTTGTATTTGACTTTCTAATGTGATTAATTTTTGTCCATTTAAGAAATCATATGTATTCATTTTTAATTAAATGTATTCTTTTATTTAACTACTAAATTATGTTGATGTATGACTATACATAGTCGTTTTACAAATCATCAAAAAATATGACTGAAAAGAATTGTTTTACAAATCATTCAAAAATATGATTGGAAAAAGTCATATTTTGTGTTACTGCAAAATATGACTCATCATATTCATATTTTACATCACTGCAAAATATGACTCATCATATTCATATTTTACATCACTACAAAATATGACTTACCACAGTCATATTTCACATCAGTGCAAAATAATGGCTCACTATAGTCATATTCCATGTCATTAAAAAATATGACTCACTGCAGTGATATTCCACATCACTGCAAAATATGACTCACTACAGTTATATTCCACATCATTGCAAAATATGACTTACTGTAGTTATATTTCATGTCATCAAAAAATATGACTCACCGTAGTCATATTCCATGTCATCAAAAAATATAACTCGCCGTAGTCATATTCCACGTAGGATTTTTTTGTTTGCCCGAGCAGCTCAACAAAAAATCAAGACCCCCCTAGGAGAGTCAAAGTATACGCCATGTTGGCATACTATGACTAAATATGGGTATTTATACCCTTCAACTTATATGACTGCTAATATGACTGATGTTTGAAGCGACTGCTTCCAAACAACTAGAGTAATCTACAATGATTTTTGCGTGAGTCATATTTTTTTATTTTACAACTCATTGTAGTCATATTTTGCAATCATAAAACACTGCTTTTGTTGTAGTGCAAGAATTTCAAAAATTCATCCACCCAAAATTTGCATTCAAATTTTGTTGTCATTGTTTTAACTCAAGAAACTCATTATTCACTACAGTTTGGAGAAATATGTTGTCCTTATTGGGCTTTTGCTTCCATACAAAGGAAGGTTCTTCTAGAAACTGATCATTCCCTCTACAATAAAAACTCTGATATATATACTTTCGATTTAGAAGGTCTTTTTAAGAACTAAAGGATAGTTTCAGCACACCCTATTATACATGCTACATAGAAAGCAAATCTTACATTTTAGCCTTGACAAATTGTAAGTAAGTCATAACATTATTAAACACACTACTACTAACCCATCACTTCAAGCAAAAATTGTGCACAATACTTCAGCTTGAGCCCATGGTGAACAAAGAATGAAGGAGTCTATGTGCTCAGCATTTTCATCTAATGACACACTTCCAAGTCATCCTCTTTTTGATATAGTTCAATGTAATGAGATAATTCACGTGCTAAAAAACAATCTATAAATGAATCTCATACAAAGTTGCTACTTTATAATTGGATTTGTTTAGATAAATTTTTTAGGTGTACAAGTTTTCAAAGAAAGGTGTGGCAACAACAAGGATAAGGGCATGTAGAGTGGAAGGGAAAAAAATTTAGTTCTTTTTACTTTTCTGTACACAAGTAAAAAATTCTATGGTAACTTGTAGGATCCCAAGTCTATAGGAATAGCTCACATAGATGCTTTACGGCAATCCTTATGAGCATCAATAACTCTACTTCCAAGTTTTGCGCCAAATGACGTTTGATGCTACGAGACTTTTACAATAGAAGAACCTTAATTGTTGAGTTTTTCCATTGCAATAAACCTTTGCTTTCACAACTACTTTATAACATTACTAAGTAGGATAAACAATTCCATTACTGAAAGGCTTGTAATGAAATCTTTTGTAAATGTCAAGCCCTTAACTTAAAATGAATGATAAACAAGGAGATGTAACCCTTGATCTAAAAAGAATGATGAATTGATGAACATCCAACCAATTATTTCCCCCTTGTTAGGTGGATACAATATTCTTAACTATAGACACTTTTGGTCCATTGTTGAATAGCTTTATATTTGAATCCTACTATGGTAATTACATCTAATTGCAACCTATTCTAAAATTGATCCCTTTATATTCTTGCTTAATATATACTACATCTATTCATGAGAGACTAAAGTCAATTTGGGATACACATAATACATTATGTCCCCAAAATATATAAAAAGATAATCTAGAGTTAATTTTGACTTCCAATATGATCCAATAAAACTACTTTAAATCAGTAAAAAAACATGTTCAATCCTTTATTCAAAAGATTTTAAATTTTGTTACCTTATATGGCATGTTTTTACTGAAAACATTGTCTTCCTGTACCAAGGAGGACTGCAAGCTTAAAACAGGTGATGACAGAAAACAAAAACACTAGTACACAAACTATCCCGACTTGGTATCCATAAAGAATCCAAGAAGTATAAGCGATGGCAAAGGATGTCAAGCTTGCATCTAGAAGCACCAATATAGAAGGAATGTTGCGTAACCAACCAATTTCGCACATCCAATTCCATGCAATCTTATTTGGACATCCAAGGAGATATCCTAGGAATAAGGCTGTAACTGCAATGCCCCAGAAGTCGCTTATCACGGAAATCATCCATATATACCCATAAAGTTTAAACTTCCACCCGTGTGCCATGTCAAGAATTGTCACAAGTGGTTGGATTGATATAGATGCCATCAAAATTTCCTGGGATACATTTGCATGAAAATTTGATCATTTTACATACTATTTTAAGAAAATTCTCATCATTAGGATACATTGACACTTAAAATGACGAAAAAGTAGAGAATTAATACTAACCTCATGAATGTACAAGGAGTTTAAAAAATAGCCCATGTGAAGAAAATAATTTCTCCATTGGTTCAAAGTTTGTTTTTACAAAAGGAGAGTTAAATTCCACTCATTTTCTTCATTGTTTATCATTTAGATCATGATGTAAAGCAACAATGTTTGTGACTTCATGTAATATATTGCAATTTTGAAGTAATTGAAATGAGTGGTAGAAACTTATTGCAATCAAGAAGTTACTCCAAAGTGTCACAAATCCTTGTTGCATTTCAATACCAGATTCTTCCTTTGAACGGAAGAAGTATGGCCATATCTCCAATTGAGCTTTAAGCCCTTTGAATAAGGTCGCAAAATCCACTTTCATCAATTTTTTGGCCATAGGATTGTCATCCAGGGTGTCTAAACACAACCGCTCTACTTTTGAAAGTTCATCTTCAGTCCGAACTTGGTATCCTATATCAACTTTAGTATGAAGCTCCCCTAGATTACAACAAGAAAAATATTTGTATTATGGTACAAGAAAAATATCATATAAATTTTTATAAATATAGAAAATTGTCTTAATTCATTTAGTTACAAAAAATACATAGCATTTTGAATAGAGAATCAAGGGATCCTTCTATAGTGAAATTGTACCATAAATAATTCTCAATCCAATGGATATTACATTAGAGAAAATTTGACCCTTGTAGAGGAATATTTGACTTTTGGTTGATGTGCAAATCCAAGGGAAAAACTTTTTTCAAACTTTTTTTAGTTTTCTTTAGTTTTAAGAAAAAATTAGTCCCCAATCTTGCGTGAAAACACCAAGTGATCATGTGGCAAGAAAAAAGATGAATTTGTTCATTTTTTTTTGGAATTGCACATTTTTATGCAATCAAACAACCTTGTGCAGGGTCCAAATATCCTCTAATGATCCATGGGCAAACTTCAATTCAAGATTATTTTAGAATGAAAGGAGGCTCAATTCATGTGTGGAGTATAAAGTCCCTACCATGAATGTGAAGTAACAAGAGCAATGGGCTAAGAACAATGGGCTAGAAGTATAGGAGGCAATAGAGTAAATCATAAAGTGCGTACATTGCAGGACCACTAGCTAGAGTTTGGAAAAAACATGAGACAAAACGCCCTGGAATAACTTAACCAAAACTAGAGTCTAATGAAATTTGGTGTTGTGTTTCTTTGGTACTATTTGTACTTAAACCCTCCTCCAACACCCATTTACAAACACAGGACAAACTTTACGATCAACTCTCATATCACGAACTAAGTTACTAGCAAGGAAAATATCGTCAAATAATGCATATATGGAAGTGTCGTCTGGCCTGGAGCTTTACCAGAATTGGAAGCACTTGCATTGTCTCCCTCATCGGAATTGACTGCTGGCCGGCGCAAGGACACTTGTGTCATTGGCAATCGATTTGAATTTGTAGCCATGACGTTTGAAGCTGCTGTAGACTTTCTGTCTGTGGGAAAACTTTGAAATGTCAGCCACTAGTAAGACTCGTTGAAGATCAACTTAAGTTACTCGACAATTTTCATGTTTTGTTATTGCCTTCCGAGAGAACATTTCCAATAGACAAACCTAAGCACCCCAATTCTGCGGGTCAAAATCTGCATTTCCTGTCAAATCAACAACACTGTTCCATCTTCAGAACTTGGCAGCATCGATTCTCAAGGAGTCGAATTCAAGCTCAAACAAACTCCTCTGCCGTTTCCCAACACTAATCTGTAGCAGAAAGCTTCCTTCCTGTATGAGAGCTCCAACTCTTTGATACCCTTCGATACTTGCCAGATAGTAAAAAAACTAGCGTTCATTCACTAAAAACTACATTATTTCTTGACAACAATGACATGAATTGTATTGATTGGAATGAAATCTCTCAAAAAGTAGGTTCGCATTGGGTGTTAAAAGTGTTGTTACTAAGGGTCTTAGGAATGAATTTAGACATACTTTGGATCAGAGTCACATTCCAAACAACACCTCTAACACCAAGTGCGCACAGACCTTTTTAGGTATGTCATACCAAGTACTAAAATAAATACTATGGGAGGCAATCTATTCCTATGGGCAATGTAGGCTGTTATCTTTCTGTGAAGGAAGAGATGAACAATGATTAATCATAGCACAATTTTGGACACAGTTGTGGCACATTATGAATGGCTAAAATACTCTCAATATTGCAAGGAATCCTTGGTGGATTTTGCAACCAACCCTTGTTTGGAATGAGGAAGGTCTATATGACCAATATGGGTCGAATAGAATCTTCAACAAAAAACATTCATAGTAATGATGTTTTGAAAAATAAAAATTTGAAAAATTATGGAAACCTCTTGAATTCTATTTTTGCACACATGAAAAATCTCCCCACTAAAGAAAACCACCTTGCAAATAGATGTATCTCTTTAAGTAGTTAAAAATGGGTTGCCTCCCTAACCTCCGTTTGAAAATATTGTATCCATTTTCAATGCAATTACCGTTGAGAATGGATGCACTATTTCCAAACGGATGGAGTACTAAGGTAGGAAGTTCCCCAAAAGGGCTCAAGCTATAAAAGGGCTCAAGCTCTAAAAGGGCTCACCTCCTTAAATGCACACTATTTGTATATGTTGCCTTTTCATAGCCTTCAACAATGTATAGACAATGTACATTTTAGGAGGTGAGTCATTTTAAAGCCCTATGCCATTTCAACTTCAAAATTTTATAACTAATTCCACAAAGCTCCAAACAATATGAAACGACTTGGGTTAGATGTCAATTCTACTTCTCTGTCAAGGAAAATTTACTGAAAAACATTTCAAAATGTTTCACCTCCCCCAAATTCAGTTCCAGCTCTTACATGGTCCATTTATGGACCTCCTACCTCACACAAGCAAAGTGCCTGAGCTGCTAGCGACATACAATAACTGGAATACAGTTTACAACAAGTTGTCAAGCAGGAAAACCCTCGTGATCAGGTAATCTCTGAAACCTTGAGCATGGAATTCAAGTTTTTTCGACTTCGAGTATCAGCAATTAGAATCCGTAGAAGAAATGCTGAGTACCCACCTTAATCACGCAAGCTCCCCCGGCCTTGCGACTCCTCCTCAGATACCTCGTGAACTTCGTGTGTGCTGAAATTTACCACTCACAAAATCAAACCAAGAAAATTGGCTGCATCGAACCACAGAATGCACTCCACTGCGAGAATGGCTCCCCACACTCTAATAACACTGATATTAACAGTTTCAAGCACAGAAGAATTTGACAATTTGAAGCCTAACAACAGCGAGCTGCAGCCAAGCTTTCGCTGCAGAATCACTCACAGAGACAGAGATGGGTGTCTCCAAAAAATGGACCTTCAAGCCTTGTTATAATTTTGCAGCTGAAAGTAAGTTAGCTCCGACAGGCTGGGAAGAATAGTCTTCTATGAAGTCATCATTCACTGAATATGAATAAGACAGACATACACACGGACCTCTCGAGGACCAGTGAATGACTTTTAGGGACCTATGGAAATAAAAGAATGTACCTATTCATCCAAGAATAATTTTAATTGACTATCTTATTGATAGCAGTGGGGTCCTACCATGGTTAATCTAGAAGGTCATGTCCTTCGTTTCTACAAAGGCATTCATCAAACACTTTTTTGAAATCTTAAAAGTCATTCATCAAACACTTGTTGAACCCCCGAAAGTCACTCACTAAACACTTTTGTCCTCAAATAAAGTTACAAGGTTAACCTTTAAAGAAACGAGGGTGTTTTCAGGAGAGGAAAAGTCCAAAATTACCAATTTTTATGCAATGTCCTAATTAATAAATAAATTTTATTTTATTTTGAATTCAAACCGGACAAAAGTGTATCAAACAAGTAAGTCAACCTATAGAAAAAATTTCAGCCTGTTTGACTACTATATATAGATTGAAAGATTATAATGTTTGAAGTGGGAAAAAAGGAACTTTTTTTCGTTTTTGTAAAACAAGGTCAGTAGACTTTGAGCCCTTTTGGAGTAAAGTTTTAGCTCTACACAAAAGTAAGGATTTTGACCATTCTTAAATACATGGTGTTAGGTTCATTTATGAAAATTTAGATGAAAATATGAAGTCTAGCTTACTCTAAATCACTATGCAATGCAAAGAGGTTAAGTGGATTGGCAATACACTAGTCATTTTATGGTGATTTCTTGAAATTTTAAAAATTTTGAAATTCAAATGGTGAAAGTTAAAGTCAAGCATTTGAAATATGGGGAAACATTTCAAGAATTAGCGATTTAACAAATTATGGAGTTATTCAGGACTTATGGACCAAAAAATCATTTTGAAGACATTGCCAGAAGCCTTGATTGAAACCTGAAGACATCAACAGAAGTATTGGTAGGTAGCCAACATACAGGTACTATTATGTAGTATACAGGGTAGAAAAGTATAGATTTGCAAGATGGTTATGGTGTAGTTGGTCAGTAGTGACCAACAAAAATTGATAACCACCTAAACCTTAAATTCCAAAATTAATATTTATAGAATCTGAAAATTCCAGAATTTGTTAAATTTCCCATAAGAACTTTGACTTCACAAATTGCAATAGGGCTTGAAGTTCAAAGAAAATGATTTTTATCTTAAAAATAGTCCGACATAGTTAACAAAGTTTGACTCCTCTTAGAATGTGATTTGAGAACTAAACTTTTTTCAAACAATTGTATGCCATATTTTATTAGTTACATACATGCCAAATTTCAAAAATTGATGATCATTTTGCAAAAGATGCCCAAATTGCCTTAGCTACCAAAAAAATTCAAGGCAACATAACTTTTGATTTGTTCACTTGATCACAAAAACAATTATATTCCCACTAAGGGTTTACATGTTCACACCTTGTGTCAAAATTTTATGAACATCCAACCCAAATTGACTTCATAGGAACCTACCTTGATTTTCATAGTTAAAAAGTTATTGTATGATATGTAAATTTTATTGCTTGGTGGGTAGGCTGGGCAACTAAAAAAATTCAATATTTAAGAAATAAAAGTTGAATTTCTTTTTAGATTTATATATATGTGGAAAGTTTTGAATCATTCCATTTTCATTAATGAGATGAAAGTTATGAGGAGTTTGAAGGTTTGAGGGTAGTTATGGAATCTCTATTTTAAAATAAATTTTGAAGTCCTTTATTTAACTCAATTTTACATATTTTTGAAAAAAATTAAAACAAAGCATGTATGTTGTTTATTACAAAAATATGACTATTGGGATTGGAATTTTTCAGTTCTATAACAAAATTCTTAACAATTTATTATTTTAATCATACTCTAGTTTTTTTTACTTATATACTATTATTTTCAAGGATGAATGTGAAATATTTTTGTTTGAAATTTTATATATGTATTTCCAACTTATTTCTTCAACATATTATGGAGAATAACAAGCTGTAGGATCTACACATTTTTGTTCAAAAAGTTTTAAAGATGAAATCTAATCATTTGGGAAGAGTTGAAAATATTTTTTTTTGAAATTCAAGCAACTTGATCTTGCAATTGATAAAGTTTCTTATTTTGAAATTTTAAGAGGGTATGCTCTAACAAGTTAACTAAAGGATCCTGTAGTTGGATTTATTAATGAATAAATGTAGATGAAGATTTTAGCCATGCTTTGAGTTTAAGTACTTTAAAGCAATTTTGGGACTAAAATCATTGAAAACGTTTAGGGGTTAAGGTAGACAAGCCTAATACCACCATGATTTGCAATTTGAATATCTTGGGGTCAATTCCAAGAGGAGCACATATTTTTCAAAGGTGTGCACTTGTTTCATGAATCAAACCTAAGCATAATTATAGTTTTCCAATTAAAATTGTAATTTCCATGAATTTTTGAAGAGTTATACCTTGAAACTACAAAGCCATCTCTGGAGTAGAGTGGTAAACATCCTATAAACAGCCCATACTTGCCTTTCCATGTATTTATTGGCACTTAAATACTCACTAGTAAAGGATTGACACATTACCCTTGGCGTTAATGCATTGATTTTGTCAAAAAATGAATGGATTTGGATGTTTTTCTTGACATAATTGGAGACAAAAGTTGAATGACAAAATTGAGCAGTGAATAGAATTCAGCTTGAACAATTCTAGAATGAACCCAAAGAAATGCTTGGTAGTTAGCCTTTTCAGAGATTCGGAGATTTGTGTTCCGAGTTCCAAAGTAACCCTGAAAGGATGAGGCCTATCACTATCAAAAATTATTAAATTTTTGGATGAATAAGTGCATTCTCTAATAACCTTAAAAATCACATAAAGCATTTTTTACTGACCCTTGTAATGTTTCAAATTTTATGTACCATGTGTCAGGGTGATGTTAATGTATGATCCTCCATGATTTTCAATTATTGCAATTAAGAAAAAAATGATTAGAATTTTTAAATTGTGAATACTATTCATTATCTACATCAAACATTATAAATTTTCTATCCATGTGGGAATTCAAACTGTGATCTTCCAAGGCACATTGTTATCTTTCAATCCCAAATTAAAAGTGTAAACTTCTTGGATACTTACTACACCCATAACCTTGAATTTAAAGGTTTGGAACATGATGTCTATTAATATACATCCAACAAATTATTAAACCTTACTAGCAAGAGAAAAATAATTCATGTGCACTTACAAATGTATTATTCGGACACTGTAAATATAAGTTGTGAATTTTTAAGGAGCCAACTATAGATGCACCTAATACCAACACTAAGCTTTGATATTTTGGATGTAGTGTATCCTTGTAATCACATTTATTCACTTCACAAGATTTTCTAAGATTTTAGAGGAGATAGTTACTTATGGATATAGTGAAGGTTATGGATGTTGCTACCTTATAACATAACATCTTATGCTCACAAGCTTAGCTTTTGTCTTACATTCATTCAACAAGATGTATATAATACAAGGTAACAACACCTATAACATTTTACAAATACACATCATTGTTGTTACATAAAGTCCTACCAAGAAATGTCCCATTCATTTGGTAGGAGGATTATTTTTGATAATCTCTTCATGGCACGTGAAATCAACATAATCAATGAATACAAATTTTTCATTCATTGATTACATATTTCATCCATTTTTAGATGAGTGTTCATGGTGGTCAATCTCTTTGTTGTTGAAATCTTTAAAAAATTAGAGGCATTTCTTGTCAAACTTCGTCCTCATTGTTAGTTAGTTTTTTTTTTCAGAATTCCTTCTACCTCCATAATTGTCCTATACTTCAATAAGATCCAATAAGACACAAGCGCATCTCACTATAGAAACAAAAAATACATTTGTTGGTTCAATAATCAGAGCATTTTGGTGACTACCTTGGTCATGGAAGGCCACATCTTTTTAGGGTTAATGTGGTACTTTACATTCCCTCTTGTACAAGGCTTTTTATGCTCATCTTGGATTTTTATGGATTGTGGACTTGAAACTTGAAACATTGTTGAAGACACCATACGTCCTTGGGATGACTTCAACTAAGTTTGTAAAATGGAAAAAAAATGCTTTTTCATCCAATTTTTTGATCAAAAAATTCAAGGCAACATAACTTTTGATCCAACCACCTGATTAGAAAAAAAAATTATATTCCCATTGAGGGGGGACATGTTCACAACTTGTATCAAAATTTTGTAAACATCCAATCAAATCATAAGGAGGAACAAATCAATCTTAGCTATGATTATAGTACAGTTGCACCACACCATTTCTCGTGAATCTACAAAAAGCTCAAGATTTTGGAGTTTGCTATGGGTCACTTGAAGCTTAGATGCCCGAATAGAAACCAACTTTCAAATGGATTCAAAGTCTTTGACCCTTAGGAGCAAGTGTCAGTTACCATCTATGAGATATCAACAAGAAGCATCATCACACTTGAAATGGACACCCAAAGTCTTGGAGATCTTATATACGTAAGGATATTAACCCTAAAACGATGCCATAGACCATAGTTGTTAGATGGATGACTTTAGAGCACTTTAGTGACTACAAAATCCCAATGATCATCTAATTTTATTTTTGTAATTTTCTAGGGGCTTCATCAATAATGGAGAATTGGAAAATGGCTCATTGAAGGGTGGCATATAATTTTGGAGGGAAAGATGCCAAAAAAGTGGCACACGGATACTTCAATGCGATCATATGGCAATTGTGTCTTGCCATGAAATTTTTAGTATGGACATAGTTGCCTTTTTGACCTTGTTTTGTAAGACAATTGATAAAATTAATGATAGGCCAACAATCATTGTAGAGATTGGTGCAATGGAGTAGTTCTTTGTGGATGGAACAACTTTAGTAGTTATTCCTTCCACTAATTGCCACTCCAAAATCTCTATTCTTCCACTAGAACTTGTCAACAAAGTATGGGTTACAACATTACCATTACTAAGCAAGACTTTCTAATTATACACCAATCCTAGAAAGGATGACAAAGAAGCATGAACAAGCTTTGTTCTTCATTGTAAAGAAAGAAATCATGGCAAAATTATTACTACAGATATTTCCTTATTTTGGTTCCTCTTTTCTAGAATTGTTATAGTGAGAAATCATGGCAATTGGCACATGAAGAAGGAATTGGAAGTATGTACCAATGAATATGAGTGGGATAGTTCTATAACTTGAAAAAAGAAATTAAAGTGGATAGATTGGTGCATGCATTCTTTTGGAAAAATTTATTGTCTTGTCAAGAAAGACAAAGGACCCGTTCCATTGCTATGTACTCATGCTAGACCAACATCTCCTCCTAATAAAAAACAATCCTTGTGGAAACAAGTCCCATGCATTTGTAGTATCAAAGAAACATGCATGAGGAAATAGCGCTAATCAATTACAAAGGGATCATTTAGATGAAGCCACAATTAGTGGCATTGTCTATTTCATCAAGTTCCTGCTTGATACATGCATTGTTAATTTTTGGATCGTACACTCACATCTTAGTTTCAAATTCTTGACTAACCCTAAGTCATATCTTGCATTCTATACATAATTGGCAAAGGAGTTGAAAAGTAAGTAGGCCAACAGAACATGTTGCTACTCAACTTTTTCTCCAAGTAAGTGGCACACTCATAGAGTGTCTTTGCAAAGAAGCTTTGCCAAGTATATTGTCTCAATTATTGTCATAATGTCCTAGATGTGATAGAGCTTACATATGTGAAACTCCTTGTTATTGGTCATGTCACTAAAGCTAGTATTTCATGTTCAATAGAGTGGAATGTTTAAGTATATGAGTCTTGAGATGAGTCTTGAAGTTCTTGTATGGCTTACATGAGTTTCACGTTGTTTTTTTGGACATTATAGCTTGTCTTGTGGTTAGCTATCGTAGTGTGTTGTAAAATAGACCATCTCCTTCAAATGGATCCTAGCTTTAGAGGTAGAATGGAGATGAAGTGATCCTTGAATGGACCACTTTAGCAATTGAATGCATGTAGGAAAAATTATTTTTCTATTGTAAGAGCCAATCAAAGTCTTTGAATCTGCACATCTCTTTATAAGTTGCAAGTGGATGGATTTTGAGAGACCTACGGTGACAAATAGGTGCCTATGTCCTTGATCTTTGAAAATTTATAAGTAATTCAAAAATGCTTTGAAAAATTCAAAACCACTTGTGTTAAGTTCCATGTCTATTTTTCTTTCTTTGAAAAATGATATAAAAATACTTTTGTCCACAGAAACCTATGAAAAGGGCAGACGAGCCCTTAAATGGTTGCTTTTAGAGTATACTACCTTACAAGAAATGGGGATTTGAGACTCCAACAAGCTCCAGAATTCCTTCTCTTGTCAGCAATTTGAATTCAACTCTCTGCTGCGCGAATAGTGCCTTTGCAGCCCACTGGGTCATCAAAGTCTGGCCCCTTCTTGTTGAAATCAAATTGCAAGCCCTAGATTTCCTCTCCTTAAGGTAGGGGGTCCATAAATCGTCCAACCAAGAGTTGAAACTGAATTTTGGGGAGACGAATCTTCTTGAAATATTTTTCAGTAAATTTTCCTTGAAAAACAAGTGGAATTGACATCTAACTCAAGTCATTTCATGTCTTTTGGAGCTTTGTGGAATTAGTTATGAAATTTTGAAGTTGAAATGACATGGGGCTTCAAAATCGTCCACCTCCTAAAACGCACACCTTTTGTACATTGTTGAAGGCTATGAAAAAGCAACATGTACAAATAGAGTACATTTGAAGAGACGGGCAATCTTTGAGCTTGTGTGTTTGTCAAACCTCCTACCCTTAACCATATTTCTCTCATCCATCCTTTGTTTTATGTTTTTATCAATCACATAATGCTTTCTAGATTTATGTAAGTTCCGTGTTAGGTTGTTGGATGCTTCTCATCATGGCTTTACCGACACACTCAAACCCTTGTCAGGAAATTTAATTGATCATCTTTGTTTTCAATGTGATTAATGAATGTTGTATAATTATTTCCTTGTAACCCTTAAAGGACATTTTATGTTTGGGCTTGGTTAGACTTCATTAGATTTCTACAATAGAACATACATTTCAAAAATTTGATATTTTTCACATGTAGCAATATATGTCTAAAATTTATTCTCGTTTTTTAATAATAAAAAATATCAAATTTTATTTTATTTTATTTTTTAAAATAATTTTTTATGTAAAAATCATAGTAATTACAAAAATATTTAAAATAATATGAAATTTTTTAAAGAAAAATGAAAATAATAGTGACAAAGATGGTGGTGTCATTGGTGTATTCTTTGAGCTCACACCAAAAGAAATTCAATAGAGAAAGTTCAAAAGTGGTGTATTTTGAGCTTTCAAGATACTCTCTTCAAAATGTCACAGAAATTACAATCATAACAATATGGAAAAAAATTCAAATGGAGTAAAAAGTAGATTATTGAACCTATGCTTCTTAAGATAGGTTTAAAAGCATTTAAAATCAAGAACTATGTGAAAAATTCAAGTTCAAAATACCCATTAGACTTGCAATGTTCTTTAAGGGCTAAATCATATGTATCCAATGCTAGAGAGCACAATAGTGCCTCATCTTTTATTTACAATGAATCTCACTCCACTCTCAGCTCGAGGGAAATGGGAAACTCAATGTCACATACACGGACTTGGGTGTTCCCAAGTCATTTTCCTACGCTCAAGGGTCCATCCTTATAGGGTTTAGGGTTTAAGATTTAACCCTAGAAGTCCTTTGCATCTATATAATATATTATAAATATGGTGGTATTTGACCATAAAAATATTGACCGAATATTGTTTAGTACGAAGCAAATTAATGATCATTGTAGTATGTAAACAACAATGTATCATAATTCATATAATAAACTACAATTGAAGAATTATAAGGCAAAATATGGGTCATATAGAAGGACCCCAAGGACCTTTCTAAGGGTTAACAAGTTGCATAGCTAAATGATGTCCGTTGCTTCAGTTTTCTGTAATCATTCTCTCTAAAGATCAAGACTGTACTTTGCATGGGGGTTGAGTTGGATGAAGAATGATTTTGCTTGTGGATGGTTAAGTAATCCATTCTAAGGATGAGAAATTAATATTTGAATTGACAACTTCATTGGTTTAACTTCTCCTATGGGGCGTGTGAGTGACAGTAAGGTAACTACCTAATTTCTGACACTTTCTAAAACTGCCCACCACAAATTCTTGCCTAAAATGTACTCCTACTATTCATGAGAGTCTACGGTCAGTTTTCGAAACATCTATTTTCAGCACTTTGAAAATTCATAGTTTACTCACAGGGTGTCCAAAAAATGCATTCTAAGAGAATCTAAAATCTTTTCTTAATTACCTACATGATCACACACAAAAAAATACAATTTATTATTGGAAACCATGTTGAATGGCCAAGGGAGATTGATCATGTATTGCCCCATCAAAGGATAAATGTCAAAATTGCCCCCTATTTTGTGCCGTTTAAATCTTGTATTCCATCATGCCTCTGAGTGAATTTGGAGCCTCTGAATGCAAATATGAATAAAAAATTCCAATGTTCTCTGCGGGGGTAAAAGGTGGGGCAGTACATGGGTGAATCCTCTGTGGCCATGTGACCATGCTGAATTGCTTATTTGTGTGATTTTAGGTGTCAGTTGTAGTTCCCTTAACGATCTACCCAAGTCACGCCATTTTAAATTAGTGCAGGTTTGAATATGCAAAAATTAAACAATAAAATTGCAGTGGCTCTACCCTGAGGTGTCTCTTAGGCTTTGCAGCTGTCCCTAGCTTTGTGCCCCTGCTGATAGGACCGACCATAAACAAATACCTATGCCCTTCACTGGGGAAGTTTGGGGGAAGTTTGGGGAAGTCAGTTGGGGAAGTTAGAGTGCCGTAGCTGTAGGCCAGGGGCGGCAGAAAAAAATTATTTCAAAGAAAGTAAATAAAATCTTAAAAAATGAACAAGAGAAACGGTCAAAGTCAGCAAGAATTAAATGACAATAAAAAAAACATCCATTTCATCATTAGCCAAAAAGTACTAGAGAGCGTTCCATCGAGGGCTGATTTTGCAGTGGAGCGAGTGTCGAGGCGAGCTCTTGGGTGAGCTCCATGGTAGAATCGGCCCTCCATGGACCATTCTCTGACATTAAGAGCAGTTCTTGCAACGTTCCTATCTCGTTTCCGCAGCAGAATCGACCCTCCATGGCAGAATCAGCCCTTCGTGGATGATTATGCCTCCAAAAGGCTTGAATCATCAGGGATTGATCTTAACATTCAACATACAAACAATATATAGTCTACAGTCCAATGCAATTTTGGTTCAATCCTGGCTCAAGGGTACAAATCTATCATTACACTAAATAGTGAAATTGCCCCACATTAAATAGATGCCCCATACTAATTTCTCGACATTCTATTCTATATAAATACGTACGAAGGATGCAATAATGTAGGAACCATGTGTGTTGTATGGGTTGGTGCACTGGTTCATTACTTGGATTTAGAAAATTGCTTGTGCCTCCATTTAGAGAAGTGGTGAGTCATGAGGTAACTTTCGTAAGCAAGGCAACCTAATTGTTAATCTCTAAATGCAAAAACTGTGTTTTTTTGGCATTATAGTAATTTTGGGCAGCTCATTACGAATGGAGTTTTTATTTTTTTTCTTTGAAATTTTCACAAAACATGTGCCCAAGGAGTAGCTTTAAGGTCCAACAATTTTCATACCTTTTAACTACACAGTTTAAAAGTTATTGCATGATATGTCATTTTCAACCCTTGGTGGGCAGCTTCTATAGCCCAAAAAACTTCTTTAAAAATCACTTTTTACAAAAAATTCTTTTTGAAATTGATTGTACATATTTATATACACATGGGAAGATTTGAATCATTCCATTTTGATAAGTGAAATTAAAGCTATGAAGATTTTTAGTTTGTGAGTAGGTATGGAGTCTTGGAGTGCCTCTACACATTTTGTTGAAGCCTAAGATTGCAAACTCACGCACCAAACAAAAAAGGTGCCTTTGACAATCCCAAAATCACTGCCATTTGGGACCTTGAAAATCACAACAATCCAAACATCCAAAAATCGTTGCTATTTAACAACCCCAAAGGCAGTGCGATCTGTGAAAGGGACATGTGAGGGTGAAAACTTCTATGAAGAAATCTTCTCCATGTTCATTCTTCACCTTTGGAGGAGAAGAATGACCATTTTCAATCTTCAAAGAATGGGACATCTGCAAGTCACAGGAGCCAACGAGAGAGCTCCACGTCCTCATTCTCTAAAGATTGAGAATGGGGTGAAGAAGATAAGACTACTCCTAATGAGTCCACATCAATGAGGCAAAGCTTTGATGATGGAGAAGAAGTGCAACTGACCTAATAAGGCTTGGTTCAGACCATGACATCTAGTGGTAGTGGATGAAATCCTTGGTCCACTATTTCGTTTGTCTTCATGTGGAGGAAATTGCCGTGTCATTATGAATCTTGTCCATTTCATGTATGACTTCACATTAAGAACTGGACATTTGGTGGAATTATATTTGTGAAAGCTCCTTTGTAGTTGCATTATTGTTCTATGAAAGCTCCTTCACAACTCCTTTCTTCTTGAACAAAATTGTTTTGTCCACTGAACAAAATTTGGAATCATCTTCCAACTTAATCTTAAACTTGTGTACTACAAGTACACGTACAAGTATGGTTTCATCTTCAATTTTGGTGGGAGTGGGTGATGACATGGCATTAATTTCAAGTAGATGCCCTTCCAGTGTGAGTGCCTTAGTAGATGAAATCCTACAATTGACCAATGAAGTTGTTTTTATCTTGTCTACTATCACTAGACATCCCAATTTGAACTAGGCTGGGCCTAAAGACAATGGATTATTAGAAACTGAAATATAAACAACTTTGGGTTGTTTTCTTGCACACTTTAAGGAAGGAGATGACATTTTGTGTGAATTGGCTTCTAGACTTGATGTGAAGGAGATGGGTTAGTGTTGTGGTCTTATGGAGTACATGATTGGGATGGCTAGGAAAATTTGATCTTCTTATTGTCCCAACCAAGGATAAATGTAAAAATTGCCCCTTAATTCTATGATGCATAAATTTTGTATAACTTCATCTCTCTTAATTAATTTGGGGCCTCTAAATACAAATACAAATTTAGAATTTGAAAATTTTATCATAGGTTGAAAATTTAAAAATTAGTGTTTCGTTAGGGTTAAACCATAGATGGTTGAAGAGGTCAATCCTCCTTGGATGGTTGGGATGGGGTACCAATTCTCATGTGCATGATGCAAAAAAATATTTGGGTACTAGCTAGGAAGGTAAAGCTCATTAGGAGTGGTGCATACTCAAAAACATAGTGTGGGGCACATTTTGCTCATAAACAAGTCCTTGAATAAGTGTGGTAGGGTGTACTCATGAACAAGTTTTTGGATGAGCCTAGTAGGATGAGCTAATGGGTAAAATTTTATGCCAAATGTCCCCATACGATGTGTTCCCTAGGATGAAGAACAATTCCTTGACGCTCTCATGACAAAATTGGCACTTGTTGCTCATTATGCATTCAACTTGTCTTTTGAAAATGATTGAATTAGCAAAGACTACTTTTAACAAGGAAAAGATTCATGAGAAGAGATAGAACCAAGGAGGGTCTCTTACCATTGTGAATGGAAAATGAGGTGGATTAGGGATGACATTTGTTGAATGAAACAGTTGGGATGAAGATATGGGACTAGATTCCTTTGTGGGTGACATTGTGGGTGGACATAGTTCAGATGAAGGTTGTCATTTTTTGAGATTGTCACGATGGTATGTCATTGGTGTGTTGGAGATGTGGTCTTATATAAGGCAATTACCAAGGAAGAGGGAACTCTAATAAAAAAACAAGTTGATAAGGAGAGCACAACTCAACAAGGAATGTTTGTTTTTTGACAGGATTTCCAAGAATGAAGACTTGCCTAGCAAAAATACTCATCCAAAAATTGAGAATTATAAATGAAATATATAATGGAAGAATGAAAAATCCATAATCACTGATTATATATGAATTTTATACATCATGAAGGCTATAATAGAAAATAGGATGTTATACTTTTGAACACAAGATATTTTGGTAGAGATTTACAAGGATGGAAAGAAGTTTGGATGACTAATCCACCAATTCTTCAAAAGCATATACTACCAAAACATCCATAGATTGTTATTTTCAATATTTTCTTTGAAAAGATTGGCTCTAATCTAAAAAGACCACTATACAATAAATTTTTGTTGTGAATGGCTTAACTATCTAATCCTCATGGACCTAAATGGCAAATTCCATCCTTACTGACTTTATTAGGAGGTATATCCTATAAAAAAATGGACATGTTTTTCCTCCCAAGAAATTCTTGAATCCCTACATATAACAATGTATTGCACCCATTAGTGCCATTTATCTCTTCAAGCTCATCATAGTGGGCCTAGTAGCACTTTACTTTTAATGATACCAACAATCACAATTTTCTAATAGCGCATGTCTACATATCCAATACTATTTACAGGTTTTCCATTCCTCTATGATTTCAATCGCTTAACTCCTAGAAATGTCATTTGATGACATTAGGCAGAACTTCTATTGATGGTGGCACAACTCACCATTGGTACAAAAATTACAACAATGGCAGTGTTTTATGACTGTAGAATTATGACTGAGGATGACTGGCGATTGCTTGTAATCATATTTTTTAAGGTAAAAAAAATATAACTGCAAATATAACTACAAGTCATATTTTAGCCTTATACATCAAGGCCGTATAGTATATGGCCATTGGGAACACCAAAATACTTCATAGAGAACGGTAGGGAACATATTTAGAGAATGCCCAGTCATATTTTCTAGTCAAAATTTTTCTTTAGTCATATTTTGCAATCACATCTCCATGATAATAAGATTTTCTTTTAGGGCAACTCCAAAACACTTTGGGTAGGGAATATGTTTAGAAATTACCTAGTCATATTTTTCCTTAGTCATATTATGTAGTCATATTTTTTTAAAGTCACTTTTTTGTAGTTGCCACTAATTTAAGATTTTGAAACCTTCGTTGCCACTAAATTAGGGTTTTGAAATCCTAGCCACCACTTTTTGTAGCCACTCCTCTTTTTGCCCCTTCTTCTTTCTTTTTTATTCCTTCTTCTTTGTTTTTATTGCTTTTTAAGTTTTGTTTCTTGTTGCCTCTTAAATTTTTCTTCTTCTTGCTGCTTCTTACTTCTTCTTCCTACTTAACTTTTGCTTCTTCTTCTTTCTTAGGTTTTGCTTCTTCTTGCCTTTTAACTTTTATTTCTTTTTTGTTATTAAGTTTTGCTTCTTTTTACTTCTTAAGTATTTCTTCTTCTTGCTTCTTAAGTTTTGCTTTTTAGGTTTTGCTTCTTCTTCTTTCTTAGATTTCATTTCTTCTTCCTTTTTAAGTTTTGCTCCTTCCTTTTAGATTTTGCTTCTTCTTGCCTCCTAACTTTTGCTTCTTCTTCCATCTTAGATTTTGTTTCTTCTTCCATCTTAGAACTTACTTCTTCTTGTTTTTTAACATTTGTTTCTTCTTCCTTCTTAGGTTTTGCTTCTTCTTGCCTCTTAGTCATATTTTGTAGTCATAATGTCACTTAATTTTTGCTTCTTCTTTTTTGCCACTTTTTGCTTTTTAGTCCCTCTATCATCATTGTATTTTTTTTGGTTATTTATAATTTTTGAATATATAATGATTATAAATTTTTTTTTATCTTAAACATGTTTACATATTTTGTAGTGCTTTAAATCTTTGAAGTTTGAATTATATTGTTCATTTATTGAAAACTAACCTTCTTATTTATACATGTAGGCATTGGAGGTTGAAATGAAGTTATTGAAGGCTAATACAAAAGAGGTAACATCTTTATATTTTTGTTGAAATATAAGTTCTACAAGTATGTGGAAATATACAATATAAAGAACCATTGTGATATTTTTGTGTTAGTAACTAATAAATGTTATTGAAAAAAATCACATTTTTTCTTATATTTGACTTTCTAATGTGATTAATTTTTGCCCATTTAAGACATCGTATGTATTCATTTTTAATTAGATGGATTCTCTTACTTAACTATTAAATTATGTTGATGTATGACTACTCATAATCGTTTTGCAAATCATCAAAAAATATGACTGAAAAGAATTGTTTTACACATCATTCAAAAATATAACTGAGAAAAATCATATTTCACGTTTTTAAAAAATATGACTCACCGTAGTCATATTCCTCATCAACCAAACATATGACTCATTGCAGTCACATTCTACATGAACAAAAAATATGACTCACCGTATTCATATTCCGTGTCATCAAAAAATATGACTCACCACAATTATATTCTACATCACTACAAAATATGACTCACCATAGTCATATTTCACATCACTACAAATTATGACTCACCGTAGTTATATTCCATGTCATCAAAAAATATAACTCCTTGTAGTCATATTCCATGTCATCAAAAAATATGACTTATTGCAGTTATATTCCATGTCATCAAAAATATAACTCATCATAGTCATGTTTCACGTAGGATTTTTTTGTTTGCCCGGACAACTCAAGAAAAAGTTAAACCCCCCTTAGGATAGTCAAAGTATACGCCATATTGGCATATTATGGCTAAATATAGGTATTTATACCCCTCAATCCATATGACTATCAATATGACTAATGTCTGAAGCGACTGCTTTTAAATGACTGGGGTTAGTCATATTCCGAGTCATCTACAGTGATTTTTGCATGAGTCATATTTTTGATTTTACGACTCATTGCAGTCATATTTTACAGTCATAAAACACTACTTTTGTTGTAGTGAAACCATCTTTAAAGAGTATCCAACTCCCTACTAGGCCCAAGCACCTTCACTTTCGGGCTCACATTGGGATCCACTAATTAGGACTGAATGTCATATTCTAAGATGGAGTTGGACACCATCAAACCAATATCAAAGGGTATCTAAGAGTACTTCATGATAACACAAAGGTGGTGGTGAGGCTCCATCACCAACCTCACCATCCATAGGCACTATGGCTCATGATGGCACTATAGAGACCATCCATCTTTTTAGTTTCTTAGCTACAGGTTTCGACAGACACTCCTTTATTATAGATCTTGTAGATGGCCAAGTTGGATTATAAAGTGAGGAATTTTTTTGCATTTACTAGTGTATTTTGGACTTTTTTGTGTGATTTCAAGTCGGTTTTCAGTCCTATTTGGGTCAATTTGTCCAACTGGTTATGTTAATTTGAGCTTGTTTTGTGCTTACCGAGTTGATTTGTTTTGAGTTTAATCCAGGTTGAGTTCCTTGTGTCAATTTGAGTTGGCTTTCCTTGTGAGGTAAATTTTTCCTTTGGGAATATTAAGTTGTGGTTGTGGTGCTGATTGAATTTGTTTTGGGTTATGGATTCCGAGTTGGATGGGTTTGGTGCAATCCAGTTGAGTTAGTCGGAAGGTTATTCCAAATTGGATCAGTCTGGTGTTTGATTGCAGTTTCCAATTTGGATGTCTAATCAAGGGTCCAAGTAAGCAATGTGGCACTTAATTCGTCCTAGTTGGAATTTCAGTTGATTTGGGAAGTTCAGCCGAGTTGGTTGAGGTAGTTGGTCTTCGTCTCTCTCGGCTCCTATTTGGTCTGATTTTTCTTTCATTTTCTTTTACCCATTGTCGAGCGAATTTCCAATGTGTGTCCCGGCCAGTTGTGCTGTGTATTTTGTTTTCTTGTGTGTGTTCTTGTGTCGAGTGTGATTCCCAGTTGGGAGTTGTGTCTGTCAATGTTGATCCAAGGTCGGATCGGTCTGAGTGTGTCTATGTCCTAGTTGGAAGTATGTGCTGAAATTGAAGATTGTCATTAGATAGTGGAGAAAGAAAGGAATTGGATTTGAGATTAGCAAGTTAGAATTGCAAGATTCAAATGATGAAGATAGTTGTATACTATAAGAAGTAGAACAATGATTGAATTGTAAACGGTGATTTCATCACCAATTTGGAGTTATAAAAAAAATAAAGAAATAAAGAAATAAAAATATTTTAAAATCAATTTGATGTATGTGAATTTATTTTGTAATGTCGTTGTAGTCTCAATGATTGCTAAATTTCTAAATTGGATCTTGGTTTTCTATTTGAAAATTGAATTTCCTATTTTAGAAATTAGTCCTATTAGCAAATTAATCCTACTTAACCATCTCCCTCGGAACAAACTTATTATACTAATAGGATAATTCCCCAATAGGTCATTATCCTTCTTCAATAGATCTTTCCAACATCCAAAACGCATTCTCCATTTAGAATACCATCCAACTCCCCATGTCTAAGCTTCAAAACTAGGCTCTAATGTCTTGATTTTCGATAGTATTTTCTTCAAAGTTTTTTATATGTTTTTTTGGCAAAGTTTCTAGCAATCTTTTTGACATAGTTATTGATACTAAAGTGTCAAAGAAAGTATCAAAGAAATGTTATTAAGAGTGGCAAAAAGATTGTTGAAAAGATTATTAAAAAGAGTGTTGAGAGGCTAGTGTAAAAAAAAATGACAAAAAGAGTGAATAAAGATGTCCAAAGATAACATCTTTTTTCTATGAAGTGCACATTAATATTTAATTGCCTTCTGATTTTCCTTAAAAGACATGTAGAAATAGCTATAATACACTTTAATTCATGTCTTTTTAACTCTTATGAATTAACTATGAATTTTGGAAATTGGAATTGGAGTGATGTAAAAGTGTTCCTACAATAAGTACCCAAAGTTGTCAAAATAAGAAATTCAACATAAATAAAGGCACATTCTTCAAGAAAAAATATTTGAATAATATTAGAAATTGAAAATCACAAAGTTACAAAATAAATGAATTTTTGAAAAACATGTAATTACTATAAATTTTCAAAGAGGAAGCTCCTTATGCTATTGAAATTGTCACATAGCCTAATTATAAAATTGAAATTTAGAGAATCAAGAATCAACTAATCACAATCAAATATGGAAATGGTTTAATTGTACTTCAAAGGACACTTTCAATTGAAGTCTACTTGTTAAGATTTTGTATATGAATGTTTTTGGGTGTTATCACTTCATTGAATTTCCCTTGTGATCTCAAGAAGAATTCTAATGTGAAATTCCAAAAATTCACCTTCCACAAAAAACACATTCATCCAAATTCTCTTGCCGTTGCTTTAACTCAAGGAATCGACCACTCACTAGGATTTGGGAGAAATACGCCCTCTTTATTGGTTTTTTAACCTTTCCAATGAGTTTTTTTTTTCTAAAACCTCCATCATTCCTTCTACAATGAAAACTTTTATATGTACTTTTGTATTAGAGGGTACTTTAAGAACAAAGGTGGTTTTAGCAAATCCTACCAAACACATTACATGCAAGCAAATCTTACATTTTAACTTTAACAAATTGTAAGCGAATCATAATATTATTAAGCACATTGCTTTTGATCCATTACTTGAAGTAAAAAATTGTGTATAAGGTAGAAGCACCTATTTTTGTCCTTGTATTCAATTCCATCATCATGTACCAATGGAGTGCATTCAAAAAAGAAAATATGCACCATTGGTACATAATGATGGTTTAGTGGATACAAAATTAAGAATGCGTGTGCTTACTTCAATGCTTGAGCTTTAGCCCATGGTAAACAAAGAATGAAAGAAGAGTCCATGTGCTCAACATCTTCATCCAATGACACCTTAAAAATTTTATTCTTTTTGATGTAGTTCAATACAATGAAATAATTCATGTTCTAAGATCTATAAATAAATCCCATTCAAGTTTGCTGCTTTATATTTAGAACTATTTAGATATGGTTTTTAGATTCACTCATTTTTAGAGAAGGTGTGGCAATGACAAGGACAAATCAACAAGGGCATGTGAAGTGGAAGGAAATGGAGAAAGGACCAAAAAATCATTCTTTTTGCCTTTCCTCTAAATAGGTTAAAAAATCTTGGGGAGCTTACAAGGTTCTAAGTCCATTGAATATTAGGATAGCTCAAATAGATGCCTCATGGCAATCCTTGTAAGCATCAATACCTCCATTAGGTTATTAATTAACATCCACTTACAAGTTTTGCAACATATGAGGTTTGATGCACCAAGGCTCCTACTATGGAAGAACCTCCCTTATTGGACCTAACAATCCTTATTGTGAGGTTCTTCCATTGTGCATATGTAGAGTATAGGTATATTGAGTGAAATTTTTTCCCATGCAAAGAAATAGATTTAAGAAGAATTGTACTTATAATGGAATAATGTATAAATGTTAAATCCTTAATCAAAAGTGAATGATAAATAAGGAGAGGTGACCTTTAACCTAGAATAAATGATTAATGGATGAACATCCAACCAATTACTTTATCTTTTACACGTAGATAAAATACTCTTAACCCTTGAAAGGCCCTTGGAGTCCTATACAACTTGTATTTAGCTTTATAACTCTTCAATTATGGTTTAATATACAAATTGTGATACATTGTTGTTTAGGTACTAGCATGATCATTAATTTACTTCATATTGAAAAATCATTGATCAATGTTTTTCTAATCAAATACCACTAAATTCATAATACATTATATGACTGTAAAAATCTTTCAAGACTAACTATAGACATCCTTGGTCTATTGATGAATACTTTTATATTTGGATCCAACCATCGAATAATCAAAAGCAATTCCAAATCCTTCTATATTCTTATCAAACATACACTACATCTATTCATGAGAGAGTAGAGTCAATTTGGGGCATACATATTATATTCCAAAAATATATTAAATGAGAATCTAGAATACCCTTTGACTTCCAACATGATCTAATAAAACTATTAGAAATCAATAACAAACACCGTGTTCAAACCTTTATTCAAATAATTTTAGGTAATATTACTTCATTGCATGTTATTATCAGTAGCTTTGTCTCTCACCTTATAAAGGATGTCTGCAAGCTTATACATAGTGCCCAAAAAAAAATCTCCACCATTACAAATACTATCCCCATTTAGTATCTATAAAGAATCCAACAAGTACATGCAATGGCAACCAAGGTCAAGATTGTCTCTAGAAGTACTAGTATGGTAGGAATGCTACGCACCCAACCAATTTCACACATCCATTTCCAAGCAACCTTGTTTGGACATTCGAGGATGAATCCTAGAAATAAGGCTATAATTGCAATGCCCCACAAGTCACTTATAATGGATATCATCCATGTATATCCATAAAGTTTTAATTGCCACCTATGGGCTATATTAGGCACCATCACAAGAGGTTGGATTGATATAGTTGCCATCAAGGTCTCCTAACATACATTTGCATGAAAATTTGATCATCTCACATATTATTTGAAGGATACTCTAGTCATTAGGACACATTCACACCAAAAGTGATGAAAAGGTGGCAGGAATTGATGGGTGTACAAGGAGTTTAAAACATAACCCATATGAAGAAAAGAATTTCTCCATTGGTTCAAAGTTTGTTTTCACAAGGGAGTTAATCTCCACTCATTGTCTTTGGTCATTGTTTATAATTTGAATAATGGAATATAAAGCAACAACATTCATGGCTTCATGGAACATTAGTATTACAATTTCAAAATAATTGAAATGAATGGTAGAAACTTACTTCAATCAAGTAGTTACTCCAAAGTGTCACAAGTCCTTGTTGTAGTTCAATACTAGACTCTTCCTTTGAATGGAAGAACAACGGCCATGTCTCCAATTGAGTTTTAGGCCCTTTAAATAAGATTGCAAAATCCAATTTAATCAACTTTTTGGCCATAGGATTGTCATCTAACGTGTCTAAGCACAACCACTCTACTTTTGAAAGTTCATCTTCACTCTGAACTTGGTAACCACTTTCATCTTTAGTATCAAGCTCCCCTATGTCTATCCACATACAACCAAGAAACATATATGTATCATGGTGAAAGAAAAACATTACGTAGTTTTATAAATATACAAAATTGTCTTAATTCACATAGTTATAAGAAAAATACATAACATTCTTGAATAGAGAGTCTCATGATCCTTCTACACTCTAATTGTACCAAAAATAACTCAAGACAATGGGTGACAATCCATAGGCAAGCTTCAATTCAAGATTATTTAAGAGTGAAAGGAGGCTCAATTCATGCAAAGCACATGCTCCCCTACCATGAAGTTCAAGAATGTGAAATAATAAGAGGAATGGGCTAGAAGTATACAAGGCAATCTCACTACATTGGCAAGGAAAATATTGTTAAATAATCCATACAAGTAGCGTTCTTGAGCTTTACCACAATTTGAAGCATTTGCGTTGTATTCTTCATCTGATTTGAATGATCGGCGGATGGGCACTTGTGTCATAGGCAATGGATTTGAATGTGTAGCCATGATGTGTGGTAAGCTGTTGTAGACTTTCAGCCTGTGGGAAAACTTTGAAATGTCAGCCACTAGTAGGACTCGTTGAAGATCAACTTACTCCAGCATTTTCTTGTTTAATTTGTTATTGCCTCCCAAGAGAACATTCCAATAGACGAACCTAACCACCCAAATTCTGTGGATCAAAATCTACATTTCTTGTCAAATTAACAACATTGTTACATCTCCAAAATTTGGCAGTATCGATTCTCAAGTAGCCAAATTCAAGCTCAAATAACCCCCCTGCCGTTTCCCAACACTAATCTGTAGCAGAAAGCTTCCTTCCTGCATGAGAGCTCCAACTCCTTTGATACCCTCAATACTTGCGAAGATAAAAAAACAAAAACACGTTCATTCACTAGTTAGGAGCTTCACTAAAAATTACATATTTTCTTGAGGATAGACTTGACATGAGTTGTATTGATTGGGATGAAATCTCTCAAAGAAAGCCAAACTTGACACGGGAATACAGTTTGCAATAAGTTGTTCGAAGCATGAAAACCCTCGTGATCACGAAATCTCTGAACCCTTAAGCACAGAAACAAAATTCGTCGACTTCGAGTATCAGTAATTAGAAGCCCTGGAGGAATCGTGGCGTACCCACCTTAATCACGCAAGCTCCCCCTTGCAACTCCTCCTCAGATACCTCGTGAACCTCCTGTGCTGAAATTTACCATTCATATAATCAAACCAAGAAAATTGGCCGCATGGTACCTCGAAGCACTCCACTGCAAGAATGGCTCTCCACACTCTATTAACAGCGAGCTCCAGCCAAGCTTTCGCTGCAGAATCACTCACAGAGAAGGGTGTCTCCTAAGGATGGACTTGCAAGTCTTCAACACAAGCCTTGTTATAATTTTTGGAGCTGAAAGTAACTCGGCCTGTGAAGAATAGTCTTCTAGGAAGTCATCGTTCACTGAATATGAATAAGACTGTGACGAACACTCCTCTGTCTTCATTACTCAGCAAGGAGGTTGTGTCCTTCTAGGGTTTAGGGTTGAAACCCTAAAGTCACTCATTCAAACACTTTTTTAAACCTTGGAAGTCGTTCATCAATCCTCAACAGAGTTGCAGGGTTTAAAGTGTGGGTTCCAATAAAGTGGTCTACAATAGAGTAACTCTGCACTTAATTTTAACCTATTTACAAAACCGTCCCATCTACAATCTTACCTACAAAGTATACCTTCTTGAAAATGAGAGTTGAGTTCCAACAAAATTTTAAACCACTTAATTTGGGGAATTGTTTCTTCTAACAATGCAATTTTAGGTATAGTTAACTTATGAAGTGTGAAGAATGTAATCCTTCAAATATTTCATTGAGGACATCATGCGTTTCACACTTATATCCTTCTTGCACTTTAAGGTGTGTACACCCCAAATCACACCTTGCCTAAAACTACCAAATCACACTTTGTGTACATCTCCAAAGTCAATATGTAGTTATATACCTATGTTGAAGAAATGATTATAGAACATCTACCAAAAAAACCTTTGACCTTTCATAACCTTTGCCACTAATGTCACGTTATTTGGTACATTGGAACTTCCTTCCACTTGTCAACAAGAAAATTTGAAAATATGACCAACTTAATAATAGAAAATAGGGATAGTAGCAAAGAGTGGTGGTTTTGGAGTACCCACCTTAATAAAAAGAACATTGCCATCATGGGGTAGTGAAATCTCCACGGGAAGCAAAGCATGGCAAGCTTTGTGAAATGAAAGGGCCAAGTAAGTTGGAACCTCCTACAACGGGTCAAGATTTAAACATTTTTGTCCTTATATTTCTGCCATCTTTTTATAATTGCATTTAATTCACATTCAAATTTGAAGTTCTAAGCAAGGAAAAGAACACATAAATCAAGGAAATGAACTCAAAAATCAATTAATTCCCACCTCACTCAAAACTTCCCCGTCTACACAAAGTTCAAGTACTTTGTTTAAAATTTGTCACGCTTGGGGCTTGGAAAATTGCACCCAATGCCACAGTGGAGTTTGTTTTGGCTCCTAGCTTTGGCTAGATGTAGTGAGTGTGGGTAGGAATGCTCTAACACTGCAACACATGCAAGAATCAATAAGTATACAATTTTCTTAGCAATCCCTTAACGATAGAATTATTCTCTTACGCTTGTATAACATGACGTAACCATTAATTTTTTATTCTTTTAATTTCTTATAAGCACTTTGATTCCAAGTTAATTTCATGTCCCATTAGTATATTGTTGCTACAACCAAAATAAAATTAATTTTTTAAAAAATAATTTAAAAACACTTCAAAATCAATATTTTTTTGTTGTGAATTGGAACATCATGAAATAGAGTCTATGCACCCCTCTTCGTAGATAGCTTTTCGACAGTATTAAAAATGTAACCAAAGAATGCATAGTCTAAGAGATCTCAACATAACTAACAAAACAAACAATCCTAAAGCCTCAAGGGTGTTTTCTATCAAAAACCACTTAGAACTACCACTTTGTTGTGTTTACCTAAGAAAACCAAAAGAATATATTTTTTCAAAATCTAATTTTTGGATTTTGTACTTAACTTGTTTGAGAACATGTGGTAAAATTTTCATCAAATTGAAAGAAAAACTAAATCATTAATAGCTTTAAGATGGAATTGACATATGATAATCCCAGTAGTGAGATTGTTCTAGAAAGCAAACCTAACCTTATTTAAATTTTATTTTGAAAAATTGTTAAAATTGCATTCACAAATGAATCCTATAAGTTATTTTTTCAAGAAGATGCTTAGATTGTCTGAAAAACTAAGATTGTCCATAACTTTTTCATAACTAGTCCAAATGGAATGAATCAAAGTTTCAAATGTAGACAAAAATATAAGATTTTAAGAAAAAATATTTTGACTTTTTCTGATTTTTTTGTACTACCCATTGACTTTTGTTTTTGGCTTATTGTACCATAACTTTTTCTCCTAGGCACCAATTGAAACAAAAATTATATATTCACAAAGCTCCACAACCTCAAAAAATCTCGAAAACATTCACTACAAATTGAGACAATAAGAACCTACCCAGACCTAAATTGTCCCCCAAAGGAATAAATGGTCCTTCAAGGGTTAAGATATGGATTGGTTGGTATGGATTGATATGGATTGGATCATTGAGCTTAAATTGAACAATGCCGGAATGAACTCCAAGAAATGCTTGAAAGTTAGCATTTCTAGAGACCTATGTTCTTGGTCTCAAAGTACACATCGAAGTATGAGAAGATCTATCATTGCTGAAAACTACCAAAATTTGGAGAAAGGCTCTTTCTCCGACAGCTCTGGATAATCTAAACGACATTGAACAAATCATTCAACAAGCCAACGACACACCGACGATAAATAATGTATACAAATAATGGTATGAATCATACCTATTCAGTATCGTAGGTGTTCATTGTATATACAAAAACACTTCTCAATACAATTATAAGCACTAGACAGAAAACAATACATCAACATCAAGAAGGCCATGACACTGGAACATGGGTAATCAACCCAGTCAAAGGTTCCTAACAATTTTTAAAACTAAATGAACATCAAGGAAACCACCAGGTCCCTTTTAGGCCACCATCTACATTAGGTCCTCACCAATTATTGAGATGCAACATCAGCCTTGCCCAACTCAGATGTTAATTCTGATCACCGACCTTTGTCCATCCACGAATTACATACTGTTACAGTCCTATCCAATAGACTAATGACTTTCTAATAGCATTAGCACAGGAGCATTCGTCAAGCTCAAAAACTTCTCGTGACTGCTTTACCACCCCCACCACTACCAGCACCATACGTAAAACCAGATTTCAACAAACTGTAAGGCCAGCCATGACTACTTTCTTAAGCATCAGAGTGGTATGAGGTAGTCCTCCCAGAGTCCTTCTCCAAGGAGGATGATACCGGAACAGCATGTCCTTGCAAGTTATGCCCCAATCCATATGCCTTCGGTGCACCCACAAATCTCACATCGGCAGTGATCTCCCCGGGCCGGGTGGCCATCTCCTCAGCCTCCTCAACATGTGACTTCCCATTGCGACCATCTACATCCAACTTCTTCTGGGAATCACTCCTGGAAACCAGGTTCGAGGTTGGCCGCCCTGTCAAAGGATTCCTTGTCTCTGCTAGATGAAAAACTTCATTCGAAGAGTCCGTCCGCTGAGACCCTGGTGAAATTGGCTGCCCAACTTCACCATACGAGGCCCCTTTCGCCCTTCGTCGATTCCGCAGGCTCAGCATGGCTTGCTCATGCCTCTGGTGCATCTCCCGCAGCTCCTGCTCCTGCTTCTGCGCCAAATACTCCAGCTCTCGGGAAATCACTTCATCGTCATCATCCACCCCTGAAAGAGGCATTTCATCCTGAATACTACTATCTAGTCTTTCCTGGTCCTGATGCAGAACTTCCCATGGTTCATGAGAGTATGAAGAAGTTCCCATATTCCTCCGGATTTCTACCAACTCGTTGAAGCTCCCACTCCAGCGGCTCCGCCCCTCCTGTTTCGAGCTCGATGCAGGCGACCCTTCGTCTGGTGACACGTCATACTTTGAACCCTGGTCGTCAATGTCATCTCGCTCCTCTGACGACTCACTAGTAAAGATGGGCTCTGAACCACGTCGAGAACTGGCTCGGGCAGGGTACGTCACTTCTTCGAAACGCCCATGCATTGTACCCTCCACCATCCTCGGAGGGGAAGCAGCGACAAGATGGCTGATTCTACCACCAGCAAACAGAGAAGCACAAAAAATGGAATAAATTAACCCCTTGCTTTTACTCCATGAGTACAATCATCTCACAAGATTATGCAATGCTAGTTCATCAAAACAAAATTCACGTCGTATCCGAAGCCATACCTAGGAGACATGGAGCGAGCCTTCCAACTAGAAGAGGGCAAATCTTCAAGCACAGAATCGTCTGAACCCACCACTTCGGATCCATCAGCTGCGGTTGTGTATGCAACGTCTGGGTCCGGCCCTCCGTCATCCACGGCAACCCCAGGTCGCCATGCCGGAACAAGAGCCAATATCTCTGCATCAATCATCTCAGCAATGGTTGTTACATCTTGGTCCGACAAGTCCAGCTCCGCCACCATCTCACTAGCAACGCACATTGCAGTATCACCCTCTATGTCGAAAGGGAAGTGGATGTTGCGGCTATGACCTGCACAACAGAGATAATGATTATATTGGAATCCTTCATCATGATAAACAACTCTTTTCCATAAGACGCGTACCAACTACCATATCTTCAAACACTCACCGTCATGATCAGCAATTCGTAGTCTCAAGAATATAGTAACGTCATCTTTCCTTTTTCCTTTCACTCGGAAATCCCGGCTGCTTCTCCGGACACGGTCTTTGGAATACCGAGTGCTCCCAGAAGGATCATCATCGTCATCAGAACGTCTTCCGGAAGACAATGCTGGCAACCTTCTCGAACCACTTTGTGACCTCTCTTCTTCACGGCTTTTTCTCTCATTCCCGTCATTATGTGACTTCAGGCTATTATACAATTCCCCGGCCTTGAGGCTCGGTACGCGATTCTCGCAAATCACCCCAAGTTCCTCAAAATCGTCAGCTCGAGTTTTTGACAGAGTAATGGTAGGAAGGCATTCTATAGCCTCACGATCTCCATCGGACTGCAGAAACGGATCCATCAGGAGCTCCCTTGCAGGGAGTCTTCTCGACGCAGTGGCTAGGCATTTCTCCACAAAAGCCCGGACTTCAGGGTCCTTCACTTTCTCCAGTGCTGCAGGTTTCTTCCCCTGCATACAGATGCCAAGTATCAGAATTAACCATGAAAAACGAGTGAGAAAATTGTTCCTTTATCAACACGCCCCTGGACAATAGGCCAGCAACTGCGATACTCCAGACTCTAAGGTAAGTCGATACTACCAACAAAGAAGATTGCATGAACTCGAGCTCTTCTCTTGCGCACTTTGGAAGAGTTCAAATAAACCGAAACTACTGTCTCGATCAGATTAGGATCTTACCGATGAAACTTTCTTGTAGATCTGAGCAGCATTAGTACATTCGCTGTACGGGTATTCAAAAGTCACCATCTCCAGCAAGCACATCCCAAACGAGTATATGTCAACCAGCTCATTGTATTCTTCTTCATACAGCTCAGGAGCCATAAACTCGGGTGTACCTGAAAAAACAGTGTACTAATAGGAATCAGCTTGACAAATTTCGTCACTGATTCCCAACAGCGACACCAAATCAACGTACGGTCAGATAAAAGTGAGTATCAGTGTACTTCTATTACAGTGGATTCAACAATGTACAGCTGAGTTAAGCTTCAAATATACTCGTAAACAATGAAAAATCACACTCACCGATAACACTGTGAGCAGCATGTGCCTGACGAAGGATCGCCGCAAGCCCGAGATCCCCAATCTTCACTTCCCCCTGATTGCCGTTCACAAATATGTTGTCGCACTTCAAGTCACGATGTATGATGGGGGGATCATGGCTATGAAGATATAGCAGACCCCGCAATATCTGCCTCGACCAATTCTTCACCGCTTTGATGTCCACATGCTTGTGCTTCTTGCGGTACCTGCCAACCCATTCAAGTTCAATATTCATACTATAATGATAGACAACACCCAGCTCTACGCTCTGTAGTTCTTAGCCGTTATCAGCGTGATCAAATTCACCCACGTCCAATATCGTATGCAGCAAAAAATATCAATAAGTGACTGAGTCGGAACACATACTGCCTCAAAGTGCCTGAAGTGAAAATTTCTGTGATGAAATTCACGTTCTTCGTCTTAGTGTCAACCCATGAATTATACAGCTTGATGATGTTCTTGTGTTTTAAAGTTTTCAACAGGTGCACCTCAGAGTAAAGTCGCTCCAAGTCCTCAGGGCTCTGCAGAACATCTTGTACTTTCACCTGGTTCCAAGCTACCTCGATACCCTCAACCTCGTCAAATGCCCTGTAGCTGTATAGAACAAAACACAAAAGAACAAAACACTCAATACAGAATTCTCCGCCCATCTAGGCAGTGACCAAAAGCTCTACAGATGTCGTAATTAATGTACACCTAAGGCCCGTGGGCAACAAAATGTCCGTTGCTAGAAACTGATAGGATCCACTACATGGGATGCTCACGTCAAGACTGATGTGGAGGACGAAGTGTTAGTTGAAGTAAACCACAACAAGAAACATGATCACAAATGACTATAAAAAAGCTACTCCCTCTGTCTCAAAATAAGACCGGTGCTTCCTTTGTAAATACAAAGGAAACACCGGTCTTACTTTGAGACAGAGGGAGTACCAAAGAACGTCAGCCTCAAAAAGTCTTGCCAGGTAAGCAAAATGCATGGAAAAATAGAAATTCCTGTAATTTCCCACTTGCTTACATGCAAGCAGCAATAGCGAATCTAGTTTCCAAGTGAAAGCAAGATACTGCTATGTAAACATTTCAAAATTAAAATTCTGGACTTACACTGTCTTGAAGGCCCCTTTGCCCAATACCTCCGCATACTGTAACAACACCCAAACCCGAGATTCACAAATCAATGAACAAAAAAAGGATTTCCCAAATTCAACAATGCATTGACGATTCATTATCTCTCGCTCTTACAGATTCGCTGATCTGCTGTTCAGAAACAAACTCAACTGTCTCACAAAACCAATTCAAAGGATGACAAGGTTGTATCACGTTAACATAAACTACTAGGACAACACACGTTCTTCGAACTGAAACCACATAACATACCCGTCCATAACGTTCAGTTGGGTCAACTTCAACGAATTCGACATCATCCCCGTCTTTATCGTCAGGAGGGTCAACTGAGCTCATGGCGTCACTCTCCGACTTGTTCTCTTGTTTATTTGGCATCCTGTCGTTTCCTTTGGTAATCTCGTGGCCACCTCCTGATAAACGAGGTGCCGTACTATTAAAGCCAAAATAAACAAGCCGCACAACACACCGTGGATGATCTTTCAATACAAACCGTTCATCGACTTACTCTACGAATACCAATTGTGGACCCCAATGCCCCCGCAAATAGCATCATGCAGGACGAAACAATAACTTCTGCAATCGTCACAAAGTTCTACCTTTGGTTTCGGGACAACAAACTCAAAGCTACAACGTTATCGATCCAAGCTTTACGCAACAATTCGAACCCTCTGCTACACGAATTCGAGAACCACCGAATTTACTGCTGACATCTAAACTGTTTCTTGTAAAGCTTCTACAGGCCATCTCCCTAGCGCTCAGATTCTAACACAGCCACATTTCGAATCCACTAAAATTTTCAGATCCCCCAAACCACATTGGCTTCAGCTGAACTCTCCAAATTGACAGAAATACCCGCATGCAGAGCAGCGCCACTCTGAACACACCGAAAACACTCATAATCGAAAACTCAACTTCACGGGGTCCATCACGGTCGTCACAAATCTCAATTCCATCCTAAATTTCACAAAAGGCCGTGCGCCTTGGACACACAGCCCCCGATGCACCACCCCGATTTAACCTAATCAAGAGGTTGCCGAAACTTACGAGTCCGAAACCCCGAGATCCTCTTGTACCAAACCGAATTCCAATGCAAATTCTTCCCCTGCTGCCTGCTCCCCCCCAACCTAACCCTAAAAGCAGTTACTCGTATCGACCGTGGTCTTGCGCATCACCACCTCGCCAGCCCGCCACCACCGACATCCTTCACGGAGGTCCGCTTCTCGTCCGATCACACCGCAAACTCCCCCGTCGTTCGCCTCCCACGACTCGATCTGTCCAAACCCCCGTCGATCACTCCATACGTCTACCACAACTCAATTTCAGCATTCGGGCTGGACCTGCACAACCCGCTCGACCTCCCGCACTTCGTACATTCAACTATTAGTGTCTTCTGCGAGGAGCCACGAGATTTCCACTCGAAAGACTCAAGGACAGAACTTGGGCTCGTGTGAAGTGAACTCTGCACCATATGAGGCAGCGGAAAGGACAAGTAGGAGAGGAAGGAATTGACGAGATTCAAGGCGGTGAGTAGAACGGCGAGGGGAGCAGTGGCGACAGGGAAAGGGTAACTTATTAGTGACGACGGGAGACGCAAGAGGAGCAGGGCCAGCAGCAAACCAGCGAGGGCACCTTCTGCTGGGCTGCGGCTACAGTAGGGCTCTGGGCCATGCACGGACGCAGTCAGCCAGGATGGGGCGTCCCCGTACAAACCACGCGGCTAACCGCGCGGGAGACCAGGTGGTCAGGTGGAGACCCGTGTACCCGGGAATCCAAGAGACGAGTCGCCCCGGGCGTACGCTCGGGTCAGTTTCGTAAATAATTAAGCAAAATTTGAAGGTGTTCAAAATATAATAAATTTGCCGACCCATATTCAAAATATATAGATATATAGATATACATATTTTAAAGTTTTTTTTTCATTTTAAAATTTAGATTATTATATTAATATGTCATGTATTGTTGCCACAACCAAAATGTAAGTAAAAATAATTTCTAATTTTTTAACTCACAAATTTCAATAATTGTGGGTCGAAATGTCATGAAACAAAGCCCGTACACCACTACTTGTTGAGAGCTTTCCAACAGTACTAAAAACATGATCAAGGAATGCACAAGTGAGGAGACCTCAACATAACAAATAACCTCACCTGATAGATGGATTATAGTGTGTCCTATGCCGTTGATACAACCAAAGAAAAAAAAATTCTTAATTTCTTTAACCAAAAATAATTCAAAAATCCATAACTTTCATACCATATATTGAAATGCCATGAAAAAAGTCCATGCATCCTTCCTTGCCAAGGTTTTTCCAACTATGTAAAGCATGCAACTAGGGGACACATAGTCCGGGGATCTCAATGTAACAAACAAACAAATAAACAATCTATCTGGATGGATAATTAGAATTTATTCAAGAAATTTGAAATTTAATTCCTAAAGTCTTGAGGCATAATTTTAGGCTATTTTCCACTTTGGAGCACACCCTTTCGGATGCAATATTTTTTGAATTCTTGAAATTTTTTTTACCACTAGTGTTCTTCACTACTACCTTGATGCCTAGAAAATTTTACAACAATCCAAGTAGGAGTTAAAAAGTTATGCCTCAAAAGGACATTTTTTTCAAACTACAAACAATTTAGGCAGTCATATATAAAAGTGAAAAATGGCACAAAATCATGCCTTATGGCTTTGAGTACTTAAAAATGACATTTTATGTGGTCTGAATTTCTAAATTAGTCCATTTGGGCTCACAAGTGTTGAAACTGACTTGGGAATACAATATTATGGTTTTCAAAGAAAATTCAATATTTTGGAAAAAATTCCAATCCAAGTAATACAATTGTTGCAACTTTTGCACTACTCCTTAGTTGCATAAGAAAATGAGATTTTTTTAATTTGGAGGAATTGGATTTGAATCTCAATAGTACTTCCAAACTGTGGACAAGAATGTAAAAGTGACAATCCATTTGGATGAGCATGTGGCAATGGATCAGGACATTGTATACTTAATATGTTAAAAAGTAGATGTAAGTTTAGTAATAAAATTTTAGTAATAAAAATTAGAGTCTTAGAATGAATTTTCAACACTATAATGAATTTATAACAATTTTAATTTTTCAAGAATAAATTCTTAAAATTAAATAATCTAATCCATCCATTAAGATAGGTTGTTTTGTTTTGTTTGTTCGATACAGTGAGATCTCCTAGACCATGCATCTCCTAGTGATGTGCTTGGTACAATCAGAAAGCTCTCAATAAGGAGGGGTGCACTAACTTTGTTTCGTGATGTTTGGACCTACATTGTGAAAGTTATTGAATTGCAGAGTTTTTATGAGTTAGAAAATTAGAAAATTACTTTTAGGCTTTGGCAACAACACATGGCGCACCATTGTATATGAAGATCAAATAGCACTACTAGAAAATTTTGTATTTTTGTTGTTTTGGTCGCGTTGATCCGGTCAAAATCTGACAGAAATCTATTGGTTTTAACAGATTTCTGTCAGATTTTGACCGGATCAACGCGACCAAAACAACAAAAATACAAAATTTTCTAGTAGTGTAGTTGGTAAAAATGTTAAGTGTGTTTTGGTTTTGTTAGGCCAAGGAAGTTTTTGCTTTGAAAATTTGCATATTTTTTAGTATGATATTTGAGGCTCTACTCAAATATAAAACTCTTCAAGGTATGTACAATCAATAATCATCACCTACTTTAAATATTTATTCAAATAATAATAGAAATTATGGGGCTTAATAGTCTAGACAACAATGCCACATGCCACAAGCCCGGACAACCTTAAAATAAATAATTTTATCAACTTAGCATGTTTTGATCTCACACATACACTACACCAATGGTAGTGTTTTATGACTGTAGAATTATGACTAAGGATGACTGGCGACTGCTTGCAGTCATATTCTTGAAGGCCAACACTTTGGGAAGAAATATGACTGCAAAATATTACTACCAGTCATTTTTACACCTTGTACTTCACAAGTGTATACTATACGGCCATTAGGAATATCAAAGTACTTCATAGGGAACGTAGGGAACATGTTTGAGAACGTTGAGTACTATACGGCCATTAGGAATATCAAAGTACTTCATAGGGAACGTAGGGAACATGTTTGAGAACGTTGAGTCATATTATCAATTATATTTTCATAGCAGTGATTTTTTTTTTGTTTTGGGCAATTCAAGAAAAATACGGGCAATTCTACAAAAAATAAAAATAAGTCATCATTTAAAATTTTGAAATCCTAGTCACCTACTTTTTCGGATTTTGAATCCTAATCACCACTTTTTTAGTGTTTTGAGACCCTAGACTCTATTGTCTCTTAGCTCTCATTTGTTGTTGCTTTTTGTTGCATCTCAACTCTTGTTTCTTGTTGCTCTTTACTTCATGTTTCTTGCTTCTTATTGTTGCATTAAAATTTTTTTTTTCTCTTGTATTTGAACTCTTTCTTCTTTTTAGTTCTTGTTTTGTAATTCTTGTTTCTTATTTCTTCTTGTTGCATCTACACTCTCATTTCTTGTTGTTTCTTGTTATGTCTTAGTTGGTGTTTTTTGTTTCTTCTTGTGTCTTAGTTGTTGCTTCTTATTTTCTCTTGTGTCTTAATTGTTACTTCATGTTGTGTCTTAGTTGTTGTTTCTTGTTTTGTGTTTCTTCTTGCGTTTTAGTTGTTGTTTCTTGTTTTTTGTTGTGTCTTAGTTGTTATTTCTTGTTTCTTGTTGTGTCTTAGTTGTTGCTTAGTTGTTGCTTCTTATTTCTTGTTGCATCTTAACTTTTACTTCTTGTTATTTCTTAATACTTATATTTTTTTCTTGTTTCTTCCATTATCAATCTTATTCTTCCTATCCTAAATTTGAGCTACATATTTTGTGTTGTTATAAGCCTTTGAAGGTTGAGCTTTGTTGTTCAATCACTAAAAATTAACCTCTCATTTCTTTACTTGTATATGCAGGCACCAAAAGTTGAAACAAAGACATTGGAGGCTACTTACAACTCAATGAAGCCATCTTCACATTATTGTAAGGATTGTAGGCCTTATTGAATTGTGTGAATGATTCATTGTGATATATATATTTTGTATTAGTGACTAATAAATGTCAATGAAGATAGTTGTATTTGTTCTTGCATTCTCCTTCTTTAATATGATTATCTCTCATACATCTCTAAAATCATATATTATGTATTCATTTTTAATTGCATGAGGCTTTTTATTCAGTTGTCAAATCATCTTGATGTATGATAGTTATATATCATATCCATTTAAAATGCATTAAAAATGTGATTGTAGTTAGTAATATGACTGACGAGAGTCGTATTCTACATCATTCAAAAATATGATTCATGAGAATCATTTTTCACATTAACAAGAATATGACTCACCGCAGTCATATTTCACATTACTGCAAAATATGATTCACCCTAGTTATATTCCATGTAATAAAAAAAAATATGACTCATTGCAGTCATATTCCATGTTACTACAAAATATGACTGATCGCAGTCATATTCCATATCACTGCAAAAAATGACTCACTGTAGTCATATTTCACATCACTGCAAAATATGACTCACTGTAGTCATATTCCACGTTAGTGCAAAATATGACTCACCACAGACATATTCCACATTACTGCAAAATATAACTCACCGCAGTCATATTCCACATCACTGCAAAATATGACTCGACACAGTCGTATTCCACGTATAATTTTTTTATTTGTCCGGGCAACCCAAGAAAAAGTCAAAAAAACCCTAGGATAGTCAAAGTATACGCCTAGTTGGCATACTATGACTAAAAATGGATATTTATACCCCTCAACCGATATGACTGCCAATATGACTGATGTCTGAAGCGACTACTTCTAAACGACTGGAGTCAATCATATTCTGAGTCATCTACAGTGATTTCTGCGTGAGTCATATTTTTTGATTTTACGACTCACTGCAGTCATATTTTGCAGTCATAAAACACTACTTTTGTTGTAGTGATACATTACCTTCACACATCATGTTTTTATCTATGACCCTAGAAATAGTCAACACTAAAATACTATAGTTACAAATTCTAAAAAATAGATTAAAAAAATTGATTTGTAACCTCTTTTTCAAATTGATGTTTGTAGACAATTTGGGGACTTTTGACTCAATAAACTTTAGGTTTTAAATTCCTCTAATGCATTTATTGACTTACATCCAAATCCAATCATAAGGGGCAATATTCTCTATCACTAAAATTCATATGGATCTATTTATAATACTTACAATCAAATTGTATCTAAGTTGGTATTAATACTATTTAAATTCAATGGCATGGTAGATAGCACTCAATATCCATATCTATGTAGTGTATTAAGTAACATTCACTATTGAGATCCACGTGTCATAGTAGGTAACATTCACCATCCTAATTCAAATAGTATAGTAGGTGGCATTCATTATCCAACTCTAGGTGGTGCAAGGTGGTGTAGTAGGTAGTCTTTACTATCTAGATGTAAGTGACATAGTAGGTAGTAGTTGCTATTTAGAATTTTAGATCTAGAATGGTGTACATTCAAGGAAGCAATCACTACCCAGATCCATATAATATAGTAGGTAGCAAGCAAATATCTAAATCCATGTGGCTTAATAGCTAGCTGTCCAAATCCTAGTAGTATAGTAGATATCATTCATTATCTAAATTCATGTAGTTGAGCAAATAGTTGTCTCAATTCTAGTATTACACTAACGTAGATTCATGTAATTTAGTAGAAAGCATTCACTATCTTAAATCATGTACATAGTTGATAACATTTACAAATTATATCTATGTCACTTTGTAGGTAACATTTACTATGGTCTTAAAGCATGTAACTTAATTAGGATTATTTGCTACCAAAAAAATATATGGATTAATTAGTAGATCTTAAGCCAAAAAATCTTTACCAATGATAATATTAGGATCAAAGTTATTTTTTATTTATTTTGATGAGCCAAAATAAGCTAATTCACTCTTTTTCTAATAATGTAAGGACAACAACATACTAACAAAGAATGAGGAAATTAAATGCATTTAATCTTCATTCACATCTCTAATATCACATCATTATGAGTTCTTACCAAATTCTAAAGAATAACCTTATTTAGTTCAAAATTCATTATGTATTCTTACTATTACAACAAGATGCATATATTTTGTATACATACATACATATTTATTAAAAAAATTCTAACATAATTTCAACAAGTGTAAAAATGATTCTTGACCACTTTGTAAATCTAAAACTTCAAATCTTTCGTTACTCCCTAAATGTTCCACCATCATTGAGGTGGATAATGAAGCCTTTGAAATATTATTTCATTCAATTGACATTTATTATGAAAATTAAAAGAATAATTGTTTCATACATCAATAAAAATAAACAAAACAAAAATGCTCTACATGGTTCAATGACATAAAAAATTTAGAAGAATTACTATATATTATTATGATTTTGTATAATGAATATTAATAATTTTGTTTAAGCACTCAAAACATAATTACAATGTACAAAAAGCTCTTTTTAAGTTTGGAGCAAGAAACTAAATATAATATTTTCATTTGATAAATTCATAACATCAAGCTAATAAATGACCTACTATACGTGATTTACATAGGCATTTTTAGGTTAAATTGAGTATATGATTGCAATCATTATGCAATCCAAATGATTCATCAAACTTGACAATTGGAAAATATTACACTTCTATATTTGATCCCTCCTGCATTTGCTTTAATAATGTTATGTTTTAACTCCTAAATGTCGAGCCATCTACTAGGTGGATAATGAATGTTGAAAATCTCCTTTCTTTCATTTGACCCCAAAAGGGTCAAGTGGTTGTTAAACAACCAATTGGAAATTTGGAAAGGATCTTATAATATCAATTTTCAATAGTTGGATTTTTGAAATTTGATACGAAGTGTGGATATCTAACTATCCCCTCACTACAAGAGGAAGGGGGGTTTTAAGTATAGTCCTAACAATAATGACATTTATAGAAGACTTCTAATAAAAATTTACTAAAAACATATGTATTTCTAGTAATAAATTTTACTAAAAATCTCCTAAAAAGGTCATTACTATTAGTACTATACTTAAAACACCCCTTTCTTTTGTAGTACCTAGACATATAAATTGTATAATTTTATTCCCATTAGGTGTCTAGATTAAAAATTAAGCTACCTAAAAAAGTTTGAGCAATTTCAACAATTAGGAGATCTTTTGCTAAACCCCACATCTACCTACGAAATTTAGTAGGTATGTAACTCATATAATACATTATGCAACGATCAAAAAATATCCACATATGCTACAAAAATTTCACTCTAGGAGGATATAAGTTTATTAACCTTGTTAAATAAAATAAGATAATTTTTTTTAAAACCTCAAATGCTATAAATCTTTCAATATAGGTAGTCAAAGTTTTTGAATTTTTTCCCAAACATTCCTATAGGTATCTAATACAAATTTGTATGGTTGAAATTAAATTTTTTCTTTTTTTGCTCTAATATAAGTAATGATAGTTTTTGACAATTTAGTTAGAAATGTGCTCTGGTCTTGTAGGGATTAACATTCATTGAGGATGATGTAAGAAAAATCATATAATATATTGTATGTGAAGGTCAAGTTTGAACAAAGAAGTGCCAAAGTTAGATTTCCACATCTAATATTGAGAAGTCAACATCACCCTAAACTAATCACAAGATGACACATAATACTTTTTTGACCAAAAAACATAATCTATGTCAAATTTAACACTTACATAGGATATATGACCCCCCAAAAGACTCTAAATGAATCAATGATATATACTGAATAGTGAAATTCGATTGCCCAAATAATTAGGTTGCCTTTTTCTAAGAAAGTTATTTTACAAGTCATTTAAATCAACAAATATTTCCATTTGTACACACAAAGGTTTATGAATCCCAATTACAACAATACCAAATTCAAAAGTAATACATAAATATTTATATAGTGTCAAATGTCAAAAAATTAGTCTAAGGCAACCTAATTTCAATATTTTAGTGTAGAGAAAGTTACAATTGTTTCTTTTTTTTGAAAGTGTACTAATAACTATCTTTAATTCTAACACTTTTTTTATTAAGCCCCTTTAAAGAGTTCCGTATGATATCACGTACATTCTGGACACGTACAGTGTGACATTAAAGAGCTGGATGAGAAAGTATCCAAGTGGACATGGTCCAGGTGGCAGGTTGAGCGTAAGCCAGGTGGCAGGTGAAACGTGGCACGGTAGGAGAGGCCACATACACCAAATAATTCCCCTTCAGCAGTGATTGTCTGGTTTTCATTACTAACAGACTAACTGACATTCCTTTTTTCATCTGACATTCTCATTTACTTTTTCATTTATTGTCAGCCAGTGGAATTGAGGAAGAAAAAAAAAGGTTGCAACTTGAAAACATAAAAAAAAAATGGTGGAAAAATCAATAAGTTTTTTTTTCAAAGTAAAGAATAGAGGGAAAAAAAAAATACAGACTTGATACTTGAAAAAATAGTTCAATATGGGAACAAAGGAAAAGTGCAAGGTGGAAGAAATTTTGAAAATGAATATGTTGATGAAGAGGGTGGAGCTTGATGAGGAATGAGGAATGCTTGTTTATTTTCAGAATTTCTGACAATGAAGAGATTGTCTAATGTAAACACCCATTTAGAAATGGATGAAATATGTGATTGATGAATGAAAAACTCGTAAATCACTAATTGAATGTGTGGATTTCATGCGCTAGGAGGAGATTATGGGGAAATAATCTTCCCGCAAAATGAAGGGGACATTTCTTGGTGGGAGTTTACAAGCTAGTAAAACTCAAAAAATGTTCATGAATGTTGTGCCCTAGCACTAACTTGCACGTCCCGACAAATATTGGTAGGTAGTTTTTGGTTTCATATGCTTTGGGTCGTATAGAAAGAGATTTCACTAGAAGTGATGAAGCATTTTACATCTATATAGAGATGAAATATGGATGATAATTTATTTATTCATGCTAGGTGTGTACATTCATCCAATAAGAGTGATAGTTTACCAAGATTTGGTCATAAGATAATGATTTCATTTGTTTAGAAAGGAAGAATATATTGTTGAATGTTTTTGTATTTTTATTGTGTGTTTTTCATTCCTATATTCTATTTAAGTTTTCAATTTTCCAAATTATCATTTTTCATTGTAACCTTCATTTTCTATAAAAATCATGGATTATTATAAATTCACCTTACTTTATATAATTTTTTAAATTCAAATGATCATTGTGTCTGCAAAATGGCTTTGAAATGTCAAAAAATTGCAAAAAGATCCTCTAAGGTTGAACCTCTCTCTATTGGAATGTTTTTTTAGATACTCATAAGTTTCTTGGATTGATATCAAATTTTAACCACAAACTAAATTGGTATGTGCACTCCCCCCCCCCCTTTTGTATTGGAAACAAGCACCATATGAAGAAGAAACAACTACCAAAGTTCATTGTAATCCATAAATGTCCAAATTTTGAATTTCAAATGGCTCCCAAACAATCAAAACAATTTGGATTGATATAAAAAATTTACCAACAATAGTTGGACTTCAAATCTTCAAGGAAAATCTATCCCCCATTTTTTATTTATTGAAAACAAACATTGGATGAAGGAAATACAAGCCCCCAAAGTTGCAACCATCAAAATGCAACTTGGTAAACTCAAATTGAATCCATGAACTTTGAATGGGTTTCAAAAAATCAATACAATTTGGATTGAGTTGAAAATTGTACCAAACAAACTAAAAGAAAGAAAGAGGATTTTCCAACAAGTTTTACTAAATCTTGGACATTGGATGCAAAAGTAACAACATTTCAAATTAGACTTCCAAACTATGTAGGGACACTTTTGATTACCTCCAAAGTTCAACTCTATTATTTTACAGTAAGACATTATTTTAGAACCCAATCTAACCTTCTTTATTATTTAAACATTATATTTAATATTTGTATGACATGTGATTATGTACCGTCTATCACTATGAAAATTTCCTTTGGTTTTGTAAGTAATTGTCATTGTTATAATTTTATGGCAAAATTAAAGATTAAAATATAAAGAATTTAAAAGAATTTAAAATTTAATTAATTTGAAAGTTATTTATATAGTTCCAACAGAGAAATATATTGCAAAATCTCTTCAAGTAATAATTTAATTTGTTACAACCTAATACAACCTTCGCAATGCCCATCGAGTCAAATTACCACCATCAAGCTTAATTTTGCTTTTAAATAATTCATGGATAAAATTTTCATATTATTTACGTTTGACATGAAAATTCCTATAGGTTCTGATTTTTCAAAAAATTTGGTGGGAAAATAATACGGTTGTGATTTTAAAAGTGTAATGATTAAATGAAATTATATAAATTAAAAAAATTCACAAAATAATCTAGTTTTGTTAATTAAAAATCTTGTTGGGAAGATAAGCAAATTTATTGTAATTTTAAATTATAATAATTGTTTAGAATATAAAATATAAATGAAAAAATTGCTCAATCTTGAGTTATTTGGATAATAAAACTTAGAGCTTGTAATTGCAATAATTCATTGAATTTTTGGATTTCTTTTCGAGATTTCAAATTGGAGTTGAAACAAGCTTGTCAAGATTTATATTTTTAATTATATATATATATATATATATATATATATATATATATATATATATATATGTGATTACCATCAAGTTTTATGATAGCACATCCAATTATTGAATGTCAAATCTTCATTGGGGTAATTGAAATCGTGTTCAAATGTTCATTCAAACAAATTTAGATGAAAATACCTTGTAATGTTGGTAAAGACTATGACTTTTTTAATACTTTTTTGAGAAAGTGTTGGAATGGTGATCACTTGAAATTTGGTGAAGCATGTATTTCTACATTGATCCCTCTTTTGGACCAAAAAACACTTTCTAATTGTATTTATGCATTTTTTCATTCAAATTTGACAACTTCATCCACATTTTAAATAGAAATGGAATTTTTTTGAAAAAAAGACTATTTTTATTTGGTGAGAAGTAGATATTATTTTGAAATGGTGCAATTTATTTGCAAGGTGCCAAAAATGGGTTGGTATAAATGTTTGATTCTAAATTAGATCCCCCAATGTAGATGAGATTGTTAATGTAATTGCACCTAAATTCTTTGTACTAATCATTTAAGTATGGTTTTCACTATTAAATTGCCTAAACTTTCATGGAATTTATTTGAGAGTTAAAAATAGACTTTAAATTCTCTTTTTTCAATGACAAACAAAACTGAGTGCAATCTTGGAACGTTTCATTCAAACAACCATGTCATAAGAATCAATGGACAAAGTCCAAAAGTAGACATATAAAAGTAATAGTGTGCAACATACTACAGATTACTATCAAAATTTGAAGAAAATATTAGTTATAATTTGAAAGAAAATCAATTTCAAAGTTAGCCATGTCTAAAACTCAATTTAGTTCAACATAATTTGGAAATTACTCTATCTTTTGCCGATTTTTTTTTCAAACTCGAAAAGCTTTTTGTGCCTTGGCATGTTGGTATACATCATTTCAGATTGTTGTACACAAACTTTGAAGGAAATTGACATTATAGAATTTAAAATATCAATAGTTTGACAAACATGCAAATGATGTTGGTTCTTACAATATTTGAATTATTTTTTGGAATTGAGAGCATATAACAACATTAGCCATTCTAGAGAGAATATATATTGCAATATAGACCATTGTTAAGTCTTAATGCCCTTGCGTTTGAAATATTTGTTGAATTGGGCAATGCCTTCAATTTATATTTTACAACCGTATAATGCATTTATAGGTTCAATTTTTTTGTCCAAAGACTAGAATTCACAATGCACATAACTAATCCAACAAATCCCCCCCAAAAGGAAATTATCATTGTCAATATCGTCATTGAATGAGTATTGTTATTAAAGGTCTCAGGAACAAATTTAGACCTACTTCTAGACTAAATTCACATTACAAACATCACTTCTAACACCAAGTACAAACATCCATTCAGGCAATAATTGCAACATACTTAGGCAATGGGATGTATCTCTTTAAGTGGTTAGAAATGGGTTGCCTCTCTAATCTCTGCTTGAAAATAGTTTATCCATTTTCAATGCAATCACCGCTGAGAATGGATGCACTATTTCAGAATGGATGCACTATTTCCAAACGGATGGAGTACTAAAGTAGGAAGCTCTAAAAGAGCTTAGACTTTAAAATGGCTCACCTCCTTAAATGCACACTATTTGTATATGATGCTTTTTCATAGCCTTCAACAATGTGTAGACAGTGTACATTTTAGGAGGTGAGCCATTTTAGAGCCCTATGCCATTCAACTTCAAAATATTATAACTAATTCCACAAAGCTCCAAAAAACATGAAACAACTTGGGTTAGATGTCAATTCCACTTGTCTTTCAAGGAGAATTTCCTGAAAAACATTTCAAGATGTTTCGCCTCCCCAAAATTCAGTTCCATCCCTTAGATGGTCCATTTATGAACTTCCTACCTTACTTCTTGGTTTGGGCTTTGTTCAATTGAGCCCTCTTTTTTCAAATGGAATAATATTTTTTTTCCCCACTACTTGCTTCCTTTCCACACACACACATAAAAATAAAATAAAAAAATAAAAATGGTAAATTCCATGTATTGTGGGAGAAAGCTGAAAGCGAGACTATTGCGTCCTTAGAAATCTAAAATGATTCCAGTCTGCTTTCGAGGGGCCGGTGTTGTTGAGTTTTTGCATCTCACCAAGCTTACTGGACCTTAACCCTCCAGGGATTGAGGAGGCAATGGAAAGTGCGGCTTCAAGGGTCGCTTGTTTAAAAAAATTAAAAGTAACTTACAAAAACATTAAAAAAAAACAACAACATTAGAAACTTTAAAAAGTGAGGCTTCAGGGATATTCCAATGGGATGCATCCAGCTGGATCCATCAACCTCCAAAGCAATGAAATTCTACTGCAGGTTTAATGATCCGAAAATATGATTCCTTGTGAAACTCATCCAGATAAAGGTGAAAACAACCCCCAAATCCGTCAAAAGAAAAAAAGCAATCCAGCATAGTTGGAGGCACTTTTTATTTTTATTTATTTTTAATAAAAGACAGAAAAGACATACTTGTAATATTTCTCATGTTTTTACTGGTATAAATTTTTACGGGTATAAAATGTAAGGTAGGAGGCTCATAAACCCACCAACCATCGGGACAATGGTCCTCTGTAGCAAAATCAATAGAGCGTAACATTTTTCACATATTTTTGGTAGAAAGAGAAGAGAGAAACAATTCATAGGCAATTTAAGCCATACTTTTCTGACTTACAATGAATTAACTACAAATTTCCAAAGTGAAAGGTGCCTACATAGCTATTGGTGCTCATAGACTAGACCAATCAAAATCATCCTCTGAGTGGAGTACTTCAAACTTATAATTTTGGCTCTCAAAGAATGATCCACGTCATGCTTTGATTTATTTTAGCCTTACACGAATGTATATTTTACTCAAAGTGATTTTAGAACACAATTACAAAGCAAAAAAAATGCATTGAACAAACTGTGATCCATTTTTGAAACTCTCTGCACTATTTATGACAATTCTACAAGATGATTCTAAATGCCTACTTGCAATTGGAGCTTCCTACCTTACTCCAACTATTCATGAGAATTTAGGGTTGGATTTGGAAACAATCAGTTTTTAGGACTTTGAAAATTCATAGATTCCACCTAGTATTCAATAAATGCATAAAAAGAAAATTTGGAATACTTTCTTGACATCCAACAACATCCAATCGAAACATTTTATTTTAATAATAGAAAAATGCTCAATTATTTATTTGGACATATTTAGGTGCAATTACCTTAAGACTTTATAAAAGTCTAAAATTAGTTTTTAGTTCTTCTAGAGGCATAGCCTTGAAAGTTCATCTTATTTACATACATGGTAAAGTACATTGGAACCTTCTTTCTATTGCTAATATAATCCAATAAAAGTAGTTTATGATTGTTAAAAACAACTATAATGAATTATAATTAGTAATGATTATTGGTACACACACCATACAAAGACTTGAGTAAAGTAGACATATCCATTTTCAAGCATTTATCTTGGCGTTTATCCAAAACTACATCTTAAAAATGTTGAAAATAAATAGATATTCAATTTACAACATTCAAACCATGAACACCCAAATTAGAATATGGTTTTAGAAAATCATTGAGTTAGACTTTGAAAAATCTTAATAAGGCCACATCATATGCAAAAAATATTTGACAAAGTGTTTTGAATTCTTTTCTGAATTACCAAAATTTAAAATACATTTATAACAATTTAATAATGGATACCACTCTATATGGTTCAAATGTCCAATTGCAAGGCTTACTATCTTACACTCTACTTTCTTTAATTGTACACACTCGATCCTTTCTATTAACATACTTTGTAATTGCACATTCTCTTCACATTCCTCATGTGAAAGCACAAACAAAGGTATTAGCTATAATTATTTTTAGTATATGGGAGCCAACCCATTTCTAATTACCCTTCCATTTTAACAATGTAGGGTGATCTCTTTCCGTATAGGTACACATGAACACTCATCAATTATGTTGCAGTTCCCAATACAATTGTGGCACATTATAATTGGTTGGAAGTCTCTTGATATTGCAACCAATTTCTAGTAGGGAGGTCTATATAATCTACATGGGTTGAACAAAATCTTTAGCTAAAAAATCCATGGTAATTAGATTTTGGGAAAAGAACCCTAAAAAATTATGGAATCATTTCAAACTCTATTTCTATATCTAGAAAAATTTCCTCATTTAAGAAACCTACACTCTAGATATGCAAAATTGTTTATTCCTCACTTCAGAAACCTACATTCTAGATACGCAAAATTGTTTATTCCTCACTTCAGAAACCGACATTTTAGATATGCAAAATTGCTTAAATGATTTTGAATGGACTAAGTCATCTTCATTGTGGTAACTATACCTAAAATTTTACAAATTAACAATTCAACATAGTTTCCAATCTTATATTGAAAAACATTTTGTAGGAACCTGTTAGTAGTGAAAATGGAATGTTATATTCTTTTAGAATGCATTTTTACGGACAAGGCATGATTAAACCACAAATTTTCATAAAAATAAATAGACATTTCTACAACTGACTTTCAACTTTCATGAATAGAAAGAGTACATTTTAGGCAAGAATCTAGAATGGGTCAATTCTAGAAAACAATCAAAATCAAGTGTAGTTAGAATATGTTGTTGCCTGTCCAATCTCATGAACAAGGGGAGTATATTTTATGCAAAAATCTAAAGTGGGTCAATTTTAGAAAGCATTCAAAATCAAATGTAGCTAGAGTATGTCGTTGGTTGTCTACTCTCATGAATAGTGAGAGTACACTTTAGGGAAGAATCTAGAGTGGGTCAATTTTAGAAAGCAATCAAAATCAAGTGTAATGAATATGTTCACACTTGGTGTTAAAAGAGTGTTGGTGATGTTTGCAATGTGAATTTTGTCCAGAAGTCTAAATTCATTTCTAAAACCCTCAGTAACAACACTCTTTTAACACCAAGTGAGAACGTACCTTTTACCTAATTAATGAAGAACCACGGCCCACACCAATACACGGATTCTCAGAAGACCAACTCCCAAGCATACGTTTTCTTTGAGTTTACCGTATTCAAGCATTCACATGTTCAAATGAGTACAGCGAAAGACTCAAATGTTACACGAAACAGCAACAAAGAACATGCTTGCAAGAAACGTGCAGATACAAAAGCAAAAATAAGTAAATTAAATTGAAAGTCACGTAGTTTCTTTCACGGCAAAGAGCTAGAACTAACACGTGAATGCATAACAGAACGACCGCTTTATATAAAATCATACTAAGTTAAGTTAATACAAATGCTAGTTGTGCTGTACAGACAATTAGATCCACATCATGTACAAAGCCAAACTTTTAAAACCTTCTTACTTGTACTAAAATCGCCAAGTCAAGCACGCCGGGGATCTTTGCCGAAGCCCATGAGGACGTGAGTGACCATCATGTTGCCACGGCGCCATGTTTCTGCCAATCGCCCCACCAGTGGTAACCTCACTGACTGCCTGTCCCACAATGGGTTCTTGTCCCACCTGCAAACAATAATTTAATTTTCTTCGTGTGAGATTGGCTGCAGATGAATATGTTCACAAAGAAATATCCTAATCTAAAACTAGGATATTCTTCACATGCAATAGATCGAAACAGCTGGTTGGATCATCATCTTACGTGTCATGAAAATTCGACTTTTTTTAACACATGACAAACTGAAAGGTATGTTCGCACTTGGTGCTAGGGGTGATATTTACAATGTGAATCTGGTCCAAAAGTAGGTCTAAATTTCTTCCTAAGCCCTCAGTAACAACACATTCTTTAACACCTTAAGTACGAACATACCTTAAGATAATTGTAGAGAAAAGTGTAACGTACTGGAAACCACCCTCGCAGTTATTGGATATCAGCTTATAAGTTTTCGAGATATTCAAGTTGAAGTAATAACTCAGCTTTTTCTATTTGAGATTGACTGCAAATCAGGGTTTGCGTTGCAATCGAATTCTTATGAAAGTGAAAAATGCTTACCTAAGAGACGCAAATTAAATTCTTTGTACATGTAATAGTTACGAAGGTTGGTTGGGTTATCATCTTACGTGTCGTGAAAATTCAAAAGAAAACTAACATAAGAAAACCATTCCGAATTGTAGAGAAAATGTGAAACCACCCTCCCACTTAATGGATATCCAACTTACAAGTCTACGTGTCGTACAACTTTTCCTTCCTCGACCTGCAGAACATAACCACCCGTGAATCCGTGATCAGAAAGAGTACGGAAATAGCCAATTGAAGCCAATTTGAATACAAAGACTGAGGTAATGAACGTAAGGAAGATGTACTAAAGCCGTAAGGGACCTTATCAGACCGACCAACAACAACTCATTTGCGAACTTTCACAAATTCTTTCACTTGCTTGAACGCAATTGGTGAAAGCATAACTGGAATTCTATGACCACTGATCTCCAAAATGGACATGGAATTGTCTGTTATCCCTTCAGTAGTAATCTACTATCGAAGGGATCTTGAATGAATAATTGTTTTGAATGATATCAACAGATTTAACTCTTGTACCCAAAGATCTCTTCATTTCCCTATATATCTCCCCCAAATCACACTCCTATATTGAAATGCTTAATATTAAAAGAGAAGCAGATAATGTCCCGAACTTAGCATCCTCGTGGGTAAGTTCGACAACCGAGATGATCAACCTCCAAACAATAAATTCAGAAGAGAATTAGTTACGATGCCCTCATACTAACCTGAAGTTTGATGAGAGAGCGCATGTCGATGGTCTTCGATAAAATCTTGTACTGCTGCAGGTTATGAAGCCGGATCTGCCATACGTCCATTCACGTTTAGCGTCCGGTGCGATAAGCAAATGGAGGAGAGATCGTTACAGTAAAAAGTTGGAGAATTCTAAAATAAAGCAAGCGCGAGCAATCACTTTAGAAAACACAATATCATCTGTCACATTACTCTTGGCTCAACAATGTAAATAATTCCTAATAGACCAACGACTCATGGTTTAAAATGACCACTTCAAGTGATCATATTGTGTTAAACAATCATTCAGATGGGACCGAATTCTATTGTAGCTAGAATCAGTGAAGAGTATTGCACGTTTTGGTAAAAAAAGACAGAGAATTAGACAAAAGAAAGTATCCATATGACTTATTCAAAACTGCTGAAAAAAACATAGGGAGCAGTTTCAATTGGAAGATTAGAACAGTATGTTACCTCTCCAGAATTGGGAGTCCTCTCTTCCTCCTCTACAGTATACTCCAACATCCTACCCTCCTTGAAAACCTGTCAGCTTTCAACAGTCAGTACAGCCTGAAGAAATACGTCAAACCTCAAAAAGCTTATCAACACAAATTTTCGAAAACACTCTTTGCGCAACTCAAGCAGTAACTAGATAAAGATATAGTCGAAGAGTCCGATAAAAATATTAAAGCAAACATGTGGTTCATTCTACACAATTTCACTACTCTGAAAACAGATACCTAGGAAAACATTATATACCAGATCTATCACATGCTTTTAAAAATTGCCAATGAAGATGAATTATCCTTAGTAACATTGAGCCGGCACAAATGTGAAGGCTGAGAATAGTCACCTTGGGAATGGAATAGAATGCAGACTTTATCTGAGCCACACTGCACACCAACCGTGACCACACAAAACATTAGCTAAAGCTTGTGATTACAATGTTCTCCAAGGATGACGTTTCAATTCAGCATATTTGTAATGAGCTCGACTGAAAACACAGAAGTACAAAACTGGTCACTAACCCTACAATCCTGGGTGATGAGACTCAAGTTGTTCCAAGTCAAAACCCTTCAAAATTTCAAAATACGAATTCTACTCTCAAGTTTCTATGGTAGGTACTTTATGGATATATGTTCGTGTGGAAAAAAATTAGAGAAATAATTTAGTTTAATTGAATGATTGATTGGAATTGCAAGATGCTTGAATATTACCAAGGCTCAAATCTGGTTGTAGGTTACCTTACTGAATTTCCAAACATAGAGTTATTTTCTTGCCATAGTTGATACCTTAATGTATTTCAAGGAAATACACACCTTTGGAAAATTAAAAATCGATCACACTTTGAAAATGATAAATATTCTTCACCCAGAAACTGTACAAATTTATAAAATAATACAAATCCTTAAAAAATACTTCAAAATTATATCTTGGAGAACACATATGCTTTCTTCCACTTGAAACTTTTAAAATACGGAATTTGGATAAATTTTTGTGAGCAAACCAAGCATGTACGTGCATATTCGAAAACAATGTCATAAGCTTCGTCCTCTAGGGATTAATTAGCAGGATACAAATCCATTTGAGAAATACAAACAGTATGCACTACTGTAGTTCACTTTCTGCGAAAAAAAACAAAAAAGCTAAAAACGACACGTGCACCCATTAGGGTTTAAAAAATCAGCCTACCCATGAGCTCTCATGAGCGGATCCTCGAAAGTGGCATTAGGGGCGTATATCTCGTAATCAGCAGCTGTTGATTTGCAGTTGTACCTACAAGTTGAACAAAAACCAGAATTAAAATCTTACCCAAATGGTCCTCATTTCTTTCCATGAGTACCGTTACTCTGTGGGTGCAAGAATTCCAAAAGTCATCAAAATATCAAACTCCTAATACTCCTCGAAGTCTACCAAACTAACCCCTTTAAAATTCAAGAATTCACGGCATTGATAGAACCATTTGCTTGATCATAAAATGAGTGATAGATAAAATCCAGAAGGAGCCAAACTGAAAACGAAGAACAACCAACAGACCGACTCACAAGTTGAGTATGTGTGGAATGATATTCGTAGCAAGTCGCCCGAGCTCCTTGCTCTTATCAACACTTGCCATCCCAGTCGCCATTCCTGCACACAATTCCACCCATTTCCACAAATTCATTCACCAAAAAAACGCTACTCCAATCACCAGTCTAAACAAACCCTAAAGAACCAAAAAATCATACTCACAAAATTCCCAATTCAATTGAATGAAAATCTCAGATAAACCCCAAATTCTACATCACCAGAATCAGTGAAAAGCACTCAGTGCTCAAATTACTCACAAAAATCACTCCGATTACACAAAACGAAAGTCCCCATAAAACCTCGGTCCCCAAACCATGAGCAACAATTGCAACCCACCAGCAAATGTATCACTCGGCCAATTACAGACCCTCGACACCAGAAGCGCAGACTTCGTGAAGCGCAGATTCTTCGTGAACTGAACTGAATTGGTCTCTCCGATTGCTTGGAATTGCTGAAATTTGAGCAGGGAATTGGTATGAAGTTGAGATTTTGTATAGAACCGACTTCACTTTGGTGATGGCTGCACAGTACTTAACTTAGATTACTTTTTGGAGTCAGCATTGTGAGCATGCCAGTGAGCTTTTGCTGCATGAGAGAGGAGCCAAGGAGTCTTGAGCAAGTGGAAAGTGCCGAAGGCAGAGGTGGCGGTGTCTGGGGTGGACAGCATGGACACTCTGCGTCTTCTGATTCACAGTCCCAGGCGGTGGAAGGAAGGGATCTCTCTCGAAATTCACGTGGAAGCCCCCTACAGATTCTTGCCTAAAATGTACACTCTGGGAACATGAGAGTGTTCGTGGGAATATGGGAGGATTTTGCATTAGAGTATTCTCTGTATATGTGGGCTTTGTAGACCAGGAAAATTATCACTATAATAAATTCTTCATTCTATTTTGTGTTACTTCTACAAACATGGGGTCATATTATGGTAGAACCACCTATAGTCAACCACTTAAGCAATTCCATATACATTTAAGAGTAATATAAGGCAATGTAAATTTTCTACCACGTAGGAAGATAGAAATCACCAGGATTGTAAATTTTTGAGTAATTTTATGCTTTGAAATGAAATTACTATGAGTTTTTGAAGTCAAAAGTTAGTCTGATTCATACCCAATGTATAGACTCTTCCAATTTTGATCATTCAAAAACTACTTTTCCGCTCACTACTTCCTATTTTCTTGCTCACTACTATGGAACATGTGTCATGACCTTATTAGTCCCAACCTTGAAAAGGAAAAAAATCCAAAAAAACATTCCAACTTTGGTTGGAAATAGTTGCTCATTGAGGGTTGGGTATGGATTCCTAGTCGGGAATGGGTGGTTCTATCATATATAGAGATGTCTTCATCAATTGTTGTAGGCTATACTTCACTCTAAGTTTTATCACCAATAAATGTCAAATGTTCCTTGCTCCCATTGCAAATACCATAAATGAAAAAGACCACATAATATAGGCAATTGTAATACTATTCAAAGTATATAAAAAAAAAATTGATCACTAGAAGTGTAAATTCCTTAAATCATGAGAGCAACACTAAACAAAAATTATCTCAAATACTATAATTTTATCTATTTGGTATGGACTACACTAAATAGAATGAAGTGTGTAGTGGGTCATTTTCTTATATTTTAGATATTAAAATGTCAAAGTATTGATTTTCTTCAGATTTGTAATTTTTTAGTACTTCTACGTAAAATAATTATTTTGGATGCTCAATCTTCTTTTCCCTACATTTCCTCTATTCCCAAAGTACCAAAGATACATATGGAAGTATGTTCTACTTTTCATTGTATCTTTAACATTGAGTGATCCTACCTAAAGAGTAGATAGATGTATACATGTAATCAAGCATGCCTTCATCCCACAAATATAAATATGTTATCAATGAATTTTTCATTTTTTCATTTGTTGAATTATAAATTCTACTACACGGATCAAACTTTGAAGTCTACAAATCTTATTGAGCTCATTGAACTAAAAAGAGTGAAATCCAACTAGTAGAATTATAGCCTAAGATTGATTCCAAGCCAACAACAAGCCCTACAGTTGTATCACTCATTTTTCTTTTTCATGAAAACATAAGAAAAGTTGTGTCCAATTTCACACAAAAAAAATTTCAATGGCAAGTTGAAGCAACAAGAGTTGGAATTGAGTGAAATAGAGGTGACTTTGTGAATTATTTAAACATAGCTATGAGGTTTATACACATGGCAAAACATTAACTCATTTTCCCATAGTCCCTAGTGACACTTCTAATTTATCATTGTAACAACATAGGTATTTAACTTGAGGTATGTTTGCACTTGGTGTTAGAGGTGTTGTTTGGAATGTAAATCTGGTCCAAAGTAGGTCTAATTTTGTTCCTAAGAACACTTTTAACACCAAGTGCGAACATACCTTTGACCACATTAGTGCCTCCTAAGACATTCAATGAGGATCCATTTGTTTTACTTTGAACACTTGTTATAATGAATATAAGTCGATCCCTTCTCTACCAACTCATCAAGCCCCGTGAATGTCACGGGAACCCCGCCTCAGCCTCGTCAACGTCTCCCAATCTTGCTGATAAGAGCCAGAGATCACGGTGAAACTACAGTCTAGTCTAGGACTTGGAATATGCAATTCTGGTACATCTGCATCTTCCAAGGACGACTCACATCCATTGACGAATGCACTGCAAGCAAGGGAGAGGTGGCTCTCAGGGTATCTGCTACACCTTCAGAAGTTCAAACCTGCAGCCGAGAAACAGTCTCCACGAATCGCTCGCCGAGGACGATTCATGTCTAGATTCAAGGACGGCACTGTTGCACACGTGAGCCCCCACTTGTCAAACACTGAATTCAAACACAATCAAAGCATTTCAACATGCAGAGTCCTTGGCTCACACTGACTGCACTGACCGTGGCGGTATCGAAAGTCAACCCACTGGGTATTAATTCATTTATTTCCTGTGCATTAGGATAAAGCAGTTGTTAAAAGCTTATTCACTGTGTAGCTGTACTGTCGATGAGGCACATTTCGAAATGGAGACTAGGGGTTAGGACTTAGGAGTAGCAACATTTACTGTATATAAGATCGTTTTCACTTCACGGTGAGGAAATGGTGTAATGTGTATGGTGTAACGTGTCGATGCAATGAATCTGTACACACAGGAACGCAAAAAGCGCTATCTCATTCATTCTCTTACACGTACATAGAGTGCGTACATTCGTAATTCCGTTTACGATCTTTAAGCAAATTGCACATTACTTCTACTTAGTTCGAAAAAACTTAGATTACATCGAGTAGACCCTCTTTTGCTGGAGAATGTGGTTTTTGTGTCACTCGTATTGCCAGAGGAGCTCCCAAGTGCGACCTTGAATGAGCGGGCTCTTCCTGGAGACTAGTTCCATGAAAAAACATACTCTAACTCCACGTCTATCCTGAGAATCTATCATGTAGTATAACACCTCTACTCGGGACACTTCCCAGGTACATGGGAGAGCATTGCCATTTTAAAGTTAAAAACAACTTCTACCGCTTGCATCACCTCAGAGAGAGGATCGAGTGTGTTTAGCACCATGAGAACATGGAAACACGACAGCATGAATACGTGACGAAATCAGCGCCATCATTCAAGAAGAACAAACCAATAGTATATCAAACCACGATGAGAGTCAGGCAAACCAACAACTCCGGAATTCCGTACCAATCACAGTATGCCCTTCCATGCCAATCATCTGTACAAACGCAGCTGTCAACAAAATTGCCGCTCTCAACAGTCTCAACCGAAACCACCCCTACAGTACGAAGCTACCTATCCACAAGTAAAAAGAATATCCCACTCTCATCAGAGTCTACATGCAGGAATAGAACCTCTTCTTCTCACAATCCTCCACAGAGCCCATGGCTGCAAGATCGCCGCAGATACTCTTCGGAAACAGATACCGAAAGGCGAAGCTATACGGCGCCACCGAGAACGGCGACGTGGGGTTCCATATCCGTCGCCGATGCCGTTGCTGGACGCACTCGTAGATGACGGTGACTTGGGAGATCGGGAGGAAGCGGCACACCCACTCAAGCACGGCGTCGTCTTCCACGAACTCGCGGGCGTAGTTGTAGACCAGCTTGGGCAGGAGCACCCGGAACTTGGAGGTGAGGCCCACGGTGGCTCGCAAGTAGTCTTGGAAGGCGCTGTCGAGCTCGTCGTGGATGTGCTCCGGGGTGTAGAGGCGCACCATGGGCGACGAGTGGCCGCCGCAGGACAGCGCGAAGTTCACCAAGGGCTCGGGCTTCTCGATGCCGAACTTGATTTGCTCCTCCGTCAGCTTCTTGTTGTGGAGGGCCATGATCAAGGCCTGGGGACACAATTGGGCACGGAGAAACGTCAGTTGTGATGTACAACGGAGTCTCAATCTGTGAAACACATCTTCATGCCACACAGGGGACACACTTCCAAGCCAAGCCTGTCCACGAAGTTCAACAGGTGACAATTTTTGAGGATTGTGGAGTAATGTAGAGGTTTAGGGTTTACAATTTAGGTTTGGTGACAGATGTTAAGGTTCGTGGGGGAGAAGTAAGAGTTGCAGGGAATTGCAGACAGATTCCCTGAAAGGAATCCACTGGGAGACCCTCATGGTACTGCAAATGCAATTCTGATGTTCATCACTACTCTTTTGCATTGCATCCCTCTTCTGTTTACACCAAAATATGGTCTAAAAGACTCGATGTCAAGAGCAGGAAGGATATAAAAGGTTACTGGACATAATACCAAGTTATATTGTTCAATCCAGCACATCTATGAGTGTACTTCCTGGCTCATCAAAGGGCTTACATAGAACATTACATGATGAGTTATAACCCTTCCTTCTCAATCGAAAGAAACGTAGCACATCTGTAATGACTTCATTATGGAGGACTACGCGGAAAGCTGTAATGCATTTCCCATAGAAACTTGTTCAATCTTCCATTTTCCATCTCCAATGCATGGAGAACAGGGTTGAAGTAATACATTGAAAGCGATAACCAGGGTTGGGGGAAGGAGGAAGGAGCCAGTACGCGCACAACTGTGACTACCTAGTATTAATTCAGGATTCGTTCCACTAGCATGACGAGAATGTAAAATGGGCCTGCAGGACTTACAAATTGCGGCCGGTGTAACATGATCTTGGCCTTCAGAAGATTGCACTCAATGGCAGCAGCATTGAACCAGTGTCCTCCAACGCAATAAGCTGCCTTTTGCATCAGCGTGAAGAACTTGAGGTCGCTTCTTGGGATTCCGTAGGCAAGGAAAGCCTGACAACGACAGTCACAACGCCCAACACTGTTAACATTTCCAATGCTGCAAATTTTGCTTCAAAGCAGGAAAACAATAATAACCAGAACAAGGACAATAATAATAATAATTTCTAAAAGAATTGCAAATGCGCTTACATGCATAAGAAGGGCATTATAGAGATTAATCCAAAACGCCAGCTTTTCCTCGTGAGACATTACTGAGGGGTCGACTTTAGCCAGACGCTCCACCAGTAACCTGCACCCAAGGTCCTACAACAATTAGCGATCCAGCTCATGGGTTTCATTCAGCTACAGCATATACAATATTCTTTAGCTATGTACACCCAGCACTCTTATCACTGTTGATGGAGAATTGTGTTTGAAAATAACATTACATGATATCCAATACCAAAACTAATGGAACAACCTATTATCATCTTGGCCAACACCATTAACGATACTAACTACAAAATGTTATGTTCATCCTTGAAGTCAACTCTATTTTAGATTTCAGTTCAAGAATTGGGACTCAAAAACCAAGACAAAAACTCACCGAAACTTGCCGAGACTATGCGCCACATACTCCAGCTGATTCTTCCCGACAGACAACCACGGCACCTCCTCCGCATCCGTATACGGTCCTATGTTCGCCCAGGCCAGTTTGCCCATGGCCTTATAAGGATCCCTCGTCGTCTCTCCCCCCATGACCTCCCCATACACCCCAGGATTCAGCTCCGGACTCCTCGCACCCACCGGCAACAGCGACGACAGTGACGGCGACGAATCCGAATGAGAACTCGACAAGGACGACGACGTTGACAGACGCCCCGTGTGCGACGACGGCGACAAAGGACACTCCTGGGAAGCTCGCGACTCGGACGAGCTCGGCTCCGCCAAGTGACAGAAGATGTCCACCATGCAGGAAACCATCTCCTCCGAGACGCGGTTGGGGTTGGAAGGAAGAAGAAGAACGGGTTCCGTGCAGCCCATGGAGACGGAGCTCGGGCGAGGAGAATCCTGGTTGAAGGAGGATTTGCGAGGAGAGGTCAGGGTGGAGACGTCGTGGGAAGACGAGGAAAGGAATTGGTCTTGGCGTTTCATGCCGCGACTGCGTCGGAGCTTGCGCATGCGTACATCGTCCGTGAAATCCTGGTGGGAAGGAATGCACGAGGAAGAAAAGTTAGATGCTTGGGTAGAATTGGAAAGAGAAGAGAGGTTTGATGGGTTCGACAATGGGGTGCATTCAGAGTGAAACTCCAGTAGCAATCCGAATGATGGACCCTCAATATTAGGGAATGCAGCTTGGAAAATGCAAACCCTGAAACCTCATACTCGGGAAGATGGCGAAATTTCACGAGATTGGCAGGTTGCAGGCAGGCCCCTGTCTGGGACCAGCAAAGATGCATAGGCCAACAAGTATTTTATTGCCCTTCAAAAAGTTTATCGTAGAGCGGAATTCAAGATTCTTCAAGGATTGGGCACTTAGAATTGGGCACTTATACTGAATAATTGCGCATCCCGAAGTGCACTTTGGAAAATGCGAACCCTAAAACGTCAATTTCGCGCAGATGGCGAAATTTCAAGAGATTGGCATTTTCGGGGGCAATGTCTAAGGACCAACAAAGCTGTCTATACCGACATGTAATTTACTGTGATTTAATAAGTTAATCATCGAGCGAAATTGAAGATTCTTCAAAGATTGGGCGGCACTGAATTATTGCGGACCCCGGAGTGCCCTTTGAAAAATGCGAACCCTTCAGCGTCGATTCGAGAAGATGACGAAATTTCAAGAGATTGGCATTATGCAGGCCCCTGTCTAGGACCATCTAGGCCAATAAGTCTATCATTGCCATTTAGTATATAAATCATCTTGCCAAATTCAAGATACTTACAAGGATTGGGCGACTCTGAATTATTGCCATTTAGTACATTCTTCAAAGACTGGGCAATACTGCTGCAAGGAACTAAGAATCGGGGTGGGTCAACTGAGTGTAGCATTTCTTCCTCTGTTAAAACCTTTCAAACCAACTTTCAACAAAAAGTTGTGCTCAAAAATGGGAAGAATGGTACCTCATCGAGGATGGAGGAACAGTCGTGTTGTTCCGGGGCGTTGCTGCTCTGGAGCTCCACTTCCGGAGTCGGATTCGCTGACCGGTTGTTGGGTGAGGCCGCGTCGTCCACATTCGAGGAGGAGAAGTTCCAGAACGCGAGGCGCTTGGTGGAAACGAGCAACCGCGCAGGGTTCAACAGTTTCAGACTTGGCGATGATGAATCGCAGGGTTGTTGGCACGCCGCTGCAGGCGTAACGGGCGTGGTGGTGCGCGGAGGCTCGCCGGGAGTGAAAGGAGACGACAACGGCGGGGGCAAATTGGATGGCGTAACCACGGCTGTTGACGACGGGAAACACGTCATCGCATCGGGAGACGAATGCTGATGAATCCGCGCACGATCCCTCGAGTTCAGCTGCAGGACAAAACCGTGAGCATGCGAATCACAACAAGCAGCTATGATGCGAGGGGCTCTGTCCCTTGAGTACTAAAAACGTGGAACGATGATGAAGGAATAGTTTCTCTTTGTTTTTTCTTTTCTTTAGAGCGTCACGGTTTTCAAGTACGGTAGCTACTCAAACTTTTCCATGTAGCTTCGGTTGATGCAAAGCCTCCTCCCCTGAGGGCCAGAGTCAACACAGGACTGCAAGACGCTCGTGGGGTTCATAGAAGCCACTTGCATAGTCGGACAAACCTAGTCATGTGGCGCATTCACATTCTTTCAATGGCAGACTCTTCCACCGTTGAAAGTTCTCACCCAAGTCAAGAAGATAAATAATATTTTTCAGCTGATCTTCATGCTCTGCGATTGCATATTCATCTTCATGCTACCAATTGCGGGTTTCACATTTCTTAGATCAATAAACTTTGGCCGACTGAAAACTCTTGCCCGATAAGTTCTGAACTAAGTTGTAGTTGCGGAGACTTCTCTACGTCTAAATGAGGTTTCGAAGCAGTAACCACTGTGACACCTTCCTAATGATCCTGCCATTCCAATGTTGAAAGCATTCCACTCAAGGTTGAACATAATTTGCTTCCTGAATTCAACTTTGCAACCCACAGCAGGACGACATTCAAAGTACCAACAAATCTCTAATTCCATCCTCTTGATCCTCCCTTCCAATGTTGGAATCACTCAACGTCTTGGACACGATTTCTCTCGTAAATTGCCCTGAAACCCGAGATTCGGCTCACGCATACCTTTTTCAAAATGGGCGGCAGGGTCGTTTGCTGCGGCTGCTGTCCATCCCGCGCGGTCCACAACGCCCGCAAGCTCTGTCGCGGCGACTTGGGCGACCCCCTCGGCGACTTGGGCGGCGTGCAGAACTCGAACTGCTGCTCTGTCGTCTCGGGCTCCGGCGCCGCCGTGTGTAGCAGCTCCTTAAGCGTCGCGAGCGTCGGCGACTTAGCCTTGTTATTCCCTGGCGACAGCGGCGCCGAGCGCACCTTTGGCAATCTGGGAGGCGACGCAGGCGCCAGTTTCAGTGACGCAGGCACAAGCCTGCTTGGCAATTGGGGTGACAGAGTACGCGAAGACAACAATACAGGCCTCGCCACGGGCAAGGTGTGCTCGATCGCCTCGCGCTCCGTCCGTTCGTGCACGATGTCCCATTGAAGCGCAGACGCCTGCGTCTCTAACCGCAGCACTGTGGCTTCCAGCATTGCGATGTCAGTAAGCAGCCGCTGCACATTGCTGGGCAGGTCGTGCAGCACGGATTCGGGAAGCTGAGCAGTGCTGGACGCGTGCGCGACGGCGCTTTGCAATGTGCTGTGGAGCTCGACCTCGTTCTCGAGCTGCTGGTGCAACTCCACCACCTGGGAGAGCACAAATAAGGCGCCCGTGGGTGAGCACCACTGCCGACGCAATTCGATCCAAAAGAAAGAAAAAAAAGAAAATTGCAAGTCCTTGGAGAGCAAAGCGCGAGCTTACTTCATTTTCGAGTTCAAGGCGCCGGACAAACTTCCTGAACGTGGTGCTCTTCACGAGTTTCCGCAACGCCACTTCGTCGACTCCCTCCTCCTCCACGTTGCGCGCCTCGTGCATATATTTTTGAATGAGACGAAGCTCAGTCGGAGATGGAGTAGCACTACCATTCTGATTCTTCTGCACTTGATGCTTGACAGGCCTGGCAATTCCAACACACAAACACACATGGATAAATAATAAATAAATAAATAAACACTCGCATTTCAAGTCAATACGCCTCGCCACACCCAGTCACTCTACTGTGCTTGCAGTAACCTCGGTTTTCACGGTGAGCACGCAACCCTTCGCTTGCTCGAATTCGGTAGCCAATCTCTACAAACAAGCAAGTCCACCAATCTAATTTGCGGGAGTGACTGCACATGATATGCCAGGCTGCAGGATTTCCTAAGCCTCGACAAGGTGCGAAAGCGTGGCATACCCCGGAGGCTTCAACGTCACCAATGGCTTTGGCTTCGTACGCGTCTGATCGGGACGCAGCAGCGACACGCCTCCTACACTAGCAATCTCTCGGCCTCGCATTGGCATCTCTCGCGCGGCCGCCCCCAGGAAGCCCCAATGCCTTGCTTGCTCCTGCCAGCCGGTCTCTCCGGCGCGTCGTCTCACCACCATTCAAAGCTCCAATGGCGCACCCTGCCTTCTCACGAATTCCCCGCCTTCATCTTCATCCCTGCTCGACCCAAATCCCTTCCCAAATCTCTCACTGAGGAAAAAACCTCCAACCCAAACGCCCGATCGGTTACAAAATTGTCCCCATCCCAACAGTCTCCATCCACGTCGTTTCCGCTTCGCAATCTCGCAACACGCTTCACCCTACAGAGCTTCCTGTCCTCATCTTCTCCTTCCTGAAAGCCACACCGCCTCCCCTGTTCCTCGCACGCATTTCCCAAAGCTGCAAGCGCTCTTCACCGAGCTTCACACGTCCAAACCAGGACTGATCATAAAACTTTAACTTACACACAACTGGAGCTCCTGCTGCTGCCCCCTTGCGCAGAAGCTTACACCACGCATGCGCATGCGAATTGACCTGAAACAACCGAATATGCCCACCCGAAACGCACGATCTCTGGCCAGGAACAAACGAATCTCCGCAAGCTAGCCGACTTCTATTCACGCCCCAGGCCAGGCGCAAGCTGCGCATTTCGTCAGTCAAAGGGGAAGGGACGGAGGGTGACTCCAGGGTAGCGTAGGTTCACGGAACTCACCGGGACTCACGTTCCCTCTTCCATGGCCTAGGGCCCAAGGCCAGGCACCGAGGCCAGGGACCGATCCACGGGGGAGGGGGGGACCGTGACCGGTTTGCCGTACGCTTTCCGGGAGCTTTACAGGTGCGCAGGACGAGGGCTCTTTCTTTTACGCCGCGTCCTTCTTTATGAACAGTCCTCTTTACGATCGTGGCGCCCATTGTTACCGGCTGGGGCCGGTGGCGGGTGTAGGAGGCCACTGGCGGTGGCCGGCTAGGGGCGACGGGTGGTAACTCCACCTCACTCAAGGTTACTAACTGGGGTTAAATATAACTTCAGGTAAGGTAAAGCTGTCTGCATGGGCGAGGGACGTCCACGGTGGATTTGCAGTGATATAATTAGGGTTTCAGATCTTCACGATTTTCTAGAGGGGGGTGCATGAACGCTTTGCAGCTCGTCATAACTTAACGGCTTTAGGCGTCCCAGTTCAGTAAAAAGGCTACTCATTCAATTTGTACTACACTAAATAGTGAAATTAGGTTGCCCCACACTAATTTCTCGACATTCTACACTATATAAATATGTACAATTTCTGTAGAAGGATGCACTAATGTAGGAGCCATGTGTGTTGCATGGGTTGGTGCATTAGTTCATGGCTTGGGTTTAAAGAATTGCTTGTGCCTCCATCTAGAGAAGTGGTGAGTCATGAGGTAACTTTCCTGAGTAAGGCAACCTAATTTCACTATTTAGTGTAGTCTAGTTCATGGAGATTCGTGTCCTATTCTTTTCTTTTTTTTCATTTTCTTCCTTTCTTTTCTTTTGGGAAACAAATGGACAAATTCCGTTGATATAAGGAAAGAGTGCATAGAATATCATATTCTTATTTTTTGATTAATTACCGGTATTTCTTTGGACGCCGGAATTTGGCATGCAAAGAGTACAATATATGACAACGGTATGTATTTCAAAGCAGGAATATGGTACAAACCGTTTTTTCTAATGATCGGATGGTAACATTGAAACGTGTTAGGAAGGGGCCCCTCACTTGTCCCCGGAGGGAAAACGCTGAAATTTTTTTCAGCACGCATAATAAAATTTGCAAATTTTGAATTGTATTTGCAATTAGAGGCCCCAAATTAGCTAGGAGAGATGTAGAAGATCATTTAATCAAGCAAAAGATAGTTGGGGGATTTTATTTTACATGCACCCCTAGAATGGATGGGGTGAATCGCTTATCTTCGAGGGAAAACACTAAAATTTATTTATTTATTCTGAGAACAAATTTTAATTCCTATACAAATATATTTCGACAACTTGAATTTTGAAAATTCTCAACAACCAAGGTAATTAAACTTTTTTTGAAATCAACGTGTTAAGGTAGTAGGTGCTCTTGAAAAGCAACCCTACTCTAAAAGGGACCACGTAATGCAATAAGTCTCCCATTTGTTCAAAATAAATAAATAGATGATAGCAACCAGTAACACAAAGGTACATTTTGCTTTCTTCAATGTACCAATAGTGTACATTTCGAGAAGTATCCAGTCACTTTTAGTATCCACTACATTTCAACTTCAACCATTCATACCTCATTCCATGGAAGTCCAAAAAGTACAAGTCAACTTAGGATGGATGCCAATCATCTTTCTTTTCTATACAAATTTACTAAAAATTGTTTCGAGGAGTTTGTTTTTTCTTAAAACACACGGACAATTTCCATTGTGTTTCATGGAGTTTAGCTTCCCCCCCTCCATATGTAATCAACTCTTCAAACATCGCTTTAAGAGTAGACTAATAACTTATCTTATTATTCAATGACTCATGATGGGAATATTGGTATAGTAGCTGACCCATTTCCAACCATCACCCCATTTCCAACCTATAGGTTATTTTCATTCCATAAAATTGTGCTTTCTTTTAGTGAAGTTGTGGTGGAGGTTGAGGAGTAGTTATGGGGCATTATGATTGGCTATAAGGCTATCAATATTGCAACTAACCCTTAGTCCATTTTGCAATTAGCCTATGGTTAAAATTTGAAAGGTCTATATCACCATTACAAGTCACAAATAATATTTTACTAAAAAATTCACAAAAAATTATATATTTTTTCCAAATAAAATTTTGAAAAAATATACAATCCTTCCGAACTCTATTTCAGTACATGGGAAAAATTCTGCACTCAAAAAACGTGCACTCCAAATATGCATAATTGCTTAAGTAGTTGGAAATAGGTCAGCTACCTTATACAGTACAAGAGGGTCAATTTTAACAGTACAATATTGCAGACTTTGTACTCTTTGAATGGCATGGTATTCAGGTAGGTCAATGAGCAGGTGAATGGCAATTGAATGGCAACTGAAAACGATTAAATAACTAGACTAAATCAACACATATTTTGGAAATTTTGTTGTGCCATTTTCACATCCCCCCCTTTTCTAAGGAGATTTTGCTGTACTTTTTTTTGGTATAAGGTAAAGCAACCCATTGTGGTCAGAATTTGGAGTCTGCCCTCATGCCAGTGCTGAAATTTTTCAAATTTTTTCCCACGTAAGGACAAGTGTGAGAAATAGTGAGAGCAATTGAAATTCTATTTTTCAGACAATGTATGAGTTTGTTATGAATTTTTGAACTGATCTATCCAAAAGAGTCAATAGGCTACCTGATAACCAACAAAAACTATATCTAATATGTTCATCTTAATCACCTAAAGGAGTCACAATAATTTCTAATGTGGAAGGCCCTGAAAAAGTCACATTCTACCATGATTTACACTAAAAAGTTGGGTGCTCCTAATGAGGTCACTAATCACTCCATGGGTGTCAGGGTAGACATTGATTATGGCTTGAAAAAATGTCATAGGGTTGTTAGGTGTCCGCTATGGGTCATCTGACCACAATGGGATGTTTTACCTTATCATCTTCCCTTGTATGGGTTAGGTTAGTTCCATTTTCGTCGTCCAAAGTCTGAATCTACATTTTTCTTGTCTTTAAATCAAGTGTTCTTTAATGTAATATTCTCACTACTAGTAGTACTCTCACTAAGGTAGGAGGTCCATAAATGCCCATTTAAATCTACCTACCTCATCAATGTCAGTAATAGATATTTCAAGGAGCATGTCACTCACTCCTAGATAGAGGATGCATTTAGAACCTAGTCGATTTGAGGACCTCTTACCTTACTTAGTAGTACTCTAAAGTCTAATTTTACATCAATCCAAAGACAAAAAAATATTTTCCAAGTTATTTTTTGTATTGGATTGATGATGTCCTAGAAAATGAAATCGTGGAATGTTTTCATGCCATCCAACTTTTTTTTTATGTTTCTTTCATTAGATTTATCACCAAGATTTTGTCCTTGGTTTGCCTTGTTTTCAATTTGGTCTATTTTAGTCGTCCAAAATTTTAAAAATCCAGTGATACTCTTGTATTCCCCAATTCTCATTCTTTTTAAATCAAAAGTTAAATTAGTACTGTATATTTACTTGGGCCGGGTTTTTTTAAAGAGAAGGTTCCCAACCATTGAGGTAATTTAAGAGTTCCCTCATCCACTACCATCTGAAAAGATAATTCCAAGTGTGTCAAATAAAGAAACTGGAACTTTGTCTATCTACCTTTCCAAAAAGTAAATTCGTCACACTTTTAGCTTCAATTTTTAAGTTAGTTGGGGCTTCAAAAAGCCAGCCGCATGGTTTCACTGGTGCATTTAATTTGAAACCCAGTTCAAACTTGGATTTGCCGTCTACCCAATCTCAGCTTGTGAAGAATATTCACAAACCTGATGCCAAACTTTGGAACAAGGGAAAAAAAATTAATGAGGAAGAATGAAAATGCAGAAAGGTAAATACTATTCTCATGTCTCTATACAATGAAAAAGTCATTGGGTGGACTATAGTGGTAAGCACTATGTCAACATTTGGATTTTAGCCTATGCCCCCTACACCAACGAGCAAAATTTGGAGTCATTGAGCCAAAGTCACGAGTGCGCTTAACCCTAGACCGCCCATGGCCGGATTGGATTAAAAACATTATAGCTTTTGAAGTGCTAAAAATCTAAATGAGATTAAGTTATACAGATCTTAACCGTACAATCTTGTAGTAAACATGCTGTAGATGATGTGGAACAAATTTGGAGTCATTTGATTGCATGGATTGAAAGATTATAATGTTTTAGTGTTGAAAAAAGATGCTGAAATTTTCCTTGCAACATACTTGGAGGTGAAATTCGATTCCAAAACCTACTCAAATGAAAAAACTTAGAACTATAAAGTGATTTAAAACCAGGATACAAACACATTGGTGAAAAAAATTATCATTCAATTGACTCAATGTGTTTGCAAAATGGCTTGCAAATGTCAAAAAATAGGCAAGAAAAGTTGCAAAAAACACATATGAGGCTGAACTTCCATCTACTAAAACGCTTATCAGTAACTCATAACTTCTTCGATTGATATGAAATTTTAGCCACACAAACTAGACTAGTATGCGCAACTTTCCCAAAAAGAATTGTTGGAAACGAAGAATGTATGAAGAAGATACAAGCCGCCGAAGTTCACTGTAGTCCAAGAATGGCGGGATTTTGAATTTCGAATTGATCCCAAACATTCAAAAAAAATCGGATTGACATAAAAATTTAACCACAATAACTAGACTTCAAGGGGAATCTAATCCAATAAATTTCATTGAAATCGAACATTGGATGAAGGAGATACAAGCCCCCGAAGTTGCAGCCATGAAGTGCACTTTGGTGAATCAAATTGAGCCTGTGAATTTCGATTGGCTTCTAGAAAACCATTACCTTTTGGATTGATTTGAAAATTCTACCACACAAACTAGAAAAAAAGGCGCAAATTTTCCAACAAGTTTTATTGAATTTGGATATTGGATGCAAAAGTTACAGTGGTTTGAATAGAACTTAAAACTATGTGAGGACACTTTTTGTCCTCTTGAGCGGTCTAGGGTTAACCCCCAAGTGTGTAATGTGCATTTTCTAAAATCTGGCCACGGTTGCTATTCAAGTTGGCACAATTGATTAAAAAATAAGATCCATGAGAGATGACCATTGAAACTGCAAGAGAGTTAGGAAAGACAACTTGAGGGAAAATTGTAGAAGTTTTTATCGTATGGCTTATGAGATTATAACGGACAAACATGAGTTGGGGGAGGCCAGATTGGAGGCACTGGGACACTCAAAGGCAAGAAATTATCATAGATATATCTATCTCCAAGAATTTCAAATGCACAGAAGCTAGGTTTGTTCCAAGCATAATAATGTCAGATGATCATAATAAGTTAGGTTTGAAATTTGTTGTAAAACCCTTACAAACTGAATCAAGATTATTTATATTTTTATTGAATGAACCAAGGTAAATGTTTTAGGCGATTTATCAGCCATTTGCACCCAAGTGTTGGGCCTAGTGCCACACCCTTGGAACACAATGAAACTAGAAGGGCCAAAAATCACTATAAAACTTTAAATTAGAAGGGAAAAAAATCTTGCATGAAATCACCTCATTGTGGATGAAAACATAATAATGGATATATATGATATCATCGGATAAAAAACTCCCCAATTGCAAAAATACTATTTCAATGGTTGAATAGTAGAGTATTAAAAAGCATAATATTGCAATGTTGTTGCTGCAACAATATGCTTTCAATACCCTACGGCTCATCCATTGAAACTATATTGATTGCAAGGGGAGGTACTTTCCCGATGATGCACTAATGTGATATTTTCTATCCAATATGTGGATGAATGTTCAAATTTGGAGCATCACTATAACATTTAATATTGCCACTTCGGCACTTCATAAAAAAATCAATTTTAAAATTTTAAAATTGTAATGACCCCCGGCCAATTTGAAAAAGGTTTCATCCTTATGACATTTTTCATCCATCCTGGCATCAAAATCATTTCTATTTCACCATAATTTGGCGATGATTCGAACCATCCGTGCTCTGGTCTGGTCTGGGGTGAGTTAAGTTAACTCAACTTGAGTTATGGGTGCAGCTCAACATCCCTACTGTAGTAACTTACCTTGAGTGTCAATGATTGCAAGCGGTCCAAGGTTCTAGCCACTCTAGACTCCAATCATCTTTGGCCTGCCTGGGAACTGAACCAGCCTGCTTTCAAGTGCTTCTGGCAAGAAACCTCAAAAGGATGAGAAGCCTTGTGTCAAAAAAAAAAAAAAAAAAAAAAAGGATGAGAAGCGGGTGAGATCTCATAATTAAGTTAGTTGGCCGGGTGAGGGACTCTTTGCACCTAGAGGCTGGGCCAATTTCATCGGTGTAGAAGAGGCCTGAAATTGGACTCACTTGGGGTTGGGACAAAAGGCTGAAATCCTCACTTGTGGTTGGACAAAAGGCTGAAATCTGCACACTGTTCCCCACACACACACACACACAAAAAAAAAAAAGGCTGAAATCTGCACACTGTCCCCCCCCCCCCCCTCACACACACACACACAAAGAGGCTGAAATCTTCATTTGTGGTTGGATTAAAGGTTGAAATTGGCACACCATTCCCCCCACTCCAAAAAAAGATTAAAAGCTTCACTTGTGGTTGGTTGAAAGTTTGAAATCTGCACTTGTGATTGGACTAAAGGTTGAGAAGCAGGTGAGAACTCATAATTAGTTGACCGAGTGAGGGACTCTTTGCACCTAGAGTCCAGGCTGGGTCATTGGTGTAGAAGAGGCCTAAAATTGGACTCACTTGGGATTGGACAAAAGGCTGAAATCTTCACTTGTGGTTGGACAAAAGGCTGAAATTTGCACACTATTCCCACACACATACAAAAAAGGCTAAAATTTTCATTTGTGGTTGGATTAAAGGTTGAAATCTACACACTATCCCCCCCTTGACTGAAATCTTTGCACCTAAAGTAGGAGGCTCTAAAAGCATAGGGTTCTAAAACCACCCACCTCTTAAAATGTACAATGTTTGTACATCTTATTTTTTTGTAGCCTTCAATGATGTACAAATAGCATACATTAATTAGGAGGTGGGCAGTTGTAGAATCCTATGCCGGTTCAATTTCAAATTTTCATAATTAATGCCATAGAGCTTCAAAAAAATTTGAAATGATTTAGGTTAGATGCCAATTCTACTTGTCTTTCAAGGGAAATTTAGTGAAAATTTAATTTCAAGAAGCTTTACCTCTCCAAAATTCAATTTCATACCTTAGGTGGTTGATTTATGGACCTACTACCGTAGAAGCTAGGCTAATTTCATTGGTGTAGAAGAGGCCTAAAATTGGACTCACTTGGGATTGGACAAAAGGTTGAAATCTTCACTTGTGGTTGAACAAAAGGTCGAAATCTACACATGTTATTAGACTAAAGGTTGGAATTGTGTAGTCGCGGCCTTGAAGGAAATGGCCTGACCTCTACTATGTGGTAAGCATTGTTGATTCAAGTGTCTAAAGACTAATGATAGAGGAACCTCATTCTAAGTAGTAAATCTTTCATAACATTCCATAGTGTGCAATGTCATTGCCTTGATTCAAATGACTAGAGGCTAATGATGTAAGAAATCCATTCTACTAGTGATGAATCTTTCATGACATTCAATCATTAGGAAAAATTCATGCTCCAAAGAGACTGTAAGTTCTATACACCTATGGTGCAATTGTAAAACTTTTTTTGAATCTAACATGCCACTATTAGTGTTACATCAATGCCACATCAGATTGGTTATTTTTTAATTTAATATTTAAGAATATATATATATATATATATATATGATTATTTTATTTTTCTACATTTACACTGTTTAGGTGCTGAAAATTAAAAAATAGACACCTTTTCAAGCCTAATTTTTTTCCTAATGAGTGTGCACTATCATTGCCTTAGCTCTATAGTAGATGGTATGGAATTTTTGTATCCAAGAGTACCTTATCAATAGCTAATAAGTGAAAAGATGGGTACTTGATGTGATGAGAGCAAGGTGCATGAAAGAGTGATAGTGGGCATAAAGACTATTGAATGTGATGTTATTTATAAAAACATTAGAAGGACAAGAATTAAACATGTCATCACTAAAATATCACCATTGTAGGGACAAAAGTGTTTATAATACAATCGTGAAGGTTGTCATGAATATTTTGAAAGATTCTAACAAAAGAGTCCATATACCACATAGGCATGCATTTCCTATTTGTATAGATTGAAAAAGCTTCAAAACCTTCAATATTTTTAGTCATGGAACACAGTAGAATAGAAAGTAGCTACAATAGACCCACGATTGGTTTAATTAGCCATGAAAATTTGTTATGAACCCCTCTCCCAATTTGTGAACCTTGGTGTGAGAATTCAAACAAATGGCACTTCTCTCTCGTCAATCACAAACCTAACATTCTTGAACTTCAAGGCAAAGGCCCCTTTACCTTCTATAAGTCAAGGCTCTTTTCAAAAAATAGATAATTTTGATTGCCAAAACTTGTCTATGAGTTGTGGAACATCATGACAAGAAGAGATTTTTGTTGCGATGATACTATCAAAAGACCTCAATTTTTCCATTTAATAATGTTATAAAATTAGAAATTAGTATCATTATTAATCAATGTCGAGGGGGGTCCTTTTCCCTCCCCTTTAAAATAAAAAGAAGGAGCCTCCAACATTATCACTTTTTAGCTAGCTAGCCAACAACTCTTTGTAGATTCAACTACATAGCATTGATAATTGCCTTGATTCCCTCCTCTTGGTGGAGGTATCATTCGTTCCTTAATACCCATAGTGAATTAAATTGCAATGTAAAGGAAACTATTTGGTGGTTAGTTGGACATGTTTGTGTAAGCTAGTTGTCAAGCATTGGATTTGAAAAAAGTGGGTATAGTGCATAGAGAGTTTGAATGAATTACAAATTCTAACTCATTTGTAATTCAATAGTGACTTGCGAAGTTTCATCATCGGCGAGCTTTTGCTTTACAGCAAAACCAAAGGATCCCCCTCATGTGTTGGTTAACAATGCTATGTAAATTCACTCCCACGGATCGGAGGAGGGATTATCTCAATCTCCAAATGATCAAAATGGTAACGCAAAGTAGAGCCACCTCCTCTCCTTTTTTCACCGTTGTAGTTAGGACAGACAAAGATCCATTTGTCAAGATTTTACGGCCACTTTGTATGAAAACGAAGTTTTTTGCTCTGGTAGTTTTCACCACTCTAGGTGGCATTTATCTTTTAGCCTTTTTTAAGCTAATCCATTCATATGAGCTGGACCAATTGTTTTTTCTCTCTCTTTATAATCCATAAATGACATTGAGGATGTTTTTTAGCCAATGAATGACAAAAAAATCTTTCCATGTAGAACAAAAGTACAACTATTCATCCTCCAAATTTTGTGTAAAAAGGGAAGGTTTTTTTACAGTAGTTTGATTTCCAACAATTCACATGGCACCAAAACAAATTATTTCCACATGGACCAACTTAGCCTTTCAAGGTTAATGGTCACCTTTCTCCCCCCCTCCAAAAAAATAATAAAACACTAAAGGTTGCTTACCGACATTATATTCCGATTCAAATTGTACGCTTGCAAAATCCATCTTTTTTTGGTAGGACACCAAATCCTACTCACAAAGTGGGCCCAACATGGTAATTTGGGATTCTCCAAGGATAAAAGTAAAAACATGGCCCCTATTTTGAGTTGTATCTAGGATTTATATGAAAAAAAAAAAAAAAAAAAAAAAATTGTGTTTTCCCATGGGGCAAAATCCAACCTCCAGGGCCCATTTTGTGGGCAAGGTTTAACATCTCCCCTTTTTTCAAATTTTGGATCCTTTCCAAAAAGGGGGGGGGGACGTTCAACCTTGCCCACAAAATGAATCCAAGAGGCTAGATTTGCCCTAGGAGAAAACACAATCATTTTTAAATTATATATATATATATATATATATATATATATATATATATATATATATATATATATATATATATATATATATATATTCAAATTTTGAATTCATATTTGCAATCAGAGACCCCAAATCAGCTAGGAGAGATCTAAAACCTATCCTTAGACACGACTCAAAATAGGGGACATGTTTTTTACTTTTACCCCTTGGAGAACCCCCAATTACCCTGTTGGGCCCACTTCGAGGGTGTCTTGCTTTCCCAAGTGCCGAATGCCAACCGTGAATCTTCCCCTTCCCTTCGAGTCCCCTCTCCAAACAAATGTCCAGGGAGGACTGACCCCTCTATTGCCCCAACCAGGGGTAAATGTAAAAATTGCCCCCTATTTGGGACCATGTATAATTTGTTTCTCTACACCTCCCTAGACTAATTTGGGGTCTCGGATTGCAAATATGAATTCAAAATTTGCAAATTTTTTCATGGATGGCAAATAAAAAGATTCCAGTGTTTTATCAGGGGTAGAAAACGGGGGAATAGAGGGGTCAGTCCTCCCTGGCCTCTCCCCTCTCCACATCCACACGGCAGATTTGACGGAAGTGCCGCTTTTTACTGTTACGATTTCCCGGCAGGGCAGTTGGAAAGGGGAAGGGTCCTCCTTCAAGCACAGCAACCAAGACCACCTAACTAGCGAATATATATATATATATAACTTTCAGTTTCAAAATAGCCCCCATTTCTCAACAATGAACTGAACGGAACGGAACGGAACGGAAGGATTATGTTATATAGAAAACTTACAGCTCGCTCCGTGTGGTTAAGTTACGGTAGGCGGGACAGTACGCTTCCTTTCCTGATCGACGCTGCCGGACGGACGTTTTCTTTAATGGCGGATGGAAACGGTAGGGTGGAGCCGGCAGTCCCCCTCCGTTGTAATGGACCCAAATCTCGTGGCTCGGACGGGATACCCTGCCCCCTTTCAATGCCCAACGGACCACTGAGTGCTCAGCCAGGGGCGAAGCCTACCCTCACCACACTAATTAGCGTAGCAAACCTGCAGGAAAGGGACGGAAAGGGGACAGTGAGCCCAGAACTAGTTTATGAAATTTAGTGCCATATGCTACCTGGTTTATGGAATTTAGTGCAATATGCTACCTGGTTTGTGGAATTTAGTGCAATATGCTACTTGGTTAATGGAATTTAGTGCAATATGCTACCTGGATTATGAAATTTAGTGCAATATGCTACCTAGTTTGTGGAATTTAGTGCAATATGCTATCTAGTTTGTGGAATTTAGTGCAATATGCTACTTGGTTTATGGAATTTAGTGCAATATGCTATCTGGTTTATGAAATTTAGTGCAATATGCTACCTAGTTTATGGAATTTAGTGCAATATGCTACCTGGTTTATGGAATTTGGTGCAATATGCTACTTGGTTAATGGAATTTAGTGCAATATGCTACTTGGTTAATGGAATTTAGTGCAATATGCTACCTAGTTTATGGAATTTAGTGCAATATGCTACCTAGTTTATGGAATTTGGTGCAATATGCTACCTAGTTTATGAAATTTAGTGCAATATGCTACTTGGTTTATGGAATTTAGTGCAATATGTTGGGGTTGAGGCACCAGTTGTCAACCGCACCCAATAAAGTAATAGGTCTAGAAGTCGCTCACATACAAGTTGAGACTGAATTTTGGGGAGGCAAAGCTTTTTGAAATAATTTTTAGTGAATTTCCCTTGAAAGATAGGTGGAATTGGCATCTAATCCAAGTTGTTTCATATTTTTTGGAGCTTTGTGGAATTAGTTATGAAATTTCAAAGTTGAAATGGCATAGGGCTCTAGAACCGTCCACTTCCTAAAATGTACATTGTCTGTACATTGATGAAGGCTATGAAAAAGCAACATGTACACACTGTGTACATTTAGTGATGTGGGCGGTTTTAGAGTTTGTTACCTTACTCAACCTCTAGGTGCATTATTTCCAACCTTAGGGCATCCACAATGTGTATTTGACGTACAAAGGGTTGTAATGGCAAATGGCAGGCCATTCCATGAGGCTGTGAAAGTGCTCATTTTTTCTTTGGAAAAATGGACCCAATGCAAAGCTAACAATTCAAACTTCAAATAGATTTTTTTCGTGCTATGAAAAATAAAAAATAAAAAATCTACATTACAAAAAAGACTTTTCATGGAAACAAGGGAAGGTTGAATTAATTAGCACATCTAACAATGCTTGAAAAAGCATTGACGGTAATTATCATTCCTACTTGGGCCAATTCATGGACCCTTCATATTGCCAAAATTAGCCAATTCCATGTGGTCACATATTGAGGCAATGGAATTAGATTTTTCAATAACAATTACATTAGAGCATAATTTTACTTAAAAATAAGTCCAAACCCGACACAGTGCCATACTACCTGGGATGCATTGTAGATACTCTTAGGCTAGAATTCAAATTCAAATTTCGAATATTGTTTTTTGGTCCTTTTCAAGGTTAGAACTAATAAGGTTATGACACGTATCATGAAATAGTGAGGCAAGAAAGTAGGAAGTAGTGAGCGACAAAGTAGTTCTTGAATGATTGGAATTGAAAGACTCTATACATTGGCTACTAGACAAATGTACTTTCTGACTACCAAAATTCACAATAATTTCAGTTTGGGGAATAAAATTTTGAAAATTTTGCTATCTCCATATTTCCTATCTTCCTACATAGGAAAAAATTTCATCACCTCATACTCCCTACCATCTGCTCAAAAAACTGTGCTATTTGGTGTGTTAGAATTATTCTTCTATTTGCTAACAATTTTTTTTAAATGATTAGACTTTATCACCAACTTATATCCAACTTTACAAATAACACAAAATAGTTATAAAGTTATATGACTTTTAGTGAATAACATAAGGTCTTTTTTGAAGGGTTTCAAGGATGCACCTAAGGTAAACGAGGCTATGACAATCCAAATGCCAACCAACCCATTATAGGCAAAAAAATTCTAGTGATGCACATTTCAAAAACTAGAATGTACACCATTAGTACAATTTTGCCTATGATGAGATGACTCCCATTTGGGTTGTCATAGGCAGAGTTACCTTATTAGACTCTATAAAGTTTTGAAACTCATGATTTTGAATATTCACAAAAATTTACAAAAATCCACCCTAAACTTATTTTTTCCTCCTAATATTTTATATTTAGTCCATGACTAGAAAAAATTCACCGTAATCCTTGTTCTTTTTGTTTTTACTGACACAAATGGAAATAAATTCATTGCAAAGAAAACACTATACCACATACCTCAACCAAAACTAATTGTAATTTTGACGCTATCTATGCGTATATTAGTGGGGAAAAAAGCCTCGAGTCACCACACTAAATTAGGGGAGTTTTATTCCATAGGTCCAAATGGTTACGAAGTTGAAATTGACGCCTATTTGGGCATGTACAATAAAAAAACTCTTGTATTCTACCTTCCTCCTCCTAAGACCTCATCTTTGTTTTTACTATTGACATCATTTCACCCTCCCGTCATAATTACCAAATTAGCCACTTCAGCCCCCCCTCCAAATTCAAATGTCTCGATGAAAAAAATTGATTTGATTTGATTCTACAATTTCCTGAAAGTCATTCATAGGACACTTTTATTAATCCTATGGTTGGCGTAAATTCTCTTTGGCGACCTTTTTACTGGGTACAGTGAAATTAAACCGGCGGTAAGTATTCGGTCTTCTCCGGTGTGGCCGGTATGGGCCTGACGAATACCGTTACTTTCTCCTCTGAATCGGCCCCGGTATAACCGCGAGAGAAATCGGTAATAAGATTCGGCCAAATCCACCTCCGAAGGGGGGTTCTGTGTTTCGGAGGGGGCCACGTCGTCTAAACGGCCACCCTAATTTTACACTTAGCTCCAAATTAAGGTACCCCAATATAGCGCCCCTTTTGCAGCGCACTTTATGGATTGATGGGGGGAACAGGGGTCAGTAGGGCCGCCACCCACCCCCATGAGCTGCATCATGCACGCTTAATTTACACCCCCAACAGACACGGCAAAGAGACACCCCCGGACCTCATTGGCGGAGATGGACGGGGGAATCCGCTCCTATATCCGTCTAGGTTGAGGTTGAGGGGGCCGGGCCGGGCCCGGAGTTTTACGGCCAAGTTTTACTGACCCCCTCGTTGCCCTGGCCAGGGTTAATTGTGAAAAAAAGCCCCCTATGTTTTTTGGCCATGATTTTTTATATTTCAACACTGTCCCTTCGCTAATTTGGGACCGCTGATTGCAAATCTGAATTCAGAATTTGCAAAAAAATTCATCTGATTGCAAATTAAAAAAACTCCACAATGTTTTCCCCAGGGGTAGAACAAGGCAATGAGGGGGGTAGTTCACCCTAACCGTAGTTTTACCCCTTGGAAAAATATTGGAATTTTAAAATTTGCAACACGTGATGAAATTTAGAAATTCGGAATTCATCTTTGAAATAAAGAGGCACCTAATTCCAATAACGTTATGATTGGGTAGGTGAAGAATTTAAAAAAAAAAAGTGTGGCACAAAATAAGGGGCAATTTTTTACAATTACTCTTGGATGGGGTAATGAGAGGGTAAATCTCGTCTAGCTTGGTTTGGATGGGTGTTTGTGCTTTATACAAGTTTCTATTTATTAGTTATCAATTATTTATAAAAACACAAAACAAAATTGTGTAACCGTGAGGCTTTGTCTTGTGTTCATAATAATAGTAAATTATTGACTAGTTGGTCCCCACTTCCCTACTCCAAACAAACTCTGGTAACCACATTGTGCAGTGCAATGTTCAGAAAAAACTAGCGGCTAGTTCAAAGTTAGCCGGAGGAATTGGGAAAAAAACCGGTTGCAATTTGAAAACATCGGCAAAAAACCGGTGCAAAAATCTATAAAATTTCTATTTTGAGTAAAAAATAGAGAAAATAACCAGACTCAGTTATGGAAAAACCGGTTCAATATGAGAATTGAAGGAAATTAGCTGGTAAAACTCAAAAAGTTTCCTGAACTATGGTGCAGTGTCAATGCGAGGCAGATGGAAGTTGGAAGTTGGAATTCAAAAACTAGAGTCGATGTCAAAGTTTTTGTTTGAAAGACAAATTCAACAAAGGTTTAGTAGTTAGTGTGGTTTGGGCCCAAGAACAGATTTGACCTAAAGACTAAGGTAACTAGCTATATACACCTAAATGCATTTGAATGAACAATTGGACAATAGATTGGTTAATTTTTTTGTTTGTCCTTGTTGGAAGGTAAGAGAGTATTCTAATTTTTTTTTCAAACATTTTTTAGATGTTGTTTAAATAAACTATGGTTGAATTTTTAAAGTGTTGAATAGTAGTAAAAACTAATTGCAACATTGAAATTTAAGTAATTATGTTGCTTTTGGTTTGACAATAAGTCAAAGCTACTGCTAAAATGTAATTTCAACCATACTCAAAAAGAAAAATTAATCTTGAAATATAGATTCTTTTGGCTCACATAGAAGAATGAACATTATAGAAATTAGTCAAAACAAATCTGATCCCCCAAAACTTAAAATTTATTTTATAATTTCAACTCCATATGAAATTGTATTCTACCCACCTTTCTACTATGCTGATTTATCCCATTAATGAAAGTGTACATTTTATGCAACGGGCTATTTGGAAAGCCCTCTTGGACTCCAAATGTGTTGTTTAATTAAAGGCCCAATTGGAAGCTCGCCAATGTCTACAACTCTATTAAGTTTAACAAGAATTGGCTTAGAAGAGCCCCACATCATTATTGTGAAACAAATCAATGGAAGACATTAATTCCTTATTATTAGAAGATCAATGGTGCAGAGGCTTTACAGTGTTGCTTCAACGTGTTCTTAAGTCTCTAACATTTGTTTACAAGGTTGGCACTAATATTATTTGGAATAAGAGGGGTCCCCCTTCTTGTACTTTTAGTCGGGTTGCTTCTTTTGGTTTCTGTTTTTGTTTTGCTCTTATCTCTTGATTGTCCACCCTCTTCGGCTCAACCGCTGTGTATTTTGGGTTCTTGTTCTAATGTAATGGTTCTTTCCATTTGTTAACCCTTCCGATGGATGACAGAGAATCTCTCTTTGTAGGACAGAAGTGCAACTATTCATCTTTAGAATTTGGTGTGGAAAACGGAGATCTTCTACTAACTTTGACTTCCAATAAGTGCTTTTGCAATTTTTTTGAGCCAATGCTTCACACGGTCATGAAAACTGATGTCTTCCCTTAATGGTTTAATTTTTTTTTTTTAAAGTTCAAAATTAGTGTCAACATAAATTCCTTTTGCGGTGAAGATAAATACACAGTCAGCAGCAACATTTCTACCTCTCTGCACTAATTTAAAATAGTGTAACCGACTTTTAATTTTTAATTTTTTTTATCAAATTGACACACAAGTAGGATAAATTAATCATTGTACTCCTGGGATTTTCAAGGACATAGATTCCAACAACCCAAAAACGAATGACCTAGGCCTACATAAAAAATTTGTATAAATATACATATTGTATCATTAATTCATTAGTTCAGTTCAGTTGGGGGCTAGTATTTATGAAATTTTATCCAGGGAATCGGCTGTCCGGGGCCCCCTTTATTTATCGTTGACAATTCATCCCACCTGACCTCAACGACAACGATTCGTCCAGTGTGACTCTCGTTGCTGACGTTGCCGTCCGTCCAATCTGATTGCCCAGCAACTCAATTAATTCCTTCCTTTTCCTTTTATTATTATACAGTGGTTCTTCCATTCGTTAAATTTGAATATATATATATATATATGTATGAATAAGAGAAAGAGAAAGAGAAAGAGAGGCTTCTTTTAGTCCCAACCCTTTTCTATAAAAAAATTTCAAACTTTTAAATCATTTTTAATACTCCTTACTCTCGACTTCTAATACTGAAGAACCCAATCATTAGAAGAGATTTGGGTTGCGAGTTCCCGGGTTCATGGGAACCTAGGAACTACGTTGCAGCAGTAGTATGACGTGGCTGAGAGATTGCTATGTCATTTAAATTTTTTTAAATTTTTTAAATTTAAATTTAAATTTTTTTAAATTGAATTTTCTTTGATAGTGAGTTTTTCTTTAAGACCTGGGGGAACATCAAAGGGAACAAGCCTAAAACAGCCCTCCAGACCCTCCAAACTCCTCTAATGTCAAACCAATCTTCACTCCCAACAATTTCGGTGGAATGAATTATTGCCAAACTCATTGAAATCCCTTTTTTTCTTCTCTCTAGTCCTTTTGTAAATTCTTTAGGACCTTGACTTGCATTGCCCTCCATTCAATGGGACGTTGCAATGTTGATGTATCTTTTTTTTAGACGTAAATTATGAAACTAGAAAGATGATAATAATACAAACCATAGAGGGTTTATTTTATTTTCTAAGTAGGGCTTTGGCAAGAGCTCATTTATCCATCTTGTGGTCTTTACGCCTTGGAAAAATATACAAGAATTATATAACATTGGTTACCAACGAGGTAGGGGTTTAGATCCGTACAATGAACAAAATTGTCTTATGTAATGGCTCCTTGACCAATTCTAATCTTTGAATTAATTGATAAGCTTCTCTTGGGTATCTAGTATAATATTTTCCTAGCATGGAGAGAACCATTTCTTAGTTATACAATGTTATGTCACTATTAACCGACACGTGATCAAATTTGTGAAATTTGAAATCAAAGATCCAAAATTAGCTAGGAGAGATCACAAAATACAAAAATAATAGTACTAATGATGGAGTACACGTTTTTACATTTATCCCTGTTTCATCCATATGCAGGGAAAAGATTACACTGAGACTATTGTATATTGGGGTCAAATTTGTTAGACCATATACAAAATCATTTTTTCATCAATTTGGTTTACAATTTTTGGAAGTTATTTTTCCAAGGTTTGGAATATTTCATGACCTTTAGCACAATTCAAAGTATTTTATTACCTTTAGCAATATTGACAACTTTATAAGTACTTAGGGTTTTATTGATACTCTTGGTTTTATCAGTACTAATGGCTTCGACTTTATAGTTCATTTTGAGGATTAACCCTTAAATGTTGGGCTGGTGGCCGTGGAAATCAACCCTTTTGGAACTGAGTGACATCATCTAGCAGTGGTGATTTTTGACAAGGCCTCTGCCGGTTTTGGGGACGGGTAATATAATTTGAAGTTGTCCTGGGACATGCAGTACAGAAATTTGCAAGTTTTTTGGACATTCAAAAATGAGAAGGACGACTTGTCAAAAAAAATGAAAATCATTGACATTATGTAGGAAGTATTACAACTAAAACTTCTAAATCTTGTGGATGTTCAAAATTGAGGAAGGACCAGTTGTAAAAAAACAATAACTTGAAATCATTGACATTATGTAGAAAGTGGTACAAAATGTCATTGAAGAGGACGGATCCTACAATCTCTCATGTTCCTCCACACAATCATGACAGCATTCCAATCAATGTCTTGTATTGGAATATTAGCACAAGAAATGTGCATTAATGCATCTAATGTCTCCAATTGCAATTTAGAATGCAAGTGGTTTTTGATCAAATTTTGCTTGGAAAATCCCCTCTCACACACTGCTGTGCTAGATGGTATTACCATCACTTTTCTCCAAAGTATGTACAATCTTGGCCAATTTGTAGACCATTCAGGAGTTGTACATGCAAAATCCCATGCTTCCCATAAAGATTTATTGGGTACCATCTCCTTCAAAGTCTCTACTATCTCCAAACATTCGCCCCGACATTGATCTCGCTCTGCATTAGAAATTCCGAACTTCTCACAAAGCCTCTCTAACCATGCCTCTGTACGTATAGTTCTCTCATCCTCATCAATTGGATAGAAAATAGGGTTGAAGAGCTTGCAAGCATTGAAGACATGAAGGTCTGGGAACCTTTCATTTAAAGAGTCCACAATTCTTTGCACGTACTCAGCACCGATAGCTTGACATTCTTCAAGAATACCTAGGCGATCAAAAATGCTCCCTTCATGAAGGGTATAAGACTTCTCTGTTTCATCTGCAAGAATATAAACCATCTCACGAGAATTGCTTGAAGCCTCAAGAAATGGCCATAAGAATTTGGAACCTCTTCCAAATGCAAGTCCCCTTGGAGAAAGAAACCTCCGGGTCAATATTGTAATGCAAACATTCAAATGTCCTCCAATTTGTGTAATATCCACCTTATCATATTGAAACATCTTGTTCAACTTATTCAACTCCATCAAGACATCTACTAGTAAATGAAGAAGGAATTGGATTTGAAAAGAGGTCATTTTATGATACCAATCAGGCTCTTCAATTCGAAATGTCTCCAACAATGCAGGCATGCAATCCAATATACGTTGCATGACTAGTCTATGAGATAACCACCTCACACCATGAATTTGGAGTACAACCAAAGGATCTAATGTAAATTCCTCCATCAATGCATCAAACTCCTTCTTCCAAATGCTTAATCGACCTACCCAAGTATAGATTTTGTTGGCAAAATCATCAAACACTAAGAACTCCAACGATGCTTTTGTTGCATTTCCTGCAACCAAGGCCTCCCTACATAAAATTATGACAATTAACAATTAAAAACTTTACAAAAAACCTTAAATATACAAAATAAATGAGCATGAATTTTTTTTTGAAATACTTACCTATGAGCAATGCAATGTATGTTGATGAGCGCATGAACTCTTTCATAGAGCCTAGCTGCTAATCTTGTTCTGCAACCTATCAAAGATGTTGCTCCATCTGTGGCTAAATCCACAATCTTCTCCACTGACCATTCTCGAGCAGTCAAAAGGTCCATCAAAGTTGTATGCCGCGAGAAACTCCTAATAATTCCACAAAGTGCATGCGGGGTTCATCCATTCCTCCACGAGTTAAACTACAAACGTACACTATCAAATGTTGTTCAAGAGTGCGATCTATAGACTCATCAATCAAAAGAGAAAAGACGGGGGACAAATTAACTTCTTGTAAGTTTGTTTCCTTCAAATGAGAAGAAATAGCCCACAAGAAATCATAAGCTGCCTCCCTACTAGTATACAAACCATAGTCATCATTAGTAGGCATGTTCGGAGTTTGCAAGTACATATGCATCCAACATGTATCCTCGTACTGAGAAATCGATCGATCTTTTTGAACTATAAAATAAAGAAGTTTCATACAAGTAACAATCCTTGCAGTCTTAGTGTCTAAAGCATGTGCAACATGTCGAGCCATAGCTGTAGCTTCAGGTGAATTTCTTGCCCCTTCCCACCTTTGTAAAGCTACAATATGAGTTCCACTCTTCTCGTGCACCTAGTGATGACATTATATAAAAATAAGAGAATGACATTAAGTTGAAGGACACTGTATTTTTTATTTTCTCAAAAAAAGGACAAAAACAATTGAACGAAGAAGAACTTCCAATTTATGGCATTGAATTCAATAGTGCTGATTCAATTGAAAAATAAATATGAACAACAAGCAAAGGAATGTTATTTTTGAATTAATATGAAAGTTTGGAAGTACTTCAAGAAAATAACATAATATACATGATAGATTTTTAAAGCATATGACATTTTCGAAAATGGCAATGTACATGAATCAATTAAAAAAATTTAAGAGCACATTAAACTAAAATAAAAAATAAGGATGAACAACAAAGCAAAGAAATGTGTTTAAGGCTTAAATTATGTTTCAATGAACTCTAACCTTGACTAATGAAAGTTGAAGTGATCTGCATCCTTCACCAGTACTCCATGGTGTTGGAATTGCACAATGTATACATGTAGCACACTTCATAACTCCATCTCGAGTTCCACCATGAAGTTGAATATGCATAAGCCAACGCCGCCCACTTTGCCCACTTGTTCTAAATCTTCTTGGTTTAAATCTTTGCCGTGAACGAGGAGGGTTTTGATCATCTTCTTCAATGTCTTCAGAAACATTATCCTCCTCTTCTTGGGGATCCTCCTCAATAGCATCTTCATCCATTTGTAAAGAAGCCTCTAGAAATGAAGGTACCGAATTAGGAGCAATATATGAAGAAGTAGACTGCTCACGAAGAATACTTCCTCCGGTACTCTAAAAAGAAGAAGATGCATGGAACCAACGATTTATATTTGGTTGTTGTACATCTCTCCTTTGTCTCGGGACACTTGAGATAGGTAAAGAAGACATAACTGCAAAAAAAATCATTATTGAAAGCTTCACAAGTATTTAATTCCAAAATTATAAAACCTATGACAATGAATTCATTGCAAAATTCAAAAAACAGAAAAACAAAATAAAAAATGTACCATACTTGAGTGCACTCAAGTGGTGGTTTGTTGGCTTACAATGGACAAGTGATGGCTCCTCCCTTCTCAAACTTCCTTCCAATCTCTCCCCTCTCCCATCAACCCTCTCTCAATCCCCTCCCCTCTCCCCCCTCCCTTCTCCTCCCCCTTCAGTCTCTCCCCCTCCCCTCTCAGTTTCTCTCCCCCTCTCTCTGTCTCTTCCCCTCCCCTCTCTCCCCCTCCCCTCTCCCATCATCTCTCTGCCCAGTGGATGACAACAACAATGTGGTAATCAAGTGCTCCAATCAATGCTAAGTTCATTGGATGAGTGGATAAGCACACAATTAGTGGTATTTTCAATAGGTAAAAAATTGTTGACGGGCAAATTTTTATTAACAAGTTTTTAGGACGTTTAAAATTTTCTCAAGTTGTCCTAGGACAGGTAAGTTTTCAAATTACAAGTTTTTAGGACGGGCTCAAATTTTTTTGCCTTTCATTTACAAGTTTTTGACGGGGGACGGGGAATATTCTTGTCAAAAATCATCCCTGTGACATCTAGTTTAAAAAAACCAAAAATATTCATTGGGAGTCAAACTATTGTAGAAGACTTCCCTTTTCCACCCCTAATTCCAAGGATGAATAGTTGCATTTCTGTCCTACACAAGTGAATTCCTTGTCATTCATTGGACAAAAAACGTCTGCCGTGGCATTGGAGGGTTAAGATTATTTTCTCATTAACATTTTCTGTACTATTCAATTATGCCATGTTATGAAAATTTCATTACATGCCATATTTAATTATATTTTGAATTATATTTTTAGTAAATCTGACCCTGGCGTAGGGTATATGAGCTGGCCATGATTTCAGGGGGTATGAAACCAAGCTGAGTCTGCAAAGAAACAAGCTGAGTCATACTAATTAGCCTTCCGCACTATTAGGCAAGTGTAACCACCCCTTTTTCCAGATGAGTTCCGTTGAAATAAATTGGGAGCAGTGCCTGGGAAGAGGTCCATAAATGGACCATCTCAGGGCTGGAACTGAATTTTGGGGAGGTGAAACACCTTGAAATATTTTTCAGTAAATTTTCCTTGAAAGAGAAGTAGAATTGACATCTAATCCAAGTCGTTTCATATTTTTTTGGAGCTTTGTGGAATTAGTTATGGAGTTTTGAAGTTGGTATGGCAGAGGGCTCTAAAATGACTCACCCCCTAAAATGTACACTGTTTGTAAATTGCTGAAGGTTATGAAAAAGCAACATGTGCAAATAGTGTACATTCAAGGAGGTGAGCCATTTTAGAGCTTGGGCCATTTTAGAACCTCCTACCTTACTAGAGTTTGTGCCAGCAATTCAATGAGCCACATCCTATTAGAATGTTCGATTGAGGAACACGTGGCTCCTATAAGCTTTAAATTTGAAAATTAAAAGGATAATTTATGTTGTTGGGAGAGGTGGGGACTAAGGTAGAATAGCCTAGGACCACCTAGATTTGTAATTTGGGTATCTTGTGCAATGTGTTTGATTGTTGCTTGTATTGTTTTGAGAAAGAATTAGTTGAATGGACTAAAATACAAGTGGAATCATACTAATGTGATAAGAACTTGAATTGATTTGAATTTTCAACCCTAAATATAAAACCATTGATCGATGAGGGTCATGACCATCTTAAAAAGATTTGAAATTAGGGACCTACCCCTGATCTTGTTTGGCAAGTGTTATAAAAGCACAAGTTCAACATTCTAAAGCACCTCTTTTATTGACCTAAAATTACAACTTATTCTAACAAGTATTTATTCACAAGTGAACTCATCTAAACCGGCATTTATTAAAGTACATCTTAATCAACTGTAAACTGTCCACAAATGGATGTGAAGTTGGTGTCATTTTTTGACAATGGCACCTAACTGCTTGTCCAAAATACATAACTTACACACTTTGCGAAAATGGGTGGGAGATTGAGAAAATTGGGTGACTCATAGCATTGGGCTTATTAACTCTATCTAGGCAAGTCTCAATGGAAGTAAAAAGTTAAAGTACATTTAAATTCTTTGAGAAGTAAAAAAAGATGACATCTTATCTACACCACACAAAGATTCCTTGAATTAGTTACTTATCCCTCTTGAATTGGTTTTGTATGGAAATCAATTACACCATTCAATAGCAGATGGCCAACCCAATACAAAAAAAAGCTGAAAGTTTATTATCCATTTTATGGGTCCTTGGAAGTAGTTAGTGCTACTTTAATTATTTTTAAAAATCTTTTAGGAGAAGTAGATAACTATTTCTTCAATACTTATATGATATTCATGTGATACTCATATGTACTCATGTGCTAGTTGGCTATTGAACTTATTGTATAATACAACAATAATATGGATATTTTGACTAAATAAAATGAAAATGTTCTTTACAAAAAATAGCGGATGTCTTTTGGTTGTAGACAAATGGCAAAAGTTGTGTATAAACAAAAATACTACTTTGAAATTATGTTTTTGATGGCCCTACATTTTTTAACCCCTAAAGGCCCATTTGTCCCCTTGGAGGACAATTTGGGTCCGGGTAGGTTCCTATTGTCTCAATTTGTAATGAATGTTTTTGAGATTTTTTGAGGTTGTGGAGTTTGCCAAGAGCTTTGTGAATATATAATTTTTGTTTCAATTGGTGACCAAGAGAAAAAGTTATGGCACAATAAGCCCAAAACAAAAGTCAACGGGCAATACAAAAAAAACAGAATAAGTCAGAATATTCTTTTCCTAAAATCTTATATTTTTGTCTACATTTGAAGCTTTGATTCATTCCATTTGGACTAGTTATGAGAAAGTTATGAAAAAATTAAGTGTTTTTTTGTTGAATTTTCTTTTTTAGATTCTCAACTCAATTATTCAACATAAAAACTTAGAAAATCAAAATCAATAGTGCAAAACTTTTAGTTAAAAGATTCAAAGCCAAAAAATCTAGTCAAACAAGTTGCAAAATAACTTGTTTTCTTCACTTTGGATGCAAATATCTTGCAATCTATGCGGTCAAATTTGATGAAATTTCTACCACATGTTTTCAAACAAGTTAAGTACAAGATCCTATGGTTGGATTTTGAAAAAACATAATCTTTTGGTTTTCTTAGGTGAACGTAGCAGAAGTGGTAGTTCCCAATGTTTTTTGACAGAAAACACCCTCGGGACTTTAGGGGTTAATCTCTAAATGTCTAAGGCCTTTTTTGAGCTTTTTAGAACTTGTTCTAAATTGAAGAAAAAGAGAACATTTTGATAAGTTTTATCTATATGGGGAATTTAATTAAAATGGCGAATATTCTGTGACTTTGACATCCCATAGTTTAGACCGGGCGGTTTGAAATCTAGTACACTAATAGATTTCAGACCACCCGGTTTGAACTATGAGAATGGCACATTGTGAAAATGACACATGGAATATTGCCATTTAAATGAAATTCTCCATCTATGTAATTGTAATTGTACAAATTCAAACTAGACATGTTAGAAATCACATATAAAATGAAAATACAACAATATCACTAATGAATTGAAAGATTATAATGTTGATTGTGAAGGTGTTAGGAGTAAAAAAGACCATCCATTTAATTCTTTGTGTTTTTCTTTCTTAAAAAAGTGCTTTAATTTTTAGTTGGAAAAATAATAGTACCCTAATATTGAAATTTAGTATTAACCACACTAATTGATTTAAAATTTCTATAAGTTTTTATTTTTGATGAATATTTTTTCCAATTATGTTTATAGATTGATCGTACATGAGTGGCCTAGTTCAAAACCACAAAGCTATGTGGGTTATATCATGACACGGAGGATGTTTTTTTTTGGTTTTTTTTTGACATCGTATGGCTACAATTGGCAAGAGAATCACCTTACGAAGAGTTGGAAATTGGCTCATCCTAAGATGGGTGCTTTCAACTAAAATAGTGATTGATTCCAGGGTTCTGAGGGTGCAAGCTTTGCACTTGTGACCATATTTTTTGGCATTTTGTTGGCTTGCTTGGTTGCTTGGCTTTTGGCTTGAGGGTGCAAGCTTTGCACTTGTGACCATATTTTTTGGCATTTTGTTGGCTTGCTTGGTTGCTTGGCTTTTGGCTTGTTCTTTGTTGTCGGCGACTAGCCATGGGTTTCTTTTATGTTGCTAGTTTGTGTTGATTGTTTTTTAGATTTTGAAAAACAAAAATATTTTTTGTTGGGGACTTGCTCTTTTGGTTCTTTGTACTTTGTACTTTTTCCCTATATCAATGGAAATTGTCCATGTGTTTCAAGAAAAAAGAAAGAGAAAAAAAGAAACTAAATAAAACCTCACCAAGTTATTAATTTTAGTAATTCTTTTTTAAATTCAATTTTAGCATCAAAATTCCAATTTTGAAAATGAATGATTATGATTTTTCTATTCAAGATTTTATTCAAGGGTGTCTATTGTAAATCTTATTTTTCTAGTATTGAGGACTCTTTCAAGGCTCTTTGAAATGAGCCTTAAATACACTAGATCTTGGAGAAAAGATGACATTAGAAATTCATTTTAAAATACTATTGGGATTCTACATATTATTTCCTTCAAACTCATATTTTTTTAGTGACCAATCTTTTAGGATTGACATGTGAAAAGAGGATTGAAATCACTTTCACATTTTAACACCCTTATGATCAAACGTTATAATCTTTCAATCCATAAGTGATATTGTTGTGTTTTCTTTTCCCTTACTGACTTCTTATAACATTCTTACACCTCTCGACAAGCAAGCCAAATTGAAGAAAACAAACGCTAGATCAAAGAGTCCAAAACAAGAAATTCATAACTGCATAGGAAAGCAGAGAACTATTGTTTCTTACAATGCGTTCAAAATAATAAAGCGCAGCACTTGCTAGAAAATGTTCAATTAGGATAGTTCCTCAACATGATAAGAACGAACACACATCAGAGAAAATAGATCTTATAATCATGGAGCTCCAAACTGCACTTCTGTACTGCACATCTATACATATAATATTGATCTTGTCAAAGCTCTACCTCTGGACACAAGAGTCAAGACTTCAAAACCCCTACAAAAGGTGTGAAGATACTCAAATCCAAGCGACCGTCGCCGAGATTACTACAGGAAGATTATGCTGCTGCTGCTAAAGCCTCGTTGCTTTGCACAGGCAGAAACTCGCTTGAGCAATGGAGAACAATTCTATGGTATTCCATCGAGACGTATTTCAAACATGAATCGCGAAGAAGAGTTAGAGTCCCACTCGTGCTCCAACACGTCAACCCAAACACCTTGGTCACTGTCAAGCACGTTAATCCACTCACCTTGGGCCCTGTCAAGCAACCATTTGCACTTATCCGGCTCTTCGTCATTAACATAAACTAAATTATCATGGAGGGTACGTCTGTCACCGGAGATGATTATCACATCAGCAGAAACATAGAGTGAGAAAAGGTAAATCCTGAGGATCTCTGGCGGTACAGGTACAGAGCAGATCTTTTCCCACTCATGGCTCGGACCTCGCAGCACCCAAATCCCACTGGTAGCCGCTTCAGTCTGCAGCATATAGATCTGCCCTTGATACTCGGTCAAAGGAAAGAAGCCCCTCGCCTCAGAGAAAAAAATGTCCTCAGGGACGTCAACGGGTATGCTGGTGTAGCCAGTGGTCTTGTCATAAGCTCTTATTCCAACAAACTCGTGAGACACGAATTTTTTGTAATAGATGAGATTGGTCCCCGTGGACTGGAATATACCATTGCCGGCCGTCCACATATTCGTTGAGGAATTGTAAACCTCCACAACTGCTTTTGTATTCCAGTTGTGTTGCATTCCCTGTTGTAGATCATTTACAACCGTGATGGTGTACTGCTTGGTTTGTCTGTCTGTTACCAGGTGTACAAGATCAGACTCTTGCACCAGCGAAGGAAGGGGAAGTTTTTTCCATGCTTGCGTCAGAGGATTGCAGACGTACAGCTGCAAGTCCTGCTTCACCTGTTCGTGCAAAAACACCCGGAATGCATAGATTCCAGAGAAGAACGTCAACTGACGAATATGCTATTAGCGCCTACTACAGAAGTAGAGAAGATTCCTTACTAAGCTCATGTAAGGTAGGAGGTGGTAAAAGCACCCGTGTTCTAAAAGCGTCCTCTAACACAGAGGAACCTATTGGAGATTGAATGTACCAACAGTAAACACAACACTTCAACAGTTCTATGCTATTTGAGCTTCAAAAATTAATAACTAATTCCACAAAAGTCCAAAAAAATATGAAACGACTTGGTTTAGATGCTAGTTCTATTTATCTTTCCAGAATTATTTTACGAAAATACGACAGCGTTTAGCTTCTCCGATCATCCAGAAAATGGTCGCTATATGGACCCTCTACCTTCTAGAGACCATTTATAGCGAGTTGGCTCCGTTTTCAACCCTCAAAGACCAAGAGGTCAAATTGAGCCTTATTATCTTTGGCAGTTCTGAGTAGGTCATGAGGACTTCCTTTTGCCCTTTAAATTTTATTTATTTATCGACACATGCAATGTTGTACACCAATTCTGGTGATAGAAAATTTAGCCCCTTCTGATCTCTATTGTTTTCCCAATATGATCAATCGAACTGGGCATTTTAAACCATGAACACTTACTCTTTTAGGGGTGCAAAGAAAACGCATAAGCGTACTAACCGATCTTTCTAAAACTGAACGCCTTCATTGACATCCGATCGAGAGCATCGATACTGACCTGGTTGCTTCTGCTTGGAAGTGCTGGAGGTCTACAACACAACAATCCTCCATCTCCAGAAACTGGAGAATCGCAATCAATTGGTAGGAACCCAAAAGGAAGCGCGTACCATTTCCTCTCTGAAGTCCTCAAACTCCACAAACTGTTCATCCTCGTTCCATTTGCTATGATGGCAAACCTGTGAGATGAGAATTCATGTTAGAAAAAGGAAAGTGAACTGCTTTAAGTTCTAGAAATTGACACACTGCACGAGAAGGCACGAGATGACACCAGATTAATGAAGATTCATGATTTCAGAAAGACCAATTCAACTCATCATATTGTAAAAAATATGATTTACATGGGGCAATCAATATATGACAATAACCAGTGAAGAACATTGCATGCGTTGTTAAATAAATAGGAATAGAAATGTTCAAAAGAGAGTCCCCGTTTGACCTACTCAAACTGCCAAAAAACAAATGACGCCCAATACAATTCGTGCTTTCCAAAATGACCAATTTAACTAATCAGATTGTAAAACAGCGATATCCAAATAGGGTCAAATAATATAACGACAGAATTAGTGATGAGCACTGCATGCGTTGCTCATAAAGGAAATAAAAATTGAACAAAAGGAAGAAAGTGTCTCCACAAAAACTATTCAAAACTGCTCAGAAAAAATCACGAGTTGAAGCTTCCAGATCCTTTTAAATTTGAAGATGAAGGCATCCAAACCTGCGTGAAGTAGTCGTGCCAAAAGCGTTGTGAAACGACGGTGACACAATCGAAGCTCTCCAGTGCTTCGATAGGCTGCGCAACTGAAACATCTGGTGCAGGGGGAGTCGAGCAAACACTAATTCTAAGATGGTCTGCGGCATATTACACCACAGAGTACTGTCCATATCGACCTTTTCATGAACACAAACACGATCACACCAAAACAAATTGTTATTTCCAACTTTCTCTGGACAATTATGCTGCTCAAGCATACCATCTGTATTCACAAGGCTGGTTTCAATCCCGTCGAGAAAATTATACAACCAGTGATCCACGGTGAACTCAATGGAATCGGCTGCTTTGTGGAGCTCTCGTCTCCTCCTCTTCCATGTAGACTCCCGATCGTTCGACTTCACACAGATACAATCAGGGTCCACTTCCAGCATCCACTTGGTCTCCTTTACCTCATGTAAGCAGTTCCTGAGGGACAGTAGTACCTGCTGAAGATTCCTTCCTGCTATGCTGGCAATCCTATCTGCCTCCGCCGCAGCCTTGGCAGAATCCTTGTATTTTTGCCCCATATTCTTTACAGCGGTCCTGTTAGCGAAAGCCTCTATCTTCCTTGCACTTCGCGTGCACCACTACCTTACAGCATCTATTGGACTGTCCGCTCCTGCTAGCCCCTGAACACATGCCAATGCAAAGTCAATACAAGCGCATGGTGATGACTTCTAAAATGAAATTCTAGAACATCTTGCACACTTGCCACACCATCATTGATTGTAGCACACGTGTCACATATTCAAACTATGTCATATTGAACATTTTGATGGTAAGATCAAAGAGGTAGAGGTATACCTCCGGCCTGATGATGTGATTACTGATAATCCGTACAATAAACGAATACAATAAACAAATACAATATACGAAGGAATCTATTGCATTACAGAGGCTCGGGCTTTCAAGCAGGAGGATGGCCAGCACAATCCAAAATAGCATAACTGGAACACCGGGAATAAATGCCCAGGTAACCAGAGATGATGTAATCAAAGGTTGCAATCAAATTGAGATTTCATGCTCCACGCCCAAATAAATGCTTCGAGGTATCTTGCTGGAAAGCTGCTGATTTTGTGCATTTAATAAGCTATACGGTAATACAGCTCCTAACTCAAAGTGTTGAGACACAACAAGCAATCGATAGTGCGCTGCAAAGATAACTAACAGAGAGCCGAATCGTACAAATTATGCCCAGCATTGCGTCTTTTCTTACCCGTTTCTAGGTCAAATCATGCAAGGAGTTGCTTACTCCAAAGCTTCGAACAATGCTCTTCTAACAAGTCATCATCTCATGTTCTGTCTTTCAGTATCAAAGATCACAGCAACCAATTGGCTAAGGGCTAGGGTTTCAAATGTTATCAGCAAGGGTTTGATAACCAACGTTCCAAGATCTCTACTCAAACCTTCTCCAAAATGAAATTCTAGAATATCCTTCACTTCCCAGGCTATCATCAACTATAGCGCACATTCAAACAATCTAATAGCGAAAACGTTGAGACCCCAATTGGTAAGACTACAGCGATACCCTCCAAGCAGAAAAATTCATATAAATTACTGTTCAGCAGTTGAAGGTACACCTGTTCTATAGCATCCATCGTTCCGAGAATCTCATCTAGTTGCGCCTTGGAAAACTCCGCGACAAGTGGTTGTATCTGATTCTCCGGATAAACTGTTGTTCCAAGACCCACGTCTTCCACTTTGCTTGACGCCTTGGAAACGTACAACTCCAGTCTTAAGAGAGGCTTGTTAACAGCGGCAATCGTAGCGCTCGCAACTGTATACTGCAACATCAACAGCAGAGTGGCTCAGAAACGAAAGTGACACCCATTGCTGAACCTTGAAACCTTCAAAACCCTCAAACCTCTCGAAAAGCCACCAATTCTGACCTTCAGCTTCCAATCGAAGTCGACGAGAGGCAGGGCGCAAGCGATGCGGGGAGTAGCGTCGTGATGATCCCTATCCTGCACCGCCATTGTGAGTCCGATGGAACTCCGCTCGCCAATGCTACTCTGCGCTCGCCATCAACGGCCGGGGAAATACGGCCTAGTTCAAAGTTAGCCCGTGGAAATGAAGTACGAAAGAAACCGGTTGCAAGGATCCAAAACTGGAAAGAAATTTGTTGGAAAGAAATTTGTATGGCCGGAAATCCCTAAAATTGAAGGATGTTTTGGTCTAACATGACCCTAGACTATCAGGTGATGGAGGTGAGGTACGTGGACTGAATGGCATGGTTGCAAGTTCGATCTCTAGTGTGAAATCAACCTCTCTTTTTTACCTTGTGTGAAATCAATCTATCATGATCCAAATAATATCCTATAACTTGAAATAGTCTTTAGAAGCCCTTCATAGATAATGAATTTACCATGCTTGACTTCCAGCATCACTTGGATCTCAACTCACTAACATTGCATATGCCACACACCCACAACGTTAATTCCATTTTCAACTCATATTGCCAAGTCTTAATCCTCGAGATTGCTAATGCACATTTAGCACATGACATTGGGCATGTCACTTGGTGACATGGGGCGAAACTTTCATTGATGTCCAAACACTTAGTGCAGGTACTACTTCCCACCACCGATGCTAGCTGCCCTTGAATATTGTCACTCTACTTCATATTATATCCATTGTGTATTTGCTACTTTCACATCATAATTAATCGGGGCTCATAACTCAAGATACATCAAAAATAATCTAACAAGAAGCGGGACTCTATCCAACAAGTACCATAGGACACACACACAAGTGTCTCATGGTGCTTTGGACTCGGTGGTGAAGTTGCATTACCAATTTTAAGTCACCAAGACTTATTAAGGCTCTAAGAGGGAGGGAAGAGGGAGACTAATCCCTCCTATAGTACTTTTGTGGGATTTGCCCCCCACCCTGTGGATTAAAAAGACTTCTAAAACCCACATTGGTTTGGAAAGACCACCCATTTCCAGCTGAAATCACCAAGTTACAATCCTGTTTGAACTTTGGAATTTTCAACTAGCATAACTTTGCAGTTAGAGCTCTAAATACCATATACTATATGAACCCATTGAGGATATTTAAGTGATAAATAAATGTCAATGGACTACTTACTTGTCTCATTTGAACAAGTTATCACAAAGTTATGGCCTTCCAAAAATTCGGATAAATTGTCACGCTTCCACCAAATCGTACGTTCTTTGAATGTTTGAAAGTATTTTTTCAAGGGCTTTTCAAGCATATAAAATACTCTACCATGTTCTTTTTAATGTAGGGCGCTATTGCATCTTGTTTGATTGGGACTCACTCCTTTATCCTTTCTTAAATTTTTACAAGGTTTTGGAAGCCACCCTCAAGGTGCTTTTTGCTCACTAAGGCACTTGGGGCACCCCAAGGAGATAGGAGTGTGACACAACCTCTCTTCTTAACAAAATAACTCTTGCAATGTGTTTCTTGAACATGTTTGTTTTAAAAGTAATTAAAAATAAAGAATATTTTATTGCCTCCATGCAATACTTGCTAGATTTTAATTGCTATGGAAAAAAAATTTGAATGGCTAATACTCGGCTAGGTGAAGGTCACATGTCTTGGGTATAAGGTATATGCATCCAAATGTAAGAGAGGTCTAAACTAAAGCACAAGTGGACCTAATGTTGATAGGTGAGTTTCGAGTTAGTGAAAGGGTCAGATTTGGCGTTGGCCAATAAAATAACCATGATACAAGCTTAGGGTCTATTGCTTTTGAATGTTTCTATGTTCACTTTTGTAGTAGTTTATTGTCCACAATAGATGCATCTACACAATTGTGCACTTGTTTTCACAAATTTGTATTATATTCATACAAGCTTGAAAAAATAAAAAATCAATTTTATTAGTTTTTTAAACCATTCCTAACAAGCACACATCATTTTATTTTGTCAATACTCTAAAGATTTGCAATCTTAAACAAGTGTCACATTTAGGTGCTTCTACCTTAAGAGTCGGTTGCCATTAGTTGGTTGGAGTTCCAACCATTGGAGAGGGTCCATTCGTCTAATCCTTCCTAAAGTCAAAAAAGGAGCTTTCCATTAGAGTTGTAGGTCACTTAACAACGTCAATTTAGATAGTATTCTGCTATTGGCTTTGGAATTGAAGGACTAAACAAAGACTTTGCTAACCTTCTAAAGGATGCCATTGTCTTGTGAAAGAATTCTTCTAAGTTATACCATTTATAAATATGTTAATCTTGAGTGGTATTTTACATGGCAACAAAAGAACCAATTGAAGGAAGTTAAAACTATTTTTTTAATTTCATGCAAACTTTTTATAACCATCTTCAACTTTATATTGCATGAGATAAAAGGATTCTTGGCCTTCAAATGGTGAAAGGCTTAGCCAAATTCAATTCCTACCAAAGATGCAATATTAATTAGTACTTTCATTCTAGATTTTTTTTTTCACATTTCAATAATTTAACAATTTAGCCTTAGAGCCAATTTCAATTTGGAGGAAATTGGCTAGTAAGAAATTGATATTGAAGGAAATAAACCAATAGTTTTGTAATTAAGGGGATGCCATTGGTGATTATTGAAAAAAACTCGGTTGACTTTCATGAACCTCCAATAATTTTCCAAACACTATTTGCTATTGTTATGATTTTCAAGACTAGGGGTAAAGAATCCATCAACTTTTTCACTTTTCAACAAATTGAGACATTGGAAGTCAACAATTAATTCGATTAATTGCGAATTTGCGATGTATAAAATGAGGTTAGCACCATTTAAGTAGAAGGTTCATAAATTGCTCATTTAAGCCTATCTACCTCATCAATTACCATAATAGGTATTCCATGGAGCATGTCACTCATTCCTAGATAGGGGATATATTTAGAACCTTGTTGATTTAAAGACCTCCTACCTTCTTGAGTGACAAAACCTTAAATGACCAACAAGTGACCACAAGTATATCCTAAATTTAATATAAAAAAGAAATGGTGTATATGGTGGACTGGTGGTTTTAACCCTTAAAGGCCCTTAGGATCCTTCTATACAATTTGTACTTAGCTTTGTAACTCTACAATTGTGGTTTTATGTATGAACTTGTGATACATTGTTATTTATTTTGTATTGGAAAGTATTTGGTCAATGTTTTTTTCTAATTAAATCCCATTGAATTTATAATATACAATACTACCGCAAAAGACTTTCAAGCCCTTCAAGGGTTAAGACTACACTAAAATTGGTAAATAGTGTTGAGTGATAATTAGTGTTGTAGTGAATTGGATCATAGCCTTAACTTATTATATTATTATTTCAACTTCTATATTTTATTCCCATCTAACACTAAATGCACTCTCGTAGAAATGTTGAAATGACCAAATTTTACTATAGAATGGATAAATAATGTTCTAACACTAACCTTGCAAATCACAATTAGTGTTATTGTTGACAATTAGTGTAGCCAACATTATTTACCAATTTTAGTGTAGTGTGTTGTATGCTTGGATTGTTTGGGTTGTATGGTTTTTTGGAAGAGACTAGGTTTGGATCAAAGGGTAGGTTGCAAGGTTTACATTGATAAGAGCTATCTACTTGTTAATGGAAAATGTAGAATCTATAGAATTAAATTGACACAAACATAGGCTAGATTTTGAAAAAGAAAATATACATCTAGGACCCTCGTTTGTTATTTGTTGTAAGTTATGATTCTCCTTCTTGGTTTCTCCATCTCTCTTTATAGGCCATGTGTGTGCATTTTGCTAGACCTAATGTCAAGAATTGGTGCTTGGACCAAACATCTTTGAAAAATCATAATTAATTCAATATTGCTTGGAAAATTATGAAACCACTTGTATTACATGTAGCATCCATTTTCCTTTGTCTTAAAAAAAGCTAAAAATCTTCCTGTCCACAAAAGCCCATGAGAAAGGTGGACCAACCCTTCAAGTAACACACTCTGAACTTACACAAGCTTTAAAATTGCCCACCTCTTCAAATGTACACTATGTATACATGTTTTTTTTTCATAGCCTTCAGCAATGTACAAACAATGTACAGTGCCTTACAGTTCATTTATGAATTTTTAGTTCCAAGCAGTTTGTACTTTCAAATTCCAAAACTTTCAAAAGTTGTAGCATGTTAAAAAAATGAACGGATTTAAAAATGGCAAATTACATTGGAATCATATAAAAGAGTACTATATCATCATAAAAATAATTTACACATATATTGCAAAATTGTACAATATATTGGAACTTTTGTACACACTATCTACCATCTCATGCTAGCATCCTATGCTGAAATAACTACCTCCATTTGATTGGGTATGTTTGCAATTAGTCTTTGTAGTTGCTAAAGTGACACTTCATTCCATATACTTAAACTTGTTCAATCATTTCTTACTTGTTAGTTGGCTTTTGGCAACTTTGCAATAGTTTTTTTAACTATCTCCCACAAATTCTCTATAGGGTTCAAGCCTGGGGAGTTCGGAGGCCAATCTAATTTTTTAATCCCATGAATATTCCTCCACGTTTCATGAACTTTACTACAATGTATGGGAGCTCCATCTTCCATGAGTATAAGTTTGTGTGGTTCATTGTGCATGAAATAAAAGCCACTTAATGTAATCTTATAAACATTTTGAACAAAATTTGATGTGCTTCGTTTGTTTTGCGGAAAAATAACCAATGGTGATATGTCAAATCCAATAAAAGCCCCTCAAACCATTATCGATGAGCATCCAAATTTGAAACTAGATACAAGACAATTTGGTACGTACTACTCATGCACCTTTCTCTATATTCGAATGGATCCAAATCTTTTTCCAAGTTCAAAAGATGACTCATCTATCCATATGATATTTTTCCAATCATCATATGTCCAATGACGATGCTGCTTAGCAAATGATAATCTTTGAGCTTTATGTCGTGGACTGAGGTAGGGTTTTCAAGTAGCCACACAATTTCCAAATCCAAACCTATGGATATATTTCTGGATGGTGTTTCAATGTACCTAAAATTTTGTTGCAAGGTCTCTTAAATGTTGATGTTGTTCATGATAAAGAAGTCAAGAGGTCTCTCACTACTCTATCAGTTAGTTTTCTTCGCCTAGAACGTGGTTTGCAAGTCGTACTACATCCAGTTTTTTCCATTTTGTTAAAACAATCGACATAGTGGAACATGACATGTGAAGTAAATTGGCGATGTCTTTGCATTTCACCCTAGCTGGACACATTCCAATGACGAGGGCCCGCTTATTGTTGCTCAATGTCCTCGTCTGCATTGGATCCTAATTGCAAGAACGTAAATCCATATATAAATCCATAGAAACAATAACATCCTTGACGAAAGGATAGTTCTAATTCACTTGTGGCAAGGAAGTCACTCATCTGTTTTGAATGAGCAATGGACTTACTGAAGAGAGGGAATTTCATCAAACGTCAATGGAAGCTATTGGATTCAGAATCTGATGAGTAAATTGAACAAGAAAGCTAATAAAGTGCAACAATGAAGTAACCGAAAGAAAACGTAGGAATAACTAAAAAAACAACTGGAAATGAAAAATAAAGTTGCAAGGCAAAGAAATGGGACCTTGATGTTTGTAAGCTGTAGCTCAAGGTGTTGAGTGTCGATTTATCTCATAACTCTTGGCGAAGCAACTAGGGTTAGGTCACAATCGAGTCAAGTGTAAGCCCCCCTCTCCCTCGCAAATCATGACAAAAGATTCGAATGAGCAAATTGCAAAAGCAGAAAAGCAATTGGTGATGGAAGTGCAAGCAGAAGAGAGTCCTTATGGAGCGAGAGGCGTTGTGGCTATAGCGCGAGGGGAGGTTGGAAAAATGGCATCATTTGTACTGTTTTAGTAGTCGAGTGATTAAGTAGCCATAAATTGCAATGTGGCGTAGAAGTACAACAATTAAGAAGTCCACAAGGTAGAGGACTAGGATAGATACATGTCAACCAAATTTTATGCAAAATGGCCTTGTTATGTAGTCACAATGATGTTGTGAATTTAGGTAACTTTGTGAGTTGGAGACAAGGCGAGACAATAAATTCGTAAATGAACTATAGGGCACTCTACATTTGTCTAGAGCCCTATGCCATTTCAACTTCAAAATTTTACAACTAATTCCACAAAGCTCCAAAAAATATGAAACGACTTGGGCTAGATGCCAATTCCACTTGTCTTTCAAGGAAAATTTACTGAAAAATATTTCAAAAAGCTTCACCTCCCCCAAATTCAGTTTCAGCTCTTAGGTGGGCGATTTCTGGACCTGTAACCTGAAATGGGCGCTTTTGGAGCAGACTACCTTACATCTACAGTGAAAACGAGGAAAGGTTTGAGTAAACAGCGATGGTACAAAAAAAAATAAAGCATTCACCCAAATGAAAGTAACTTAGATTTCACAGCGAAAAAGTGCTCTGCAATTTTTCAGTTTCAGTTTTGAAGTTAAGCTTTAAAGGGACCGACTCTCTCATAGTCTATCAATTGTAAGTGCTTGTTTTTTGTTGAAGGATGCATCCCTTTGTTGTTGCTCCGAAGACGCCCAACTTCAACAATTGCCCCGCTTCTCTTTTCTTTCCTAAGAATTCTGTGGTTGCAACAGCGTGGGGTGGTAGTAAGCGAATTGGAGGGAGCAGGACGATGCCGAGGGCCACGGGCAAGCGCATGAAGAACGAGGACGAGGTCGCGGAGGAAGCTCTGCGTTTGCTCAATGAATCCAGCAACCTTCCTCGCTTGGTCGTCTTCGATTTGGACTACACACTTTGGCCCTTCTGGTGGTAAGTGACGACTCTAGCATCTGCAATTCAATCAGCGGTGGCTGCAAGGATTTGGTTGAGGCTGCCGATTCTGGCAAATTTTGCATATCAGGCTTGTTTTCTTGGTAGCTGGCAGACAATTTTTGCGGAGTTGCAACAAGATTTCAAGAAATTCTCGCTGTATTGTTCCGCTTCTCTTCATTCATTTCAAATATATTCCTGTAGCGAGACCAAAAGATTGTTGAAATCTGGTGAGATCAAGCTCAAAGAGGAATGAATAGCTGCAATTAAGTAGCATCCTTCGGTGCTCTTCTGTAGCAAATCTCACATCTCTTCTAACCCTAAATCCAGCATCTACAGTCACGGTGGCTCCAAGAATTTGGTTGAGGCTACCAATTATAGCAAATTTTGTGTAGTATGTTTATTTTCTTGGTAACTTCAAGACAATTTTTGCCTACTTGCAACAAATTTTCATTGAATCCTCTCTAAATAGTTTCATTTCCCCCCATTGATTTCATATGAGCCTGTAGTGAGACCAAAAGATTGTTGGAATCTGGCGAGATCAAGCTCAAACAGGAATAAGTATCTGCAATTGCGCAGCATCCTGTTATGTAGCAATATTCACTTCTCTTCGAAGCCTAAACCCAGAGACGGCAACAATCGCGTTTTATGCATCATCTTGATTTGTCAATTCAGGTTCTGCTGGTGTGGTTTTAAGTTTCACTTTGCAAATATAGCTTGTTTGAGGGTTCATTGCTCTGTGGTTACTGCAGTGAGTGTCGCTCATCGAAGGAGAATCCATCTCTGTACCCTGAAGCGAAAGGGGTGCTGAACGCTCTGAGGCAGAAGGGTGTCACCATGGCTGTTGCATCGCGGACGCCAACTCCCGACATAGCTCGATGTTTTCTTAACAAATTGAACATTACAGACTACTTTGTGAATATGGTGAGCATACTGATGGGTATTCTGATTGTGCACGACAATTTTGATGCCACTCAGTTGATACTTTCTACGTAGGCCTGTCACAGGAAAGATTTGTAACTTTGACGTAACTTAATTGAATACGGAGTACTTTTGAGTTTGGTAGTTGTTGTATTACACCATTGTCAACCAATGGATGCGTGATGGTTTGGTGGACATGTATTGATTCTGCATTGGGTGGTTTGTTGCAGCAAATCTATCCTAGTTGGAGTCACAAGGTGGAGCACTTTCAAAAAATTCTACAGGGCACAGATGTGCCATACAAAGATATGTTATTTTTTGATGACGAAGATCGCAACATCCGCTCGGTACTATGTTTCGGTCATCCTATTACCCTTTGACTAAACTAACAGAGTGCACAGCACTGGGTGCTCTGTAGTAGCGCGAAGATCATAGTTGCTGTGGTGATAACTCGATGCTGGATTGGAGTGTTAATCTCTGGAATTTGATGTGTAATCCTGAATGGTGGATTCTATTTCAATTAACTTGTTTGTGATCATCCTGAGTCGGTGTTTCTGCTCTTCTTGCACGACCAGAAACAAGCTGCTTGATGTGCACCAAGTGCCAGCACCGTTGTAGTTCTGACTCTTTTTGGCTTATGAGTGGATGGCAGGTTACTCAGTTGGGCGCGACAAGCATATTGGTAGACGATGGCGTGAATTTGAGAGCTCTTGCGCAGGGTCTCCAGCAACATGTTCGTAAGGCTGCTTCATCTTAATGTTATACTGCTGCAATTGAAGCATGGTGTCCAGACTGCTCGATAATCTCCTCCATGTGAAGGCAGGGTCTTCTCAACATGACCCAAACTATTATAGTTCGATGATTAATCAGATGGGAATTACATTTCTTTGATCAAATCATTTCTCTATTGTTATTCGTTCTAAATTGAATTCGGGATTATTCTATGCTTTGGTCACTTACACGTAGGACCTCAAATTGCCTCTTCCGTTTGCTAATGGAAGGAAAGTAGAGATGTTCTGGATTCAGGCACAGTTTTGGTGCTGAGTTTTCCACAAAATCCTCGGCCAAATACAGTGTCTGACATCTTCAACTTTCAATATTTCATCGACCTTATGTGATCTTGATGACAGAATTAGTTGTCGTCTGCTGAACATAAGCTTAGTTGGATCGTTTTCATTCAGCAGTGAGTCCGGTCAAAATGCCATGTTATGTATATATATGTTCAACTAATTCAAATATCTGTAAGCTGATTAACACGGACTTACTGGTAATCCTAATGCTGCATTCCTCCAGGCAAAACCGCCCCCAGGGACCAGAAGTGTTCTCACATTGTTTAAGTCCAATTCAAAGTGCTGTAACTTTTGCTTCCGATGCCCAAATTCAATCAAACTTGTTGAGAAATTTGCTATCTCTTCTTCTTGTTTGTGTGTTAAAATTTTCAGATAAATCCTAGATGTACTGATTTTTTGTAAGCCAATCGAAGTTCAAAGGTTCAATTTGAGTTTACCAAATTACATTTGATGGCTACAACTTTGGGGGATTTTATCTCCTTCATCCACTATTCGTCTTTAATAAAATTTGTTGGGTTATGTTCCACTTGAAGTCTCGTTATTGTGGTAAATTTTTCATGTCGATCCAAGTTGTTTTGAATGTTTGGGAGCAATTCAAAGTTCAAAATCTTGACAATTTTGGATTACAATGAACTTTGGCACTTTGTTTCTTCTTCATATAGTGTTTGTTTTTGATAAAAAATTTTGGGAAAGTTGTGCATGCTAGTCTTGTTTATGTGGCTAAATTTTCATGTCAATCCAAGAAGTTATGAGTGATTGAGAAGCATTTTAGTAAAAGGAAGTTCAGCCTTAGAGGTGTTTTTTCTTGCTATTTTTCGACATTTCAAAACCATTTGTAGCACATTAAGTCAATTGAATGATATTTTCTTTCACTGATGTGTTTTATGCTAGTTTTAAATCACTTTATAGTTTCAAGTTTTTTCATTTGAGTAGATTTAGAAATCAAATTTCATCTCCAAATGTGTTGCTCGGAAAGTTTCAAGCATCCTTTTTCAACACTAAAACATTATAATCTTGCAATCTGTGGCCAAATGATTTCAAATTTGATTCACAACATCTACAACACTTACTTTACAAGATTATATAGTTGAAATTCCTATACCCAAGTGACATCTAGATCTATAACACTTCAAAAGTAATGATGTTTTTGAATCTCAAAAGGCCTTGGGCTTTTAGAACTTAAACATTATTCCAATACCCTACTATGTGGTTTACTATATCACTAAAAAAACACTAATGGGCACGATTGACTACCTTGCCTTGAATGACTAGTACAAGTCATCAAAATTGAGTTAATATCTTGGCTTTAATTAGTCATGGAAACTCAATAGCAAACATTAGATGTTTTTTTGAGCCTTTAAAAGACTATATTGGAGTTGGTTTCCTTTGCTATGAACCACGGCAATGGAGTCAAACTATTAAATTATTTAAAGTTTTTATTAAATTTTTATTATTATTTAAATTTTTATTTAAATATATAAAAATTAATTAAATATTATATTTGACGTGACAATCTTTTAACCACATCAAACCACTAATTTGCCTTTATTTCCACGTTCTCCACAATCTAAGAACTTACGGTCATCTAAAAGCCTAAAAATACATATAATGTATCTTTCTACCCTTTATTCTCACTTATTATTTGTAAAGTAATTACTTCTCCTTGCCATCAAAAATTCTCTTGCATTAGATGTTTTTTCATGTCTTTGAAAGACCATGAGTTTTCGAATAGTTCCTGGATTGTAGGAACATGGGAATAGAGCTACATTAATAGTTTGACATGGTTAGGAGACTACCATGTCAAAAAATAATATTTGATTAATTTTTAAATATTTTTTATAAAAAATTTTTAAAAAAAAAATTTAAGTTTTTTTCAAATTTTTAATTATTTAATATTTTGATTGTATTGTCATGGTTTACAACATGGGCAATAATCCCAAAACAATCTCTTAGAGGCCAGAAAACACATCTAATGGCAAATTATTGCTAAATTTAACATTAGATTTTTCTTGTTTATTTATTTTTTTTAAATTTAATAATTATTTTGTATCAACTTTGTCCTATAGATAGAAGACACACCAATTGATGTCTCAAAAAACTTCTAGACATCTTAGTTGACATTGGTAAAACAATATTAAAATTCTTTTAGTTGTCTAAATTGACTTTGCTAAAAAAAATATTAAAATTCTTCTAAATGTCTAAGTTAACATTGATAAAAATAGTATTAAGATTCCCAAATAGCGTGACATGAGGTGCTGCATCATCTTTGGATTGGATAAAAGAAATCTATGTGGCATTGCCTACCCACATGGCATTTGGATGGAGGTGATGTGGCTACTAAATATTGCACTTTTGGCACCTTCTTTGACCATGTCTATGCAAACATTGCTCCCAAAATAGGATTTGTTTTTTCATATTTTTACAAATTTTTGCCATGTCAATTTAGATAGATTTTTTTGGACATTCATGGGAGCATGCATGACTTTAGAAAAAGAATTTTCAGGTTTTTTAACTCATCCAAAAAAACAGGAATTTCTTATAGTGATCTAATTAAGCATTAGGCATGTTAATTAGACATTTTGGGCTATAGTTGGGCTTGCGCACTACAAGAAATTGTCATAACACAAGATTTTAACCTCACAAAGGATTAGAAAGCCAAGGCTACAACCAAGTTTTTTTTGTATTTTTGAGTAGACCACATACTGGAGGATTACTTTTGTTTGACTTTATTTATATTTAGCCAACGCATGTAGTGTTCTTAGATTCTTGCAACATACATAAATTTTGATATTTTGTCAATTATGATTTTCAAAATATGATCATTCAAATTTGTCAATTCTAAATTATAATATTTGGTCCAAAAGGAGTTCAAAGCCCACTTTAGTAGCTACTAGATGATTAGAAAAAAATTCCAAAATGCTCATTTTTCTATCATTTATTCAATTCTTATCATTTTCCTTTCTTTTAATACATTTTGTTGCTTTTAATGAGACTTTTTGAATGATTAATTTTTATTCCTACAATTATAGAAGTTGTGAAGTTTAGCCAAAAAAATTTGCACCGTTCATTTAAAATCTTAGGATTGGATGCACTTTCAACAAACTTCTAACCCAATGTCTGCATTAAACATTTTAATTTTAGTGACAAAGTCTAAATTGGAACTGGTTTAGCCAATTTCTAAAGTGATCCTTGGGATTTTTGAATCGAATATAGGATTTATTTTACCATGGGGTGCCTTTGAGGCACAACTATGATTGAAGTCATGACTAGAATGACAGAAGATAGCCCAACAAAAATGGTGGAATGATTTAAATAATGGAATTTCAAAGTCATGCAACAAAGAATTAGATGTCTTTTTAATTGAAAGAGTTGAAAAGTTGTTTTAGGAAACCAATGGAATCTTTGAAGTTCAATTAATTTCTAAAACAAAAATCAAAGAAAAGTTGGAATTCTAAAATTAAAAAAAATTGAAAGGTTATTGATGCAACAAATGGGGTCCATACCTTTGAGAAGAAGGGGTGAGTTTTATTTGACAAACATAATGCCCAATATCAGCTATTGGTTCACATACACCACCAAAGTCTTGCATAATGAATTCACAATTGTCAAAATGTAATTTGTAGATGATATATGATTTCATCTCAAAAAATATTAAACAGTCACAACACAGGAACATACAAAGTGTAAGAATTCTACAATTCATTAATTCAACAATTCACTCCTTTTAAGGTTAAAAAGTCTTAACTCTTAAAGGACAGATTGGTAACTATGGAAATCACTCCTTTGCATATAGAAAATGTCCGAATTGATAGAAAATTGATAGAAAAAACATCCGAATTGACAAGAAAATGACAGTATTTCCGAATTGACAAAAAATGACAGCATTCCGCCTTGTAGTGCGTGGAAATCATTGGCTTAAAAAAATGCAAAATTACCCATTGGAAGTCAAACTACTATAGAAGACTTTTCCTTTTCACAACATAATTCTAAGGATGAATAGCTACATTTCTGTCCTACACAATAAAGTTCTCTATCATTCATCGGACACAAAATGTTTGTGGCATCATTTATGGGTTAAACTTCAACTTTTCATCAAGTAACATTCCAAAAGACAAAAAACATATGATGAATGACTTTCAGCATTTTTGCCAGAAGGAGAATGCTCATATTCATTTGATGAATGGATAATTGCATAGCTGATGATGTTTGTAATAGGTCCCTCATTTCAAGACAACATAACATGAAACTCTAGTAAGTATGTCAATGATCAAGCAAATTTCATTCTTGGACCATGCACCAAGCTTAGATCACTTCAATTACAAATTCTTGCAACAAATCAGTTAGTGCTTGGTGAATGGGATGTCTACGCTAGGTAGCGAGATCACATGTCTCCTCAAGCTCAGCTATGGCGACTGTGTCCAAGCTACAGCTTCACGATCTGCACACGAGTTTCTGGTAACAATCGCGGCGTGGGACGGATCAAGCTGCAGTGCAACTCGCAGAATGGTTTGCAGTGTCAAAATCTCAACCTTGCCACTAATTTTCCTTTCAATTCCGTTGATTCGCCATCACTACTCGTCGAATTCTCAACCTCCAAGTGCTTGAAAATCGTTTCCCCCGTTTGCGCTGCAAAATTTCTCTGTCAAGAGTTTCTGTGTGAAGAGGATTTGTTCCAGAAGTAGCTGACTTTCCAATTGCAGATTTCGTAGCCGAGCTTGGATTCACAGTTGAGAGTACGTCGTTCGATTCGTGCCAACCGTAGGCGAGTTTCCTTGCAACTCGAAGCTCCTAGTAGCAATCGGCAACACATCGAAGACGCATTGATTGGGTGGGTTCGTCAATGGCAGATGCTCACTCCCCTCCCCCTCCGCGACTTCTTCCAGATGCTCCCTCGCTGAATCCCACCTCTCGGATTTATCAAACCGCGAATCCAAGCTTGAGCTTCTTGACGAGTTTCGTGAGAATTTCGTGCTCACATCGCTGAAACTCGCAGAGTCTTTGCCGCGGCTGCGTCGCAGGGAGGATCGAAACTCTGGCATTGCTGCGCCATCCGACGACGGCGTGGTGAAGGTGAAAGAATCCACAGTCTTCTCGTTAGGGTTCTGTGGCTGTCGTGTTTCCACGGGGACTTCCGTTCCGAATGTGAAGCTGATGTCGATGCATGACTGATCGATCTCCACGTCGTCGGAGTGCCAATCTTCCGCGCCGCTGAAGAATCGCGTCAACAAAGGCGACTCGCCGGAGTTACTGAAGCTCTGGGACGCGTTGAGCTCGATCTCGAAGCGGTCGGAGTGCTCAGTCTCCGTGCGGGGAAGCGGCACGGGTTGGTTGACGAGTATCCATGAGGATGATGGTGGCTCCTCCTCGGGAATCGTACTGTTGAGGGAGTACAAGCTTCGGAGAGGGATTTGTTGTTGATAAGGAGGAGGGTTGGTCTTCTTGTGCTTCCCGTTTGAAATGTCTTCCGAGAGTTGGGGATTGTCTGTGAGGATTGTGCCGCAAACAGGGCAGGTGATCTGATGCTCCAGCACGCGGTCGATGCAGTGGCGGTGGAAGACGTGGTCGCAGTGAGGGAGCTGGCGGATGGTGTCTTTGTCTTGGAATTGAAGCCAGCAAATCGTGCACCTGCAAGCAAGTCCCAATCCAGGTAGTGCTATCCATGAGGATTATCCTTCAAACCATGATTCCAGAGATGATCTCTTACGTACTTTCTACTTAAAGGATAACAAGTTTGTCTATTTATCTTGAAAAATGTAATGAAACTATTATGTTTATTAGTTTTGTTGAAAGTGATAACTCTATTGTTATTGCAAATTCCAAATAGTGGAATCAATGTTTACCAATGCAGGTAATAAAAATTCTCCATTCACCATGCAGTGAAGCCAGGAGAGGTTCCATTCACCATACAGGTGAACTTTGATCCTTTTGCTACAACAATCCAGGAACTTGCGCCTTCTAAAACTTTGCACATTTATACTGTGTTGAGCTAAAAATCAATCGCAACGAATTGTATGCCAACAAATTAAGTATTTAAACGCTTCTGCCACAAAGCAAAGTTCACTTGCATGGTCAATGAAGTCTTTCTATGTATGTTTTTTTCCCGTTTCCCTACTTAAAGGATGACTCTATTGTTATTGCAAATTCCAAATAGTGGAATCAATGTGGCAAGTGCGTTTGGAGGTGATGGAAGGATGGTTTTGCTTACTGTAGCTTTGCATTGGCTTCGATGTTCAGTTCACTGGCCTCCACAATTGGGAATGTTCGCACCACGTCTTTCTTTACCCCTTTCGGCTTCTCAGCCTGCAAGAAATTCAACCCCCCGTCATCAGCTATTGACATATTGGCTAGTTTCTAAAATAGAGGCTCCGGAGGAGGAAGCCCATCGTACCGTAAGGTTTCTTCCTTCAGGAGTTCAGGAGTTCAGGCCTTCAGGCCCATTGCTTTGCAGGCCCCAGAAAATGGAAACATCCAAATTATTGCGTCTTCCACGTCCCTCATAAATCACAAATCCTACAGAACAAAATGAGGAGGGTTTGTGATAAGGCCGTAGTGGCTGTGCGAGGTGCCCTACTTTGGGTCTAACAAAAGAAATTACCAAAAAGAGCTACCCGAGAAGTTGATTTGGTTTTGGCCGTAGGCACTGACGTTTTATTTTCTTACAAATACACTAAATTTCTCTGAACAGTTGTACTTCACACGGGACTTCGGAACGCTGGGTCTGTAGGGTCGGTCCTCTACGTTACGGTAATGTCCCCATCGTCTAGATTTCTGTAAACTTTGTTCAAAATCGTTTAAAATTTGTTCGATTACTAACGGTGTGACGTCCGTTTACAACTAGAAAAGCACCGCAAGAGGGGATTCGAAAACCAGTACTCACAAGATCCTTCTCAAGCATTCGCCCTGTTTTGATACACTGCCGAAGCTTGCACGCTCCCCAACACAAGCAGCACAGCAGCAGAAACGCCCCCGCGCCTACCCCGACAGCAATTCCAAACTTGATCATGGTCGAAAACGCTCGTAACGCTCTCCAAAGTCGAAGATATTCAATTCCACACCCTTTAAAAAAACCAACAATCGCCGTGTCTCCACAAGTACGTTCGCTGGGGCCGTGTTTGACTTTGCTTCATCTCCCCCATCTTGTTCCTATACCTGCATCCTAAGGGCCAAGCCCGAGGAACCCAAAGAGGAGCAAAATCCAGCAGCTATGAGCCCACCACCTACCACCAAGTTCAACCAAAGCGACGCGCTTCCCCAATCCAACTCTATTCGAATTCTTCCATCGCTAGTTGCTTCTTCCCGGACTGCTTCTTCTTCTTCGTCTTCTTCTTCCCTAAAGGTGCTAACCAAATAGTAATCGCTCAACGCAGCGGGAGACGGCGCCGACATTGGAAACCAGAGAACGGAGTTCGGAGCTCTCAAGTAAGAACTCAATGAAGCCTAGTTCGACCGCACACAAATGCAGGAAGCGCTGGAATCCATTGAGAACACAAAGCCGAAACAATCTTCACTGATGAATTGCAGTTCCAGCCACCCTCTACGACTTCACTGACAGCCAGGAGGAACCTCTCTCTAACCAGTAAGTTACCGTAAGCCGTAGCATTGGTGCAATTGCAGTTCCATCAATGTAGACGGCTTCCCATGAATCTAATAAGTTACCTTGAGATCATGGGCACTCCGTCCCCGTCTCCCCTCGGGCAGCTCCAGTAACTATAGTTCGTGAATATTCGATTGCTCACCACTCACGTCGACTCTGCCATGGCGCCGTCAATCCGTCGGTCCTGGCCTTTCCCAGCTAGTAAGTTAGCCCAAAAATTTCTCATTTGTGCAGCGCGCCTCAGTTGGATTGATGATGATGGAACAGTAGCGTGGAACCTTGCCGGGAAACGACGGAGGACGGAAGAAAGGCCATGATTATATCGTTACGAAAACACTGTTTCTGTGGCTGGTGCTTTGGTTTGTGACAGGTTGCTGGAAACCGGGAAGTGGGATCCACGGTGAGTGGAATTCAGGCTTCTGTGACGCAGATTTTTCTGTTCTCTGTTCTTTTTCTTCTTTGATTTTTGGAGCAAGTGTGACGCAGTTTTTTCAATTCCAGGAATGGGACGTCACGACGTGAGTGGTGCTCAGTTCACTCAGCCAGCTAGTTGCAAGATTGTTTTGTTCAAAGCTCTGACTGACCTGCTGGAACGCGCAAGTCAAAGCTTACTGTGCTTCCGCAACTTCTCACAGCAAATCTGCGATCCCTACTGTAGGGCGGACTTCCAAGTCCAAGAGTCGGTCAAGCTTCGCAGAAAAGGCAGAAGAGGTCCAAGAATTCTACTTGGAAGTGTGCAACGTTTGCAAGAGGAGAATAGGCCAATCATTGGTTGGCAAAATTTCAGCTGGGAGAGGTTCTTGTAAAGTGAGAGGCAGCTTTTTGACTTTTGGAAAACCCCAATTTTAACGCGGCCTTGAAGGACAATTTCATATAAGGTAAGCTATCCCATTACGGACAGAATGGGAGCAAGCTCATTGTGGGCTGAATTATGTTAGTGGTGTACATTTCACAACTTGAATGTACACCACCATTACAATTTTGCCCATGATGGGCTTGCTCCCATTTTGTCTGTAATGGGGTAGTTTACTTTAGAGCAATGGGGTAGTTTATCTTAGAGCAATGTCCAAGGAGGAGGGCATTTCGAGAAAAAAAGGTCCAACAAGGAGGTGTTTTTTTTTCCAAAATGCACAACAATGAGAGGCATTGGTCGACGTAAACTACTACCAAGAAACCACAATTAAATGAAGAATGGGTCTGAGATGAAAGTAGTGGATGAAGAATCTATAATCCACAATTATATGTGGAAACCTACTTCATTGTGGGATTGCTCCAAATAACTTGACGGCAAAATGAGTGAGAGGTTTGTTGTTGTTGGTTTAAGGCAGTTGAGAGAATCTTGCATGGAATTTTAGGACATAGGCATGAGTAATGGAGTAGGTCATGAAATAAACAAATGAGAGCAGTCAACCTACTAAGGCAAAGAAACAAGGGGAGTTTTGGCTCATGTATTGTTCATTGCTACTCTCTCTACATAGACAATATCTCCATGGATAGTTAATCACCAGGCTTCACATGATCTAACTTCTAAATCAAATACTCTTCCACTCTCCGTTGTGCAAATCAAGAAATTTGAAATGTGTTGCACCAATGCAATATATGTGATCCTTGTGCAAGTATGATTGCAACAATGCATCAATAATTTAGATTATTCCAATGTAGGAATGTCTTAAGGGGCTAGAAATGTCCTTTAACACTTTACGTACTAAGAATTCATGATTTTAAATTGCATACTTTGATTGATTATATTATAGAAAATATATTGGAAATGGAAATTTTTATTATACCATTAGCTTGAGTGAAGAACATTGTATGCATTGGTTTAAGTAAATCATACTACTAAAATCATAACTTTCTCTGTAGTATCACAAATGCTACCATTAATACTAGGGGCTCATGCTTGCTATGCTACGCATTCATTGTATCATAGATTAGTAAAATTTTGATATATTTGAATAGAATGCATGATAATGATTTCAATAAGTCTTTAAAATAATTATTTTAAATATTTTATAAAAATATTTTCAATCATGCATACATAGAAATTGTATTTTCACACAATGTGATATTACAGAGATAGAGTAACAATTTGCAATCACATCTGTAATATTACTTTTTACAAAGGGTGATATTATAGAAATAATATAATTGTTGCAATTAAGGTGATGTTAAAAAGGATCCATAGGATGATATTATAGAGGTAGCAAATCCATTGCTTCTCTTGGCTTTACACTTCTTTGCACTTCTATAATTTTGTGCTTTTGTGAGCTTTGAGCTTTCATGATTTCAATTTTCTATTGCTACTACCAAATGATTTTGAGAAATTTATTGAATTAAAGCAATTTTGGATTCCACAACTATTAAGTTGTTTACAAAGTTTTTGAGATTTATAAGTTTTTCTTTTCAATTCTTCAATTTGGGTTGCCATTTTTTGTAACAATGGAGTCAAATTTCTAATGCATTCTAATGTATGTGTATCTTTTATACTGTAGTAGTATTTACCATTGCATATGTTTCATTCGTCATTCAATAAATTTCTATTGTAAATTTCAATATATGCTTACTTATAAAAAAAATTATACAAAGATTTTAGTCATTTTTATTTGAAGATTTATTGAAATTTTTGTTTTGCATTCTATCGAATACATAAAAATTCTTATAAAATTTTAATGATAAATGTGTAGCATAGCAAGCTCCAACCGCTAATAATTATTAAAATAATTATAAGAAAACCCATATAAACTCTTCAAAATTGCTTAAAAAATATGAAGCCTAATTTAGGAGGTTGTCATTAAAAGATTAACAATTAACATTGGACTCGAACTTTGTATTCGCTTTGAGATTGACAACAAGACAAAGCTACTTCTAAAATGCAATTTTTTCTTACTTACATAGAAGTGTGAACATTGTGAAACTTGGCGAAAGCAATTCCAATCTAAACAACTTGAAAACTATTTTCTGATTTGGACACAATATGGAAGTTCACCCTTAGTTGCTTAGTAGTTAGACTTGTATGTCAAACTCTCTTTTCTTCTACCATGAGTGGTATAAGGGATTTTTACATTAAAACCCAAGTCTCGTTTTTCTAGATTCTACTTCAAATCTAAACTTTCTTGGAGTTATTGCAAAAGACACATTTGAGGTTAACCTCTTTCTACTAAAATGCTTTCAAAGACTTATAACTTCTAGGATAGATATGAAATCTTAACTACACAAACGAGACTAATATGCATAACTTTACCAATAAAATTATTGAAAACAAACATTGTATGAAGAAGAAACAGATTGCTGAAGTTCATTGTAATCCAAAAATGTCTAGATTTTGAACTTCTACTTGCACCCAAACATTCATAACAACTTGGATTGACATTAAAATTATGCCACAATAACAAGACTTCAAAGAAAATATAATCCAACAAACTTTTATTGAAAATGACCATTGGATGAAGGAGACACAAGTCCTAAAAATTGCAACTATTAAAATGCAATTTGGTGAACTCAAATTGAACTTATGAACTTTGAATGGCTTCCAAAAAATCATTACATTTTGGTTTGAACTGAAAATTTTACCACACAAACTAGAAGAGAGAAAGTAGATTTTCCAATAAATTTGATTAAATTTGGACATTGGATGCAAAGTTACAGCACTTTGAATTGGACTTCTAGATTAGGCGGGAACACTCTTGGTCCCTTGGAACACATAGGGATTAAGTCCTAAGTTTTCTCATGTATTATATATGGCAAAAATGGGTCAAAAATTCCAAAAAACAACATTTGGAGGGGGGCATTTATAGCATAGAATCAAAAATTGATAGATTTGTTTACAAAATGAGTCTACAAGGATGCTTGAAATAGTGTTATTCTACTCATATAGCACAAAAAAAGGTAGAGAAGACTATAGGTAAAAGTCTTAAAAAACACATGAGTGCAAAGATGTGGGTTTGTTAATTGAAAAATATATAAATGATAGACCAATTAGAAAGTTAAGTAGTTCTAAACTACCTTTCATATACAATACAATTAAATTTTATAAAGACTAACCTCATTTTTTATTATGTTGTTTTAGAATTTTGTTAGAAATTATATAAGGGTGTCTGTAAGACTTTTGGATGAACTATTATATATATATATATATATATATATATATATATATATATATATATATATATATATATATATATATATATATATACTTGTACTAGGTCTTAGCAATTATACAATCCATACATCTAGGTATGATCTTATTTTAAAGCATATTGAATTTTTAAGCGGATTCATGACCTCCTCTACTATGTCATGTAAGGGCCATTTGTAGTTCCTAGGTTTCCATACCATGTTGTTACCTTTCTTTAGATCTACAATCCTTCTACTATATTGTTTTCCATGCTACTTAGGAGAAGCAATCAAACAATCTAAGCAATTAGGTTTATGTATGTGTAATCTATGGAATTATGTCACTAGTTACTATACTTATTGAGGAAGAACATGCATTTGATCTCATGAGTGAATCCTTGCTTGGTGAATCCTTGCTTGGTGAATACAATGCTTGGGGACTTCAATGTGACAAAGCTCCAATTTTTTTTGTAATGCTTTATAGAATTCACCCTACTAGTTAGAGTTGGTGAAGACAACTCAACACTCACTTGATATGTAGTTTTGGGTCACCTAGAAGCTTGCATTTAGAAGTATTAGCTTCTTTATTTTGTACATATTCTATAGGTTGTGGATACTACTAAAGGATTTAGGGGAAGGTGACCTAGTTTGTGTCACTATAAATACTAGAAGCATTTTATTTGCATTTCTTTTTTAGTAGCTAGAGAATGGAATGGAATTGATAGACAAGTAGTGTAGACTATTCTAGTGTTAGTTTCATATAATTTTGTGCTTGAAAATGAATATTGAGGATCCAAATCATATCATTGAAGGTAGATTACAATAAGGTCTACTTCATTTACGAATTTTGGCTCCCAGGGCAGTTTTCACTAGCAAGTTTCTAAACTTTAGTAAGCCATATCATGCTAAAAAATGAATCAATTTTCAAACCGCAAGTTGTGTTGGAATTGTAGAGAAGAGTACTTTATCACCATAACAAATATGTATATGTGAAATTCAAAATTATACAACATTTTGGATGTTTTTTGTACACTATCTATCATTTAGTAGTACCACCTTTTGTCAAAATTTCTGCTCACATTTGATTAGGCATGTTCAAAATGATTGTTTGTAGTTGTTGTAGATACACTTCATTCTATACCACTTGAATTGCTTGCGTGATTCCTTGCTTATTCTTCACCCCATTGCAAAAAATCTTTGACTATCTTCCAAAGGATGGTAGATATTGTATAAAAGAAATTCAAATTATGGTAAGATTTTGGATTTCACATTTTCACTTGTTATGAAGTTGAAGTGCACTTCATTGAGGTTCCAACACAATTTGTGGTTTCAAAATTGGTTTGTTTTTGAGCATGCTAGAGCTTCCTAAAGTTGTTGAACTTTGTAATGAAAACTAATTGAAAAATTCGTAAATGAAGTAGACCTTATTGTACATTCTTAAGTTTCTATCAAAGGATTCATGTAATATTTATCATATAAGTTTTGTGAAAGAATGGTATTAAGAATAGATTCACAACTTCATGTTATTATTTGAAGCATATTCTATTACTTGTACAATGTTTTGGTTTGTTCCTTGTAATTGGCTTACAAATAGGTGTACAAAATTATAAGTTGTTCTAATTGTTTTTGCATGCATTGCAATGTTCTACTCTTATTTTGTTTGAAGGATCCTATCACCTTAACACTAGACAAAAAATTCAAGCTTATTTTAACATAACTCATGTTCTCTAATAGGAAGTATTTGCATTTGGTACCCTAAATCCAAAAACTATGCTTCTATATGTGGTTGCATTCTAGTGTTTCAACTGCATTTGTAGGTAATTCAATTTTGGTACCAAAAAATGTAATAATTCAAGTATCAAAGGGTTTAATTTAAGGGATTTTTTCTTTAAAGAATCTAACTTGCCTCTACTATTGAAAAGTTATATAAAGCTAGGGGGCTCTAAATTAAATCCCATAAAAAATAATAGACCCCATTTAGTATCCCTTTGCATACACATGGATTAAAAAAAGCACCAATATTCACCTTCTCAAGATAGAAAACAAAAGAGGAGACTTCATACCCAAATTGGGTCCTTATTTTTATTTAACCAAGCTTAGTCTTTATGTCTTACTTTAGTGCAAAAATCTCCTGAAAGTACTAGTATATAGGCATTTTTTTAAAGTACACTGAGTATCTTGAAATATAGTGTGAAGCTCTAAGTCTAGCTCTCTACCAATGAAATTTTGAGAATTCAATAGAAATTGAGACATAGGATGCAATGAGAAACATCCTTTGAGATAGAACAAGTAAATGTTATTAACATAATGATAAAATTCAAAATTTTTGAATTCATGTTTAAAATCAAAGAAGCCAAATTTAATAGGAGAAGTTACGAAACTCAAACAAACAAATTTTTACATCTATTCTCAAATGTAATTACCCCACTCCTATGCGAGTTCCTATGGAAGGTTTATAGGACTACTATATTGTAAGCCAAATCTAAGCCAATAGTAAATTGTTTGATTTTCAATAGTGGCTAGTGATTCTTTTTCAATTTTCTTTTATTGGAAAATAATTGAATTGTAATCTTTGTTCAAATAATAAAGCATTTCATTTATAAATATGGATATTTTATCTACAAAATATATAATAGTGTGGATGAAATAGCATTTTCTAAAAAGTATAAAATACAAAATATTCATTTTCATATAATGATATAATAATCCCAAAATGGTGTTATTGAACCCACTAAGTAGAAAGTTCACATTCAAGTGGTTATTCTTCAAAAATTTCATTAATCTCCATTATTGTGCATATGGAAGAGATTCTAATTGGATCCAATGAAATAGCCAAAAGCAATAAGTTGCTAATAAATCAATATTAATAGATTGTCATTTTCTACAGGTACATCAACAATTGTCGTTACATTGATGTAGCATGAATATTTAGCTGTAGATTCTCCTACATTTTATACCAGCCTAACATGTCACATCTAAGCTTAACCCCTAAGGACCACAAGGCCACTAAGTGACTTCTACAACACTATTTTTTGCACCACAACCCTTTAAGTTTAATCCTAAAACACCAAAATATATGTTGTGTCCTTTGGATGATTTTTGACACTAAATTGTCAAATTGTCAAAAGACACTATACAAGTCATGGATCATTGTGTAGTGTCTTTTGACAATTTGAGCTCTTTTCTTTGGGTTTAAATTTAAGCCATTAAATTGATTTTTATTGAGGTTGAAACCAACCATTGAAATAAAGAAGTTTATAAAGTCTAGATTCTATTCAATGTGAAAATATGAAAAAAAATCTAATTTTATATATTTTGTTACAATTTGAACCTTGGACCTATTGTATCATGGCCATTGATTTTTTAATTTTAGAAAATAAAATAAAACAAATTGTGCTATGGTGTTCTACATTATAATACATTTGTGAAGTAATTTTCATATTTCTTAAACATGTTTTTTATTTTATATGAAATTTTTTCATTTTTCAATAAAAAAATTTGAAACTTCTATGACTAAGTTCTGCAAGTCATGTAATTACATCTCTTGAAGACAAATACATAAAATTACTTAAGTAATTACATAAAATTACTTCATTCATATACAGTTGCAAATGGCCAGGGAGGACTGACCCCTCTATTGCCCCAACCAGGGGTAAATGTAAAAATTGCCCCCTCTTTGGGACCATATAAAATTTGTTTCTCTACACCTCCCTAGACTAATTTGGGGTCTCTGATTGCAAATATGAATTCAAAATTTGCAAATTTTTTCATGGATGGCAAATAAAAAGATTTCAGTGTTTTATCCAGGGGTAGAAAACGGGGCAATAGAGGGGTCAGTCCTCCCTGGCCGTTGCAAATGGGAGGATACAAATAGAAAAATTTCCAAATTAAAAATAGTGGTTATAGGCCCATATATCAAGGGTTAATTGCAATCTCGGATTGCAATGAAGGGTTGTTTTTAAATAGATTTTTTTATAGGTATGTGAGGTTTCAATATGTATCTTTGGATATGGATAGATGAATATCTATTATTTGGAGGGATAAATTATTTAATTCCTAAAATTATTTGGTGATTTGAGGTCCAAAACTACTTCAAAATTCTTGTACCCATGGCCTTGCTTTGGCCAAAGCAAGGCTAAAATAGTCATTTACATTTATTTTTTCAATAAATCCAATGGTAGGATCTTTTATCTAACTTTAGTTCAAGTCATCCTCCAATGATTGCAAGATCAATGTACTTCAATTTCAAACACAAAAACTTTTACCTAAAAATAAATTATAAAGTCAAGGGTAGTATTTGATAAAAAAAAGAAACTGAATCACTAATAACTTTGTGAAAATTTGAGAATTGTCAATCTTGATGGTGAGAATATTCTAATAAATAATAATTAAATTGGTTAGATAATTGATATTTTGCGTTGATTTATTTTTCTAAATTTTGAAATTGAATATAATATACAACTTCATAGGGTTTTTCCACCTTCATTGCCAGCAAAATAAAACTCCTTATAACTTTCAATTCATAAGTTGGAATTATATAAATGATTTCCACGTAGGTATTAATCTATCCAACCAAAGTAAATTAATTATTCTATATTTAGAAAATAAATTTATTTGCTTGCTTTGACATTGAAATACAAAAACAAATGGTATTACTTATAAAATATGGTGCAACAAAGCTTCATATGTAGAGTATAATGAGTAGGAGATATCCTAAAATTTTCATGCAATGAATACAAAATATGAAGTCAATTGAACCTAACTAAATTTTCAAAAAACCCAAATTAGGTTCTTTAGTCCCCAAAGGCTAAGAGTGATGATCAATTTATCATGTGAATACCATTACCTAGAAAGTAGATGAAGTAAAAAATTTGTTTGTGAATCTTATTTATCAAATAAATCGGTTAGAAAATCCATATAAAATTATAGATATCTATATTGACAAATTTTCCTACTTATTTGTAGAGTAAAGGTATCTTAGAGGAACAATGAATCTAAATGTCATGAAGCATGTTTTACTCATATATTAATATTTATTTTTTGAAGTTTTAATATTTGAAATTTTTACCATATAAAGTTTGACCAAAAATATTTTTTTGGTTGCATATCTAATAATAGAATCTTGTACTTGACTAGATGAGAAGGTGTGGAAGAAATTTCAAAGATTTGACCTCATAGATTGGAAGAGACTAAATGTCACATTTAACCCCTAAAGTCTCAAAGTCCCTGTGGGGGACTCTTGGATTTGGGAGTAAGCTTGTGTGATCTCAATTTTTTACATAATTCTTTGAAATTTTTTTTGAAGATAGGAAATCGGATTGGCTTTTGGAAAATATAAATTTTATTTCAATTGGTGCCCAAAAAATAAAAGTTATGCCACCATAAGTCCAAAAAGCAACTTGAGGGACAACCCCAAAAAATCACAAAAATTTGAATCTTTGGAATTTTTAATCTTTTTCTCAAATATCATATTTTTGTCTACATTAGAAGCTTTGATTCATTTTATTTGGACTAGTGATGAGAAAATTATGGACAATCTTATTTTTTGGACAATCTAAGCATTTTCTTTAAAAAATAACTTATAAAATCCATTTTTTAATGCAATTTTTATAATTTTTCAAAAAAATTTGTTAGGTAGGGTTAAATTTGTTTGCTAGGACAATCTCACGATTGGGATTATTGTATTTCAATTCCATCTTGGAGCTATTAACAATTTAGATATCCTTTCAATCTTGAATCTACTTCTACTTAATAATTTTTTAATGAGTGAAAATTAAGTGTTTTTTGTTGAATTTTTTTCTCCTATATTCTCAACTCAATTCTTCAATAAAAAAAATTATAAAATCAAAATCAATAGTGCAATAATTTTAAGTTATGAAGATTCAAAGCCAAAAAACCTAGCCGATTAAGGCATTAAATAAACTTGTTTTCTTCACTTTAAATGCAAACATCTTGCAATCTACACGGTCAAAGTTTTTGAACTTTTTTCCACGCATTTTTATACTAGTGTAGTATAAGATCATATGGTTAGATATGAAAAAATAATAATAATAATTTAAAGTTTTTTGTTCTTTGCAATAAAAATGGTAGTTTTGAGTAGGTTTTGATGGAAAAAGGCCTTGGGACTTTAGGAGTTAACTACTTTTGAACTATTCAATGTATTCTAAATAATACATCAAGAGATATCCAAATAATAACATCTGGAAATCTCCAAATGATTATATAGATCTCCCAATGTTTTGTACAAATTTCCCAATGTTTTGCATTATCTCATGATGACCATTTTTTTCCCCCAATGACCATTATTAATTATAGATTCTCAAAAGTCAAGAAGTAGTTAAATGTGGCATCTAACATCTAAAGAGGGAAAATATAATTTTCCTAGATTGATGGTACATTAGAGTGTATATAACAATATTTACTCAATAGGGGTTGTATATTTGGTATATTTATTATCCGACTCCTGTAACTATTTATGTTTGTAGATTATTTTTACACCTATTTGTTGTACCAAATACATAAAGTCATGAAATCCAATCATGTTTTACAAATTCATCATAGTGGATGGTCAAATTTTCATTCATTGACTTATTTATCAAGAATTGAGATGGATTCACTAGGGTGTAAGCTTACATTGATTTTTCCTAAAGGAGTGTGTGACATTAATTACCAAATTTACATTATCTTTGAATTGGTGTAGTTTAAAAGATTACTAGATTGTACCAATTTCTACAAAAATAAAAATTTGTTGTGGCTCTAATTTTATAGGTGATATTAATCTCCTCCCTTACTATTAGAACAAATCATTGTAACCAATCTTGAGTTCAAGCCTCACTATTCCCAATCTTTTTGAAATGGGACATATTATAGTTTTTCATTTATCCCGAAATTGTTATTCCCTCCATTTGGAAATAGTGCATTGATTCTTAATAGTAATTGCATTGAAAATGAATACACCATTTTCAAAGGAAGGTAATACAATTTTTGCAATAGATAAACCAACCTATGACATGATCAAGATTCATCGCAAACACTTAGAGAATGATCCATTATAGTCTTGAATAATCCATAACAAAAAAATTCAATAAATGAGATTTGGGCTATACTAGAATGAGGTAGTGGCCACAATCAATGTCTTGGATGATGGTGATGGAGTGAGCAGTGACTGCAATAGGAACTTCCACCTTTTGAGTGTAAAATCATCATACAAAGAGATTTTTTAGGCCTTCATGTTGTGGCCATGTTAGGAAATATTGGGATTTCCTTAAATGAGTAAGATGGCCATTGTAGATACTCTTTTAGTTGGTTTAGGAATAGTCCAAAGACTCTTTTGGACCAATTGGGCAATACACTTCAAAAATTCACAACATATTCTTACATGTCAAAAAAATAAAATTTCAATTGCTCCCTTTATTTCTAACATTTGTCTTTAGAACTAATTATAAAGTGAGAAGAAACTAGGAATTTTTTTCCCCTTCCAGTAGCAATAGATTTACTTCCACCTATGAAAAATCAAGAGCATGCAACACGTGGGAATAGGAATTGTCATTCAATTTGAAACCCCCATGAGCTTCTCATCAAGCCCCCAAGTAGTGGACCCCAAGTCCATAGTGCATTTATTGTTGGGACCATAGCTTAAACTTTTATCTTAGAATTGCACACCAAGTGTAGACCACCTTTCAATTAAATCTTCTATGTGAAAATAAATAATTTTTTTTTCAACAATGCCAACAAGGCAAACCAATCATTCTACCTACCATAAGTTGATTTTCTCTTACTAGTAGTTAATATATTAAGCGCACACATACAATTTTATATTTTTTAATTTTTTAATTCTATAATGATAATGCCCCCTCTTCTTCTTTTTCTTCTTTTTTTCCTTTCCTTTTCCTTTATGACATAATGAGCCCAGAATTATATTAATACTGGCTCTACCCATTTCTACAGGAAAATATTTCTGTAATTCTGTATAAGTTACATTCGTTGTAAATTTGGGGCCTGAGTAACTTATATTTTTGTCAGAACAGCTATTTTACCCCCAAGTCCCCCCCCAGTCCCTAAAAGTCCTCTCTAATGGCTCCGGAAGTCAATTGCTTGCCATTGTACAAATTGCCCAATTTCAGTTTGAATTTGTTGGCTAGATATGGGCAGGAATTTTCCAACTGGAAAAAACCCAATTTCGTCAATTGGAGGTTATCCTAGTCACAACATTTTATTTTACTTTACTTTATTTTGTTTTGTTTTGTTTTGGGGAAGAGAAAATTTAACCCATAAACGATGTGGAGGACGTTTCTTGGTTGATGAATGATAAAGAATCTCTCCATGTAGGACAGAAGTGCAACTATTCATCCTCCAAATTTTGTGTAAAAAGGGAATGTCTTCTATAGTCATTTATCTTTCAATGTGAGTACTTTTTCATTTTTTAAGCCAACAATTCACACGGTATACAAACAAATGATTTCCATGGTGACCCGCTTGTCCTTTAGGGGTAAAAGTAATTTTACAACATTGCTTACCAATGAAGCAAAGGGACGTGATCTGTAAAGTGAACAAAATGGTTTAATATTATTTTACCCTATGAAGGTTTAAAGTCTTGAAATGAATCTCTTAGTCTTTTGGGTAGACTCTTGTGAAGTCTTATTTTAATGTAGTTTTAAAAAAAACAAAACTGGAAGGTAAATCACCTTCAAGTTTTCAAAATTATCTTCAAAACATAATAATTACCTTTAAAATATAGTAATTACCTTTGAAAAAGTTTCAATACATTTTTTGTGATGTCAAATTTTAAGGTAATTTATTGAAATTTATTAGGGAATGTGTTAGCTTTGCAGGCAAGCTAGATATCTTCTTTGAAAAAATAACTCATATAAGATTTGTTTCTAAACTCAACTTTTCCAATTATTTAAAACCAAAACATCCACATGGTGTAGATTACTTGATACATTAATCTCATCTTCAAGATTGTCATATTTTAAGTCTATTTTATAACTATGGTGATTTAATTTTTCCTTTTGACTTTTATCTGCTTCTATTTATCACTTTTCATAAGACAATTTTGATTTAAAAAATGGGTTAAAAAATAATATAATTCCTTCTCCAATATTTTCGACTCAATTCCAAACTTCAAAGAATTAAACCTTTGTAGTGCAAAAAAGTCTAAGTGAAGAGGATTCATAATTTGATAAATTTGATAAAACAAGGTGCAAGCAATCTTTTCTTTTCACTTTGAATACTAACATATTGAATTGCTAAAGATTTGAAACTATTTCATACAAGTTCAGTGCAATATCCCATGGTTGAATATGCCCAAAAAAATAGAGTTTTTTTAATTGAAGCTCTTTGCAATAGAATTGATAGTTTTGAAGTGATTTTTGATGAAACATAGTCATGATTTTTTAGGGGTTAATCCTAAAAGAATAGAATCTTTTGTTGAGGTAGTTAGCCAAGAATGGTCAAATTAAAGGATGAATTGGTTCATTTTTTTTCTTCATTCATAAGACACTTCAAGTCTTCTTTGGGGTTATTGGGCTAAATCCAAAGTCTTTCATTGACTAAAATGGTTCTTGTGACTTCAAATCTTTGATCAATTTTTTGATTTTTTTTGCAACTCCAAATTTTCCATGGTGTTTAGTTCAAGTCTACTTTTTGTGAATTCTAAAAGTCTTAACTTTGTTTTGTTTTTGGAGCAAATATGAATAGTCCAAACATTGAAGTAATTTTTTCTATTTTAGAATAATAAAAATTGGATTTGATTTTGAATATATATATATATATATATATATATATATATATATATATATATATATATATATATATATATATATATATATATATATATATATATATATCTGTCTGTGTGTGTGTGTGTGTGTGTGTGTGTGTGTGTGTGATGACCTTTGTTACAACTTTGATGGATGAATGCATCAATAGATGAACCAATTCACATTGAAATGTGCACTAATTATCGAACAAGCAAAGATTGCCTAAAAATAGATATCTCCAAACGATGGATTTGTGCACTAGAATTAGACAACTCCATTTGGATGGTAAGTGCTCGGGTAAGTGCGTTGGATAGTGCGTTGGATAGTGCATTGGAGTTAGACAATTCCTAGATAAAGACAAATGTGTTGGAGCTTGAAGTTGGACAATTCCAAGTGGAAGATCAAGATTTGAATAAGATACAAATTCAAACTTGAAATATTTCTAAGTGTGACTAAGATTTTTATTTTAGTAGATGGTTCTAGATAGAACCAAGAATAAAAAACTAAAGGCAGAAAAAAGTCTAAAATTATCTTAAAGACTAATAGTCTTCTATTGATAGTCTCTATTATATAAGACAAAGTTTTGGGGTGAGGAGACTCTCTTTGGAGATTGATCATTAAAGGAACATCATGGTAGGGTGGTTTGAGCTCTTTGTATAAGCATTCTTGTTAACCTTAAAGGACTAGCATGCATTTTTTGGTAGTGCAAAATTTTTGGACAGGTTCATGTGACTAGAAATTTGCATATTTTAAGCTGAAATTTTAATAGAAGGTGGGGATGAGAAATATCTTTCATATACACCAAATTTCATGACATTTGGAAATACAAATCAAAATTTATGGCCAAATATGTTACTTTTTTCACTGACCAGGCAATATGGGCAAATCAGAAAAAATCATTTTTTCTTAAAACAAAAATTTGAAATTGATTTTCTAGAGTTATATATATGTGGAAAGCTTTAAATCGTTTCATTTTGATCAATGCGATGAAAGTTATGAGTAGTTTTTGTTTGCGGGTAGGCACACAGGTAGGTACGGATTTTCTACTCTAAAATAAATTTTGAAGTCCTTTATCATACTCAATTTTCAATATTTTTTGTAAAAAATAAAATCATAGGATGCAAATTGTTTATAACAAAATTTCAGCTATTGGAATTAGCATTTTTCAATTCCATAATTAAATCCTTAACAATTTAATATTTTGAATCATTCTCTACTTTTGTCTACTTACTATCTTTTTCTATATGTTGTACAATTCCAAATGATCTGAAAATTTTCAAGCATATGACCAACTTGTCCAAGAAAAAGAATCCAAAGAGTATCCACCATTTTGGACATTTTTTCATAGACAAGTAAACTTGTGTAGCTGCCCTATTTTTCGAAGGGCAAAAAAATGATTTCAATGACTTTGAATGCTTATATCTTACAATCCATGCAGTGAAAATTTCTGAAATTTTTACTACTTATTTTGAAATCAGCATACTACAAGATCCTATGGTTACGTGTGCCAAAAAAAAAAGAAATTAAAAAATTTGGTACTTGTATTAGAAATGGCAGTTTTGGAGCATTTTCAATGAAAACATAGTGAAGGAACTTTAGGGGTTAATGAGTATATTTATATCTTCTTAATTGGAGTCCATTGTAGAAGGTTTATAACAAAATGATTATGAATATTTACTATTAGCAAAGAATATAAGTCAAGAACATTCAAAATCATTGGTAAAGATAATTGAACCTACTATTGTTTTGAATAAGCATTTGAATATAGTTTTTATTTTTATATAATTTAGAGCTTGAAAGGACTTTGTTTGGGGTCAAAGTAGATTCTCTTAATGTGCATTTTTAGGATAAATAAACCATCAATTTGGAATGGTTGAAAATAGATGTACTCAAAATTGAGATTACAATCTTATAAATGAAAGTTGTTCATTAATTCTTGATAGTCCAAGGAGGGCTACCTTCAAATTAAATCCAAACTATCAAAAATGTGTACAATTGATTTGTTATTTTTAAATTTAGATAGGATAGGACGTAGCTCTAGGATCTTACAATCATATTGATGGTGAGCACTTTAAAATTTTCAAAGTATTTGATTGCACAGTTTAGTAGATGTGAAAGTTTGAACTTTTACTTAGGTCAACAAAGAATCTAGGCAACACACTTTGGAGAAGCATATTTTAGTCAAAGGGATTATGTAACTATAGATCGTAGTATACAAAAAATTGAATGCCACAACCAACATCAAATATGCAAAAACTAAATAAGAATGCATAACAAACAAACCCTTTAAAATTGAGGCTAACTTGATTTTTTGAATGTTGCTTGATTTGTGAGAACTCTTAAGCATTTTTTTAGCAAGTTTAGGGAGTGATTAGAAGTGAAATAGAGAACTTAAAAATCTTCAAAAATTATTCTCCAAAATTTACATTTTCTTTCCTTGTAGTAGCAATTTTGAATGGTAAGACAAAGTTATACTTTTAATTAGTTGTTCATATCTATGACATCACTATAAGAGTTGTGAGCAAAGCTACAAGTTCAAAAATTGTGAGATTCCAGTGATTTTTGAAGAAGATATAGGACTTTTTAATATTCAGTCATTTCTTAGTTGAGTCCTTTGATGGAGGATTGCATTTTCTAAAATCTAGGAATTTTGAAGATTTAAAATCTAAAAAATTTAAAAATTTATTATATCTAAAAAATTGAAAGATATTTTATGGATTCTAGAAAGTTCTCGAGAAAGTTGGAAGACTTTTGAAATGTAAGCCTTGGAAGATTCCAAGCATCTTTCAATTTTTATGATATAATAAATTTTCAAACTGTTGATATTTTAAATTCTATAAATGTTAATTTTCTTTAATTTTTGTTTACAACAATTTGAAATGATATATACCAACATGCCAAGGCACAAAAAGTTTTTTCAGAGTTTTTAGAGAAAATTGGGAAAGATAAAGTAATTTGAAATCAAGTTGAACAAAACTGAGTTTTAGACATGGCTAACTTTGAAATTGATTTTCTTTCAAATCACAATTCATTTTTTCTTCAAACTTCCATGATAACATGTAAGGTAGTTTGCTTTTAAAATGACCATTTAAGAACTAATTGCCTTTTCTGGGAAGCTAAACTCTTTGAATTTTTTAGTAAATTTTCATAGGACGAAAAATGAGATTGACATTTAACTCAAGATGTTTCATATTTTTTTGGACCTTTGTAGAATTAGTTATGAATTTTTGAAGTTGAAATGCACTAGTCACTAAAAGTGACCACCTCTTCAAATGTACATTGCCGGTACATTGAAAAAAACAAAATGTACCTTCACATCATAATCGCTTTTAGAGCATGCGCACTTTTAGAGCAAAGTACCTTAGTAGGCTTTTAGAGTAGACTACCTTTGTACGCTTTTAGAGTAGAGTATTTTAGTGCATTTTTAGAGCAAACTACCTTATTATGTTGCATATTATAAGAGTAGAGTACCTTGATATGCTTTTAGAGTAGACTACCATTGTATGTTGCTTTTAGAGTAGATTACCATTGTATGTTGCTTTTAGAGAAGACTACTTTAGTATATTGTTTTTAGAACAAACTACCTTAGTATGTTGCATATTACAACTTTTGTATATCTACTTTTGGACTTTGTCCATTGATGCTTAGTTATTTAAATGAAAGCATTTCAACTTTGTACTCAATTTTGTCTGTCACTATATTGTCATTAGATTAACAATTTAATTTCTATTTTGAAGAAAAGCTTAAATTCTAAAACAAGAAGCTTAAAGAAGACAAACAATAACCAAAAGATGGTCACTTGAAGTTAAGATAAGAATATGTAGGTATCATTATTACAAACAAGTCCCAAGTGTAATTATCTTAACGTTTACAAGGATGGATTGATCGCTGTAGAAATCACCATTTTGGATACCATGTGATCGCTGTAGAAATCACCATTTTGGATACCATGTGAATCATTTGTTTAAAAGAATTCACAAGCATTCATTGGAGGTCAAACTACTATAGAAGACTTTTCCTTTTCACACAAAATTGCATAGAAGAACATCTACACTTTTGTCTTACATAGAAGGATTGTTTGTCATTCATCAAACAAAAAACACCCGCTGCATTGTTCAAGGGTTAAAGAAGTTGAAGATCAAGAAAGAATTCACAAACTAATGTGAAACTAAACTCTGGAGTTGAAGAACTTGCACATTTGCAAGACTACTCCTTACATAAACTACGATTTTCCTGTGCTGAGATTAATAGAACAGGATCTACAGAACCCACTAAACAAACGAAATGTACAAGCATGATACAAAAAACACAACCAATTCATTGGCGCTACTAACTTAAGTTAGTTTTCGCTTCCGCCTAGCTTGCTTAATCCTTGTTTTGCAGGACCTTGTATACACACTCCCTGGACATCGAATTGGGAGCCATGACAGGGGCAATCAAAGGTTGCATCCTTCGGATTCCACTTCACTGCACAACCCAAATGGGGACACACAGCTGCACACACACAAATCAACGACAAGGAGGACATGTTGTGAGCAAATTTACACTGATCTCAAACTTTGTAGGATTCATGTTATTTTTACACAATTACGTCATCAGTTTCATCAAACTGGCGGCATTCCACGACATTACTTCTTTTCGGACCGAAACGATCGTCTATACTTACCTTAGTTTTCAAAAAAATTGTTTAAACACATATCACATTTTTTGACACTCATAATCATGTCAGTTTGAGCAAAATCGAGAATGCAAATTGAATAAAAACCGTTTGAATAACACACCATTTAACCCTTTAAAAACACTTTAATCCATTTTGGAAATTTTGGGCATTTCTACTTATTTCCTAGTACAAATATATTCTTTGCCTCAATTTCATCAAACTCATCATAAATAAAAGTTATCTTTAAAAATTCAAATAGTAATTTAAGATGAACGAGAAGGTATTTGGACAAAACATTGCCTTGGAGCACTTTGTTCATCATTCAGAATAGGGAATGTGGAGAGCTTAAGAGGTTGACATAATGTACGACGACATGAATCTACTCTAATGCATATTTAACTGAACATGCAGAATTTACCTGAAAATCGATGAAGTTCACCCTTGGTATCCCTATAAATGGCAACCGTATTCAGTCCTTCTTGAATCACAGCTCCAGTGTTACGACCGACCGTGTCACTGGAGAATGAGTCCACGCCTTTGCCTGGAATTAAGTTCGAAAAGCCCTAGCAATTGGCAAGCAATGCACATGGGTATTAATAAAGAATTCAGAATCAAGTTTTGAAACCAAAGGAAAGCTTTGTAGAAGTGAAGACAAAAGATATTCATGTGAAAACAAGAGAATAAATATAAATATCCTCTTGATCACGTGATTGCAGGGGAACAAATAGAAATCCCATTGTGTGATTACGTGACTACAGGAGAATCCATGCAAACGGAATCTTCTGTGATCTCACTTTCATCCTGAGGTTCACAGAAATGTTGCAAATTCCCTGTGAGGTCAAGGGAGAAATGCTTATTTTAAGAATCGGGGGAAGTAAAATAACCTTCCTGTGATTCGTGTTCTACTTTAAGCTGTTTGAAGATATGGGGAAAAAAAGCTTCACACTATATATAATGAATGTTGCCATTGAATCGGATCTTTGCAAAAAAAAATTAAAAAAATAATGGACTGTACTTCAATCAGACAGTATGGAAAGACAGTTGGCTTACTTCAAGATTTTCTTTAATCTCTGTGGCTTCTTGCGACAGTGTATCAGGGGAGATTTTTGGGAAACGAGTGGGACTGTACACATCAATCCACGGATGCGGTTTGTTGAGAATCAAGTGAGAAATTACTATGCCAGCAATAGTTCCCCCTGTCATTCCTTCTCCACTGTCTCCTGCAAAACAAGTAAAGAGCTTCAGCATCCATAGCCAAACATCAATACAGTTTCCATGTGGAATCAAAGTAGTAGACTTAGGTAATTGGTAATGAGAAAGCAGAGCCTTGTTATCAGCATGACCAACCATGGGAGTGGCAAGGGCTCTTATTTCTCATAATAAACCTCTAAGCCTTTGATTTCACATTATAGGACATAACCTCAATGTTGGATGTTTGGATCTCGGTCACCCATGCTCAATCTGGGGTTTAAAGGGAGAGCATCATAACACTAAAGCATCCCCACTTAATGGAAAAAAACATGACTCTCCTCTTGAAATAGGATCCCATTGAGATTGTGAACCAGATAGTACTCGAGCATGGAGGATTGAGAGCATTATCGGATTCAGAGCTTTATCAAACATTTAAATAGGCTTTGTCCTTGTAGCACGGACTCGCTTTTGGAGTATCCTACTCCCCTCTAGTCCAAAGGCAACAAACGCTCATATTTATACTTTTTGGCTGATTTAAGGGTTTGGAAAGAATAGAAAGGTTTTGGTATATAACCCTCTCGAGTACCCAACAGTGAATTTGCCTCAAACACTTGGACTTGGCATTATATATCTGATATGAAAAACTGAAAAACGTTGACTCCACGGTATACGTACCTGTAGCAACATAAACATTGCCAGGGTCGAGAGGATTCTTCCCATAGAGCCCAAGAAAATCGGCTGGCAGGTATAACTGCAGCATGCAAACGATACAAATTATCAGAAATCAAATGAGTTACTTGAATAAGCGGTCACTTTAAAGTGCAAACGTCGAAGCAACAAGCTTCAAATTTGAAACCAATTGATCTGCAACTAGGAATGAGATAACAAGCTTAGAGTAACACTGCATTTAAATCAGCTCACACTAGGTAACAAGCGTCGATCTAGTCCAGCATGAAGTCCACTGTAAAGTCAACATTGAGCAAAACAAGGAAAAATAAATAAAAAGTTTGCAGCAATCAAGGTGCAGGATCTCTTATTATCTCAACTTGTTACACTTAAAAGTCTGTTTGTTCAAAGTATATAACTGCACTGTCTTACCTGGCCAGTCCATCTGTAGACAACTTCTTGGGCAGCAGGCCAGTGCGCCCGAGCCCAATCTTCAAGTGCACCATAAGCATCTTGATAATCAGTGGGGTCGATTCCGACCACATGATCTTCTCCTCCTACCACCAGGATTTCATCATCGCCCTTGTCCTCCAATCTCACATAATGATATGGTGATGCTGTGTCCCACCAAGACGCGCGACTAAACCCCACAATGCCATCAATACACATCATCAGTTTCATTGGATTGGTGCAATTCATCTGCACAAAGCTCTATAAACTAGAGCTTCACAAAAGTTGGTGGAATTCCACCAACTTAACGAAATTAACATTGAATGTTATGGATGGAGGGGTAAGTCAGAGACTTACTGGATGGCACCCTTGGGAACTCTCAAGCCAACAACATATGACCGTCTAGCATATTGGCGTGAGTGGATTGCCAAAATCTTGTGAATAGGGGAATTGGTAGCCAGCACAACAGCTCCTCCAGTAACAGTGTGCCCTCCATCTGTCTTGCAAACCTCGCGTTTTTGTTCAATAACCGCAGTTTCCTCATAGATTTGTCCTCCCATTCTCTTGATAGCTTTCGCCAGGCCTTGAATGTACCTAGTAATGAAACACCATGTGTGTTTAGACTCAAAACATCCTCCACAGCTTCCCAAAGCAAGCAGACTTTTTCTTCCAACTCAATACTATTTCAGATCCACGATTGAAACGCCAAAAAGGCTTGCCAACAGAAATTTACTCATTCGAGTATGCATAAGATTCAAACCTTAATTTCGTTAAACTGTCGGAATTCCATGGCACTAATTCTTTTATTTGAAAAGTAATAAAATTACTAAGTCCGCCTGGAAGGTCAATTAAATAATTTTCATGCGTAACTCACGATCTATACTTGGATAAAAGATAGATGATACCTATGTGATCTTAGAATCAATTTTGGACCATGATGTTGCAAAGAAACTATCGCCATTCTTCCAGCCGTCTTTTCCCCCAGTTACCCATGTGGAAGAAATTAGCATGTAATAATAACACCCCCATTTAAAAAGAGTTTTAACTCTATTACATTTCAATAATAGTTTGAGTTTTCAACGATATTGAAGAGAAACTACTAAAACTTAAACCCTAAAGACCAAACCCTACTATCACTGTGACTTGAAACAGGAAGCGCAGAGTCCAGTATGGGGGGTAAACTCACTTGAGAGGCTGAAACTCTGCAGTCATAGGAAACAGAATGCCATGTCCAAAGGAACCGTCCTCGGGCGCTTGCTTTAAGTTAATCATCTTAACGCTGTCGAGCCCTCCTCTCTTGCACGCCTCGTATTCCTGTGGAAATGGAGGAGTCAAGCAATGACATGACATTCTTTATCTACACAATTGGGGTCTCTTTTGCAGGTTGACACGCACACAGACCAGCAAATGCAAAAACTAGCACATTGCAAGCCATCTTAATAAAAAGAACCATGCTCAAATGCTCATTCGGACGATTGCTTGGTACAGTTTCGTTACCATTCGCAGTTTCTCTGCTTCGGAGTCGTTTTCTTCTGTTGCAACGAGATATCCGGGAATTCTCATAAAGCTGCACTCAATGCCCTCTTCTTTTACTACACTTTCCACGAAGTCAATGGAACGGATGTGACTATCAGCAACTATCTTCATTTTTTCTGTCCCCCAGTCCTTTTCAATTTGGAAGTAGTAATCGTCATTCCAAGGCATCAAATGAGCAGTTGTTTTCCCCGTTTGGCCTGCACCTGTAGTGATCATAATCCAACCCAGAATTGTGACCCAATCAAATGAAAAAAACGTTATTTGAAACACAACATTTGCCCGTAAATGCTCAACCTGAATAATGCTTTTGAAAAAAGCAGTTTATCCAATTGATATTCATTGAGCATACTGACTATATCAATGGAACGAAGAAAAAATGCTCAACATAAATCAACGAAATAGGTATTTTGGAAGAGTTACAATTAATAATTATGATTTTGAACAACTGATCATGCTATCCAGGGGTAAGCCCCTACAGGCCCAAGGGCTGGGCGTTTTTAGGGTTTAGGGTTTAAGTACCTATTGCGCGAGACTCTAAAACGATGACTTTCTTGCCGGATTTGGCCACATTGTATGCAACACTGAGACCTGCTATGCCAGCTCCCACCACCACTACATCAGCAGTGGCATCTTTCGTCAGCTTCGGATTTGAAGGCACGGCTAGTTGCACTTGATCCCACACGGTGTCACGAACCCCTGGAACGGCTCCGATTGTTGTAATCACATCAACTGGTGGATTCTGAAAACAACCCCAAAATTTCGATCAGGGAAAAAAAAGGAACCAAATGACAGTCAAAGGATTTCCGCTACATTCTTGAGAGGGAAAAAAGAAGTTGAATTCATCTTGTAAAATCAATTTAGATGACATCTAGAGTAGTATCGAGCCTTCGCCCTTTCCACTATAGCATGCAAAGAATCTGAAATATTGAATAACTAGTCCACCTTTGAAGCAATTTGGTCCATTTCCAGGCATGCAGTCACTTGAGTCCCAACTTTTCCACCATAACACAGTTTGAATGTGTGTGACAAGGGTGTTAATGAAGTGATTTGAGTGCATTCAGTGTAATCAGAAATGTGAGACATCTTCATAATTGAAATGTAAAGAAGATGAAAAGACCAACTATGAATCTTGGAACAATACCTTTTGAGATTGCGTTTGCGCCGTGACCACTTGCAAATTTGAAGAAGCTCCTGAACCCAACGCCCGTCCCACTTTGGTTGGAACCAGCAACTTCGGCCCCAGCAAGGAAGAATGCGAGCTTGACCACTTGAAAATTGGGGTAACCTTCATGATCTTGCTACCACAGATCGCAGTTGCCACTAACGTCGACATTGTGACTTCTCAATTACTCGCACTTCCGTATGCACCTTCTGTACGTTTGCACCAATCTGTGGAGCTTCAAACTTAAATGTAGCTCACTGCAAATGGGATGCATTCTACAGTACTGCCTGCGTTAAGCTTATAGCCGCCTCTTACCACTGGTTGCATTGGTTGTTTCGATGTGGCCTCCATGCGGAAAGATAGAGAGGCTGCATTGTTGCCATTTAGACTCGTGTGACAGGTGCATTGGTTGTTCCGATGTGGCCTCCATGCGGAAAGATAGAGAGGCTGTATTGTTGCCATTCTGACGAAAGCCTGCTGCCATGCATGCAGCAGCTGAATGGCGTCGCCTGCATGCATGCAAATGTTGAAGGAAAAAATCGTACGAAAGCATTCGTGGAGCAACCTATGAGAACGAGAGAAGAAAAATAAGTGAACTCGGTACGAAGCTGGCTTTACCTCCACGTACAAGGGCCAAGCAAAAGTTACCCCATCTCTCCCCGTGTCTGCAGAATGACCACCGTTTGCATGTTCCAGGACGTGGCAACCTCGGTGTCTGTACCCGTGCCAATTTGGTGGTCAGAGCTGTGACTCAGTTGTGCATGCCGGGTTTCCAGATAGTTATGATATGATCGGAAGCAATGGAAAAGTCTATAAACCCTAAACTCTTAAACCTCGATAACTTAAACCCTAGACCCTAAACCTACAATGGAAGTCCTGTGACATTTCCAGCCATCGTCACCCCATTTCCAATCTATAGGCTGCTTTCTTTCTATGAAGTTGTGCTTTCTTTAAGTGAAGTTGTGGTGGAGTTCAAGGAGCAGTTGTGGCACATTATGATTGGCTGTAAGGTTATCAATAAATATTGCACCCAGCCCTTGGTCAATTTTGCAATCGGCCTATGGTCAAAAATTGAAAGGTCTATATCACCATTACAGGTCAAAGAGAATCTTTCACTAAAAAATTCATAATAATTGTATTTTGTATAATAAAATTCTGGAAAAATATACAATCCTTCCAAACTCTATTTCTATACATGGGAAAAATTTCGCTCTAAAACCTGCGCTCCAAATATGCGTAATTGCTTAAGTGGTTCGAAATGGATCAGCTACCTTAACTCCTTCGGTAGGAAAATTTCTGCGCTGCGTTTTTAGCTTGTGTCAATACAAGCAGATGGAACATATCAGGGGTTGTCGGAGTTTGCAGCATGAACCCAGCCTATTCAATTCCAAGGCCAGGATTCATATCTAAAAGTACTAAAAAACCCTTGTAAGAACTCAAGTCGACTCCATTCTTAAACCACAAATCTTGAGCTCTGCAATTCCCTCATATAGCGGTCTCCTTCGAACAACCCACCACTCATCTCTGTAGTAATTTGAACGGTCTCCAATCTCACCCAGATGTTTGCTCTAATTTGAAGACTTGCCTAAAACCTCCTACTTGATTAGTATACCGAACTGAGGGCTTGTTTACATCTGTTGGATCAACCTCGCGGTGGAGAATGAAGATATCCCTGTACTAACCACCCCCACAGTTTCATAAGCCAACCTCAAATTGCCTCGATGACTGCAGACAGACACAAGAGAGCAAGTTTCAAAACTGCCTGGTAGAAACGTGCGACAGATTGCAAGGGCCTGTCACATTCCAAATTTGAGAAGTTGAGCACTTCCACCGGCAGATGTAAACAAGGTATGAAATGAAAGCTTCAACGTCACAATTAATATCACATCACAATAACCATCATATCTAATTCATCAAATTACACAAATCGCATTCACCATCACAAGGCCCTGAGGTAGAAACAAAACCAGAAATTTCTGTCAATCCAGATCAAAGCAAAGTTTGGCCTCGTCCCAGGGCCCATTGATCTCAAACTTATATTCTTGAATTCGTATCAACCAGTACGGACAAACTAAAGTAATGAACACAATCACCGTAATAAACAACACAAACGCTAGTCGGCTAAGCGGAAACAAGAGCCCCATGGTGCACCCCATGAGCGCACACGAGAATCCCAAGTGCAGATTCACCGATCGTTCCCTCACGCAGTGCGTGACCAACGGCAGCAGGAGGAAAAACTCCAGCGAGAATAGCATGAGCGCAAACACATACACATGCGTGGGCAGACGGGAAGCTATCAACACCGAGGCCACAATGGACGCGTTCATGGACACATTCGCCGACAACGTCGTCTTCGTCATCTTCTTGCTCATCACGGAAGCGTTCAAGCCTGGGGTTGTTGTGTAATCGTGACAGAAGAGGTGCAGCACCAAGAGGCTCACTGTCAATGCCCAGATGGAGTCCGAGCTGATGGACCGCGTCAAGGTTTGGAACACGGGCGCCAACACGTAGATGGCGCTCACGAACAGAACGAAGTTTCGACCGACTTGAAGGACAAATTCAAGGGAGAATACGCATTTCACCGTGAAGAGTAATGCGAGGAAGCCCGGGAGAAGCACGATTGCGTCGAGAAGAAGCAAAAAGCTTGCGGGGAGAGATCCGTTCAAGGCGTGCGTCCAGACTGTGGCGACGAGCGCGACTACACTGACGTGAGAGGCGATTCCCACGGAATCCACCATCACGGTACCTGTGTCGCGTTTGACGACGTTGGCGTTTGTCACCATGGCTTCCAGGAAGGAGGAGTCGGTGTAGTTGTCTGCGAAACCGGATTGCATGCCCCCGTACACCACTTTCTTCCAGGCAAGCTGGTGCGGGTCCTGTGACTGGGGATCGTCGTTCAACATCGTTGGCTTCTTGCGGATTGCTCGACGGATTCACTCCCCTTGCATTGTTTTCCTGACACGCAGCACGAAGTGATCCCGTTGTTGCAGAAAATGAAACCCGAAAACCTAAAATTGAACCCTCGGTTGTCACAGTGAACGCAAATTCGAGCTCCTGAACGGCTTCTGAATCTTTCTACGAAACAATATCACCAATGCAATAGTCAATAGGAGTACCTAAACCCTAAAATCCAACTCTCGATTTCCACACCGACCGCAAATCCGAGTTCCCAAAGGCCTTCCAAATCTTCCTCCGAAACACCACTACCGATGGCAACCGTGATTGTGAAGCCCTAATAACAAAACCAATGCAACCGTGAATATGAATCCCAGAATCTTTCTTCAAAACAACACGACCCATGCAGCTGCGATTAAGAATTCCTCAAATCTTCCTCCGAAACAACACCAACAACTGTGATTACGGAACCCACAAATCTTCCTCCGAAATAAACACCACCCATGCAACCGTGCTAATGAATCCCTGAAATCTTCCGCCGCAACAACAAAACCAGCACAACTGTGATTATGCAAGCCAGATATCTTCCTCTGATACAACACCACCAATGCAGCTGTGATTACGAATCCCTCAAATCTTCCTCCAAAACACCACCACCAATGCAACTGTGATTATGAAACCCAGAAATCTTCCTCTAAAACAAGCACCACCAATCCTTCCATGCTAATCAATCCCTGAAATCTTCTTTCGAAACACCACCAACAATGCAACTGTAATTATGAAACCCAGAAATTCTCCTCTAAAACAACACGACCAGTGCAACTATGCTACAGAATCCCTGAAAGCTTTCTCCAAAATTACACAACCACCAATGCAACTGTGCTACTGAATCCCTGAAATCTTCCTCCGGACCAACATCACCAACGCAACCGTGATTATGAATACTTGGAATTTTCTTCCGGAACACCACCAAGGATGCAACTGATGAGATCGTGAATCCCTGCCGTGTGGCAGACTGTACTTTTAGTCAAGCCACGGGTCGACAACGCTCTAGAATTTGGGTCCGCGACTCCGCGCCCCGCTTCTTGGCGAGAAGTGAACAGAAAACACATACACTTCTCCGAGAATTTGCCTGTGATCTACCCCTGTTGTAGATTCTTCTGGACTAATGCGGGCAGTTCCTGTCCGAAGCACATTTTTAGGGTTTCGCTCGTGCAGGGATGTAGAGCGTGAGGGCATCACCAATGGGTCGCTTGAAAATCCACTGCATCTCAAGTTTGGGATCCACATCAAATCTTCCTCCCCCACAATCCCATGGCCGTTGTTTTTAATGGCCAATTTTCACCACTACTAGTGTGCCGTGTGCCGTTGCCACAGTCAAAAAAAAAGTAAAAGTAATTTTCTAATTTTTCCAAAAAATACTTCTAAATTTTATAACTTTCACACCGTCGGTCTGAATGCCGTGAAACCAAGTCGGTGCACCCCTCCTTGCCAAGAGCTTTTCGACAGTACCAAGCATGCAACCGGGGGACACACGGTCTAGGAGATCTCAACGTGACAAACAAACAAACGAAACAAACAACATGTCTTAAGGTATTAATAGACTAGTACGCCCTATGCCGTTGCCACAGTCAAAACAAAAGTAAAAGTCTTTTTTTTTTTTTTTTATTCATAAAAACTTTGAAAGTCAATAACTTTCACACTATACATCCGAACACCACACAACCAAGCCGATGTACCCCTCCTCGCCAAGGACTTTCGGATGGTACCAAGCACATGGCCGAGGGATGCACAGTCTAGGAGATCTCAATGTGACAAACAAACGAACAAAACAAACAACTTGATTTAAGGTATAGATCTTATTTGATTGAATTGGCTCCTTTAACACTAGAAAACAAAGGAAAAATAATGGATGAAATCAACAAAAATGTCTCAAATTCAATTTTGGCTTTCCAAAAAATTAGATGAAGTTCGCTACATTTAGATAATTTTATATTTGGAAGTATATAATTGATGGATGGATGAGAAAATGTAGATGATTTTTGTGTAGTGATGATTGTTTATCATTTATTCCTAGTTTGTTGGCTAACTTTGGGACATTTTTCTAGCCATTTTCATTTTTTATACATGTTTCTTTGTAAGTTCACATATCCAATCCGTTCAACAAAGTTTGTAGTTTTGACTAGTGTTTAAGCAATTTCCAAATTTTAAAGAGGCTTTGAAATTTGCAAAATGAACCATTGGATGTACACTAGATTTACCATGCTTTGAACATCATCAAGCTCATTTCCATTTTTTGGTAACTAAACTTAATTTTTACACTTTCATATTTCCACAAAGAGCAATCTTTTGTAAGTAGGTACTAAAAACCTCGTTTTTCAAAAAATTATTTGTGGTCAAAAAGATTCACAATGAATTTCAAGCATATGAGTCACCCTATAATTGAATAAGCACAAAGCAAGTGTATTTTTATTTGATGAGTATCTATTTATCATATTTTATTAGAATTTTTTTTTAATTTGAAGTTGTTAGAGTTGGCAAGTTGGCATAGTTAAATATCTAAAGTGTACATGTGATGGTTTCCATTTATGATTTATTATTAGTAATTTTATACTCTAAATTTCAAAATATTAGTTTTGGGTTCTTTATATTATAAATATCTTTTTTTGAAATAATTCTTATTGTCTTCAAAAATCAAAGTTCATCTTAGCTCATTCATATTTCATAGTTACTAACATGTAACCACTCAATGTCCCATAGACTTGTATTTCCTCTAAGTACTTCAAAGTCCATATTCCATATTCAAAATGATGAACGAAGTGCTTCAAGAAAATGTTTGGTCCAAATATTTTTCATTCATCCTATGTAACATTTTAAGCTTTAAAAGATGAAAATTGACCAATTGGACTTGAAAATTGACCAAGTAGAGGAGGTAATGGTTTTTTTAAATAGTTGAACTTGAAAATTCCTTGAAAAATTCACATGAAGAACTAATTTCTACGTGTTTTAATTTGTATGAATATTAAAGGGTCAATGTTGTTGCAACACTAAGATTGTTTACCAATTTGTTTTACAACAATTAATGACACCCAATTAAAATTTGAATGGAATGGAATTATACTAGTAATCTACAAATTTCTTTGTTTCAAAATTTTGAAAAGTAAAATTTGATCTTTATTTATTTTTTAATTCTAAATTTTATATTTCAAAAATTATAGGTATTTTTTGAATTTTTTTTATAGAATATCTCTACTTTTAGCATTTGTTGAAACTTTTTTTTTTAAAATTAAATATTTTTGGTAGGAAGGTGTGGATCATATCTTTTATTTGTTGTAGTTTTTACATTTAAATCTATATTGTTTTCCAAAGCAACTACTAATACTGCAAATTAGTTTTTAGGAAATTCACTATAGATTTGAAAACTATAAAAAAAAAGTTTCTTCATGAAATGTTTTGCGGTCATTATTATAGTTTAATTTAACAAAAAAATTATCAAGAATTTTTTTTGTTTTACAATCATTTCATAAATCACAAATTATTAAGATTAAAACCTAGAAAATTAAACTTTAAGAAAATTTTAAAGTAGGTCTTTTTTGTGCTTGATTTGCATGTATGACCACACGTAGCAAAGCCTTTGCATTAGGTTTTTATTTTGTATTCTATGCCAAATTTATAGAATTTGAATTACAAGATTTCTAACAAGTAGCATTCATCTTTCCTTACATTTTTCCGAATATTATAAAAAATATTTTAGTGTTCTATGCAAAATTCTTCAAGTTGTCATTGTCAATTATTTTGACTTTGCAGTTGAACAATGCAGTTACTACATCTTTTGAGGACATTGTCATTGTTTTTTTTAATTTTTTCGTGGACATAATATTATTAAGATATACAGATCATGTTTATTACAAATGCTGAGCTTGCTTGTAATCAAATTGTATTTTTTAAACTAGAAATTCTAAAATGTTTAAGAAAACACATTATAAATAAGATTTTTTTAATGATTCTATTTAAAAAAAATTCTGAGTGGTTATTGACAAGTATAAAATGTCCTCAAAAATAACAGTTGGTGGAGATTTAAGTGTTTATTAATAAGTATAAAATTTGACTTTAATTATAAATATTTTATCAATTTTAATTTTAAATGCATTCATAAATGCATAATTATTTGCTAATTTTCAAAGAAACATGTTAAAAAAAAGATCCGAATTCAATATGTTTTGTTTTTTGTCAAGAAATTCAAAAGATATATAATGATTGATGCAAGTTCATGTATAACTATTTAAACAACAAAACTTATATTTGAGTTCAAAAGTATTTAGGCATGATATATTCAGAAGAACAAAAAGCATTGCATTCCCTTTTTTATGATTTGAATGGTAAGTATATATAATCAATATTTTATATACAAATGAGATTTTAATTTTATTAATTTAAATATAAAATTATATAGAAGAATTGAAAGAATTAAATTTTAAGTTTTAAATTTTAAAAACAAAGCATTTTAGATTTAAACCTTTTCGTGATGTTTGACATATTTATATTATAAATGAAATTGAAATTTGTATTGTAGTACGAAAGAATATTATTCAACTTAATGAAAATCATCAAAATTTCTTGAGAGAAGGTTTAAATTCTTCTTTTTTATACGATTATGAAGCTTTATCCAATAGACAATGGAGAAGACATTCAAGCATTAATTATGGAATAAAAGTTGCACTAGAATCACTTGATAATGACATTGCTCTTGTTTTCCAACAACAAGTCTTCAACAACTACTTGTAAGTCAAATATATATCTATTTTTAATATTTGATATTCTTTCTATATGTATAATTTTAGGTGCATTCAATGCTATTTTCTATATCATATTGTTTAACCAATTTCTTATGACAGAACGAAAAGAAGATGTATGACATTTAGAACATTGCTCAAAGATTTTGAAAATGAAAAGAATGAAAAATGGATTTTACCTTGTCGAAAAGATAAAATCAAAATTCATCATACTTGTAAAGTATGTACATCAACACCTTCTTCACGTCTTTATGGAGGAGTTTCTACTTTACAATGTCAAAATTCTCAAAAGGAAGATGCTATAAATGAAGATGATAAAACTTTTTTGCCTCCAAACGAAAGTAGTATAGAGTTATTAGAGTCTAATAACTTGTCTACAATTAAAAAGCTTCCAAAATTTGAAATTATTGGAAATTTAGAAAATGTTGAATCCTTGAGACAAAAAAACAAAGAAACACTAGTACCTAAACAAGATTATCAAGAAAAAAGTCCTAATTATGAAATTGAAAGAATTGCAAATGATGAAACTTTTCATTCCAACAAACCTATAGTAGATTCTTTAATTGAAAATGATGGTTTAAGCAATGAACAAAAGCCTTTTCAAGAAAAAAGAACTAAGAATTTTGCCCTTAAAGGCAAAGAAAAAAGCCTACAATACAAATTAGTTTCTAATTTAACAAATGTTGCATCTACATCCACTAATACATCTCCTAGAAAATCTTTTGACAATAATTATAATGAAAGTCTTAAAAACAATACTTGTCATGACCCCTACATTTTTGAAAAAAAAAACATAATTATTCCCAAAAGCAATTTATGTTGTTGGACTAAATCTCAACCAAATACCATTACCCAAAAGCAAGAAAACACTCAAGTAGAAAACAAAACATTAGAATTTACGTCAAATTCTCATACTACAAATCAAATTAAAGAAATAAACAATGAAAGTTTCAATCCTTCGAGCAATAATAGAGCAATTCAATGTCCTAATTGTTTGGGATACAAAAATTTAAACTCCAACAATGAATTTAACTCTTCTAATTCTTCAATACAAGAAGGAAAAAAAAGTGATTGTAGTAGTTGGACTTCATGTTGGAATTTGTCTCCTAGAGCTTTAAGAAAAACACACATAAGTAGAAATGATACATCAATTAATAAAAATTCTTCTAATGTAGACTCAAGACAAAGCTCTCCACTTTCTCTTGAATCATACAATTCCAACAAACATGTTTTGAATCCACAAAATTGTTGGTATTGGAATCCAAAAAATAAGAATAATGAAAATTTTATAGAAGAAGAATTGCTAAGATTCAATTTGGAAAGTGGATCTTCTACTTCAGACGGTGAAAACAATCTTAAGATTGGAATTGACAAAATTGAAAATGAATCAATTTTACTACATTCTCCATCAAATACATTTAGTGAAATACAAACTTATAATCATAATGTTAGTGTAGATGATGAAAACATGGAAATATTCAAAGAAGTGATAGTATTAGAAGTGGAAGAACAACCTAAGAGTGGCTATTACTTAACTTCTATTCATACCACACAACATGAAAATTCTGTAAAAATTGAGATCTCTGTTGTTAAAGATAATGATTTTAGAAGTGGTTATTTACCTTCTGAAAGTGAAACTTCAACATATACATCATTAGAAAAAAATGAAGACATTGATAAAAATTTAAATAGCGATGAGAGTGCAAGTCCTAATTTTTATGAAAAGAATGTTGATGCTCCACCTCATCATGACAATGCTATCTCAAATACCTTGGAAGACTTGACACGTGACAACTCAATACCTTTCAAGAATGTAGAAATGGCAAAAACTATGGACACATATAAAAATGAAGATTTTTTTATCACCAATGATAAAAGCATAAATTTAGAAGAATCACAATTGAATATAACTAAGCGTTGCTCAAAAAACAAATGTAATTGTTGGGGTGGTGATCCACAAAGGGTTCCAAAAACCAATTCTAATATTGAAAATGTAGAAAACGTAGAAAATTCTGAAAATTTAATTAATCCAAGTAACAACTTTGTTGGTGAAAGTGATAAATCATTCCTTGATCAAAAGACTACAATGTCTTGTGATGAAAACAATATGATAATTGTTGATGAACATAAAGCAACATTTGCTAATGAAAATGAATTGACATTTGTTGACAAAATTGACAATTTAACATTGATGAAATCTATAGGAGAAAAAAAACTTAATGAAAAAAAAGAATCAGACAAATGTTGGAATGTGTGTGCATTAGATGAAAAGACAAAAATTGGTACTAAAGAAGAAAAAATTAAAAATTTGATAGTAAATGAAAAAAAGGATCTAGAAGATAATGAAACAACTACCTCAAGTACCATGAATGTTAAAAAAAGTGAGAAAGAAAATACTCAAATAACATTAGAACATATCCTCGATGTCACTCCATCTTATAACACTAATAATTCCAATATTAGAAAAAATTCAATGCAAAGATGCAATGATTTATCAAATGTATTGAATGATTTGAATGTAATAAGAACAAATGATGATCTTGTCACCATTCGAGATGTAAAAAGAGATGAAGATCTTTTAAATAACTCGAACAATTTATCTACATTTATCGAACAAAATGATGAAGATGAGACAAAAAATATGAAGACTAAAAGAAAAACAACACAAGATTGTAGCTTTTGCCTTTCATCAATGAATAGAAAAGGCAAAATAAATGATTTGAGTATAGAAAAGAAAAAAGATGATTATGCACACAATGATGTTGTTCACAAAGATGAAAAATCAACCTCAATAGATTCAAAAGTTAGTAGTTCAAATTTTATAGATTCTGAAGATCATAAATTAGATGGCATCAAAATATTAAATGATCATAATGAAAGACCAAGTCAAATATGTAGTTGTTGGTCTCTTTCAAAAGTTAAAAAAGTATCTAATGAGCTTGCTAATGAAAATGATAGTAACTTGATCAAAATTGATGATGTATTAGAAACTAAATTAAACTTCTTACAAAAAATTGATACTTCTACTTCTACACATCAACCTTGTGAGCATTGTCAACTTGTAAATGTAGATAAATATAATAAAAATAGGAAATTGATGACATCAAGTGCACTATTTGAAAAGCAAAGAGATAAAATTATTGAAATAGATGATTCAATGAAAGATAAACCAATAGACTCAAAGAAATTTGAGGGTTCTACTTTGTTTTCCAAATATGGTCAAAATAACAAAATTGATGATTACTTTAATCCTATGACTAATAACAATTTGATAAAAGGATATGATTGTTGGCCCTTTAAAAAGATTGGATTGTCAAACAACTCTCCAAGAATGAAAAAAGATGATTGCTATAAACTCAATCAATTAAGAAATAAAGAACAAGATACTAAAGATTTAGAAGTGTTAAATAAATATTTAGAATCCACAAATCTCCTCAAAATAAATAAGGCTGACAAACATTGTGGAAGGTGTATTAATACAAGTGGAAGGAAAAATAGTCACGTAGACAAAGTATTTGGAAAATATTCTAATGAAGGTTTTCAAGAAACTTTAGAAGCTTTAAACAAGAAAAAAGATTCAAGTACAGAAACTAACATGGAGAGTCATTCCTATGAAGTAATCTCAACAAAAGATTTACAAATTCCAAAATCTCAAATAAATCAAGCTAATGACAATAGTGAAATTTCAAATTCAAAACAAGGCCTAATATTATCAAATGTACAAGAAATACAAGTACTACATGAAACATCTCAATATTGTCCTCCATCTTTGATTGAAGAAGAAATGGAATCAAACCAATATGAAAAATTACAATATAATCAAATTACTAAAAAAATGGTAGAACAAAAGAATGAAAAAAATTTGGTAGCAACAAATCAAATTGAAGAAGAGCCTTTTGTAAATAGTGAAAAGTTTGATGATACCATTGTCACTTTAAAATTTGAAGATGATTGTTTTACACCAAAGGAGTTAATAGATTTTGATAGACATCCCTCCAAAATTGATAATGAAGATAAACATGTAGCCCACCTAAAAAATAGATTTGAAACTACACAAAGTGATGTAATAAATAAAAAATCTATTATAAATGAAAGTCATCATAATAGTCTTATTGCAAATGTTGGTACAATTGATAAAAGTAAACAATCTATGGAAGATGTAAGTCATTATTCAAAAAAAAATTGTTGGAATTGTACATCAACCCAACTTTCGAGTATTGAACCAATAAAACATTCACTGAAAGATGACACAAATCAAACTTCAAATATTATAAAAGATATAAAATCTTTTGATAATAGCCAGTCACTTTCACTAGAAAGTATAAAAAATAAATTGTCAAACATAAATAAAACTTCTAAAGCAAATGATGAAAAAACTAATGAAGACATTTTTGGTAGAAAATGTTCATGGATATTTTCTCCATTCTCTATAAAAGAAGCACTTTTAGGCTCTTGGATAGGTCGATTTAATAAAAGCACTTCACCAACATTAGTATCTAGTCCTGAAAAGTCTTCCTTTTTAAACGAAACTAAACAAAATTGTACAATTGATGAAGTTGAAGAAACAAAAAATAAAAATCATTTTGGTAATACTTTATCATGCTATAATTTATCACCTCGTAATTTCAAAAATTATAAAAATAAATCCAAAATTATACAAGATATATCCCCCAAAAAAACTTTTGAAAGTAAAGAAATTGAATCATTGTCAATCTCTAATTTAAACTCTCTAAACAAACCAAAAAATAAAAACATTCAAGCAATTGATACAACATTAGAGACAAATAGAGAAAATTTGAAAAACAATACTTTGATTATATCAAATGAAGACAAATTAGAATCTAAAAATAATTCAATTTCTTCATGTCTTTCATGCAATAATAAACATTCAGAAGACAAATTGCAATACAAATTGGAAAAGTCAATTAGCAATGAATTGATTACAAATGAACTACAATCATCAAAATCTACAAAACCATCAAATATTGACAATGAAATGTCAATGAAATTAGAATTTGATAAATCTTTAGATCTTAAAAATAATAATGTTTTGAAAGAATATGAAACATCAAAAACACAAGAGTTAAAACCAACCAATTGTTTAAGCTCATCAACTTCAACATCTAGTATTATAATACATCCACAAAATTTAGATAAAATCAAAGAAAACAATAATAGCATTGATCTAAAAACTTTGCCTAATTCACTCATAACCAACAATGATGTATTAGATGAGGTATTAGAAGAAGAATCTAAACAACCAAATGCTTCAAGTAATACCAATGCCTCAAACATAAGAAATAAAGATTTACAATTCAGAAGATGTGAGTGTCTTTCATCCTTGCCTTTCAAAGAAATATATACAAGTCAAAATGGATTACAAGAACAAGATTCAAAAGTTAAATTTGATGCATTTGTAATAAAAGATTTAGATTCTTCTAATGCAAGTATTGTTTCCAATATTGAAAATTCCAAATTTAAAACCTCTACAGAATTGCGTGTAGATTTGTTGAACTCCAATAATAATGATAGTGATACTAAAAACAAGGAGATGAAAAAATTAGACTCATCAATAGTTCACCAAGTTGTCCATAATCAAAATCCTCACGAATTGACAGTAAAAGATAAATTTTTTAAGAGAAGTGCTTGTTGGTCATTACCAACTTGCAATCCTAAAAACAAGGATTATATAACTCCTTATAAAAAAACAATAGAAGAATCAATTTATCAAAATGTGGAGATGCATTTAATACAATCTAATTTGGAAAAATTTGAAACAAATGTTTTTTCTAATGATATGGAAAAAATTAAAGGTAAAGAAACTGAGCATATAAAACTCAAAGATACAAAAATAAGAAGTAAATCTTGTTGGCCATCATTATGCAACGTCAATAATAATTCTTTATCCCCACATGAAATCTCAAATACAAAAACAAAAACATCAAAGTTAATCTCTAATGATAAAATTTGTAACAATATTGATAATTTAGAAGAAACAAAATCAAACATTGAAAATATTGAACTCGAGGTTTTTACGACAAATATAGAAAAAAATAAAATAGGAGATTCTAAAATTTTTAATTTAAAAACACCTAAGTCTGAAGATAGCATGTGTTGGTCATCTTATCCTTGTAATAAGAAGCTCAACATAAATAGTATTAAAAGCAATGAGATCATTGATAAACCAAAAGAAATATTGTCTAATATTGAAAACCAAATAGAAAAACGTAATAAAGAATCTATATTTTTTATATTATTATACTTTAATACTAATATAATTTATAATTTAAAAATTTAAATGATTTTGTCATATTAAGCATTTAAACCTTTAAATTATAAATCACATTAATATTATTTATTATTTTATATATCATATATCGATGTGAAATGGAATCTTGTTTAAAATATATGTGAAGTTTTTTTATAAAAATAAGTCAATAAATTTAAGTCTTAATAATAATTAGTGCAATTATATTTTATTTATTTTATAAAAATCAATATACACAATAACTAAATTTATGTAAACTTTATGTATCTAATTTGATAGATTTTGTTGAAACAAATAAAGCTTATAATCAAGATCAAGATTGCAATAAAAGTAGTATAAATATATCATCAAGTGATGAAAACAATATATTGATTAGAAGCTCACAAATTCAAGATAAGAAAAATCTTGATGAATCAAGAGTTAATAGTATAAACTCTCCAATGGTGAGTCAAAATTTAAATGATCATATTCAATTTGTGCAGCATGAAAATATTATCAAAGTTTCATCAAGCTCACCTACAAATTTAAGTGATATTCCATCAAGCAAAGACATAAATAAACTTATTGATAAAGATGAAGAAAACATGAATATTGCCACAAATAAAACAAATGAATCAAAAAGATTTGAAAACATTTCAAAATCCAAAAGAGTAAATACTAAAATGTCTAGTATTTCTTCAAAATCAATGGAAAAAGTATTAGAAACAAAATTAAATAGTTTGAGTAATACAAGAGAATTTCAAGAGATTACAAAAAATAAAACTAATATTAGAAAGAAATGTTCTAAAATCAAACAAACATCAAGTCCTTCACCTGAAGCATTTTACAAGTTTTTAACAAGTGATAGTGATTTTAAAATTTCAGAAAAAACACAATCTAAAATGGATGGACAAGAATCAAAGTTTTCATGTTTTTATCCATCAATGACCAAAACACAAAAATCAAATAACATTTATCAAAAACAAAATGTTCAATCACTAAACAACCACTTACCAAAAATATCATTGAAATTTCAAAAGTGTAATGCTAAAAAATTAGAAGAAAGTACATACAAAATATATTCAGAAGATTTATTTTTAGCATTACATGAACATGAATTACGATTATTAAAAGGTAAAAAGATTAAAGAAAAAAATAACCATGTAATTGAAGAATGTCAATTAAACAACAAAATATATACAACTAGAAAAAGACATTCCAAAAAATCACAATCATCTTGTAATCCATGCATGTATGAATCAAATGACAATATTTGTCAAGATAATGAGGACAAAAGTGAAAAAGGTATCTAATATTTGTAATTTTTGATGTATCTAAAATTAATTATATATTTCTTGCAGTAGTACCATAATTTGGAAATAAAATTTGCTATGTCTAATTGCAAAAAAAAACATGTTCTTTGTACTAGTCAACAATTTCCTTGAATAAGCCCAAACTAAATATACTCAATGACAAACAAACACTACATTTACACCAAAGAATTTTCTTTTTATCTATCACTTTCTTTTGAATATTTATTGATGATAGAATAGTTTTATTTCACTATCCAATAATATAGACACAAATTTTTACTTCAATTAAAATTTTAAAATATCAATCAATATTAAAAAAAAGTCTATACTTTAGTGTGGTTTTACTAAGCTATTAATTTCTAAATAAAAACTTGAGGGACACTCTTGAAAAATAATTTATAATATTATGGCATATTCTATTAGAAATTCTTCTAATTCCAACTCTTTTTTTCATTACTGTATTCCCTTTTGGGGTTCTGCAAGTAAGTGTATTTGGAATGAAATATATTCCATTTTTTAATACTAATTGATTCTATAATTATGAATTCAATTTTTTTCTCAATTCAAACATTGGAAGTATTAGAATTATAAAGATATGTCCATGAATTGGAAGTTTGATTATAAGTTTATGCAACTTTGAAAGTGAATTATATCTAAGTAGATTTGTTGAAAATTTTAAATTTTAAATGTATACTAGTATCCAATTTCAAAGTCTTTATGAAGAATTAGATATTTTTAAATCCATTTTGTATATTGCAACTAAGAGAGATTGAAAACATAGAATATTAAACTAAAAATTCAAACTAGATGCAACCATATTAATTTTTATAGTAAATTTGATCTATCTTCCTCTTTTGGTCACAAGATGAATTAATAAAGAATTCAATATTCTTGCCAATATTTTAGGAAGCTTTTGAAATTTAATATACATGCAAAGTTTTAAAGTTTAGGAATTCTATGGGATAAATTATTTTTGTGTTTCTCATATAAAAAATTTCAAAGTTGGACAAATTCATGATTTGTTTTGATTTTTGAACCTCCATATTTTTTATATTATACCTCCAATGGTTAAACTAACATAGAATTTGAATCTATTGAAAAAACTTCAATCAATATCCTAGAAAAGTGGGTTGTACTCTATTGATTATTAAATACACTTACTAATAGTAGGAGTTCATTCAAAAAACACATAAAAACTAGACTTGGATTTAATGATATTTATATTATATAAGTATTCATAGCCATCATTATATATTCATAGTACTTTAAATTATAAACATTAAAAGTCTAGTTTCATAGTAATAAAAGCCATTTATTCTTGCATCGAAGATCTGAAATTGAATTTTTTATGTACTTAATAATTAAATTTGCAAAGAAATATAAAAATTTGGAAAGAATATTTTAAAAAATATTCTCTATCAACCTAAGAAGAAGGTGCAATATTAAAGTAAAGGTTTTATATTAGGCTTTGCATTGTGTTAAAGATAGAAAAGTGTCAATTTTTTAAATTTTTATAATATAAAACAATAAATTCAAATTAGATGATGTAAGTTTATTCATAAATTCTTACATTATTAAAAAATCTAATATAAACTTCTAGAAATTAATGAATTAGTAAAACGTATGCTTATAATTTTCAATAAATCATATTAAGTATACTAAATGATGCTTACCTTGTATTTTACACTAATGAAGGTGAACCTTTTAAGACTAGTTTAATTTATCACTAAAATAAAAAATTTAAAATGTCAATGCACATTTTTTCATAGTTTTATTTATGAATTTGTTATACTTCAAATACTCAATGTTTTTTATAAATGAATTATATGCTTTCTTGTATACATAGTTAAAATATATTTGTATATAATAATTGTATACTAAAAAAAAGCCCAACTCAAATATATGATATTTTATTTTTAAGTGTTTTGAAGGTTTAAAAATCATGAAAGTTATAAAAGCATTATTATATATGTATAATAAAATTAACTTCAATAGTAGGTGGACTTGTTCATCCTAATATTATTTGGTTTGAAAAAAACATAAAAAATTAGGCATCCTTGCAAAACTTGTAATAATAAATGTTTTTATTATAGTTTTTATTCTATCTATTTATATAATTGTATATAAAATTTCAATAAATATAAATCAATTGTAATTTAAATAATATTATAATTAAAAAACAACTATCATTTAGATTAGAAAATTCAAAATATAAATGTAATAGAATTCAATATTCATCAATGTTTTCAAAAACTTAAAAAATCAATATATTTGTTATTTCATGAATAATTCAGTAATTTATATCTCAAAACTAGTATTTTCTATTATTTTCTATACATTAGATTTTTAAAAGTCATATTGTATTTTTCACCTAGTGTCTTTACTTTATATCCTAAAAGTGTTTATATTTCAAAATTAAATGAAACACTATTAAATTATTAAAAAAAATTTAGACCCATCCAAGCTCAAATGTTCCATAGAATCAATCATGTGAGTTACAAAATAGGACATACTTAGATGAATAGATGAAAATCAAGGGATGCTTTGTTACATTATATTAAATTACGTTCACCTTTGAAATATGAGTACCATTGGTAATAGTTCAATACAATGAATCTAATCCTACTATAGTAATTGCTCTTGTTTAGAATCACATCTTCAATCAAATCAAGAAATAAAATAGAATACAAAACAAAAAGGTGTAAAAAATTCAAATTTATTGCTTTGTTCAAGTTTTAAAAATTAGACATGTTTTAGTCTCTACAACCTTAGCATTGTTTTATAACTCCAATATTTTAATCAATTGAATTTTTAAATTCACACAATACCAAACACTTCATAAAAGATGGAAAAAAAAGTGAAAAATACAATTTTACTTTTTCAACAACTTTAGTCTATTCTAACTTTCATTGGTATTACATCTTTTAAGGATATATATAATGCACATATATAGTAAAAATATATATGCTAAACAAATAATTAGACTTGCATTAATTTGTAGTTAAGGAGGCTTCAAACACTAAGCAACAAATTATTAGAGATTTTGATTCAAGTTTAGAGTCACAAAAGTCTTTGAGAGAAACACTTTACAAAAACAAAGAAGGTTTTCAAGTTGATGAAAATAAGACACTAGAAAGCTTGGAAACTGACAATGTTAAAAAAACTAGAATTCAAGTAAGTTGCTATATTGGAATTTATTCACATTGATAATAAACAATGTATAGTAAGAATTGGAAAATCTAAAAGTATTTCTAAAGAATGTACTTCAATGAAATATACTATGTACATTTTATTTTTAAATTTATAAAATAATTTTAATCCAAATAATGTATGTAAATAGTTTGTATTACTTATGAATAGTATGAGAATGATCTTGCATCATGTACATTAGGAACAACTAGATGTCAATACTTCATATTATGAAAATAAAATTAGAGAATGTGAACTTCAAAAAAAAATATTAGAAACAAAAATTGTTCATTTGGGACTAATAATATCATCAAAAGAAGAAGAAAACAAGACTTTGGTCAACCAACTACAAAAAGTACAAAATTTTGTTGAAGAATTGCAAAGTAAGAGTAAAAGTGAAGATAACAACTCAAATAGAGAGTTAGAAAAAAAATTAGCGAGTACAGAAATTAAATACAATAGTCTTTTGAATGAAAGAGAACTTGAAAAAAAATCATTTAATGAAAAAGAGCATGTAATTGAAGAACTAAAAGTTGATTTAGTAACTAAAGAAGATAAAAACAAACATTTAGTAGATGCAAATGAGCATGAATGCAATTCTCTAATTGAAAAAATACAAAAAGCAACTACAATAGTAGAAGAAAAAACCAATGAAAACAAAGTTCTCATAGCAAAAATAAATGAATGCCAATCAATAATTCATGAGAAAAATAATATAATTGAAACAATCAATGAAAATAAATCAAAATTGCATTTAAATTTGAACAATGCTAATTTTTTACAAGAAAAAGAAATAGAAGAATTTAAGGTGGAACAATTAAATATGAAAAACAAAACTATAATAGTTGATGAAGTGATTGACCATCAAAATAAAACAAGAATATTAAAACATAATGAAAACAAAAATGTCAACAAAGAAATTGAGGTAATGTTTGTGAGATGAGTCAAATTAGGCAACCAATTTAAAAGAATCATGTTTTTTTTTATAATTTAAAATATAATGAGTATTGTAACAAAAATATTATTTAGATTTTTTAAAATGATTTGTAAGTTAAACTTGTTTGTCCTATTAGTGAATGTATCACTACTTTACCAAAGTTACACTACTTGAAATTAGTGAAGGTTGAATATTATTGTATTGTATTAATTTTTACAAGCATAGATTTTCACAAGAATTATAAAAAATTATTTACTAACAATATGTACAAATCTATAGATAATGGATATAAACAATTTTGATTCATTTTTGCTTGGATGTTAAAATTTAATAATTAAATTATAAATAAATAAATAAATAATATAAAATTTTGCAATTGAAATTTTAGTTACATAGGACAAGTTACTATTAATCAAATGTACTTGAGAAGTACATTTGATGAATAGTTACTCGTCCTACAAATTCCTTGGTTTAATGAAAATTTTTAATTTAAAAAAAAGTTCAATTTAATAATATAAATTAACTTCGTGTTAATCGTAAATTGTAAGGTATTGATGAAAAATCCAAATTTGGATGAATATAACACTTGTAATGATTTATTGGCATCACAAGAACAAAATATAATAACAAAAAGTGATACCTTCAAGGAATTTTATGAACTAGAAAAACTTGCAGACTCACATATACAAAATGAAAACTTTATCATAAGCAAAGAAGTAAGTAAAAAATCAGTAAACAATTTAAATTATCATTCAAATTATTAATATTTCAGTAATTATTAATCATTAATCTTGACCAAAAATATGAAATTTTAGCTCTTGAAATTGGCGCACACATTGGAAGAAGTACAAATAAAATTAAATTTACTTATAAATGAAGAAAATAAGCGATCAAATGAATCCAATCAACCACAAGCACTTCGGGTATAAGTTACATTTTATATCAATCAAAAATTTCAAAATAGCTTATATTACAACTTATTTTTAGTAAAATTACATTATGATTTAATAATATTGTATGAAATCAAGACAATTAATAATATGAATTTTTAACAATCTATTATGTATGTACTATAGTATTATTGCAGTATATACATTATAGATTTGAATTTATTGCAAATTATTTTCATAATATATGAGTATTTTGTAAGAAAATTGATAAATAAAAAAGTACAACATATAATTTTTATAATTTTTAACAGCATTGTTGAACTTTTGAGTTTTATTTTTTAATATCTTCAATTAGTAAAAGATGCACTAAAGATTGCTAGTGCTTGTCTTAAAAAAGTATTTGATATAAATTAAGTGTATTCTATATTTATTAAAAAATCAATATCACTATTAGTTATCTTACGAAATTAAATATGATTATTTTGGTATTATAAAAAATTAGAATGAATATTTTATTGGACTAGATTTGTATTATTACCAATACTTTTGCTTAGACAAGCTAAAAATTTTCATTTTCATTTGAGATACTATGGAATTTAAATTTATCCAAAATTAATTAATGAGTATGAAGTATTATTTTCATCAAATATTATAGTATATTGATTATTCTTTTGGAATTTTGAATCTTTCATTGAAATTAATTTATTTTAAAATTTTAATGGTTGGATTATTTTTCAAAATAAACTACTAATAAATTTATTAAATAACTTTGAGATATTCATTTTTTGTGTAGGGAGGTTATGATTTAGAAAGAACTCCAATAATAGATTCTTGTGACTCAAGTTTAAAGGTCTCTTTTGATAAATTGAATTCAAATTCAAAAAGAAGAAAATTTAAATCAAGTAAGTTGTATACTAAAGAAACCAAGTTATAATATATGGTTTAAATTAGGAAAAACTTCATTCATTGGAATGAATTACTAAAATCTCAGATAATCTTAAATGCATTAAACCAATATGGAAGATTTTTTTAATATAATAAATGACAATAATTTGTTTTTTTAATTTAAAAATATCTTTTGATTGAATGCAATTGCTAGAATTTGCATTTGAAACTTGATTTTGACATTCTTTTTGTTTGGTTAATTTTGAGCATATAAAATGTTGTATCTTAACACCTTTGAATAACAGAAAAACAAGATAACATAGATTTACAAATACATAATGCTAAGTACAATTCTTCAATTTTAAACAATTTATCAACTATGTTTTTGTCTTCAACAATAAAAGAAAATTCACATAAAAATGTAAAATAACTATTCAAAAGTAAATTGTATACTATCAAAATCATATAAATTGGGGTATTAATAATCTATGCATTTAGTGAGAATTTTTTTATTCCACTACTATCATTTTTTAAATGGATACAACTCGAATGAATTATCAAAATCTAGTCAAATGGAGTGTCATATGGTGCTTATAGGTGCATAACAATTGAAGGATTACTTTCAAAGAAATAAATATGTTGAATTTGAAAATTATTATTATAATATTATATAAATGATTTTATAATATAATATTTACTATTTGGTGATTATTGCATTAAAATTTTTGGATTGATCTATTTTTTATATATTAGTTTTTAACAATCTACATCTTTAGTATCAAATAATAATATAATTTTGAATATAATTTTTTTACTAATTAACTAGCTAGATGTTACAATTATATCAATCACAAAAGACATACTAGTAAAACAACTCAAGCATTGATTTATATGCAATAAAACATTTTAGAATATGAAAAATTTTAGAATACATTACAAGTAGATTTGAAACTATGATAAATAAAAAATCATAAAATATATTCAATGTATTTTAATATCATTTTCAAAATGATTTTTTTTTTAGTTTTTTAATTTTTAATTTCAATAATATTCTATTTTGGAAAATACAAATTATTCTAGTATTAATCTTTTTCAGCAAAAGCAAAATGAAACTATTGAAGATGAAGATGATTATGAAATTACTTTTGACAATGCAAAAAATGAGTCATTTTTTCCAAATTACCACATGGCCACACAAAATAAAGATCTTCTTCATGCTATATATTCATTTTTGGAAGCTCAATTACAAATTCAAGAGTCAAATAAAAGATTATCATTAGAACAAAACCATAACTCACAAATAATACATGAAGAATTAGTTGAAATAAAAAAAGGCCTACAACATGAACATCAATCATTAGCTTCGGAAAGGCACAATATGGTTGTCCAAGCTAAATCAATGATTGAAGCAATTCAAGTTTTTTTACATTTAACATCACAAATGCAATTATCTTGTTTACATACTAAAGCGGGTGGAACATCTTTGTATGTACATAAGATTTATTAGGATTTTTTATATATTAAATAATATTTTTAATTTATATTTTATAAAATAGTTAGATATTCTATGTTTAAATATGTCATATTTTCTTTAATGATGTAGATCAATGGAATATATGGAGAGAGAAAAATGCTTTTGCCAAATGACCAAAATATGCAATCCAAAAATATGTCGTAAACAATTTATGATTCCTCCTCTCAATGTTTCTATTGAAAGAAATATCAATGAGGTATTCTAGAAGTTTGACTATAATGTTATTTACTACTATGAAATTAGTGTAATCTGTAGTTTGAAAAAACTTCTCCTACAAAAACTTTGTATATTTATAATACAACAAATAAAAATGATAATCATGATAATTAAACCATAAATGCTAAAAACATGTATTTTGAATACAGTTTTTTAATCTTCTCAACATTTTAATTTTAAAATAATTATTTTAAATAAAAATGAATTCAATTTAGTCTACAACTTCAATGGAAATAATACTAAGGGTAGGTTGACTTGACTTTGATTGAGTTTTTCAACCACATTGTGAGATGGGTGGATAGTGAGGCAAAGGTTTACCCCACCTCTCCACCCAAATTAAATATATTTTTTTAAACTTTCCAATCCACCCCCCAACCCAAATATTTTTTTTAATTCCTCAAACCTAAACCCAAATCCCAATTCAACCCCAACCTCACCCCAACCTTAAACATCCCCCACCTCTAATTTCTAATTTGAGATTGACATGGGGTTGTACAATTGATATGGGATTGTAGTGCGTTACATGTATACGTTTTTTGGACTTGTATTCATATTCGTTTTTATATCCATACATATACAATATATATTCTATACTCATATCCATATTTTGTATTTGTATCTATATTCTGTACATATATTTGTATCCATCTTCTATATATGTGTCTATACCCATCTTTTGTACAAGTATCCATATCTATATTCCGAATCCATATCCATATTTGTTTTGTATACATTTTCATATTCCAAATCAATGGCTTGGAGATTGGTTTTATTTTTTTCCTATGAGAAGATCTACAATCTAAAATTTTTTTAAATAAAAAATGAGAGGGGGGGGGGGGGGACAAGAAGAGGGGGGATTTTTTCACTAGATAGTAAAATTCATAGTTATTTTTTTATTGGAGTGAAATTGGAATGAATTTTCAACCTTTATTTGAGATTTTCTCAATTGCAAGGGGAAAAGGAAGGATCATTGATAACTATTACAGTTCCAAAGTCCTTACATGGGACTCTTGGGATTTCAGGTAGGCTTGTGTGATTTCAATTTTTGACATGATTTTTTGAAACCTTTTTTGAAGATTTGGGGGAATATAATTTTTTTTCAATCAATGCTTATGAGCAAAAGTTATGCCACCCTGAGTCCAAAAAGCAACTTAAAAAGCCACAAAAAATTAAAAAAACAAAAAAATTGAATGTTTTCAATTTTAATTTTTTTCTCACAAATTATACATTTGTCTACATTTCAAGCTTTGATTCATTTGATATGAATTAGTGATGAGAAAGTTATGGACTATCTTGTTTATTGGGCAATCTAAACATGTTATTGAAATAATAACTTACAAAAGTCATTTTTTGAATGCAATTATTGTGTTTCAATAATTCAATTCCATCTTAGAGCTATCAATAGTTTAGATTTTCCTTCAATCTTGAATGTAATTCAACTTAACAATTTTTTAATGAGTGAAAATTAAGTATTTTTTTAATATTTTTTTTTTAGATTTTCAACTCAATTATTCACCATAAAAAAGTTATAAAATCAAAATTAGTAGTGCAAAAATTTTAATTAAGAAGATTTAAAGCCAAAAAATCTAGTCAAGTAAGATGTAAGAAAACTTGTTTTCTTCACTTAAAATGCAAATATCTTGCAATCTATGCAGTCAAAGTTTTAAAAATTTCTTCAATGCATTCTTATAGTAGTCTAGTGCAAGATCTTAGGGTTAGATATGGAAAAAAAAAAATCAATTTTTGAAGTTTTTTGCTTTATACAATAGAAATGGAAGTGGAGTGATTTTTGATGGAAAAAAGGCCTTGGGACTTTGGGGGTTAAGAGAAGTCATGTGAATTTTGAATCGAATTATAAGAGGACTACAATTGATTTGAGTCTCTCTAAAAGCATCTAGATTTTCAATTGAAAATATAGTGAAGATTCCTATTATATTGGTGTTGAATTGATAGTACCAATAAAATTTATAGTCAATGTAAATGAGATGAATATTTTTTGGAATAACTAATAAAATCAAAACCTTAGTCAAATTATAGATGTATACTTGAAATTTTTAAACTTTTAATTTTAAATGCAAAAAATTATTAAAGCAAATCAGTGAATAATCTAGTAGTATTATAGAAACTCAAGTACTAATTGAAATTGACTCAAAAGTTATCTTTGCCATTGATTCAAATATTCATTTATTTAAAAGATATTCTACATTATATTTTGTATTGTAAATGTCTATATTATTTCATTTTGTTTTCAAAATACATATAAATATTAATTATTTAACTAATTTCCAATAGAAATGAACTATGAATGTTTTGAGACTTGGATATTTTTTTATGTAAATCTAATGTCAATATTGAATACATGTGCTACATACAATTAATTACTTTTGTCATGTTTAAATTTATTCATTGATGATGTAGTGGTCATTGCAACTACAAAAACAAAACAATTTTTTAAAAGAAGCAAGCCAAATACTAAACAACTATATAGGTGTTTCAAATAATGCAATCTTGCATCAATGATGTTTATAGGTAATTTTATATATTTTCAAAAGTATCAATCCATAGCAATTATACTAAAATATTGAATGGTACAATAATTATATATAATATTATAATTTTAAAAAAAGTATTTTCATAATTATTTATAAGAGTGTAACAATAATTTGATTCATCACAATGATTTTTAATGTATAAAATCAACTGCAAAACTAATTTTTGTCAAATGAATTTCAACAATAAAATATGATGTTTACAATATAAATTTATATTTTCCATAATAAATATTAAAATACCACAATTTGATATTTAAATATTTGATATTACAACATTTGAAAAACATATCTTTGATAAACACTTAAAATACCACAATCTTTTTCTACCCAACAACATACAAATTTTATTTAGAATGTCATAACTTTTGCTCTTGGGAACCAATTGAAATAAAAACTATAAACCTACAAAGCTAATAAGTTTTTCTATATTCTCAAAAAAATTTGAAAATTTTCACCAAAAATTGAGGTCATAGAAACTTGCCCAAACTTCTCAAAACTTAGTCCTCTAGGGGTTAACCCCTCACCGCCTGAGGGGACCAAAAGTGTCCTCACACAGTCTAGCAGTCAACTTCGAAGTGCTGTAACTTTTTCATCCAATGTCCAAATTCAATAAAACTTGTTTAGAAAGTTGCGCATAATAGTCTATTTTTTGTGGTAAAATTTTCAGATGTATCCAAGGTGTAATGAGTTTTTGAAAGCCATTCAAAGTTCGCAGGTTCAATTTGAGTTCACCACATTGCAATGAGATGGCTGCAACTTTGGGGGCTTGTATCTTTTTCATCAAATGTTAGTTTTCAATAAAATTTGTCGGTTTTTGTTCCCCATAAAGTCTACTTATTGTTATAAAATTTTCATGTCAATCCAAGTTGTTTTGAATGCTTGGGAGCAATTCGAAGTTCAAAATCTAGACATTTTTGCATTACAATGAACTTTGGCGGCTTATAACTTCTTCAGATAGGTTTTGTTTTCAATCATTTTTGTTGGAAAATTTGCGCATACTAGTCTAGTTCTTGTGGTAAAAATTTCATATCAATTCAAGAAGCTATGATTGACTAAGAAGCATTTTAGTAGAGGTAGGTTCAGCCATAGATGTGTTTTTTTGCTACTTTTTTCATTGTTTTTTGACATTTCATAACAATTTTGAAAATGCAATGAGTCAATTGAATGATTTTTTTTCCCACCAAAATGTTTGTCTTTTGATTTTAAATCACTTTTTCGTTTCAAGTTTTTTCATTTGAGTAGGTTTAAAAATCAAATTTCACCTCCAAATGTGTTTTTAGGAAAATTTCAGCATCTTTTGTCAACATTATAATCTTTCAATCTATACGGTCAAATGACCCCAAATTTGATTTACACCATCTACAACATGCACACTACAAGATTGTACGATTGAGATTTTCATAAGTTACTCACATTTAGACTTATAACACTCGAAAAGCAAGGTTGTTTTTTGACATGGTTAGGCCTTGGGCAGTGAGGGGTTAAACATTAAATTCATGCATCACAATGGAAGCAAGTAGGTAGTTGTTTAAAATGCTACAGTCAATCTCTCTCCATATTCATTTCCATCTTGATATTTTCCACACTTGATTGCAATTGGACATTTATTTTGCAACTAAGGGAATAGATTAAAACTTCATCCGAATAGAATTAAATTTTGTATCTCAAATATCAATTCAAAAGATTGCACATGTTTGATAAAAAATTGGACAATTTTTTCCAAAATGAAATATTAAAACTATTACCAAATCATAAGGCCTAGTATAATCATCTTCGTACTTTAGAAAATTAATTAAATATAGAGATTTTAGAATTGAAAATCCATCTAATGAATAATTTACAAAATTTTGTATGAAGAATATTTCATATAATACATCATACTTGTTTTTTGTCATTCCTACTTCTCTAAACTTTGGAGTTTGGAGAGGGTTATAAAGGAAATCTATATTTAGAGCTATAGGGGCAAATTAAATCATGGCATAAAGACATTAGATATAGGATCTTAATTTTTAAAAGTTTTCATTTTCTTCCTATTTTACATTACATTTTGAAAACAAATCACTTTAGAAATTTATTAAACATTATAGAATAGATTTTGAAAAGCTAGAAATTGATTGTGCTTTTATATATATATATATATATATATATATGTTTTTTTAACCTTATATTTTTTGTTTTTTCAATTCTATATATAATATTGTAAAATAGGAGTGATACTTTTAGATCATTTTTATAATTTTAACACCTTCATAATCAAACATTAATATCTTTCAATCCATAAGTTGTTCTTTTTTTTATGTAATCTTTTAATACTTCTAGTTCAATTTTGTATTAGTTATAATTCAAAAACAATTGATTAAACTTATTGAAATTATGTCTTTTTGTTTGATTAAGAGTAGCGCCTAAGAAGCTCAAAATAGGTCTTGCAAATTAGGGGTTAAGCTCAACGTCGAAGGCTTTATGTAGAATCTAATTTCAAAGACTTATTCATGGGTAGGATTGAAGTACCACTACTCTATATTACCTTATTCATTATAAAATGGTTTATGGAATAAGAACAAAACGAATTTCTTCCTTTTTAAAATAAACCTCAATGGAGCCCATTTTGAAGAGGCGGTTTGGGTATGGGGAGCATGGTTATATGTAATATTATTATTTCCAATGTTCCTTGATAGGATTTTTGTTTCAATTATAATAATTTATAATATTTTAAAATTTAATAAATTTAAAATTTAAAATTTATTAAATTAAACTCCATTTTTGTTTTCAATTTTTTCAATTAGATTGTAACTTGTCATGTATTAAGGTTTTAATTCAATTTTAAATAAGCTTTTGCTTCCAAAACTTCTTTTAAAATTTCAATTCATTGATCTTGAAGACTATTGACAATTTTTTAAATTTAAATTTTATACTTAAAAATAGTAAATAGTATTTATATTATAAATATCTAATAAATTTATTTTTAAATGTTTTTTAAAATTTCAATTTATTTCAAACTAATTATAATTGTAATAGTTTTTAGAATATTATTAATTTTTAAGATAAATTTTTGCTTCTAAAAGAATTCTTCAACTCTCATTGGTTGTTCATTGGTTGTTCTTGAAACCTAATGTTAAATATATTTGATTTTTTGATTAATATTTTCTTTTAGTTTTGAATCATTTGTAATATTTTAAACTTTTAATAAATTTATAGATATATATGTGCTTCCAAAAAATCTTCAAGTTTCTTTGGTTGCTCTTAAAACTTAGTGGCAAATTGAAAATGGTATAGAAAACTATTCAAGGTCAAAATATAGATGAGTGGGTGGACAAAAATAATTTCAAAATATAAATAATCCTCAAAACTAGGGAGAGTAATCATCTTTTGCTTAAAACAATTATAAGTTGTCTAAACAAATGTCTTATTTTTTTGTTAAAAGACTTATTTTAGGTTGGAAGTTGATATGTGGTAATAATACCTAAAATTGTCCAATTAAGAAAATGAGTAGTTGAGTACAATTCCTAATAGTAAATCGTTTTAATTTTTGTTGAATCTTATTGAAAGTTAAAGGAGGATTTTAAATTTTCTTAGACTATATTTTTTAGACACTATTGGATAGTAGTACTCTACACCATTGAGTATCCATTTTCCAAAACTTTAAGTTGAAATTTAGAGATGTTCTTTGAATAGGTGTGCAACTATTGTAAAAGGTAATTCTAATAAAAATCAAGTTTCTTTCACATGCATCATTAGATGGGATTTGAGGCTTGCGGAAGGCCATTTTAGGCCTGTTACTTCGATGTTTCTCCCCACAATAAGGGAACGGCCCATTGTTAGGGAATTTAAAAAAAAAATAGTTCTTAAAATGCAAAAAAAAATTATTTTAAAAAATAAATGCAAAAAATGACGTGGTTGAGGTTAGTTGGCTGCACTGTTGCTGTTGTAGTACAGTTCGGTGAGTTCTTAGCTCATGATAACTCATGGCCTCTTGGAGGCCTCAAATCTCATCCAATGTTTGAGATATAGAAAAAATATTTTGGTAATTCTCCAAGGACATAATTATTTCCATAGAGATGAAGAAAAGGCAAAATTTAATCTTGTACTAGAATTATTCTTCTACTTTTTACAAATTAAAATTTCAAAGTTTTAATTTTTTAAATATTTTTCTTTATTTTAGTTTTCAAATACTCCCTCCGTCCCATAATGATCTTCCTTTTGGCCTTGTTTTTTTGTCCCAAAATGATCTTCCTGTTACACTTTGTGATGTTGAAATTGGCTTGTGATTGTTGTTTGGGATTAGGAAAACAATTCTAATTGGCTAAGTAGTAGTTCCCCCTCTATCTATGCAATTATCAAGTAAAAGACAAATAAAATGATTGAAGGGATCAATGAACATGGTTTTTTTCTTATTTTTTGCATCTCTTTGAGTATTCCCGAATTGAAGTAGATTAAACTTTGGGAGGCAAAACAAAGTTCTATACTTGGTTTTAGCCATATACTAAATGCACACAAATTAAATGGCACCCTGACACTCAACAATTAGGTGCTCATTGGTGTTCTTTGAAAATGCCCAAATTTTTTCACTTTTCAATATTCTACAACTGCACTTTGAAAAGGGTTCTAAAACTCAAAATTTTTAGGATGGGAAGAGATCATCAAAATCTACTTAATTGTGCAAATTAAGTCTTTAAAAAGTTATTTTTAGCCTTAATTCAAAAAAATTTGTCCAACAAGAAGATCATTCTAGGACGGAGGTAGTACTTTCCAATATAAAAGTGGTTCAAATAAATTCATCAAGGTATTTGTTCTAGATGCAATATATAGTACAATTTTTTTTGCAATCTCATATATACCCAAAATCAAATCCAGTTTTTGACATATAGAACATCCATCCTCTCTAACTTGTATGGAAGAGACAAACAAACGACCCAACTTTTTAGGACACCCTTGGTACACATTACAAAAATGCTCCAACAAAAATGTTTACTCCCTCTGTCCCAAAATAAATAATCTTCCTACTGGCCCTAATTTTTTGGCCCAAAATAATCTTCATAATAGTCCTAATTTTTTGTCTCAAAATGATCTTCTTATTGCACTTTGTGACATTGCAAATTGGTCAAATTGGTCAAATTCTCGGGATGCTATTTAGAACCAATGAAACAATGAGTCGCGCTGGCGGCGAATAGCTTATCATGCATAACCAATTGTACACTCTTTAATCACAACCTTTGATTTTCATAATCCAATGGTGTAAAAAACAAGTTGAAAAGAAAGATGGTTATGAGTTGTAATTTGTAATGACAATTGTGATGGGTTGCCAATGGGAGAGTGCCACGTTAGCGTTGGAAAGTCAACAATGGGTAATGGGTGGTCACACCTTATAGTAATCAAGTTAAGTGGGGCCACGCCAAGTGGCAAGCCCTAGAGCCTCAGGACCCCACCCAGCCAGCTCAGCTCAGCTCAGCCTTGTGAGGCTCGACCTGCCTGTTGCAGCAACCGACTTCGCCCCAAGAAACCACGCAAAGCTCATTTTTCGCAGCGGAGTTTCACATTCACGACTGGATTTTGCATCTCTTTCCGATTCCGAGATTCAATGGATTCTGATTCCGACGAATGCGCAGGACCTGCATCTCCAATTTCCCAGGTGGGTTCCTCTTCTCCACGACTCTTTCCATTTGATTGCAACCTTTTCTTGGGATCTGTTTCTTTGGATTGGTAGAGGTCAAATTTTCTCTCAACAGTCTCTAGTGCTGGAGCAGGATTTTCTTTGTTATTTTTGGAGCAGGATTGGTTTATATGCCACTCTCTTGGAAAATTGAGGAGAAGCTCCGGAATTGGCAAGTTTTATTGGATTTTGAGTCGAGGTCTGGGTACAAGGGGTTTAGTGTCTTGGGATTCTTGATCTTTTAGATCCAGTTTTCTTCGAGGGAGATTTAAGTGTTGTAGCATCGGTAGAATTTGCATTGGACCAGGCGAGAGTTGTATGTCACTCTTTTTGACGATGGAGGAGCAGCCCCGGATATGGCATTTTGTGTTGGCTTTTGATTCGGGGTCGGGTTACAAGAGTTTCAGGTTCTTGAGAGGAATTGATTCTCGAGTTTGCGAAGGAATGCAGTTTATTTGCATTCTCGAATTTCGCGTTAAGCTGGTTGCTGAAGTTCCGGAGTATTTTTAACTCCTACATGGTCGGTGGCCATGTCAACCATTTGAATTTTGAAACTCTTGGTTTGTTTGGTCGAATTTCTATCAAGAGTTTGTAGTGTTAGAGCATCGGTAGAATTTTGCATTGGAATGTGTGAAGCAGGATAGGTTTCTATTTCACTATTTTTGGCAATTGAGGAGCATTAGCTGAAATGGCAACTTCTACTGGATTCTGAATCCGGCTTTGGTCACAAGAGTTTTGGGGTTGGAGATAGACAGATATTTGATTGTTACAGAGTAATGCAGTTTAATTACTCTCTTGAATTCCGGTTTCCGCTCGTTGCTGGAATTCTGGAGTACTTTCCAACTACTACGTGGTCGGTGGCTACAAGCATGGGTCTCACTGCTCTTCACTGTGGGAAGCGCTTTTGAGATTCTCATTTTCTGAGTCTTTCTGGACCCGTCTCTGGATTCTGATGCAGGATGTGACAATGGATCCCAAGATATGGAGTAACACCCCACCAATCATACAGGAATTGGTGTTCGCTCGGTTGCCTCTCCAATCTCTAATCCAGCTTCGCCTTCTTTCCAAACAATGGCACTCCTACCTCACCTCCCCCGCCTTCCAGCTTTCCTTTGGTGATGGACAACCCAAGGGCTTCGCAGTGGTGGAGAGCGAGAGAACGAATCCCAAACGGGTCTGGGCTTACGATGCCCGCGCAAGGAGATGGCTCGGCCTTCCTCTTGCGTACTTACCATTCTCCTTCCTGGTTGCAGCTGATGGAGGCTTGCTTTGCTTTGTGAAATATACGAAACTCGAAGAGCGTCTTCAAGTTGTTGTGTGTAATCCTCTCACTTGCACATGGCGTGAGCTGCCGCCTGCGGTTGGAGTGCAGATGTTTCCCAAGTCAGTTCAAATGAATGTGGACATGAATTCAAAACATTACACCATCAAATTTTTAGGTACTCCATCCTCTTATCATTCATCAGTGTTTGCAAATTAGGTTTCCGATTGATAAGGTGTTAGTTTGTTGTGTTCATGAAATTCTAGAGAGTCCTTGATGAGCATCCTTTGAATTTGCATGATAAGGAATTTTTGACACCGCTAAGCTCAGTTTGAGGAAGTAGAGCTCCTCAAGGCCATGAGTCATTGTCTTGACATTTGAAAGGATGTCAAAAGCGTTAAGCTTTCTTGGTTTGCTTGATTTGAAATGCCTTTGCTCTACTCAACTCTTAGTTGGCATTGTTTTCAAGAGGTGCCATGCCAAGAATGCTATCACTACCCAAGAATTTTGTGCGATATTTGATGTATAGGACACTTTCTGCATTTCCTGAAGCCGCTGTATGTGTTTCTGCAGGGTCTCAGAATATCAAGGAATCTGAGGTATTTAATGTTTACAGCTCGGTGACAAACTCTTGGGTTAGGCTGGATTGGAGCAGACAGCCTGACATGGTGGGCCGCTACATTTTGATTAATGTTTATCTTGGAAGCATTCATACATACGACATTAAGCCAGGTGCCTCGAGCAGTATACTGTGTCCGCCTGATTTTGACCTTGATATTGTCGCACAAGTCGAAGGCTCTTTTCTTTTCCAAGCTGAACACGGATGCCTTTTTCTATTGAAGACTCACGAAGGTAAATGCACAGGAGAACGTGATCAGAAGTTGGAGACGAAATGGGAGCATTTTTCCCACATCCCGAAGGCTGAGTTGTTACAGAATTTTTTTTTCTCTGTGTTTTTGTGCGGAGATTCCATTCTTCTGCTCGGCAAAAAGAGAAAGTTCTTCTATGATGCGGCACATGAAATTGGTGATAACTTGGACCACACTGACGACCACCTCATGCTAATGTTGGACATGTCTACAAAAACATGGACTGAAGTCACCGACCACAATATTGAACCCAATCGCTTGTCCAGATACATTGTTGAGTTGAGACTTGATTCAGTCCCTTGAAAAACGCCACCATCTGTAGAGCTGATCGAAATTTCGAAGCCAGAGACCACATGTTTTCAAGAGAGGAGCCTCATTTACTTTCAAGTGCCATATTATTGCCACAGCTCTGAGATCGATTATTAGTTTTCAATTTTGCGTGGCTGGCATGTGACAGAAGGAAGTTGAAGGAATATGAGTTGTAGATATTCTGTGCACTAGGTGAACTATTCGTAAAAATGTATATTTTGAAGTTCACAATCTTTTTTTCCTTACATGGTGGACCATCAGTTTGTGAAGGCCAGGTGACGGCATCTACATTGCACTCCGACAGGTATGCAAACGGAAAAAGCATTCCAATACTGAAGCATCTGATCATCATGGTTGCTATTCCTAGATTGCCTGAATTCTTGTTGGATCTAGTTGGAAGTTAAAAGATTGCCTTGGCATGATTTTGTAGTGTCCGAAATTTAATTCTAGGCTCTCCTGTTCAGATTATGGGAAGACATTTTCGGGAAGCTGTGATCCAATTTCCAAATGTTAGATTCTTGCTGTGTAATTCTGAGATGCAGCTTTCAAAGATGCCAAGGATTCTCTACATCTCAACTCAGGTGCAAGTACGCAATAAAACTGAAAATTTCAGCTTCTTCTAACCAAATACTATGCTGTGAGTATCCGTTAAGTTCATAATACGAAAGCAAAACTCACTCCAACATCAGATAATAATAACAAGTCTTATTGCAGGTCTGTCTTCTGATGTTAGATACCAGTGCAAAGATTTTATAAATGAAGTAGCATTATAATGTTCAGTTTTCCAGCTGTCATCAGGGAATTTGAATTATGAAAAACTCAAATTTCGTTTGAAATATGGAAATTTATTTCAGAGCACTGATTTATCTTTTTATTGAAATTGGAGTCACCTGCAAAACTACCGTCAGTACAAAAGAAAAAATTGGATTGTGGTACGGATACAGTAATAAGTCAGCTACACTAATATAAAATAAAATAATTGTAACTATGATAAATTGATGTCACCCAAATAGTAATTCTTCACATTTGATTGAAAGTTTAAAATTTTTGTTAGCAACTCCATCGAACATGAGCAGCTGAGGGGTTCTGGGACTTCCCTGTCCTCTGGAGCAGCTGATGGTCCCGTAGTCTAGCGGTCAGGACATTGGACTCTGAATCCAGTAACGCGAGTTCAAATCTCGCCGGGACCTTTTGTCAAGTTTTGGACAAGAATTTTTATTTTGCATCCTCAAATTATGCAAAACATCCTTTTGAAATGAAGACCGTCTTTGGAATGAAGGTGATCTGAATCAAGTGGCCACGAAAAATGAAGAAAAGTAGGTACCCATATCCAAACTCACTTGCACTTCAAGTGGTACAAAACATATTGTCATTAATAAAAGCTCTTCAAAATAGCTTTAACCTCTCACACCATTACATTTATGCTGTGAGTCAATGCATGTGCTTCAATTCTTGCTCAAATTAAACCCAAATTCAAACACTACTTATCCAAACTTGCACTTTTTGAATGAATACAACTAACAAGATCACTTAGGAAGTTTAAGGTTGTGATCACTTAGGATGTTTAAGGTTGTGATCACTTAGGATGTTTAGGGCTGTGATCACTAAGGATGTTTAGGGCTGTGATCACTAAGGATGTTTAGGGCTGTGATCACTAAGGGTGTTTAGGGCTGTGATCACTAAGGGTGTTTAGGGCTGTGATCACTAAGGGTGTTTAGGGCTGTGATCACTAAGGATGTTTAGGGCTGTGATCACTAAGGGTGTTTAGGGCTGTGATCACTAAGGATGTTTAGGGCTGTGATTATTAAGATTTAAGAACAAGAACATCCTAGTGTAAAAATAGAAACCATGATTTCTAGAACAAAGTATGTAAGCTTACATCACCAAGTTGGTTGGAAAGCTTGCACCATTGAAATCGCACTATTGGAGTCACTTCAATTACTTCAAATCTTGCCAAGTTGACAGAAATTCAAACATCTTATTCCAAACAAGCTTGAACTCGATTGTCCAAGAACAGATCAACAAGCTTGTTGAAGAATAGGAGGCCATGATTTCTACAACACAACAAGTTGACTGACACCATTGCAATCATGCTACTCCAATCAATTCGATTGCTTAACTTAAAATTCAAAGATATTGATCCAAACTTCCTTGCACTCAAATGAACACAACTTGTAAGATTTCTAAGATTGTAGATGAACAAGTTCACTGAGATTGTGTAGGAATAGGTGTCATGATTTCTAAAACAAAGTATACACATCACCAAGATTCTGTAGGAATAGGAACCATGATTTCTAAAACAGAATATACACATCACCAAGCTGTTCAAACTGGTTACGCATAGGAATTTTGTTAGCTATAGTCAATTTGATTGTCAATTCTTGCAGATCCAAATTCAAGCATCCAAATTCAGGCATCCTGATCCAAACATGCTTTCACTCAAATCGATGTACACAGCCACTACAATTGTACACGAAGTCGCTAAGATTTTGTAGAATCAAGATCACGAAGACCATACAATAACATGATCAATAAGATTGTGTAATCAGGAGCCATGACTTCTAAAACGGACAACATACATCATCAAGCTCTTCGGCTAGGTTCCAGCATGGAATCATGCTACAGGAGACAATCCGGTTGGTTCAATTCTTACCAAGCTCAACCCAAGTTCAAACATCCTCATCCAATAATGCTTGCACTCAAATCAACACAAGCCTAATGGACCACTAAGATTGTACAAAAACAAGATCACTAAGATTGAACAGGAAGAGGATCACTTCGATTTTACATGAACAAGAGTGTAAGAATAGGAGCCCAGAATTCTACAACAGATTTTACACACCAACTGGCTTTCAAATAGGTTGCGCCATTGCAATCAGGCTACAACAGTCGATTGAAATGCTACATTACTTCCCGGGCAAATTCGAACAAGTTACATCCAAACATGCTTGCACTCGAATCTACACAGCCAACAGGATCCCGAAGATTGAATAGGAACAGGATCCCTCAGATTGTCCAAGAACAAGGTCACTATGATTGTATAAGAACAGGAGCCATGATTTCTAGAAACGGATTATAACTTACACATCGACAAGCTCTTCAGAGAGGTTGCACGCTTGGTGCCATGCCACAAGATCTCATTGCACTGCTATACTTTTTCCCGTGCAAACCCCAAATCTCTACCAAACAACACCCCCCCTCACCGCTGCTTCTGCTCCTCCTGCTCGATGGGAGGAGAAGCGGCAGTAGCAGCATGTTGTTGCAAGGACGCGGCAGTGTCAACGGGCGCCTGCGTCGTGTTCCCGTGCACCTGCACCTGCGCGTCGTGATCCTCTCCCTCCACGACTTCCGACGCCGCGGCTTGCTCCTCCTTCGGTTCCAATGAATGCTGGATGGCCTCGCGGCCAGGCTTGAGCACGCCCCCCAGACCCAACTCCAACGCCGCGTACCCCAGCGCCACGCTCGCCGTCGCCACCGCCGCGTTGGCCAGGGAGCTTTTCTTCTTCTCTTCCCTGCCCTGCCCCATCGCTCTGGAGATCTGGAGGAACACTACTATCAGGTACTGTCGATAAAAGTAAATCCAAAACCCTAATTTGCTGCTCAGTCGATACTTTGAACTCGCTGCTCCAATTCGTGTGGTAGAATGTGAATTATCTTGATGTACACTGAATTGCTACACTGCTGCTGGTTCTGTCAATACTTCAAACTCGCTGCGCAAAATTCCTGTGCAAAAAACCTCGACTCTGGCTTGTGTACACTGATTTGCTACTTTGTTGCTGGTTCTGTTAATAGTTCAATCTCGCTACGGCAATCCGTGTGCAAGAAATCGCGGCACTGATCTACACTGAATTACTATTCTGCTGCTAAACTTCAAGCTCGCTTCGCCAATTTCTGTGTAAGAAATCTCGACACTGATGTTAATTACACTAATCTGCTGCTCTGCTACGTATATCTATATGTTTCACCGTCTGGTTGTGGGTCTGCGTGGCGACATGGAATTGGTAGAGTGATGCAGTGAAAACTTCAGATGAGGCAGGTGTCGCTGCAAATTTGAGGCACGTGCCGGCAGTCCGAGGCCGTTCCTGAAGGGGACCGACGTCACTCTGGTTGAATGTTCGAATTCTATTTCAATTGAAGCAGATTTAATCAATGGGTGTTTTTCCGATTCTTGGAATTTGATCCGTTTGCATGTCGATGGGTTAATCTTGGTGTCGTTTGCATGTCGATGGGTTGATCTTGGTGTCGTTCGTTGCACTCCCCATCTTTCGTGGTGGTGACAGCGTATTCTAGACAGCCAACTTTCGTGTCGGTGATGGCCATATTCTAGGTACTCGTGTCGCTCTCTTGGTCACAAAAAGGATGTAACTTACAATCCTTCTATTCAATCCTTCTATTCAATGTGCCCTCTGATCAACCAGCCAGTATAGATTTGGATATTTAAGGTTCTAGAGGACGCAAACACGTACACCAGCCACTTGCATTAGGAGTAGGATTAGGAAAAGCAGGAGGTTAGGAAGTAAGTTGCGCTAAGTTCGGAGCAGGAGTAGAGAATTTGCAGTTCAGTGAACCTTATTCAGATACTTGCAGCAGACACAAGACAATATGCTGAATTCCAAATACGTGGCGCAAGTGGAATCTCCCTCTGTTTCTAAATAACATTGGTATTATTTAAAAACAGAGGGAGTATATCATATTGCTAACCCAATTAAGAACCCCTAACTTCCAACTGGTGAAAACTGGAGTCGGCTTCAAGGTATGTTGGCACAATGTGACCCATCACCACAATACCCCATAGTTAGTACGGCTGATGGGAGAGGAACAGATAGAGGTAGTCAAATCAGTCCAGCGGGGAGTATATATGATTGAATATGTGACATGCCTACTGTTTAGTAGGGCTCCGGAGTTGCACAAACAAAACCTCTAAAATTTCTCTATTTTGGAAAGCCCATCCTCAACGAATGGACTGAAACCTGGCCAACACGAAAATCTCTTACTTCGTATGAATTGCGCGCATGATAGCGCTTCATAAAACGAACCAAGTAAAAATCCATGACGGGGTACTTCGAGAATCTCTCACTCAATAGATCATGCTGGCACGGGAACAGATGAAACCGCAAATTATCCCTAGAATGGCCCCTGCACCAACTTGCAAAGGTGTGTGGCCCAGAAGCTCTTTCAGCTTCTTCTCGCTCACCGGGTGCCCCTCGAACAAGTCCTGCACGATCATATTTAGGACCTGCATCCCAATGCCATTCAATAAAAGAGTTAAAACACTTGCAGATTCAAATACGGCCTATATGTCTCAATAATAAGCTATTAAAACACTCTAATTACAGAGCATGATCAGGACAATTTCCATACACTTTTGGACAAAGACAAATATAAATACAGGCGCCAGTCATTGAGGGTGTTTCAATCCTCAACAGTGTCTTCCTAGACTTTTAAGAGTAGGAAAAAACAAGGATTGCAATTGGTGGTCACAATAATCTTGGTTATCCTAGTACCCTACTCCATGGGCAAGTCAAAATATAATCCATGAGCTGACTATGATATCAACCAATCTCCAACTTTGCTTCAAGAGAGTTCTAGAATTTTGGTGGGATCCACAAGTAAGAGGTGCTATTCCTTTTCTGGCTTCCGATTGGATACTTTTTCGAAACTAGATTGTGTTTAAAAAAAAAAAAAGGATTACTCTGCTACTAGTACAGTTGCTTGTCAATTTCGTGTATAGGCGACTCCAGTAGCAGAATTGCACATGTCAATTAAACCTAGACTCAACTGGCTCACCTCTGCTTGACGTCCAGCATGTCGCCTCACTCCCGCTGCATCGTACATAACGATAAGAGTAAACCCTAAAACCACTGGGAACAAACTATCACCCACTCCATGACAGAGAGCAACCGCCGTGGTTAAACCTACACACAAGGCGGAATGAGAGGACGGCATGCCGCCAGAGCCCACGAGCATCTTCCAATCCCATTTCCTCTCTACCCAGTATTTTGTAAAAACTTTCAATACCTGCAATTGCATGCACCAAAAAACATTGAGCAGTCTTGAACCCACAAGGTAGCAGATATGTCATTTCCATCCTATTTCTAGTGAGGCAACACCACACCCCGACATTATCAAAACCACTCCTCGTTGCAACATAATCGCCGAGTGCCGAAAGTAGCTGCTTCAATATCTATAGGAGTTGAAATAAATCATCTACTGTAGGAAGCTTCAAGAAAGGTAACTTAAAGAATCAACAGGCAGAAGAAATCAAAACCTAAATCTTGAACGATAGAAATATGTACCAATAGGAAGAAAAAAATCACACCCTAATACTAAAAATATGACTTGGAAGTTTCTAGAATGGACAATGAGCTTCCAAAATGGAACTTCTACTTTGAACAGTTCGGGATTAAAACCAAAACCATAAACCCTACAGGTCGGTTCACACGGACACACTCAAAAGCTTCATTCAAGAATGCAGAGAGTGAAATTTCAGACCTGTGCAATTGCCCAAGCCACAAGCCCGGACATGAAGGTGGGATTCGCCCTAAGCGTAATCAAAACAGGGCTGATTCGTTCTCGGGCAATTATGGACGTGCTCAGCAATGCCATCCCTAACCCCCCTTGCTGCAGCAACGAGCCCCCCCATTCCGATTCCTTACACAACATCTCCATTTTCGGATGCAACCACGCTCGCAACGACGAGAACCAAACCGCCAGCGCTTGCCCGACGAATGTAACGGGTTGAAGACGAATTCGTCCAGAAGGGGAGCTTTCGTCCTCCTCCGGTCTCCTTTCACCAAAACCCTCCACCGGTCTTCTTTCACTAAACCCTGCCCCACTATGACTCTGACACCGCAACAAAGACCGTTTCCTCACCACACCACCACTCCAGCTAATCGAGATTCGCTTCCCGCAACGAAAATAAGCATTGCGCACAGTACTTGTCGAATCCAAAGCCGCTCCCAAAAGCTATCACCCCCCCAAAAGCACCATATCCACCCGTAAGCCGAAAATGCAGCCAACAAACACACACAAACGCACACATACGCAATGCAGGCATGCAATTGAAACCCAAAAGAAGCGCAAGAACACGACCAAGCCCACCGCGCACCTGAAGCAGCGGCCGAGAGTGAGATTGCGACCCAATTGGCAACGCAGTGCGCGACAGAGCGAGACACGCCATAGCTGAAGCTCAAAGGCTACGATCTCATCGAAGGCGACCAAGAGGAGGCGCCAACAAACCCAACCATAGGAGAAGTCCAACCAGAAGCGGCTATTGCGAGAATCTAAACAGGAGGGCGGAGAGGATAAGCATCACAGCAATAAAACCAACCAACAACAAGGGAGAAAAATGAACTGCAAGCTAGGAAACAAGTACTACAAATGGTGATTTGACTTCAGTTGTTGCAGTGAAAAACAGAGCTACAAGCTTGTGAGTTGTGACTGCAGCAACGAGACAGAGAAAGATTGGTCTGTGATGTGATCTTCCATGCGTTCTTGTTGGGGCATGGAGGTGCGCGCTGCGAGCCTGCCAGTGACGAAGCAGCGAGACCGTCATATTCCCAGGAGGATGAAAGAAGATGCCAGCCAGTACAGGCACCAGACAGTACTGTATATTACTGTGGGTTGTAATTTACTTTGAGCACGAATGTACTGGGGGTAACAGAATCTTTAAGATAGTTGGATTTCTTCGACTTTACGTAGATTTTCTCTCCATTTGGCCTTGGGAAGAAACGACTTCTAAATTTGTATCCACAGTAATTGTCCCTCATCCATCCACGAGTGGTGTAAACATTCATCCATGGATGAAATCCGTGTTGCTGTCTTCTTATTCATCGTTCATCGCGCCAAGGAAATTGCCGGTTGCTCTCAGGCCGACCGCAGAAATTGCCAAATTAGAATGGGTTGCCAAATTAGTATGGGTTGAAGAGAGAAAAGACTTCAATCTCATCTTGCAATTTGTCCTCTTTGTGTCACAAACAAAATCAATGACACTACAATCTTTAATTTTGTGGAAATTGTATAGTAATTTGGAGTTTTTTTTTAATTATGACCTTATTTTAGAATGCAATAAGTGTTCATTAAATTGAAACACTTCAATAAGTTAATTCACATGACTCTTAAAGATAGAAAGAAAGAGGAGGAAAGAAAAGAGACCGACTATTGAACTATATATTAAAAGTTTAGTCATCTTGTGTCCCACACATTGCATAAAGAAGTAAATTGAATGATACTAAGATTACATACCTCAATATAAAGGAGACTCTATATTATCCAGTAACACAATTGCCATTAATGTAATTAGGGATTTTCTTAAAAAAATTCTAAATCATAGACTAAATTGAGGTACATTTGTGTTGGAATTGTACAAATTTATTTTTTGATATGTGGTAGATGTCTTGGTAATGTTGGGACAATTCATTAAATGTAACTTCAAGTGGTTGTAGGATTTAAGAATGCAACAATTCAAGATTTGAATCTCATACAAGTAGAACCTCTCTTAGACTATGCATAATGTTGGAACTATGTAGTAAGAGAACTTTATGCATTTCAAGAGTTGGCAAGATGTCAACTTTGAACATTATTTTTTAAAGAATGTACTTCAAATTGGGCCCACCTACAAACTTCATAATTGGCAATTATGCAGAGGTTTTACCTATATTGACAATTGGATTGTTAGTTTTGGTGAGAGCATTGAGCTAGAAAAGCATCATGATTTGTGATAGTAAACAAGGTTCTACTTATATTGACTATTGGATTGTTAGCTTTGGTAAAAACATTGAGCTAGAAAAGCATCATGATTTGTAATAGTAAGCGGATGTTTTAGAGTAGGTTTATATTGGAGTGTTATCCCATTTGAGCTAATTAATTTGATATTTGTGGACAATAATTCATGGCATTTTGTTATAATTTGGAGACTTAGGTAGTCAATTTGGGTGTTAATTGATCATGGAGACTTAGGTAGTCATGAATACATTGTATATGGAATGTTAGAATTAGTGCATAAATTGTAGGATTTGTTGTATTTTTATGGTGAGGTTAATCCTTGTGCGTCTATTTGAGAGCAACAGAATTGAGGAGTTTTCTAGCCTGTCGTAGAAAAACATGGAATAAGTTTTTGTGTAGGAATTTCTAGAAAGTTTCACCACTGAATTCTAAAGCAAACTACCTAAAGAAGGCAGATTTGCAATTTTTAGAGTAATCCACTGTCCTGATTCGAAGATTATATCAGTTGATGAACATGTCTTTCAGTAGATTTGGGAAAAAAATGCGAATGTTCTATCTTTGAAAAATTCTAGCAACCTCAGAACAAATTAGATCACTACAATTTTTGAACATGATGTACCTTGCCAAGGTAATAATGAGTAGCAAAAAAAATTTGGAAAAGGCAACAAAACCACGGTGTTCATGTAGCCCAAAGCTGCATAATTCATGGCGCCTCGGATCTCATGGCATGGTATGGCCAACGAAGGCCACGCTATTGTCGATTCCCAAGCACCTATCACGTCGACGTATCCAGTGCACACTCCAAGACCAGCTCCTCAAGCCCCCACCGCAGACTTCAATGAAAAGTTCACAGCCTGGGACACAAATAGTTGCAATTGCCACTAAATCAGCCCAATATTAGAAACTAATGAAGCACGCAATTCAAAAATAGGAGGCTTGGTATTCCTCAAAAACCAATGTGCCAAAAAATCAACACATATCCAAATCAAATGTTTGAGCACCACATCTTCTGAACTAAGTAATTGCTAATGAGGGCCTCTTACCTCAAAACAAGCAACTATGGCCTATCCAAAATTCAAACCCTGCCAAATACGCTAAAGCCAAAAAAGAAAAAATCCACCTTGTCTTCAAGTCTGACGAAGATGCAGCTATAGGGTGGTCAGGGAAACATTGTCGATGAGGATGCTGCTATTGCTGGTTGCTGGGCTGGACTCCATATGGTCCACCATGAGAGGGTTGGAGTTGACGAAGCGGCGATGCTCAACTAGACTTCGTGCAACCCAAATTGCATTGGGCATCAGACAACTGCTTTTAGCACCAGGTGAACGTATATCATTTGTGCGAATCAACCAATCTAGAAAGACAAGTATCCATTAATTATATCTTGGCTATTTTGAGGGCCCACTTCTGACTGTTGTGCACAATGGCGTAGCACAATTTCTTGCACATGAATATAAACTTGCATGTTTGGCAATAGCTATTCTACTTTTTGTCTGCACTTTGTGTGCTGCCTTGCCAAACTAGGGTAAGACTTCAGAATGTGGAGGACATTAGGATTCCTACCAACCTTATAAATAGTGCGAAAAAGAGGAAATCTGGGTTCAATGAGGGCTTGGGCGACACTATAGTAGAAGTGCTTTCGCATCTCCAATTTCTCTAGCCTTCCACTCATATGCTCATTGTATAGTACCCAACTAATCTGTAGAGTCTAATCTAAAACAAAAAAAACATTTTATGCCACCACTTATGACTGTGGTATTGACAACTATAATCTCTTCGCATTTGATCTACCACATCCACTCCCCTCATGTTCTTAAAATACTCTAATTGCTACAGGGTGGTGTCAACATCGTCGTGACTACCATTCACCCAGTGCTTACATGTAAGTAGACTTAGTGGTACAGGATTTGAACTAGTACTTAGAAACATGATGGGTTTTGAATTGAACCATGCTGTAGCTACCATTGGCTGGTCCTCATGAATGAACCAAAAGAGAGTCCCACGAAGGTGATTCCCTTTCTTGAACCCACAAAGTAGTGACAGGACACCAAGACGCAACCCCTTCAATGTCCCAGTCACATAAGTCCCAAGATCGAGAAGCTTTTTGAAGAGGGAGGGCGAGGTAAAAAATTATCTACTACTATGATATGCTCAGGGTACTCAAGCCCTGTGATGAGATCCAAAATGACACTCTCACTTTGGTCGATGTCTATTTTATCCTGCTTGCCTAAATACGGAATGACATTGTAGATAAAACGCGACTCTATAGAACTTGCTGCCCAAAACTTAAATCCGTACTTTGTAGGCTTCCCGGCTATATATTGCCTAAAACCAGAATAATGCCCTCTATACGCGACCATCATTTCATCAATTGTAATATATCACCCAAGATTATACAATTCTTTGGAACTTGTGACGAAGTGGTCCAACATGAATCTTATCTTTCCTATCTTGTCATACATAAGATGTGACCTATCGGTTTCCAAAGATTCGTTATTGGTCACATGGAGACAACGAAGCAAAGCTTCAAAGCGGACACGAGAGAAAACCTTTGGAATCAGTGGGCATCTAAAAAATGGATTCCTCTTCCAATAATCCTTCACTGTGGGGAATTATTTTATGCCCATTAGTATCACGCAACCAAGCCATATCCTCATTTTGGCAGCACAAGTATCTACCCATTTTTGCTGACCATTAGTTCTATCTGGGTACCTAAAATAGGATTGTGCTGCATACCAATTGGTTTCGTGGACAAGACGATTGACAACATTGTCATAAAAAAAAAGTGAAAAAAAATAAATTGGAGGTTGAGTTGCCTTAGTCAGTCTACATTTTGAGCCAGATTGAGGACCTTCAAACTTGTTGTGGTTTCCAACTAAGGTTTCACTACTTTGACTCTAGTGGGAATCATTGTACTTATCACAAATGTAATCCTTCCACATCCATGCATCAACCATACGGAAGTGACAGTAGAAATTCAAGTCTTGCAACTCAGTTGTGGATAAATGCACACTCTCTTCATCATGCAATTCAAAGTCAAAATTTGAATCATTTGAATCATTACTTGTAAAATCTTGAAATTCTGCCATCCAACTGGAGTCTTGTGAGTCGCTCGTAAATCCATCCCAATGTGTGAAGGGATTGTATATTCGAGGTTGATTTGAATCTCCTGTCGACATTTCGTTCGCCACGGGACGTTGATGCAACTGCCAAGGGGTGCTGACCTCCTCCGAAATGCAGGGCACCATCTCTTCATGCCTCTTTCGAATTAGAATGTGTCCATCCACATTGCCATCATGTACTGGGAAACGGGGGGTGTTTGTTGCCCTCGCCTTGTATATCCCTCCACTTTGGGGGCCATGAAGTCCAAGGAATGACAATCGCTTACACCTACCTTACGCCACCCAATTAGAGATTGGAACTGCACTCCAAACCACTGCGCCCCATCCTCCCACCAGACTTGCTCAACATCACCTAAAAATGACTTCACATTTCCCCACTGAGAAGCATCATATCCCAAAATTTTTAGGTCCATCCAAACATTTCCTCGGAGTTGCAATCCAAATTGGCTGTAGACAACAACGGGCATGCATCAGTGAGCATTGAGTGGACGTTCTCCCATGTTGTTTCTTCCATGAAGCTGTCCAGGTACCATAGAAGAGCAACCGATATGTTCGGTTGAAGGGGGTTCCTGTGTTTCAATTGGATCCATGAACAAGGTACAGCCTAGAGCATAATCACTAGCCAAATTGGTCACTACATACAACTAATCGTCTACAAAAGCTGCATTCTCGAATTGGTCCACCAAATTCACGGCCAATCTACTACTGACATTGCTTTGAGGATGCGTGCGCCTTCTCATGAAATCAGAGCCCGCGTTATTACGCCCTTCACGTAGACTTTGTTGCGTGTTAGCACGCCTCCCCGATGTTGGTCCAAGCTCACAACGACCACGTCACGATGGTGCTTGAACTGCAATTGGCATGGTCGGACTACCGCGATTCGAGCCATGTAGAGGAGCGCGCTTCTTTAGAACCAGCAGTGACAATCTGTCGACTGTGATTGTCGCGCGCACCATCCACATGGTCTACATTTGCAACCACCCCTGTTGCAATTGCTTGTAAACCCTCTGTGAGGCCTCCTTCGTTGTGGAGCACTTGAATGTCCCGCACTTCGTCTATTTCACCTAATGTGAGCTGCTCACCAATTCTTCTACCTCGCTTCCATCCCCGCCATCTAATAGATTTGTCTCTCCCCCGTCTGTGTTCGTTGCTCAAATTCTCTTCAATTAGGGTTTTGTCCTATCGGGGACTTTGAGTCGCTACTATTGGTGCAGAACTTCCTTGCCTTCCGTTTCCTATGATTGGTATGAAATCCGCCAATTGGGGCTGCTCGGAGTTGGCAATGCCTCCCATCACCAATTGAGTGCGTCTTTGTCTTGCGCTCAATAAGGTATGACCAATTCTGCCTCTTTTTTGAGGTGGACACGCCTGCAATCTCGATTGTGCCCTTCGGCAAGCCTCGTCTTTCATTGCGACAAGGATCTGGCCACCAACACTCGTAGATGAAGGTGTCAATGTCACTAGGAAAGCCGCTGGGATCGCCCCTTGAAAATCACTTAGTCCAATGGAGGAGCCTTCTAATTTGCCTCTTAAGTAGGTATCTCCAATTCCTGGCTTTAGAAACACCTACTGGCCACCAATGATTCAGCCAAGGCGTTGGGAGGGTCAGCAAGAAGGTCTCACTCAAATACTTCTTTACAATCCGCGCTATCTGGATGCTAGTTTTTTTTTATCATTGTAAGCCCAGCTAAATAGGCGATCAGACATTGCAGCTACTTCGGTCGGTAAAGCTCTCGTATTGCATGTTGGAACCCCTGCTTCCGCCATCACAAGGTGTGCTCTAAACTTGTCCTTGTGCCTAGACTCCAATCATTGAGAGGAGTAGGGTGGCTGCTGAAAACCTCTCTCATCGCTTGTATCCGTCCAAATTGTTATAAACATCATTCAATAGAAACCTCCACTATCACTCTTGAGCTTCTAGCCGCCTCCCTAAACACTAACAAACTACTTCCGCATGGCCAGGTCGATCACGCGTCGTAGAAGAATGCCAATGGAACTCGCAGTGGAAAGACCACAACTACGGATCCGAGGTTGAAGAACACTCAATGGCCAATCACCGGCCCTCTCCGGTTAGAATTGTACACACCGTACTATTCCTACTCATGATTACATCCTGCAATTTCGTTCCAAAGCAATTATGGCAACCTCAAGCAGATCAACTGCATGGGGAGATATGATTCACCGCTCCAAACAACCCTAGAGGCGATTGAGAGAAACCCTCACATCGGGAAAAAAAATTTCAATGGCCATCGTTTGAAAAACTTCTGTCCTGACGCATAGGGGTTAAGTGGGGGGAGGTTAGTGGTAAGTGGTTGATTATTTTCAAGTTTTTTTTGTGAAGTATGTTGCATGTCATATAGATATATTATTGATGTTATTTAAGTTGGTTTTTAACTATTTTTGTGGTAGTTTGAATCATCTAAAGTACTAAAAATGATGGAATATATGGGTTTCCTCATGCTCTTGTTATGAAGACTATAAGTGGTTTAGTTGTCTCATATATCCATGGATTGTCTCTAGATTGTGGTATCATGTAAGAGTGTTTGATATATGTTTTGATATTTGTTTTGTTATAGGTTGAATGAAATCTTGTAATAGGGTTTTAATATTTCAACCTCAAAATGCCTATTAATTTTTTTAACAAATTTAAAGGGTTTAATATTTGACTTCCATGAGTTTTTTAACATTGATATTAATAAGAAAATATTATTAAACATGATTTACAATGTTTAATTAGTTTGATTCTATGTACAATATTAGTTATAAGATCTCAAATCTATTTGTTTTTGTTATTTTTCAAATGTAAATTTAAGTGTTGATTGTTGGTTTAAATATAGGTGTATTTGTTATTTTTCAAATGTACACAAGATGTACACAATTAGAACGTGAGAACATAGGAGAATTTATTGTCGACTTTTGGTACACCTATTGAAATTACTTTGAAATTTCTTATTTATTCATTCATTGGCCAAATTATTCTTACTAAAGTGCCATGGACTTCTCATTCACTTGCCAATAGAATTAAAAAAAATCATTTTTTAGCAATAGTAAATATACTTAGTTGCTATTAGTGTTGATTATGGGTAACTTAAATTAGATTCGTATGAGAATGTGTGGAAGAAACTTTGAATATATAGATTGCAAGATATAAGTATATAAAGTGAATACATGTTTTTCTGCATCTTGGCATAGTTTATTTTATTGAAAAATATTAGTTTCTAAACTAATTGATCTAAACACATGGATAGAATCTATATCTTACAACTATTGTAATTTTGGACCATCCCCTAGTCTTTAAGGGATTAAGATGTCTTGTTTTACTCTTATATACCAATTGAAATAAAAACTATATTCCTCAAAAACTACTATATTTCCTACATTTATAAAAAAAATTAATAAATCATGTCAACTATTGAAATCATGATGATTCCTTCAAGGATTCCTTGAGGAGACAATAATCTTGTATTTAAGATGTACAATAAAATTAAGTAAAGTTTGATTGTGGTGTTAGTTTCATTAATTTCTTTTATAATGCATGAATTGTTATGGCCTCTATAATTTTATTATAGCTTGCTCCTATTGGTGGTTATATCAATTATTCAGTGTCTAAATCTAAATATTCTTATATATGTACTTGATATTTTTTCTTGTATGCTTCTAATGACAATAATCTTAAGTTTTAATTCTACACTATTCAAAAGTTAGTTTCGTATCTAGTGGTTAGGTTCAATATTTTCAACCAAATAAATAAGTAAATTATGTATCATCAAATCAAAATATAAGATGTACTGTATGTATATAAGATCTACAAAAGATAAGATTTGTTTTATTTCTATGTATTTTTTTGGTTTGAAAATAATATCAAAAAATTCCTACATCTTTTTTCAAATATATTTTCTATAACACCCCAAGTACTAAATATAGAAATATATTTGTTAATCCATTGTTGTTGTGGATGTTGTAAAAGCAATTGCTCTCTATTCCACAAACAACTCAACAAACTTCCATACTATGTTAAAATAAAAAAATGAATCTTTTAGGTTTCTAGAGTTAAAATTGCTTTCACTTTTATAGAAATATAAAGAAATTAAATTTTAATTGCGTGGTTGTGAAACTAAAAGTAACCAAAAGTTCCAAGTCCAACATTAAGAATGGATTTTTAGAAATAAGAAAACTTTGCCTCCCTTGCTTTTCATGAGCCTCTTTCCAAATTTTTGCCGACCAATAATTCACTAGTTTCAATTAGTCAAAAGCTAGTCCCTTGCTTTTGCCGGGGCATTTTGCCGGGCTGTTTTGCAGGGGCCATTGAGGATGGTCCTTCTACCTCGGTCGTCGTCGTCGTCGTCGTCGTCGTTTTCGTCTCCTGGTTTACTAGAGCCAGTTGATGTTCCTCCTTCTTCGTCAAATGGCGCCATAGCCAAACCTACCCTTACGCTTATCGACAGACAAGTTGTTTAGGGTTTAGGGCTTCGTTACGTCAGAGGGAGCTTTGAAGGAATCGCCCGTCGTGGTTTAGAGAGAACAGAGGGAGAGAGGCGTTAGTGTCGAGCACTTGCGGTTTAGGGTTTATAGATTTGGATTGGAGGTGTGAAAAAATAAGGCAAGATGGTGCTCGCGGAGCTGGGGGGCCGCATCTCGCGAGCCCTCCAACAGATGAGCAATGCCACTTTTATCGACGAGAAGGTGCTGACGGAGTGTTTGAATGAGATTTCGCGAGCGCTCATGTCGGCCGATGTCCAATTCAAGATGATCGGCACCATGCAATCGAACATCAAGAAGATCGTGAATCTCGATGACCTTGCTGCGGGGCACAACAAGCGGAAAATTATCCAGCAGGTGTGTGTGTGCGCGCTTGTGTAGCTGACCTAATTCATTGTTGGTACGTTTGTTTGCAACTGCGGGCGTCATTTTCTTGGGAATTGCAATTGCATAAAATTCATACATTCCAGAAGCCTCAGATTTATTGGCTTTGGACCGAAGGGAAGAGGCCTTGCATTGACTCAAGCTTACTCAAAAAGCAAGCCTCTGCTACAGGGACAGAGCCTCTCGTAGCATATCTGTGTGTTTTCTGAATACTGTTTTGCTTGCTATTTGCAGGCTGTTTTCAATGAGCTCTGCAACATGCTTGACCCTGGGAAGCCGGCATTTGTACCAAAGAAAGGAAAGCCCAATGTTATCATGTTTGTTGGACTGCAGGGTGAGCGTTTTGCCTCTCATATGTTGGACTGTGTTGATATTTAAGCATGTTGATTTTGCAGTTTTTGGTTTTAAAGCACGTGCTTATTTGAATAATCTTGACTTGTAGGTTCTGGAAAGACTACCACGTGTACAAAGTATGCACTCAATTATCAAAAGAAGGGATGGAAGCCTGCCCTAGTTTGCGCTGATACGTTTCGTGCTGGTGCGTTCGATCAGCTCAAGCAGAATGCGACGAAGGCTAAAATTCCTTTCTATGGCAGGTACGCTATGTTTTGAGCAGTCCTCTTTTCCAACATATTTTGTATGCCTATAACTTTAGACATCGGTGAGTTAGCTTCCGAGATATCATTCTTTTCTGACGTCTCGACTCTTACTGATTGCTATTAATTCTAGACTGTTTCCCCCTTTCTGCCGCAAATTAACGGTGAATTTCCAAGGTGAATGCCATTAATCGTGTCTTCGTGTCTTTTTGCTTCAGCTACACGGAGACGGACCCAGTTAAGATTGCACAGGAGGGAGTCGAGAGGTTCAAGAAGGAGAATTGTGATCTGATTGTTGTCGACACAAGTGGACGACACAAGCAGGAAGCATCTTTGTTTGAGGAGATGCGTCAACTTGCTGAAGTCACGGTTAGAGATACTGGTTTTATTATTAATACTGGATTTTAACATTCGGCGCAACCCATTGCATGACCTGAGACTTCAATTCCACAAATTGTGACCGAACTCAAAGACGAAGCCTAAAAGATTCACTGAGACAATTCTGTTGTACAATTTTGTAATCACTCGACCTTCACATTTTATAGGCTGATTTAGATAACGGCTGTAGTTAATCGCACATGTGCTTCTATAGCGCTTTGCATGAGACAAGTACTGTACGGTCATATGTGAGGGGTAATGATTTTTAGGTCTTATGCAGAGCAAGACTGATCAACGAGCTTTGTGCATGATTGCAGAGTCCAGATCTCGTGATATTTGTGATGGACAGCAGTATTGGACAGGCGGCTTTTGATCAGGCTCAGGCCTTCAAGCAAAGCGTTGCTGTTGGAGCAGTTATTGTAACCAAGATGGATGGTCATGCAAAGGGAGGGGGTGCTCTTAGCGCGTAAGTTCAATCTAAGTGAAACCTTCCTCTATCCTATTCCTATGGATTATGTGTGCAAGATAAAATGATGATCGTTTAAGTGAGCAAGGCATATACTAATTTTTTAATCTGGTTGCAGAGTGGCTGCAACTAAAAGTCCTATCATCTTTATCGGTACCGGAGAGCACATGGATGAGTTTGAGGTCTTCGAAACCAAGCCCTTCGTGAGTCGGCTTTTAGGTGAGCCTTATTTCTCATGGATCATCGTCTGGCATGGTGTGGGGTGCTTGTTTTTTGGCCTAGTCCAAGCAGAAGGATTGTAATTCCGGTAATACCTTTTTCCCTTTTTTTTAGGGTGCCAGAAGTGTTATTAAAACTTGATCGCTGTCAGGTATGGGTGACTGGTCGGGCTTTATGGACAAGATTCACGAGGCTGTACCAATGGATCAGCAACCTGAGCTACTTCAAAAATTGTCTGAGGGCAACTTCACTTTGCGCATTATGTATGAGCAGTTTCAGAACATTCTGAATATGGGTCCTCTCGGCCAGGTAATTGTCTACTTACGATTGTACTAGCATACGTGGTACCATCATTTTTAAGCTGTTATTCAGATATTGTGTAAATTTAGTGTTAGTTATTATGTTAGTTTTTACTTTTACAGACTTTGAATCTGAACCGAGTGATTGCTATGAAATCTGGCAGGTGATGTCCATGATACCAGGTTTTAGTCAAGAATTCATGCCAAAAGGGCGTGAGAAGGAGAGTCAGGCAAAGATAAAGAAATTTATGACAATGATGGATTCCATGACTGACGAAGGTTTCCTCTCTTTCTTGCCCCTCCCCTCTTGGCTTGAGAGTTATTACCTTGTTTTCTTTGGTAGTTGACCTCTTTGCTTCGCCTTTCTGTATTAATTGACAGTATAATGAAAGCAATATACGGACGCCAGTGCAGTGATCTGAGACAGTTGTTTTGTAAACTAGTTTAATGGGTACAATATTATTGCTGAATGTTTTGTTTGTGTGCATTTTCTTGTGTTGCAGAGCTTGATAGCACAAACCCGAAGTTGATGACAGACTCGCGCATATATAGAATTGCAAGAGGCTCTGGTCGTAGCTTACGCGAGGTACATGAAATGCTGGAGGAATTTAAGCGGTTGGCTAAGATCTGGAGTAAGATGAAGGGACTGAAAATTCCCAAGAAGGGTGACATGAGCGCCATGTCTCGAAATATGAATGCACAGCATATGAGTAAAGTGCTGCCTCCTCAAATGTTGAAGCAGATTGGTGGTATTGGAGGGCTCCAAACGCTCATGAAGCAGATGAATTCCAAAGAGTTCTCTGGCATGTTTGGTGGTGGCGATGGGATGGACATGAAGTAGCTTATTTGATTTATAGATTTACTTAGTTATTCACGCTTGTAAGTGTAGCTCTTGTGTCTGCAAGAGTTCCATGCAGGGTTGTACATTATACCATGTTGATAGTGCCCTCCTGCATTGCGGACTTCTCTGCATGACAATGCCATGCTCAGAAATTGTGTCCTTTCATGTATTGAACACAGTTACCAGGCGATAGTCTTGTTAAGCTTCAGAATTGAGCCTTGAATCTGCCAAAAGGTGTCGACTTCTTGTGGACGCTCTACGATACAGATGCTTGTTTAAACCAATTTTGTCCAGCAGCTCGTATTTTTGTCTTTGTAATTATTTTTTTTCTTCTCAAGGAAATCGAACACATTACCTGGTAAGGTATTCTCTGGATGCTTTCCTTTTCACTTAACCCCTCAAGGCCCAAGGCCTTTTTGGGTCTAAGAACATCATTGCTTTCGAAATGTTACAAGTCTAAATGTCACTAAGGTATAGAAATCTCAACCATACAATCTTGTAGTGTACATGTTGTAGATGTCATGGATCAAATTTGGAGTCATTTGGTCATATGGATTGCAAGATCATAATGTTTTAGTGTTGAAAAAGGACGCTGAAATTTTCCTTGCAATACATTTGGAGGTGAAATTACCTTTTCAAATGAAAAAACTTTAAACTACAAAGTGCTTGAAAATCAACATACAAATACTTTGGTGAAAGGAAATATCATTCAATTGACTCATTGTGTCTGCAAAATGGCTTTGAAATGTCAAGAAAAGTTGAAAAAACACATCCAAGGCTGAACCTCTTCTTAAAACGACTCTCAATCACTCATAACTTCTTGAATTGATATGAAAATTTATCCACACAAACTAAACTAGTATGCACAACTTTCTCAAAAAAAATGATTGAAAACAGGCACTAGATGAAGAAGAAATAAGCCGCCAAAGTTCACTGTGATGAAAAACTATTAGGGTTTTGAACTTTGAATTGCTCCAAATCATTGAAAACAATTTGGATTGATATGAAAATTTTACCACAATAACTAGACTTCAAGGGAAACATGATACAACAAATTTTATTGAAAACAAACATTGGATGAAGGAGATACAAGCCCCTAAAATTGCAACCATCAAATGCAATTTGGTGAACTCAAATTGAACTTGTGAACTTCGATTGGCTTCCAAAAAATCAGAACATATTGGATTGATCTGAAAATTTTACTACACAAACTAGACCATTATGTGCAACTTTTCCAACACGTTTTATTGAATTTGGACATTGGATGCAAAAGTTACAACACTTTGAATTGGACTCAAACTATGTGAGGCCACTTTTGAGCCCCTTGGGCATTGAGGGGTTAATGGAAGTATTGCACCGATTGTAGTTGTAGGCAATGAAATGTTTAGAGAATAAGGTAAATATATCCATACCTGATCATGTAAGGGATTTTTTAGTAGACATCAATAAGTTTAAGGTGTGACAAAATTTTCCCATATAGAAAGGTAAGGAAATATGGGTTTTACAATTTTTTTTCATAATTTTATTGCCAAAATTGAAATTACTATGAATTTTGGGAGACGAAAAGTGCTTGGAGCCCATATCCAATGTTCAAAGTTTTCTAATTCCAATCATTCAAGAACTACTTTCTGCTCACTACTTCCTATTTTGTTGCCCACTTCTTCTTACTTTGGGACATGTCATGACCTTAGTAGTCCTAACCTTGAAAAAGAGATAAAAACATATTCTAAGTTTCGGTTGGAAATCTAATCCAACCTTGGTTGGAAACAATACTCCCTACAGATTGGATTTGGGTTGTGGTTGACAATGGGTACATAAACCTAGTCAAAGGAATGTGACTTTGAACTTAACTCTTCAAGGACACTAAGGATGAAAAGGACCAAAAGTGTCCAATGGATGAATTTACTTATTAGCTATAGAAACAAATAATGCATCCTTTGGTACAATAATCAAAGCATTTTAGTGATGGTCACGGGTTAATAACGGATTCTATGATTTGTAAATTTTGTTCAATTCAACAAATACAATGATAAGGACTAACCATTCAAATTTGAACAACAAATGATTGTGTGAAAAAATGCCTTGTACAAATATAAAACTGAATAATTTATCCGTCCAAAAAATTTAACAGTCCTGTATTGGTTCTCAATTAAGGTATAGTTTTGTAGAACTCTTATCTTCAAATATTTTGTAATTTATTCCTAGAGATAATCCGAGATTCAACCAATGGATTATGATTGTTAAAAACATATTGTGGAAACTATAAGAAATTGATGAAGTGCATCCAAGTATGTTGATATTTTTTTTAATCTATTCTTCATTGAGATGACCAACTTGGCCACTTGATGCTTCATGATTTTTTGCAAATTTTCGATTCTATGCACATAAGAAGAAAATAAAAATTTGCAAAAGTAAAGATCTTATAGTAAATTATTTGTGAAGCAGCTACACATTATTTTGCTTTAAAACCTTTTAAGGAATCTAGAGGATAAAATTGCACTTCTAAATTGGCAAGAATTTATAACTACTTTAATTATTCTAATTCATATTTAGTGAATTACATTAAACAAATACCACTATTTACCAATTAAATTGTTGATCCAAATTCAATTTTAAATTTTGTTTTTTTAACTAATTCTTTCATCCTTCAAAGTTGTAGAATTAAAAATTAGAAAATGATAATAGATTAATAGAGGCTAGTTAGAAATGTAAGGCCCTTCTCCAAAACTAGCCCTCGTCAATTTTTGTTGTCATATTTTTGCAATGATTCCAAAGGCTAATTGTAGTCAGTGGTCCCAAATTAGATTTCAAATATATTAAAATTATCCAAAATGAAAAACCATAAGGGGGAAAAATAACTTTTAAATATGTGTAGATTTAGACTCATATATATAACATGGAATACCAAGATGCAATATGATTCTATATTTGTATAATGTTGGTAAAGTATATTTATATTTGTTTTGGTGAATTCTATTATATTATGTGTTCAAATATTGTAAGCACTATTCATTACAAAGACGTAAGAGCTTCATACCAAAAAGTAAATAAATATGTTCAACTCACACAATTACATTCAAAAAATCTAATCAAATAGTTAGGACCAAGATTCTAATACTTATTTTGGAGGAAGTATATAGATGCTATATATTAAAATTCAAGATGAAGTAATTGATAAATTTAATGTACTTACTCATTTACAAATCTCAATCAATTGTGAGCTTGTAATATGTTAAGTTCAAAATATAAGTGAAATTGTCACTATAGATTCATAGTAATACAAGAAATTAAATAGAACTCTGCTACAAGAAGTAAATAAGTCTATAGTGAACACTTATGATAGTTGAAAAATCTATATCATAGATTTGTTTTTTGTTCTCTGTAAGTTCATTTGTTTTATGTGTCTCATAAATTCATAGTCTACTTTGTTATTTCTATTTCTATTTTTTGTAGAATCAAATTTAAATATAATTTGTTAGGATTCAATTCAATTTATTTTATGATTTTTTTTACCACCACTATATTATGAGTATATTAAGCTGGAACAATATTACCATGGAATTTGTTATTTTACACTCTTTGAACTCAAATGGATACATCACCTCTTTACAATACAAATAGTTATTCAATTAATGCAAAAATTTAAACAATGTCTTTGAAATTCAATATCTCTCACTCCATAATATAATTCGTGCACTATTATGCATAGCAAAGCAAAATCCTAGTTATTTTAGTCACATATAGACAATTGCAAGTAAGACTAGGTGAAATCCATTTATGACATTTGAATATAATATGCAAAAGTTAGAAATAGACCAATTTAGATTAGTAGATTTTCTATAATGTTGAATCAATATCACAATTTTAAAATGATGTGGAATCAATATCTATTTATCAATGAAAAGCTTTAGGGCAAGCATGTAGTACAATCGCAAATTAAATAGTCTTTCCAAAGTTAATTTTATTCGTGAAATTTCTCCAAAAATAGTATTTTCGAAGGGTTTTGTAAACAAATCCTTTACATGGTAAAAAAACCCTCATTATTTAGTCATTAAATAATGGTGACGACCATTAACTTAAGAAATCACAATGGAAATCATATGTTTTGTTACTATGTCAATTGTTTGCTTAAAAAGTCCAAGAGCACTCATTGGAGGTCAAACTATTGTATAAGACCTTTTTTTTTATACAAAATTTCAAAGATGGACATTTGTACTTTTGGCTTATATAAAAAGACTTTTTATTTCAACCACTAGATATTATTAATCTACCTCATTGTTATAGGATTAATACATTGATGAAATCATCCAAATTCAACAAAAACTATACCACAATGAAGGTGATGTATTCAAAAATGTATTCATGATGCATTTTGTTATCATTACTTGAAGGAAATTTATTTATATCCCTTATAGGATAAAATGTGCTAACAATTTTAGCAAGTGAGTGTATAGACGTGAGCTTATGAGCCTTTGGAACCTAGTTGTAAGTACATACTTACAACTATTTGAAGGTGTTTATAACTTATGTACCTATAACATAGGTATTCTATAATACGGAAAGAATCTATAACTCAATAAGTACCTATAATATAAATATCAATAATCATAAAAGGTGTTTACAATATAGACTCCTAGGCTCAAAGATTCTATATTCATATGCTAACATTCCCTCCAAATGTGCCCTCCAAAGACACTCCAAGGTTTGGACAAGTTCCTATGATTTAAATTTAATTTTTTTTTAAGATAGGAAAATACATTAGTTGTTTGAAAATACATATTTATTTCTATTGGTAAGTAAGAACAAAAGTTATGCCACACTCACTAAGTTCAAAAACAGTTAGCCGAATAGTACAAAAAAATCACAAAAAATCAAAATTAAAATTTTAAAATTTTGTTTCTCATAGAAAATACTTTTGTCTATATGGAAAGATTTGATTCATTCCATTTGGACTAGTAATGAAAAAGCTATGAAGAGTCTTATTTTTCATGTAGTTTAAGTATTTTCTTCAAAAAATAACTTATGGGATTTAAAGTAAAATAACTTATGAGATTTAAAGTAAAAAAACTTAGTCATGAAAGGTGCAAAATAAACTTGCTTTCTTCACACTTCAAATGCAAATATCTTGCAATCTACATGGTCAAAGTTTCTAAAATTTCTTCTACACATTCTTATATTGAGTTTAGTGCAAGATGTTATGGTTAGATTTGAAAAAAGAAACAAAAATTTTAAATTTTGCACCTTGTAATAGAAATGGTAGCTTTGGGTGTGTTTTTAAAAAAAAAAAAAAAAGAGGCAGGAAATTACCCTGCAACAAGGTCAGTCCCACCTTGGACATCAAGTCATCCAGCTAAGTCCAACTGCTCAATAAGTCCCCATCCATCACCTCTCCATTCCAGTTACATCATTACAAGAAGACTTGCTTCCTCAAATAAAACATTTAAATTTAATTACAGACAGCACGGAAATAGAGGACAAGAAGTTACAATAATAAGAAACCCTATTTCCACCCCTAATTCCCAGCCCGCATCCAATCCCAACCCCTCCACCTGTCATGATGACCTGGCACCCTCGCTTTTCCTGCCTTCCTGCCTGCCCTTTCCGGCATCCTTCCTCTGAAGCCCCACACCACACCACAGCGTCGTCGCAGTCCCGCAAAAATCAATCATTCGCTGCAACAGAAGATGCACGACTTTTCGGCACCATCGATCGCACACCACTTGTGCAGCAACCCCACGTCGAAATTTTCGAAAAAATTCTGGGGACGCAGCTCGTTTTCGGCAGATTTTCCGACTACTGTGCGTTTGTCGCGTCGAGATTTGGATCTAGGGTCGCCGCGGTTGGGGTTTCGGCGCTTGAATTTGAGCTTCGGAGAGTTGGATTCGAGCTTCAAGAAGTGAGATTGCGCTTCAGGAAGTGAGATTCGCTTTTGAATTGAGAGTTCATGTTGGGTTGAGAGTTCGTTCTGTAGAAATTTGAGATTGTGACGATGAGGGGGTAGGGATTTGGAAATCGATGGGTGCTTCGAGGTGGTGTGTTTCTGGAGTGTATGGCGAGAGTGGTGTTCCGCAGGGGGCTTGTGAGCGTGCTCGTGTGAGGAGGAGATTATTCAGAAGCTCCGGGTGATTTTGAATTTGCGTCATGGCCGGGGAGTACCAATTAGCCAAACTGGCTGCTGCGGCCGACATTGAAGAAGACTCCTCGTCGTTGCCGTTGTCGCCATCTTCTTCTTCTTTGGCGAATGGTCATCATCAGAAACAGAGTCCGTCTGATTTCGATGAGAGGCTTCCTTCCCCCGCCGATCTTCCCCGCCAGTTAGGGTTATGGAAGCTGGCGCTCTCGTCTATAGTAGCAGCTGGTGTCCAATTCGGCTGGGCGCTCCAGCTCTCGCTTCTCACTCCTTACATTCAAATGCTCGGCATCGAGCACGCGTTTTCGTCCTTCATCTGGCTGTGCGGTCCCATCACGGGACTCGTGGTGCAGCCCTGCATCGGCATGTGGAGCGACCAATGCACGTCCAAGTACGGGCGTCGCCGTCCCTTCATCGCCACGGGCGTGGCGATGATCATGCTCTCCGTGATGGTGATCGGCTACGCAGCTGACATCGGCTCCCTCCTCGGAGACTCCCACGAAGATTGCTCTGTCTTCAAAGGTGTCCGCCCAAGAGCGGCGTTTGTCTTCATCTTAGGGTTCTGGCTGCTGGACCTCGCGAACAACACCGTGCAAGGCCCCGCGCGGGCGTTGCTGGCCGATCTCGCAGGGTCAGATCAAAGAGTTGCAGCGAACGCCATCTTCTGTCTCTGGATGGCGCTCGGGAACATTCTTGGATTCTCCGCCGGTGCGTACGGGGGCTGGTACAAGCTCTTTCCATTCCTCACCAGCAAAGCTTGTTGCGCCCCTTGCGCCAATCTCAAAGCCGCCTTCCTTCTCGCCATTCTCTTTCTCGCCGTCTGTACTGTCATCACTATGGTCGCAGCGCAGGAAATTCCCATTGAGCTCGTAGTCAAGGAACAGCAATTGACAGATTTTGGAAGGAGAGAAGAGCAGGAGGCTCACACTAAACCTCACGATGACTCTGCGCCTCTATTACAAAAGCAACAGAGCAATGGCAAGCTGCATGATTTGGCATTGGTTTCGGTGGATGTGGATCATGCCAATGGACACCATGCTCAGGAAGAAACTATCCTCCATGTTGTACCCCACCCGGATCCCCAAGCTCCACCCATTGATACAGGTTTAGGCTCGACGGTGGTAAACCTCCTTCTCGGTGTGCGAAAGCTTCCTGGATCCATGAAGTTTGTCCTTGTAGTGATGGCACTCTGTTGGTTGTCGTGGTTCCCTTTCTTTTTATTCGACACTGATTGGATGGGCCGGGAGGTTTTCAACGGTGACCCTACCGGCACTCCTGATCAAATTGCGGCATATGGACGTGGTGTGCAGGAGGGTGCATTTGGGCTCCTTTTAAACTCAGTAGTGTTAGGGATTAGCTCCTTGTTCATTGATTTCCTTTCCCAGAAACTCGGGTCGAAGAACCTCTGGGCAATCGGGAACTTCATAGTGTTTTTAGCGATGGCGTGCACGGGACTCATCACGTTTGCATCTGTAGGCAGTCACAGGACTGGGACCAGAGTAGCTGCTGTGGCGTTGTTTACAGTGCTTGGTTTTCCTTTGGCTATTACATATAGTGTCCCATATTCAGTGACTGCGGAGCTGACGGCGGATTCTGGGGGAGGACAAGGGCTGGCGATGGGGATACTTAATCTTGCGGTTGTGGTTCCCCAAACGATTGTCGCATTGGGAGCAGGACCTTGGGATGCGTTGTTTGGCGGTGGGAACGAGCCTGCGTTTGGATTCGCTTCGGCGGCGGCGTTAGCAGCCGGGGTAATTGCGCTCTGGAAGTTGCCGAGATTGGCCAGGCATGGGTATCGACCTGCAGCCATCATGCATGGCCCGCATTAAGTTATGACTAGTGTTCTTTTTCTTCTTAATTTTAGCAGCATTTTTGTACCATTTTTGTGTAATAAATTAATGCTCGCAGGTGAAGGAGTCCAGTGCAAGCAATCAATGCTTCTTGAGCACTGGGAACTTAGTCTGCTTTCAGTTCCTCGCTTGGGGGTGTTGCTTGTGTGACTGCTCTCATTTTGACGCCTAGATTTCAATTCCCCGCCCCCCCCCCCCATCCAATTAGCACCTGTGGTGATCGTTTTATTCTCGGTAGACTTCCTGGGAGATTAGACTGGGGAAGCTGGTGATTTGTGCAGAAATACGTGAACCGCGTAAAGTGTCTTTGGGTCTTGAGACTAAATACTAATGTGTTGCGAGTGCAGTGCAGACTGAGATGTCCCAATTAACGTATTAATGACTCGTATTATCTATTAGTGCATGAAGGTACAGTATACTATTTGTGTCACTTTGAGCGTTGTTAACGGCTGTAGGAGTGTGCTTTCAGTGGGAGATCAGTGTTGAGATCACTTTACGAGGGCCAAATCTGTTGAAATCAAATCGTTTTTATCACTATGTACGAATCTCTTATGCAATTTTTCAATTTTTCAAAGTGGGAGGTTGTTAACCACTAGTGGAGAGATGGTAGACAACCCCAGTTTCACTTAAATGGACAGTGGCCATAGAGAAAGCCAACCGAGTGTTGATCGGAAGAGATGAGTATTCTGTTGGTATAAGGGTTCAGTCAATACGAGACATCGTTGGGGACCTGATCCAAGTCTGCGAATTCTTTTCTGTGTTGCAACTTGGACGGCTTGTCACAGTCATACTCACAGGATGTACGCTAGTTAGGGTTGACTCATAAGAGAGATGTCAGCTGGTAATTGAGTTCTTGCCATCACATTGTAAGTGATTGCAGAATGCAAAGGGCGTGTGTGACTTTGATGTGCAATGATCAAGCAACTTGCTGAAGGACTTGAAGCAAAGAGGTTCCTTTGGATGTTGAAAACGACCCCAGAAGGGAAGCAGAGAATGGGACTTTCAACAAATTCGACAGAGTCTGCAGGCAGATGTTTGTACTGTACTGTTCCTGCCTGAGGTGGAGGATTCACCATTAACTATGCGTGAAATTGTCCAAATATTAAGTATTTTCTATGTTTTTTTGTTGGATCTTGGTGGGAGTCTAATGTACTGTACTGTACAGTCGGTTACTGAAAGCTTACAAACTGCATTTTTATCCATTAAAAGATTTATAGATAATATAGAATAAAAATAGGCTCTTTTCATAAAAATAGAATATGCATAATTTTCACTCAATTCTTGCCCAATCCCATCAAGCATACCAAAGTTTGCTTCCAAAAAAGCAAAATTCCATTTTGGGTGAATTTCTGAAGTCAATTTTTGTGGTTTTACATAACATTTTATTGAAAGCAATTGTTGATGAATTTTCTTAATTTGATTGCATGGATACGTAGGGAGCATATATATATATATATATATATATATAAATACCCCCTTAAGTAATAAAATATGATCAATGAAGAGTTCAATGAAAAATGTCGTATGACCAAACTTTGATTTTGGCACTTGATTCTCACACTACAACTAATTTTATACATTTCAACATGATGGTATAATTACTTTGTCAAAATCTAGTTAAAATATAAAGGTATCTATTTCACAAAGTTTGGGCATATTCTTCCTCACATTAAACTCTTCATTGATCATATTCTTGTTACTTAAGGGGGTGTTTTTTAATATGAAAGATGTGCGTATAGATGTTCCCTATGTATCCATGCAATTGAATTAAAAAAGTTCACCACCAATTGTTTTCAATACAATATTATGTAAAACTATAAAAATTGACTTAAAAAATTTACCAAGAATGGAATTTTATTTTTTTAGGACTGAAATTTGGCATGCTTGATTGGGATTGCAAAAGGATGCAATGATAATTATGCTTACCCCAAAAAATACCAATTATAATCTACATTGTACAAAAAAAATTGAATGACTCCAAAAGGCAATTTGTAAGCTTTCAAGTATTCAACTCTATAGTTGGGTACTAAAGGCTTACAAATTGCCTTTTGGAGCCATTCAATTTTTTTTTAACAATGTGGATTATAATTGGCATTTTTTGGTAAGCATAATTACCATTGCATCCTTACTCAATCCCAATCAAGTATAAGGTAAACCAACCCATTGTGGTTAGAATGAGGAGTTTGACATCATTTTGATATTGAAATTTTTTAATTTTTTTTCCCACATTAGTAAAAGTGCGAGAAATAGCAAGTGCAATTGAAATTATATTTTTTTTTGACAAAGTATGAATTTGCTAGGAATTTTTGAAGTGTTCAGCCTAAAAGAGTCTGTAGACTACTTCATAACCAACAAAATCTAAATCTATAATGCTCATCTTACTACCTAATGCAATCACAATATTTTCTATCAAGGAAGGTCTAAAAAGTCAATTTTTACAATGAATTTCACATTTCACATTGAAAAATTAGAAGTTCCTAATGAGGTCACTATTCTCTCTATTACTGTCATGTAAGACATGCATTGTGGCTCACATCTCACATACTGAAAAAAAATACAATGGGTCATTTCCTAGGTGACTACAATGGGTCATTTGATCGCAATGGATTGCTTTACCTTATCCAAATTTCAATTTCATAAAAACAAAATTCCATTTTTGGTGAATTTTTAAAGTCAATTTTTGTGGTTTTACATAATATTTTGTTGAATACAATTAGTGATGAATTTCTTTAAATTCAATTGCATGGGCATGTAGGTAACGTCTATATGCACATCTTTCATATTAAAAAACACCCCCTTAAGTAACAAATTATGATCAATGAAGAATTCAAATGAAAAGTGTCACATGACCAAATTTTGTAAAATGGATATCTCTTATGGTAATTAGATTTTTCTATTTGCTCCTCATATGGTAATTAATTTTGTACATTTGAGAATGATGGTACAATTACTTTGCCAAAATCAAGTTAAAATATAGAGATATTCATTTCTTCAAAGTTTGGTCATGTGACACTTTTTATTGAACTCTTCATTGATGTGTGTATAGATGTGTGTATAGATGTTCTCTACGTATCCATGCAATTGAATTAAAAAATTCATCACCAATTATATTCAATAAAATATTATGTAAAACCATGAAAATTGACTTTAAAAGTTCATCAAAAATAGAATTTTGATTTTTTGAAATTCAAAATTTGGTATTCTTAATTGAGATTGGATAAGAATTTAGTGATAATTATGCAAGAAAAAAATAATCAATTTTATTCTATATTACATACAAATCTTTGAATGGCTCTAAAAGGCAATTTGTGAGCTTTCAATACTTGACTATACAATTTATGCAAGAATATGTAGGTTGGTTTTAGGAATTGGTCACAAATAGGTGCAGTTGTAGTGACTTACTAGATTGAGTTTAAGTTTGTGACATTTGAATTCAAAAACTCTCATCACAAGAATGACTAAAGAAATTGTGAAGAATGTGAACATGGAAGTTGTATGTGAGGTATTGTACTCTTCTACCAAATTTTGAAGCAAAATGTAATCATATTTTGAAAATTTATGAAACTCAAAGTTTCCAATCCTTGAGAATCACTTTTAAACCTTTTATAAAATAAATTTCAAGGATTGCCTTTCCAATACTACAATGTTTATCTATAATCCTTGGTGTGTCTTTTTGGTTCTCTTTGAGAGGCACATGCCCCTAAAAGCCCCATGCTATTTCTATCAAAAACCACTTAAAACTCCCCTTCTGCTATGTTTGTTCAAGAAAATAATTTTTTAGAATATAATCATAGGATCTTGTACTTTACTTATCTGAGATTTTGTGGTAAAAATTTCATGAAGTTTGATCATATAGATTGAGAGATATTAGCATTAAATTTTTTTTTTTTAACACTAGCCTGCAATTTCAGATGATTGACCACCATTTGTGAAAAAAAAATTCATTATAGACTTTGAATTAAAAAAAATTTGTGTTGAATAATTGAATTGGAAGTTTAGGAAAAAATTCAAAAAAAATATAGTTGATTTTTATTCTTTAAAAAATTGTTAAGTAGAAGTAGGTACAAAATTGAAAGAAAATCCAAGTTATTAATAGCTATAGGATGGGATTGAAATACAATAATCCCGATGGTGAGATTGTTCTAGCAAGCAAACTTAATTTTGTCAAATAATTTTCTTAAATTGTAAAAATTGCATTAAAAAATGAATCCTATAAGTTATTTTTTCAAAGATATACTCAGATTGCCCTCAAAATAAGATTTTTCTTAACTTTCACATCACTAATTCAAATGGAATGAATCAATGCTTCACATGTAGAAAAAAATATAATCTATAGGAAGAAAAAATTTTAAAAATTTATTACAAGTTTTTGAAAATTTATTTTTCTACCCACTGAATGAAAATTTCGACTTTTGTAGTATAACTTTTGCTCCTAGGGTACCAATTAAAATAAAAACCATATTCCCACAAAACTAATAATTTTTCTATCTTTTAAAAAAGTTTTTAAAAATTTCACTAAAAATTGAATTCATAAGAATCTATCTGAAATCCATCCAGTGTCCCCGAGGGGACAATAGGCCTTTGGAGGCTAATACATTTGAATGCCTTTAGAATTGTGTCTTTGTATATGTCACATATGTTTTGTTGGTTTAGCTTAGAAACTAAGAACTCCTATAGGCTTGTAAAGTTGTGGTTAAAAATTGACTAATTTGAATGATCTTATTGTCGAACGAGCAGTGCAGGCGTAAGTATCTTTACCACTCAAAATGTGATAAGATGACACGAGTTATCATCCCAAGGAATTCTAATATGTCGTTTCAAGCTCAGGTATCTGGATTTAATAGATTTTAAGAGTTTTCTACCCAAAACAACAATCCGTCTTTACTTCTCTCCTTTCCGGATTCTACCAATATCCGGAATATAGTTCAAATCCAGTCCGTTCCGGAATCCGAAAATAAAATCAATCCATACCGGTTTTCAATGCCTCTGTTTTACCTTTAGAGGTTCCACTATTGGTTTTTAGAGGGGTAGGGACTCACTACTTATATTCCTTACACTCTCTACTTTCTCTAGAAGCAATACAAAACAACACCAGGAACATTCGTTGGCTCAAAGGTGGCTCCCTCACAGCTTTTCAGATTGGTCAGCAGGTCACATAGGGTCTCTTAGTACTACAACGATAGATCTAAATACCTAGAACTTAGAAGACTTTTGGAACTTAGTTTTTAGACTTGCTCATGTGGTTAGACCTTCCGATGGATGGAAATATTCTGCTAGTGGTTGCTGATCTCTGCACGAAATCCTCCCTAGACTTCCGGATTCACCGTTCCAACAAATTAAAGGCACTGCACATAGGTCCTCAATCACAAGCCTAAATCCCTCAACCAACTGTCCTCTTTAGCTTAGATCCAGTTGTTATAGATCTGGATTCCGTCTTCACTCGCCCCCTCTCACACCCTAACAGTCCGATGAACAAACAGAAAAACACCGTATGAGAAAAGATACCCAAGGCGAAGGCTTGATTGCTCAAATTATGTCCGGAATGTAAATACAATGGAATCAACTTAGATATCAAGAGCTGGAGCAAAACAAGCTAAGGTGGAGTGGAAGGACAACAATCCTGTCCAACCATTTAAAACACAAAAAAAACTCAATAGCCACCAAAAAAACAGGACAATGGTTCAACCGACTATTTCGGGTTAAGCGGAGAGTCGTTGGCCAGCTGTTCTTTGAAAATCGAAATCCGGGCCCAAGCTTGGAAACTCGTTCCGGAAAACTAACTAACTTAAAAACTAACTTCTTACCTACCCTTTCGTGCCTTCTTTGATTTGTCTGTACATTTTTCCATCAGCATTGATTACCTGCGGGAAGAGTACTTGATGAGAGTTGCCTTTGTTGTTGATCAGGTCTTGATCGTTGGGGCAGATTAAGCAGTCTTAGTTGATCCGGAATCTTCCTCGTCTTCGTTAGTTTCCGTCTCGTTTCTCTAAATAATCTCCTCCTCGGATTTTTCAATCTCTTGGATCTCCACGTCATCGTTTGCTGGTGAGTACTTTGCCAAGTTCACCACTGTATCGTCCTTCTTTGGAGTCGGAGCTGCGACTTCCTGGATTGTGTGTATGAAACTTTTTAGAAACTCCTGTGTCGGATTCACAATGGCTCCCATCTAGGCACCCAAATCAGAATAGACCAGAAGGGGCGGTGTTAAGAAGGTTCCCTTGTGCGCTCCCAATGGGTCAAACAAGTTCAGCTTGGTTGGACTAGGCTTTAGAATTGAGGTTTTAGCCGATCCAAGTGAAGTCTGGTGTTTACCTTCTAAAATCGACGTTTCACTTCTGGATGGTTTCCCTAGCTGATCCTTGTGCGGTGATGGTGAAGAAATGGGAGCGGGATGAGTGGAACCAGACGGTGTTGCTGCTTGCTCCTACAAACCCAGAAACATGGTGGTTAGTACCTCCAAAAATGAGGACAAGTCCAATGCCCGTTCATGCTCAATGTTTTGAAACAACGCCCGTAGCTCCCTCAAAATTACCTCCATCCGAGCTTCGAAATCTGCCAAAATCTTGAATACTTTTGATCTAGTGATGTGACCATTCGCCATCAGTCTATGGTTGAAGAGCTCCACCTTCAGCGTTGCATCTGCCGCGAACAGAATGGTGTCCTTGAGATTTCGGACAATCCAAAGAGCATCTGCTTCTCTTTGCCATGCCGTACTCAACTCCTTCTCAGCCACAATCAACTGTGCCCTCAGATTGTCGCGTTTTCTCTCCAATCTTTAGATACATTCGTTCTTTTCTAGCAAAACTTCCGGTCCGTATTGTTGCTTAATCTCCTTGACGATCTGTCTTGGTTCCACTCCTCCAAGTTCCTTACAAACTTTGACAATGGTGGATGCCATCCTGACAAATGAAGTCTTGGCAATTTGCAACCACTGTATCATGGTCTCGTACGGATTCACGTCACCGTGTTGCGCTGGAACCTGGCTAGGCTCCACCCCTTCCATTATCGGTTGCTTCCCTCGTGAGGTCGCATCCGTCAACTTCCTCTGGTGTTTGGTCGGCTCCTCTTTGGATTCCAGAACTTCTTTCTTTGGATTTGACTACGAGTGTTCGGATTCAAACTCTGCCATGAGCTCGTACTTTAGGACTTCCATTCTGGTCTGGTATACCACCACTTTTGGATTGCTCAATACGTTGTTGTAATGGTACAGATGAAATAGATAGGGGCTAATCGGGCTCAACTTGCTTTGGGATACAGTATCTGCTAACTTTGCTACCACTACTTCGATTATTTGCCCCCAATTAACTGGTCTGTCTTCTAGGAATCCGAAAAGAGTGTTGGCCATCGTGACCGTGACTCGGGTAGGCTTTTTCGAATATAAAATCGGAATCAAGAACTCTAAAACCTACCTCTGCCTATAGTCTTTGCAATCACTAATGGCGTATCCATCCTTTGGATTAGTTAGGTTCCAAAATTTTCTAAGGGCGTACTTGTCCACCTGAAAGGCAAATCCGTACCTCGACTTATTGAACCCATAAACGTCCACCCACATATCCGTGGTCTAAGTTACGGGTCGTCCTTTCATTGTCCTCTCGTATTGATTTGGAACCCCATCAGTGAGTTCTTGAATCATACTATTATTTTTGAGACTCCAGGGCCTCTGAATAAACCCTGGATAATCCATCCGGGTTAAATCCTCATCCAGATGTTTTCAGTACTCTGGATCAGTCGAAATGATTGAGATAACCATCCGGGCTACTATAATAGATTTCCGTACTCTAGTAGCCATCTCTACCCGGGTGCAATCGGCACCAACCTCACCTCTCTTTTCTATCCGGAATCCTAACTCACCACTCTTTCACTCACTAATCACGTGTGAAAACATGCGCACAAGAAAGAGGGAAAAAATGGTCTTGGCAGTGGGCTTAAGTACCCCAAGATTCACCAACATTCCCAAGGAAAAATGGGTTTCCAAATCGTTCCCATACCGTTTCCCTATTCCTCTTAGGCCGGAACCTAGAAATCTTAGATCCACAAGATCCAATTTCCGTCTTCGGTTCTGTTTAGATCCGTTATGGTATGGTTCCGGATACTGTTATTCCTAGTTTGGCACTTATTCCCTATACTTTTCCTATCCCTAAGGAAAATTTGAAAAATTCTCTACTTAATTACTCCTATCATGCACTTCTTTCTTTCTTCTTGGATTTTGTGCACTCCATATGACCCTTTTTTCAAATGTAAGCATCCTCGCGCACATCATTTGCTTCCTCTTCTAAATCCGGTTTAGGTTCATATTTCTTGACCCGGAACTTGTTTACCCTAGTGTCAATCCATAGAACCTGAAGGTCCTTCAATTGCAAGGATCCGTTTAGGAAGATAGATCTTACGGGTGAAAGTACACTAGACCCCATACACTTTTGGCAAAATTTTAGTACTTTAAAAGTACAAATTTACTAAAGAAAGTGAAAAAGAAGGTGACAAAACAAAAAAATTTAAATTCCATCACTTAGCCATTCTAGAACTAGCCAATAGAATCTAAAATCTTAGAGTTGATTTTGAAATTGCTCACTTTTTACCAACTTATCCATTCCCAACTAAAATAATACTATTTTTTTAGATCTTTGCTATAAGAATGATGTGATTGTAAATTCAACAATAAATCCTAATAGAAGATCTATTGATGTCTATTCTGGAGAAAGGAAATCAAAATTGAAGTTTCCTAAGACCAAAATTTTTGTACTTTTTCACATGATTGTAGTACAAAATTGACTGTGACTTCTTATAAATAATTCACAAAAGTACAAATTTAACACACTCAAAGAAGTTTTTCAACAAATCTTGTAATGCACATGCAAACTAGACATATCTAGCATCTAGAAAAATAAAACAAAAGTTGTAAAAACAACCTTTAAGTATGAATAACACCTTGTAGAAAACCACGTTCTTTGAGAAAATTGAATTGTGACATGAAAAGTACAAGGGTCTAGTGTACACTTACCCTTACCCTATACGGTCCCATCCATCTGGTGTATAACTTATCTGATAGCGGCTGTCATATAACAAGACCAATCCACCTACCTTGATTCCATAGTCTACCGAAAGTTTCTTGTCATGATCTGTCTTTCTCCTTGCTTGTACTTCTTTTGTTTGAGCCAAGGCCACTTCTCATGCTTCTTCCAAGTCTTTGATCGCCATGGGTCGGATTTCCAGATTAGTATTCCGAATTGCAGTTTGTGATGCCATAACTTGGTGAGTCTCCACCTCCAGTTCAATCCCATAAGTAGCTGTCTGCCTAAACACTAGGAAGAAAGGACTTCTTCCGGTCATAGTCTTTTCCGAGGTGTTGTAAGCATGGACAACTAACGGAAGTTTCAAATTCCAATCCATCTTATATTCAGAAACTATTTTGTTGAGGGCGCTCTCTATAATACCATTGGCCCATTCTGTCAATTCGTTGGTTCTTGGATTGTAAGGTGTGTTTTTCCAGTACTTGATCAAATACTTTGAAGTAATGTCCTGAATGATGTCGTTGAGAAAGTGCAATCCTCTATCACTGACCAATTCCAACGGATGTCCAAACTTCATCATGATCTCCATAAATAGGAAAGAAGTAGCTGTCCGAGCGGAATTATTTCAAGTTGGATGTACTTCGACCCATTTGATAGCATAATCCGTAGCAAGGATTATGTATCATTTTCTTCTAGTGCTCATTGGAATGATGGGGCTAACAAAGTCAATCCCCCATTTCTCAAATGGTGCTAGTAGAATAATAGGAGTAAGCGACCAATGGTTCCGGAAGGAAGGGGCTCCTATTTGTTGACATTGGTCACAACTACCTACGTACGTTTTGACATCACATACCAGATAGGGCCACCAATATCTGGCTGTATGAATCCAATTTATTGTAGTAGTAGCTGCGAAGTGACCTCCAGACGGTTCAGAATGCAAGGCTCTCATGACCTTCTTTCGATCCTTAGCCTCCAAGCATCGCCTAAGTTGATCATCCGCCCCCATCTTGAACAAGGTTCCCTTAATCAATGAGTAAGAAGCTACCTTCTACTAGAAGACACTCTTCTCTTCCTGGTTCAGTCCTTCCGGATATCTTTGTTCAGTGAAGTAGGTAATGATATCCTGATATTCTGAATTGTCTTCTTCATTGAGGTGGAAGACCATTTCTTCCTTTCCTTCCGAAAACTCATCCAAAAATTCGGTTGAAATATCTTCCAGTGCAATTTGCCCTCGATGCCTTGACAAGAATTTTCTAGATTTGACTACTACCTCATAGTTGAACTCCTGCAACAGTAGTATCCATCTTGCTATCTTCCTGGATAGATCCGGTTTATTAACCAAGTACTTCATGGAGTCGTGATATAAAAAACGATCCGGTATCCCAGAAGATAATGCCGGAACTTCTTACAAGTATAAACCATTGCCAATGCTTTTCGCTCAATGGTTGTATACTTTCTTTCAGCAAGACTCATTTGCCTATTGGAATAGTATAACGAACACTCCCTTTGTTCCTCATCATATTGCCAAAGGATGGCTCCTAGATACCATCTGTGTCACGCCCCTATCTACTTTGGGTGCCCAAATGAACTTTAGTGCGCAAGGGGGGACCTTGGGAGTGACTTCCCAAGCCTTGCAATAGACTAGGTAGGGAGAATGAAGAGACTTCCGATCAAACAGGGCGCAATAGTGCCTTGGTTTTGAAGTGTACATGAGAGTGCTACACATGCTTGGAAAGCTCTTGACAATATTCTTCTAATGGCGCAAAGAACGCGCAATTTGGAGTTGTGAGCGAAAAGTTATGGCCGCTCAAAGTTGACTGGGTCCCGGTGGCGCCAAGACACTTGAGAGCGAGGTGTGAGGGGTTCCCAATGAATCCCACAACAAAGTATGGCATGTGGCATATCATTGGAAAGCTATGAACACAAGGAACTTAGAATGACAAGAATTACGAGGTTCTAAGACATGAGTCAAAAGTTATGGCCAAAAGAAGAGCCGTGGTGAAGGCGTGACGCCTCCCTCGGTGCATCCGAATCTTTAGAGGGCCATAACTTTGCGAGAACTTGTCCAAATGGGACGAGTGAGTAGTCCATCGGCATCTACTCGTTACTTAGATGTCTAAAATGAGCTCGCATGTTGGATTTGGAGCTCTAAGCGCAAAGTTACGCTGGTTGGAAGTTCGGGAGTTCAAACGGTGACGTAACTTAGCGATTTGGGTTGGAAGTGGGTGGTCTTCCACAACCCAAGGTTATCGAAGGACTTCCTTCGACCTAGGACGGGGGGGTCTGCCGAATACCACAAAGAGTACTATGGGAGGGGTTGGTCTCCCTCCTCCCTTCCTCTTGAAGCCTTGGTGAGTCCCGGTGACTCATGGTTGGTGGTGGTGACTTCACCACCACTTCAAGGCACCATGGGACACTTGTGTGTGTCCCATGGCATTGGTTGGGTGGAGTCTCGCTCCTTGCTAGGCCTCCTTGGATGTGTCCCGAGTTGTGAGCGCCGGTTACCTCTAGTGGATGAGTAGCAAATGCAAAAAGGGCTAGAATGAAGTGGGGTGACACTCAAGGGCGGTTAGGACCATGGTGAGTAGTGCCACCATGGGTCCTTGCACATTAAGGTGGAAGTGCCGCCCCATGTTACTAAGTGACATGCCCGGTGTCACGATGGGAGTGTGTGCTAGTAGTCCCGGTAACTGGGACTTAGCAAACTAAGTTGGAAATGGGGACTAACACTGTGGGTGCTTGGCATGTGCAGTGTTAGGCAGTTGATGACCAAGTGACGCTGTAAGTGGACTGGGGTGAACCTAGTGAGCTGCTGAAAGCTGTTAGGTGTCATTTGGGTCGCGACATTTGATATCAGAGTAGGGCTACGTTGGTGTGCAGTGAGTCTTGGAGCCATGGTGAGAGTCAAGACAGGTGAAGCTAAAGCTTCAAGACAAGGGCGCCAAACACGTAGTCAAGGTTTAGAGGCTAATGAACCTTCCTTAGAGGAAACTCAAGGAGGGGATTCTTTTTATTTGAAGCAAATGGGACAAGAATTGACTCCCATTGAGGAAGAGAATGTGGAAACTAGTGCCAAGGAAGGTGACACCGCCACTAGTCCCGGGAACCCCCAGCGTAATCGCAAACGGAAAGGGAGTGATCTCATGTTTGAAGAACTTGTCAAAACACTTCAAGTGATGCAAGGTGAAATCAAAGAGCTAAAGGAGAAGGGTTCTACCTCTTCTTCTCACAAATTGTGCAAAACTAACATGCCATCTTCTTTCACAGGCATTGGCAAGGTCCACAAAGTAAAGGACTTTTTGGTAGAATTGGAGTTGTACTTTGAAGCTCAAAGAGCACCTGAAGAAGACAAGATCACTATTGCGGTGACATTTCTCAAGGATCATGCTTTGCTTTGGTGGACTCACTTTCGTGGGGAAAGTCCTGAGGTAGTGGACAATTTGACTTGGTCTGATTTCAAGGAACGCATTAGCGACCGCTTCACTTCAGAATACCAAGACTTTCGTGATGGAGTGGCACTTATAAGACTCAAGCAAACAGGGAGTCTTAGGGGGTATGTGCGGGAGTTTAATGCACACTTGAATGTGCTTCCAAGGCTAGATGAGCTAGCCAAGAAAATCATTTTCTTCAATGGGTTGCAAAGTTGGGCAAAACGTGCATTGTTTAGAATGCCCCAACTTCCAGAGACTTGTGCGGAGTTGTTGAAGCTGGCTGAAAGAATTGGTGATGATGAGGGCCAAAACAAGAAGGCTAAAGATGGGCCTTCAACAGGTGAGTCAAGCAAACACTCCAAGCGTAAGTTGAGGCGTCATGTTTGGATGAAAAGCAAGCATGGTGGGGATGGAGCCAAGTCAAGTGGGCCAAAAGAAGGACAAGCTAAGGGCATTGATAAAGGGGGTGACAAAACCAAAAGGGATGTGAGCCAAATGACTTGTTACAATTGATGATCCGTTTAGGAAGATAGATCTTACCCTATATGGTCCCATCCATCTGGTGTGTAACGAATACTCCCTTTGTTCCTCATCATATTACTAAAGGATGGCTCCTAGATACCATCTGGAAGCATCCAAGGTGACATGGAACTTCTTTGTCCAATCTAGGGTAGACAAGATAGGGTTTTTTTACCAAATCCATTTTCAATGCCTCAAAAGCCTCTTGCCTTTCCAGACTCCATTCAAATTTTGTATCCTTCTTTAGCAATTCCGTTAACGGAGTTGCTTTTTGGATGTATCCCTTGATGAAATGTCAATAATATCCTACGCATCCTAGGAATCCCCGGATCTCCCATACGCAAGTCAGAGAGGCTAGGGCAAGCATGGCCTTTATCTTGTCCATACCTATTTGTAGTCCTTTCCGACTCACACTGTGACCTAACAGAATGCTGGATTCCATTCCAAAAAAACACTTTCTCGGATGTAGTTTGAGGTTTCTCTCCCTACACCTTTGGAAAGTTTTTTGCAAATACTCGAAATGGAACAACTGGGAACTCAACACAACGAAGTCATCGATGAATACCTCTAGAAAATGTCGTAAGAAATCTTGGAAGATATCCATCATGAGTCATTGGAATGTTCCCGGAACGTTGCATAATCCAAATGGCATCTGAATAAAGGCAAACGTTCCCCATTTTGTTGTAAAAGTAATCTTCAATTGATCTCGTAGTCGGATGAACATTTGATTGTATCTTGAAAATCTGTCCAGGAAACTATAGCACTTGATTTCAGAAACATGGGCCAAGATGATATTTGTAAATGGAAAGGGAAAGTAATCTTTCCTTGTTGCCGCGTTCAATTTCCGAAAATCCTGACAGACCTAGACCCGTATCTTACCCTATGGTCCTACTTTCTTCAGAACTACAACAATGGATGAAATCCATTCCAAATTGTGAATGGGATAGATAAATCCGGCCTCCAATAGGGCGTCAATTTCCTCTTTGACCATTAGGGAGTACCTTGGGTTGAGTCGATACTATTGCTGTCGGATCAAAGTGACTCCTTCCATCAGATCAATCCGATGCTCTTCTAACTCAGCTAGGATCCCGCTTAGGTTTGACGGCACACAAACAAAGACGTCCATGTATTCTCCTAATAGTTCTTCATACTGGTGGAGTCATAGAGATGCCTAGAGAGAAAAAATTTCGAGAAGCAAGCTCTACTTTCACTAGTAGAAAATTTAGTTTTTCTGTTGTTTTGGTCGCGTTGATCCGGTCAAAATCTGACAAAAATTTGTTAAAATCAACAAATTTCTATCAGATTTTGACCGGATCAACGCGACCAAAACAACAGAAAAACTAAATTTTCTAGTAGTGTTTCTCGTATTCCAAAGGTCTTACAATGTTCTTGATCCTTTTGGGTTCCATTTCTTCCTCCTCTTACCGGATCTCACTCCAACCAATCTCTGGATCTTGGTTGCTCAGATTACCAACCGGAAGATGTCCTTTCATAATCTGTTGTTTAATCCAATTGAAAGAAAGTGGTATATCCACTTCTCCCATGGATCAATCTTCTAATAGATTACCCAATGTGTTGACTGTGGATTCTTTCGTTGTGACTTCCACAATAGATTCTGGAAATTCAAAGTCTGTTTCTAATACGGATGTGAAGTAGCTCAGAATGGAATTTGAGTCTTCCGGATCAGACCAGTTTGTGGTGTATCCGTTTGACTCACTAGTTTCTTCCTGATGATCTACATGCTTCCAAGGAATTCGAATAGATGGTTTCCCTACTACGAATTCCTTAGTTCCCCAATCTATTAGAATTTTGGCCGTATACAACCAAAGTCTTCCTAGGAGCATCAGAAAAGGTCTTTCCTTGCTTACTCGGATGACCACATAATTCAAAAGATAAGTCTCTTTACCGATCCAAGTAGGAATTTTTAAAAATCTTCCTACCGAATATACTCAGGATTGATCCGCCATTTGCAAGACTTGGTCAGTGGCTTGAAAGGAAGTGTAACCAAGATCAAATGCTGTATCTTCTAAGGTTGACTCCAGAACCACCATCCACCGGAACTCTTGGTACGATGCATTTTTCTACCTCGACTTTCAACTCAAGTGCTCCGTAATCTTCAAACTGAGAGAAATTGATAGCGACCAAGGTAACATTGGTCTATTGATCTTTAATGTCTTGTACAATATCATATTCATCAATCCTAGGCGTCGGATTGATCAAAACTAGAACGTCATCAAAAGTGACCTTCCTTTGGATAGGTTCCGAAATTACCATGGAATCATCTAAATTTCTTCTAACTTCCTAACTAACGTCAATGGGGACACCGGATTTCTAGCAACAACTTTGAATCTTCCCCTATCTCCCCGCTCTCTACTTCTATGTCTATCTACCCGGTTTTTGGTGGAACTTTGGGTTACTATTTGATGCACAGATTCCACTTGCTTATCTGAAAGTTCTACCCTTGGTTGTCATTTTTTCAAGTTCTGAATTTCAGCAGTAGAGCTGTAATTGAATCCGGTTTGATCCCGAGGTGGGACTTTTACTTGTTTGTAAATAGTGCAAATCTGCTGTGGTTTTAGGCACTCACTAATTCCATGTCCATATTCTTGACAATTTTGGCAAGGTAGTACTAATGGTGCTCCTTGTCTGTGTCCCCTATGAGGACAAAGATTGGCATAATGCTACGGACTCCCTCCTACAGAACAACATCCTAGTGGAAATCTAGAAGGTACGTAATTACCTTGGCTAGGGGTAGCTCTGACGGGTTGTTGAATCATGTTCGTCCAGATCAACTGTTGAGGCGCTTTCCCTCGTCCGTATCCGGTTTGGATTTGAAACACCGGATTGACTTGATCTTCGTAATCTTCCTCATCCGGAAGTGTATAATACACTTCCTCTTCATCCACAAAGTGGATCTGTTTTTGTGGCCCACTACTAGAAAATTTAGTTTTTTTGTTGTTTTGGTCGTGTTGATCCGGTCAAAATCTGACATAAATTTGTTAAAATCAACAGATTTTTGTCAGATTTTGACCAAATCAACACAACCAAAACAACAAAAAAACTAAATTTTCTAGTAGTGGCCCTTGATTACATTTGCTTGCAAAATGACCTGGTCTCCCACATCTCGAGCACCAAACATTTGCTTTGGTTGTTGACACGATTTGTCTCGGCTTCCGGTTGTCCACCAAGTTGACCTTAATTGCTTCCGAAGATTTTTAGATGTTCTTTAGGAACTTCTTGGAATCCTCCTCCTCCACCTTCACTTTGATTGTTCTCTTGTTAGCTTTCTCACTCTTGCCTCGCGACAGTCATTTGTTACTGGAAGCTTCCGATTCTCCATTAAAACTTTTCATCGCAGTGGTGGAGGTGTCGGTTCCGATTTCAGAACTGGAAGTTTCGAAATCTGAAAACTTCTGTCTTCGTCTCTCTTTATTCTTATGCATCTTACTTTGTCTCTTCTCCATCTTCTCTGTCTTCTTGATGGATTTTTTTAGGAACTGCGTTGAATTTTCATAATTTTGAGCCGTCTCCATGGCTTCTTGTAACGTGGCGGGTCGGATTTGACGGATTTGGAATTCCATTTCCTCCAAAAATTCTGCCACATAGCATTCCATTTGTATACTTGGAGCTATCTCCGTAGTTAGTTTCTGGATCAAGGCTTTTACCCTTTGTTCATACTTTTGTACTAACTCATTAATATGCATACTAATTTTGCTAAGCCTCCCTAAAGTTCTAGCTTCTTCGCCAACTTCCTAGAAAGTCTTGAGGAATTGATTTGTGAGTAGGTTCCAATTCTTTCGGGTACCATCTGGAACGTCCTGATATCATTTCAACACTTCTCCTTTCAATAGCCCCTAAAAAATCCGTTGCTTGGAGGCTGGGTCCTCCTAATTTGCTATTGTAGTGGCCTCGAATTCTTCCAACCAATCATCTATGTCTTTACTACCATCCCCTCTGAATCTACTATATTTGAGGCGTGTGGTAGTTACCATTGTATCTGCTTCGTCAAAGGATTGCTCCCCTACAGAAAATAGCACGATTGTTTCAGACAAAAGTCCATTTGAAAATCACATCCAAAAACCAGACGTCCAAACGTGTGGATGTCTAGTTTCAAAGGACGCTCTCAACGTGAACAGACGGTATCTAATCGGCGTCTAGTGGTTAGGAGAGTAGGCGGACGGCATAGACGGGTCATTGGCACGGTCACGTGGATGATAAGGACAAGTGGACGGGATGGGGCGGACAGCGTGGACAGCACGAACAGGCGGACGGCCCCTTTCAAGCGACAAAAAACTTTTTTTTGGCATTTGCGACTTCATTTCTAGGATTTTGGGGGCATTTAATATACCGTTGGAAAGCTCTTGCAAATACCTTTCCAATGGTATATTACACGCCCCCAAACACCAAAAATTCAAGACGCAAATGGCAAACAAAGTTTCGGATTATTGAATGTGCAAACAGGCAAGCGGACAGGCCGACCGCCATTGCGGACGGGTGGACAGGCAAATGGTAGCTCATAATGGTCGCCTATATAGCATTCAAGGTATCCACCTAACTATCCACTTGAGAACTCCTCATTAATTAAAACATTGGATTCTGAAAGGTATAAATGTCTTTTTAAAGACTTCTTTTCAATGTTGCAAATATAGATGGTAGCATTCATGTATAAAAATGAAATGCAAATTATATTTGAACACATTGAAATCCTAAACCCTAAACCCTAAACCCTACATTTAATATGAAGTTACTAAAAAATTGATGGGATGTGCGGAATATGTTTAAACTTCAAATTCCTTTAAATGTGAATATGAAACTATAATACTTATTTAGGCCACACTGAGTTATTTATTTGGGTTTTAAATGTGATAAGGGTTGTTTTTCTTCAATTGTTATGTGACAATTCTAAAAATGTAAAACGTGCAATTATAACCTAGAGTGTTTTTTATGTTTGTTAAAAAATGCATTGATAGTTTGAATTACTAAAGTATGCTTAATATAAACAATTGTATTTTTTTGTTATTCTATCATAGGAATATATAGGATTCTATTCAAAACATTGTAATTTTTTCATTTGTACTTAATTTAAGTACCACCTAGTATTGCACAAGTTTTAATATGTATTATTGTCATCACACACATATGTGATATCTAAATAAAATTTTATGCAAGAAAGTAGGCTTAAAGTTAGAAGAGAATGTTTTTTCTTGAAGCCACCTTAATATAGCTAACAAAGTTTGACCCCTCTTAGAATTTTATTTGAGGATTTAAAAAAAAAAATTTAGTCCTTATTTTATTAGATACATACATGTCAAATTTCAAAAGTTGATGAGTATTTTTGCAAAAGATGCTCAAATTGTCCTAGGTGCCAACAAAGTTTAGGGTAGCATAAATTTTGATTTGGGCTCCCAATGTAAAAAAATTATATTCTTATTAAGGAAGTACATGTTCATTCTTTGTGTCAAAATTTCATGAACATCCAATCAAAATTGACTTTATAGGAACCTATCTAGATTTTCAATTGTTAGTTCAATGAACAATTGACCTTTAGGACTTAAAAATTGCCATTTGGTCAATGACACTTAAATTGAATTGATTGTAATTGATTTTTTAGTGTATTTTCTATACATGTAGATAGTAGAAAGAAGGCAAAATTTATGAAGAAAGGCAGGGTCAGACAAAAAAAAATGGATACTTAAATTTCTTATGTAAGATAGCCCCACTAAAAAACCCACATGAATGAATTTACAAACACTATAGAGTATTTGAATAATGCCCCTTTTAGCTTTTAAGGTAAAAATATAGTCATCTTAAATGAAATAATGAAGGTAAATAGCCCCACATTAAATACCCTGTTAATTGAGGTGTACACCTTAAATGACAAAGAATAATATCCTTGAGCAAGAGACACATCCCATAGCAAAGCAAATGTCCAACCTTGAGTAAGTTAAATAGTATAAACTTCCAATGAATGATTTGTAGGTAATTGGTTCTATTGAGGTTGTGTCCATATCTTTGTGTAATTGTGTGTTGGAGTCAATTGATAGCTTTGTTGGATTATAGTTTTGTAATTGGATTTTTCTAAGTAGTTTTGTGAAGTAGTCATTTTGTTCAATATAGATGCCATTTGAATTTCTTTGAATCTTTGCACCCAAGTAGTTGTTGGTGTGCCCTACATCAATCATTTCAAATTTGTCTTAGAGTTTTAGTTTTACAATCTATTCATAATTATCTAATGACATTAACAAGTCATTGATATAAATGAGCAAATTAGTCATTTTTTCATTTTGTTTTGAATGATAGAGGTTTGAGAGACTTTCATTGCATATAAGTCTCTAGTTTAGCAGTCAAGTGTTGATTATGTTGTACCAAGCTTCGGAACTTGTTTTAATCCACATAGAGCTTTTTCAATTTTGTATACTTTTGTAATATCATATTATCATTGGCGCTAGGAAATCCATTTTGGATTTCTATAAGTACTTCCTCAATAATTGTCATAGCGTTCATTTGTAATAATGCCCAATTGCATTGGGCAAGTAGTGCCAATATTAGAAGGATGATTGACCATCATACAATTGGCACAAAAATATCTTGATAATCAATTCCCTCTTATTGTTGGAATTTTGTTGCTATTATCTTGGCTTTTAGTTTTTTGATTCCACCATTCATATTCTTCTTGGTCTTGAATATCCACTTTGTAGTAATAGGTGTTTGCTAGTTGGTCAATCGACAACTTGCTATATTTGATTCTTTAATATAGAATTGATTTCACTTTGAATGACACTCTTCCAGCTTTTCTGTCTAATTGTGGTGTAAAAATCAAGTGATTCAACTTTTAATTTGGAAACAAGTGTCCAAATATCTTATAACTTTATAGAAAGAATCTTGTTGCGGGTGGGATAGCATCTAATAGGTGGTCCAACGTTTGGATCTCTAAGTATGAGTTGTTGTTTCTAGGATGTTTTTGATAAAGGTGAAGAGCTTGGTGGTGGTGACTTCAAGATACTGGGTTTGTTTTGTGTGCTTGTGTCACATTCCTATCTCCTTGGGGTGCTCAAAGTGCCTTAGTGAGCAAGGGGTACACTTCCCAAGCTTTAGAAGAGCCTAAGAAGGAAAAAATGAATGACTCCTAAGCAAATAGGGCGTAATAGTGCCCTGTATTTGAATGGTATGGTGGTTTATTATATATTTTTGAAAAGCCCTTGAGAAGATGCATTCAACCATTCAAAACATGCATGATTTGGATTAGTAAATTAGAAGTTATGGCCATTCAAAGTTGGCGGTGTCCTGATGGCATCAGGACACTTAAGGACTAAGAGTGAGATTTCTAATGAATTCTTCATGGAAATATAGCATGTGGCATATCATTGGGAAGCTAAGTGGAGAGCCCAAAGAAATGGACAATAAATAGGCAATAAATTATATGAATTAGAGCCTTGGGCCGGCCATAGTGTGAATCCTCCAAAGGCCAAGCCAAAGTCCAAACTTATACCATTTGTTTGACTTCTATCCTTCTCTCTCCACATTAATCCATCCAATTTCTGAAATTTTCTAAAAAGTCTCACCCATGTGTCAATTTTTTCAAGCAAAAGATAAAAAATCATGAGAAAAAAGTCAAAAATGACCTTGGAAAAACAATCATAGCACATGAATTCTCACCTATGCGTTAACTTTTCAAGCAAAAGATAAAATAACATGAGAAAAAAAAGTCAAAAATGGCCTTGAAAAAACAATCACAGCACATGCTCTCATCATCAAACAAGGATATGAAGGGTATAAAATGGAATATGAAGAGATAGGGATAGGGAAGCCATTGGTGGGATGCTATTAGAAACATAGCCTTCAATGCATTGCAAATGGCCTCAAATATTGGAAGGACGAATGAGAGGCAAGAGACCATGGAAATACAGGATTGGAGAAGCCGAGAAAGCACACTCAATAAGCAACTGCCACGCTAAAGTGCATCCTTGAAAAGGAGGTAGATCACATTCTATTTGCAACTTGTGTGTTATGTTTTCGGACATGCTTCCACGTCAAAACGATATAATTTATTGGTTTGGTTTCTATTAAATATAGCATGATTTCTAGAGTGTTTTATTTCAAAACCATTTCACTTGAAAAAGTGTGGGAAATCAATAGGTTACTCTTAAAATTAATTTTTCTATGAATCCTAATTATTTCGAGGATTTGCAACTTGTATGTTATGTTTTCGGACATGCTCCACGTCAAAATGATATAAGTTATTGGTTTGGTTTCTATTAAATATAGCATGATTTCTAGAGTGTTTTATTTCAAAACCATTTCACTTGAAAAAGTGTGGGAAATCAATAGGTTACTCTTAAAATTAATTTTTCCATGAATGCTAATTATTTCGAAGATTTGCAACTTCTGTGTTCTGTTTTCGGACATGCTTCCACGTCAAACCGATATAAGTTACTAATTTGGTTTCTATTAAATACAACATGATTTTTAGAGCCTTCTTTTTTTAAACCCATTCCAGTTGAAAAACTGTGGGGAAGCAATAGGTTCCTCTTAAACTTAATTTTACCATGAATCCTAATTATTTCAAAGATTTGCAACTTCTGTGTCCTGCTTTTGGACATGCTTCCACGTCAAACCGATATAAGTTACTGGTTTGGTTTCTATTGAATACAGCATGATTTTTATATTGTTTTATTTGAAACCCATTTCAATTGAAAAAGTAAGGGGAAGCAATAGGTTTGTCTTAAAATAATTTTTTCCATGAATCCTAATTAGTTCTAAGATTTGCAACTTGTGTGTTATGTTTTCGGACATGCTTCCACGTCAAAACCGATACAAATTCATTGTTTTGTTTGTATGAAATACTACATCATTTTTTGAGTCTTTTTTTTCAAACCCATTTCAATTGAAAAAGTGTGGGGAAGCAATAGATTCCTCTTAAACTTAATTTTTCCATGAACCCTAATTATTTCAAAGATTTGCAACTTGTGTGTTATGTTTTCGGACATGCTTCCACATCAAAACGATATAATTTATTGGTTTGGTTTCTATTAAATACAACATAATTTCTACAGTGTTTTATTTTAAACCCATTTCAATTGAAAAAGTAAGGGGAAGCAATAGGGTTGTCTTAAAATAATTTTTTCCATGAATCCTAATTAGTTCTAAGATTTGCAACTTGTGTGTTATGTTTTCGGACATGCTTTGTCACATCCCTATCTACTTGGGGTGCTCAATGAACCTTAGTGCGCAAGGGGGGACCTTGGGAGTGACTTCCCAAGCCTTGCAATAGACTAGGTAGGGAGAATGGAGAGACTCCTGATCAAACAGGGTGCAATAGCGCCCTGGTTTTGAAGAGGACATGAGAGTTTCATACATGCTTGGAAAGCTCTTGACAATACGCTTCTAATGGCGCAAAGAACGCGCAATTTGGAGTTGTGAGCGAAAAGTTATGGCCGCTCAAAGTTGACTAGGTCTTGAGGGCACCGGGACACTTGAGGGTTAGGTGTAAAGGGTTCCCAATGAATCCCACAAGAAAGTCTGGCATGTGGCATATCATTGGAAAGCTATGAACACAAAGAACATAGAATGACAAGCATTACGAGGTTCTAAGACATGAGTCAAAAGTTATGGCCAAAAGAAGAGCCGTGGTGAAGGCGTGACGCCTCCCTCGGTGCATCCGAATTTTTAGAGGGCCATAACTTTGCGAGAACTTGTCCAAATGGGACGAGTGAGCAGTCCATCGGCATCTACTCGTCGCGTAGATGTCTAAAATTGGCTCTCATGTTGGATTTGGACCTCAGAGTGCAAAGTTACACTGGTTGGAAGTTCGGGAGTTCAAATGGTGACGTAACTTGGCGATTTGGGTTAGAAGTGGGTGGTCTTCCACAACCCAAGGTTATCGAAGGACTTCCTTCGACCTAGGACGGGGGGGTCTGCCGAATACCACAGAGAGTACTATAGGAGGGGTTGGTCTCCCTCCTCACTCCCTCTTGAAGCCTTGGTGAGTCCCGGTGACTCATGGTTGGTGGTGGTGACTTCACCACCACTTCAAGGCACCATGGGACACTTGTGTGTGTTCCGTGGCATCGGTTGAGTGGAGTCCCACTCCTTGCTAGGCCTCCTTGGATGTGTCCCGAGTTGTGAACGCCGGTTACCTCTAGTGGATGAGTAGCAAATGCAAAAGGGCTAGAATGAAGTGGGGTGACATTCAAGGGCGGTTAGGACCATGGTGAGTAGTGCCACCATGGGTCCTTACACATTAAGGTGGAAGTTCCGCCCCATGTTATTAAGTGACATGCCCGGTGTTACGATGGGAGTGTGTGCTAGTAGTTCCAGTGACTAGGACTTGGCAAATGAGTTGGAAATGGGGACTAACACTATGGGTGCTTGGCATGTGCAGTGTTAGGCAGTTGGTGACCAAGTGATGCTGTAAGTGGGTTGGCGTGAACCTAGTGAGCTACTGAAAGTTGTTAGGTGTCATTTGGTTTGCGACAGTATTGAATTTTGCGTCACCCTCTTGCTTGTGTTTATGTTTCTGTGCTTTTGAAATTCAAATTGTATGTTGCCCAAGAATTGCTTGCGTGTTTGTTGAAGAACTCAGTTGCTTCTCATCCTCATCATTGTAACTTAGGAATCTAATGAAGATAGTGTTGTTTTTTTAGTACACTTCAATTCTGCTCACCGTCTGTGTAATTTGAGATTCAGAGTGGCAGTCCCCTAGAGTTGTTGTAGCATGCTTTGGCTATTTGAATTGATTCAAGTGTATGCTTTTTTGTGCTAGATACGTGCAGAAATGGAACGATCTTTGCACATCACTTTTGAGGCTTTTTTCTTGGAATTTTCCTATTATGTTGAAGACTGCAATTGGTTTTCTAGTTTTGCCATCTATTACAATTTTGCATGTTTGACTTCAAGTATACAAGCTCCGTAGACTTCACAGAGCCATTTCTGTTCACAGAGCCATAATATACATATTTTTTTTTTGTCATTGTGTTTATAAACACAATGACAACATTCTTTGCTCTATACTACTATATTAGATTGCACAATTACAATTTTGTTCATAGAGCTTGTGCTTGTTAATGTGTCCATAATATGCATTTTTTTTCAGTCATTGTGTTTATAAACACAATGACAACATTTTCTATTTCATGCTACTGTTTGATTTTAGTTGTAAGGCTTTACAATCTCACACAATCTCGTGCAGGACCTAAACTATAGTAGAAATATTTTTTTAGTCTAAATTACCATATCATTTATTCATAGGAATTTGAAATTGTAAGTAATGCAAGCCCCTTTTCTATTACCCCAAATTAGAAAATTACATAATCATAGCATGTGGTAAAAAAAAAAAAAGTAATACCCCCCTATAAAATAGTGGTTGTTCACATGTATATCCTTATTTTTTTAAGACATTGCCCCCCCCCAAGCCACTATCCCAATATTGAAACTTACTTTAATTCCCCATGTGGATATTTTCTATGGATGAGGACACCAAAGAAGAAAAGACAAATTCTTTAAAGGCTATTAAATGTTATGTAGTTAATGTTTACAAAGTTCGTATTTACAACTTCCAAACTAATTTGTATGGTGTCCCAAAAAACACATGCTAGAAATCACCTTTTAATTGGTAATAAAAATTTTGGCAAATTAATTGTATGGTCATGCTCACAAAACACAAAATGTGTTGGGATTTGAAGGCCAAATAGCATTATATAGTTGAAATTTTAAAATTTTAAAATTTATTATAAATTAAAATAAATGCATATAAATGATTCTTACACTTTAAGCTATTGAATTAAAAATATACATCATGAATGATTTTTAATCAATAATCATATATTATATTGAAAATTAATTTTGAAAAATCACTAGAAGTGAATATTTTTTTTCTCTTTGGAATTGAAATTTGGTATGTTTCATTTGAGATTGATCAAAATTGCAATATTACTCATCCAAGATAAAAAATAATACCAATTGTATTCTACATCAACAATGTTCCATGATAAATAGCGGCATCCCTTAAATACTTTTAAGATTCACTAAGTGTCCAATGAATGGCTTTCAAGGATTAGTAGAAATAAAAAATGCACCTATTCATTGAGTGATTGGATCATTCTTAGTTGACTACCTTAATTACAAGCTCAATCCATTCAAAACTAGTATGCAAAAATACTTTAAGTGGTAGAAAGAAGCGGTTTGTTTCTTTATTAAACCCTAAAGAAGTAGCACCTAAAAATGCCAAGTACCTCAAACAAACTCCTTAATTTGGGCCTAACAGTAAGCCAAATTTGCATGTGAAATTAGTGTACTATTTAGACCTTGAATAGATGATCAAAAATACTATTTAAGGGGTGCCAATATTCATGCATCACTTTCTCAATGTTACTTCAAGGTTCCAATTTTTTTCCCTTTGTGACTCATTGTAGAAATCTATGCAGTGTTGTTTTTAGAAATTTATAACATATTCTCCACATCCAAATTCTGCTTGCAACATCATCTCCCCAATTCATGGATGAAACTCATCCATTCCCAACCTCCTTCCTCAAACCATCCATGCCTGAGTGTATGTGGATCCCCTGCTGGCTCAATCCAAAGCTTCCAACGCCACTGTCCCAAACGCGCACACCTGCCGAATTCCACTTTCTGCTTTTCCTTGCTACAGATAAAATTCTTCAATTCAATGCCAACCAACTGAATGCTGAGAATTCTGTCTTCCAAAGTTCCAATCTACCCATCACCCTCAAAATTGAGCTCAATCACATTACCCACATTGCACACCTTGCAAGAAACTCCACAAATTGCACACATTGCACAAAGCCATAGTTGAGCTATGGCGGCTTGCACGGTATCCGCATCGATTGGCCAGATTGGTGCTGCCAGTGCCATCCCAGAGAGGAACTGCACGAAACAGATTCTGAGTTCAGCTCGATTTGCAAGCTCTCCACGGATTGGGATCTCGAAGAATTTGAGGCACGGGTCTTGGAGGTCTGTGGTAAGAGCGGAAGCAGGGGAAGGGGGGTCTTTGCAGCCGCAGAAAGGCTCCTTGAAACAGAGTACTGAGGGGGAGGGTGTGTCACTGGGGACTGCGTTGTTGCCTCCCGATGCTGACCTTAAGAAGCTGGAGTCGCTTCTCTTCCAGGTACTGCTTCCTCATTTTACATTCATTGTCAGGGAATCCATTGACAGGGCGTCTCTCTCCAATTCAGGAATTGCTAGGATTTGTAGGTTGTGGCGTTGAATTGAATAGAATTGGTGTAATCGTTGTGGATGCGGGAGTTCTGGAATTCTGGAGTCCATGGATAGACAATCAATCTCCCATTTAGATAGTTTTTGCGAACTCTGGGGTTTCACATTTTCAAAGGTGATGCTGAGGTTTGGGCTGGATGCTGGAGTTTCGCTTGCATTTGCTCAGGAATTTCCATGGTTGCAGGCAGTGGCGTTGAATTGAATAGAATTGGTGGATGCGGGAATTCTGCTCAATGCCTCTCTAGAATAGACTCTGTTCAATGACTGACGAAGGAAATTACTGTTTCTTTGACTCTTTTATGAGGCTTACTCCGGCATTTCTCGTGTTCGTTGTGATTGCTCAGCTGCTAGAGAGTTTTAGGTTGAAGCTAATACATGTGATTCCTGCTACATGATACTTTGATTGGTTGGGTCGGCTTTGTCCCTTGAATAGGGTTTACAAAGGGCTTCTTACCATTTTGTGTTTCTGTGTTGTGTCGCACAGTGGGGAAATAGCTTAACTGCGAACGCCAATTTGCCGCTTCCAAACCCTTTGAAAGTAAGCACCTGTGGATTGGTTCATGTTGGTGACTCATTTGTTTTCCTTGTATCGAGTCAGCCCTATATAAAATTGATGACATAGTTGAGATGGCATAGAGTCTCCAATTCTCAGAGGGAACTAGACCAAAGGTATTGAGGATCAACTCTTTCCATCACTTTAAGCATTTTGCATTTGAGCCAATATGTAGGAGTGTGCTTTCATTGGGAGATCACTCGATGAAGCTCACTGGAGAGATCGCTTTGAGTGCTACAAGAGCCAAACTCTCTTCAGATCAATTTGCCTCACTGTGTATGAATTTCTTGTGCAATTATTTAAAGTGGGACATTGTAGAATTCTACAAGTGAAAGTAGAGAACTCCATCTCCCATTCAAAGTTCAGTGGCCATAGGCATTATCAGCCAAGTCGTGATTTCTCACACCCAACTTGCAATTTGAAATTCAACCAAGTGTTGACTGTGATAGATGGTGACAGCAGTATCTATAATGAGCTCAAGTTGCTAAAATCACTGCTAAATTTCCTAAAAATTCAAGTCTAACACTGCGTTCTTCACATTCTCTGTAGCAGTAAAAAGTTTGCATAGAAGTTTTGGTGAATTTAGCCTCATTTCTGAACATTGCTTCATTGTTAAGTAGAAACGTTTTGAAATGGTGTCTTCTGTAGGATACCGTTGTGTATGATTATTAAGAAGATATGAGCTGTGCGTACACAGGTGGACAAAGTGAAAGGAGGAGTGCGACTGGGATACATCCGCATCAAAGACGGAGCCATAGAAGACTTGGTGCACATCGACGTGATCGTGAATGCTGCAACAGGCGATCAGCAAGCCTACTTCCAAGCAACAAGGAACGGGCTGCACAAGGACAAAGTACCTCCTGGAGAGCCGCTCATCATGCAGAGCCTGCTGCAAGCGCTGCGGAAGTCCATTCAGCTGGCCAGAGAGTAGTCCATCACCCGTTCTACAGAAACCTCAAATTTCTACAAAAATCTTGGATTCAGACAAACACCTCTGTAGCATAAATTTGTTAGAGTCTCGTGGTGAGTAACAATGGTGTGGAACTGTTAATGCACACCATGGACGAATAGAAATGGAACAAGTGATGGAGCCCTAATGCACTCCGTGCGTCATGCTCGTCTTTCCTCTCTAGAACAAAATTGATGGAACCCCAAATGTATACCAGGAATTGAATCTAGAGTTTCAGGGATTTCTCACTTGTTATTCAACGCTTATTCGTGGTTTTTTGGGTGGATAGCTCCGCTTTATTTATGGTGGATAATTCAGGTGCTTGATGCTTTTCTTCAAAAGTCGGCCTGCGAGCAAATGAACAGGCCTGCTGCTTCATTTCCAATACAGTAACAGTGCAGTGAGAGAAGATTGTACTCTGTTAAGGAGGTGATTTCAGAGCCTACTTTAGTGTATTCACGAGCGTCAAGTCGTTGAGCGTTACGTTGATTGAAGGCTAGAGCCGCAGCATGCAATGTACGGTCTTTTTTAGTGCTGCTTCTTGCAAATCTTGCAAATCGTAATGGCGAGCATTAAAGAATCGTAACCGTATTGTCCACCAAAACAAAGAAAATGAAGGACGTGGCATAAGCTGTGTTTCAAAATTAAGGTGCAGAGAGAAAGCTCCAGGTACTGGAGCAATAGCTTCAGAGCGCATGCAACATCACCAAAATCGCTCTAGGAGAAACATGGTTAAATCATTTTTGGATTCGGATACTGTACATTTTAGCTTATCTCTTTACAAAAGCATTTTATTTATCTGAATTTCATCAAATCGGTAATAACGAAAATGTGGATTTTAACTTATTAAAGAAGATTTCCGTTACCACATAGTCAATGTTATTTTTGAGCTCAATTTAGCCTTCCAATTTATATTTGGCTTTAAATCTCATGTTTGTATTGCATGAAAAATCTCTATTATTTTTTTGAAATTTTTTCAATGTTATAATTCCTGAAGTAAAAAGTAAAAGCAAATTGATAAATATGTTAAGGGGCGGACCCGACATTACATGAAATAATTGGAGTGCGTAAGAGGATTGTGTTTATACCTTGGTAAATGTCAACAGTATCTAGATTTCAACAATTTGCAACAGAAATAGCTTGAATTTTGAATTTACCTCTACGATTACCAAAACCGGAAAGCCTGTGAGCCTTGCATTTTATTACAAATCCATTTCGTGCTCTGTTCATCCTAGTAGGTCGCAGAGTACCGACAGTGAGATGCAGTAGAAAGCTTCATCTGAGCTTATCACAGGTCTACAACCTCCAAAGCCCATCTATCTCTATCTCTTTCTCAAATCTCACATCTGGAAGTTCGATGTCCTCATATATCCTAAAGTGAGCTCCACCATAATAACAAGCAGTTAAGCTATGAGAGGCTTCATCTCTGTAGCACTGGCTTGTTTTTCGAAGCTATTGCCAAAACCAAAGCCTCCTCCCCTTCGGTCCTCAGCCCAACCTGACATCTCAGTGTAAGGCGGTCTGAAGGCGGACAAGCGAGTAGTAAGCACTGCTTTCGCCTTTACTCATGAGCTGCTCGTGGGAACCTTGCTCCAGAATTACTCCATCTTGCATGACGGCTATCGTGTCCGCACCGGCAATGGTAGATAATCTGCACACACCATCAACATGTATTCACATTAGCCACTAAAACCAGAGATGTACTGTCTAGCATTTAAGATCCAGATTCAATGCACTGCAACTTCCTCAGAGGCCCTAGAAGAGAATAACTCCGATCCTGAGACCAGCGTGAATATTGATCTGTTGAGGTACTAACTAGATAGGCAATACAGGCAATGCAAGTACTGTCCTGCAGGCCTTCTTTAGAAAGGCAAACTCTAAGAGCACAAAAAAACTCTGAACATGAGGCCAAGGTATTGGAAGGCGGGTCCACTAACTAGGCCAAGCAGACTTTTGTAGGAAGTACTACTCTTCATGGATCCTGTTAACGGGGTAGACTCCATGACAACGGACAAGAGACAACATATTCAAAAATAGAAACGTTCAATAATTCAACATCTAGTTCAATTCATTACAAAACTCCACTTCCTCACAAACACCAAAAGAAGAAAAACTCTTGAACGTGAGGCCGGGGTCAATGAAGAGTCTATTAGAGACTAGCAAGTACTACCCTGGATGCCTCCGCTCAAAGGTAGATCGTAGACTCTCTAACCACAGACAGCCGTCATCATACTCTAAAAAATGGTGACTAGCATGAGATTCAGGTTATCCTTTACAATTATTCATACGAACTCGCAATTTTAAACTGGTAATAGTATCGTTCAGAAGTGACTCTCACCTGTGCGCAACAACAACAGTGGTTCGGCCGACCATCATGCGGTCCAGTGCATCTTGGACAACACGCTCCGATTCTGCGTCCAAGGCACTGGTGGCCTCATCCAGGAGTAGAATCGCTGGATTCTTCAGGATAGCACGCGCAATGGCAATGCGTTGCTTCTGCCCACCTGACAGTTGAAGCCCTCGTTCCCCCGCAAAAGTGTCGTATCCTTTTGGTAGAGCACTGAAATCGAAGGATGGACATGAATTTGTCAAAATAGCTCCATCTCAAAACAAAAGCTGTTTAAATAATTTTGGCTAGTTTGTACTCTACAGTCAACACTCAAACCTCTTTATTATGACCGCTTCTAAACTGACATTCTACAATAACGTGTACCCTTGCCACGTTACCATTGGCTGTAGCAAACTTCTCACACATTCACACTATATTATTGTGAATAAGTTGGGAGATTACTCCAGGTGGTAAGATTACAGAGATTTCATTGCAGACCTGAAGTAGGAAATCCAGTATATACTTTGAGTTCTTACAGCGGGCCCCATGCTTTGAAGACCCTTTTGGGGTGGCATAAGGAGGGTTCGAGATAAGACAGGAATGGCTGTTGACCAATTCCTCAGGGTCTAATGAAATAATTAAAAAAAAGGGGGGTGATATCATTGACCTGTTGTAAATACACTATGGGTCTCGATACATAAGAAATAGAAGTTCTGTTGCCTTCAATACCCTACGGAACTCTGCGTCTGCATAGCAAGCCCTCTGCTCTACTGTCCAACGTTTTTTCATTGTGATCCAAGAAAAAGAGTTAAGAAGAAGTCACCTGATGAAATTGTGAGCGTTAGCAGCCACCGCGGCTTCGTTGACTTCAGCTTCGGTTGCGTCAGGCTTGGCATAAGCAATGTTTTCACGAAGAGTGCCAGCAAAGAGAGTAGGCTCTTGGCTGACCAGACCAATATGGCGCCGCAGAGATTGCAAGTTCAAGGTTTTGATATCTCTCCCATCAATCAGCACCTTACCTTTAACAGGGTCATAAAATCTCTCAATCAACCCGATGATGGTACTCTTCCCACTCCCACTCTGGCCGACCATGGCAACCGTCTGACCCACACGAACAGACAGATTAAAGTTCTTAAAAATCACCACATCTGGCCGCGCCGGATACACAAACTGAATATTCTGCAGCTCAATGTGACCCTCCACCTTGTCCACTATTTCAGCGCTTGTATTCTCAGCGTCAATCTCTGTGCGGCGGTCGAGGATGCCGAATACAGAGGCAATAGCTTGGGAGCCCTTTGCAAGATCAGGAGCCAGAGCACCAGCATCTGCTAACACGCGCCCCGTGCTAATAAGAACAAAGAAAGTCTTGAGCACATCTGCGAAAGAAACTTCTCCAGCTCCAGCCAGTTTTGCACCATACCAATAGTCCAGCCCCCAGGATGCGTACAAGAAGAAGTTCGCGGCACCAAGACCAAGGCCTGCCACTTGCGCTCTCTTGAAAGCCTCTTTCTTTGGTCCCTCCAGCTTCGCTTCAAAGAGTTTCAGCACCTGGCATTGCATTTCAATTCCACAGCAAATGATCAGGCAATTGTATGCTACATCACGATCATGATTATAGGTTTTACTTTGGAACAAAAATTGTGAAGGTGGAGGAGTAGATTTACCTTGTCCTGGGAAGAAAAGGCAGTAACAGTGCGATGCTGCGATACGGCTTCACTTGCAACTTGTGCTCCTTCGTGTTGCGCTTTCGCCGTATGCTTCGCGAAGCCAGTGAGGACGATCTTCTTGAAGTACAGGGACATGATGATAAGGGGCTGTATGGACATCACCACCAATGCCAACTTCCACGACAAGCTCAAACCGACGCCAAAACTCACAATGATAGCGCTTGCAGTTTGAACGAGGAGTGAGATCCGATCACCCACCAGCGCCCTCACCTGCAAATCCCAGTTAGTCACAGAGGAAACATACCAAAGAGATAGCAGAGTGGTATCAGAGAGATAGCAGAGTGGTATCAGAGAGATAGCAGAGTGGTATCAGAGAGATAGCAGAGTGGTATCAGAGAGATATCAGAGAGATGCAAGTGAAATATCAAAAACATATCAGAGAAGTAGCAGAGGTGCACATCATTCTAGAGTAGCATGCAGCTTGCACCGTATCCACTCTAGCACCAAAAAAAAATTTGGAGCAAATAAATTCACTCAACCCTGTCTAATGACCTCAGAAAAATGGGATCTTCGCACAGGTATTCAGATCTTGACATGCCCACTTCGATGAGCACAAAGAGAGAAATAACTCTGAGTGGGTATTAGACCGCGTACTTTCAGAGTAAACAACACAAGAGATTCTCAAGAATTACAAGGGATGCGCAAGTATAGAGATTATCACGAGAGAGGGTTGGGTGTATTCAAAATATAGGCCACGTTCAAAGCAATTTATTCTATTGCCAGGCATGCAACCACTATGAGATGTACCCACACGCAAACATGACGAAAGGAAATAAATAATTCTCATGTGAACCAGAGGTGTGCAAAACACGTACCATGTTAGAATCAGAGGCGAGGCGAGAACAGATGGCACCACTCGCATTCTCATCACGATCATACCACCCAACCTCAAAGCGCAGCACATTCCTCAACATGTTGACGCGAATCCGTTTCGTAAGGTATTCCCCCATCACCGCAAAATTGTAATGCTGCATAGTGTTGACAACAAAAGCTGCCACCGCCAAGCCACAGAAAACGCCAGCATAGATCTTCACATCCCTCTTCATCTTGCTACGCGTGTCGTAGAATACCGCCAGCATATCCCCCAAGAAGTAGGCGTAAAATGGTTGCACAAACCCAAACGCAATGGCGCCCGAGAGGCCCAAGATGGCTTGTTTCCACTCCGGCTTGTTGAGCGCCAGGAGTCGCCGAAACGACGGCGAGGGAGACTTCCCCTTCAACCTCTTCTCCGCTGGCACTCCAGAGTTGCTATTTGAGCTTTTCGAGGTGCTCAGTCTGGATTCTTCAAAGGATTTTCGCCCCGAGGACGAGACGCTGCGACGAGATGCGTTGCTGATGCGAGAAATGGCGTCGAATTTGGGAGTGTCAGCAGTGATGTCTGCTTCGGCTTCCTGGTGAGCTTGCTGGAGCTGGACGAGCGCTGCGAACGCGCCCTGCTCGCCCTTGGCCATGAGCTCCTCGTGAGTCCCCATTTCCACCACTTTGCCGTATTGGATGACGGCAATCAAGTCTGCGTTTCGGATGGTGGAGAGACGGTGGGCGACGACGACGGTGGTGCGGCCCTCCGCGGCGCGCTCCAGAGCTGCTTGCACGACTTTCTCCGACTCGGCGTCTAACGCGCTCGTCGCTTCGTCCAGGAGCATCACTGGCGGGTTTTTGAGAAGCGCTCGCGCAATAGCGATGCGCTGCTTCTGCCCACCGGACATTTGCACGCCGCGCTCGCCCACTTGGGTGTCGAAGCCCTGCGGGAGCTGCGTGACGAAGTTGAAGGCGTTTGCGGATTTTGCAGCGGCGAAAATCTCCTCGTCGGACGCGCCGTCTTTGCCGTAGAGGATGTTCTCCTTGATGGACGTGGCGAAGAGAGCGGGTTCCTGGCTCACTAAACCTATCTGGCGTCGCAGCCATTTGAGCTGGAGCTCTTTGATGTTGGTGCCGTCGATGAGAACCTCCCCGGACAGAGGGTCGTAAAACCTTTCCAGAAGAGCAATCACTGTTGATTTGCCAGAGCCGCTCTGACCCACGAGCGCTACCGTCTTGCCTGCCAACATTTACATACAACACAGTGATTGGAAAAAATTCACGTCCAGCAATGACCACATGGAGAAATCTCGACTACATGGTACCTATCCATACTTGTGGCAAATCGTACCGCATTTCCTCAATAGACATTTACAACCGCAGTGTCTGTGAACATGAGCAACACTCTAAGGAATTGGTCTCCTTGCATGATACCGCACTCATGTTCACAAGCATTATCTTGTACATAATAAGATTCAACCCTAATCGATTGCAACCCTGGCCATCCCAACCCTAGGATCAACATAATTTGCTCCTTCAGCAACTCACTTATTCACTCACCTGCTGGAATCTTTATACTGAAATTCCGGAACACGGGTACATCTCGGCGAGACGGATACGAGAAATCCACGTCGCGAAGCTCCAGATCGCCGACAACCTTCTCCAACGTCCTTCCCGTGGTGTCATCCGCGTCGATGGGCGGCACTCGCGCTATGAGTGCAAAGATGCGAGTAGAAGCTGAAACACCTTGGGCAAACGCCTTGAAATTCGGCATCGCGTTCCCCAAAGCTCTGTCAACCAGTCACACACCAATACGCATCCATCAGTCACCGATTTCATGGTTGCAAATGGCCAAATTCAATTGATTCTATTGCGAAAATAGTACTCCGTCTCGAACTAAGTGTCCACTTCGGACCTCATGTGTTTTCCATGTTGTTTTTGAGTAAGTCATATGGAAGCTTTCTTGCGTTCAATTTTATTTCGGCTGCAATGAGCATATGCAATGTTGTTCATCGATTCTAGTGGTACAAAATTTGGAACCTTTCTGAATCATATTTTTCACAATACGATCAACGAAATTCGGATAAAAACTTAAATCTGGACGGAGGGAGTAGAGTTCAGACATGGCCAGATTGGAAATCAAGGATGCTTACATTCCACCCGCGATGATCGCAACGCCCGTGGTGAGAACGTTGCCACCATCGGCGTGTCCGGCGAGGATCTGCTCGCTCCCGTACCACCCCAGGAACGCCCAAATAGCAAAATTAATCCCGACAGAGCCCATGGACAGCCCTTTCGCCAGCCCTTGCTTGATTCCCAGCCTCACGGTCTCGTCCAAGGAACTCCCGTACAGCTTCACCACCTTGGTCTCCCCCACGAATGAGTACACCGTCCGCACAGAAGAGATCGACTCCTCGGCGATGGCGCCTGCCTTGTTGTACGCATTTTGCATCCGCGCGGCCAGGCTCGTCACTGCGCGGTTGTAAAACGCGCCAGGGAGCAGGAGCAGGGGAATGAAGGGCGTCACGGCGAGCGCCAGGCGCCATATTTGAATGTAGGCCACGATGTAGCCGCCCACGAACTGCGCCATGTTTTGTAAGAAATTCCCGACCTGCAAACATATGGAAGGTTTGTCAAGATCGATTACGGTTTGAAATTTCAAGGTTTTTGGATTCAAAGCGATTCGAAACAATGTTCCAATTCTACGAGTCGGTGAGTACGGTTGGAGACAGAAGAATCACGCCGTGCACATTTAATAACAATCCTACAATTGCGAACCAGCTTTGGCACCCCATTAACAGAGGATGACAGAGTGCAAGCATCCTCTAATACAATAAGACGTGATTCTAGAACGCGATCTGAAAATTCAACGCACGGACGAGATTAATCTCAGAATCGTACACTGCCTACAATGGAAAGAATAAATGAAACCTCGACGTACAATTGTGAGTTCTGCACCCCCTAAACACCAATTTCGGCACTCACCTTCTCGCTCATGGCTTCTTGCACCAGGAGCGTGTCGGCGGAGACATTGTTCACGACTTCGGCGGTGCTGCTTTGGCCCTTTTCGAAGTAGGCCACATCCTGACGCAGAATCGCGCGCAGGTACTTGGCTCGAATGCGCGCGGATTGTCGCTCTCCCGTGCACATCCAACAGCTCACCTCTGCAAACACACCAATCAATCAATCAGTTCCTGTCACTCGCGACCATCTCTAAATCGTCGTCAGCGACCCACAAGAAGCTAGGCGCAGGTCTTCTTTCTTAATAAGAACTACAAGACTTTTGTGCACCCCGTCCGAATGGAATTTAAATCCGTTGAGTTGACTGTGCAATCGAAAATTCGACCGAAATTGGGAAATTATGGAATAATCGCGGAAGTTGCTCACCCAAATAGGCAGTCAACCATCCTGCAATCGCCGTGTAGACGAAATACAACGAAAACTGAACACCACCCAGCACCCACACCACACCACAAGTCAGCACGTCGGTATTAAAAATACAATCCCATCACATCTGCGTGTGATTGTAATTCTTGCGTACATTCCTGTGTACGTGAAAATCCCTACCATGCCTGGACAAGAAAGCGTTGCAAGCCCCCTGACCGGTGAGGTAAACAAGAAATGTGGAATCTAACACGCTGGCCTGGGAATTGTAAACAATTGCAACCTCCTCGTGAAATTCTCCAAATAAAACGAGATGAGTTATCCAACATGTAAACTTCATTCCGAAACGCACTTGACAAACAAATCCAAGAAAGCTCCATGCGATCCACTGGCGATTTCATTCACGAGAGCGCACCTTCTTGATGTGCTCGTAAATGAGGTCGGGTTGGTTTTGCAAGTTGCCGAAGGTGTTAATAAGGCGACCTTGAATAATAACCATGACAGGCAGCGTCAAGCCGTTACCCACAGCGCCCAACGTGCCCAGGATCATCAACAAGTAATCAAAGGAATCCGCGCACTGGAAGAGCTTCCAGTAGGACATCATCGCCCCCGACTTCATCTTCTTCTCCTCCTCCTTCGTCGTCGTCGTCGTCGTCGCCGCCGCCGCCTCCGCCACGCTCATCTCCACCGCCCCATTCCGCCCCTCCACATCCATCGTGCTAATAGCGTTTCCACCCAACTCCAACCCGACTTGCTGCACATGAATCTCCCGTTCACCCTCCCCACTCTGCATGCTGCTTGCCATAGCTTCAATCAAACTGCAAACTCGCAGCCCACCTGCGGCTGCGTAAACTCAAGCATCCCAGGGATGCAATTCAAGAACTCTGAATCCCACAATCGGGAAATTCACAGCAGGAGCTGCGCCAAATGCAAAACTTGCGACGAAGACGCCGCTTTTGGATTGAAGGCGCTGTTGGGAGATGTCCACGAAAAAGAAGATGCCGCAATTTGGGCACCTGATCCCACTACACTACAAGAACACGAGCGCCGGTTCATTTATAGGAATTTGTGGGAAAAGTGTCGGGTTCCGGAAATGATATACATTACTCGTAAGCTGCGAGAGACGGGGCTTGCAAATTGGATGCAATTCCACATTCCCACCAAAACATGGATTGCGGCATAAGCATTCCTGCTGGCGGTCCGCGCGTGGCTTCCGCTTCTTCTGTCTCGTCGCATGTGTCCGTTTTGCAGACACTACTGCAATAAAGCTCCAATTTCCATCCCGAAAAAGCTGAAATGCTAAATGGTAGTTTGGGATTCTCTTTTTTCATACATTTTCTTATTCTTCTATTGAGCCAGTTGGAGTCACACATGGATGTGATCAATATGGTTATGAATTTGAAACTTCTATTCAGACGTGGATAATGAATTTATCTTTCTAGGATAATTGTTTAACAAATCCTCCTAAAATCATAAAACTTTTGAAGAACTTTGCGACCTTTAAGGGAGGCAACCCATTTCTGACCAGCTAAGCATACCAGCTAAGCAGATATGTGCACATATCTGCACAGTGGGTTTTTTCAGTGGGGAAATTTTCCCATGTGGAGAAATAGAGTTCAGAAGGATTCAATAATTTTCCAGATTTTTATTTATTAAAACATAATTACTATGAATTTTTTAAGTTACAAATTATGTTTGATCCATATTGGTTATATAGACCTTCCTATTTCTGACCAAAAATTGGTTGCAAAACCCATCGAGAGTTGATTGCAAGATTGCGAGTCTTGTAGTCAATCATACTGCGCCACAACTCCATCAAGAACTATGCCATAAATTATGGTTGTTCATCTCTTCTTGCACGAAAAAAGAGCGGCCTACATTGCCAGAATGTGGGCATGGTTGTCATACTGAACAAATTACTATTCATTTCTTGTCCTGTAGGACGAGTTACTATTCATCAAATGTATCTCTTAAATACATTTGATGAATAGTAACTCATCCTACAAGACGAAAAATGAATAGTAACTTGTCCAGTATGACAACCATGAATGTGGGGTGATCAGGAATGGGGTGCCTCCCATAGAGTATTTACACGTGTTAATTGATTACCAAATAATTAATTAAAGTTGAAAAATATGATTAGTCAAATGTTTAAAAGTATAATTTTTTGTCCTTTCTATATAATTTATTTATTTTGTAAATAGTTTTTCCAAAAGTCCAATAAATATCTTTAGAAATATTTTGTGCCAACATTCAAAATGGTGATATATTTATTTTGGAGGATGGAAAAACAAGAGTTTCTTCATAATGTTGTTTATCCTTGGTGTTTATCCTTGGAATATAGAATAGTAAAATTACCAACTTGCCTTACCAATTAGGTTGCCTCATCCAAGAAAGTTACCTCATGACTTAGTGACTGTCCACGTAGAGGCACATGCAACTCTTTGAACCAGACCATAATAAAATAGGTGCACAAACCAGCCCATGCCACGCACATGGCTTCAATTTAATTTTACCAGTACAAATTATAAATTTGGCCCACCCTCCATTTCAAGGAATGCAAAAGGGATCCCCAACATTGACAATGAGGGGGGAATCATTTAAGGTATGTGCACCTTAAAGTGATACTCTCTTAATTCCTACAGCTGTAGATAGGTGTCGCAATTAAGACAATGTCGCTTTTAGGTGTAAATACCTTAAAGCTTGTCATTGCCCTTTGCAAAGAATAAGAAATCTTCACCAAATCTTCACCAAATTTATTGACCAAGCATACCACTTCACGTCTCTACTTTGGCATCAAGTTTGGAGACCAAGGAGGGGTTTTCATGACTCCCCTTGTTGCGTGGGAAGCCAAGAAGCTCATGTGTGGGAAGCCAAGAAGCTCTCACTCAGTCGCCATGACCTTTCTTCTTTTTCCGTGATAAAAGTTTTGCACCGCACTGATGAAGATTCTCCATAAAAGTGATGAGAGCCAGGCCATTGCCTCATCGTGTCACACCGAGTCAACGTTATGTGGCACATCTGGGAATGAGTTGAACTGACGAGTGACGGACGCCTTGGCTTTAATGTCGGTCCTTTTCAGGACGGATGCCTCTGATCCTTCATTCATTTGCCTACCTAACTTGGAGATTCTTGATGGTTTTGGGAGATGCCACGATCAATGTTCGAGGAGTGAGACGGATTCGCAGGTTAATAGTTTATTGTTTTAGTCAACCGGTGGAATTGGGGAAAAAACCAGTTGCAATTTGAAAACATCGGGAAGAAACTGGTGAAACAATCGATAAAAAATTCCAATTAGAGTCATAAAATAGAGAGAAAACATGCGGACAGGATGCCTCCTTCATTCATTTCATTTGCCTGAGTGACTCGGAGATTCGGGATGCTTTCTACTGTAGAGATGCCACGCTCAATGTTCAGAAAAGATTTGCAGATTATTACCGTAGTTCGTTATTTTTGAATTTGCCGGTGGAATTGCGGGAAAACCCAGTTGCAAGTTGAAAACATCGGGAAGAAATTGGTGAACCAATCGATAAAAAAATTCTAATTAGAGTCAAAAATAGAGAGAAAACAATCAGACTCTGTGCTTGAAGAACCGGTTTGAGAGCTGGTAATAAAATTCCAAAAATATCTGCAACAACGCTGGCCACGATTGATGCACTCCCCAAATTGGATAAAAATTGGCTGCCTGATGAGGACAATCAGATTCTGTACTACTACATTTGTGTCCAGCCAGACGTGGAAATTTTTTTTCTTTAAAACGTAATGGGAAGAAACTTACTGCAGGTGGAGGTCTGCTTCCCGAGAACGTTCGTTCGACATTCCTGCAATGGCTTGCATGAAAAGGAGGCCTTGATTCCTGCAAAAGCTGGCCGGGCTGCTTGGCCGCAAAGACATCTCCAGTCAGGTTTCTCCAGTTTTCTGTTTTTTTTATTTCATTCAATTCCTGTGTTTTTTGAAAGGGAAAATAAATCATTCAGGTCCGACAAAAGAGAAGTATCAATCTAGAGTTATTTATTATCAATACCCATAAGCAAATGAAATGAAACATGTGTCAAAAGTAGTAGTTTGTGCGTGTTGGATTCCTTCATTGTATAAGAGTTCATTTTTTTTTTATGTCCAATAGAACTCTGACAAGTTTGTTTACAAGTAGTAGTGAGTAGCATTCTAATATTGTCACATAAGGATTTTAATATTACTCAATTAATAAAAATTTGCTGAAGAACATACTAAATATCATGTGAAAAAGAAACATTGTAAGAGTTCATATACAAGTAGTGAGTAGCATTCTAAGATTGTCACATAAGGATTTTAATATTACTCAATTAATAAAAATTTGCTGAAGAAGATACTAAATATCATGTGAAAAGGAAACATTGTAAGAGTTCATTTTTCCTTAAGTCTAATAGAACTTTGACGAGTTCATATACAAGTAGTGAGTGGCGAATGTGGTCAATGGCATGTTGACTAGTAGAAAAAAATAATTTAAACACTTATGGGCTTATCTCTTCCTCAAAAGGTGCCACTTCATTATTGTGTGTGCTCGATACCTTTTATTGATGAACTAAAATCCAAAGTTTATTTAAATTCTCAAAAAGCCTAAAGTAGGCTCCTTGGTCCTTTAGGGGTTAAGAGGATACAAAACAATAGGAATAAAGGGAATGCATCATGCTTTGTTGTCATTCTAAGAAAATAACAAGCTGAATAAAAAAATCTAATAAAGTCTTGAATATGAGTCAAAAGAAGAGCAAAATGAATAGCAATGTTTCATTGACTTGTTTCTTTTCTAGCTAGCTATGGTGTCTAATTCCTATAGAATTTTAGATTGTTATTTTGTCCATATTTGTATGTGCATCTATATAAATAATTATATATATATAATCTAATATATTCACCCCTATTATATTCTAACAATTTGATTTATATACAATTTTCATTATTATTTTTTCAATCATTCTAATAACTCTATACAAGAATTAATTTTATTCATGTCAATTTTGGATAGGACAATGGGAATATATTGTGGATTATTCTCAAGTTTTAAATGGATGAAATTTTTATGAAATTTTATCCAAAAGAATTATACTACTTTGGAAATTTGATTATAAAATCCTTGACTTCAAATTGTAAGCCTAAACATAATTACTACCAAAAATATGATTGTTGACAACAACTAACTTCGTTCCACTAGCTTGAACTTGTATCAAATACTTGCAAATTCAAAATATTTGTAAAAGTTAAAGTTTTAAAAACTAATTAAACAAATTATATAAAATTTAAAAATAAGTTAGAGTAGTAATCTATAATTTCAACTACTATACTATGCACTAATGTCAAGCATGAGATCAATTTACACTACTTATTCACTAGTAAAGGGGAATTAGCATTACCTAGTAAATTAGTGTCAGCATAGGATTCTTAAAAAAAATTGGTGCAAGACAATTATATTTCAAGCTACACTTATTCAAAATAATATGACTTTGATAAATTTGTATTACATGGACTATTAGGACAAATGGATGTACACTTGTATATCTTATTATCAAATATGACACTAATTTACTAAAGTCACACTATTTTAAATTAGTACAAATTTAAATATTACCAAATTTTATTCATTTCCAAAACAAAAAAAATTACAATCTTTATATTATAATTACATTTTGAATGCCTCCTATGTTAATTCAACAAGAAGACAAATGTTTCTTTACGGATGCTTGAAAGAGAGAATCCACTAAAATTGCAAGTTTATAGGAGATTTACAAGTACTCACAAGTGAGTGAGTTTGAGACATATTAGCTTAATTTAGTATTCTAGTTTTATAGCCATCATATAAGGGAGGTCAATTTGAAAGTGAGAAGCAAGTCACAAGCAAGGCTACTTTAGCAAGACTACTAAAGTGCCTTCTAAGAGTCTAATAAGAGTCTAAAAAATGTCTTTTTAAAGTATATTCTATTGTATAAAAGATTATTATACTACATGGCTATGCTACAAGTATAAATAATCAAATAAAATGGAGTCTATAAAATCTTTTTTGAGTAGCTTCACTCAAGGGTATATATAAATAGAAAATAGTGAAATATTTAATAGCCAAGTTACTTACCTTATTTGTAAGTATGTGTAAACACACTATCAGATGGTCAATAATGCTTGCCACAAGTGTACAATCATGTGTCAATAGTTAGTATCAATGTTTTCTTTTATCATTTTAGAGAAGTAGCTAGTTGTTTCTTCAATACTCATGTGATACTTGGGTGATACTTGGTGAAATCTATACAAAAACTAGGTGAAATTTAGTGATCTATAATTTTGTAATTTGGATAGTTATCTATTGATTTAGACAGAAATCAATAGAAAAGTGAACCAAATCAATGTGACTAAATCAATAGAAAAACTAAATTTTTTAGTAGTGATACCTAGGTATAATTTGGCTATTGATCTTAAAATACAAGAATTATCTAACTATTTTGAACGAAAAAAATGAGTTTAAAAAAAATCAAAGATACTAGTATGTGAATATGAAAATGTGTGCATGCAAGCCTTGAGCATATATATAAGTAGATATTCTACAACCATTGAATGTGTTCATGATACTAACACCTATAATATAGGTATCTATAATATAGTTACACTATAATCATGAAAAGTTTTTATAATATAGACACCTGCAATATAGGTGTGTAGTCTTTTTAGGCTCATGGTCTCATACCACTAGGTTCACATAATAGCAATCTTTGCACTGCTATTATTAATAAATTTCCAATTAATATGTACCCAAGAGGAAAACCAATCATATTTGGGGGCTACATCACATCTCTTGTTATTTGTATATAGATCTAAAGACAAGGTCCAATCCAAGCAACTTTTAAAAGCACCAAGACTATAGCCATGACCAATTACATCAACCTATCCCAATTTATAATCTTTGTAATTGTTTTGAATAAATTAATTCAAATTTTTCTTAAAGTTTTTGGAAAGTGGGGTTGGCGAACTTTAAATAGAATAGTCTTGGGGTCCATCGACCCTACTACACTCTTCGATATATATAATAGACGTTGGTTCTAGAACCACACTAATCAAGTCCATAATCTTGCTTTCTAAGGTAACAAGTCCATAAAGCGTTCTTTCATCACATGAATCAAAATTGGGGTGGGTTGGAATAGTCAATGAATTTTCAATGTACACAAAAAGTTGCATAATTTTGGGAATGTTGAACATTTAGGTAAAAAATTTGAAAGTAAAAGCTAGTAGGTTGTTATTTTAGTTCATAGGTTTTGTAGTAATCACTAGATACAATTTTGTGAATGGGTCATGATGTATCTATAAAGCGATCTTTTTGTATATAAATACCATACAACATGGGTTTATGAGAAAGTAACCCTCACTAATTGAAAATGGAACATCGAAAGCAGAACATTCATTACTCTCATATCTACTAATTGAAAATTGAACACTAAAACAAAACATCCATTACCCTGTTTCTACTAATTGAAAACATAACATCTATAGCTTCTCATTTGTTTGTAATTTTTCTTTTGTGCTAACTTACATTGCCTTTTTCTTTTTGTCCATCTCCCACACTAATTCCCATCCTATCTAAACATTGTATGGAGACAAGTATTGATCTTCTATCATATCAATTCTTTAGTTTTGCATTAACCATACAAAGGTAGCTGAATCCTTTCCAATCACTTAAGCAATTTAGTATATTTGTAGTATGTATATATATAGTGAAGGGAAAATTTATCTTGTTTAGAGGATTAGATTTTTAAAGGATTTTCATATTTTTTCACAATTTTTTCTTCAAAAAAAAATTTACCATGAATTTTTTTTGTGAAGATTCCATTCAACCTATTCTTATTATATAGGTCACCCTATTTCCATCCATAGGCTAATTACAAAATTGTTAACCTTAAAGCAAAAGTAGCACAAAGTGTATATTGAAAGCATACAATGATCACAAGATGCTTAGCATGAGCTGTCACCTAAACCACAGTTGATAGTAGCCTAACTAACAAAAATGGGTGGCTGATCGGATAGGAATAGGCTACCTTAAATCCATTTTATAAGGGTGATATAAAGAGCCTCATCCCTTTAAGCCTAACTAACAAAAATGGGTGGCTGATCGGATAAGGGTAGGCTACCTTAAATCCATTTTATAAGGGTGATATAAAGAGCCTCATCCCTTTAACCCATAAACGATGTTGCAGCCATTTTTTCAGCCTATGAATGAAAAAGAATCTTTCTATGTGGGACAAAAGTGCAACTATTCATCTTCCAAGTTTTGTATGAAAAGAGGTTTTTTACAATAGTTTGACTTCCAATGAATACTTTTGGATTTTTTTAAACCAATGACTCACACTATACCAAAATGGATGATTTTCACGGTCACCAATCCATCCTTTTAAAGGTTAACCCTTAAACGACAAGCTGGTCACCGTGAAAATCATCTATTTGGGTACCATGTGAATTGTTGGCTTAAAAAAATGCAAAAGCACTCATTGAAAGACAAACTACTGTAGAAGACATTCTCTTTTTACACAAAATTGGGAGGATGAATAGTTGCAAAGTTGTCCTACATGGAGAGATTCTTTGTCATTTATAGGGCCGAAAAATGGCTCCAACGTGTTAAGGAGGACTCGTTCCCGTGCAACAGTAGCAACATTCCAAGTGCCACTACTGGTGCTGCGTCTCTTTCATGGCCGGTAATATCTTTCCCATGATGATTCTCGATTGTGACGAACACCGAAATGCCAGCTGCGCCTCTTTCACGGCCGGTAATATCTTTCCCACGTTGGTTCCACGATTGGACATAAATAGCTTTGCTTGTCTTTCACGGCCGGTGAGGCGGTTTCTTTCTCTTTCCAAGGTCGTTCCACGATTGTACACCTGCTACAGTGCTACCTGCTTTCCCAGTCAAAGTTTTGCGAATTATTGCTGGAATCTTTATTACCTCATTTCTGCTGCACTGGCTACTCCAACCGCTACAAGTTTTTCACTATGCTTTCACCAAAAATGCTCCAAAACTGCCATTTTTAGTACAAGTACCAAGTTTTAAGAAAAATGTCCAAAATGGTGGTGCTTCTTTGGATTCAATATTCAAGGTGAATTGGCTACATGCTTGAAAAAATTTAGATCATTTGAAATTTTACAACATATAGGAAAAAAATAAAAAGTAGAAAGTAGTAGAGAATGATTCAAAATACTAAATTGATAAGAATTTAGTTATGGACTTGAAAAATGCCAATCCCAGTAGTTGTAATAAAGTAATAAACAATCTACATTTGATGATTTTATTTTTTTCAAAAAATATATAAAATTGAGTTAAATACATAACTTCAAAGTTTATTTTAGAATAGAGATTCCATAACTACTTGCAAATTAAAACTCCTCCTAACTTTCATCGCATAAGATATGTGCAATTAGGGACCAGGAATCAGAGTTTGAGAAAAAAACATAGGACAAAACTCTTTGAATTGAAGCACCCAAATTGGGGGGTAATGGAGTTTGGTGCTAAGGAAGGAGGCTCAAACTCCACTTGGGCATTTTGAAACACCCCTATAAATGGCATTGGATTGGATTGGAGGTGGTTCTTAACCCCTAAAGTCTCATTGTCCTACGGGGGACAAAATGGATTTCGGGTAGGCTCCTATGATCTCAATTTTTACTGAAACTTTTTGAAACTTTTTCATAAGATAGAAAAACTTAAGAGTTTTTTGGGAATATAATTTTTATTTCAATCGGTGTCCGGGAGCAAAAGTTATGCCACAATAACCTCAAAATAGAAAGACTAGGCAACAAAAAAAATGCACAAAAATTGAAATAAATTTTTTAATATTTTTTTTCTTGTAGATTATATTTTTTGTAGATGGGAAGCTTTAACTCATTCCATTTGGATTAGAGATGTGAAAGTTATGGAGCTTCTTGTTTTGCAAGCAATCATAGTGACTTCTTGAAAGAATTTTTTTTCTTTCACTTTGAATGCTAATATCTTTCAATCTATATAGTCAAAAATCACAAAAAAAATTATCACATGATCTAAGACAAGTGTAGAACAAGATCCTATGGTTGGATTTTTTTTTTAAATTTTTTTGTAGGTGATTGTAGTAAAAGTGGTAGTTTTGAGTGTTTTTGACAAAAAAATGACTATGGGACTTTAGGGGTTAAATTGACCTCTATAGTCATTGAAAAAAATCAAGAAAAACATTATTCATTATTGCAAGAGCCAATCATTCTCTTTGCTTTTCCCATTTCTCTCTAGAAGTTGTAGTGAATACTTTATGAAAGACCTAGGATCATAAATAGGGACCTATGACACTTCTTGTTTGAAAATTCATAACTAATTCAAAAATATGAAACAACTTGGATTAGATGCCATTTCTTCTTGTCTTTCAAGGTAAATTTACTGAAAAATATTTTGAGGAGTTTCACTCGTCCAAAATTTAGTTCTAGTGCTTAAATGGTCGACTTATGGACCGACTAAGGTAAAGTAGCCCATTGTGGTCAGAATTTGGAGTCTGGCCTCATACCACTGCTTAAATTTTTCAAATTTTTTCCCACATAAAGACAAGTGTGAGAAATAGTGAGAGCAATTGACTTTCTATTTTTCAACAATGTATGAATTTGTTATGAATTTTTGAACTGATCTATCAAAAAGAGTCAGTAGGCTACATGATAACCAACAAAAACTATATCTAATATGTTCATCTTAATCACCTAAAGCAGTCACAATAATTTCTAATGTGGAAGGCCCTGAAAAAGTCACATTCTACCATGATTTACACTAAAAAGTTGGGTGCTCCTAATGAGGTCACTAATCACTCCATGGGTGTCAGGTTAAGCATTGATTATGGCTTGAAAAACTGTCATGGGGTCGTTGGGTGTCCGCTATGGGTCATTTGACTGCAATGGGATGTTTTACCTTACCTTATATTTCTTTTTTACTAAGATTCTTTGTTAAAAGCCTTCCTTTGCCACCCCTCGTACAATTTGGGGTCACTTTACGATTAACTCTATTGCCAAATGCTTCCAAAAGCTTAACCCTAAAAAGATGCGTCGGCCTAAAAGTGTTCATTGGATGCCCAAAAATCCTTGCTATGTAAAACAGAAGTACACGTGCTCATCCTTAAAAGTTTGTGTTTTAAAAGGAAGGTCTTGCACACTAGTTTGACCTCCAACAAGTATTCTTCGTTGTTTTTTTAAGCAAATGATTCCCCACCGTACCGAAAAGGATGATGTTTGCGGTTCATGACCAACCTGGTATTCTAAGGTTAAAAAATACATTTGGGACAATGCAAAAAGTTTGGAAAGCTCTTTTCGCAAGTGTTGAGCTCAAAGAAAAAAATTAAATTGTGAACCTTCAACAACCAAGAGCATAAAAGTGTGTGCTGTACAGTGTACACGTGGTGACACATCAAGTAGATGTCATCACTGAAGCCATGTGGGGAGCAGGGATTTTTATTTGGGGGGCTCTCTGGTGCCAGACTGCACCAAGAAAAAAAAAAAAAAAATTTGGCTATAAGGTAGTAGGTCCATAAATCAAACACTTCAGAGCTGGAATTGAATTTTGGGGAGGTAAAGCTTCTCGAAGTATTTTTCTGTAAATTTTTCTTGAAAGACAAGTGGAATTCATTTGGCATCTAACCCAAGTTATTTCATATTTTTTGGAGCTTTGTGGAATTTGTTATAGAATTTTGAAGTTGAATTGGCAGAGGGCTCCAAAATCGCCCATTTTCTAAAATGTACATTGTTTGTACATCAGTGAAGGCTATGAAAAGGAAAGATGTACAAATAATGGACATTTCAAGAGCTGGGCGGTTTTAGAGCCTGTGTGGTTTTAGAACCTCCTACCTTAGAATGCCAAAAAATGTGGATGAAATCACCAAAGCACTTTGAATTTAAAAAAAAATCTTTGATGAATTTGTCAGATTGTGAATGAAAACCGAATTATAGATATGTGATATGTGCTAATGTGATATTTCCTATCCAATATGTGGATGAATGAGGGAATTCGGAGCATTGCTGTAACATTTTATATTGCAACTTTGGCACTTCTTAAACTAGAAATGTGTCAGAATATATATTTTAAAATACTTTAATAAATACTTTAATAATTAATTAATTAATAATATATGATGTGGCATGGTCAAACTATTGATTTGGCAGAGTTCCTTGAATTCCTTGCAGTCCAAGAATTCATGGGAACCCAGTCTTTTTTTGCCTTCAATCATCTTCTAGTGATTTGTCATTGCTCATCTCTCCTCCTCCATGGAAAGAGAGTGGCCTACTATTGCCAGAATGGGGGGGATTAACCCTAGACTGCCCAAAGGGACAGATTTTGGCCGTTCATAGTTTGGAAGTACAATTCAAGGTGTTGTAACTTTTGAATCCAATGACCAAATTTAGTAAAACTTGTTGAAAAAGTTGCACATACTAGTCTATTTTGTGTAGTAGAATTTCCAGATCAATCCAAGACGAATTGAGTTTGTGAAAGCCATTCAAAGTTCACAGGTTTAGTTTGAGTTCAACACACTACATTGTCATGACTGCAACTTTGAAGGCTTGTATCTCCTTCATCCAATGTTTTTTTTCAATAAAATTTGTTGGATTTTGTTCCTCTAGAAGTCTAATTATTGTGGTAAAATTTTCATAGCAATCCAAGTTGTTTTGAATGCTTGGAAGCAATTCAAAGTTCATTTTTTTGTTAGTATGCACTTTGGCGGCTTGTTACTTCTTTATACTATATCCATTTTCAAAACTTTTTTTGGGAAAGTTGTGCATACTTGCCTACTTTGTGTGACTAAAATTCTTTGTTAATCAAAGAAGTAACGAGTGACTAAGAAGCATTTTAGTAGAAGTAGGTTCAGCCTTAGATGTGTTTTTTGCACCCTTTTTGGCTATTTTTTTGACATTTCAAAGTCATTTTGCAAACACAATGAGTCACTTTCATGAATTTTTTTTTCACCAATGAGTTTGTATGTTGATTTCAAATCACATTTTAGTTCAAAATTTTTTCATGTGAGTAGGTTTAGAAATCAAATTTCACCTCCAAATGTGTTTTTAGGAAAATTTCAGCATCTTTTTTCAACCCTAAAACATTATAATCTTTCAATCCGTGCGGTCAAATGACTCCAAATTTGATCCACATCATCTACAATATGTAAACTATAAGATTGTACAGTTGAGATTTTCATACCTTAGCGAGATATAGACTTATAAGGCTTGAAAAGCAAGGATGTTTTCATACCCGAAATGGCCTTGGGCCTTCTAGGGTTAAGAAGAAAACCCATTCTAGGATGAATCTTTACTTAAACTAAAACACCCGAAAGTTTGGCACGAGGAAGCATGAAAGTAATCACCAGAAGGCTGAGAGTGAACAACTGAATCAAAAAACCGCCACAACATCACAGGGATGAATGGACGGGGGTGATAAAAAAATGAATGAATGAATGAATGAATGAATGGGGAACGTCGGGAAAAAGCCCCCATTGTTGCAGTATTCTTTCAATGGATTCACAGTATAGTACTGAAAGTATATTGTTGCAATACTGCAAACAATATTGTTTCAATAAATCTGCAGCGCACCTATTGAAAGTATATTGTTGCAATATTTTTTGCAGTACTACAACAATATGCTTTCAGTATTATACTGTTAACCTATTGAAACAATACTGCAGCAGTACTAAAGCAATGGAGGGGCTTTTTCCCGATGAAGTGATCAAGAATGGATGAATGGATGAATGGATGGAGGTGATCAAGAATGGATGAATAGATGAATGGATGGGGGTGATCGAGAATGGGTTGAAGTTGCCTCCCATAGTCGAGTCACTTGGGCATGTCCACAGTAACTTTCAAATTCTGAGGATGGTGAAGCATACTTTCTGCACGTGGCCATTCTCTTATCCAACAATTGTAGCAAAAATGAATTCTTTGCACGAGGATTGAAAAAGCTCCATTTGTGGACACCATCATCAACGAGGAATGGGTCAGTGTTACAAGCAAGCTTTGCTGATATTTTCATGCCTAGCTTGGTCTCGTGTCAGTAATTAAAAATTAATAGTAAAGTAAAGTTGGAACCTTAGTTTGTACAAGGGGGGTGTAAGACAAACGTATAACTGAACTACGAATAAGAAGTAGTACAAAAGAAACACAACACCAAACTCCATTGATGATACCAAGTTGAGGTGCTTCCAAGGAGTTTTTGTCCTATGTTGTTTTCAAACTCTGGATCTTGGTCCTTCATTGGATGCACTTTATGCACTTTACGATGAACTCAAATTTCAAATCATTTATATTCATAGGAATTTTGATGTACCATCGTCATGATATCATTGGTCCATGCATGCAGTAGTTGAGCTATTTCCTTTAACCCGTAAAGAATTAGATTGCATTTTTTTGGCAACGTTGCTATTTTAGGCAGCTCACTACGAACGGAATTAAAAAAAAAATTTGCTGAAATTTTCACACAACATTTTTCTGAGGAGTAGCTTCAAGGCTAAATAATTTTCATAACTATTGACTAGATAGGTTTAAAAGTTGTTGCGCGATATGTCACTTTCATTGCTCGATGGGCAACTTGAAAAACTTCTTTAAAAAACACTTTTCAAGAAAATAAAAATTTGAAATTGGTTCTTTAGATTTATATATAAGTGGGAAGCTTTGAATCATTCCATTTTGATTAAAGAAATGAAAGTTACAAGGAGTTTTAGTTTGCGGGTAGGTATGGTTTTTCAAAGACTCCATACCTACTTATAAACTAAAACTCCTCGTAACTTTCATCTCTTTAATCAAAATGGAATGATTCAAAGCTTCCCACTTATATATAAATCTAAAGAACCAATTTCAAATTTTTATTCTTTTAAAAAATGGTTTTTAAACAAGTTCTTTGAATTGCCCGGGCTGCTCGTTGAGCAATGAAAATGATATATCACGCAATAACTTTTTAACTATGTAGTCAAAAGTTATGAAAATTGTTGGGTCTTGAAGCTATTTCTCGGAAAAAATGTTGAGTGAAAATTTCAACAAAATAATATTAAAATTTTTGTTTGTAGTAAGTTGCCCAAAATAGATATATTGCCCCCAAATGGAATTTTTACCTTACCCTTAGAGGTTAACTTGAAACATTGGGTTGGTCATTATAGAAACCATCTTTTTTAGTATATGTTGTGTAAATCATTTGCTTACAAAAAAAACACAAGGGCATTCATTAGAGGTCAAACTACTATATATGACTCCCCTTTTCACACAAAATCCTAAGAATGAACATTTGCACTTCTGTCTTGTATAGAAGGATTCTTTGTCATCCTTTAGACACTTAACCCCCAAAGGACCAAGGCCTTATTTCTGCCAAAAAATACTCAAAACTGCCATTTCTGTAGCATAGAGTAAAAAATTTGAAAATTATTTTTTCTACACATCCAACCGTAGGATCTTATACTTTACTAGTATGAAAATGTGTGGAAAAAATTTCAGAAATTTTGACCAAATAGATTAAAAGATATTTGCATTTAAAGTGAAAAAACAATTTTTTCAGCACCTTGTGGGATTAGATTATTTGACTTTGAGCTTTTTTAACTTAAATTTTTTGCACTACAGAGTTTTGAGCTTTAAACCTTTATTGTGGGAAATTGAGTTGAGAGTCTAGGGAAAAAGAAATTTTTAAGAAAAAAATTAATTTTCATGCTTAAAACAATTGTTAAGTAGAAGTAGGTATGAGAATGAAGGAAAATCAAAATTATTAATATCCTTAAGATGGAATTAAACTGCACTAATCCCAATGGTGAGATTGTTCTAGCAAGCAAACAAAATCATGTAAAAAAAATTTTTCAAAAAAATTGTAAAAATTGCATTCAGAAATAAATTCTATAAGTTATTATTTCAGGAAGATGCTCTAACTGCCCGATAAACAAGATTGTCCATAACTTTCTCATAATAAGTCCAAATGGAATGAATCAAAGCTTCCCATGCAGACAAAAATATAATCTACAAGAAAAAAAATACAAAAAAGAAAAATTCAAAATTTTGCAAATTTTTTTTTGTTGCCCAGATTGCCCCCTATCCCCTATTTTGAGCTTATTTGTTCATCACCTTTGTTTCCGGGCACCAAATGTGAAAAAATTATATTCCCACAAAGCTCATCAGTTTTTCTATCTTCAAAAAAAATTTCAAAAAATCATGACAAAATTTCAGCCCGTAGGTACTTGCCCAAAATCCAATTTGTCCCCCGAAGGGACAATGGTCCTTTAGGGGTTAATGTCTACAGTGATGTTACACTGTTACAAGGTTAAATTATATGCAATCTTTTTTACTACTACTAATTATTATATAGTACACAAAAAATTAGATTGTATTTTGACATTGTTATTGACATTCACTATTTTGCCTCCATGTCTTCTTGGTCAACAAATTTGTGCCACCACAATAGTTTATGTCCACTTTGAATTGCTAATATTCATAGGTGATATTATGACTATGAAAATTTAGCAAATAACCTCAACTCTGAAAATGATAGTTCTAGATTCCTCTTGGGTGTACACACCTATAATGTTTATTTTTCCAAAAATGATTTTCTCAAATTCCTTTCAGAAAAATTCCTTTGTTTGCCATTCTTTATATAAATTTTATTTTATTTTATTTCAATCCTATAAATTAAAATATGTGCAACAACAAAAGGGACCACATTGGGTCATTCTATTGTTGAGCCTTCAAGAGCATGTGTGAGATTAGGGGGTCTAGCAATCTCACAATAAAATAACTTCATCTCATGAATTACCTTCAAAAAGGTCACTCAATGAACCCTAAAAGGATAAGACTATCACCAAGGTAATTCACTAAAAATGATGCAATGTTTGGACCACTACATACATTCTTCATTTCTACAATAATCTTGCAAGTCATCTATGGGGCCACTTTTTGCTTCTAGAGTTCAGAGTTCAGTATAGGACCATAGTGCAACACATTGCAATGTACTGTACAATATGGTACATTTCATTTACAAATTGTCTATTGGAGGCTTTCAAATTCATTGCAAAAAAATTGAGCCCTATAGAAGACTGTTAAGAAGATTTGTTGACCATCATTAGTGGTTTTTAGAAGTGCACTATTCCCCTGTACTCGCTCAATTTGAAAGATCGCTTAATTTGAAAGATGGGCAGTGCACGATCGGGCTCAAAAATGAACCGTCTAGATGAAATCACAAATCCTACTGGCCCCACAAGTCCGAAATTCCTAAACCATACTGACAACAGTTGATTCACTTCTACACATCACATTCAATAACAATAAGGACTACCTTCCTTTAGACAGAATGATGTGGAATATTTCACACCATTTCATCCTGAGATGATATGGTGTGGAATATTCTACACTTATTGAAACTAATGCTTTAGTTTCCTCATTGTGATTTGAACAACTTTCATGATTTGTGGATCAAGAGTGAGAAGACAAATCTTTATATACATTTTGGGTGGTAGGGGCAAAATAAACAATGTGGGATAAATAAATTAAAGTTAGTAGGAGCTCAACTGCTCATAGGAAAGTCAAATTAAAGCAAGAATTCTATTTAAAGTAAAATTTCAGACCTCATTTAGTCATAGTAAAATAGAAAATTTCAAAAAACTTTGTATTAAAGAAAAGTTGGAAAATCTATTTAAATTTCATCTCCAAAAATCCATTTCATATTTCAAGCCTTCAACCAAAAGTTATGAACATTTCAAAGAGGGGTTGGAAGGGACATTTTACATCTTGAAACATCCTCTTTAAATTTTGTTCATAACTTTTGATTGAAGGCTTGAAATATGAAATGGATTTTTGGAGATGAAATTTAAATAGATTTTCCAACTTTTGTTAGTCCAAATTTTTTTGAAAAAAGTTCTTCTATTATGATTAAATGAGGTCTGAAATTCTACATAAACATAATTTTAACATTCTGACAATAAGCGGTTTAGCACTCATTTTCAAATTATCCCATATCCTTTGAGGATTCATGGTGAAAACTCAATTTCAGTATAAAAATGACATCTTCAACCTTCACTCCCTCAATTGTTTCTTACTCAATTTCTTCATAGGTCTACCAAAATTATTTTTTGGATGGTTGTTAAATGACATTGGAATTTTGATTTAGAGGATTCTCATGGTGTTTGGCATATCATTTTAATGTTTCATTGAATATTTGTTTGGTTGGTCTGAGATTTAGAAGGGAAAAAAAAGTGTAAACCATATGTTTAGTACCATTGATAGTCTTGGCATGCAGGGAATTAAAGAACCATAGGTTTTTGGACTTTCCAAAGTTGTGTTGGTACCAGTAGTGCCAACTCGAACATGCACAGGCAGTCAATGGGTTGACACTCTACATCATTCCACCCCCTCAAATTAGCAGCCTTCCCATGGCCTCATTTTTTTCTAATGCTTTGTGTACAATGTGTAGTGTAATTGGTAGATTTTGGTAGATATAATTATCATTGCATCCTTATGCAATCACACTCAAGTTTACCAAATTTCAGCTTCAACAAACCCATAGATAATTTTTTGTGAATTTTAATAGTCAATTTTCATGGTTTTACAAGATATTTTATTGCAAGCAATTGATGGTGAATTTTTAAAGTTTGATTATGGATATATGTAGAGAACATCCATACGCACAACTTTCCCTAGGCAAGTTTCTTCAAAAAAGTTTGACAATTCCTTCTATAGAGTTTTAAGTGTTAGGATGACAATGTCCAAATGTTGTAAAACTAGATATTTCTTTATTATAATTAGATTTTTCTATTTGTTACTCATATGGTAACTAATTTGGTTCATTTGAATATGGTGGTACAATTTCTTTGCCAAAATCTAATTCAAAATATAGAGATATCTATTTCACAAAGTTTGGTCATATGATGCCTCAATTGAACCCTTACTGGGAGTATATGTTTTTGTTACTTAATGGAGTGTTTTTCAATATGAAAGATGTGCGTATGGATGTTAACTACATATCCATGCAATTGAATTTTAAAAATTCATCACCAATTGTATTCTATAAAATATTATGTAAAACCATGAACAATGACTTCAAAAATTCACCAAAAATGAAAATTTTCTTTTTTTAAGCTGAAATTTGGTAGGCTTGAGTGGGATTGTATGAGAATTGAGTGTAAATAATTCAAGAAAAAAAATTCCAATTCTCTTCCATGCTATGCAAGAAAATGCACACCGCAGAAATGGCAATTCGTAAATGAAGTGTACCATACTGTACAGTACATAACGCAACAGTAAGCATGATTCGGTTCATACAATTTACATCAACACAGGATTGTCTGCGACTCTGGCTCCGCAGCACCTCATTAATATTAAGAAGCTTTCCAATGATCCATATCAGCGCTTTCCTCTTAAGAAAATCCACCACCTTAGTTCTAGAACAAGAACGCTCCGTGTAAAGCTACAAAACTGTAGAATGAGAAAACTAACGTGACGCCCTACCATCAAATACTCATAATTACTTCGCCTCAAAACCACAATAAACCAGCTGATTGCAGTCAAACCTGTAAATATGAGGCACTAATCAACCAGTCGCTAGCTTCCAGTTCATTTTGATCAGCCTCCTCTCTCTTCCGGAACAAGCCCTAACTATTCCTTTCCTAGATCTACACTCTTGCTAAACCCCCCTGCCCGACTGCAAATTCAGAAACAGGTACACACTATATACTTCTCCATTTGGAACACCTTTCAACTAGTTTGAGTGTACGACAACCTGACCTCCAAGATGGCAGTTCTTTGATTGGCAAATCACTCTCGATGCCAGATCATTGAAAACCTTCCTGATAATCTTCTTGTACTGGTCCATCTCACCAGACAGGATATATTACACCTTCTTGATAATCTGGACAACATCCTCATCCTCGAGCGTATGCTCCTGTTGTGCAGAAAATAACAACAGATGTTTATATTCGACTCAAATGCTTCATGTGAAAGCTTCTCAGGTAGTAAACCAAAGGATAACGATCAAGAGCAGTGCAATTAAGGGATCACGACGCCACAAAGGATTCCCAAATCCCCAAAGTTGATTTTTAAATGACTATATGAATTGATACCAACATTCTATCGTGCAACATACAGCATCCAGATTTCATATGAGCATGATAAGTTGAGCCCCGAAATACTTCAAACGGAAAAGCTTTACTTAATGACCAAAGCAAAAGGCTCACCTTTCCCACTCTCTGTGGCTTATGTTTTGCACTTGAACCCCAGACCAAAGCACTGTCATCCACGAGTATCCACGTGTCAAGGTTCATCAAACATCGTCAAGCAATGTTAGAATTACAATGAGGCAGTCCACAAGATAAAATAACAGGCACTAAACATAGTAGGTGGAAACTTACAACTTGAATTGCTTCACCATATCCTTGTGAATACGCTCGCAGAAATCCTCAACTGTACACGTGTTTGCTGACAAGATGACAGGATCTTCATAATCAGGGCTGTTGCCTTTTGGTTTGGTGTATACTCGAATGAGGTTCAGATACTCCCAAATTTTATCTAAGAGCCCATCCAGGTTCCACTCAAGATGAGCACTGCAACAAACATAAGGAAACATGAGACCCACTTGAATGTCTTCAACTTTCCTCTCAACTTTGACAGGCCGTCGTAATTTCACTATGATATGACTTTCTACATGAATGAAAATGCACAGCACATGAAGTTCTTAAGCAGAATGGTAGAATCAAATCAAATCACACAGCTTTTGGATATAATCTTTTGAAATACCTAACAGGACAGTAGTGGGGTAATCTGTCGAGCACTTCAAGCTCTTCAACTGTGATTTGATCGATTTTATTGACAACATAGACGCAAGGCATGTAGATACGATTTCCCTCTATCACGTCAATCAAGTCATCTGCAGTGGCATCAAAACGGAGGGATATATCTGCATTGTGGATCTTGTACTCCCCACATATAGCCTTGACAGTGTCCAGATCCAAATGAGTGTTGGCAACTGTTGATGTGAAACTGATTCCACCTTTGTCTTTCCTTTTAAAACCCAAGTTTGGTGGTTCCTTGTTTAATCTGCGGAAAAGATCCAGAAGTAAGCCTCCGTTGCATATTTCCACCGAGTAACACTTATTTAACATGTAAAAAGGAGCAATAGATTGAAGACAAGACATCCTCACGATTCTTCAAAAATACAATTGGGATACCAGAGGCAAGAAGTACGTGACAAAGGAAAGGACAAAACCTGATACCAAAGCCCTCCAGCTCCTTCTCAATCAGCCGTTTGTGCGTAATAGGCTTAATGGCATCCAGAACAATCAATATACAGTTACACGTTCGTGCAGTACTGATAACCTGCACAGACATCGGCATATTTATTTACAGAATGTAATCTGAAAAGTGACTATCTCCTGTTGCGCGCCATCAAGGACTTACAGAACCGAGAAAGTTCAGAGTCTAACCTGCCGACCTCGACCCTTTCCATCTTTGGCACCTTCGATAATTCCAGGAAGGTCCAGAAGCTGTGAACAGAATCCAATCAGAATGTTCAGTGCATGCTCTCAGAAGGTGGTCACCTGGCTTTGCAGGAACATGAACGAGAACACACACCAGAAAGCATGAACACTAAGAGTTTCATAAGTCATCGCAGCTGCCACACTATCGATTGACGGAAGCAAAGTTCCACGTGGTAAATTGGTAATCAGTCCAGACTCACTTCGCAAAAGACTAACCTGGATTTTGGATCCTCGGTATTTGATAACACCTGGAACGCATGTCAATGTTGTAAACTCATAGGAAGCAACCTGCACCATTTCCAAACAGAAGCACATTTGGAGTTCAATATACCTGCCCCACACAAAAACCTATTCACACCCTGAGTAAACTAAGTACTCAAAAATAAAATATTACTTCCGTTGTAATAAGGTAAAGAATACTAAAAAGTTCGGGAACTCAATCCGTCTCCTATACCGATCCCTGTTATCAACAACAGGTCGTCTATTCAAACATTTACCTGGACTTAGCAACGAGTGGTATAAGCATGACTTGCCTAATAGTCTGTCGCTACTCATCTTTGGATGGAAATGAATCTGTCTACTGTCACTCATAGTAGTCTACAACCTCACTGTGAAATCGCAAAAAAATTCATAGAGAGTGATAAACAAGATCTCAACAGATTTGGCTCTGTACCCAAAAGCTTCTGTACAATTTTACATACTCCTTCATTGTTCAGTGCTTAAAGTGACACAAATAGTATCTTCTACATTAGCTGTTTCAACTAAACGATCATCATCAATCATTAGGGGGAATCACAGTCCATCCCCCACCATTTCATCATTCTCAATTAATGGAATTGACGGGTCGGTAGTCGACGAAGTCTTAAACCCTAAAATCCATCAACAATCAGGCCATTGAATCCCATTTGATCCTCAATTCACCTTGGTGTAATGGCTAAAAAATCAAAGCACATGGACAACACAAGACTGCAGCAAAATAATTCAGCTCAGGATAGATAGCGAACCTCAGAAAAGGTTCCTGTGAGCTTGTTAAGAAGGGTAGACTTGCCAACAGAGGGAAAACCAACGAGGCCGACTCGCGAATCCCCACTTTTAGTGACATCAAAACCCTCTCCCGCTCCTCCACCTTTGGACGACGGTGGCGCCAAAATCTCGCGTCGCAACTTGGCCAATTTTGCCTACAAACCAAATTGCAGAATCCCCAAACCCTAATCCTTAAAAGTACTAAATTTTCTTCACTACAGATCGCGCAATCTCAAAGATACAATTCCACTGACCAAAATGGAAATGCACGAAACCCTAAACCTGCAGAACCTCACGTTGAACTGACCTTGAGAAGACCCAAATGATGAGCAGTTGCTTTATTCTTTTGAGTCCTTGCCATCTGCATCCAGAAAGAGGAAAAAATCAGTGCTAATCGTCATTGCTTTCAAACCTCAGCATTCAGGGTGATGCTCTGACCTAACCCTAAAATCCCAATTCAGAGCCTGTCGCAGATCCCCCGCCACCATTTCAATTACGAAACTCCCTTGATTCTTTCAAAAAGTAAACTTATAGATTATTCACCGTCGGTTGGACGATACCGAAAAATCCTCATGATAAAACCCAGGAAAAAACCTAGTTCACTACTGGGAAACATCGTCACCAAAATGTTGCTGGATTCAGTTTTTCAAGAAAAACAAAAAAATCGAATGTTGAGAGATCCCTGAAGTGAGACTCGTCGGTTTACAAACCTCATCTTCGATATCCTTGATTTTCATCATGACGGTCGCCATGGTGACTGTCTACCCGGAAATGGTACAAGGCGACTTCAGAAAGAGAGGCAATGAAATTCTTAAGCTGCAGAGAGCTAGCAACAGCTATAAAGTGGGAGAGAGATAAGAACAGAGAGCGTTAGTTGCAAAGTTTCAGCCCTCGCAAAAGAGAACCACCGAGAATTCTAGAGCAGGCGCTCGAAGAAGAAAACACTCCACCCTAAGCAAGCTTGCGGTGATCATCGACGAACGTGAATATTTCCGTCGAATAATTCCATCCGACGAACGTTTCTGTCGAATAGTTTCATCCGACGAACGCTTCTTCAATTATCCGACTCAAATTCTTCAATTACTCTGGGTCTCTTTATCCCAAAATCATGGTTAAAAGCCCCTTTTTTAGACTTCTTGGAGTTTGTTCCAAATTAAACAAAAAGTTCAAGTTTTGATAAGTTTTATTAATTTTTTCAAAATCCTATTTGCATAAATTGAAACTAGACATTTTGTTGCCTATATAGGAAAAGAATATTCAATAATATCATGTATGGACTAAAAACTTATAATATTTGATCATAAAGATATTAAAACTATGAAAGTGATTTGAAGTTCATCAATCTTTTTTTTAAAGTAATGGATTCATAATTTTATGATGATCATTCAAATTATCATGTTGCAAAAAGTATCTAAATGGAGAAAAATCATTAAATTGAACAAAGAACATTGCATAAATAGGTTCATATAAATGATTTTTTGAACAAACAGGAATCCCTATAATAAATCTTTAAAACAAAACTTGAAGTTAGACCTTCAACAATTCACCGTTGAAGATCTAAAGTGACATTCTTTCCAAATCACCACTAAAATGTGTTGAATCAATTGTTTTTTCTATGAAAAAGAACATGGTCTTATAGTTATTTCCAATGAAGCACATTGATTAACCCCTAAAAGACTACCAAGGTCTTTTTTTTGCCAAAAAACACTCAAAACTGCCATTTCTATAGCAAAGCGTAAAAAATTTTAAAATCATTTTTTTGCACATCGAACCATAGGATCTTACACCTATTATTAGACATTTTTGCACTTGGCCAAGTGCATTGGTCGTACGCCATACTATTCATTAGAAAAGTATTTTTGAAAAAGTCGGATACGGTCTATGTTTTTGGAAAAAAATTGTTTTAGTGTCATTGTATTATAACTTAAGGGCACATGTTTTTTGTCTCTTGAGATGTTTTCTTGAGTACTTCAATATTAAACTACTCTTCAATGTTCAATAATCCCATACCTGTAATTTTACAATCTCATTCTTTTTTGGTCGAATATTGTAAACTTCAATAATATTCATATCATACCATATACATACGTATATCACACATGCATTTAACAATAATTTGCATCAAAAAAATATTTATTTATTGAAGTGAAGACATAATGAAGGCATTGTATGTGCCATCTCTTCCTTGATATGTAATTCATACAAAACCAAACCAAACCAAACCAATGTGATAAGTACAAAACTATTGCAAATATAGAGAAGACATCTTATGTTAGACACAAGGTACATTAACGTCACACTAATACTCCTGTTAATGACCTACGTTGCTGGTTCTGGTGTCCCTAAGACTCGTTCTGATGATTCTGACAACTTTGCCATCTCTCCATGAACTACACCTACATCTTCGTTGTCTTCTGTAGAACGTATTGGAGTTAGTGGAGGTGGAGAAGCGTAATCCAATGCTCTACCCACCATGGCATTTGCATTAGGTGTTGAAACTCTTTCCGGGAATGTGGGAGACAAGGTAGATCCTTCAAAAATAGAAACCTCTCGCTCATAAACATAAGGAGATTGTGTTCCTCTTCGAATATAGCGTACATGGTCTCTGTCATAGAAATAACCATCATCACCTAGATGATATGTATCAGCCTCAGAAACCATAAAAGCTGTAAGGGCAGACATCGGTTCCAAGTCTTCAGCTACAACTTCAATTGCTGTACTTACATCTCCAACATCCTCCTCTTGTGTATTCCCCATAGACATGGGAATGGCTACTTCCACTACATTGTTAATTTTTGTATCTTCAACTTGAGTTTCTTTCGCTCCATTGTTCTCTTCATGTACGGCTTGTACTTCATCAACAACCCCTTCGTTTCCTTCACCTTCAGTTACATGCTCTTCTGTTTCCACGTTTGCCTCTTCAACAAACTTTTGATTTGGAGAATAATTAGGATCCTCTTCCATATCTTCTGAATCCGCTTTATGTCCATGGGCATCACTTGCCACATCTGTGTCTGCTAAGCCAAGACTTATACCACCACTATGTAAGGTATTTGAATGTGTTTTTTCTGAATCACTCCCATTCCCACTTGACAATGATGCTCCTGAATCAATTGCTCTCTCTATCACTTTTCTTTTTCCCCTTCGAATTAATTGCAATCTGTCTTCTTTGTCTGATGATTCACTTGATGATCTTGGTAATCTTTCAAACCTACCACGCAATATATTCATATTTGTTGCTCTTGGAACATCATGTAGCAAATCATCTCCTTCACTAGCTCCTCCTGAAAATCTTCTTTCTGCAACATTATTTGTACTATTCACCATCACCATTTTATTGCCGTACATCAACTGCAATGCATTGTACACGTACTGTGTACGAGGTGTTCCTCCTTCCATGATGATTACTTCATTTCCAACAAAACCTGTCTCCAAAATTCCTGGCACAGCCATAGTGATGCCCAATGTTACAAGCCCCAATTCCGAGGCAAATACATCTCTACCAACTTCTTTAGCTCACTTGGTGCCCTCTCCATTTTATCTTCCACTTGTGGTTGCCTTTCTGTGTCCCAATGGTCTTGGAACACCACTTCCAACATTTCTAGGCTATGTGGAAGATTTTCCATAGGGCTACTTTCTTTTGGATATTGCATGAATATACCTATACCTCCCACTGCTTGTACTGCACGTTGGCGTTGCCCTCCATGATATAGGTCGTGTGCATAAGATGCAACGGTTTCTGATTTAAATATCTAGAAGCCCTTAAGTAAATGACAACTTTCTGGCACTGACATTCTTGATTGCATTTCTTCATCCATAAATACGCCAGGGGGGAACAAGAAAATTGCAGTTCACCGTACAACAGAAGTCATCCAATTGTGGAGTTGTTGAAAAACTTTGCCGTAATCATCATTTGACCATTCTTCATCTTCTCCTTCTGAACCTCCGCGACGACAATCAAAAATCCATAAGCATGGTTTTCCAATTTCTACGTATTCATCTTCAAAGAATTTTCCTTTGCTTCTGATATGCATACATGTCCCTCCTTCTTGGTTTAGGATGCTGGAAATTGGTACTTGCCAATCCCACCTAGCATTTGATATGTTCTCCACATCTCGAACATATGCTGCATAACCACAACGACCTGCTTTGATATCTGTGAAATGCTGACGAATAAAAGTTGGAATCAAATGATCAATACTCTTTAGCGATTGCACCGTTTTCACAGTTGGTGAACACCACAATGTTTTTGTTGCTGCATCCAATGTTTTTCCCATCAACGAGAATTGCATGCCTCCTTCATCTCCATATCTAGAAGCATCTATGGAAAAAAACTCATCCATCGACATTGGATTTTCATCACCCGCTTCAACCATCAAGAAACGGATTTGATTTCTTATGGAATCCTTTCGTTGAATCCGGTCCACCGCATATGCAACAGTTCCTTTGGGGGGATTTGGAGTTGTTGCATTATTGAAATAATACTGCTACAATGGTCGACTTCCATCTACAAGACCTTTCGCTGCCATTCTTTTCACAATATGAAAATATGTATCCCTTGATACTCTTGTCAACGGCCTAAACCAAGTTTTCTCCATCTTCTTCCTCTTTTCGTTTTTATCAACACATGCATCAAGATTTTGGCCTCTTGCCATTTTTTTCCAAGCATTCTCGGCTTTCTTACTGAAAAAAAGTTTTCCGTCCTCATAATCTTTGCACACTTGCAAAAGAGCCAAATATGCTTCCTCGTCCTCGTTCCACGCATGTCGAGTATAGTCTATCATTTTCTTGCTTAGTTGCCTCAACGAAATATGCTTTGGTAGATCTTGGCTCCAATGTAACGCACTTGCAGCCATTGTCAATGCCTTCACTCTCTTGGCATCATCACCTCGTGTCAAAGCATTTGGACTTCCACACGCTTTCCAAATGTCACGCAATTTGATTAAGTTTTCATAGTACGTTGTGAAAAACGTACGGTCAAATTCCCTTGCGTTCACTCTCACCGAAGCTTCTATGTAAAATTGTGGATTGTCGTATACAAGGAACTTTGCTTTCCGTCTTGCAAAACGTTCCTTAAACTCCTGCTCTGACATATTTCCACTTTGGTGCTCTGCGTAGGCTCGTTTACAAGCACCAACAATGTGTTGGCCATCAACCGGCTCCCAATGAATATTGTTCTCCAACCACTTTGTCCTCACTTCTTCTCTTGGTGCTTCTGGATCCGCTTCACAATGTGTTAGATATGCTACTTCAAATTCTCGAACTGCACCTGATTTGCTAAAAGGTACATGCACAACTTCAATCTCTCCTTCGTCATTAGTTCGGTTATAGTGATACGAAACAGGTCGCAATGTTATTGCACTCACTCCATTAGAATCAGGTCCTCTGAGACGGTCATACATCTCACTCACCCTCCATTCCATAAGAGCCCTATGATTTGTCTCAGCATTCACTACATTCTGAATACAGTCCACGTTGGCGTTGAAAAGCAAGTTGTATCCCCAAATATATCCAGCCTTGTATTCCGTTTCTGTTGGAAAAACAATAGATGTTTTAGTAGTGCTTCGCCCCACTACATTTACATCTGTTTCTTCAAATTCATGCTCTTCTGAATCATCATCCTCTTCATTTTCTTCTCCATCATTGCCTTGTGAAGAAGGTGCTTCTCTCGTTGCTTGAAGACGATGTCTCCGTATAGCTGCACGTGTAAGGGCACTATGCTCTTCTTGAATTCTTGTTTCACGATTGTGTTGGTTCTCTTGTCCTTCACGAAGGTCCTCTGCTTCTACATGTTCATGGACTAATCTCTGACCACGTCGTCCACGAACAACATGCCCTCTACGTCCACCACGCCCTCGAATAGTACTTGAATGAAACGTTCTCGAAGTAGATCTATTGTCTCTGGTTCTTGGTATAATCCTTTCAGCTTGAGACCGAGAACCAACTTCTGTAATTGTAACAGGGTGTTGTTCTTCTCCTTGATCTTGATGCCCTCTAGTTGCTTCTTCTGCATTCACTATAGATGATTCTCTTCTTCTTCGTTGTCCTTGTTGTATAGCATGTTCCAATGACTCTTGTAGTGGTTCAGAAGGAACTGGTATTTGATCTCGTATTGTTTCTTCTTCCTCCAACCTAGTTTCACTTCCCATGAAAGGCTCTGCGTCACTAATTCTTGTCATGAATCCAATGCGTGGACGTTGTACTCTTTGCCTTCCAGAAGTTTCTCCTTCCTCTAAATGACCTGCATTTCCTCCTTCAAATGTAGCACGCTTATGATTTCGTTCTGCTACCGGTATCCAATTAGCTTGCAAAGGTGCTGCATACAAACGATATAAATCATCTGTATCTTCTGGTTCTTGTAGCGGAGGTCGGTCTCGGTCAATGTTGGAATCACTTTCTTCTCAGTCTTCGTACCGCCTTATCTCTGTAATTATTGTGCGTGCTCGAAATAATTGTTCAGGTGTTGATTCCCTGAATTTTTGGATACAAGCTTCTCTTTTGACTCTCCATTCCTCCGGCATAGAATTCCAAAACTTCACCAAGGTCTTCAAACCATGCAGTGGTGATTGAACTTGAACTAACTCATGTGGAATTGGTGCCATCATTAGTTTCTTCTTCAACTTGTATTTCTCAAGCACCTTGTCCGTGTTTGATACTGATATGGTAAGTCCCCCATCAGCAGTGCCTGCCAAACTCTCGATGCCCCCATAAGAAGCACCTAATGGAGCCCAGTACCTCCCTTCTTCAATTGAAAAATCAGTTATCCATAAACTGGGTTTCTCGTTATCATTTCTTTCCACCCACCATCCATGTTCCAACCATGTAGAATGGACCTTTGGTGCCATAATGATCTGCAAAAAACAAAAGATGAATAAGGTTTTACAATGTACACTTCTTCAAAAAAAAGGCATGCATATTTCAATAACAATGAGTTTGAATGTCACGTTGAAATCTACTTGCATGATTTACTCTTCCTTAAAGACCAATGAAACACTTATACGCAAACTCGAATCCCTTGATTATTTCATTCACTGAGGTTCTACATGTATGCTATACTTTACGGCAATCAAATACCATTGCCATCGCAACAAATCAAACTAACTATTCAATTCCTTGTTGTTACAATTAGTACTTCAACATTCCTTACAAAACTTGAAAAGAAATTTTTATTTACGTTATAAAATTTTAAGAAAATTATGCACATCACTCTACTACTGCAAAGCTAGAGATCATCTCCGTCCTCCATTATTTTACACTCAAATAAAACTTCATACACATAAATAACATAAGAAAACACTCAATGCCATTCTAAATTTCAGCACTCCGTAATGTGTGCTTTCTTTGGTGACAGTCTTCAACCTAAACAATATGGACAAATGAAATTGTACCCTTTGAGCCCCGTGCAATTTTTATAATGAAGTTTTGATGGGTGCTTTACCTTTTTGACTATATAAAACTCTCTCCAACTTCTTTCTAAATAAATTTATATACTATGCGTCTTTAGTAACAAAACATATGTGTTTGACAAAAGCTTCCAAACTTTATTGCAAGCACGTTCTTACCTTCCTCACAATATACTACTCTCAACACAATATCATGTTGCTTCCATAAACTTTTCTTATGTACACTCATGCCTAAAAGTAAAAATAGTATAAAAATATGTTTTCAAAATAAAAGTTGTCCACTATAATATTGAAAATAGGCATTCTTTCTACAAGAAATCATAGTCACAGTGTTACTTATTTTAACTACATGGCTTCTAAAAGCACAAAAACTAAGTGCATCCTTTCACTTCCTCTTCTCCAATTACAAAGTTTTCAATATAACGTTTTTTATGAGACAATTAAATAATGCCCTTTGGATCAAATCAAGTAACTCAATCCTTCAATTAGGTAGAAATCTTGACCTAGAGGTGCACTATGTTGTGCTCAAATACAATTTGTATATAAATTTGCGTAATATGGGCATATGTTGTTGTAGATTAATATTAAAATTGCTCTTGGAATACCACCAATTTAAAATATTTATCTATAATAGGTTTGAGTATGTTGTAGGCAACAATTGGAAGGCATTGCAACTTCACAAAGAATCATGCATCCTAGATGTGTTTTGTTGTTGTATCCTTTCTTGTTTTCGTTGTTGATTTTAGGATGTTTATTTCTGTTGACCAAAAGACTTATATTTGAGTAGAATGTGTGTTCTTCATATTTTTCTATTGATTAGTCCATGAGTGACAAATTTGTCTAACAACTTCAACTTGGTAATGTGTATTTAGATGCTATTGAAGAATATTGTGAATTGTTGATAATGGCTACATGTGAGTTTATTAAATGGTATCTACGCTTATTAAAATTATAAGGTAGTGTTTGTTCTTAACATCTAAATGCTCAAACACCAAAAATAAATCTTAATCAAATTTCTATTACTAATGGCTTTATTTTTTTGGAAACTTTTTTTGAATTATAGTTTAAGAATAAAAAAATTCGATTTCAACAATGATGGATTATAATTTTTTTATTCAAGATTTTGTACAAGGGTGTCCATCGCAACCTTCACTTTTTGTAATGTTGAGGTCTTTTGGAAATGAACCTCAAATAAACTAGATCTTATAGGAAAAACACATTTGAAATTCATTTTATAAAAATAAAGAGAAGATTTTGAATAACCATAAAGTTTTTGGTAAAAATTATGCATATTAGGCTTTTTAATCTTATATTTTTTTAGTGACCAACTTCTTAGATTTGACTTGTAAAAAGAAGATTATAAGACTTCAAATTATTTTTTCAATTTCAACACCGTCATGATCAAACATTATAATCTTCCAATTCACAAGTGATATTGTTGTGTTTCCTTTTCCTATATTATTTTTGAACTTGTCAAATTTGAATCTATATAGTATTATTCCCACTTTTTTTTATATTGATAAGGTTTATCAAAATGTTCACTATTTGTTTTATTTAGGACAAATTTCTGGTCAAAAATCAAGTCCTCAAATGTTTAGATTATCCATTTAACTATATTCTAGGTTAGGCTTACTAAGATATGTTAAAGAGGTTTGATTCAAAGTGCAAAATTAATTTAAGTGCAAAGTGTGCATAATTCAGAAAATTGAGAATTGGTATTCATCTATAGCTCATTCTAGACCTTGGCCAATACTAGTAGGAAGAAAGGAGACTAATTGTACTCTAACCAGTTTTTGATCGAGAAGGGAAACTTAAATTAGACAACATTATATATATACTTTGAAAAAGTTAAGCATAAACTTAAGGAAGATTGGAAGGGAGAGAGAGAAGGCAGGCTTCAATTCCATAAATATAAAAAGAACGGTAAGTTTATGTTTCAGTATAATTTTTTGTGTACTACAATGACAGTGAACTGAAGAGGGTAGTTTAGATTGACAAGATCTAATAGTAAAATAGTTGCAATGTAATTGAGAGCTTAACTAGGATTGAATTAATTAGTATAGTAAGTTTAAGTACTTCAAAATCTTCAATATGAACAATCTTGTAATCAAGTAAGTAATCTGGAAACTTCACTGTGGTTGAATTATTTGGTAAAGTAACTGGAAGTAATTCAAATCCTTCAATACTATCAAACTTGTAATCAAGTAAGTAATCAAGGAACTTGACTGACATTGAATTACTTGGTAAAGTAAGTTTAAGTACTTCAAATTTTTTAATATTAACTATCTTGTAATCAAGTAAGTAATCTGAGAACCTAATGGTCTCTTACATACACATGCACCTCATCCATTACAGTATTCAAAATTTTGATACAAATAAGCAAACTATAGTAATCTGCCGCATTTAAATTGGGCTCCATTATTCTCTGGATAACTTTGGATAGAGAGTCTTATATTAGTTATGACGTTATGGCTTAAAGTAGGTACACCCAATATTAAGACTGCTGCCAAGGTTCATGCACATGTAAAAAGGTTGCCCTTTACTTCTGCGTTTGACAACTGACGTCAGCTTCAATGAATTAGGTGCATAGACGGAAGACCTCTGACTTTCTAAACGCCAGATACTTGTCTACAACAAAGTATGTGTTGCATACAAGGGAAGAGAACATCGTCGACAGAGAATCAAATTTCAATTACTGTGTTCTTTGTCATTCTCTGAGGTCAGTCCACATTTCATCAAGATTGCTACTACTTCCAACACCCTATAGTGTAGCTGAAAGTGCTTTTGTTGCTGTCGGGGCAAGGGTTAAGCTACTGGCTACTCGAAAACTATCGTTGTGACTACATGTTCCGAACTAGCTACCACCGCTGTCTGGACAAGGGTTTAGCTACTGGCTACTCAAAAACTGCCGTTGTGACTGCATCTTCCAAACTAGTTGCTACCACAATGATGGTCAAATTTCAGGTATGTAACACCAATTTCAAAATGGACTCCTTAACTAGTCATAGTATGGTCGTCATTAAGTTGGCAAGACTACATTGTGAATGAAGAGATGAAGGAAATAAAATTTGACCGCATAATTCAAAGTATAGGCAGTTGAAGCTTGAAGTAATGATGTCCAACAACTCTAAACCTACTAGCCTTACCAAAACATTGAAATCACATCGGTAATGCACCTGCAAATGAATATTCAAAATATGGACCTTCGCTGAATTTTGCTCTACATATTTAGAACAAACTTGAAAATGCAAAACCAAAAAATGAGACTATTATATCTTACATAAACTGAACATGCGTTCTTTTGTTCAGCTTGGGAAGGAGCTTGAATCTGCAAAGGGACGGCTTTTTGATATCAGCAGATCTATGAAATGGTGAAAGTGACCAATTTCGACGAAAATTGAGGATGATTAGCTTTTGTTGCACTTCAGCCAACAAGGACCACTTCCTGGACATTACAATAAGTCACTCATTAATAGCCAAAAACTGAACAACAACTTTAACCTGTCAAAGAGGTGCGGATTCCTAATCGGCCAAAACTGTACACGATAAAATCAAATCTCCAATGCAAATCACGCTCAAGATCGTAGACTTGGCAAGAACCTAGCAATTCAAAAAAACAGAACAAATTGAGAAGTCACAAACAAAAACAAATGCTCAAAGCAGACAATCTAATGAACAGAATGAAGAAGAAGTGCTTCTAAAGAGCAAAGATACCGCAAGGAGCTTAGCGATAAACTACATTGCAATCAAGGAAGAAACAACTATGAGAGCAACAACCAAGAGCCTACAGCAACAATGTTGCGGTCTACCTGTAGTGGCTCCATCGATTGATCGATCAACATACAAGAGCTTCTCACCAATTCTGAAATGCAAAGGAAAGATGGTTGCTACTCGGCTCTGAAGCTTTAATTGGAGCTTCGAAATTAGGGTTCTTGTGGAACAGGTAATCAACAGCATTGAGTCTTGCAAAATTGAAACACGCAATTCCTGAATCCTTCTATTGTCTTGCAACATTGGGAAGAGACTCTTATTTGGGAACGACAGCAAAGAAAGTGAGAGAAGAAGGTAAGAATCAATACTGTACCTGTTGCGTCCTGCTTTTGCGGAGGTCCACGTTGCTATCGTTGGAGGGCAGATTTATCGCAGCCGGCAGTAGGGTCCACCAGGTCCTCATCGAATGAAGATTCCCTGTTCACAAGCCACGGTGGCCTTGTGGGAATGTTTTGTAATTCCTAAAGCTACAGTAGACGTCCGCGCGCGCGGACGTCTACTGTTGCTTAAACGAGGTCAAAGAAAAAGAGGAAAAAAAGACGAAGAGAAGGCACCTTAAACCGTCATTTCACCTGTATGATGGAGTTTTGAACCTTAGCACGTTTAGGTCGCAGTAGTAAATCTGAATCGGATTCTTCAAACTCCACTAGGGTTTGCAATTCTTGTTCTGTCTGCCACATACAAACACAACGTTATGAACACAGATTTCAGTTCCTGAAAGACCTAACTTGGAAGAATGACGGCGGAAGAAAAGCCAATGTCGACAGTCCCGTAAGAAAAACTTCAAAAACTGAAATCGGACCTCAGCGACAGTCTGGGGTTGCACGTCACGTTGTAATACAGACAAGAACCTGACCGCTTTTGCAAATCTAACTACATTGATCTTTGAACAACTACCTGCTCTTACTCGAAGTTCATGCCAGTAGGAATTCGAATGAGTGAGAGAAACCGATAGAGGCACTGAAAAGTGCGGCAGAGAAAGCACGAAAGTTGCGAAAAGAAGAGTAGGGTTTTCATGTTCAAAGAAAATGCTGCAATCGGCCGCTTGTTTCTCACATCTGTGTGCTTCGCAAAACTAGGTTACGGAAAACGTTCTTAGAGCTTGTTGTTCCTAGAACTATCGAGAGTCCAACCGTTAGAAAATTTTGAGTTTTTACTCCAATGTGTTTTAAAATTTTTCAAACTGCTTGCACCATGAAGACAAATAAGCACCTTCTGGAACATCTCTTTACTAAAAGAGCATCGATCTGCATATATCTTATCAACTGCATTGCTAGTTTTTAACTCATTTTTTCAAACTAATTCACTGCACCTCACCTAAAATTTCATCATAGCTAGTTCTCTCTCAATAGTACATATAAGCATAACCATTTGTTGGTCTTGATAAAACATTACCAACAGAGCATGACAAAATCAGATGCTAATAGTAGCAATGAATAACAATTTTTCATGACCCACACCTTCAAGTGCCATTAGAGACCATTACAACATTGTTGATGTAGTGTAGAGCCCAAGACATCCATAAATAATTTTACATTGAAACTATTCTCACCATACATGTTCTTTTTTTCTAAAGTAGGATACTAAGGAGTTTAGGAAAAAGATCCTATTTTGCTCGTTCCAAGTGATTTTAAGAGGACCAGGGCCTCACCTGCACCCATACACAAAAACCAACAATTAGTATGTTTTCATGCGCATGCGAGGTGTCTTAAGCCCAAGGTCACTTGTTATCGTTTTCACCTAAAATAACTCAAACGAAAACAAAGCATAAAATCCTTAGTACAATCCATACTCTATACCACATGAAATAGAATCCAAATAAAAAACCTGACTATTTGATGTTGACTGTGTAGAAGCCATTGTTTGCCAAGTTTTTCTGTTCACAGTTGCACAAGAGGCACCCGAGCAGAGATGCTTGAACTTCCAACAAGCGAGGAGTAGGCAAAGGACCAAAGATGCTTGAACTTCCAACAAGCGAGGAGCAGGCAAAGGACCAGAGATGCTTGAACTTCCAGCAAGTGAAGAGCGAGCAGAGCCGCAGAGGAGCTATAGTACTTTGCAGGAATCCCACTAGTGAGCATCTGAAATTGAATTTCAACTGTATCTAAGCTGAGGTACAGTTCGGCCAGTCTCAGGTGAATCCAAGTTGAGGCTGAAAGGAGACTTTATTGTGTTGAATTGTGCCAGCCTTGGTGTTTAAGCACCATAAATAAGGCCAGCACATCAAAACACCCAGTTATTGAAGTCGCATTGGGTTAATTAGTTACTAACTAGTATGCGAAGTTCTGACTGCCACCAAGTTGTCACTGCAGGCAACCACCGCCACCAAGTTGTCACTGCAGGCAACCACCGCCACCAAGTTGTCACTTGCAAGCAACCCCGCCACCAAATTGTCATTGCAAGCAACCACCGCCACTAAGTTGTGGACGAAGTTCTGATTGCCACCAAGCTGGTTGGTCCACAGAATGTCACTGCAACCAGCTACTATGTTTCATGTTTCATATGGAGGCTAGATCTCGGATCCAATTTTTTGACTTTGGGGTGGCTGGCAAGATTTTGTCTACACCAGAGTAGTGAGGCTCATAAAATTGCCAAGTGAGAGTATAATAATGTCCACACTAGAATAGTGAGGCTCATAAAATTGCTAGGTGAGAGTGTAATTAATGTCCCATGCCAAAAATTAACAGGTCCAAAAAGCATACTACTAAATGCAATTTAATTGCAATTGTTAGGTGCTAGATTAGTAACTATAGAATGCCGCCTATATAGTAAAAACAATGTGCTAAATTGAGTCCCATAAGAGGTAATTAAGCACAATATTCATATAATGAATTGAATCTTCATGAATGGGAAATCATCTAATAGCAACTGCCAAATATTATTGGACCTTTATTACTATAGACATGTTCACACAAAGGCTTTTGTATATATCTACTCAGTAAAAAATTAGTTGTAAGGATTCTAAAACATTACACGTAGTAAATATCATGTAGGTATTTTAGTTACATCTCCAAGCATATGTTTCCGGTCATAGCTTGAAATGTAAATCTTGAAAAAGAAAAAAGAAAAAAAGAAAAAATCCCGCCTCCACCCCTGGAAGTGCTGGACCTCAGAGAGAGTACCTGGTATACTCTCTTACTGAGTAGCACACCAGGCCTCTAAAATTTATAGGAGAGAATAATAGAGTTCGCAGTAACAGTATGTCTTGACTATGTGTCATGTGATATGGGCAAATCACTTTTTAAGTATGGTAATCAATGACTGAACGTCAAATTTCAACCCTGGGAAAGCTCCTCGGGATAGAAAATCTAACACAATGGAACGTAATCTAGGTTTGTAAAAACCATTTGTTGAGAGCGTTTGAATCAAGCGTTCAACTTCACTCGCAGCTGCTGTAGCCGAACTGGAGACATAGAGTATCGGTACTGTCTGAGAAATCGTGGTGCTGTATGATTGTTTTACTGGGCGATTGGATCGAAACTTGATGTACTGGGTATATGGGAAGGGTAAACTCCTTCTTTTATCATATTTACAGGTGCTATAGCTTCCCATCCCATCATCTGAAATGGTGATTTCGAGGTTCAGAAAGCTAGCCTGAATCCCAATATTTGAGTCAAGGCTTGAGTATTTTGATACTTCATTCTTGATTTCCAAAACCTCTAGAGGATAGATCCAGTACGGGTTGTCCGGTGATCGTATTTGTTTGGGAGAGAGAAACTCCATCGGACAAGTTGTGTTTATCCAGCACAAGTCATCAATGTATCGATGAGCATACTGGAATTTTGACAACAAATCTTTGCGACCCAGTCTTGCGAGCCTCTGTATGAACGAAATCTCGTAGTGCATGAGGTATAAGTTACACCATAATGGAGAGCACGCAAAGCCCATAGGGATGCCAAGTTGTTGCTTCCACACTCTGTCGCCCAACATAATATAACAGTTTTTCATAAGCCAGCTGTGAATACGAACAAGTTCAGGTTCATCAAGTGAGAACCATGATCCATATGTCGGACAGTTTGTGCTCCAACAGGTTCGAGCAGGTCTACCTTCTGTGTTTACCCGTACCCATATTTTAGGGTGAGACCTAGGGTATTTAGACCGGACGTGTTGGAACCCAATCTTCAAGATGTGATTAACTGCATCTGGGAGATTATCGGGCCCTTGAAGAGGAATAGTTTCATAGCATCGTGTGACGTCTGCGACAAAGATATCGTAAATTTTGTCGGGCAGATTGAGGGCAACTTCAATGGAAGAGTTAACCATCCAATATAATGAAGTTGAGCATTGAAGGAAATTTTTGTACCCTTGCACTGAAATCTGAGCCCACTCCTTAACTGCTTCTAAAATAGTCATAGTGGCAATTGTGAGCAGATGTGCAACATTGGAGTAGGTGGTTTGGAACGCATTGGTTAACCACCTGTACTTGTTTTTATGTAGTTTATAAGTGGCCATCAAATAAGGTAGGGCCTTGAATGAAATTTGTAGTTGCGGGACCAACTTTGTAATTTCACTGATAACTTGGTCTAAGATGGAGGATGGTAGAGACCAGGTAACCTCATCTTTGCAAGGATTGAAATCCGGGCCTGAGAGCCTTTCCAAAGCAAGGAAGCGGATGTGTTTAATACAAATGAAGCAGGCATTATTTGATGCCTTATCGAGGCCAGCACAATACAAATGCTTCGTAAGCCATTGAATTTCGTCCTTCACTGAATTCTGCCTGAGCAGGTCTTGGCCAGAGAATCGGTGGCCTGCCTTGTTTGATCTAGAGCTTGTTTTCAATAGATGTAAACATGTAGTTCGAAACCATTCTGTAGCTTCCATTATCGGGAAGTTGGACCGATCAAGGTGTAAGATTTGCAATAACTGAGTAAAAGCATCCAATGCAGTAGCATTGCTTACCGCAATGTTGGTAGGCTTCAATGGAATGTGATTTAATCCCAAAGCCAGAGCCTGTCTGAGTTCCAAATTTTGGACAATCTCGACATTTACTGTTCTCACATGCGGTTGGACCGGAGCTTGTCTAGGTCGCTCGACTTCAGTCTGAGAGTCCAAAAACTTGGAGAAACGCTTAGCACGGAGACACATGCATGGATCAGAATTATCAAACAGGTGGATAAATGAAAACTTTTTGAATACCTCGGCAGGTTTGTAGAACACTGACCCGAGGTTATCATGATATTGCCATGAAATCATAATATCAGCGATTAAGGGGACAAGATGTTCATACCCGTATCTAGATAAGCATTCAGCAAATATATTCCGAATATTGAGCCATTCGAAAGCACGACAAGGGTACTTGAGAATGATATACCCAATCGGTTTTTTTGCATTAGATTTCTGCAGTACACGACGACCCAACTGATCGGTCGTAAGGACCCGAAGTCCATCTGAAAATGACAATAACAGTCATCACTAGGTAAGCAAATTAAAACCACAATCCTTATTCATCATCAAAGCTAAGCAATCTAGCACGAATAGGCGAGGCTGCTGGAATTTCCTGAATTGTAACCGTACTCGTCGATGCTGGTACTTTGCTCGTGTTGGTGATCAGACTCGAACCACTAGAGTTACCAAACACCGGAAGGCGTTCGGACCTTGGTGTCGCTGGGAAGTATTGAAATGCGGTATTTTGAACAGGGCGATCGTAGCGCCTGTTGAAATTCGGGTTACCTCGACCACCTCTGCCGCCTCTACCTCGGCCCTGTGAACCCCGGCCTTGACCGTAACCTGGCTGCGGTTGCCATTGTGCCTGAGGGGGGGTGTTTAAGTTTAATTTTTTTTTTTTTGTGGGAGGAGCCAAGCTGGGGGTACCCGGATTAGCAATAGAGAATGCTGCAGGTTTTAGCATACGTTCTATTTTTCTAGGACCTGCTAGATCCAATAATTCAGGCAGTACTTTTCCATGGGGATTAGCTGCAAACTGAACCGCCCCTTTGCACATCCATCCTCTAAAATGTGCAAAAGCAATTTGGCATTTGATGGCCATGCGGCCTGCCCCTTGCATCCAAATAAGGAAGGCAATATATTTCGATTTGAGAGATGGAAACATGTCATTAGGAAAGAATTTTTCCAAATGGTTGATCATGTACCAGCACGCATGATCCCACCATATAAATGACCCATTGCAACCTGTGCTAGATTTGGGGTGACATGAACACCGTAAATAAGGACGATGGACATTCCACATCTCCTGCGGGTGTTTTTCTCGTCTGTCATTAGCCGTAGGCACATCTAGTTTGATGTGTAGTTTGACAGAAGTAACAGAGCATTTTCCATGGTCATAGTTATATAATGGAAAAGCATTAACCAACATCTGCCCATTGGTTATAAATTGTTTACTATTGAGTGCAAACTCCTTACACTCCTCCATGTCACCTTTTTGGAATCCAGCCCATATTCTCCACGTCGATGGTAACAGTGGAGCAAGGGAGTTGATATTGCCAGTTGCCCAGACTCTATGGTCCTTTTGGGCGACCTGGTCCTCAATCGTACGCTGGGGTACGAATGGGATGGCCAAATGGCGTCCTGATGCAACCAAGGACTCTTGTTCCTTCTCTAACTGCGTGGAAACTATTGTGTCCTGAAAGTCTTCAAGGGCAGCCTTATGAGCTTCATCAATGCACAAATTTGCTAAGAAAGGGTGGTTAAACATACCAGGTTTCGGGACAGAGACTTGAGAGTGATATCGTCTCATCAGCTTGGTTGTTAGCATGTCGGATTGCTACTTCCACGATTGTGGTGTCTCGTTTCGCAATCTCCAAGTCCAAATCATCATTGGCTAAAATATCCATCATTGCCGCATGCAATTCGTGTAATCGTGTCATCGCCTTTGGGAGATCAGTATTAGCATATTCAAAGATTCTGCTCCATTGGGACAGATCTAGTACAGTAAGCAACAACGGTGGCTCACCATCAGAACCGGCCGCACCAAGGGCGCTTAGATCAGATTCCTGAACAAAACTGTGAATTTCAGTTCGGTTGATGGCCGACAGCGTTGCTTGTATTCCAGCGATCGGTGCAGGTAGAGGGTCCTTGTAACCGAGCTTGGTCAGTTCTGGGTGCCACATTGGACCAGTCTTTGAACCCTGAAAAAATGCATTGTCATAAGAACAGAAGTACATCTGAACAGATAATTGCAGATAGATGGAAGTATTTCACCAATACTTCATGGATCAATTGTCAAAAAAGCACCTTCTGGAACATCTCTTTACTAAAAGAGCATCGATCTGCATATATCTTATCAACTGCATTGCTAGTTTTTAACTCATTTTTTCAAACTAATTCACTGCACCTCACCTAAAATTTCATCATAGCTAGTTCTCTCTCAATAGTACATATAAGCATAACCATTTGTTGGTCTTGATAAAACATTACCAACAGAGCATGACAAAATCAGATGCTAATAGTAGCAATGAATAACAATTTTTCATGACCCACACCTTCAAGTGCCATTAGAGACCATTACAACATTGTTGATGTAGTGTAGAGCCCAAGACATCCATAAATAATTTTACATTGAAACTATTCTCACCATACATGTTCTTTTTTTCTAAAGTAGGATACTAAGGAGTTTAGGAAAAAGATCCTATTTTGCTCGTTCCAAGTGATTTTAAGAGGACCAGGGCCTCACCTGCACCCATACACAAAAACCAACAATTAGTATGTTTTCATGCGCATGCGAGGTGTCTTAAGCCCAAGGTCACTTGTTATCGTTTTCACCTAAAATAACTCAAACGAAAACAAAGCATAAAATCCTTAGTACAATCCATACTCTATACCACATGAAATAGAATCCAAATAAAAAACCTGACTATTTGATGTTGACTGTGTAGAAGCCATTGTTTGCCAAGTTTTTCTGTTCACAGTTGCACAAGAGGCACCCGAGCAGAGATGCTTGAACTTCCAACAAGCGAGGAGTAGGCAAAGGACCAAAGATGCTTGAACTTCCAACAAGCGAGGAGCAGGCAAAGGACCAGAGATGCTTGAACTTCCAGCAAGTGAAGAGCGAGCAGAGCCGCAGAGGAGCTATAGTACTTTGCAGGAATCCCACTAGTGAGCATCTGAAATTGAATTTCAACTGTATCTAAGCTGAGGTACAGTTCGGCCAGTCTCAGGTGAATCCAAGTTGAGGCTGAAAGGAGACTTTATTGTGTTGAATTGTGCCAGCCTTGGTGTTTAAGCACCATAAATAAGGCCAGCACATCAAAACACCTAGTTATTGAAGTCGCATTGGGTTAATTAGTTACTAACTAGTATGCGAAGTTCTGACTGCCACCAAGTTGTCACTGCAGGCAACCACCGCCACCAAGTTGTCACTGCAGGCAACCACCGCCACCAAGTTGTCACTTGCAAGCAACCCCGCCACCAAGTTGTCATTGCAAGCAACCACCACCACCAAGTTGTGGACGAAGTTCTGATTGCCACCAAGCTGGTTGGTCCACAGAATGTCACTGCAACCAGCTACTATGTTTCATGTCTCATATGGAGGCTAGATCCCGGATCCAATTTTTTGACTTTGGGGTGGCTGGCAAGATTTTGTCTACACCAGAGTAGTGAGGCTCATAAAATTGCCAAGTGAGAGTATAATAATGTCCACACTAGAATAGTGAGGCTCATAAAATTGCTAGGTGAGAGTGTAATTAATGTCCCATGCCAAAAATTAACAGGTCCAAAAAGCATACTACTAAATGCAATTTAATTGCAATTGTTAGGTGCTAGATTAGTAACTATAGAATGCCGCCTATATAGTAAAAACAATGTGCTAAATTGAGTCCCATAAGAGGTAATTAAGCACAATATTCATATAATGAATTGAATCTTCATGAATGGGAAATCATCTAATAGCAACTGCCAAATATTATTGGACCTTTATTACTATAGACATGTTCCCACAAAGGCTTTTGTATATATCTACTCAGTAAAAAATTAGTTGTAAGGATTCTAAAACATTACACGTAGTAAATATCGTGTAGGTATTTTAGTTACATCTCCAAGCATATGTTTCCGGTCATAGCTTGAAATGTAAATCTTGAAAAAGAAAAAAGAAAAAAAGAAAAAAGAGTATAAATAAAATAAAAAAATGAGGTAGGTTTTTATGAGAACTACTTTTTCAGAGCAGATTTCATTGTAAGTAAAACTTAACTCCATCATACTACTAAAATTAAAACTCCCTCTCTAATATCACAAATTCTACCATTTATATTTAGAGGCTTGTGTTTGCTATGCTACGAATTCATTGTATCACATATTGGTAAAATTATGATACATTTTGATAGAATGCATGATAATGATTTTAATAAGTCTTTAAAATAATTATTTTAGAGAATTTGTACAAATAGTTTCAATCATGACTACATAGAAATTATGTTTTCATGCAATGTGATATTACAGAAATAGAGTAGCAATTTGCAAATCACCTTTATAAAATTATTTTTTGCAAAAGGTGGTATTCAAGAAATTATGAAGTGATCACAACTAAGGTGATATTAAAGAAGATCCATAGGATAATATTATAGAGGTAGCAATTTCATTACTTCTTTTGGCTTTACACTTATTTGTACTTCCATGACTTTGTGCTTCTGTGAGCTTTGAGCTTTCATGAAATTTGGAAGTTTACAAAAGTTTTTTAAATGTACAAGTTCTTCTTTTCAATTCTTCAATGTCATTTGCTATTGTTTGTAGTAATGAAGTCAAAATTTTAATGCATTGTAAAGCAGTAATGCATGTATGTCTTTTAGAGTATTCACCATTACATACATTCCATTCATCATTCATTAAGTTTCTACTATACATTTCAATACATGCTTACTCTTTAAATTGTAAAAAAATTATACCAAGGTTTTAGTAATTTTATTTGAACATTATTTGAACAATTATTTGAAATTTTTGTTTTGCATTTTATTTGTGTAATGCATTAAAATTCTAATGAAGAATGCGTAGCATAACAAGTGTCAATCGCTACTTTATTTTTAAATATTAAGAGGAAGGATATTGAAATTGGCATTCATCCCAAGTCGTTTCATATTTTTGGGACCTTTGTGGAATTAGTTTCAAATATTTGAAGTTGAAATGTAGAGGTTGTTAAAAGCGATCCCTTTTAGATATGTTCATTGTTTGTCTACTAAAGAAAGAATAATATACCTCTATGCTAGAAGTTGGTTTTGAAATGAGGTTCTTTTTGGAGCCATTTACCTTAGTGAGGGCATTTGAAAATATATTTATTTGAAAAAGTAGAAATGAATTGTAAATTCTCAAAGTAATCTGTTGGAAAGAGTCCAGGGGCTATTTTGTAATGAATGAGAACTGAATCTAATATGATCCTCTTACTTACTAATGTGGTTTAATTTTTTTGGAATATGAAAGACCTAAAGTACTCTCTTTTTTTAGTGATTTCACATTGAAAAGTTGGAATTTCATAGGAGGTGGGCAAATTCAATACCAACCACGGACAGAGTGCTATTCAAATGTAAGGGTGTCATTCATTTTAGATAGAAAATCCATGCTACTGGTACATACTTCAACTTTCTTTGTGAGTGATGTGAAGGCATGTTTTAGTAGCATTGATTTTTTCTTGAAAATCAATGACACCTTTACATTTGAGGGACATTACATCAATGATTGGTGTTGGATTCATCTACGTTATTGGTCATTAACGACTCTCGTTGAAGTTAGCTAAGACAATGATAATGGTCTAATTCAAATACTTTAAAGTGCATTTGGAGAGGGAATAGGAGATTTTACCGCAAGGGGTTTTATTAATTTAGTGGAAATGTGCATACTTCTACTAAGACGTTCATATGTTTAGTAGCAACAAGAAAAGAAGGAAGTTCAAAGAGGAAGCATGTATAGACTATTCAACCATGTGTGTACTTTTGTAGCATTTGCATGTAATTTTGTGAATCTAAATAATTTTAGTTCATTTTGTAGATGCCAAAGAATTTTTGTGCACGTTGATTATATTTGTTTCATAATTTGCAAATTTTTTTTTAATGATTTAAGAATTGTTGAACAACTCTGTTTATTGGTCCCTACTTATTTTTGAAAGGACTCTTTTTTTCCATGAAGAAACATTATGGGCTTGGGTGTTTTCAGTAGATTTGTATATGAATCAAATTTTACTAAGTATTTTTAAGGCTATCTACCTTTAAAATAGTTTTGAGTATAGATGAAATGTGTTATAATTAGAGTTGTAGAGTCAAAGTTTGTGGTCACTAAATGAAAGCAATTCGTTGCAAGAAAGACTTACCACAAAATCTAGCATTCTACAAAGTAATCAGTACTTTCTTTTGGAACACTTTATAATTCATTAAATTTTTTTTTCAAGAAGTGAAAAATATGCTCAATGTGTAGACCAAGAAGAAGAAATCCATGTATGAAAGAAAAGTAAAGAAAAATTCTTTGAGTAGGATAACATGAGGGTTTTACTTAGTATGAATTGATCTATATTCAATTAAAATTAGAGTTCAAAGACATTTATGATTGAAAAATTTAGAACACGTTAGGATACTTTATTGCATATATAGTGTGACGTTAAGAAACATGAGTCTTTCTTGCAATCAATGAAGCATAGGTATATGACTATCAAACGCAAATCTAAACAACTTAAAGCAGAACAAAGTATTTGTTTTATTCTAGTTGAAAACAAGAATTTTGTTGGACTAGTGAAGGTGGTGTTTATTATATTTGGACTAATATTGAACAAATTATAGAATAACACGGTGTTTTTGAGAAATTTATTATGTATTTGGGGGAGAAACATAGAAGATTCATTTTGGAATGGCATTTCTAAAATTTGAAACAAATTAATTACGCACAGTTCTATTTGTTTTCTGAAAGAAAGTCCCCAATAAGTTTTGTTTGATTGATTTTGTAATTAAAGTGGTTTAGGGTTTATTATTATTGTCACTTTAAACATTTTTTTTAATGAGTGAAGCTGAAGTTTTTTTCCCAACATTTTTTTATGAATTCTTTGAATATGATTAATGAAGTTAAAAATAAGACGTATGAAAAGTAATGAAGCAGGAACAAGAAGCTTCACCATAGCAAAGCCAAAATGATAATGAATTTGAAAGAAGTGAGATTGATTTTTTCAAGGTCAGTCAAAATACCTTACAATCTATGCCCTTGAAGTTTCGAAGACTTAATCCTCACATTGTTCTAGTAGTGTATATCAAAATTCCAACATTACATATACCTACAAAATGATCTTTAGAGTTCGTTTATTACTTTGAACAGATTAGGTGTTTGATTTGTTTCTTACAAGTGAACTTTATTTGCTTTGTAGGGGCCTATATTTTGATTTTTGCACAAGTGACTCACATGCAACCCTAACTTGTGGACGTTAGGTAGTTCTTGTAGTAACCTGCAATATTCATTATTGTGGGAAGCACTCTTTACAAATAAGCTTGAAGTATTCACAGGAAATAAAAATACTAGAAAATATCACTAATCTTATCCATGAAGGAGAAGATGCAATGTGGTTCTTACATTGCCCATTGACTTCGAATCATTGAAATGCAATGCATGTTTTGTGTTTTTGTCTACAGTAGTGGTCTATACAAAAATAGGGGAACTCAAGCAAATGTTTGGTTATCCTAAATCCTAATGCCATATTGCAGGCTTTGGGTTTCGGATCTAGGGTTTCGAGTTTAGGGTTTAGGGTTTTGTATATGAAAGGGTAGTTACATGAGTGTTGGGCAATAAGCTCCAAAATTAATGGTTGTGTTCTCGTGTATATAGGATTTTTATGTGATATTGAATCAAATTCTGCTAGAACCTTGATTCGTAATAGAAAGTGACATAGTGGCCTACTATAGTGTTGTGAAGATCAAAAAAATAAATGGAAGGTAACAAACTTCTTTGAATAGGATCAATATACCATTCATTACAAGAGAGTGTAGGAGGAATCCCGCAAGTGATGAGTTCAAAATTATGCAAATCAAATGTAAATTTATTTTTGTGATGTAAGGTATAGGGACCCGTTATTTGTTGTTGTTTCATAGTCAATCATTTCAGCACTCTTTTGTTTCACGATATGAATTTGTTTGTTCAAATTAGCATAGTTTTGGGAATATTTGTTGTTCATGTTTTTGTACCTTGGAAGTACTATAAGGAACCCCACTATACATTACATGTTGTCTACAATAATGTGGAAGACTACTTTCTTTTACTCAATTTTTTCTCTCCAACAAATAGGCTAAAGAAGCATTATATCTAACATTGAGTTTGTTGTATATGTGTAGGAGAAGGACAAGAATGTAGTGTTAATGAGGGAAGAAATGAGCGTACTACTTGTCCTCTCAGGAATCATTTGGTAGGAGAAATTGAAGAAAATGGCAACAGATGCATTTGGAAGTCCTGTACTTTTCAATGGTAGTGGATCAAGGCCGCTTGCACCCGAAAGAAGAGAGATGATAGTAGATAGATTAGCCCGTGTGGTACGAGGAAGGCTATTCCATGAAGAAGACAATGAAATTACTGAAAGGGGTTTGCAAGCTGTAAGTGGAATGGTACAACTTCTAGGGGATGATGGCAATGTTGTAGGACATGGTGTAGTGGATACTACATTCACATGTGGTACAGAACTTCACCAATTGAAGCTACGTCCATTTGAAATTGCAGTTCGAGTCACACATGTAGTAGAAGAAAGAAAGTGGGTTGGAGAAGTTGTGGGGAAGTTGCTAGGTGATTGTATGCAGAAGGTAATTCGATGGCGTCGAACTGCAATTCGTTGCGCACGTCCTTCAAATATGAGAACAACAAATATGACTTTGTCAGAGGGCCAAAATTTCTCTTTTCCTTCAATTCGCACACCACAGTTTGATTTTGAAGATTCTGAAGAGGGCACTACAAATTCAAATGTCACACCTTCAAACCATGGTGAAAGAAGTACAACAGACAGAAGTTCTCCCATGACCCAAGAATCTGGAGGTTCCAATGTTGAAGCCAGAGTACTTGGAGGAATTCCTTTGGGAATTCCAAAAAGGAAGTACTCAATGTCAAATCGGCGAGCAAGGGTGAGAAATCCAAGAGAACGGGGGGAGAGTGCAAATCAGAAAGTTACTCTTGAAAATGTAATAAGTACGCAGGAGAGAGGAGCATGTAAACGCAATTGCTTACGCCATATTGATCCAAAATCTGTTTTGGACCAACGGTATATGGCTTGGGGTCAGAAATATGAAGCAAGGGCTACGTGGATAATGCAAATGCTAAATGCTTTTTTCACTTGAACAGAAGGACAGAGAAGAGATAAGTATGTCACGAAGTTAGATGGCATAGTCGTTTGTAATACATGTTATGCTGCTGCTCTAGGTTATTCACAAAGGCGCTTCAAGCAGTTGAAGACTACACATGCTATATACGGCAAAGTAGCAGCAGTGCATGGAAATACATGTCATGGACGAGAGAGTGCAAAAATGTCAGCAGCACGGGAAAGTCTTGAAGTGTTTGTACGTGAAGCAGGTTGTCAACAACCCCATCGATCAATACGAAGGAAAACAGACAATGTGGTATTACCACTTATTTTATTGCCTATGAATACAACTAAATTGGAGGTGTTTCAATATGTGAACGAAGAGGTGAAGAAATTGGTAGATGGATCGGAATTGTCAATGAGTTCTTTTCGTCGATTGTGGCGAATGGAGTTTCCTCATGTACAAATCCCCCCATTCTCCCGTTTCTCAAAGTGCTATCACTGTTGGGAATACAAATGTGGGATGGAGTCAACAACAAATGCTGCAGCAAAGGAAAAGATCAAGGAGTGGTACATCGTTCACATTCGAATTCAAATGGAAGAAAGGCGAGATTATTGGTTGTTCAAAAGATCTACAATCATTACACCAGATTTTTTTATGTGTTTGATTGTAGATGGTATGGATCAAAATACAACCATGATACCAAAGATGAGGCAATCTGTGAAAAATATTGAATCTCGATTCGTGAAGACTCATCTTTGTGGAGTACTAGTACATGGAATTGGTTTATACGCTGATGTGTGGATTGACGCTCACCACAAGCATGATAGCAATCAAGTCATAACGTCAGTGATGAATGTCATTTGTGATGTGAAACGAAGGAAAGGGTTTTTGCCGCCAACATTGAGGATTCAAGTAGATAACACTACAAGGGAGAATAAAAACATCTACATGTTTGCTATGTGCGCTGCACTAGTGGGACTTGGTTTTTTCAAAGAAGTGCATCTTTGCTTTTTGATCGTTGGGCACACGCACGAGGACATAGACCAAAGATTTAGCGTGATTTCAAATGTACTGAAGAGAAAAGACATTGATACATTGGAAGACATGTTGGAATTGGTTGAAAAAGGAACGTCCTACACTGAAGCCTTTGTAAGCGCTCGGAAACTAGAACACATTCGCGATTGGAAGGCGTTCATCACACCACATTTGCTACGTGGAGGGGAGCAATTGATGGGTATAACACTTCCACACCATATGCGATTTTACATGGACAATGGTTTGGTCCGAGTACAACACAAACATTACAGTTCAGACGAGTGGGGCCCATCAAGAGGACATTTGTGTTTGTACTCACTACCAAGCAAAGAGGAGAAACCAAATTTTGCTCAAGTGTTTGCAGCTGATCAGAGGGAATTGAAAGCATTGGATGAATTCATTGCATACAAAGAGAAGTTAGTATTGAGAGGTTTTGACCCCATCAGAAATGCCGAAGTTGCAGACAAAATAAGTGAGTTCAAGGAATACTTGCAGGATTTTCCACAAAGGAATCAAGAGACCCTTTTTGGCTTACCATTTTGGCCCAACGATGTTGTGAATGATAGTGAAGCTAGAAATGTTGTCCTAAATGTAGATGAGGAAGGTACATCTTCAAGTGCACCAACAGATGCGAATGAAAATATAGCATTGAACACAACAGTGGACATGGTAATGGCAACAATGCCTAATCCTGAGAGGAGGGGGTATTTTGGACCACGAAAAAACAAACCTCCACAAGAGAGAACACGAAGATTGACAGGAAGAGGGAATAGAGGCGTCACTACGCAGAACACACCTCAAGCACTTGTGGGTGCTAGTGAAGATCCTTTTCCTCCATTCAATCCGGAAAATGACATTATTGTTGGACAATTTGTGGCCTTGACAGTGGAATTGAGCGAATTAAAAGGTGGAGTACCTTTCTATTTGGGAAAGGTGTTGGAAATTGGTCAAGGAAGTTGGTTGAAGAAGATGAAAGTGTTGTGGTATTGGCCTACTTTGAGATCTGGAGCGCATGATGAACCAGGAAGTAATAGAGTTCGATATACGAATTGTATGGAAAATATATGGGAACCGTCTGGAGAGAATTTTGATTGGATTGAAAAAGAATCTTCTATTTATTCGTGGGTGGATGTTGCCCGTCAAGGAAAAAATGGTCATATAGTACGTTCAAACATTACAGTGCATGGTATGCGTACAGAAGGAAAAGTGATCATACCAGCGGAGGCAAAACCACATCTTCTGGAGTACATGGCAAAGCAAATGGAAGACCTAGACGATGAACGTTTACAAAATGATTTGAATTTGCAATAGAGAATTTGCAAGTTCTTCAATATTCTAGTATTCTTCTAGTTGTAGCCTTCCACATGTATTTGAATGCAAAATAGATAGAAACAAGTCTTCCTATTAGTGTGTATTGGAAAATGTACTAGTGTTTCACAAAATAAATACAAATTTGAGCAGTACACCAAGTTTTTGTTTGAAAATTTCTTCCAAAAAGATTTAATGATGTTCTCAAAAATGTACCCCGTCCCCAATATTTCTAAATGACAATTTTGGATGGCATACAAGCCAAGTGCAATGGTGCACCCCCCAAGTGCAAAAATGTCTAATTCAGTGTAACTAGTATGAGAATGTGTGGAAAAATTTCAAACATTTTAACCGCACAAATTGCAAGATATCTACGTTTAAAGTGAAAAAAACAAGTTTTTCATTACATTGTAAGACTAGATTTTTTGACTTTGAACCTTCTTAAATTAAATTTTTTGCACTACAAAGTTCTGAGCTTTAAATCTTCATGGTGGATCATTGAGTTGAGGGTCTAGAAAAATAATGAATTTTTAAAAAAATTAACTTTTTATTCTTAAAAATTATTAAGTAGAAGTAGGTATGAGATAGAAGGACAAATCTAAATTATTAATATCTCTAAAATGGAATTAAAATGCACTATTTCCAATAGTGAGATTGACCTAGGAAGAAAATTACACCATGTGGAACTTTTTTTTTAAATTATAAAAATTGTATTCAAAAATGAATTCTACAAGTTATTTTTTCAAGAAGATTCTCTAATTGCCCACAAAACAAGTTTGTCCATAACTTTCTCATAATAAATCCAAATGTAATGAATCAAAGATTTTCATATAAAAAATATAATCTATAAGGAAATAAATTCAAAAATAAAACAAATTCAAATTTTGAATTTTTTTTGTTGCCCCCTCTCCCTTGTTTTGAGCTTGTTTAGGCACAATTTTTGTTTTCAAGCACCAATTGCAAAAATAATTATATTTTCATGAAACTTATCAGTTTTTCTATCTTCAAAAAAAGTTTCAAGAAATTGTAACAAAAGTTTAGTTGGGAAGAACCTACTCGAAATTGCATTTGTCCCCCAAAAGGACAATGATCTTTTAGGAGTTAATAGTTGCCTAAGAGGGTCAACTAAGGATATCCAATGAGTGGACACATTCTTGAGCAATTTCAAGCCTTTTGTTTCCATGAGAAGTGCAAGGCTGTAGTATTCAACATACTTTTTAGGATTGCATGCAAAATAGTTGTGACAAACTTGCAACAAATCTTCAATGGTTGATATAATGTCTAAAGAAGACAATGTTTTGAAGGTACAATAAGTGAATGGTTGTTCATTCATGCCTTTTTATAGTATAGATTTGATTTTAATCATATGTGTGTTCTAGTCCCTATAGTGTATGACATCTATTGTTAGCAATACAAAGTAATACAACAGTGAGCTATGTAGTGACCCCCTTGAGCAAAAGGGACATGGTTTATTTGAATCTACTTTGTTACTCCACTTCTTTGGCCTTAAAAGGTAGCTACCCCTTCAACACCAAAACACATCAGTTTAACTACAATGGCTTTTGCAAACAATTCAATTTTTACACTCAATGTTGAAATAATGAAAACAATCAGATTATCTACTGAAGCTCTACAGTATCAAGTTTTTGCAACAAGATGAGTATGTACTATAAGAAACTCATGTTTTAGGTGATGGATTTTAGGTGACAATCAATAGAATAGCTTGCATTTTTTTTGTCAATAATAATGTCCACAGTAACATCAAGATGTTACATTGGACGTTATTGTTGACATAAAAATACAAGTTGTTATATCAAATGTCATCTAAAATTTATTAACTTAGATATAGGAAAACCTAAGTTTCTTATAGTGATGGGTACACATGTTCAATTTTGCATGATATAACAATGAACAACAATGTAGTTGTAATTGTCTACAGTAGTCGTTTCATTTGTAATGATAGCAATGTATTGAGTAGCCCCAATAATGGCCTTCATTTTGTTTTGTACTATGGACCACATGTGAAATGCCATTATCCAACTTGCTCCAATAGTTTAATGCATCTTTGGTAAATTAGGAACTGCAAGTAGCTCATACAAGGCAAGTCTAGAAGAAATTGAGCCATTGACCATTTGACCTACTATTACTTAGAATCTGAAACAAAGTGACTAGTTGCACTTGTTTCTTCCTAGACTCAATGGCATTGTTACTACTGATCTACTCTAAGGTTGTAGTAGATCGTTTGGTAACATACAACATATTTGTATTATGTTTTTTTCTCTTCTCATGTGTTTGTTGTATGTACAGTTTTGGATCCATCAAATATGCTAGTCTGCTCGATTTTTGGTTGATCATTTTCAGTCACCCGTGTAGGGGAGGTCAAAATAGTGTACAACATTTCTAATTCGGCAAAAAGTGCATGTGCTCCTCAAGTGTGGTTCAACATGCATTCTTTGAAGAGTTCTTAATATCATGCTTGTTACTATTGCAATTGTTGTTTAATCACAAATGTGTTATTTAATGAGTAATTATAAAAAAACCATTATCTGTAGCTGCAGAGGATTTGCAATTATTTTCAAGTATTCTTGAATATAATATAAAAGTGGTGCGCTATAATTTCAGACCCATCTCCATTGAAGGAAATGGAAAATGTACACCTCTTATGATTTTACTTTCTGACTAAATGCATTTATGACTTTTCTACACAATTTTGGACTCTGTTTTCATGGCTTCTTGGACTCTATGGCTCTCTTTACAACCCATTCTATCTTCTTCATTGCTATAGTCTATAAACACTTGTAGATACCTACACCCTAAGGGCTTGCATAAATTTGTCTTTAATTAATTTGGCTCAGAAAAATTTGATTTCACTTCCTACAGAACTATTGCTCATTTCGACTTCTATAAAAAATGAAAACCACATTTCCATCCTCTTAGTTCACCATAGACTTGTTTTCCTCCTTAAATGGACACTTTAAGAGTAGACTACCATAGGACTTCTTCCCCATTTTAGTACACACATGACAACAGACCATGTGCAATATTCTATTAGTAGCTAAATCCATCTTAGCCCAAGGACACTTGGCAAACCACTCCATTTGAAATTTCCGTGCCAAGTCAGAATTCTTTTTTGAACACTTGGGGAGTGGAGGCATTTCAAAAACATCATCATCAAAAGATTCTTCACTTTCAAGCGGTTTATAAAAATTGTGCAATGTAGTAAAATCAAGATTATCTTCAAAGACACTAAAGGTTGATTCATCAATGTACAAAAAAATTGTACTTGGAGTACATCCCAAGACAATAATGGACATTGAAGCGAATTGTGCCCCAACAAAGTCATGGATTGTGCCCAAAGATATATTAAGTGTTTCTTGCATGGAAAGAATAGAATTTGAATTCAAAAGAAGGTGTTTGGTTTACTAATGGAATAGACAATTGTTGCCTTGTAACATCATGGCCATTATTTAGGTTATGGGAGGCTAAAAAATATAATTGCATTGTTCTCTTATGCCATGCCTTCTTATGCCCACCCTTCTCAATCAAACAATTGCTCTGTAGTATTTTGGGCCTTTGGGGTAGCTGCTTCTTTTAAAAAAAATTCTAAGTACCCTTCTTTTCCTAAGTGTAAAAGCTTTTTTCAATGCCAAAGCATTTTCTATAGCAGCCAATCCTACATTTTTAAGAAAAGAAGCTTCCATCTTCAACCACTATGATCTCTAAACGGTTAATATAAATTCCTAAATAGCAAACACTAATCAATAACAAGAAGATAAAAGGCTAAAGGATAAACTTGAGATAGAGAGCTATGGAAAAAGACTACAAATCATTCAATTGAAGCTTTGGAGGATACAACTTCTAACTGAGAAGTCACAAACTCACAACTTCTAATAGAGCTTGCAATAATCCAAAATTGCCCAATACTAACACACAAAGTTGCACCAAAACTAAACGCAATCTATTGAGTCCATAGTTCACAATTCACATACATCATAACACACAAACAACTATTGCAAATTTGCAACATTCTTCATCCTACGGTTTTATATCAATGTGTAATGACAAATCAAACAAGGATAGCTACTTGAAGCCTTGAACAAAATTCAAATTTGCAAGAACAATAAAAAATAATACAATTGTAGCCTTTTGCAGCCATCTCAAATCCTCAAAGAAATTGAAATTTGAAATTGAAGACAAGAAATCCCTTGAATGAGCTGCTAGTCTTCCACTTTTTCATTTTTCCGTCAATTTCAAATGAATGTTGGCAATAAAGATTAATTTTTTCTCAACCACAAATGAATGTTGGTGATAAGGATTAAAGAACAATCAACCAACAAAATTGAACTAATAATGTATGTCTATAAGTTGTAGAAAAAAATAAGAAAAAAAACCTACTTCACCATCGAACTCTATATCCCATAGCCACAGATCCACAACAAAATCACCCCTACTTGGTTGCCTCATGTCTTTCGTCTCTTGAGCAACTAAGCTGCTCCGTCAACCCACCCCTTCCATTTTCCTAGTTAGTCCACCTCCCCGCCCCCCCAATCTGCTTCTCCATCTTGTATCCTCTTCCTACTAGTTAACTCCCCTTCAACCCTCTTTGCTTTACCAGCCAACTCTCTTTTGACCCTCCCTGCTCTACTAGCTAGCCACCTTCCCTCAATCCCTCCTTGCTCTACCAACCATCCTTCCTAAGCAACTCTGCTGCCTACCCCGCCCTATAGCTTTGCCTTACTACCCACCCCACGGCACCATCTTGACCTCCCTCATTTTCTCTCCACACCACCTTGAACCCTAATCACTCAATTTGCACTCTATAACAATGGATATCCGAAGGCTCTAGGTGGCATTGCTAGTTTGCCACCATTATCAACGCCAAATTCTTAAAAAAAATTGTAACTCTATAGGCGGCACTACCACTGGTGTCAACATTGGAAATTTGGCAGCTCACCTACTGAAATTGAAGAAATTTTGGCATTGTTACCAAATCAATAGAGACAAAAGAGGCTTCATGAAGACATCTAGATGAGAATGATTGGGTACCACCAACCACTAATTTCATTAGGCTTCAAATGTGCACTAAATTTTAGAATTTTCATTAGGCTGGCATAATCTTCATTTTCAACGGTGCTTTCACATTTGACTACCGGCACTAGTTTTTCCATTTAAGTGAGGTTTGTAAACCCCTTTGGCTATCCATATGGCAAGGTAATTGTGCTTTAGCCTTTTTTGGATCAATTTCCCCATTTTTTTCTATAGGCTTGAAGTTGACCTTTTTTTTTGAGGGAATTGGGCATTTAATTACCTAAAAGAAATCTAGTCCATTAGATACACTTATAATACAACATTTCCAAGTGGTTAGGGTACCATAAAAAATTCCACTATTTGTAGGGATGCCTTGAAATGGCAGCAACTTATCAATCTAGGGACTTTCCAAAGTGAAGGTGATCTTGAAAGTTACATACACTACTAGAAGATTTTGACCGGATCAACGCGACCAAAACAACAAAAAAACAAAATTTTCTAGTAGTGATAACTTGTACTTAAGAACTTATTTTTTAGGGTTTTTATTCCTTTGTAGGTACTAAAGCATAGCAACTTTTTCACTTCTAAAAATTCAAATAAAAAACTTTTATGTCAGCTTCTACAAACACCACAACACTCTAAGAAGTTCATTTTCAACTTCTAACCCTTATAACTTTAAAAAAAATATATAATTTTTATAGATTACTATGACTATTTTTAGATACTCAGGAGTACTAAATATGACAATTGAAAATGGTGTAAAACTACCTTCAATCCAAAACTAGAAAATGCATCGCCTTTCAACAATCTCCAACATGTATGTGGTACCCATGACAACATGCACTACTGGAATATACTACCCTAATTGACTAAAAATCTACTTTTATCTGTTGATTCGGAAAAATTCAAAATTTGCTTTGTTAGTTTGGTAGCTCTGAAAAGACTAAATCAACACGTCTGCAAAACAATAAGAATTCTCTTCTTCAATGCCAAGTGGCAAGTGCAGGTGGCATCTTGCACTTTATAGCTTGCATTTATTGACTACTTCCTTCTAAATTTAGTCCCTTCCTAATTACCACCTTACCACCATTCACTTCTTTGGTAAATTTCAACATACCTTTTTAAAATTTTGAGTAACTTCCTTTGCAAATATACATGTTTCATTTATCTTTGCACTTATGAAGACACTTTTGTCTTCTATGACACATAATACACACTTACCTCATGTACCATATTAAAATGTCTAGTTCACTTACAAATGGTATTGCATCAAAACAATGTCCATTTACTATATTTTCAAGGTGTAAAAAAAATATTGTTGTCTCAAAAAAACCAACTATTATTGTCTTTGTATGCTACATTTGACAAGATAAAAATGTTGTAGTTTTATCCTTCATTTGCACTTTATTAAAAAAGGCACACAATTCTCACACTATGAACGGTAAACAATAATTGTGTCTAACTACAATCTTCAGTAGTGAAATCGTGAAGACTTTCACACCGAGAAGGTACAATGTTATGCTAACATGTTTATACGTTCCAAAAAAATGAAAACAAAACAAGCTTCCACCGTATGAGTCTATCTGATCATATCAATTCAGCACTGCCACATGATAGCTATAACTACTATTTCTAAGGCATTATAATCTGAAGCCTCCATTCATAGTAAACAATATGTTACTCTTCCTCTAATGAGGGTCCAAAATCATCCACATCTCCATCATAGACAACATTTCTTTCCTCTATCCATTTTGGAAGAAGGTCTTCCCTCCTTATACGCCTACCAGTCCTTAGTACTTGAGGATGTTCTTTGGATATAATGGTTGGAGGTTGTAAGGCTGTATGGTCAACATTGAAACATCCCTTCTACATTTTCAGCACTCACATTTCCAAAAACTCTTCTCCCCCTCACTTCCTTTTTAAGAATGATCTTCCAACCTAGTTCCTCATTACAATTTGAAAAGAAAACTTAATTGACGTTCATCGGGAATGCAAAAGAATCTGAGCCCAAAGGTATCATGCGTTGGAAATTAGCAATTGTAAAGCCCCACTTATCCTTTCAAATTATTGCATTGTTCCCCCGATAATTTGCTTGTACCCAAGAGCAAATTAAGACCACTACACACAAACCTCCATAATTGAGCTCAACTATTTCTTCCACATAGCCTACATATTCAATGTTTGCCATCACATGATTCACATCTCCTATGCTAGATTGGCAAGGACGACAGAAAGTTGTTGCCACACCAGAATCAATAGTTCTTAGGTGCAACTCCACTACAGCAACTCTAATATGATTGCCAAAAACCCACATACTCCTATATTTGGTGGCAAGCACCAACAGTGGTTTTGATAAGTTCTGTATGTTTTCAGAGGGATCATTGACGGTCTCCTCCTCAAGCTCCAAATGTACCTGCATTTCTAACCACAAACGAAATGATGGGGGCTCGCACAACTCTGGAGGAAATGGCTCTATTCGTCATCCACAACGTCTTGGGTGTTGGCGTCGAAAAGTATCTCTGCCAGTAATCCTCTCCATCACAAATGTCGATCAAGTTTTGACATGACCAAAATTTTGACATGTCCTTGTTCAACACATACTCTACGCTTGACCATGAGTGACCTGCATTTGTGGATGTGTTATAATACATGGTCCTTTTGATACACCCTAACAGGTTTGCAATTGTAGCTAGCAGGACCTTATCTGCCATTGGCTTGCCTATTCCTACTTCTTCCATAGCCCACCTTCCTCCATCTCCTTCCTCTAAGGCCCACCTTTTTACGCTAGTCCACCTTTCTGCACCGCCCACAATTTTGAAATCACTTTGCTTCCGCTTGCCTCCTCTACCTCTCCACCAATTGTTTTACACTTCTTTGGATGCTTTGGCTTTTCTCTATCCATGGTCTCGCCATTTAAGGCTATTCCTCTAGTAGTTGCCTTTGTTCTTTTTCTAAGTGGTATCTTTACTCCATCTTCATGTGTTTTCTCTTGTTTCTTCTTTCTTCCCATAAATTTTTCTTTATTTTGTTGTGTTCTTGATGTTGCAGTAATTTTTCTCACTATCGCACTGTCTATGCTTTTGCAAATAATTCCTTTGTTGTAGCATGTAGACTTTATTCCCAAGTTTTCCATTCCGCAACTTTACTTTCAAAATCCTAATCTTCATCTGCAAGCCAATTGTTGTCATTGTCTCTATTGCCCTCTTCATCCTTTGATTCATCATTAGTTGAAGTTTTATACATTGGATCATTGTATAAGGCAAGTTGTGTAGCATTGTATTCATACATTAGTATTTGCTCTGTGAATCCACTTTGTGATTTCATTAGCAAATAAAATTTGATACATTTCAGTATTTGAATGCTCTTCTATAAAATTCTTTTGCACGCATAATACTCACTCTATACTTTTTTGTTCCCTTCCTTGTTCCTCTATTGATTGCCCTACTTCATTCAAAATATAAGTTGGAATTCTCACTAGTACTTCATGTTCTTACATTGTGATTTCTATCAATCTAAGCTCATTGGAACCACTTAGGAAGGATATGTCCCCTTACCCCTCTAGATTTGCTTATGGTTCCAAACTTGTTGCTTTCCAATTTTATTTTTGCTCGTTTGTTGTAGTAGCTTCTTATGCCATTGCTGCAGCTACCTCTCTTACTATTGGAGTACCCTCTTTTTTGACAATAAGCTTTAGTCTCTCTCCCCTATTTGTTTCCTTCTTTTTGTCTAGCCTTTGGTGTAAGCTACTTGTTTCACCTTTAATGTCTTTATAAATGGGCGCTTCTTGATTTCCAACTTAGATGCCTTGCTTCTCAAATCTATTGTCCTTGAGCACTACAAATCGCTCCATTGAAGTGTGAGTGTAGTTGCTCCCCTTCTCTCCAATGTCACTAAGATTGTCTCCTTCCATAGTTCTTTATTCCCCTCCATGATCTTGCCATACAAGTGTTCTCAAGGTGTCTTTTACATATTCAGAGAAACCATCTACATGACTCTCCTTTCACTTCAAAATGTGAACTATTTGTTGATAGTATTTAGATCTAAAAGCCCTATTCTTTGGAGTAAGGCCAATCTCTCACCATTTCTTTGGCTTAGGCAACTTGGCAATATAATTTGAATTTAGAGCTATTAGAATAAGTCCCTCTTATTGTGCACTTACACTTTATTGCCTATGTCTATTGGTCCTCCAATGTAGCAGAAAAATGGGAGGATTTAGAAATTCATCCATTGTGACAAATTTGTATACAAATGGAGATTTGTAAATTCAAATTCAAATTGCTACAATTTATAAATGTATTTTTTGCAATGTTTGGTAGTTGTTGTTTTTCTTTGCAATGTTTGTATATTTTATTGCATCTTTCAATGATTTTTTAGTTGAAATGCTTTGCAACATTCTTTTCTATAAAAAAAAATTTGGAATTTTGTCAGGTGAAACTATTGTAACCACTGTCATTTTCATATCATCATGCTATGAAAGGTGTATAAGCAGTTGTAAGTTATGAGTTGGTTGTTATCACATGCTATAGAAGCTACAATGTACTTTATGTCATTTAGAAGGTTGTACAAATGGAATGTTCTTGTTGGTTTCAATTTCTTATTTTTTTGGCACCAAACTAAGAACCATTTGTACTAATGTTGGGCCTGTTCTACCAAAGGCCAGCTCCATTGCCCCCAATTTTTTTTCTTTGACCACTTCATAAAATCACTTTCTTATTGGCTCTTCAATGTTACCCTCTTCCACCAATGGTACATTTTTGCCTTTGAAGACCTCTCAAATATTTATCTTTTTAAGGGGAAAATAAAAGTTTCCAATAGTTAACCTTCAATATTTCCCGTAGAAATGACATTCTAAAATTTGTAAAATTAATTTTAGACCAAGATTAATACTGACATTCTAAAATTTGAGAAATCAATACTGACATTCTAAAATTTGTAAAATTAATTTTAGACCAAGATTAGTTTTCAATATTTGGCCATGATGTTTTGAAAAACTAACTAATATTTGAAATACCTCAAAAGGCTTCAAGATTTTTTTTAAATTAAATATAAAAAATGTTCTATATAAATCAAAGATAGAAATACTTTGGGAGAATTTCAATTATTTACTATTAATTCTCAAAAGCAATCTTACTACCCTTAAATTGCTTACAATTCCTCTTAATAATACAATTCCCTTAGGTTAGACTTGATTCCTAAGTGTTGTGATGTACTTATTTTGGATGATGAACAAAGTGTTGCAATGTAAATGTTTCATTCAAGTACCTTTTCATTCTTCCAAAGCAATACTTGAATCTTTAAAAGAGAACCTTTCTTTATGACTAATTTGATGTTATTGAGGTAAATAATATATCCACACAAATATACAAGTAAAACAAAATAAATAATTAAGGAATTAAAATAACAATTTAACTCTAAAAAGACACATTGAGACCCTAAAAGTGGCTAATGGATGACTTTCAAGCTTATTGCAAAGATGAAGAATGCACCTATTGGTCCAAATATCAAATAATTTATGGCCTTTTGAATAAGACTAATTGTCCTCTTATGGTTACGGCAATCAAATCTTATAGCAAAGATGGTCTACTGATTAGATTATCCAACTTTCTATGGCCTTTCTTTTAATCAAGAATTTTGAGATAAGAGTAAATATGGAGTGTTCTTCCTATAGTATAATATTAAAATATCATAGACAAGAGAGGAAGAGACAATGATTATCAATTATCAAAATCAAAGTGCACAAGTTTTTATAGAAGGCACTTGATACAATATGTCTATTAAAATCCCTTTTGAGAATTTTTAGCAAAAATTAGCAACACAATGTTCAAAACTATGCAGTTGGTTTTAACATTTTTGGTGATTGAGTGCACCGGTACACAAGATGCGGACCTCACACAACCTTATTTTGAGTTTGCATTCTTGAAATTAAAAAGAAGTAACAAACAAGAGAAGCCTATACATTTTCAACAACTCCCACATCAGTACCTAACTTACTGAGTCCAATTGAAAATTGTAAAAAGGTACAAAAAGTTGAAAACTATTCATAAATTGTTGAAAATATTTCATGGTTTAAGTAATACCTTACCTCTTAAGACGATGTTCTCATTGTAAAGAGGTGACAAATAATAGCTATTCAACTATTTATGATATGAATTTGATTTGAATGTATTAATTTTTGATATTTGAGACTTATGAGTGTCAAAAGAAAATTGTCCTTAAATACAACATCTGTTTACATTTATATTAGTCCATACTTGCTCCAAACATGCACTTCATTGGAAAATATCGGTGCATCATCCATTTTGAGATCAAAGTCAAGCTTTAAACAAACCTGAGTATGTATCAATTCATGTGAGTAGGGACATCTAGATTGACAATATTAGCACAAAGCATAGTTCCTATTGTTATTAGAGTTGTCAAATTTTTACGTGTTATTGATAGCAAATGAAACAAGATTTTTATTCACTATCAATTATAGAATGTGGAGTGTGCAAAAGTTTTGAGGTCTAAAATGATAAATGACCTAAAACCAAACTCTTGAATAAGTGATAAGGCCATGTTCCTCTTAATCAATATGTAACCATTGTTAAGATTTTAGAGTGGTGATTTTGGGTGAGTGGTGATTTGTGGTGTCTCTAAATCCCATTTTTGATAAGACTATTCATAAGGTCTCATACTCTTGAGGTTTGATTGCTCCTTTGAAATTAAGAAGCATAGAACTTTACATACTTACAACCACTAAAAATTAAGGTTCAATTTTTGACCAAACATTTCCAACATGCTTTCACCATGACATTGAATGAGAGGGAATGGAAGGAAACCTAAAAGTTGTTATGGTCAGAATCCACTAAAAAATCCAATTTCAAATTTTTGCAGCATTCTTGTAACTTGCAACTTATGATTTAGAACTCGGCTACTTCTAAAGCTTTCTATAAAAAAAGATAACTATCATGTTTTGATTATTTTGAAGGATATCCAGTATTGTGCTCTACATATATACTACAAATAGTATGGCCCAAGTCATTGCAAGAATATGATAGTCCATCCTACGCTAAATCTCCTTCCTTTAGCAATACCCCAATCACAAATACAAGCGCGCACATATACACACAACTGGTTCACTTACAATAACTTGACATTTGAAAGATGTTTTTACCTAGCAGCTACGGGAGATTCAGCTAGCTTGATATTGCTAAGGTTGAAGTACTTCTCACGAGTTTTATTTCCCTCAAGCTCAACGGCATCAAAAGTACGATCAAGTTGAGGACTTTGGTCCAACTGAAGAAACTTCTTTAGTGCAGCTTTGTCCTTTTTATCAAACACTATCCCATGTTCTTTTGCAATCTATAAAGGTGAAAAGAGTCAAATGTTAACAAACCACATGGCAAAAGACATTACTAAAATCAATCCTTACTCCTTGAAGGGGAACAATGGATATACAAAGGGTTTCTGGTCCTTTTTTGACATCTCTCAACGGCAAAGTTGTTATCCTTCAAGTGTTGCAAATTTATAATTGTTCAAATCAAATGTGAAAAGATTAAACTGCGTTGTAAATTTCTTTGATATAGATTCATGATGTGCCTCCAAAATGATGCCTACTATCATATAGATTTAATGATGTCACTACTAGAAAATTTAGTTTTTTTGTTGTTTTGGTCGTGTTGATCTGGTCAAAATGTGACAGAATTTTGTTAATTTTAAAAGAATTCTATTAGATTTTGACCAGATCAACGCGACCAAAACAACAAAAAAACTAAATTTTCTAGTAGTGTGTGCCTCCAAAATGATACCTACTATCATGTGGGACAAGTTCGCAAAACCAACAGTCGATGAATTTCTTTGAATAATTGAGTGCATTGGTTCTTTACTTGGAAAGCTTTGGGCTCCGTAAATGTTTCATTTCGTAGAGCTTCCAATTTGGCTAAAAGCCAAGTGGAAGAATTCAACTTTGGATTGTTCAATTTGCATGCCGGAGTAATGACAATGGATGGTTTCTGACCACTCTTGCACTTGGTACTGGTGAACTTTGGTGTACTAAAACTGTTGATTCTTTTAGACAAGCTTACACTCTGCAGTCGACTCATTTCATTTACAACTGCTTTCAGACTTGATAACGGAGAAGAAGACAAATCTAAGCTTCTTGAAATGAGGGGGCAGCATCTCTCACCTTGAACCTACACTCATAGAAATGCAACAAAAATGCCAAGTCATCAGCAAGACATAGACTAGCAAAGGAAAGTGTCAAATAGAATTTTTTTATCATTTATAGCATTATAGTCAAGGATACTAAAATTGTTAGGTACCTAGCCTTGTCTCCTATAATGACTCATGTTAGCAGCAACAACTTATCTTTTCTAATACACGTGATTGGCATTTAGTTAGTAAGTTGAAAATAAACACAACTTGGCTAAACATCTATGACCATTGATCTTCAAATGGAAATGGGGGTGTCTATTGTGGACTCAATAGTTGTCTACAACTTTCCAATTTGATTGATTGCATAAGAAAGCATCCAATATATAGGAGTAAGAAAGCAATATCATCTCAAGAAGGTTTGGCTCTTGCAATCCTCAAAGTGAGTTCTATTGAGTGATCTTCCAATAAAAGTGCACCAAATAGTATCTGACCTTACATCACTATCTCCAGCAAACAAATTACCTTGGATTTTTGCGTAGTTATCGCTGCAAACTTCCCTTTCGGAACTGATGACAAACTTTCTTGTGCTGACAATGCTTTCCTCCCATCCACATGAAAGACTTTATCATTATTCTCAAGCACAGAAATCCAATGTTGGGAGCAACACCCTTGTCGTCCATGATCCCACTCCTTCTGATTCACCTTACGGTTCCAAACACCCTTCGTTTTATCCTTATGTAGCATTACAACTGGAACAACACTCAACGTTTTTTTTGCAGCAACAATATCCTTTGTCTCCCCCTTCCTACACTTCAAACTTGTACTGAACCACGGTCTCTTTTGATCCACAAGTTTTGACTTAAATTGTTCGTTTCTCATCAACGATAAGGGATGCAGAGGAACAACTTCCTTGCACGTGCCATTAATTCCCTTCAAAATATGTGGATGTGCTCTCTTAGAGTACCTAACACAATATTCAATAAATGGACAACCATCCAATTGTCAAATTAAGAATAGATCTACATTCAATTTTTCTCCAACTACACAATTAATCATTCCAATTGTACCGAAAATTTGCCACTTTAATAGAAATTCTTTTACCTTTGCAGATGCTCTTCAAGAATAAGACTTCTTTGTCCTGGCGATGTGATTACTCGCTCATGAATCGGAGCCGACACAAGCCTCTCTTTACAACATTCCTGAAATGGTCTCACAAATGTTGCATCACTGAAGGAGCTATGCGATTGACCTAAACTCAAATGATCTTGATCACAACAATAATGATGATAGCCATGATTCTTTTCATGAAAATCTTCTGTCGTTGCTCCTCGAAGGTCACACTTCCGACTCTCATTGTGCCATGCGTGGAGGGTGGCTTGACATTGTTCAAGCTCCCAGAAGCTAGAGCGGGTTTCTTCTTGGTACTATTTCTCCAACTTCCACTGCATTTGTTCGCACAACTTCTCGCACGCTTTTTTGAGCTCATCGTTCTTAGGTTGCCAAGAACTCTTGCCATCTCTTCTCTTCCTAAAATATTTTCCATTTTCGTCTTCTTTGAAATTAGTCTTATAGTCAAGATGGTGAAGATTCTCTTGGAGAGAGCATGCAATTGAAGTTCTAAAGCTACTCTTGTTATAAGAGGTTGTTAAATCCACGGATTGAAGAGCTCTAGTGCCACTATGTACAGGGTAGGGATGCCATGGACTTGATGAATTAATGTACAAATGACATGTCGTAGGTTTGGAATCATGGTGTGGATTTACAATTGATGATGGTAGATTGAAAGTTGTGTCACGAGACAAGGCCATGCGATGTAATAAAGGTTTGCACTCTGACAACAATGCTTTTGTCATCTGCACAAGGAGCAAGCCAAATGTGAGAGCCCAAGAGGTTTCGTTGCCATTGCTGCAAAAACTTGCCACTGCAAACTAGGGATCCGCCACATGCAATAAGGAATTAGGGTTCTTTAAAATGCAACTAGGATTAAGGGTCCACTGAAAGCAAGTGTGAATTAGGGTCCTTGGAAATGCAATTGGAAATTATACTTTTCTCATATGCAAATGGAATTAAGGTTATTTCAATGCATTTTAGGAATTATTGTTATTTATAATGCAATAGGAATTAAGGTTTTTCAAATGCAAAAAAGAATTAGGACTTCGCCAAATGTAAATGTTAATTTAGGGTTCCTTTGAATGATCCTAAAAATTAGGGTTCTATCATTGGTGTACAACTAGAAATTAAGATTCTCCTCAATGCATTTAAGGATAGGAATCTATGAAAACAATGCAACTAAAATCTTTAGTACAAAAAATTATGGACTCAATAATACTTAGGAACTAGGATGTGTGAGACAAAGTGAACCAACCCATTACAATACTCATCTCAATTCTACTTGCATATACTTGCATATACTTGTGGTGTACATTCTTCTTTTAGAATGTATGTGTTGAAGGTTTAGAAAGGCAAAAAGGAGATGAGATCAAAAACATCTAAATTTATAGTTTTAGATTGATCTAATAGCAAAAATTGAAGCAAATGCTTACAAGTTGTAACCCTCTTTTGATTAGCCATTCAGTTGTGTTCATTAGTATGATTATCGGCATTAGGTTATGACTTAAATTACTCCATCATTTGTAATTGTAAATTCTTTATATATCTTGAAAATCTCTCATGGTGTGTATAAATTTGATTGGACATTTTTGTACATTAAGTTTAAAGCACAAACTTGAGTGCATTTGAAAGCTCATTTGTTCCCTCCAATAAGGTCTCAACACGTAAAATTGATTGAATAATGTATTGAAAATGCTTTCAATTATTAAATCATTTACATTTTTGTTGAAAATCAAAAAGGGATTCTAGATTCTTTTTTTGACATTGTATGAATCAATTATAAATTTTTAGAACATTGTTGGAAATACATATATCAAATTGAATCTAGGTTTCAATTAATAAAAGTAATTAAACTATAGACATGAATAAGTACGGGTTACAATTAGGTACCATTACCATGGTGCAATCACAAAAAGTTACTTGTAAATTTCAACAAAGAAGCTTTAAAACTTCAAGTAGTAATTAACTTTTTGCATAGTGATTTGAAATTCCTAAACAACTCAATGTCTACAAATGGGTTTTTAATGATTAGAAGCTTGTTAATTTTTTTACAAATTATTTGAAGAAATTTTATGAATAAATATCTAATGAACATTCAAATTTCACATAATTCCAACTTAAGAGCCAAAAGTAATAAAGTACTTCCATATAAAATAATCCCACGATATACAACAAAAATATTGAAGATTTTCAATTTTTTTAAGATTCTAACTAAATAAGTTCATATATATGAATAAATGAATTGTACATTCCATCTTCATTAGTGAAGTGAAATATATGAGGATTTTTATATTCAGAGTTAAAAGATCATCCTCTAGAAAAATGTCATGTAAAATTAATTTTTAGGAGTTACTTTGTCTACAAAAATTTAGATATTTTGTTATTTTGATTTTTTTTTGCTTCAAGAATAAGGTGATATCTTTTAGTTGTTTGTATAAATCAAGGTACTATGAAAAATTGAGTTTACAAAAAGGTCACATCAAAGTAGCAAGTATATTGGCAATATTTTGCACTTTTTGTTACTCCTATATATTTTGAATATCCACACCCTTCAACTTTCTTTAAAACTAGAATGTAATTTTTTTATATGATCTCATTGTGATGGATCTTAACCTCAACTTTGTATAGAATAAAAATTTCACATTAGGTGTATTGAAAGTCTTTTGATCCTATTAGGCAATGTTCAACATAAAAAATTCTCTTCATTTCAAATGCTTCTACAATTTTGCAATCTTTGTAGTCAATAATTGAAAAAAACTTATACAAATTCCTATACTAGTGATATAGGACGCAATTGCATACTATAGTTGGAAGTGGAAGAAAATCATTTTTTCAATGAGTCTCTTAGCAAAAGACTATTTCTTGCAAAATGCAATCAAGACAATCCATAGATTGACAAGATATCTAATCAATCCTCACTTAAGTAAGATGAGAAAGCATCAATCAATTCAATATAGTATGCTTACTTGAATGGAGGAAAAGTCTACAATACACTAATTGTAGTTTTGTTGATGTACTAAATAAAATAATAATGGTGACAATGGTGGGTTTATTTTGGTAAAAAGAATACTAATATTTCATATTGATTATCTTCATTAACACCTTAATAGACTATTAAAATGATTTATGCATGTCTTATGCTATTATATGGACCTTTGGTTCAAGCTTCTACATGTAGGGTCATCATTGCTATTTAATGAAAAATTCACTACTTTTCAATAGGATTCAATCCAACTAATAATAAAATGATAATTTTTTAAATTATTAATAAAATAAATCATGGATTTATTAGCTTCTGATTTTAAAGCTATAATTTAATTATCTCACTCTCTAAATAGCATCTTCTTATCCAATATGATAATGTGGTTTAAAAATCTCAAACCATCAAAGACCTTGTTTGTTTGTTTCTTTAATTTGGGGGAATATGCAACATTGAATGGGAAAAAATAATCAAATTGGATCCCTTTCCAAATGATTTCTTTAATACCATGATTTATTGCAAAACATTGTCAAGCTTTAAGGACCTTGATATCTCAACAAGTTAGAAAAGACTATTACCATATTTTCTACAATTGAAAATGATGGCATAACAATGAGCTCAAAAGTGGCTGTCACCTCCTGTGCCAAATCTCTTCCCCCCGGCCCAAAAAATTGCGAGCCGTTGGATTGGGGGGAAAAAATTGCACCTCCCCTCGAAGAAATATTTGTAGCCATTGGATCAAATACAAATATAAATACGATTGAATACGAATATAGCAGACAAATACGAGTACAAATACGAATGCAACTGAATACGAATATGGTTGAATATGAACACAAATACAAATACTGAATGCACATTGTCCCATATTGTTTGGAATCCTCTCCCCCTAAAAATTACAAGAGGGGAGGGAGGGTGTGTGTGCTGAATTAAAAAAATTTAAATTTAAATTTTTTTACATTGTCACACAATGTACCGAAAAGGTACTGTACACTACATAAGAAGATGAGTCAAATTTGAAAAGACACTATTACACTTGGAAAAAGACTTCAAAATGTGTAAATCATAGAATTTTTCATTTCAATCTAACTAAATTTGATTGATAAGGTTTCTACTTCAAAACACTTTGTATTCCTTTTTGGTTTGCATTTTGAACTACATAAGTTTGTATCCTCTATCAAATTATAGTACATAAATTTATTTTATTTAAAGTTTGTTGAATCATTCATCAATTTTCTTACACTAATTATATGACACAAAAAATTATAAAAGCTTGATATTCAATATTTTGGTACACCATCTTCAATAAATTACCAAAAATAATTATAAAACATGATTTTGAGGGAAAAAAAACCTTGATTACATATAGATGAGTGGTATAAAATTTATATCCTATAAAATCCATGATATAAAAATTCTTTATTAAAATCAATGATATCCATAAATTCATTTATGACTGTTTTGACCTTAAATGACTAACATGAATAATGAGGATAGGTCACTTTTAAAATATAGACTTCAATTTTAACAATTAACATCAAATTCTTGTGATGTAAAAGTCTTCAAGAAGAGATTTGCAATTCATTTAAAATAAAATTGTGGGTAATTATAAAGATTTACCTTGGAGTTATGTACACCATTTAAAATATGGCTTGTTTTATTTGATTGCTTCTGGTTAATATTTTTGATATTGTTGTTGTCTTTGTTTATTAGTTGTTTACAACTTGATGTTGTGAATTCAAATTCATTAGCATCATAATATTTATGTTTGAATTTCTTGGTGTCAATATGTTTTTTTGTCCTTATTTCATTCAAAATAATTGGAGATGTATGTATTTGATAATGTTGGTTTTTTTCTCCAAAGTTTTGAAGATTATTTATTGTATTAATTGAAATATCATTTTCAACATTATAATCACTTTTAGTTTGAATTGAATTATTTGAATCATTAGATTTTGCAAAATCAATTGCAATTTTACTTTGACCATTTGCTGGTCTACACAAGTGTTTTGTGATTGTTGTATCTTTTAAGTTGTTTTTGTATTTCATTTTTTAGCACATTGTATATTGACCATTTTTTCTTTGAATTCTATAGTTGATTCATTGTTTTTTCCACTTCTTAATTGAACTGAATGTATCTTTATATTTTTCACATTGTCACCGTTGTAATTTCAGACTTGTATCTTAGTTATGGTCCAAATTGATTTTTGTATAGATTTTTTTGAATTAACTTCAAAATCTATAATTTCTTATCTATTAAATATAACAAAAATTATTTAGTTCTCTCATATTACTACCATTTCATTCATATTTTTTGAATTTTAATTTAAGTTCAATTTTTTTTATAAAGAATGAAAGAATTAAATAAAAGATTAACAATTTTATACATTTTATTATTATTTGAATCAGCCCATTGTACACTTTTTAATATATTGTTTTTGAGAAAATCTTTTTTTATTGGTATTATAAAGTCTGGAATAAATTTGTGGGCCATCATTTATAAATACCAATAGATAATTACAAAATATATTAGAAAAGTTCTTTTTAGAAGGTGTTATATTGTTTGATTTCAAAAAGTCACACAATTCCAAACATGAACTTAATTTCAAACTATGTATATATGTCCAATTTGATGTTTCATACAAATGTCTCTTGTCAATCAAGTCCTTAGTGTTTTCATTGGTATGAAGTATTTTTAAAGAGAACCTTAATGAAACTGTCACTGTTAAAAGGCTTCCATCATTGCAAAAACTCAAACAATCAATTGATACTTCCATTGAGATTTTTGTACATTGTGGTAACCAACCATGAGATTTGTTGTAACGAGTCCACACCATCAAGCCACCTTCAATAGTTCCAACTACCGTATATTCTTTGCAATAAGGTGATGTAGATAAAAAATTTTAAGATTGAATATAACAATTTAATTCAACATGGATTTTATATATATTTAGGAGGCTAGTATATGGAAAATTTCACCTGCCCCTTGTTTTGCATCTCCATAAGATGCATCTAAAGAATAGATAGCAAAAGCTGTAATATAAACATTACTTGAAGGTAATAATGTTTCTTCAAATATTAACTCCAAATTCATATTTTTATCATTCAATTGAGGATTGCCACATGTTATTTTCCATAGGCGCACCAATTCATCCAAACACCCCATGGCAAATATAGAGGACATGCTAATAAATAATAATATTGGAAAATAAGCACAATTGATTTTCAATGGTTCACCACACATGGAGCATTTTTCTTTAGAAAAAGGATCAATATGATAATCTTTAGATTTTGAAATGGACACATTTGTTTCAAAAAGCATGAATCCATCTGAAAACCTCCAATAACGAATGGATCCATCAAATGCTGCAAACAACATAATAAGTCCATCTGCTCTAACTGAAATACATACAATTTTTGAGGAATGAGTCCCAATGCAAAATACTTTATTATAATTTGTATCAATGTTTGATTTTTGAGATCTTGTTGGCAATTTTGCAAATAGTATCCTTGTAGAATTTAGTTGGAAAAAAACTATTTCATCAATACGACTTGGAATATATTCAAAATTGCTCAATTTCACATCTACAACTTTTGTTAATCCATTCAATTCATTGGAATTGTTTCTTTTATAAATAAGATGTAGTTGATATGTTGAAATCAATAAAATATTATTAACATCACCATCTTCAAAATATATCATATATGTATTTAATACACCATCGACACATATTGTACCAAAATGGAATTCTTGATTTGAATCCCAATGTTCAATTCCAGTAAAGAATCTTTGGCAATTACTATGACTATGAATTGGAGAAGGACAATATGAACCCAAAATTGAATTAGGCGATATTTGAGGTGCAACACGTATAAAGACAAGCTCTAGTCTCATTCATTTAAATATTTATCATCATGCATATAAATATGTTGTCTTTGTTGATTGTTGCTTGATGATTTTTCTTGAATGTTTTGCAATAACCCCAAATTCAACAAAATAAATTACAAGTGCATGATTTCAATTGTTTTTTTTTCTTTTATCAATGTCTAATTCAAAAATTTAGCAATCACAATAAAATATATATTTAATATATAATTAAATAGGAGAACTTTACAAGGTAACAATTTTTGAAAAGTTGTTTCATTCTTGATTTAATCTTCAAAATAAAATAGATTTGAAATAATGATTTTTTATTAGAATTTTAGATCTCATAAAATATGAGAACTAATATTTCAAGGTTTAGTGCTTTCAACAATCAAAATAGATTTAAATTTAAATTTCACACTTAGATTCAAGACATGTGAATTGCAATTTAAGAACATAATTACAATTTAAATTACATAGATCAATCATTTTGTATATAAAAACTAGATCCTATATGTTCTTGATTCAACCAAGTACTCTATCAATGGAATAATTGAAGATTTAGGACTCTTAAAACCGTGAAATTTCAAAATCTTACATGTTTGAAAGATATGAACACGTAGATTGTAAATTTTGATACTAATAATGTTTTAATTTATAGTTTGTAAACCCATTATCTACATACTAGTAAAATAGGGCCCATGATTTGAAATGGTTTTGAATTAAATCAAGCCTTGCTTGGGAGTAAGAACTATAGGAGAAAATATAGGGCCATTCACTCATATGATTAATATGATGAAATTCCAAATTTATTTATTTTTGAACATTGGTTTTTAGTTTTTATTAATTTCTCGAAGTCTTAAAATTTAAATGAACCTTAAAAATAAATTTATAATAAAATAATAAAATAATAAATCTTAAATTTTCATAATTTTCAATGCTTTAAATTTTTATAAGTTTATAAATCAATTGAGGCCATAAAAAGCTCTCCATTTTTCATTGATTGTTCTCATAAAAACTTAGTGATAAGTTCTTAATAGTGTAGGTGACTATTCAAGGCACAAATGTTTACTTACAAGTAAAACGTAAACCAAAGTGTCTTCAAAACAAGTCATGGCTTCATCTATTCCAAAGTAGTTGTCGCTTCAATTTTGACGCTTTGGTTGCATTGTCTTAAAATTCTATAATTTTATGTGATGCACTTGAATATTGAACCCTATATTTGTCAATATACAAAAGAATGTCATTACAACTAGGAAATTAGCTAAACTAGCCTTGACCTAAAAGTCATCACAAAAAATAAATTGAAGAAAAATAATTCTTGAAACAGTATTAGGATGGTGTTTCACATGGCTAGACCATTTTACTAATTTGGGGATTGTCATTTGTTTCTTTTCAAACGCTCATAATCATAGTAATAAATTTCATTTCAATGTTAGCTAAATATGTATATTTTTTTGTAATGGAGAAGCAAAGTTTAGTTGTAGCAAGCTAACTTTCATAGTAATTTGGAGCATATTCTCATCAACCATGGATACTAGAGGTGGTGGTTTTTTTAGAAGTTTGTACAATACACAACCAAAGAAGGAATCAAGACAACCTAAATATACAAAATTCTCCCAACAAGAGCTAAAATCATGCAAACCTTTGCTAACTCCAAAGTGCAATGTGGTTCTCTTTGTCTTACTAGGCGTGATTTGCAATTTGATTGGAATCTATACATTGCTTGCTTCATTGTCAGTCGTTGAACTAGTCTATAGATACGATACCTTTTGTATTATGAAATATGCAACGCCACAGAATCCATTGATAACACAAGAGGAAAAGTCTGCATTCATGCAAGCATATGACAAGCAAAAAAATTGCACAATTACTATGGATGTGGTGAAATTCATGAAGCAACCCATTTATGTTTACTATCAACTTGGAAACTATTTTCAAAACCATCGAAGATACGTAAAGAGCAAGAGCGAACGGCAACTTCAAGGTCAATCTGTCTCGAGCTCAGAGCTCAAAGATTGCAAACCTGAAGATATGGTGAATGGACAAATCATTATCCCATGTGGTTTAATTGCATGGAGTCTTTTCAATGACACTTTTGAATTCTCCACCAACAATTTTCTCAATGAACAGGGTACCATCTTTGTCAACCAAACATCCATCTCATGGAAGAGTGACCGGGATGAGAGATTTAACAACACGGTGTTTCCATCAAATTTTGTCAACAACAATAGAACAACATTTGTCAATGCTTCACAGATTGGAGGAGGTTGGTTAAATGAGAGTTTGCCATTGAATAAAAACGAAAACCTAATGGTGTGGATGCGCACTGCTGCACTCCCAACATTTCGAAAGATCTATGGCCGAATTGAAACAGACCTGCATCCTGGTACAAAGTTGACTATAAATATAAATAACTTATACAACACATATGGCTTCAATGGGAGCAAGAAGCTTGTTCTATCGACCACAAGTTGGATTGGTGGCAAAAATGATTTTTTGGGTTTGGCATATATTGTAGTAGGTTGTATATCTATTCTCTTAGGATTGATGTTCTTGTACGTGCATTGGAAGTATCCAAGGCCATTGGGAGACATGTCTTATCTTTCATGGATGCGGAAGAATGTAGCTATTGCTATTCCAATGTCATATTAAGTTTCAAAAATTGTAAAAAAAGATTTTTTTTTTAGTTTTTATTGTAGCATGTTTGATTAGTGAACACAATGGTATTATAAAGAGGGATTACAATAATCAAACTAAGATTGTAGGCAACATCACTAGTATCATACAACAATTGTGTGTAATTTCTAGAATTTAGAGAAGCCAATAAATTAAGACTTTAAAGATAGATTGTTGCTTGATTTGAAATGCTTTATAACATCAATATGCTTGATTGTGTGTTTGAAATACTAGGTTATAGGTCCATATTTGATGTGGTTGGATGACGTCAAAAACTACTCACACAGTAGATGTAAATTATAAGATCATAAAAGAATGCATATGTGTATATATTTTATGTATATATATAGAAAATAAAAGCTTAAGCAAAATAACAACTTTATGAAAATTGAGTGTATTATCAACATAATTTAATATCAATTATTTTCAAAAATAGTACTTATTGGTTGCACTTGATGAATACACTAGACTAATTTTGATCATAGTAGTTTGACAACCAAAATAAGCAATCCTACCTATAACTTAATTGTAAATACAATGATACCTTTGACAAAATACTAAAATACAATCCTGCTCATTGTACATCATAATGACATCCATTAAAGCACTAATAGAAAGTTAGTGTATTAATGATTTTTTCTTCTCGTTGAAAATATAGACAAATATGTCAAAAGAAATCAAACCAAAGAAAATAGATTAGGACCAATAATTTGTACTTTTCAATGAAAAATAAGCACAAATAGTAATCAAATGAAATAGAAGTGGTGAAAAAGTTGCAAAATTAAAGATGATGTACATATTCTAAATTCAAAACATCACCCACACACATAAAGACATGCAAAAAACATGCACTTTTTAAACCTAAATTCTTAAAAAACTACTACAATATGAAAGCTCAAATAGAAAATATTAGCCCATTCAACATCATGACAATATGATTATTCACAAATACATCCAAGCAATGTGGAAACTATCAAATGTATTTCTATACAAAAAACAAGATGAAATACTAGTTTTGTTTAACCACATTTGGTCATATGTTCTAGTGCAAACCTTATTGTCAAACAAATGCAACTGTGTGAGTGTAATTAGACCTATCAAAGTCCAAAAATATTAAATTACAAAATGAACAAGTAGAATAAGTTTTTTCATAAATATAAACCAAAGTTTGATGCTTGAGTGATTTTATATAATAAGTTAACATCTAATTAGACCCCTTTCTAAAACCAACCTCTATAAATCCTTGCCTTAAATAGGCTCCCACTATTCATGAAAGTCTAGGGTTGATTTTAGAAATATCTATTCCTAATACTTTGAAAATTTATAATTTATTCATATGGTGCAAAAAAATACATTTAAAGAGAATTTATAATTCCTTTTTGACTAGCAAAAAGACCTCAAAAAAACTTTTACAATATGAAAATGGGAACCATGTTGAATTGCTTACTGAGAGTTTCGGAGGATCTTGGATGTAGTTGCCTTAATGTAGAAGTGGTGAAGCCATAGATGAGTATGTGGAAGACTACTCTCCTTTTTGACAAAGCAAGCCTTAACCATAGCCTTGAGATTTAATTCCACCACAAACCCTACAATGAGGAAATTTTTTATTTGAAATCCAAATGGTAAAAAGTTAGAAACAAACATTTGGAATATGTTGGATAAATTTCATGAACTTTGACTTCATGGATTGCAAGACAATTTGGCTTGAAGTTAAAAGAAAATGTATTTTTTTAAACCATCTTGACATAGCTAATGAGGTTTAACTCTTCTTAGAATGTAATTTTCAGAGATTTCTTTTTTGACAATTTTATGCCATATTTTATTAATTACATTCATGCCAAGTTTCAAAAGTTGATGAGTATTTATGCAAAAGATGCTCCAAAGATGTTCAGATTGTCAAAAAAATTTAGTACACCATAAAATTTGATTTGGATACCCAATTGGAAAAAAAATTACATTCCTACTAAGAGGGGACATGTTCTCAACTTGTATCAAATTTTGTGAACATTTGACCAGAATTGACTTCATAGGAGCCTACTTTGATTTCCAATTGTTTGTTCATTGGACAATTGGCCTTTAGGAGTTAGATTCTTGTATTAGTTCTTTAATATTTGTATGATATAGATTTTGAATACTTTGTTTTGAAAAAAATTATAATTACAAAAATACTAGTAGGTTTAGCCTCAAAAAATAACTTTTTCAATTCAAAAATTGACTGTTTTAAAACAATTGGAATAAAAAGGTAAAATAAAAATCTTCAAAAATCACTATGATTATAAATTAATAATTTTTTAACTTAAAGAACAAAATAATTTGTAAATTTCACAAAAATTAATATTCAATCTATAATTGATTTTAGAAAAAAAAACTTTTGGGGTATGAAGTCAATGTATTTGAATTTAAAACAAAAAGAGTCTTAAGAAGTGTATTATTCAATCTCAAATGTATCCCATATTTTTGAAATAAAAATATTATATACTATTTAATAATTAATTTTCTTATTTTGTAGAGATTGGTTGTTTTGTTGGTTTTTAGTACTAGTTGAGTGATTTCTACAAAAAGTAATTTCTTTGTCTTCCACATAGAAACAAAGAAGGATCTTTTGTAATCACATTCTTAGGCATTCAAAAAGATGTTTCCATAATTTTATTAGATGAATCTCATCTCCATAAATTTTTTAAGATATGGACTATTTTTGTTTTATTTTTTTTAATGTTTTCACTATTTTTTAATACTTTAAACATCAAAGCACTGTTTTGGGTGAAACTTTCCATCCACTTAATATTTGTACATAATTCTTAGAAATAATTTTTTTATACCTAAAATTTTGAGAATATTAGGGATATTTGGGTCATTGGAATAAAGAATTTTTTTTTTTTGTAGCGTATTGGCGATTTTGTACACTCCTCATTTTTTTAAGAGTACTTTATAATTAAGAAAAAAAAAATTTAAAAACAAAAAAATTTGCCATTTGGGAAGAGTTCATAGTGATGAGATTTCACCAAAAGATTGATCTTAGAACCATCTTTATTGTTCAAAAATTTGTGCGCAATGGAAGTGATGTTTGCACTTATGTAGAGGACACAAAATTTAATTCTTAAATTCCTTTTGGTAGGAATATTCTTTCCTACCATGAAAATAAACCATGAAAATTTTAGCTTTAGATCATTAAATTTGAGGACTCCTAAAGTAGTAAAATGCCCCTAAATCTCATAGTCTGACAAGTAAACAAAAATGATTTTTAAACATGACTGGTTTATTTAATTTAAAAAAATAAAAGGATATGATTACCATCAAGTTAGACCTCTCCAATAAAAATTTCAAGTTCATGAAGATTGTGCTTCAAAAGTTACAAAGGATGACAAGAAGATACCCCCTCGTTGTGATGGAAAATAGGACTGGTCTTTCTTGCAATGACCCATTTATGATGTTCTTCAAAGTATTCATATTTTATTTTATTTTTAAATATTTTGATCCAAAAGGTCATAGTACTCCCAATACTTTTTTAAAAAAAATTGCCAAATGCAACAAAAGAAACATGTGTTTTGTACTTTCACATTTTTGACTTCAAATTTTATTGAAAAATATTGGTTTGTATTTTAGTTGATTTAGTTACATAGGAAGACCAGTAGGGTGTCACCCCTTGGGGTATTATATTCCAACATGCAACTTTACCCCCCAAGCTTTCTTAAAACGGAAATTTTGACGGGGGGATAAAGTTGCATGTTGGAATATAATACCCTGGGGGGTGACACCTTGCCGATCTCCCTGTGTTATATGGATATAATCTACGACTCATATTTTACATCATATTATTGTTTGAGAGTCATCATTGAATTATTATTCTAAGTTGCGTCTTCACAATTTTTTGAATCTGTACTACCCCTGCTCTTGAAGAAGGTGAACAGAGAATAGAGATTGTTAACACTTAGATGCACGTAGCATGAAAGTTCATCCGTAGAAAAGATGTCTCCCTCTGATGTTGGAGATCTTTGTGATTTGAGATGGAGGTAATCTTTTGTACGTGCGTGCTTTCCAACGTGAGCCCTGGCTTGTGGCTATTGTTGAAAAAAGGGAGCGCTACTCAACCCGGCCCGTAAATGTCCGTTTGGAAGCAAAATGCAAGGTTCATACTCCTAACCGAGATCTCCAGTAAGTTGATTGCCACAAGAATCAGCTAGCTAGGCAGGAGCTTTCCATGTGGGGATCGTGTCCCTTTGAGCAGGTTGCAATCAGTTTACAGATGAAGACTGAGAGTTCAGTATCTATAACACGAATCTATGTACTAGCTAGCCTCATCGATCATCTTGTTGGCCGAGTTTCGTCGATCTGCATGAGAAGGTTGTGTTCCTTTGGGCAGATTGCAATTGGTTACAGATGAAGAGGGTTCACTGTGACACGCTTCTATGTAGTCTCATCCTCTTCTTTGCCGAGTTGCTTCTCGCAGTTGGCAGTGAAGGCATCGACATCAGGTTCCCATCCTTCCCGGAAGACCACCACCTCCTGGTCTTTGGAGACGCGGAATACAACCCCGCCCATCAATCGCACATCCTCAACGCCGCCGCCAGGAAGCAGGCGACGGGTAGTTGCGGGGAGTTGGTCTATGAGCAAGGAGTGCGCATTCAGGAGGTGGCCACCGGGCGAGTGGCTTCTTTCAGCACGTCGTTCTCCTTTTCTTTCACCACTTACGGGGAGCCTTGGGATGCCCGTGAGAGTCCCACGACGGGGTCCGGATTGGCCTTCGTATTTGGCAGCATCACGACCCAGCCCTGGATACAAAACAGTCATTTTCGATTCGAAACTGTCAACGGTTGCATCAGTTGGCGAAATGAAACCGGGATCGTCATTGGTGGAGGTTTTGCCTTGCTGATTAACACGGAGTATGCTCCTTATCGAGGTGTCTTCAGCAACAATTACATCGAGATCATGAAAAACTACGACTACGAGGTTGGGGACCCCGCATATTCACATAATTTCTGTGGTGACAATCGCACCCACTGCTCATACTTCACCAATGGGAGAGTTTTCACAGCTTGGATTGACTTCAGGAGCTCCTCCAAGACCCTGGAAGTGCGCCTGGCGAATGGGTCCGAGCCGAACGTGACGAAGCCTCTGCATCCTCTGCTGCGCATCCCGAATTATAACATGTGCAAGGAGTTGGGAGATGAGGTGTACCTCACGTTTTGGGGAAGTTCTGGTGTCAACCATTTCGAAGAGCACGAGGTCTTGTCCTGGAGCTTCAACAGTACTGGGATTCCAGAGTCGACCGTCCCTTCCTCCAGGCTCCTCCGAATTTCCAAGATGAGAACAGATGTGGGGATCATGATAGGGGTCTTGGGAACGTGGGTGATGCTGCTGTTGCTGTGGACGATCTCTTTGCTTGCCAGGTCATTCCGAGACCACTACAGATCCAGATCCATACGTGATCCTGCGGCTGGACCGCATGTGTTCTCGTATGCGGAGCTTCGGAAGGCCACTTCGAATTTCGACGCAAGCCATCTCTTGGGAAGTGGTGGATCAGGATCGGTTCATCGAGGCATTTTGGGAGGCACCACTTCGATTGCTGTGAAACAGATCAACTTCTCGGAATCAGAGCAGGCCAAGACCGTCTTCCATGCGGAAGTGTCGAGTCTCGGCCAAATTCGTCATCGAAATGTGGTGCAATTGCTGGGCTGGTGTCAAGAGAAAGGTCGGCTGTTGTTGGTTTACGACTACCTACCCAACGGAAGCCTGGATGCGTGGCTTCACAAGAAGAGCGGAAGCTTTCACCATCACTTGTTGTCGTTGGAAATACGGCATTGCATTTTGGAAGGGGTGGGTGCAGCTTTGGAATACTTGCACGAGGATTGCCTGAAATGCATTTTGCATCGAGACATCAAGTCAAGCAATGTGCTTTTGGATGCAAATTTCAAAGCTCAGCTAGGAGACTTTGGACTTGCTCGCTTAATGGATCATCACAAGCCAGACAAAACCACATTGGCAGCTGGGACTCTTGGCTACATGGCTCCGGAGGTACCCTACACGGGCAAAGCAACCAAGGAATCGGATGTCTTTAGTTTTGGCATCTTGGTGTTGGAAGTGGTGTGCGGGAGGCGTCCTTTTGATATTGAAGCAATGCAAACCAACGATCTTGTATTGCTGCATGCTGTTTGGCGAGCTTATGAGGCTCAAGCATTGATCAATGTGGTAGATCCAAGGCTATTTGGGATTCATGATTCTCAGCCTTCATCTCCAGACTCTAGTGGTGTGAATCAAAGCAATACAACCACATCAACAATTGTGGATGTGGACACCGAAGTTCAAAAGCTAGTGGTTGCCAATCTCCTTCGGTTAGGGCTCTTATGTTGCCTTCCCAATCCAAAGGCTCGACCACCTATGGCACAAGTAAATGGAATCTTACAAGAAATAGGACACATTATGAGGAATATATCCACTGTTACCTCTATAGCAATGCCTTCTTTACCAGATACTAAGCCTTTAGGATTCTACCACTCATTGGAATTCTCACAAGTGGCTCTCTTGAGCAACTCATCATTACCTTCTTCGGAACTATCAACCTAACTCAAATAATAAATACTAGTCATACAATTTTTGCAAAAGTCTACAACAACATTCTCCATGCATATTTTGTTTGCATGTTTATATTTGCAAGAGAAAGGAAACATGTGCATGACAAATTATAAAAATGCTCATTGTACTTTGGGTTTTCATTGTGAACATTCCATACTTAGTATAATAGACAGACACTTAATATGATTCCTATCATACTCCGTTAGACAGACACTTATCATGATTCCTAAGTGATACTCCGTATGAGACTTTGGACTTTTTGTTGTGACATTTCTTTTCAACACTGATTCATTACTCTTTAGAACAGTTATTTCTGACCCTGGTTTCGGGAATGTAGACCAACGTCATGCCCAGCTCATGCCAATGTCACGTCACGGGTGCTACGTAACCAGCGTTTTTATTTCTGACGATTTGTCGCTGCTGTTAGCCTGTCTGAACCAATCCCTCCATGAATGCGCCACTTGTATGAGGGCATGCAAGCCTCTACTGTTCCAAAAAACCCGCTGCTACGTAACGCACCAAAATATTAAGGTCGTGGCAACTGATGGAGATCAAATTGCACTCCACGATTCACTTGCACGTCTGCAAAACGGCAAGTTACTAGTCCTCCCCATTGAGAATCATCGTCACGTCACCTCTCATTTCTTGTGGACAGCAGCAATCATGGCAGGCGGAGACAAAAACGACCATCGCGAGAAAGGCAGCAGCGTCCTCCGTCAGTAGCAGGGTCCATCAAACGACATTAACAACGCTGGTCTGGGTGCGAGTGAATTGGTAGTGATGTGAACACGGTGGCAGCACTTACTGCAGCTGGTGAAGGAGCACGGCTGACAGCGGAAGAGCTGGCCAAGATTGCCATGCCGGGGAAGCCCATCAACATCATCTGTCTCGGAAGACTATCCGGATGGTGAGTTGCCAAAAGTCTTTGAGCGGAGTGGTTACAACAGGAGCGGATGGGCAAGGCGAGTACGTGTCGTTCGGATTGGAACAGATTGAAAAATTCTTGGTGGAGGACGGCTCCTTCGTAGACTTGCTCCATTTGGATGCAATCACCACCCATCCCCACGATGCGCTCTTGGATTCCCCGGCATCCATCGTGGACGAACACTCCGTTTGAAGGAGCGCATGGTGGATTGAAGATGTGGGAATACGGACAGCGAGATCCTGAGTTCAACATCAATTTCAACGAGGCCATGGCGAGCGGGGCAATCGAAACTGAACAGAGGGGTGAGGTGTTTAATTGAGGTCGGAGACGGATCAACATAGCCCGGCGTCCTTACATCACCAGCATCAACTTCGACCAGCCTCATTCTATGACATACTAGGTAAGAAGTTCCACCATCGGGTACACTTACAAACCCTAAACCTACGTAAAGAGCCGGATTGCCACACTGCAGAATTTAGGGGTTTGCCAATGACAAGTAGTTGGAATCTTTCCAGAAGAGAATCAGTTTGAAGGAGACTTCCGTGAATCCGTTCCTGCTAGCGGCGACGCCATCTTCATGATGGTCATTCTCCCACCACCACCAATTCACAATGCTCCCTCTTTTTCCTCCACAAGAAAAATGCGTTCAGGATTTGTCACCACGAGCGAACAGACGCTAAATTCCTCAGTTAACATCGCTGACTCAGACGTTGAAAGCTGCCTGCGGTTTCAAGACTGCAAAACTCACCGTTCATTTCACCCGCACCGAATGATGAGTATGCACCGAAGTTCAGAAACTAGCACAAAATGCAAAAGATAGCTGCCTCCACTCCATTCGAGCCAGATAATGCAAATCACAGAATGAACCCCTAATGGTACATTCACAAGGGTGAAGAGAAAACTGGGTGAGTACAAATTTTATCCTATTCAGGTTAACCGACTATGTAGGCCAAAATTTTGTATGAAAAGGAGAGGTCTTGCGCAGTAATTTGATTGGTCTTGGAATTTTTCCAGCAAATGATTCTCGCAGTACCAAACAGGTCGATTTACATGGTGACCAGTCCTCGGGTTAATGCAGATGCGTGTTTGAGCATGCGTGTTTGAGCACTACAATTGCATTTCGAAGTACCAAATTGGGGTAGCATTTAAAGATTCTAAAGCTCACATTTCTCCAGTAATTCCTGTATGACTAGAATCTGTAAATCATACAGTATTATTATTAACCCTAACAAGATGCTTCCCATCGTAAATGGTTAGAGGCAAAATATTCTACAATTGTCAAACTCTTAACCTTAACCAAACAGTGCTATAGCTGTGTCTCTCAGCTATGGTATTAACCAAAGACACCAACCCCCATCTGCATCTGATGGGTTACTAGCGTTATGAACTTCACAATCTTTCCACTACTAATGTTACACTGAGTGCTGCTCTAATGGAAAGTCTCAGGTACCCAACCTACAAATGTACTCTTTCGGACTCCCTTCAAAGAATCTCAGAGCGGCTCCTCCGAATCGAAGGGAAATGTACAAGACAGAATACTTAAAACCTGAGTTTTCTGTCTCGGAAATGTGGAGAGGGAGTTTCCATGGTTGCACTAAACCCCTAAAGTGATAAGATCCAACAGCTTGAATAGGAAGTTCCACGGTTCCACCTGACCGTGAGACTGATGATCGATATTGTCCATCAACCTGAGTAGCGAGTTTCTACGATTGCAACGAAACCGCTCGACTGATATGGTCCAACGACTTGATTGGAGAGTTTCCATGGTTGCAGGATACCCCACAAGACTGCCATGGTCTATCAACCTGGCTCGAAAGTTTCCATGGTTGCACCTGCACCCTAGACTGATTTCATGACGGGGTCGTTTCCATGGTTGCACCAAACTGCAAGCCAGTGATCGATATAGGCTAGCAACCTGATTGGGGGAGTTTTCATGGTTGCATTCGACCTCTAGACTGATAAGTTCCAACAACGACATAATTATATGACTGGGGAGTTTTCATGGTTGCACCTTACCACTAGACTATTTTACTCCCGTAGCACTTCAAGGTGTTTCCTCTAAGAGTTTGGGATCATCCGTGACTCGGGAGAGGGCACTCCTGGAGCCCAGGATGGAGTTCATCAACCTTCGGTTGGAGACCATTTGGCGTTCCGAGGTGGCTTTGAAGCTGACGTCCAGCGGGCCGTTGTAGAAGAAGGAGCTCATGGTGCCTCTGTCTGGCGTTTCCCCACAGCTGGTGGTGGTGTCTTCAGACAGAAAGTCGGAAGACTCCCGGAGCTCTGGGTGGCCCGATTCAGGATGATGCTCGGCGGGGGAGGAGTTTTGCAGCAACCGCGCATCCCGGAGCTCGGGATTCAACTTCAGGATGTTGGCCTCCACTCTGGAACCGCTTGATACGGATTGCCCTGCACACAAGTACGAAGATTACGCGTTAAAGTCGGAGGAACTACAAGACTTTGGCAATATTCAGGGAGCGAGGCCTGAAACGTAAATCTAAGGTAGAGACCCTATTTGTGTCACAATTCAGCTACTTAATGGTGCCACGATGTATCCATGGTGTACATTCCGAACTTCATATGCACTATATTTGTGCCACGATGTATCATTAGTGTGCACTTCCAACATTCCAATGTACTCTACAGGTATAGAGTGGCCACAAAGGGGCCTGAAAGTCACAACAGAGGACACTATTTCTATGGATGGTCCAATAGATTCTACTAGTGCAAAACCCTTCTATTGAAAGTACATCCTTGTATGGGCTGTTTTAATACCTTATTCAACTACATAGTGAGCATTTCCTTGGCAAGCCCGTGGTACAAATCACAAAATGTGGTCAACAGAACGCAGGTTCAAGTTTTAGGGTACACTTACATCCAGGGCTGTCTTTGACCTCTGTCTGCACGGGCGCCGCAGTAAACGTCACCCACGGTTTCACATTCTCCTCCTTGTAATCCGTGCCAAACACAGGAACCTGCACAGCAGGGGTCACAAAGCCCTGGGGATTCTTCAAGGAGAATTTGCTCCACGTAGCTTTATTCCAAGACTGACTCAACCCCGCTGCATCACTCGTATCATCCCCACTCCCCCACGAAGCTTCGTAGCCATCACTATTAACCGAAGCTCGCAAGCCATCAATAAAATTCATCACTGGAGCTGGTTTCCCTTCCACAGGAGAGTCCCCTGAGCTTCCCGGGTAAAAGGACATCTCATCGCCTGGGTACCGTGGAAACAGCACTTGGGGAGGGTAAGACACTTCAGAAGGGTAGGAGGCTCTCGGGTCTCCAGAGAAGCTTGAGCTTCGAGAACGGTAGGGACTGCGTGGCTCTTGCGACAGAGGGAGCAAGCCTACTTCTGCACAAACCAAAAGAGTACTCCATATTAGTAACACCATTTTCGGAAAGACCAAGAAGTCATGTTTCAACGCAACGTTTGTTTTTGTGAGCAGTTCTGTGGAGTCCATTGACCATATAAGTGATTTGTGTTCAGTGTAAAAACACTTAAATCAGACTACTGACATGTAGTCTTTTGCGATTGATTTGTAGCTCAACACAAAACGAATGTGCAGAATTTCAGACGGCGCAACTTTCTAGATCGTTGTAAGCAAAGGCTCAAAGTTCAAGTTCTCCTGTATGGTGAATGGAACCTCTCCCTTACTGTAACTGTGTGGTGAATGGAGACTTCAAATTAGAATTTTATAGTACCTCTTAACTTTGTTATTTTCAAACAACACATTTAACCCAGCAGAATCATGGACTGTAGTACACTTGTCAAATTCAAGAGGTTTGTGGAGAGGAGTGTGGAAAGTATTGTGATCAAGCCATTAGATAATAAATAGGTGATTTATGCGGTCCAAAAATATTGAAAGAGTGTTCACCCTGGACAGACTTTAGAGAAGAGTGCAAACCTCGTGGAGCAAACATGTCCCCATCACTAAGAGGGGTGATGCGGTCGCGTTTGCTTCTCGTCAGGGACCACAAGTCTCTTCTCAGACCAGGGCGGTGGAACTTCTTGCGGCCGCGGTGGTTTGCAGGGGCAGCTTTAATCTCTCCACTGGAGCTTAAGCTGCTCTGGAAACTGGTTTCGGAGTCGGTGCTGAGAGTGAGCTCCAAGCCAGGCCTATGGGGGAGCAGGATAGAGGATTTTTGACGAGCACGTGCCGCGGCACTTGCAGCATCCGAGGTTCGCACTCGGGCCAACTTCCAGGGGTTCAGACCCACTGGGGCAGGTCTCTGCGATTTCACGTCGAGTAATTTACTACTTCCAGTCTTCCCTACTCCAACCTCTAAATCACTCAGTGCCATTATAGTCTGCAATTTGACAAACCGTGTCGGTTAGATGACATGAAATCACTGTGACCAGCTCATAAACAGTGACTTTTTGTGTATTTTTTTAGTTACGGCACACTTTTGTGGAGTCACAATTATGCACTTTAGAACATAAGTGGGGAGACCAGTTTAGGACACTTGGAATGACATTGGGATGTTGGTAAAACTGCGTCGTTCTAAGCAATTGGGTATTCAAACTAAACGAATATATTGGAGAGTCACTCCATGATACTGTCACTAAACGAATATATTGGAGAGCCACTCCATGATACCGTGATGTTGCAAGCACCTAATCCCACATGTGGAAGCTTGAGAAAACATTTACAAGATAGCCATGGGCAAATCTATTACACATCATTTTGAATATAAACCATATAATGTTTTGCAAAATTGAGTTATCATGTACAAGAATGCGGATGGAATTTGGCTATACCTGATCTTGATCAACAAACATTCGTGGTGGTGTGCAGAATACAGCGCGTCTCCCAGCCAAGGCACCTGCTGAACTGTTGTAGCCACTGAATCCAGTTTCTGTGGACGTGGCAGGAGTAGTTGTGATGCTTGACAATCCTCCAGCTTCATCCCAGAATTCTTGGTTTTGTTCTCGTACTGCTAAGATGTAGTCATATGTCGTTATGCCCTGGAAAAATAGAAAACCAAAAACAGGTCGGAAATTTATCATGACGTGGCATGAATCATCGACAAGGATGGCACCATTACCAAGGCGCATCAGTACCTTACAGGGAGAAGACAGTTTAAAATCCGAGCAACGTCGTACCTTGTGCATCAGAATAAGGTGAAAGCAAAACAGTTGAGTAAGGGGTGCAGTCGCCAGGAATGCGAGGAAAGTCAGAAATATCTGCAGACATTTGCACATAATTCGATCAATCAGGGATCCCTTTCCAAGATGAATTCACAGGTTAAGGTAGAGGACACGAAAACCATTGGCAGCGACTTAATCCATGCTACCAAAAACCCACTCTCATCTCTTCCAATCAACACTTGGTTGGCCTTGAATTAGCAAGTTGGGTACAAGAAATCAGACTTGGCTAATAAAGCTTCTGGCCAGTGAGCTTCGAAGTAAAAATGGAGACATATACAGTCCCTCCAATAGAGGTCTACAACCTCCCCACTTTGAATGATTCCATATTAAAGAGTATCTAAGTAGTGATACAAGTTTTCTCCACAGATTTGGCTCTTCACGAACCCACGGATCTTCACGAACTAATCTCCCAATGATAGCAGAATTCCACATATTGCCTGAAATGCTTAAGGTCATTCAAATTGTATGTTTTCCCCTTTTAACGCTCCAAATGGGTAATATGAGTTCAATGATATGCAAGGCACATACCAGCACTACAATGAAAGCCACACGAGGAAAGCTTCTGCCAAGGTTTTCAATGATTTCATCCTGGAAAGAAGTCTTGTTACTGAAGCACCGCACAAGCACCACGATGCCAACTGACCACTCGAGAATGAGCTGCCAACAACGCAAAAAAAAGGGCATATCAACTGATAGAACAAATTTATTACATCTTTGACCTCAGTGCAAGAGTGAACGAATATTTCAAACAACGCATTTATTACTCATAAATGCAAAAAACCAACACTATTGCATGGCTGAACCAAGGAGTAAGGTCACGCCATGCTTACCATCAGCAGACACGTCACCATTAGTGCCACAAACGGCCTGTAATTTCTCGTGCCAACACAGTTATTTAGCCACTGCAGTCATGCACCATAAATAAACGCGCCTCGATTAGTCCCATAAACAGCAAGGACGGGATATCCAAAATCACTAGTACGAGATGTCAGTGAGAGTTTAATGCACGACGTAAAATGTAGTTGAACATACCCGGCAGTGATGATCAAAGCCATGTACGCACTTGTCACATGCCCTGCAATGCTTGCTATGCATTGATATCTGCACCCAAAAGACAGTCGGGTGAATCCCAACAACCCTAACCACTAATCCTGCTACGCTCAACCCCCTCGAATGACACTCTGTAAGATAACCACAAAGTTGCCAACGAAAACTATAACAGTTCAATAATAGGATCCATGTTCAAACCCTTATTCAGAAGATTCTAGGTGCCGTTACCTTAATTGCACATTCCCTGCAACTACTCAGAATCTGTCAGGTTGTATAAGCATAAGATTGAAAAACTTCCACAAGTGATAAGAGTGTTAAATAGAAGCCCGTTGGTAGTGTCGTTAAAGAGGGTCGGTTGATCTAAAAACTGATCTTTAAGGTCACAGAAGTGTACAGTACTATAGAGCCAGTCAGATTCTGAGACGGCAAAATGTTGTATGCAAAGTGGAAGATGGAAGGACGGCAACAAACCTCGGCATCACAAATGCTGCAATAGAGAGACTGCTCATCCGGGTCAATTTCATCCGGTTCTCGTTTCCTCTTACAACACGACTTTTCGGCGAAGGTGTCGGTCAAAGGCTGGCACCCAGTGTCGACAATGGGTTCATAGCCCTCCTCTTGCGTGGCCAGAAAGTTCTTGAGCGTTTTCCTCGTTTCCTCCACAGGGCTCGCGGGTTTAGTGGGGTTGTACTTCTCCTGAGCTCGGTGCACACCTGGATCCGCAGGGTCAATCCATGTGCAGGCTATGTAGAGTGAAAATACTGCAGCCACCTGAAGCCCCCCAAGTGCAGTGCGTCAGACTTCTTCACAACATTGAAATGGAACCATTCATTAACAACACTGAAATTGAAACATTCCTTCACAACACGGACATTGAAACAATCCTTCACAACACTGAAATTGGAACACTCCTTCACAACACCGAAATTGGAACATTCCTTCACAACACGGACATTGAAACAATCCTTCACAACACTGAAATTGAAACACTCCTTCACAACACTGAATCTAGGAAAGAGCATCACTCATGAGTCATTTGCTAGCTTACCAGTGGAGTAAACACGCCGATGATCACGAACTTCAAGGTTTTTGTACCCAGAAACGGAGCAAAGAACACGTAGAACGAGAACGCCAAGGCTGAGAATACCACAATTGCCACCGTCTGCATAATCACACGTAAATCAAAAAATTAGAAACCAGCACCCATTGGGTACAATTCAACCTAACTCGTGTTTATGTAAAAAAAACAGAAGACTACAAGATGCTGATATCGTTAGGGACCTGATTCCACCACCTGTTACTGACTCCTGTCACCAACAGTGAGCACCTAATCACGTCCAACCAACCTTCAAGTCGCAAGTTCGGTGTAAGCATAACTAGGCTAGCTTGGTTGGTGTCAGGCCACTAATCTTTGAATGGAAATCAGGGGTTGTCTATTGTCTCTTTAATAGTGGTCTACATGACCACTCAGTGCTCGAATGATTGCATAAGAAATCATCCAACTGACTGTTGAGAAAACAGTTGGATCTCACAAGAGTTTGCCGCTCTTGGGAGTGATACTTCAAGTGAACTCTCCAGGGAACTTTTATTGAGTGATCTCCCCATGAAAGCACTCTCCAACAATGATCGGTTGAACTGCTGAAAACAATGTCCACAATGACGACGAGTTTGAACAGAAGGCCAAATTCTAAACATCCGACTAGTAAGAGGGCAATCACAGGCTTTGCCAGAACAGACAGAGTACTTGCCTGAAGAGGATGGAAAGGAGGCTGCCAGCCATGACTTCGCATTGTGCGCCGCCCTGGTCTTAAATCCGAATGGTATCAATTTCTTCTTCCAACCCTTCTATAGTCGCAAGTGTTCCCAACATATGAGCACACTGGGTTTTTCTCTAGACACGCAATCGATCAGCACAGCAAAGAGTACCCTTACTACGTCCGCGCTACCTTTCCTATAATCCTGAAGAGCCGCAACCCCACATTGCCATGGCCGCCCACTCAATCAATCACCTACCGACCCACATTAGGATCCAAAGCTCTGGGATCCGAACCTTCCACCTGTGAACGTCCACTTTCCTTGTTGGAGTTCCAAAGCTTCCACCTCGTTGAGAGTCCAAAGCTTCCACCTAGTTGATAGTCCAAAGCTTCCACCTCGTTGGGAGTCCGAAACTTCCACCTTGTTGGGAGTCCTAAGCATTCACCTATCTTCCACCTGCTCGCATTTCCTTGAGAGACCCACAACCAACGTCCTTCCACCTTTCTCACCCGCCCCTCAAAAGCCGTGTGCGTTACTCCTCAGAAGCTCCCCGGATCGCCCCAATCTCCGACCGTTCTCGCCTTCGTGTTCAAAGCCCAACAAGATCGATCTGAAACCCGTGTTCCAAAGTAAACCGCTCCCCTTCAAACGCCTCCAGCTTCCAACGAAGAAATTCCAACGGCACCACTCACATCATAATTAACCTACACAGTCTCTCCCTCTGTTACTTTCCCCCACCCAAGCTCTGCATTCGTCGACGACTTGAGCTAGCTAGCTAGCAAGCAAGCCATCCCCGTTACTACCGAAACAAGTGATCCCCAGCATTAGCACAGAGATTGAACTCCACTACATCCCACTTCGCTCTCCACTCTCACTAAGAGCATCACACCAACTGACAAGCAATTAATCACACAACGCAAAGAGCTTCTAGCTAGTCGGAGATCGATCCAAGGGTCCGTCGCCAACACTGCAACATATTTCAGAATTGATCTGCAACGGTTTCGACGTACACGCTTCGCATTCAAAATGTACCTTCAGGAAGCTAGCAATGCAATGCAATGCAATGGCCATGCACAGCAAGGCAAACGACCATCACCGTTACGAATTGAAAGAGTTGACGCACAGAGCTTGAATGTATGTATGATTAACTTATTCCATACAACCCACACAACTGAATGGAAGTGATGCCCACACAGTTAGGAAGGAGATCGAAAGCCCAGGAGCAAGTTCTGCAACGGTCTTCAAGACGGTCCGCCGGTCCGTCCGGCCCTTCCTTCCGTTTGCAAGCGGGCCACCTCGCTCTGCTCTGCTCTGCTCTGCTCTGCTCTGCTCTACTCTGGCTTCAGTGCCACGTTCGGATCAGAACGTGGACCCAGGCGAATCTTCTCGGGGGTCTGGGCTAATAAGCCTTGGAGTAGGCTTGTACTTCACTGGGCCACAGACTCACTGGGCTCACTGAACTTACTAAGTAGGAAAGGGAACTCACTAATCCACTGAGCTCTGAGTGGGTCAGTGGGGTGCAGCTTTTGCCAGAGGAGATGCCCGTGCAGGATGGCTCATGTAAATGAGATGCTTCACTAATGAGGTAATTAGTTAAATCAGGGGGGGAGCTAACGTAGTTAGTTGGGTCTCTGACTCTCTCTGGCAAGAGATTAGTTGGTCTGATCCATTAGTGGGGTAACTTACTTAAGCTTACATGATGGGGGCGTGGGGGTGGAGTGGTGTCACTGAATTAATGGACAAGGGAGTTAAAAAAGTACGTTATGGCTTCAAGTTTATGAGGGCAGTTCACCGAATCAGCTCCCTGGGGTACTGGGACGTTTCATGATTTTATTTTGGGGGTAAGGGACACTTCACACTATGGCCAAAGGTCAAGAAGAGCAGGTCTTTTTTCTTTTCTTTTTTTTTTTCATTTTTTTATGAAGTGCTAACGTGGCGATATGAAATGTTATGGTGGTGCTCCAATTTCAGCATTCATCCAGGTATTAGACAAAAAAATATCACATTTGTGCATATCACATGTCTCTAATTCTGCTTTCATCTACGATCTGGGTTTTTTTTTAATCAATTCAAAGTTTTCTAGCAAAAAGCTTCATGATTTTTTTGCCATTTTTTAGTTTATTTTTTGGGGTGTAATTTGGTATTAGAAAGACCCAAAAAAAGTCTTGGTCAAGTGGCCAATGGTTTCCACCAATCAAAGTTCAAGAAACCAAGAGTTTGGCCTCTCGGCCTTTTATATTGGTAGGCACAAGTCAAAGACCGTTGCCCTCCAACTACCTATATGGCAATAAATTGCCTTCATGGCAACGGACTATCAAAAGAAGTTTAGGTTGGCTAGAAAATGGAGACCCAAACTGTAATTGAGAGGCCATGGAGTTTTTGTCATAATGAATCAACAACCGACAAGATCTCAACTGTTAAATTATTATGAGTTTGGACTTTGGGCTTGGCTTGGCTTCACACTATGGCCGGCCAAAGGCTCCACTTCCTATCATTTATTGCCTATTTAGTGTTTATTTCTTTGAACTTTCAGCAAAAGTTTGGCCACTTACTTCCATAGCCTATTGACTTGGACAGCTATAGTGTAAAGTGGTCCATCACCACATTGACTTGCTATCTAGATACTTTGGAGAAGCTATTTGTTGTCTCCCACATTTTTCAAAGATTGAACAGTTTGAAAGAAATCAATTGCAAAAAGAATGAAAACATTCCAACAAAAGGTAAGTTTTCTATGATTTTTCAAATCTAAAAATATTAATAAGTGAATAGATCCTTGATACTCTAGAATTGGTCCCTCCAAATAAACTTCTAACTTTTCACTTGTGTATAATTAGATCTTGAAATTTCTATCATTAAAAGCACATCCCAAAGTACTTTTGAATAGGTACAAAAAAATTTCAAATTTAGATATTGAACAATGAAAAATAAACCACTTCAAAAGCTATCTAAATGACAAAAACGATAAAAGCTTGGTAAAATTGCAATTACCATTGCACATAAGAATCTTTATTGACATTTCAAAATCACAAAGAATCTTTATTGACATAATGACATAGATCTTTTAATAGTAGAAACCAAATTCTTTTTAAGTAATAGTTTAGTTATTTCAATTAGTGTATGCCATAGTAATAGTGTTAACTTGTACTAATTTTAAAACTATTTGAATTTGCAAGCCCCACTAATATAGGAATTCACAAATATTCACAATATGCAATATAATTTGATCTACCAAAATTTTATACAATTTCAAATATTGTCATATTCATCTGAAGTTTATCTTCTTTCAATCAATTTTCATTTAGTTCATAGGAAGTAGACAACATTCATCCACAACTCATCCAACTCTTATAAGAGAAGATCTCGCACTATATATAAACTCTCAGACAAATTGAATTGACTCATGAAACACTCATTGTAAGGTAGTATGCTCACAAAGCACCCCTTCAAGGACTGGTTGCCCTTTTTGATAGGTTTTAGATGCCTACAAATATTTTCCCTTATTTTTCATTTGAAGAAAAAAAATTGTTGTAGAATCTAACATAAGTGGTTTTATATTTTTCAGAGCATTTATGAATTCCTCATGAATTTTTAAAGAATTCAACAATAGGCACCTATTGAGTCTTGATCCTAGGCCTTGCAAAACCCACACAAGCACATTAAAAAGATATGGCTTGACCAAAAACAAGCATTTGCAGTATGCAAAAAGTAATACACGAGGTTCCTAAATGCAACCCTTACTGAACTGGAATGAATCCGAAATTCTTTTAACATTTGTAAAAAAGCAATTGGGCAACCAATTCTCATTTAGAAAAATTAAGTAAACATACCTTGAGTTTGAAATGGATCCTTCCCTATCTCTTATTTCATCTATTAGCAAAGTATGAACCAATATTTGGCAAATCTTATTATACTCTCACATTATTGACAATCTATTTAGAACCACTTAGAGGTAGAACCATCCATTCCCGATCAGGGTCCAATAACCAACCTATAGAGTGATTTATTTCCAACTATAGCTAGAATGTGTTTTTTTCTCCTCTTCAAAATTGGGACCAATAAGTTATTGACACATGTTTGAAATTAGTAAAAGAGAAAGTAGAAAACTTTGAGTTTGAAGGTAGTTTTTGAGTGATTAGAATTGGAAGAGTTTATAGATTGACAATGGGTCTAGAGCCCTTTTTGCCTTACAAAATTCATAGTAATTTAAATTCAAGTTAAAAAAATTACCAAAGTCTTCTTTTTGCAATCTTCCTCATTTCTATCCCTACACCTTTGAAAATATTTGCTTTGCCTTGCACTATCCTAGATCATATCTCCAATTACTTATTTGGGCGACTATGGGGGATTCTACCTTACTATCCATTTCAGAGGGCCAGGGAGGACCGACCCCTCTATTGCCCCAACCAGGGGTAAATGTAAAAATTGCCCCCTATTTGGGACCATGTAAAATTTGTTTCTCTACACCTCCCTAGACTAATTTGGGGTCTCTGATTGCAAATATGAATTCAAAATTTTCAAATTTTTTCATGGATGGCAAATAAAAAGATTCCAATGTTTTATCCAGGGGTAGAAAACGGGGCAATAGAGGGGCCATTTCTTTCAGAGCTCCCTATACAGCTCCGTATAGGGATTATTTGAAAAAGAGGGTTGCAGTAAGAGCCCACTACTATAGTTATAAAAATAATTTTGGTGTAGTACTTAGCCCGGAGAAATGGGGGTAACTTGGCGGCTGTTATTTAGTATTTCATTGTAGGCTTGACTGGGTTGACTTGGGGGTGCAGGTGGGGCACAGGCCAGCTTTACCGGCCGGGAAGTGCGCAACGGTCACCCTGGACCAGGTCGCGCTCGCAGTACCACGGATGAATGAAACTGCTGTCGAGTGGATGACAAACTGGCGACGTTGAGGTAGTTGTTCCCGTTGGGAGGATGAAGCCCGTGGATGGAAGGGATGGAAGGGATGGACGGAGGGGATGGAGGGGGTGCTCACGGGGCGCCACGTGGAGGATTGTGTTGTGGAAACTTCCTTTTGTGAGCTTTGATTTTACCGTACCAACCACCAAGTTCAAATTTTGATAAACTTAGGAACGACTTTTAACTTTTTTTAAACTTTTTTTTTGGAAAGGCAAATGTAGTCAGAGATTGCATTGCAAACTTAGAATATGATTTGGGTTGTTTTTATTTAGAGTGTTCTCAGTTTGGGAGCTGTCTTTTGGAGGTTGGCATTAATTCATCCTGCTGGATGAATGGACAAATCCAATCATCTGCAGTGAGTCTGGGAGAAACGGCAGGTACTCAAATCAATTAGGGGGGGTACACGGTAGATTAGCCCATTACCGCACGGATTTGCTATCTACACTAAATAGGGTTTTTAACCCTGGAGGCGCCTCAAATACGGCCTCTCAAAACTCAAAGATCTCCTTGTTTGATCATTATAATCTTTTTAACCGTACGGTTCCTTTTCCCTATAGCTCCGGCCTTATCTCTACTATTAATCAGTACAATCAATTTATGTGGAATGAATTGAGAAGGGTTTGAATTTTGGCAAATACAGTCTAGGCGCTCAGGGGTTAAGGGGACCCATACTAATTAATCGACATTACACACTATATAAATATCTTCCTATACTGTACATTAGTAGTTACTGAAGTGTCCAGGGTCTATACATTATATTTCAAACATCTACAGTTTTTCACAATAAGTCCCTTTAAATTTTTTGGACCCCTTATAGAGTTATAACGACCATTTCACCTCTGTAATATCACACAATGTAAAATGTGATATTATAGAGGTTTTAAATGTTCTTAATTCTAATGTTATTTTCTTACTACCAAATGATTTAAAGCTTTGTTAAATTGAAGCAATTTTGGATTCTACAATAAATTTTTTACAAAGATTTTGCAATTTGACAAATTTGCATTTCAATTCTTCAATTTGGGTCACCATTGTTTGTGAGTAAAGAAATTTATCAAGTGGTAGTGTCCTTGCAATGTTTTTATGTTTGCAAAGATTCTTTTGTGGAAATTATGATATAAAGATTTTCTTTAATTACTTTCTATTGCACAATATGTGTAGTTTCAAAGAATATTGTATAAAGATGTCAATATTTTCATTTAAAGATTATATATATTTTATTAATCTACATTCTATTACATGAAAAATTGATGAAAGTAATATAGTTAATGCGTAGCAAAGCAAGCACCAATCGCTAGTATTCTAAAAAAAATTACTATATATTAATTATTTAATTTTTTTTTTATAGATTGATACTTATTCAAAAACATTTGAAACATCGAATTCCAAAAAATGAAGTAAAAGTTATAAGAGTTTTATTTTGTAGGCAATGAAGGTAGAAAAAACTTATAAAGTCATCTTTTACTCTCAATTTTTGAAAATTTTCAAATCTAAATCAAAATCAAGGTTATTAATTGTTTATTTGAACATTCTTACCATTGGGATTACAAATTTTTAGTTTCTTGTAAAAGTTATTAGCAAATTTGTTTTTTCTTTCATTCAATACCACCTTTCACTTTATAAGTATATAATATTCAATTTTCATTAGGGTGGGAAAAAGACTTATTTTCATGCATTTATAAATTATAAAAAGATAGACACAAATTGATTAAGTTGAGTTTGGGTTGGATTTTTCAATTGACATGCTCCATGGGAGGATCAATTAGGTGTGAAAATTCTAGTAGAATTTTTTTGAGTGGTTAGACAGATTTCAATCCAACCCACTTTGTGGCTCTTCCAATGTATGAAATGTAATATATTAACCCCTAAAGTCCCAAGGCATTTTCTAAGATATTTTGCCTCAGAAAACATTGAAAACTGCCATTTCTAATGCATTAATTGAAAAATCTTACAAGATGATTTAAAAAAAATTCAACCATAGGATCTTGTACTACACTTGTACAAGATAATGTGGTAAAAATTTCGAGCAATTTGACCATACAAATTGAAAGATAATGGCATTCAAAGTGACAAGTTTTTCTTTTTAGGCCTTGACCAAAAATTTCAGATGGCTTTAACCGACTATTGTGGAATTTTTTTTCACTAAGGACTTGAAATTTAATTTTTTTTCCATATTCAAAATCATATTAGGCATATGTCCACCAATTTTCAAATCAATTTAAGACATGGAGCACATTCAAAAAAATCATGCAATGTAACAATGTCTTTAGATTTGACAATACATTGTCCAAAATTTGCACACAATTTTCCACCACATAGTTTCAAATTCTAGTAATCCAAACAATAGAGTGAAGTAGATAATAATACTTGATAAGTAAAAAAAAATCCAAAATTCAAAAATCTCTAATATTTATGCTAGTTTCTATGTCAATATTGCCTTTAAAGGAGGGGACAACTATTGAATCATGGGTTTCCTTCTTCCCATGATGTTCCCTTCTTCCCATGATGTTCCCCTAAAGTTCTAATAGGTTCTTCTATTCCCTAAGTTCCAATGTAGTACCACTAGTTCCCTTTGTGTTCCTGATCCATTGCCTCTTTCAAGGACAACAACTTCCTTTTCTAGTCAATTCACAACCTAATATGTCCAAGCAATGTGATTGAGAATTAGTCACATATCCATGTCTTCTATTCTAATTGAATTACAAGTAAATTACATTGATAGCTTCTAAAATTCATTGTGAATGTCATATGAATTACATTGAAACTTTTAGATTCATAATGCATGTTAAGTAAATTACATTGAAAACTTTTAAAATTCATAGTGATTATCATATTCAAATCTTTGCTACAAATACTAAATGCAATAATTCTTTTAGAAATACCTTTACATCTATCTGTTCAAAATATTTTGAATATTTAAATGAAAGCACCTAGGAAAAATAACAACTCACAATGTGAATGACTTTTCATTGAAGACATTTGTGAAAGAGACAAAAACAATCCTTCTTTCAACACATGAATTTGTTGCTATGAGATGGACAATAAGTTTTGGACCTTGTTATTGGGCTTGACCCATTGTTGCAAACAACACATAGCTTCCAAGATTTGTATAAATTGGATAACAAGCTCTTGCACACTGAATAGGGACACTACACTCTCCTTGTTTTTTTCACCCATTTGCAATAAGAGCTTCACATAATTGAGTTCGGAATTGTAAATGTGTCATTGGTCGGTGAGGTGGATCACATGTCCTACATTTGTCCATGTAAATGATGAACATGTTGACAATAGTAGTGTCAATGAGAAAAAAGAAAATTTGGTGCTACCATTTGTGAGACCGGGTTTGACATGTATAAGAAGCTTGCAATTGATTAGCTACATCTACACTCCATATGTGTGTAGTGTATTTTGAGTGTACAGGTGAGGTATGAATATCCTTTCAAATAGAACCATTCCACCTTATAACTGAAGCCATTGGAAATTGACATGGAAATTGAAGAGGCATTGCATGTGTTGAAATTATGAGGACCAGTTTCTTGTCTTTCCAAATAATAGCACTCATTTGTTGTGACTCATACATGTGCCAATCCAAAGTCCCCTGAAGATTTTTGTTGAATTCTTTTGTATTTTTCAATGCTTTAGGAAGACCTACTCAATTGCACTGTATGGTCCCTGTAGCATATGTGCTTTTCTCCAATAAATATTTGAATAGGGCTATGCTTGAAAAAAAATAATCTGTAGCAATAATGTGCCTTTTCCCTTCATTTGGTTTCAACAAACATAACACTAAGTTGTGCGCAAGCCTAGCCTCTCCACAACTTCCCCCCATGTCACATGAACCTCCTCATTGATGACAAGATATTTTCCACAATAAACCTCAAAGTTTGAGACATACTTGAAATTTGAATTTGCAAAGCACCACACTTTCAAGCCCCAATTTTGGTGCTTTGGGGGCATGTATTGCCTAGCCAAGCAATATGTGCCTTTATAGTGGATCATCATCTCATCAATGGTTACAAATTTGCCTACATTCCACAATTTCATGCAATTTTCACGAATAGCATTGATGAGCCATCAGACTTGTCTCATTTTATCATACCATGACATAGTCTTGTCCTTCTTGTATGTTGATGGTTTGGTAACATGCAAGCATCTAATAAGAAGTTGAAAACGATTGCGGGACATGAGACTTAAAATTATAAGGCAATGGAAAATAGAACCTTTCTTATGCAAGATAAGTTGACATTCGGTTGTCGTTTCATGCCCATGTATAAAATGATAGCTATAAAAACTTTCAACTCCTCCAAAGAAAAAAATTCCCATTTTGGCCCCCCATAAGTCTTTTTGTCTATGTTCACCATAGTGGCATAGTGGTTTGTCTCCGCCACAATGGCCCTTAATATAGAAATGGGCCAAAAAAGGTCAAATAAATTTATAAAAGTAGAGAAGTACCGCCAAAAAAATTTTGACCCCGAAGACCCTCTAAATTTTTTGGGACTTTGGGAAGTACATCATGAATTTTTTGGACCAAGAACAATCCCAATAAAGATACTTGATGCTATTTGCATCTTCAATATCACCACCACCATCACTAGAATCTGATGAACCATATTCCAACTTTGATGTATTCTCACTATCATAATTCATGGTATTCACATGAACTATTCTTGAATGGCGACAATGTGATGTGGGATGGTTTCCTTCACCAAATATAAATTGCTCACCTCCATGATTTTGTATCCCTTCAGCCATGCCATTATCCTTTCCTTCTCCATATGCCATACCATCATTTCCCTCTTCAAAATTACTGTCACTAAAGAAATCAATGACATCCTTAAAACATTCTCCATTTTTTTCCCACATGTTGGACTAATTGGATTGTAGGAAGGTTTGAGGAGAGGAAGAGTTAGTATAGAGAGGTTTACATGTGGTCCTAGACGTTCTTGCATTTCCAATGTTTCCTATGTTCTTTGGAAATCCTCGTAGGTAGTCGTTGGACCCTACATCTCCCACTTGTTCTTGCTTACTGGACCTAAACGACTATTCCCACCAGCTCTTCTATTGCTTCCTGTCCTCGCAAGTTGAATTGCTCCCTTGTGTCAATTTCTTCTTACAATTTGTGCTTGTGATCTTCTAGATTGATGATGCTCATAGTTGTTTGTATTGTGAAAAAGCTCAATTGGCCACCCAAGCTCCTCAAGTGATTTAGTCTTATGAGTGGAGTAGGGACTTTCTTCAATCTCATCTTCCTCTAGTTCTTTACAGCTTGAATGTCTCCCTTCAATTTCATTTTCTTGATTGTCCATGAAAGCTTCATCATAATCACCAATGTGTAGAGCTTCTTCAACTTTAACACTATAGGGTATATGCTGTAGAACTAGAGGCATATAGAGAGGTGTAGAATACTCCCCAATAGCTTCACATGGTAGTGTTGGACTTTTTGGTGGTGAGGGAGAAGCACTAAACAACTTTTGAGCTTCAGCTTAAAACAAGTGGCAGCTACAATGTATAGGAAGCCCATCCCAAACAAGATGCATTTCAAAATATAGAAGCACATTAGAGAGAGAAAGAAGCAAAGTTGAGATTTGAGAGAAGTTGGAAAGGGACAATTTATTACCTCAAGTTTGGAGCTTCTTTCCCTCCATGGCATTGCTCCTCTATTGTCTTCACAAATCTACAACACCTAAAGCCCATTGGTTCTAACGCAAACCTCCTCCTCAAGTGTATACAAGTTTCAATTATGTTTTTTGCTTGCTTGTTTTCATGTAGGTGAGCAATTTCAAAAATAGGAAGCTTAGAGTGTATAATTAAAGTCACTTCTTCCATGATGTGGTAGGTAGATGAAACATTGATGAATTTCAGAAGAGATTTTGTTAAAATTGAGGTCATTGTATAAGTAGTGGAGCCAAATTGAGAAGTCTTGGAGGAATTAGAGTGGAAATGTAGACCGATAGATTCTAATTTTGCAATAATTGTGTGATTCAGTTGCGTGTTTCTTCAATTAGGTGCTGCAAATTGAAGTTCAACCTTAATGGTGCTGAAATATCAACCAATATCAACCTTGTTTTTTTGCCAATTCTTCTTTCAACTCCCTCTCAATAAGTGTAAATTTAACCCCTAAAGTCCCATTGTTCCTATGGGGGACAAAATTGATTTTGGGTAGGCTTATTTAGGCTCACTTTGTATTACAAAATTTTGAAAATTTTATCACACTTGCAATTTTTCAAGAGATTCAAGTACATATAATTTTTATATAAAATGATATCATCCTTTATTTGTTGTAATTGTGAGGAAGTTTGACTAAACTACTATCCAAAAAACAAGCATTTCTTGTGCTTCGATGTCAAAGCCCTTTTCATAGTGTAAGTTTTTTATTCACATACAGTCAATCAAATTCTAACAATTTTGTTCCAAACTTTTTAAAGAATGATTTGCTAATTAATTCTCTGGAAAACAAAAGTCTTATAAATTGCTCTATTTTTTTTTATCAGTGCATTGCTGAACTAAAATGTAACCTTTGTTAAGAAGTCAAAATTTCATTTGTATATATTAGTTCATTATAAATTATAAATTAATAAAAAATAATTTATGAATTAACATATTATTGTTTGTCTTGATATTTTAAAGTCAAACTTTAATTATCAAAATAAGGGAATTTTTGTAGATACAGAGATTATTTAGAAAGAATAAATGAACAAAAATAGTAATGTAATCGTGATACTAACACTTAAATTTAAATTGCAAGTTGAAGGAAAAAATTGAGCTCAAAAAATATTTAAGAATTTAGTATTATATAAAACAAAACTTAATAAACATTCTAATTTGAAAAGTAATTAATTTCAATTTGAATTGACACATTGGAGAATAACAATGGTCTTATTTTACATTAAATGAAAAATTTCTTTAACACCCAAAGTTACAATATCAATATTTTTTGGTGTCAAAAAATAGGAATCAATCTTGGATCGGAGAAAATCAACAAGAGATTTGTTTTTTTCACATTGCTCAATTTGAAGTTTTTTCAATTCATTTGCAATATGCTCTACTTGCATTTGTAGTTCTTTATATTTTTGGGATAGACTCTCTATAGTCTCTAATGCGTCCTCCATCTTCTGACTATGCAACAGAGGAGCCATATCCATGTATCCTACTTCAACCCAAGACTCCATTGCTTTCTTCATTAGATCAAACTACAATAAATATATTATCTTCAATGGAATATGTCAATTTACCAAAATAATATAAATTTAGATAATGCAATGTTTCAAAAATAAAGGTTGGAATAATACATATCAACATCAAGGAACTAAATATATTAGCTATTAGTAATACCAACATAATAGAACAAAACAATTAATTCATAAAATTTAAATACTAATTATAAAGATTTGATACAAACTAAAATTAAAAATATAATTTTAATTTTTGTGTAAAAGTTGAAGTATATATAGAATATTCTAACATAGATCTAATTTTTATGCAATATATTGTTTAAAGTAAAAAATCACATTCATGAAAAAATACCTCAATATCTATTATTTATTTTTTCAAAATTATAATCTAGGCTATTTTCTTTTACGTCTCCTTATTCTTGGTAAATAATATAACAAATTAACAATAGTTACATAATTGAATACCAAAACATTCTTGAAAAAATTACTCAATACCTTTGCTAATGTAGCTCTTTTAATTCCCAACTCTATTGCAATGATAATCCCAAATTATCCCTTAGAATTGCAGGAAACAAGTGAATCTAATATCATGTATATTAACCTCATGAATTCCTCATAGAGTTCATAACATGGTCATTTTGAAACCCAAATTTCCAATCCTTTCAACCAAGGCTTTTTTTTTACTTTCTAGTACCACAATGCACCCAGAAAAAAATAATTTACCTGAAAAAGTGACAAAAAAATCATGAAGTTTTTTCTAGAAAACTTCAAATTAAAAATAAATCTTGGATGAAAATAGAATTAGAGACCAACATGTGATATGTACAAATGTGATATTTTCTATTCAATATGAGGATAAATGCTAAAATTTGGAACAGAACCATAACATTTTATATCACCACTGGCACTTCATAAAAAATGAAAAAAAAACCCACCCAATTCCACACCACACTCAACCAGTGCAATTATCAAGTGGTCGCACTTGGGCTGGGGTTCATTTTGGGTCCTCCTACCTTGCATTATGATGTCTCTCTGATGTGAAGAAGAAGAATACTTTTTGTGTAGAAAAATGATTCAATCATCAACATGCTGAAGAAAGTATGGCGGTTTACCAATGTCAGAAAGACTCAGACCAGTTGCTACTGTGGCCAATATAACACACACAGCACAAACAACGTACAGTACACTCTCTTACAAGTGGCTTGACAATCTGCACAGCAAGAACCGACCAAGACACAATCATCTTTATCTGAACCTTGCAGGATACAATGACAAGAAATATTTGATCAAAAGTTAGATGCAAAGAATGACAAAAATCTGATCACAAGCGAGATACAATGACAAGGAAGCTCATCAAATGCTAGATAACAGTGACAAAAAATCTGGTCAAAAGTTAGATACAATGACAAGAAATCTGATCAGAAGCTAAGATACAATGACAAGAAATCTGATCAAAAGCTACGAACATGTTCTGCACACAGCCTCTCTCGACTGCGGCCTTCGCACTGACAAGTTCCTCACAGGAGTAATGGAGTCAGGCCTACGAAGTTTCCTTTCAGATGCAGTAAGAAATTCAGTGATTGATTTCCTTCTTGGTCCATGCAACAAGGTTCAGTACATTAGAGTTGTCCTTCAATTCTCAGTAAAAAAATCTAAACATTTCCTCTCTGAGAGCCAGTCAGCCTCTCCTTTTACTGAACTCTCCTTTTACTGACATAGGGTCAGCAACGTGAACGGACTATATTGTATAACCTTCAGCAGCCAGAAGGCTTGAGAAGATTATCAAATACAATGTCAAGACCGTTCATATGTACACTCATTAGGTGATCTAAGGGCTTAAAATGAAGAAAAGAAAGATAACAGGCTATAAACTTTCTTCTGACCAGCTAATGAGACTGGTACAGTAGCCTTGAAACCAGATTGGCATTAGAGTTCTGGTACTATTTTAGAAACCACTGGAAAAAAAGGCTTGCCGACACGAATTCACCACATTATTGATTACATTCACCCCTAGTCTTCAATGCACAGGGGTAAGCCCCACTTTGAATGACTGAGGATTACTATAGTAAATTTTCCTTTTCCCTTTGAAGCATACTGTGGGAGCATTGCAACCACAGGCAAGAGTTTTGACAGTATCACCTTCAGTATCACCTTCATGATCTTCAACGTAAAAGCTCAATTACTGTCCTGAACTGCGCATGCCTCTTCTGAATATGTGGGGCTACTCCAGCAGCGATATGCTGGCAGGAATGAGGAATAGTCAGATGCTCCGGCCCTTCCAGCGTGCTCTGCTTTTTTTGTACACCCAACTGTACAAGAATCCTGCTTCTGGTTAAGAGATTCACAGCTGGAGGATTGATTCCGCTTCTGTTTGCCCACGTCTTCAGATGGAAGTCTAATTGTCTACGGAGGACACCCAAGCATGCAGGATTATTTAGGTTTCTTTAAATTCTCGTCGATGAATTTTTTGCAGTCAGTATTTTTCCCTCTCAAAAATTTCAGGACGTCATTTGCAATCTGTCAGAGAAAGCACAAAGCGTCAGCAGAACAATCTTTCGACTGGGGTCTTAGCACATTGGAATCAGAATCATACTTATGATGATTAGACCTCATATGTTTCGAAAAAACACAAGATTGTAATAGTAAATGAAAAACAACGAAGCCCTGGACAACTCAGAGTCTTTCGATCCCATTCCAATACTGACGAGGATGCATCCTCTCCACTGCTAAAGATGTTGTGAGACTTTAAATTTAGAGCATCAGCTATTCATGGGTATAAAAACTGATGTGTGAAGAAAATTGAAGGATTTAAGATACAAAATTAGGGTTAGCAAGGAATGAGGACAAAGGTGTAGGACTTACATCCTCACAGTGCTTCTGAGAACGCAAATAGATGAGAGCGTCCAGAGTACCGGCGTGATATATAGCAGCACATACTTGCTTTGTTGGCCCACTCGTGGCCAACAGCTTCATCAAAACTGCAGCTTGCCACTTGTGCCTGCTCGTCTCACCTTCGTACATTATATTATTTAATGCTTGTAATATCTCGCAGTTAAAGATTGCAGTGCAGGCAGCTCCACCGGTTTTTGGATCTTGAGCGACGGATGTCTGCTCCCCGTTTATAGGGACAAACAAACCACCAATCACTATGTGCCAACTATGCTCTCCACAATGAATGCCATACTTTTGAATATATTTTTTGGTGACCATCAACAGTGAATAAGAATAAGTTCTCACAACTGCCAACAAATGCTACGACCCTTTCAGTCCAGAGACAACAAATTCAGAGGCCAAAAAACTGGGAAGCATTGGAAGGAAGGCTCTAGATCCTCACACGAGCATTCAGTGGTGAGAATAAACTAACCAGTATTATGGTCGTAAGATTCCTGACGTCAGAAGACCTGGCATCGAGCTTTAAAATAGAGACTAGAGATCTGATTCCTCCATTGAGAAACACTTTTCTACAGTCGGGATCATCCATAAATTTCACGAGTGCCTTCACAGCAAGCTCAGTCACCGTTGACAACGAACTGCCGTGCTCAGAAAGAACCTTCAGCAGCAGATTTACAGCACCAGATTCAGATAGATGACTACAAGCGACTGGCCCTGAACACAAACACATTAAGCTTTCATCATCAAAATCTCTTTGCAAGTCTTCAAATCCACTCACGACACTGCGAATTTCTCATAATATTAATACAGGAACTGTAGTCTACATCCTGTGCGAAGGACAGAGATAAGAACTACGATTAATAAGGTCCTTTCTCGAACACTTGAAGTGTTTGACAATTAGCACAAGTTGAAAAGCATACAACAAAAAATGGATTCACCGTATGAAGCACCAATTTTTTATTGCTTCTGAAGATCTTGACATTCATTGTGGAGAGCATAGTTGGCACATCTGACACATGGATGGTCAACTACTTCGGAACTGAATGGAACTCGGAACCCAATCCACAGAGTGTCCTTCTAAAGTAAGACTGGTTTAAAGCCGCAAAAAAGAGGAGGAGGAGGAACGGACCAGCAAAGCTCAAGTTTCTGATAAGAATAAGCACATTCTTCATACTCTCTGTGTTATCCCTGAATTCGTCGTTTTTAGGAAGTTCACACAGCAAAACACCAATCCTGTGGTCCAAAAATACATTCAGGATCTTATGATAACTGGAATCTCGATCCGTAACTCCATCTAGAAAGACACTACTCATCTCCGCCAAAATTTGCAGCACCAGATCCCGCACCTGTTGCAACAAATGCATATCAGTGACTAATGCCATGACATAATCACCACTAAGTCTACCAGACAAAAATGTATGAATTGAATAATACAATTGTCTCAGCAAACCTCCAGTGACGAATAAATGTTAGTATATGCACAAAAGATCCTGTAACTAACGCTGCAGAATAGACAGGAACTAACGATTAATAGTACCTCTCTTGGTTGAAACATGTACACATGGGTGAGATAAGTCACTTTTGACAAAAAACAGCATATTTTCGAGAGAAAATTATGGCAAACCAATAATGAGACAAAAGAATAAACTGACTGGTGAACGTTTTGAATCCTCCCTTCTTGGTCAAGACAAGCTCATCAAAACAATTGAAAAATAATTATTCGCTAACAAAGCAGTCTCTACAGGATATTCTGAAGGAAGGTCTAGTATGAAGAGAAAAATCCCTTACCTGAGTGTCAATTTCCCTATCCTTCAGAAATCGTATGAGAGTTATTTGACCCCGCTCTTCATGAATAGAGTGCCGCCCCTTCTTTCCAGTAGCAAACGCTGCAAGAGCCTTCAGAAACTCCTGGTTTTGTAACCTGTCCTTATGATCAAGATATTTGATCAAATTGGAACAGGCATCTATCATTTCGCCCTGTCGTTTTAAATCCTCACTGGAATTGAGCCGCGGGTACAATTTTGCAATAACTCCTGCAGCAGCTCCCTTCCCATCAAATGTAGGACAACGCTCTAGAAGGATCAACAGCGCTCCAACGCTACGAGAGCAAGCAACGATCTGATCCAGTCCATCAGGAGTAGAGCAAACGCTGGCCAAACCAAGGGCCATTTCAGTACTGGCATTCTCCCGGTCAATGCTTCCCATCGTTATTTCCACAAACCCAGCTTGTAGCACATCGCCTCGAGTTCGTGAATGGGCTAAAAGACTCAGCAAGCCTTGAGCCGCTGCATCCATTGAAATTTTTTCTTGAAGAGATTCTAAAAGGAAGGAGTGACCATTAGCTCTGGTCACCGCTTCCTGCACATAACAAAACACCAAAATTGCAGAGGAGTCGATCAATTACAAGAGTCTAAAATGGCTCATAACATTCTTGAGGAGCTGTCTCAACGACATTGAGAAAGGAATTCAGACGTTTTTTAGCACAGTAAGATTCTCATAAATGCAAATAAATACATACCTCAAAGTCATTCTCACTTTTGCAAAGCAGACCCAGCATTTTAGTCAGCAACTTCTTGTGTTCAATCGTACCAAGACTTTGCACAAATTTGACAAGACTGCTCAGACCAGCACTGGCAATTCCAAAGCGGACATCGTCGTCCTCTTCTGTTGCCATAGTGAGCAGCGCAGAAACAGATTTTTGACAGCTAGGATTATTAGCGTCTCTGTCTAAGCAAAGGAAAACAGCCTTCAATGCTGCTGGTGTCTCCATAAACGTCTTGGCATTTGCTACCCTCTCTTTGACCATCAAGTCCAGAAACCCAACGGCTGCATCTCTTATATCGCTTGGCCACTTTGGATGAAGAAAACCGAGAATGATCTTAAGAGGCAGCCCCTCCGTCTGGATCGCAATACTTGATGATAAGCGATACAATGCAAGCAGAGCATCTTTTTGGCAGTTCACTTCCTCGTCATTCAACAAATCCTGCAGGAAATGATAGAAAGATTTTACATCACATACAAAATTGGAAGTAGAAGCAAAAATAGATGACTGGGATAATTCGTTCATTCATCCAGCCGAACAAATTTGAGAGGGTATAATTGGATGAATTAATCAACCCACGAGAAACCATTGCATATGTCCTAACATTTGAAAACAGAAGGCATTCCTCTATTGTGAGTGTGTGCAGTAGGTCGTGGTAGAATTCCCCACTGATTAATTTAAAAAAGGATAAGACAGATATTCATGACATTTCATCCCACCAATGACATAATTCAAGAATTCAAGCCTGGCACAATGTGCCTACCCCACCAATGCACCCACCAAGAGTCTAGCTATTAGGCTAGCTTTGCTCACAACATTTTGTCATATTATAAAAGTATAGAAAAAAGACAAATTAAGAAATAAATGTGACAGAATTCATTTGCACCCCCCCACCCCAAAATACAGTAGTAAGGATTGATTGACAAACCATAAGTGCCTTTATGCCTCCAGTCTCTTCCATCTCAGTTTCGTCCAGCTTTTCCTTAACGAATTTCAGCAACCTGCTGGCTACTTGTGCTCGACAACTTGCAGATGGGGAGTTAGCCATCTTGACCAGGACTGCAAGCTCTCCAACAGCCGTAGGACCTTGACTGCTGCTTGGCATGTCAATTTGATCAAAAATCTCCAGAATCTCTAGTCTAGACTCATCCAGAATTCCTAAGTTTTGCTTCTCCAACATGACTTCCAGAGTTTCTCGCTCCGCAACGTTTTTGGTGAGCACAGCTTGCACTATGTCCTTTCCATGAGTCACACAAAGACAAAGCAGCTTCACAGCCAGATCCAGGATCTGCTTCAAATTATTCACTTTCTGCGCATTTTCCCCCGAATTCGGAAGCTGCATTACTTCGCGTCCGGTCGTTTCCATCATTTTCAAGAGGTACAAAAACAAGCCTTCAGTGATACCTTCGTTGTACGAGTCACAAAGTTTGCTCATCAAGCTCATAATGGCCATTCTTCCAGGAATCGCAGTGTGAGAAATGAGATCATCGGTGACTATAAGGTTCAGCAACTCCCTCCGAACTTCCAACGAGATCTTCAATGTTGGAGTGCGACGGTCGGTTACCAGGACCTTAGTGTCCAAGGCAACCAGTGTATCCTTCGCCAAATTCCTTAGGATAGTCTCTTTGAGACCTTCAGGTACAACATCAAAGGTAAGTACTTTTGACGCCACAACTTACACTGAATGAGCACGTGAAAATTCTTCTAACAATAAGGTAACCACACCTAGTTGGTACATTTTAAGCGCATTTAGATGGGTGTTGCAATCAGGTGTGGTTACCAGAGTATGACCTCGCCCCAGCCAGATGCTTCCGTTGTTTGATGCTCTCACAGATGCTAATATTCCTTTCAACTAATGGTCTTCTCAACCTTGTCACTATTTCTTTAATAGTATCATTATTGTGATGCATGTCCGCATAAACAATGCTACTATTGTCACACGGTACAGATCGTGAAACGTTTGTTTGAGTACAACTTGGCAGCACTATTCACATGAACTTGCTCTAATGAAGGGAGCTACTTAGGGTTCAAAGTCTCTCATATTCTCGTGAATGTGCAGCGGGTAGGGAAATTGAGAAAGCTTACCATCGCTCAACAGTTTCACCATAGCTGTGACAATGATCTGAGCTTTACCATTTGCTGATTTTCTCTCGAGTTCTATTCTCCTTGGCGAAAACTCTTTCAGGTGGCTCAATCCCACCAGACACACACGATCAGCCCGATTCCAATCATGAATGCTCTGATCCACCATATCCTCGTTTGCGATTGCGACTAACGCTGATACAATGTCATATCGGATCCGTACCGTCCTCCATACCTGGAATGACTTACATAAACTTTTAAAATGTGTAGTTTTTGGTCAAAAGGGGGCGCTTCCATGTCTACTACAGGTCAGTTATAATGAGAAGATGGAGGTACTGATCACATTAGAGTCGTCATGCCAAAGAGCTTACAATACCTGAAAGTTCACCAACATGTTGACAACAGTTTCAGCAGCCAGGAGACGAGTTTCGAGATCCCTATGGGTCTTCATTAAATCGATGAGGAAGTCCAAATGATCACTTATATGAAGAAAGATTTCTTTATTTTCAATGGAACGCACAGTGTCTTCACCTACACCATGGGAGGATGTAAGCGCCTCCAATAAGGTCATCTGCACAAGGACATGCAACATGTTACAAATGGTCACCGAATGGAATAACAATAAATAAATAATCCCATGTTAGCTTAAAGTACTACATAATATTCTTGAGGAGCTGCATTGACAACATGGAAAAAGAATTCAGATTCTCATTTGAGCACGTCTTGAGCGGGATGCACCAAAAACGGCAAGAAGAAGACAAGCACTGACCACCCTATATGCGCCATGCATACTCTCTACAGTGGCTGTCAGACTTCTGAGCCCTTTTTTCAGTTTCCATCTGTAGCCGAGAAGGGTGAGTTCTCACAACTACTAAAGAATGCTATGTGCCTGAGTGGCATCAAGAATTGAGCGTACCGCATCCTTAGTATATAGCCCCTCCTCTGCCTGGGCTAACCTTATAGCTTCTGGAATAGCATTTGCTTTAAAAACTTCAAGTTTCCCCTTTGGCAATTTGGTGCACTTGGTAAGGTCTTCAAATCCGAATAGCACCCAGTGCATGTGTGCTAAGCCAAGGGATTGAACTGCATTATGTGCTACCTCGTTCAAAGGTTTATCAAAGCCAAGCGCTTGACCTGCATTATGTGATACTTCGTCCACAGGTTTATCAAAGATACGCTCGTCAGCATTGGCATCAGTTGACGCTCGTCCATCTGATGTGCATTCCTTCTTTTCTTCAAGCTCAGCGATGTACAAGAGAAGCACTTCTAAGAAGGAGCCTTCGTTTTCCTCTACTTCCTGGAAGATTAACATCTAGAGATCAGTGTACAAACTTTAAAACAACCAACCTGAAAAGCTTCCCAAGAAATAAGTAATGAACTCGTTCTGGACTTTACGATGTCACAACTGTTCATACCCCATTTCCGATGGAATCTGATCTTTGAATGGAAATGAGGGTTTCTACTATCCCTTCAACAGTGGTCTGCAACCTCTCGCTTTGAAATTGAAAATAAAACTCATAGATAGGGATCAAATCTTGACCTCAACAGATTTAGCTCTAGTTACTAAGAGATCTATCCACAACTCTACACTAATCTCCCTACGAAAGCACACTCCAACATATTGGTTAAAATGCTAAAAGGGACGCAAATAGTATCCTCCATCTTGGTCCAGTGCGTCCTCAGTTAAACAAACTCACCTCCAATTCCTGCTTGATTGAACCAGCATCTGTGCCAAGCAGTTCCCCAAGCCAAGTACTAACAGAACTTGAATCCTCTGAAGTGTCTGATTTGGAACGCTTTTCATGAAGAAATTGAAAGAACTATTTCAAGACACGATTGATTGTAAGTACACCTATGGAACTTCATCTCATGAGGTCCCAAAAACTTTAAGCTCATCGCCAAACAATCAATCGGACTAGTTATGTTTCATTAGGAAAAAATTCAGTCATTTGGCCTCCAAGATACTTAGTTCCTTGTATTAATTATTGCACCGCACAATCCCTCGAGAACATTGGTTTTGCATGATGACAAATGTACTACGCGACAAAAATTACCTTGCTGGTATTGCCTCAGCATCCTAATAAATGAATCAACTATTTGACAAATGGACCTTAGTAACAAAAGCTACAGAGTTCTCTCCAGAAAGCACATCAAACAAAATCAACCATTCCTGCACAGATATCTAGATTATACGACTATGTGTATTTCATAAGAGCACATGCAGCAGATATAGGAATGTACCAGCTTCTTGAATTTAGCTTCAGCACTCTTGAGCTCATTACAAGCTCCACCGTCCTTCAGATCCTTGATTACTTTGTCGAGCTGCTCCACAATCTGGTCCTTTGAAGAAATCTGGGCGCAAATGCAACAGTACTTCAACTTTTACCGTAAAGGACCAAGGATTCATGGCTTGAAGATTACCAATTCAATTGATCATATTCTGAAAAAAATAAATTAGACGAGGCCAAATTTAACATGTTACTAGAACATCAGTAGAACATATGGCGTGACTTGGTCAGAAATTAATTAAAATGGACCCCCAAAAGTTCCCATACGACCTGCTCAAACTGCGAAACAAGGTATGAGGTCCAATTTGAACTAACAACACTGTTGACACGACTTTGGGGAAACCAAAATCTTTAGTACCCCCTTGTAAAGAAATCTAACATGAAAACAATGTTCAGCATTATGTACCTGTAATTGGTCAAAGTGTTTCCGTATATCTTTGAACGTGTTGCTCAAGTCCTCCAAAACTGTCAATGGCTCAAATAAGAGTCGCACCCTGGACTTTTTCCATTTCGCTGCCAGCCTGTCATCATAGACAAATTAAAATTTAACCACAACGAGAAGAGAAGCAACAACACTGTCAATTTAGCAGTAAAGCAATTAGATGTGAAGACAGTGTACGTGAAGTACTTCAAAATTGTCTTACCCACAATAAGGGGGACCAATCACCTGCCCAAGATGGATACCGACGGTACTAAAAGCCCGGCAGAACTTGGACATACATATTTATATGATTCAAAAGGAAAACTTTAGCTAAACTTTAGCTAAAGCAATGTGTCAACGAAGACACGCAAACTCTGGCAACTCTCTCAGGTACAAAGATCCCATTGGATTGACAAATTTCTTGACGCTAAATTAATAGGCAGTGGATTCATATACTTGTCATTCTGAGTTCATTTTGAGTTAATGTTAGAGTAAGGTAAACGGTGCCAACTTAAGGTTAGTGCAAGGTTAGTGTCAAGACTTATTGAACCTAGCAAGGGAATCTTTTGGGATGAAAATTTGCTCATAGCAAAGAGGTTATCTCAATGACTGCTTAGTCCAAACAAGAGAAATCCAACTATCACCCCTTCAAACATCAAAAGGTGACCACAAACCTCATGCAATATAGGGAGGCATCCGTATGATCACTGTAACCATAGGAGCCTTGAAGATTTTCATACAAAACTTCCAAAAACAGTTCCTGAGATAGTCAAATTCTATGTTCATCACTTAGACACCTTAGAAGAATTTATTACCTCCTAGCATTCAGAGGAGCATTCTGTAAACTCTGCAAACCCAAATCCTCTTGCGCTGGCCACAGTTTCTGCTTCTTCTGCTCGTTGAGAGAATTCCACAGAGCAGTAATTTCCGTTAAGTTCTGAACATGAGGTAACTCTCGTAACTCATCGACGACAGAAAAAAGCCAGTCCGAAGCCGAATGCACATCTTCTGCAGGAATAGTCATTGCGTCTGCTTGCTCACTGCAAAAGTGTGCAGAGAATCAACACTTCTGGTCAGATTTTCTCTACCACTCAAGTCACGAACCAACCATCAAACTATAGTTCAATATCCAAGCACCCTAGTGAAGCATACGACTTATCACTTCTTAAGTGGATGTTTGCACCATTGTCAAGAGAATGTAATCCAATTGGGAGTGAATACAACAATAGGTGCTCTAAGGTCACAAAAATCCGCAAATCTACATGCCTCACCTCATTATGACTCTCCCTCATATACAAAATTGGTTCAAAAGTTGCATATTTGCTCCATAAAATAATATAAAATAATCACCAAACAATCTGCGCAGATTCCAGTAGCGTTCCTGCCATACTCATCTGCACAGTCGGGTCTCCGCACATAACGCAACTCCTATCACTTCGGCTACCGCAATCTCATAAAAACACAAAACCCTTGAAAACCAGAACTTAAAAAATAAAAAATTCCGAGAAAACTAATCTAAGGTAGAGGAGTCCTGATCCCTCTCGAACATTTCGGGACCTGATCCCATCTCATACACTAGCCTTTGTCACTAGCACCAGCTCATCTCTACCGATACACTCGGTTGGCCTTCAATAACCACGTGGGGCCTAATCATAACTTCGCTAGTAATATCAATAATCACTCATCTTTCACAAGTCATAGGGTTATCTTCATACATGACCTCCCAATGCTCAAATAGTAGCATAGAAAACTCATCCAATCCGTTGAGTGAGAAAACAATTTGATCTCAAGACAGGTACAGTCTGCAATACCCGAAGTGATCTCTCAAAACCACTACCTAAGTAATCTCCCGAACCTCAAAATCCAACGAACACTCAAAGCGACGCAAACAGAACCCTCCACCGTACACCCAAAACCCACGACCCCAACACCGTACCGACAGCTTCCATCTCCCGAACAGAAATCCACATCTTTCCAAGAAACAGAGTCAAGAAGTAGAAAATCGCAGAGCACGGACTCATCTGCTCCAATTTCAAGCAATGCAATCCACCCAAAAAACTCCCTTGCCAATTCACGTCCCTCCAAATCCAAATCCTTTCAAAATTCTCGTTCCAAGTGTCTCCACCGACAGACAGAACACAAACTCCACTGCGCAGAACCCTAAAGACTTACAAGAAATCAGCCTCGCAGGCATCACACCAACCCTCGGACTGCCCTTCGTCTCGAGTAAACGCGTTCCCGAGGTTCCCACCCTGTGTCGGGTGGCCACTGCAGTAGCATTTACGGATACGCAAGCAAGCAAGCAATTTCGCAGGCAGTCTGCCAAGGCCAAGGGGCTTGGCGAAGTCCTGCGGCGCATGGAAAGAGTCGGAACGAGTGGGATGCTTCAGTAGTGGGATTGATTGGGGTTTACCGACTAAAACCTTCCGTCCTCACGGGGCCTCGGGCTTACTTCGGGCTTTCCTCGGAGTCTTGAAGGTTCCCAATTCAGAACAGCTGGACTCAGTCGGTCGGAGAGTCCAAGAGAGAGAGAGATGGATCTTCGAGACTTCCGGGACTTCGAGACTTCCGGGACTTCGAGACTTCCGGGACTTCGAGACTTCCGGGACTTAGGGAGTCGGGACTTCCAGGACTTCGGGAAACTGACTGCCGGCGAGAGCGATGGAGATTCGGAGACTCTGCTGCGAAGACATCTCGAAAAAGTAAAAAGGCTTATGGCAGTGAACGGGGAGTTTACGAAGGGACTCAGCTTTTTGCCGTTCATTTCAAATGTCATTCGGTAGTTCACCATCATCATTTGGTTGTTCCCTAAGCTTAGTCATTTGATTCGTTTAAAAACCTAATATTTTTTTACCATTCCAGTCATTTTCTTTAATTTTGCAAAAGGATTCAGTTAAAAAATTCACAAATAAAATACAACTTAGTTAGTTCCAATGTATTTTATTTGTGAATTTTTTAGTTATGCAAAAATTGTATCAATTTAGTTAGTTCTAACTAAGTTCAAGGCATCAATTCAACAAAATTTATTTGCACACTACCATACTTAGATAGCAAGCTTAGTTTAAAATTATTAAGAAAAAGTGTCAATTTTTTTGGCTAAATCTAGTTGGACCACAAAGACAATCCTACAAATAAATGTAAACATGATTTGATGTCGATTTTTAAGAAAATTAATTATAATCCACTGAGTCAAAGACAAATTTACCATTTGACCATCTAGTATTAAGAACTTTTTTGATGGCAAATTGAAGGAATTACTTCATTGGCATTTAGTGAGAGTAAATAGTTGTAAAAATAAATTATTGAATTCTAGTTTGGGTCATAAATCCTTAAAGGATATGGGACAATTTGAAGATGAGAGCTTGACTACTCATTGTCAAAAACGCAGAAATTGTGTTGAATGTAGAATTTCAAACCTCATTTTAACATAGTAGGATATCTTCATTTAAAAAACTTTGAACTAAAAAAAAATTGGGAATCAAACTAAATCATATATCCAAAAATCTGTTTGAGGTTTTGAGACTCCAACTAAAAGTTATAGACAAATTTTAGAGAGGGTGTTTGAAAATGTCAAAAAAAATTCTTTCTAACCCCTCTTTGAAATTTATCCATAACTTTTAGTTGGAGTCTCAAAACCTCAATTGGATTTTCGGATATATGACTTAGTATGATTCCACAACTTTTTTTAGTTTAAAGTTTTTTGAAAGAAGATATATTACTATGAGTAAATGAGGTCTGAAATTCTTCTTTGAACACAATTTCTGCATTTCACTTAACTATGAGTGATTAAACTTCTCATAATCCTAATTTTACATATCCCACATGGGTTGGTTTACCTCCTACCACCCCACTTGTATAAAGAGCTTGTCCTCTCTCCTCAAATCACTTATGATTATTGGCCTTGGAATCCGTCAAGACAATCAATGGACACTTACTTCTCACTTGAAGTTCAAGGAGGTTATATCTTTGGGTTCCTCAACTAGGGACCGGTAGGTGCCTTTACAGGGCAGTTAAAATCCGGTTTTGCTTAATGGAAAAAGGATAAAAAACCATCATTTTATTTTCATAACCAGTTCATTTCCTATACTCCTTTTTTTTTGTTTGGATATACGACCTAAAATTTTCAAATTAAATCGGTAATTTACCAATTTCACTCGGCTGATTTTCTATTGGCCGCCGGATCTCCCCGTGCATTGGTTCATGGGACTTTCATTGGACTTCATTGCCTTCTCCCACATTATCTAAAGTAGTATGCTCTAAAAGCGACCATTTAAGGGTTGGTCCGCCTTTTTCATAGGTTTTCATAAATAGAAATATTTTTAACTCATTTTTCAGAGAGAGAAAGAAAAATAGATGCCGATTTTTTTATACATTTTAAAAATTAGTTATGAATTCTCAATGTTGTAGGTACCTATTTGTGACCCTAGGTCACCCAAAATGCGTCCACTTGCAACTTCTGAAGGAATTTGAGGAAATCAAGGCAATTAATTGGATCTTACAGTAAAGAATTTTTTTTAATTCAATTGATAGCTTAAGAGATCCATTTAAGGACCAAATTATATCCATTCAATAGCTTTTTATAGGAGCCATTTTAAGAAAATAATTATAGAAAATATTATAGAAAATATTTGACATCTTAGAAACCTACCAAAATATCATTCTAAGACTTTGAACTTTTAGGAGTTAATTAAGATATAAGCATTCATATTAAGGTATGTGATCCCATAATCGTCATTGTCCAATAAATACTATATACATCTTAACCAAAAAATGACACTAAAACTCTATATTGATTACACAAAATATATACAATCAAAACATAAGAGTTTCAAGTTCATTAGGTTTCTACTACACCAATACAACCATAGACAATATTTTGAAATTTATAATTTATTCATGTAGTGTTTAAATAATACAAGTATTGCTAAAGCACTAAAGTATATTAGAATTTTCTTTTGACTTACTAATAAATTGATATTTCATGACCAATAATAAATATACTCATAGTTGCTATTAATGATGATTATATTTGCACTTAATGTAACATCATTATCACAAATTGGTAAGATGGTGATATTAGTGAATGGAAACAATAGCCTTAGTCATTACTTGACACTTCTTCGAGGAAAACTAAGATGTTGCACTACTAAAAAATGATGTTCAAATCAACAAAAAATCAACAAATTTTTGTTGTAGCAGGTGATGTATTGATTGTATTTATACTTTTTAGTTGATTCAATACAAGTTAAAAAATAGTCACAAATTTTTTGTTGATTTGAATAGTACAACGTCCCAGTAAAGAAAAACATCAATATTTTTTTGGTTCATTTTGATTTACAAGAGTTTCAAATAAGTTTTCTCATTATTTAGGCAATGATTAAATCATCATGGTTGGAATTCTATGTACAATTGAATTTTTTTTAAACTTAATCACTCACAATTTGGTGTTTTTTAATATTAGCAGACTTTAGTGGCCATTTTTATATTGTAGAACAACATTTTTTAATTTAATTGAAAAAAATTGAAAAATCAAGCTAAATTTCATCTTCAAAAATTTGTTTGAAATTTTTAGCCTTCAAACCAAAAGTTATAGACAATATTTAGAGAGAAGTAGCAAGAACATTTTCTTTGACATTTTCATACATCTTCTCTGAATTTTGTTCATAATTTTTTATTGGAGGCTCAAAATACCAAAAGGACTTTTGGAGATGAAATTTAGCTTGATTTTACAACTTTTCTTAGTTCAAAGAATTTTTAAAAAAAAACTTATTTTACTATGCCTAAATGGTTGCCAAAGTTTATTGAGTTGAATGAACAAAAAAAAATTTAATGCATAAGTAAAAAAAATCTTTATATTGTATATGCAATTGCATGGTGGTGTGATGGTTGGGATTTGGGCCCAGGACTACAAGGTCTCAGGTTTGAATCCCTTTGCACTTGCCTGCCCACGTGACGGGTTGGTTATGTGGCCTACTTGTACGGGGTACTATGTGGTGACTTTCTTATGGTTGGATTTTAATGAAATTTTTATTCCACTTATCAAATCAACAAAAAAATTAACAAAAAATCAACTGTATTTTGTTAAATATTGTTCAAGTCAACATGACCTTTTGAACAAACAATATCAATACATTCTTGTTGGATTTTTGTAGATTTGGTCAAGTATATTCTAATAGTGTCAGCATAGTTATAGTGTTGGATGTGGAGATGTTGTGTAGTACTGTACAATAGTAAAATGGAATCATGGGACTCTATCAATAGTTTCAACGGGGTTTTCTTGGCAACAATGAGTTTTACTATGGCATCTAATTGCAATGGCCAAATTTCAAAGGAACCAAGCATGAGAGGTTAGAATTTGTGCATTAGAAGAATAAACCGGCCTCCCAAATCCATTGGTCTTCACTCTACATTAATTTATGAGGACCCTAGTTTGGGAAAAGGTTACTATTGTTGTGGCTCACTCAAAATTGACTTTAGCAACAATCACAATGCACAGTTTTAAGGGTTTCACACAAACCCAAAAGTTTCTACTTGTAAGGAAAGTATATTCAAAATCATCATAGATAGGAAATGATCACATCTAGATTCTTATATAGAATGCTTGTATTAATTTTGAGTGTACAAAGTCTAAAAATGAGTACCAAGTGTCAAATTATGGTACACCTATCAATGGCACTTTGAAAATTCATAACTTATTCTTATAAGGTAGAAGACTTCATTTGCACTACAATTCAAATGTCAGACTATTTGCACCACTATGTATTAGTAGTATATGTCTTAAACTTTCAAATGTGCACAACTAATATACAATAGCCATAGAAGTGCAATCAATCATGTAGCGCAAATATGGTTTCTTGCCTTAGTGTCCAAATAATTCATGGAAAATTGCATTAGAATTACCTTTCACTTGCTAATATGACCCAATCAAAATAAATTTTGTCATCTAATAGTAATTATACTCAGTGTCGCAATTATAGATGTGCATCCATTTGTGCATGTTCATCACTTTAGGTTTGTGGCATCTTATCAATGTTGTTCATAGCACTCAAGAATTGCCTTGCTTTTTTGTTCCATGCCATTTCCATAAGCCTCTATTTCAGTGGCTTGTATAAATTGCTTACATGTGAATTGAAGTTCCTCTAGAGTGTTATTTATAATAACTTCTACCCTTAAGTTTCAAACATGTGCTTAGAACAAATAATTTATTTGGTTCACTTTTAGAACATAACAAATTGGAGTTGAAGAAAAATGTCATCAAACCACCTATCATTTTGTCTAGAATGTATTGCAATTTTTTTTTGTATAAAATGTTTAAATTTGATATACAAATCAAATGATGTTGCGATTTTAGCCAATAATAAAAATCGAATTGTTACAATAGAAAAAATAGTTTTTAGTGAAATTTTAAGAGAAACTGCTTCAAATTGATTTTGAAAGAGATTTTATAAATACCTCTAAATGTGATCAAAAGTATAATATCTAATCTTCATGTGTAACATCTATTTTTTTTATACAAACCCTTAAACTTCATAGAAGATGAACAATGTATATTTATAGGACATCTAAATTTTATCCCATTTCTCTAACCATTATGAAGATCATTAGAGGGGATTTGAGGGCATGGGAGGGCCGTTTCAAGGTTGTTCCCTTTGATGTGAACAAACCATTGTAGTTAGAATATTTAAAAAATTAAAAAATTATATTATATTATTATTTATTTTTAAATTTAAAAAAAATTAATTTAAAATTATTATTTGATGTGGCCATCTCCTAACCGCATCAAAGTATTAATATACTCTAGTTTCCAAGTTCTCTATAGTCCAAGAACTTGCAATCTTGTTGAAGACCTCAATTTCATCTAGTGGACGTATTATTTTGGAGATGTTTAAATTTCTTTCATAAGTAGAATCATTGGTGAGAATTGTATAAATGTGATACCATATACTCAAGTCACTTTTAATACCTTAGTGCCGAATAAGTTCAATTTTAGAATTTGGATACTTCAGCAATCTCATTTGCTTTTCTTGGCTTTCAACACTTTGTTCTTTCCACTTTTTCAACATTCCCAATTTTGGATTGTTTTTTTCTATACATGTGTAAATGTGTTCCTTTTCTAAATTTTTCAAGAATAATTTTTGGATATTCATAATTAGCAACAATGAATTTTTTTCAGATTTTCAAAAATAGTTGTACAATTTTTAAAATTTCAGACAAGATCCAAATTTTCCCTATGTATTTTCAAAATTGACCTACATATAAAGTACATGGAAAGTGTAATGGTTAAATCAAACTAAGTTTAAAAAAAAATTATTACTCAAATTAATTGAATTCTTATTCCAACAAAACAACATTAACTTCTACTAATTTTAGAAATAAGAAAGGTATACTAATAAAGTCAATCATGATGTTTGAGATAAAATCAATATGCTTTAGTCTACACTATTTTCATACTATCTCAAAAAAACCAATTTGGATTCAAATTCCATCTAACTTTTTTCATCCTTTTTTCATCCAATCTTTAAACTAAATATAATATATTGATCCAAAATTCATTTAGTGAGGGGATTTCACAATATTCAACATCTCCCACTAATTAATTAACTTGAGTAATTATTTTTCACTTCAAATACTGCACTCAAAGATCCATTGTCAGAAAATCTACTCATTCAAACATACAATCTTCCATTTGCCAAAAATATTTTGGTCTTTTCTTTTCCTCAGCCACTAAATTCACAATCCAGCAGTTACAATTTAGAGTAGCGCTGAATCACCATATCAGAGAACCTCATTTCAGATCCATTCCAACAAATTTTACTCAAAAAATGACAATATTCTGCTTGTAATTGAATTCCAAAAGGAATTTTCAAATTGAATGTAACTGTATGGATGGAATCTGAAACTCAAAGTCTATATCTTTCATTTGTTCATCAATTCCAAAATATGCTTCCAAAAGAGTGCTTTATGATGATTTTTCTCAAATCGACAATTTTGGAGAAGACTCTGGACGTTTAGGGGTTCAACTAATGATTCATAGGGAACATTGCACGATCCATGAGCATCACCACAAGGTCAGGCTTGCTTAAATACATTTAAGTCAACGAGTGTTCCTTTCTGATAGAACATGTTTTAGAGACCAAAATATTCAGTTTCTGTGTCGGAATCAATTCAGCAGTGACCCCTTCGTAAACTGCCAAAACTGCATAGCATGAGCACTGAAACGAAGTCCTCGAATCATGGTTTCCAAGTCCCTGGTTTGAACTTATCACCAGATCCCTCGGCCTCCCCTGATCTGATTACAACAAAATCAACGATTAGCTACCATGTCCCAAATGACTGCTTGAGGCAGATGCATAATCTACTTAATGGACTCGATATCGCCAACTACTTTCATTACAGGTAGTACACAAAAGCTGGAAAGCAAAGTTCAGTAATATAATACCAACTGACCTCCACGAAACCAGACAAATGCTGAACAAATATTGTCTAAGATATTCAGAGAAATAATCTACCAGCTTTCTGTTCAATTTACGACATCCTGGTCTGATATTAATGACAATCTTAATTAGATGGGCACACAGTAAAAAACTGGATCCATGACTGTTAACGACCAAAGACAAGCTTACTTCGTGGAAGGCTGACTTGAATTCCAGGTGTCGGGTTTGAAAACTGGCTCTGGAGCAGTTGCTTGCAGTGGAACTCCAGCATCTGCTTAACAACAGCAATAGCTCAGACACTACCAAAAGGCGAGTCAGATTTGAATTGAAAAACATGCGCAAACTAAATTGTCTTACCAATAAGTCGAGGCATAATCCTAAAGCAGAATAGGCAGATTGAAAAATATAAAAATCCAAAGTGATCAACTGTATCACGAAAATACAATTGTTCACTGGTAATTAGCAGAAGTATAAAGAGCGGACGAAGGGATACCACTTTGCTGAGCAGATGCATCACTTCCAGTAACTTGCTGCAGAAATCGTGTCATACCCTGAGGGCCGACGTCATCTGCCACTCAACTGCTTAGCTCAGCTATTCCAGCACAAAAACAAACTTGATGCGAATGAAAAAAGGGTAAAGCTCACAGCATCCACTGCACTAGCAAAATCTACTCGTACGACCGGTACAAACTGGCAAAGACTAGACAAAGGTTTTCTAGGAACTGGGAAGTTCATGAACCACTTAGTAGCTGCATGCTTTTGTCATATGCAAAAAGACACTTACAACCATACGAGATTGTTCCCACCTTCGTTCATTCCTTGCTGAAGCGCTTTCGCACGAAATCGACGCTTCTCCTCCTCCTTCTCAAGCACTGTTCAGTGACACAGGGAACATGGTTATGAGAAATACAGAGCGCCAGAAACAAACACAATGCTTTGGCCTAGTTGATGTTTTAATTGGATATGAACACCACAACAACAGTGGTAGTCACAGTCCTTCATTTCTATATGGGGAAATGCAGGAATAGAAAGTGTTAGTTGAAGACATGGAACCGTGGCAACCAGTGACATAAAAGATCATTTGACTTTATTTAAAATGAACTCATATTCTTCAGTGATCCCTAACTCTCATGATTTTACTTACAAGCAACCTTGACCTTGATGCCACGTCGGCGTGCTTCGAGTTCCTCCATTTCCTGGACAACAGATCATGTACGCTCTTCACATTTCTCATTTCCATCTGTCCCACTGTATGGAAGATAATTCAAAGTTCAGACCACTATAAGGTATCAAGTATGGAGCACAGGATTAGGAGAGACATAAACATCAAACCATCCAAAGAACTAGAACGATAGAAGATTTAGACTACTGAGAACAATTCAATGCCCCAGATTGTACATGACATATGAAAGCTTTTAACCCCTAAATGCCTAGGACATACCGGTATACTATTCATCCTCTTTGAACTCTCTGGACCTTGTTTTCATCCATTTGGAAGGTTCTAGGAATATGCATCTAGTATCTCCAGAAAACACAAACAAGCTTTGCATTTGTACAGTTAGGAACTCCACTACATGCTTTACAAAAAGCTGATAACCTCAGAATTTTAGCCTATCACACCAAAAGTCAATCAACAATATAAGACTTAAGTATGCGGTGAATGTTCAAATATAAATGCTGGGGAGTTGATCCATGACTGTTTTCTCAAATTCAAGATACAAATCGTTTCTATTTGCCGTTCTTCACATCTTCTTTCAAGCATCGAATTCCAAAAAAGTTACAGAAGTCATATAGACTAGAATATCTAAATTTCGTCCCAAACCAGTATGCATTCAGAAGCTAACGTGCTTCCAGACCTCCGAAGATGATTCTTCCTTGGATCCGAGGAACATCATTCTAAAAATTTTGAGTGTAATTACGTCGACAAACTAAAAAGTAGAAATCAAAAGAATCGCATGAAAACCGAATAGATCAGCTATACCTCAGGAGTCGGGGGGTTCTTCCGTCTTCCATTTAGCCAGCTATTCCATTCAACTGCCATGCAGAGGAACAATATCAATAAAAGGCGGATCCAAGCCTGCAATCAGAATGGCGTCCAGAGAAATGCAATGCGCTCACCAGGAATTGCCTCAACAACCGAAGAGCCTCCGAACTCCACCCAGCGGCGCTCAGAAACTGCGCAGAAACCATTGGTCGTCAGGGGAAGGTGGTGAACAGGGGAAGCAGTGAGCGAATTGAAAAAAGAACATAAGAAAGAGGAAGTCAAGCAACCTTTGCCTTCGTTGTTCTGAAGCTGGCGATAGTAAGCGTTGCCAGCCTTGTCGGAGCCGGCCAGCTGCTTGCCGCGCTTGGCGAAGAAGCCAAGCACCTTGGACAACATGGTGGAATGCGTAAGAATTCGCAAAGTTTCGACAGAACGTGCAAGTACTACAAAACCCTAAAAGAGGAACTGAAACCAACTCGACTTGCGCAGGGAAACGTAATGTGGTTCCACTTACGAGCTGATTTGCATTTGGGGGAAGCTAAGTATTTTTCAATAAATTTCCATCAAAAGAAAAATGGAATTGACATCTCATCCAAGTTGTTTCATATTTTTAGAGCCTCTTTATAGTAGAACTCCTCTAACTCAATTGGTCCCGGACCACATGACAGAATTAGTTTAGAGAGGCTTTAAGGCGTTAAAGAGGGTTCCTCGTGGTACATGTGCCACATTTTCAAGTTATGAAGCTTGTTCACAAGAATATTTTCCCTTTTTTTTTGACAAGGTGAAGTCCACCGCTTATTGCTTGGCCTGCTCTCATTAAATGCAACTACTTTTTGATTTTAGAAGCCATGACTACTTGGACCTATTACTTTACTAAGGTTCATTGACTTAAGGAGATGTGAATTTTTTTCATATGGTAATTTGAAATATTTGACCTATAAATCTAGAAGTTTTGAGACCTATCAAAGACATGCAATTTCATTTTTGAAAAATAAAATAAAATAATTATCATTCAAATTTAGTTGCATTGTAGAGCAAATAAAGCAAAGAATATTGAAGAAGATTACATGGTCATAAGCTCCGTCTTTCTAGTTTTGCCACTAAGAATAGGGGGTCCTAAAATGGACCAAGATCTAAAATAGTCTCCTAATGTAGATGTACATTTTGCACTCTTTATTGCACCATCAATGTACAAGTAGTATACATTTGAAGAAGTGGTCCATTTCAATAACCATTGCATTTCAACTTCAAAAATTTGTAATGGGTAGAATTGCCCATTACCACATAGATTTGCTATTAGGGTACTTTAGAGAAGCTATTTGTCACCTCCCATATTTTTTAGAGATTGAAAATTTTGAAAGAAGTCAATTGTAAAAAAAATGAAGATGTTCCAACAAGAAGTGAAATTTATGATTTTTCAAAGCAAAAATGTTAAACTATGAATAGGCTTGCTTGTTGAAGTATGAGCAAACCTTTGTTAAGGGATGGGCTAATGTGTCTGCTCCCCAAATGCATTGCATCATGATAAAGGGTTGTAGAGTAGATGGGCCACTAATGCAATTGGAAGGATCATAGAGGTGGTATGGAGAATTTCATTAAAATGACAAATATTCTGTGACTTTGACATCCTATAGTTCAAACTAGGTGGTCTAAAATCTAGTACACTAACAAATTTCAGACCGCCTAGTCTGAACTGAGGGAATGATACATAGTGAAAATGACACATGGAATATCACTGTTTTAATGAAAATCCCCATTGGTGTAGTTGGATGGATGGTAGTAACTATGAGGTAGTTCTACCTTAGTTCCACTTACAATAGAACTCCCTTAAGTACACCCTCCATAAGGTAGAACCACCCATAATCGACCGAATAAGCAACTATAGACATGATGTGGAGTATAGTAACAAAGGAAATATTTTTATAGGTGTAGAGATAGAAATGAGGAGGATTGTCAAAATTTGGTAATTTTATGTGGAGTATAATAACAAAGGAAATATTTTTATAGGTGTAGAGATAGAAATGAAGAGGATTGCCAAAATTTTATAATTTTATCACTTGAACTAAAATTACTATGAATTTTGGAAGGCCAAAGTTGGTTTGGACCCATGTCCAATGTGTAGACTATTCCAAAACCACTCATTTAAGAGACTACTTCTTGTTTATTTTGGCACTTCAAATGAAGCAGATGTGTCATGAAAAGAATGAAAGAATTAATGGGTGGAAATCAAGAATTCATGTTTGGATATTAGTCCTAGACTCTCTTGAATTTCAGCCCTCCTATTGATTGTTGATGGGGTTGTGGTTGGTAATGTAATTCAAAATTATCCTAAAAAATTTGAAATGTTTTTCACATTTGCAAATTATAGTAAAAAATGTTATAGTGTAAATAATTTTTTTTATCATTCTCTAAATAGAAAATCACCAAACGTAGAAGTTGTCAAATACATTAGAAAGTCATTTTTGTGATCTGTGCATACAAACTTGATTTTTGTAATAACAAAATGCAAGTCACCCATGATGACTTTCTTCACTTTGATTTTGCTAATTAGAAAAGAGCAATATAACCACAAAAAAAATATTGGATGAAAAAAGGTTGTTTTAATTTGTCCAATACCTTTCAATTGTCATCAAAAAGCTAGTTTTGAACTTTATAAGCATTTTAGGGTTAAAGCATCAATGTAATTATTTCAATGCCTTCTGCGTGGCTATATTATGAATGTTTTGTTCAATTTTCATTATTTTGCAAATTGTAATAAAAGATGATTCAGAAAAAAAAATTGCAGCTTGGAAAATATATTGTTAATATTCAAAAACAACTTGGTGTAGGCTCTTATAATGGGTCATGGATTCAATAGGCAACAACACATTGAAACCTTGAAGCAACAAATAGTGGTGCACCTCTAAATAGCCAGTTTGATAATATACTCTACTTCTAAATTAGAAATTGATAGTTTCATATGTAAATTTGAATTACTATTGTACTAGGCAAAAAATTAGAATTTGACTTTATCTTAGGTACTTGGAAGTTTAAAGTGTCCCTACCTTTTTCAAATAGGTTGTTTTTGAATTAGTCTTTCACAAGGCAAAGATATAGTTATCTACTTGAGAGAAGTCTAGTGGCATGTGAACTAGATATCCTATCCTTTTAAGTTTGAAAATACATAGCTTATTGTTTGATTGTCAAAAAATTATGAAACCACTTGGATTGGTTTTTCTATCAGCGAGGCTAATGAGCCATTTAAAATGCAAAAGTTCAATTTTATAATTTTACATGCCCAATTCTTATATAATAGATATTTATCACTTTGTCCACTCCAACCAAATCCTAATTACATTGTGCAGTATGAATGCGGTTGTAAGGTAGGAGGCTCTAAAAGCGACCCTTTACGGGCTGATCTGCCTTTTTCAGAGGTTTGCATGAACAGAAATATTTTTAGCTCATTTTTCAGAGAAAGAAAAATGGATGCGGAATGTAACACAAGTGGTTTCATATTTTTTGAAGCATTTTTGAATTAGTTACGAATTTTCAAAGATTTATGTAGTAGGTACCTATTTGTGACCATAGGTCTCCCAAAATCTGTCCCCTTGCAACTTCTAAATCGATTTCTGAATCAGGGAAGAAATGATTGGCTCTCGAAATAAAATAAGTAAATTTTTCTTGATTCATTCAATAGCAACAGTGGTTCATTTAAAGATCACCTCCCATCCATTTTACAACCAGCTATGGGGCGATTGCAAAGAGATGGTCGCAATTACAGCATCCTACCTTAGATAGGATTCGGAAACTCGGATTTACACAGTGATGCCGGGTCCTTGCGACCCCAAGAGAAAACCGACGTGGCATAGAGTCCAACTCAGCCGAAAGTGTGCCACGCTGCAGCTCTGCTGTCCCCACGCTCGTTTGGCTAAGGTTGTGGTCTTCATTTCGCCGCTCGAGAGGAGCCTTTCTATCAACCCCCCTTATTCCCAAACCCAGAACCTCTCTGTCAATCCTGTCTCCACGACATTCACCATTGCAGCATTTTTGCTGCAAAATCACAACATCCACTTCTCTCTCTCTCTCCCTATCTCAACAGCAGCATAACAATTGCACAACATTTCCTGAACAATTCCGAAAGAGGCCACTGCGCTTCGGAATTTTTGGAATTTGAGCAGGGGGAGGAGGAGCGATGGCGGCCATGGTGGGAGCGCCGTCGCTGTGCACGGCAGGCGTGGCCACAGAGAAAGCCTCCATGGGCGCTTCCACGTCGTCCTTGACAGGGGAGAGAGTACGCGTCCAGGCCTGGTCGGTCTGCGCTTGCCTTGGAAAGGGGCTACAAGTGGTGAATGCTGCGCAGTGGGAAGGGAAAAACTCTCAAGGGGAGAAGCCATGGGACACACAACGCGCTTCTTTGTTTTCTCCCTCGGGAAGCGCGACTGAAACGAGCGCTGTGGCGACGGACTTCGTGGTGGCGCAGAAGGACCGCAGAGGCTCGTTCGGATACTCGCGTGGGACGGATAGCGAGGACGAGGACGAGAGTGATGGTGAGGACGACGACGAGGTGATTCGCGTGGACAACGAGTCTGTGGACGATGTGGATCAATTGGCGATTTCGCAATTGGGGATTCCTGACGCTGTGGTGGAGGCGCTGGCGAAGCGTGGAATCTCGCAGCTCTTCCCCATTCAGGTACCATTGCCTGAGCTAATAAATTTTTTCTTGTGAGTGCGAGGGTTGCAATTTCAAAGTGCAGTGCGGGTCGAATTCGTAATTGTGAAGAAGAAGCACAATTGTTTAGCTATGCCTCCCAGTGTTATTTAGCTTGCGGAGGTGGTTCGTGCGTGCAATTAGGGTTATAATCATGTACTCTGAAATCTTTCGAAGTACTCTTCACTTAGGTCGTTGGGAATGTAAATTTTTTGGCGTTGAGGTAGAGTTTTCAGTTATAGTAGGCCGACCTGTGCATTTATGTGTCGAGGTATTTTATTTCAAGGTTCTGTTAATGGCAGGGAATTTGAGTTTTGGTAGATGCTCAACATAGTTTTGAGCTTGTGAGGGTCTGGTTTTTGAGACGCTGTGATTTTGATTGTTTCAGAGGGCAGTCCTAGACCCAGCCATGCAGGGAAGAGATTTGATTGCGCGAGCCAAGACAGGGACTGGGAAGACTTTGGCGTTTGGAATTCCCATCATTAACAACATTTTACGCGAGAACGAAGGAAATAGAACTGCAAGGTTTGATGATTCTCTTCTGCTCGCTTGTTTGTTCATAACTCTTTGACTGTTAATTGGAAGTTCTAGTTGCTATTTCCGTTGTTTTGGAAGGGAGTGGATGACGCCAATTAAAATTAAGTTCAGGGTCATTGCTGCAAATCGTGTTACTGTAGCGTGGCACCGTGAATTTTTAGATTTTAAACAGGTTGAATACAGTTTTGACTGTTAGCCTTTACTTTGCGTTCCATAACATTTATGCTTATTGCATGGCCAATGGAATGCAGGAAATTTGGTCGAGCACCTCGGGCTCTGGTTCTGGCTCCCACTCGGGAACTAGCGAAGCAAGTGGAACGCGAATTCATGGAGTCGGCGCCCATGTTGTCGACGATATGCGTGTACGGAGGCGTGCCGATCTCCACACAACAGCGCCTGTTGACCAGGGGTGTGGATGTGGCCGTGGGAACTCCAGGTCGAATAATCGACCTGATCAACAGGGGCTCCTTGCATTTGGAGGAAGTGCGGTTTCTGGTTCTGGACGAGGCTGATCAGATGTTGGCGGTGGGATTCGAAGAGGACGTGGAGCAGATTCTGGAGCAAATGCCACAACAACGGCAGAGCATGTTGTTCTCGGCCACCATGCCGACTTGGGTGAAGAAGCTGTCGCGGAAGTACTTGAAGGACGCCTTGACAATCGACTTGGTGAGGATCCTGATGCTTGCATTCAGGGAAGGTGCAGTTGAATGCGTCGACTTCTCGCTATAACTGGAGATTTAAACTTTTGCAGTCGAAGTCCGGAGCTGATGTCTGTTTCTTGATGCAGGTGGGTGAGAGTGACGAGAAGCTAGCAGATCGCATCAAGCTGTTCGCTGTTACGACAGTTCCTCAAGCCAAACGATCCATTTTGCACGACTTGATAGCGGTGTGTATTAATTGTTCTGTTCCTGAACATTTCTTGGTCCGATTTCAAAGTTAGGTTGTGAAACTATCTCGCGTCAAATATTGCAGATGGTTTCGACATCGTGCGCAAAGCACTGTTTTGTATCCTCTTGGTGGACTCTTGATGATTCAAGAGTGGTGGGTTGGACTGACGCAGGTTTATGGCAAAGGAGGCAAGACAATCGTGTTCACACAGACAAAGCGGGACGCGGATGATGTCTCCTCGGCTATGGGTCGCATATTGGGGTGTGAGGCGTTGCACGGCGACATCACGCAGAGTCAGCGAGAGAAGACGTTGAACGCTTTCCGGGAAGGGAATTTCTCAGTGCTGGTGGCAACGGATGTTGCTGCGCGCGGTTTGGACATCCCCAACGTGGACCTGGTAAATAGTGGCAATCCCTTTTGTTTGTGTGGGATGACCATCCTGTGATTGCAGCTTCTTCAGAGGACTGAAATGTACATTACACGTGTGGGATGACCCTCCTCAGATTGAAGCTTTTTGAGAGGACTGAATGGTACATTGCTCGTGTGCAGGTAATTCATTACGAAATTCCCAACGATCCCGAGACGTTTGTGCACCGGTCGGGGCGGACGGGGCGCGCTGGTAAGGAAGGGACAGCGATACTGATGTACTCCGACAGGCAAGTGCGAACAATGAGGCTCATCGAGCGAGACGTTGGGTGCAAGTTCACGAGAATTGGTCCGCCTAGGGTGGAAGACGTGTTGAAGGCGAGCAGCGAGAGTGCCACTGAGGTGATCAAGCGTGTGCATCCTGGAGTGGCCGAAGTTTTCTTGCCGACTGCGGAGGCACTCTTGGAGGAGCAGGGTGCGGCTGCGTTTGCTGCTGCCCTGGCTCATCTGGCTGGGTTCACCCAATTGCCCACATCCCGGTCGCTCATTACTCATGAAGAGGTATGCTCATGTTTTGCTATGCATCCATGCGGCTGTGAGCTTTCCGTCCTTATGTGGTAAGAATTTGGAGGATCGTGACCTGCAGCTCTCCTTGGATAGGGTATTGCCTTGCTGTGTCCTAGAGGATGAACATCTCGTCTCTCTCTTTTGTACGTGTAGCGTGCATTCTTGGTGCATCTTTTGCATCATATAGTCCATTTTACTAAAGGGATTGACATTCCAGTAGTCTCCGGAGGGTTCGTATGAGTGGGCCTTCTTGAAGTTCGAGAGTATGCTTTATATCGTGCCCCAGCCGTTGTGTAAAACTGGATGGGATCTATCCGCACGCTTATCCTTTATAGTCGTGGAAGGTATCCTTTATCATTTGGTCCGTGATCATTGTTTTCCTGCAGGCAGCAGATTACTTTCTGTGCCTGAGCTCATTTCAGTAATTAACGTGAAGGTTGACACGAATTCTTCTGTTGTCTTTCGGCAGGGTTTTATGACTCTTCGCTTGGTGCGACCTAGGTCGTCTCGTCCCATGACCCCCCGAGTAGTGATGGGGATCTTGGCAGACATCTGGCAGACGTCTGCCGACAGAGTGGGAAAGATAAAGATTGTGGACGATTTCAAGGCGGACAGTGCCGTGTTCGACTTACCGGAGGATTTGGCGAAGGAGCTTTTGACCAAGCCTACACCTCAAGGAGAGGTCATCGAGATCTGCAAATCGGTACATGGCTCTTCTTATAAAACGTCCCTTTTTTGGAGGATCAGAACATGCTTAGCTTGAGTTTTTGATGTGTCTGACGTTTACTGAGAATTCCTGGAATATTGGCTACAAATAGAATGGCTTGTATTGACTACTTTTTTTGGTTGACTCTGAACCGAACGGGAGAGGATTTGCATTGACAAAAGCTGCATGTGAGGAAGTTTGAGTTGGACCCTTACTCGAAAGCGAGCTGTGTAATATGGACTGTGCCTCTCTCATAGCGTAGCTGCTTGTTTTGAAATGAGCACAGTGGGAGATTCTGTGTATGTCGTGTGTTGCAAACGAATCATGTGCCTTTCTGGGTAGCACACTAACAGGAGTCGTAATTGAACTGGGTGTGCAGCTTCCGAGGCTGGAAGAGGACGAATTCGGCGGATCAGGAAGAGGTGGAGACATGTATGGCCGATTCTCGAGGGGTGATGGACGAGGAAGCTATGGTGGAGGTCGTGGTGGTGGAAGAGGAAGCAGTGACCGCTACGGGGGAAGAGGAGGTGGAAGTGGCCGTTTCAGCAGCTCAAACGACCGTTTTAGTGGCTCAAATGACCGATTCAGTGGGTCAAATGACCGATTCAGTGGGTCAAATGACCGGTTCAGTGGGTCGAATGATCGGTTCAGTGGAAGAATGACTGGACGGAGTGGGTCAGGGCGTCCTGACGACTGGAGCAGGTCCAGTCCCGAGAGGTCGTCAAGCCCATGGCGGGGCAGCTCCTCTGACAGCGACCGCTTCAGCAGCAGCAGCTTCACGAGCAGCGGCAGCAGGGGAGCCTTCGGTGGGACATGCTTCATTTGCAATAAGCCTGGTCACCGTGCAAGCGATTGCCCAGAGCGGCGGTAGACATCCTTCAATGTCAACTAGGATTGTCACTGCCCTCTGTCACAGTTTCATCTTATACTTTTATTCCCATTTGTGTACTACAATTTTTTATACCTGAAAATTTTATCCCATTTTTTGATTCTATTCTTATCTTCAGTGTCGCATGGGCTGGTTCATGTGGTTTGCATCGATTGGGAGATGTGTATTGCTGTGGGGTTTGGTTTTTAGTGTTCTTTCTATCTTTAGTGGAAAATGTTTAACCCTCAAACGCCGCGGCGGACGTTTTTTTTCCGATGAATGACAAGGAATTCTCCTGTGTAATACAACTATTCATCCTCGGAATTAGGGGTCGAAAGGGGAAATCTTCTACAGGAGTTTGACTCCCAATGAATATTTCTTAAACTAGAGTGATGTCACACGGTTTTAGAAGGGTTGATTTCCTCGGTCACCAGCTTGGCGTCACCAGCTTGGCGTTTAAGGGTTAACCCTTAACCTTTGGGTACTGTGTGAATTGTTGGCTTAAAAAAATGAAAAGCACTACAGTAGTTGGGAGAATGAGTGCAAAATTTGGAGGATGAATAGTTGCACTTCTGTCCTGTATGGAGATATTTTTTTTGCCATCATTGGCCTGGAGAGATTCTTTGTCATTCATTGTCCCGGAAACGTGCCGGAAACGTCCTCAGCGTCGTTTATGGGTTAACGGGTTAATTATGCCTGAAATGGAAACTGTTGGGAAGAGATCTTCAATTCACTCCAAAAACTGTGGAACGAGTCTGCTACTGAGAAGATCAGCGAGTTGCAGGTGTAAATACATTAACGAAATAGTAATTGATTTTAAGGAAGACGGAAAAGACTCTTGAATCCTCTAGTATTATGATATCTCATAGGAGAGTAGCGAGCTTAAAGCCATATTATCAAATTATTGGCTCTGGACATATTTACAGTGAATGTGAGGAAGCCGTACTTGAAAAGCAAGCTGAACTTTCTTTTTTTTATAAAGGAACAAAAAGTTGTTGTGGACATCTGTTTTATTTTCGGGCTATACTTCTGCAAATGTAAGATGAACCATTTTCCACAGAATAACGTGAGCATATTCAGAATTCTCAACGGGCTAAACTTTTCACTTTTCAAGTATAATTACAACTCTATTCTCCTTAATACTCATGACAGGAAGGTCGTAGTCCTTCGTTCTTTGACGCAAATTTGCACAAAATTAGGAAGGATATTGACACATAATCAACCTTTTCAATGTTGTTTCACCTCAAAGTGGACTAAATGCAGAACTCTTTTTATGATTAAACATACTTACAATGAGCTCCTTTGGGACTATGATTACACTCCATATAAAGTCCCATAAAATCCCTGTTCTGTACAAATCTACGAATTTGACTTCGCATTTTTCGTATACTACGGCATGAAGTTGAACTTAAATATGATATTGTAGTCAACTAAAATAGTATATCACAAAACACAAAAATATAAGCGAAAATACATGGCCAGCGAGGTCGCTGAAACATTCTACGGGTTAAACCTGAGGCCGTTGAGCAGGTCGGCCATCAGTGCCAAATGATTCCGTCTCTACTACACCACTCTTGTTGACGTTAGCAATGGCGCCTGGAACCTTTCCTTGTGCCTTTATATATGGCAGCCTATCAAGCAAAAGGAACAAAAACGCTAGGATCGCAACTTGGACACCCCAAACCACGTGCGCTGCCTGCCATTTACAACATGAAATTAATACTTCCATGATAAAAAAATAAAATTGAGAGAAACCATTAACTTAAGTGCGTCACAATAATAAGCTTACTGTTGGAACCCCACAGCATTGGTGAAATTCAATGCTCACCTTCCTCTCTCCACCTACGGGCCAGCTTTCCACATACAAATCCAAGCCCTTGAAGATGTTAAACCATGCCAAGATGACTGCTGCCGTGCCAAACAGCCAGTGTACCGTAAACCACGCCGGCCTGACTGCAGCGCCCCTGCAATCACATCACATTAAAGAAAATAAATTCACTCATTCACACGTGCATCAATTTGAAAGGAAAAAAGCAGTAATACTCATGAAACAGTACTCAAGAAAATGGAAAATGAGAGGGAATCATAAGCAGGGCGGTCTACCGTTGAGGTCTGATGACAGCCATCAGAGGCTGCAACCAAATCAAAACCATGATCGCAAGCCCCAGCTTCACATGAGTACTGTCCCATGGACTAACAGGGAATTTGTTGGCAGCAATGGCGAATGCGATTGTGGAAAGGATCACTCCAGTAATCTGTCAACAACAAAAACAGTTGATTACAACTGAAAACACATTGACTGTTAATACTCTTGTAATCGATAGCGTACCAGATCGAAGGATGCAAATTGTTAGTACCTGAACAAAGATATGAGCCAGAAACCACTGTGAGAAGTAGTACTGTCCATATCTGGAAGCGAAGACTCCAAGAGGGATGAAAATCCCAAATGCAAGCCACATGAGCCATCCGTGAGCTTGAAACCAGCCAATGGAACAGGGGTTGCCCTCGTTGGGCTCCGGCAAAACTCCATCAGGAGAAGGTGCAGTTGCATCTTGCGCGTTGGCAGCACTCATGACGCAACTCATGAGAGTTACCACCAGCACAAAATCTCCCACCCGAAATTGTCCATTGCTGGCAGGAACTCGTCGTTTCACAAGCATTGCAACCATCTTCTCACGCTCAACGATACACTCAAACTCGTTAGGATGAGCTCAAACTTACTAGACTCGACTCAGTTCTATAAAACAAGTTAGGCACTGATGTTCAAGAACAAGAGTAAGGACTCTGCTGCAGTTGAGAAATTAAGGAATGCCGACTTACCACAGAATTCCCAAATGGTCGTGGAGCTGGGAACTGAATGTATATGTAATAGCGAGTCCATTGTGGTGAACGGCTGAAATCAATATGTCCTTGATCTTCGGTGCTGAGTAAGATGAGGACTTTCCGACAACCCAACACCACTTATTTCCAACGCTCGACGCCCCCAGCTGCTCCCCGTCCCAGATGAACCCTAAACCCTAAAACCCTTTCCATGAGAGTGCCCATTCAGAAGCAGCACTAGTTGCACAAGATAAATTAAGTTAAACGAGACAGTTGCAACCTGCGTCATGAGGCAAGAGTTATCTAATGTCAAAAGGATCTCAAGGAACACATCCCCGAAATAGAGTGGCGGTAAGTCAAAAAGTTTGGGGTGACCCACTGTGCAGGGTTTCAAGTTTCAAATGCATGATTACCGGTGTAATCACGTAGAACCGGACGTGAATTTCGAAGGTGGGATTAGCCTGTGCTTTGAAGGGCGAACGCAGAGGCTCTCAATAAATGAAAGCGACCCGGTATATTGACGTGATGAACTTTTGACCGGATACTTGACATCGACGACTGGAGCAAACGGTGTAATCCGGTCACCCTAGCTCCTCGTGCGTGCTCTGCGAGAGACGACTCTCCGGGCAATCGGTAGATCACGCCACTCCGGGTGATTTGCCGATCGCGAATCGGCAGCGATAGATTGCACGAGGCGACTTCGCCGATCGATAAGTTGTTCGAAATCCCACACAATTCTGTTCGAAATTGCACACAAATTGCTCACGAGAAGTTCCCATTTCTAGGTCACAACACGCAACGGAACGCCTCCCCAGCTTGGTGGATGTAGTGTCACTGAACTTCCATTAAGCTCGCCGTACTGCTTCTGAAATTATTCTCTCCTTCTTCTTCGTGTTCTCCGAGTGCTCGCAAGTCGAATTCTAGGTCACAACACAGAACAGGAACGCATTCCAAGCTATGGTGGACGGAGTGCCACTTAGCTTTTATTCATTTCGCCGTCCTGCTTCAGGAAATTTCTCCTTCTTCGTGGTCTTCTTCTCCCTCCTCGTGTTCTCCGAGTGCCCGCAGTTCAAATTCTAGGTCCCAGCACGCAATGGAATGCATCCCAAGCTTATGGGGGATGGAGTACCACTGAGCTTCCATTGAGCTTCCCGTACTGCTTCCGGAATTCTTTTCTCCTTCTTCTTCGTCCTGTTCTTCTTCGTATTCTCCGTGTGCTCGCTGGTCGAATTCGCTGGAGCTTCCGATGGCGCCATCTGGGATTTCCATCCGCAAATCTTCCGTCCCGCCCTTACCCACGAGCATCGCGGGGGGCTACGAAGAGAAGCCTTTGCGGGGCTCCACCCGCGGGGGGGCTCGGATGGTGGTTTGCGGGAGCCAGCAGGCGGCGGTGTTCGCCGCGGTGGTACTCACGTCGCTGGTGTGGGTAGTACTGTTGCACGTGACGGGCGTTCGCGACTGGGCGATCTTGTGTGGGAGGGAGGTGCCTTTGGTGCAAGGGACGGGGAACGGGGGGTATGGATTATCGTACATCGCCAGTAGCCAGAATGATGGCGTCGGGAGTGGGCTGGTGGAGCTCGTGGATGGCGAGGGCAAGCGGAGCGAAATGGTGAGACCGCAAGTGGTGGCGTTCGTCGGGATTAACACGGGGTTTGATTCAGGGCCAAGAAGGAAGGCTGTGAGGGAGACGTGGTTCGCGTCCACGCCCGAAGGGCTCTCCAAGTAAGTAGGATTTGCAAATTCAAAAGTCAAAATTTAAATTCAAATTCTCTCGGATCCATTTCCCTGTGCTGTCACCTTTTTTTTCTTCCTGAAATCTTAGTATTCCTGTTCTTGAATTGGTTAGAATATGCAATCTGTTAGTGGAAATCAAGGTGATGCGCGAGACTTCGTTCCACAATAGCTCACCAAGTAGGGTTTTCAAATTCAAATTCTCTGTGATCCATTTTTCAGCATTGTCGTCTTTTCTTTTCTGAAATCTTATCATGCCTGTTCTTGAATTGAATAAAATGGGCAATCCAATCGTTAGTTGAAACCAAGGGGATGCGTAAGACGTAGTTCTCGTCCTGGCCTGAATAGTAACTCACCAAGTAGGGTTTTACCATCAGAAATCTCGGATTCGGATCCATTACCGAGGAGTGCCGTGTTGAAATCTTGTTATGCTTGTTTTGAATTGGATAGAATGGACAATCTGTGAAGACAGAGGAATGCATTTTATCGTATGTGGGAGTGTGATTTTGGAGAGATGTGGAGAGATTACTTTGGATACATGAGCTGCGTCTGTTTATATCAATTTCTTATGGAGGTAAACAATGGGAGGTGTAGACTACTATTGAATGGACAGTGCACAATCCCATTCCCATTCCATGATCAGTGACCACAGTCATGCTTACACCCATACTTGCTACTCAAAAGCTAACCAAGTGTTGAGATTGGAAGAGTTGAGTTGCTGTTGGTAACTGGGGTGGGTCAGTAAGAGTCGAGATTTCTCCCTATCGGTTTTAGCATCCGCTTCCTTAATTGAAACCAAGTTTATTCATCCGTTTGTTGTAGGCTGGAGGAGAGCACTGGATTGATATTTAGGTTTGTAATAGGCCACACAGAGGATGCGCGGAAGATGAGGGCTTTGGAGGAGGAGGTTGAGGAGCATAAAGACTTTATGCTGATTGATGTCGACGAGAAGTACAGCAAACTTACACTTAAAACGTAAGTAGAGTTTTTAACCCTAAACCTAACTCCTCTTTGGAGACCCTACTGTTTTTGTTGTTTTTAGGTACTTGATTGTTGATAGTCAATAGGGTAAGGAACTCATTCTCGTGGCTTGCAGCTCTTTTGAGTGATTTTCATTCGTATTATGGATATTTGAAGTTTATTTTTGGGTGGGTCTTTTGAAAGCATTCCAATACATTAGAATATGTATTATCTGGATAACTTGGGAATCGGTTCTGAAAGTTTGAAATGGTAAAGTCCCAACCGCGAGTGTAGACTACTGCATGTACAGACGATTGTGAGGTACAAGCAGCAACAAATTTGAGAACATTGCAATCGTTTAAGAAGTTGCAAGGCGTCCTTTGCTGTTGGACGTGAAATGAGGTCTAGAGTTTAAGGTAAAAAGCCTTGCAGGATATTAAGCTTTACTATAGCGTAGTACATAACATATGTATGATCTGAATTTCCTCTACTCCAGTTGTGAAGTCCATGTCATTTGATGCAGAGGTGAGCTTTCTGATATTGTTTTCTCTCGTGCTATGATGTTGTCGGATGTACAGACTAGCTTTTTTCCGCTCGGCGTTCTCGCTCTATGATGCTGACTTCTATATGAAGATGGATGATGATATATATTTGCGCCCAGGTTTGCAATATTTGGTTTGAATGTTTGGTTTGAATTTCAACTCTGTCATGGATTTTATTGCTTTTCAGATTTTTCTCGCTACTTTCAATGCTCGTCGCTTGCACATACTAGTCTGGAAGTGGCCTCTATACCCGTAGTCTTAGTATCTATGACCTTCAATAGACAATCCAGCACTGATTGATCCTGCCTCCCGTAAAATGTTGCTTATTGCTTCTAATTTGTTGATTTATCTTGCCTGCAGATCGGTTAGCTGCTCTGCTATCCAAACCAAGGGAGAGTCCACGAGTTTATCTGGGCTGCATGAAAAAAGGCCCCGTCATTACAGATCCGAAGTTCAAGTGGTTAGTACCATGCTTTGCTCGGTTCTCATGAATAGGCTATTGTCCTATATTGTGCACGCCGCAAGCTGAGTCTTAGACAGTCTTAGAACATTCAACTATGGTCTACAGATCATAATAACATCCGGTTTTCCTGTATTGGGTCACGTTTGCTCTGTGTTTTTATCAGTTTAAAGATCATTTTATAGTTTCATACCCTCTGTTTTATAATGCAGGTACGAACCTAAGGCGTATATGATCGGGTCTGAGTACTTCTTGCACGCATATGGACCAATTTACGCACTATCTAAAGAAGTGGTGGCCAATCTTGCAGCTACCAAAAATCAGAGGTGTGGTAATTGTCAAACAGTTTTGGTTGTGCAGTGGGATTTTACCTGAATTTCCATTCGCTGTACGGAGATATGATGAAAACAGATTGCACTGATTTTCTGTCGGACATCCGGATCTGTACGTTAAAATTAAACCTACTAGTGCATAATTTATATTTTAACTGTCTCCTTGTTGCAGGTATCGCATGTTCATCAATGAAGATGTTACAATAGGTGTATGGATGTTAGCCATGGATGTGGTCCATGAAGACAATCGTGCTATCTGTGCAACACAGTGTGGACCCACATCAATAGCTGTCTGGGATCTTCCGAAATGTTCCGGTAGGTTTCGGGTGCATGTGATCAAGTCCATTTTTTTTTCCTGTTTGCAGTATCCAATGATTGTGCATTCGATATCTTATTACTTCTCTCGAGCAATATTTGGAAGTATTTGACCATGTAAATGTCTTGCATTGTTTTGCAATTCGTAGTATGCACTGCATGTTTGAAATTGTAGTGAATGGATTGTAATAACGTGATGAAATGTACTGGATGATGACAGGGCTTTGCAATCCCACCAAGCGGATGCTTGAGTTGCACAAAGATGACATGTGTTCCAAGAGCCCTTAGCTCATTGAAATTTGCTGCCGAACTGGCGAAATTCTTGATACAACAGGAGAGAGAACTGTATAGACGTTGATTGGATCATTTTAGGTAGAATAGGTTGGATTGAAGTGGAGTTGCCATGTTGTAGTGATCTTGGGACGAAGCAGTTCCGGGATCCTTTGAAAGCCTGTCGCCTCTACCGCTGCTGTATGGCGGCTTTCATAGATGATGAATTCTTCGAAAAGTGTGCCATGGAACGGAGGGGTACGCGTTTGTAAACATGAATGGCTGCAGGTGGAATACGCTATTTGAAGTGACACTGAGTAGCGATTGGCGAAACAAGCCAAGCCCTGCCTCAATCAATCAGCAGGCAATCCATCGTATACTCACCATGCTCACGAAGTTGACAGTCGTGTTCCATTTGGTAAGAAAGCATCGAGCGATGTCGGGAGTTCCCAAGAAGAGTTGCAGAAGGCCTTGGAAGAGAACACAGGAAGGAAAGGAAAATAATCCCTTCTAGAAGACGTGTGGACCCCGCACCCCACCCCTCCGAGTATAAAAGACAGGCTCTCGTCTCGCACCCCTCACTTCTTCATTCACGATGAGCCTATTTCTAGTCTTCTCCGCTGTTCCTCCTTTCCTTCACTCACATTGCCTTCGCATCCCAGTTGCCTTAACATTTCAGACTTCATTTACTTCGCCATTGCATCTGAGTCACTTACTTTGGCTGACTGGTGTGCCCTTTGCCATAGCCACAGTCAAGAAAAGAAAAGTAAAAGTAGTTTTTCATTTTTTCATTTGCAACCAGTTCGAAGGATCTCTCTGTAGGAAAAAAAATAAAAAAATTTACAGACTCATTGAAGGTGTAGAAGATGGCATCCACCCAAGAGATCGTTGCGACAGAGCTGTACCGTTGCTATCACTGTGGACTTGAATCTACAGGTGACTCCTTCAAGTACTTTGACAACAAGAAGGTGGACCAACCGCGGTTCCAATGCGAACATTGCCACAAGCTCTTCACGTTGGGGTCGCACGGCCGCCCGCAGGGCAAGACCTATGCCAAGAAGCGTAACGAGGACCCCGCGGAGCTAAAGAGCCTGTCGCGCCAGTGTCGCCATTGTGGCGTGGCCGACAATGCACCCTTCAAGTACTATAACAATAACAACCTCTTGCAGCCGCGCTTCAAATGCTTGAGCTGTGGGAAGCAGTTCCAAATGCGACTGTTGGGGACCGGCGAGGGAAGGCACCTGGTGCACACCTCGTCCGGACAGAGAACAATCCCCTGCCGCCGGAAACAAGGCGTGTCCAAGCCATTGCCAAATGCTTCGAGTAGTTCTAAGGACGGAATCTACCAACCATTCGATGGGGCCTTCATGCCAGTGCTCTGTGATCCAGTGATGGCCCTTGAGCCCGACGTTAGGTTGCTCCCAGAGATGGGTGATGAGGATGTGCAGTATTCCAATTTCATTGAGGCCGAATTGGCACATGAGGCGAATTACGAGGCGGATTTCAACTCTTGGACCGGTAATGGTGGCAATTTGGAACCCCCGCCTTGGAGTGGTGAAGATGCTCAATATTCAGATTTCATTGAGGCCAAATTATTGGCAGAGGAGAATAATGAGGCTCCGAAGGACGATGCCTTCTCTTCAACAGCGTATGCGCTGCCTCCGGCTTGGAGCAACGAAGATGCAGAGTTCATGGAGGCCAATGTGAGGCACAATGAGTCTCTGTACGCTTATACAGTCTCGCACAACACGGGAGAGATGGTCTCCGAGTCCACCCCCAATAATACCGAGGTCATGTACGGGACTTTGGCGTTGGAGAGTCCTACTGCATTTAGTTTCGAACCATGGACATGGACAGACAGTGACACATCAGTGGATCCATTCAGCATGGGCTACGTGGACGCTGCTGCAGCTTCTTGCTTGCAGATGGATTTGGACACGGCTCCTTGGGCTTTGGCTACATAGAATTAAGAAACTTATTAGGAATTCTAGCTATTGTAGCATACATTAATTGCTTCCATATATATGTGTGTGTGTTCAAAGATATAGAGCCTTTACTGAACATGAAGCAATGTTGCATTACTACGAGCATGTTCCTGTCCTCTCTGTAAATACGAAGCTGCCATGATCAGTTTCAACGTAACAGTGTGTCGTGCCTTCTTGAATGAGTCACTCACTATCTGCTAGCTCTATAATTATGTTTGTGTTGCTGAATTTTTATATATTTGTGTTGCTGAAGTTTTACATATTTGTGTTGTTGAAAGAGCCACTCACGCATTGCTACATTATATGTTTGTGTTGCTGAAGTTGATTGCTAAGGGATGCTGATCGATATGTGGCTGATTGATGATGAATCTTAGGCTTGCCATTTTTTCTTTAGCGCACCAGTTAGTGAAAATGCGACTGTCACCCAGAGGAACAAGAGGCAACTGAGAGGAAGAGGATGACACGAAGATGGCTCAGGACTTGGGCTTTCTCCATAGAATCCCTAAACAGAAAAAATTCTAGCTAGCGTATATTGCTTCCGTGTATTGAAAGATAGAGCCTTTACTTAACACGAATCTATTTACTGATCTCTACTTCTGTCACTCTACTAGCTAGGAGCATGTTTCTCATATTGCACTTGCGATTTTATTTTTGTCAACAACTATCAGTCTATTACCTTCTCTGTTTCTCTGTAAAACTCGATCAAATTGTCGAGCTGAGGATAGTCATTTGCACAAGACATCTACATCTTATATAGAAAACGGGAGATACATTTTTTTATGAGATCGTTGTACAGTACAGGCGGTAAGTGTTTCAGAGCGCCAGAAATTTCGTTGACACTCGCATTTGAGTGCACAAATTAAGCTCTACAGCTGACCCGAGCTGGTACAAATCATGGGGTCCAATCTCTTGCAGATGTTGCAATTCGATACGGCAACTAAATTATATATGTCGAGAATTTATTTTGTAACAAGTTGCCATTGCAATGAATGAATTATTGAATGTGGGGATTTCATCGTGTGGACTGCCGATTGATTTCATTTGCCTCCATTTAGCATTCTTAACTTCCTTGTGCCCAGGCCGTGAGACATTTGGTTGAGCTCACCGCACTCTGGGTCTCACAAGAAACGGAAGGCTCATGAGTTCAGTCATGCATACTGATTTTTGTAGTTTCATAATTTATGGGTTCATTACAATGGCGATTTATTAATTTTCACCTAGTAGGTAGTGCACATGCAATGGTCTAGGCATCTTAATTGAACCAATGATCCAAAATCATTTATCAAAATTTGAATCTTTTTTTCCCTTGTACAAACTGAGGCAAATGTGAGAAATGTGGGCAGTTGGAAGTATATTTTTTCAACAAAGTACAAATTTGTTATGATTTTTGAAGTATGTTGCCCAATTGGTCCAAAAAAAGTATTTAGAGACTACCCCAAAAGAACAAAAGTGTATCCATAATGGTCATCTTACTCAACAAAATGGGTCACAATATTTACTATTATGGTCACAACATAGAGGACTTAAGAAAATCACTTCCTATTATGAATTTATATTCAAAAGGTGGAAACTCCTATTGTTGTCACTAATCACTCTACGGTAATTTCTTGGGATATTTAATAGATAGCTCATGTGGTGATCAATTGCAAGATGAAGATGACTATTTGTGCTATTTAAAACTATTGATTGATTCATTTGGGTTGTATAGTTTATTGTAATGAAAAAACTTGGTGAATCCTTGTGTCAGATGTAATTGGCAAGATGTTATCCAAACCTCTTGGAGAATTCATATACATTTGTCACTAATGATTGGACTAGATAAATTTCTGAAGATAAATTGCCAAAACAATTTATATTGCTCCTATCTTCATCCACACAAATTTGTTTGTAGGATTTAAAGAATTTTGCATCTCTCTTAATTAACCCAAAAGGTAACCCTCTTGATTGTCAAATTCATTATTAAAATTGGCATATTTTACATTTAAGTGTTCATAGGTCTTTAAAACTAATTGAATAATATAGATTTGTATTTTTTTAGGTAAATTTCACTAAATTGATGGTAATATACAAGTTATTAATAACCACTAAAATTTTATTGTGTTTTAAGACTCAAAATTGCTTAGAAATAATCTTATCCAAAGCAAGGCTAAAATTATCTATTAAATTGATGGTATTAATTCCATTAAGCTTTAGACCAAAACTACATCAAGAAAGTACCTCCTCATTGCAACAATACTATTGCAATATTGTTTCAATGGTTGAATAGTAGAGCATTAAAAACAAACTATTGCAATACTACAACAATATACTTTCAATGAATAGAATTCCCCCCCCCTTGAAATTGTATTGTTGCAATATTACAACAGTTTGTTTTTAATACTCTACTATTCAACCATTGAAACAGTATTGCAACAATACTATTGCAATGGGGTTTTTTTTACGGATGCATGACAAAAAAACTTTGAGCAAAAGGCGATCTTCTAGTCTTCCAAAACTAAGAATGCAAATAGAAACAAACCAAAATCCTATCCAAAAATGGTCCACACAACCTTATAACTAAATAAAGTACCATTTATTATAAATAAATAAGACAACCATAATATAAAGGTCATGGTTCTAGCTCCACAATAGATCCAACTAATGATATCTTAACACCAATTTTCACAACACACATATTGTTCCATCCTTTCCTTACCATTTACTATTCATAAGGTGCATTGCTCTTTCAATCAAAACCAGATTTAATGTTGGTGTACACAGCATTTGTGGGATAGTAAACACGAAGGTGAAGAGGTTGTGTCAAGAATCACCAACACCAAATCTCATGAAAAATTTCTTTTCTCACAAACCTTTTCAGGTCAGGTCACTAAAGTTACTAAAGTCAGGTCAGCAGACTTCTTCCAGGAGCCTGATAGACTACAGCTAATTCTGACAAGCTGTGGAAATCAGCAGCATACTCACAGCATGTGATATGCCACGGAGCCGCAAGTGGCACAAAGATGACATACTGAAGACTAAGAATGACAGAAGAATCTCTTTCAATGAAGAGACAATGGAAAAAGCAATCCAGCAAACCAGGCCCAATTAAGATTTGACAACTACATGCTTCAACAATAATTCTAATTCAAAGCTGTTCTAAGAAACAGTGGCAAGGCTTCAACATGACTTTCATCCTGCTTAGTCGTTCTACGAGGGAATTCGTGCCTCTAAACCGGTCATAAGTAGCCACTTCTGTAGCCACAATAGCAAGAATCTTAATCATGCTCTGCAACAACCTGTCATCCAATCACGATGACACGAGCAGTTGGGCTCAAGAAAGAAGCTCCTTATTCAAAAAGCATAATTGAGCTCAAAAGAAGAAGCTCCAGTCAAGAAGCTGGAAGAGCAAGCGTTTCCTCACGCTGTCGAGGCCGGGCATAGAGCCAGGTTCTCCCAATCTGCTTGAACGTGGAAATATCAAAGAGTTCCATGAACTGCTGATCCAGCATCCGTACTTTGGCTCCAGCGAAGCGACGATACTCGTCAAAAATAGAGGTCAGAGACCAATTTTGTACTTTCCGAAGACAACCTACAAGACAACCCGTGCGGTGCTGCAAACCCAACCCATTGTCCACATCGATTTCAGATAAAATTCATGAACTCAATCTAGAATTCAAATTACAACACTGATGAAACCGCAATCATTTTCCTGGGCTTGATGCTTGGTGAAAAATCAATAGAAAAGGACTTGTGAGTCGCATGTAATGACCGAGTATTGCAAGAAAAGAAATTAAACAGTTTGACGTCATTTAGTGACACGGAAGACAACTGAACTGTTAATTCAAGCGCACTGGATATGGCCTCTGCTTTCAAATCCATCACAGAAGCGAACAGAAAAGCCTCACGGCGTGCCATGTTCATTCAACACACCAACCTACCTTCCCTTTGTTGCAGTGTATAAGGATAGGCTGGTTCTTCACATCTGATTCACAACCCACCCAACAATAATTTCAGAGGGTCAATTTTTAATGTTAAACCATTCTAGATTGATTTGATAAAGATCTATGGAGATTTTTTCAATTTCAACAATATGAATAATTATCATCATGCTTAAATTTCCTCTTTTGATATGAACTTCAATAAGGTTGCGAAAGTCATATATTATAGCAAAGCTAATGTACAGTAAACATCTATTGATCATAATCAGCAACTCAGGCGAAAAAAATGCTCACAACCACTTGACAATAAAGCAAACAACTCAAACCCGACATTAATACCAAAACTTAGAAACTCGCCAATCTACTAGAATAAACGATGCCACCCGTCCTTCTAAGTAGGCATATGCGGATCCAAGTAACGGATACGATTTGATGGTTAAGATGCATACCAAGCAGAACCTTCAATGCATCGCGTATGACATTTTCAGGTATGTCCACAAAGGGCTCCTGCAGCATTTACACCACCAATTCAAAGACAGTCCAGTATGTTGCAAAACTACCTAACACCACCTTACGCTCACATCACTCAACTGGATAAACAGCTTCTCATCCTGCAGCCAAGGAAGAAATTCTCCAACCTCAGCTAAAACAGAGAAACACGGACCTATTACTAAAGCACTGCATTCAGTTGGAGGCAATTGATCGGTCAAAAATGAAGTGCAATTAGAAATTAGAACAGCAAGCTATGAAGCTTGGCCACACAAAGCTACAAAATGAAATGACAGCATGCAAAAGAAGTTATTTTCACCTTGTTTCCTTCAATCCCGAAGTGGAACATTTGGATACCATTTTTCTCCATGAACTCAATATTTGCCTCCGGGTAAGGCTCAGGGCAAAGGTAACTGCCGTACACAGTAACGAAGAAATGAGGGAAATCCTTGAACAACCTCGTTCCTTGAGCTGACAGTTGCAGCATCCCGAACATACATCCCGCAAATATAGAGAGGCAATTTCAACGACAGTCATACGAGCTAGCCAACCTAGTCCAATCGCTTATCATACTCCAAATCCTCCATACTCCCGCGGACGATCGCTCCCAATGCGAATTATTCATTCTAGACTCCCTGTTCTAGATCGAGTCACGGAGAAAAATTACAGTACTAGGAGGAGAAAGAAAACTAAGTAAAAAAAAAAGAAAAATCTCCTTCAAAGAATTAGGTCAATTACAGTACTCCACAAATAGCACAAAATTGAGCACTAAATCACTCACACGATTCCAGAATATAGATCAGAAGCGGAATCGAAATCGAAATCAAAGACAAAATTCTCTAACAGCCAACTCGTCATCACCGGAATCAGCTCCGCAAGGAGAAATTCAACAAACTCCACACCACGAAATTTCACCCCCAAACTTCAGGTCCACACGCAACGAAGGTCAAGGAACGTACACAATCGAGCGAAGGCGCAGCTTGTGCAGAAAGGGTAGGTTCTTCTTGTTAGGGTACCCCGATCGGTACACTCCCTTGTCCACCATGGCGAAATTCAACGGCGGTATCAACAAATCATCCTCCGGTCCCATCCTACCGCTCCTCCTCTCTGGCAACCCTCTCTCTCTCTCTCTCTCAATCACGCCTTTCAATTCAAGCACAAGCTGTCGGCAGTGAAATCCATTCTCAAAACAAGAAGAAACTCGAAGCCGTGATCTTCAGAGCATCGTTGACATCTTGTGCTTTCAAATTGCGTGCTCAAGAAGCACGAGCGCGGGCGAGGGACAATGTCAAAAAGAGCCGGAGAGAGAAAGTATGACGGGAGGCTCAAGGAACAGAGACGCCGGTTTCGTCGCAGGACAAGAGAAGTCTGTCGCTGAGTCGTCGTCGCCATAGCCGGGAAGTCTGAAGCTTCTTTGCAAGTGCGACATTTCATGACTTTCAGGGGCTAAATTTTAAAGAGGAAGAGGAAAGACAACCTATAAGGTAGGAGACCCTATTTGTGCTACATTTCACCAATTTATGCCACTATGATTCAATGGAATCAAACTTGGTGGTCAAAGTCATTATTCCTTTTCCAATTGTTAATTAAATTTGTCATATACTTCAATACAGAAATATTTCTGTTTTTTTCATTTAAAAAAATATTTAAAAATAAAATTATATTTAAAAATTTTACATCCATTTTTAGAAATATTTTAAAGTCACCCCTAACCATCATTGTTTATGGTGTAGATTGTAAATTTTCAAATGTACTTTAGTAGGATATCATATTCATAGACACACAAGTAGTAACATCAATCAAATGGAGTCTCTTATCTTATGTTGTAATTATAGGCAAGATTGGAAAAAAAATAATTTAAAAAATAGATGCCAAAGTTTTTTAGATGATTTTTTTTATAGGGAGAGAAAATATTGTGTAGTGTGTGTCTATGTTGCCTTCTTACTTATTTGAAATTAAAAAATTATTTTTGATTAAATCTAATAATAAATACTTTACTAAAAACTAATTTGGATATTTGACAAAATCATCTTTTAAAGAGTTTACCAAACAATGAATTCAACCCTTAACCCTTAAACGACAAGCCGGTCATCATTATTTGAATCTTGTGTGGATTGTTGGCTTAAAAAAATGAAAAAGCACTCATTGAAAGACAAACTACTATAGCTCTTTCCACAAAATTTGGAGGATGAATAGTTACACTTCTGTCCTACATGGAGAGATTTTGTGTCATCCATCAAATGCAAAATCGGATGCAATACATCCCCTTGACGTTTAAGGATTAAATCCTAACTACATAAATTCAAGTTAAAATTTAAAATTAGGGATTAAAATTTCAGTTTTAGTGCAATAATTTGAATTTATTGTGACTTTTTGTAGATGTAGTCAGGAAATTCCATATTCAATACAAAATATAATTGAAAAAAATGAAAATTGAAAAAGAAGTTTATGTCTATGTTAGTGTAGAACATCATGGTATAAGCCAGATTATTGTGACATTTTAATCACTTACAGATTTAGGAGACTGGTTTGCAGAGTGACAATTTTTCTTTAGAAATATTTTGAAAAAAAACTTTATTCAATGTTCAATATTCGATCAAACCATCCAAATGATGATTGCATGAATACATTGGATGAATAGATGAGGTCTCTCATAATCTCATCATTTTTGGATGAAGATAGTTTCATCTTCCCAGTCAAGATAGTTGTACAAGAATGCCATGAAAAGTGAAAATAAAATCCCAGAGTACCACAACACTTTCGAAGAATCACAAATGATTTAATTGTTCAATAATGCCACATTATGGCGAAGGTCACACAGTAACGCCCCACAAGGCCACAACCGACACAGAGACCAAACTGGTGAACTTCTTCATGTGAAAAGTACAGAACGAATCGTCCAGCTCACATAGTGTAAACAGAGCGCTATCAATGAATTGTAACATATGGACTACAGATAAACTAATCTAAGATGTGAACTATAAAATTAAGGGAAAACAAGTGTTTATTTATATGCTGTGCTGGAGCACATGATGTAAATCAAAAGATGTACATTTGTCTGATTTTTTATCCACTGCTGTACAAGAAACACAATTTCGACACCAAACTTACAAAGACGCTCCGAGTCAGCAGTCCAGCTCCCAAAGCACAGACGAGACAGATACTAACCGAAGCTAGTGTGCTTGTGCCGAGAACAAAATTCAGCTAGTTGTGAACGAAGTTCTGTTGACTGCCTGATAGCTTCACAAAAACAAAAAGTCCCAGACTACCCAGTACCCTTACGAATGGAATACATGTCTTCAACCAGCAAAGCGCTGGATCTAACAGGTGATAACATCTCCAAAAGTGTTTTCACCACTGTATGTGAAATAGAGGAATCCATCTTCATCCTTGTGCTCATCATAGATTGACGACATCATTGCCGCTGCAAAGATCACAAGTACCACATTGAATTAGTGGGCCCCGAAAAATTCCCCACACTAGCAGCTTACCAAAACAAGAAAAAGGAACAAAAGGTCGTGGAATATTTCTAAAAGACCTCGAGACGTGTTGTAAAATATAATGTGGGTCTATGGATTTGGATATCTGTTATAGTTCGTATGGTTTTCAATTTCTACTCTATCCAGGATTATTTTCTTGCTCCAATTCAACGCAAGGAATTCAGCGCGGAGATGTCACGGTTGCTCAACGACATAGGGCAATGTGGTGTCAATTAATCAATCAGCTCTTTTGATAGAAAATGCACGCAATTAACGATCCATCACATACCTGTTGGCGGCAAGACGTTCTTCACAAAAATGAAGATGGCCTTTTCCGAACTCAGCTTTATACGTTTGCGGATCACGTAAACAAACTGTCCAACCGTCAAGTCCGCTGGGACAAGGTACCTGGGCACAAGTCCAAATTAAAGATCCATGTGACAACCTAATCAGTAACCCATATAATCTATAGTACACGGAAACAGTCATACATGAAGGAAATAAAATACAACCCCAAATTTCTAGACCCTATACAGAGTCCAACCGAAAAGGGTGAAACAAAAACGAAGTGCAAGTTCGCGCTCAAGACGCGTACTTTTTCTTATCAATGTCGGGAATATCGCTCTTTTCGGCTTTCTCCACAATCACTGGAATTCTGTCGGGGTACTTGTCACGGATCCTCGCAGCCTCCGCCTGCCTCTTCTCTGCAACATGTAAAGCAACATCCGCATCATTCACCGCTTCCCAATCGAAGCAACAACAACCACACGACGAGCATATCAGGTCAGACCGAAAAGCAAATTGATTATAAAATTCTTACAAAAAGACACCACTTCCGCCTGATTTATCATGTCCACAACGCGTCGAACATACAAATTTCCGATCAACATGTTCCCGACAGGCGCGAACGCAAAGAAAAGCCATGTGACTTGCGATGTACACAACATGAAGAACATCAACAATTTCGAAAAGAAACACGCTGGGCCGGCACACATACCCATCGGGTGCTCTTGCTTGAAAGAACTCTTCGCCATGGTCACCTCAACAACTTAAGCTCGCCTCAGAGGCTGTCCCAAAGATAATCCTCCTTATAACTCGATCTGCGCATACCGCAACACAGAAAACGTAAGCCAAAACTGAAACCCTACAGGCGCTCACAACCATCCCTACTCCCCTCCGCCACGAATTTCCCACACATCACACATGCCGGAAACACAGAAACACCAAATTCAACCCCAATTCAACCCCCGCGCAGTCAATTCCCGCACCGGAAAAGCAAACCGACACATGCAACAAACCCTCGTCCCAGGCGAAGAACACGAAGCGGCTCAAGATGAGAGAAAAGAAGAGCGCACCGTAAATGGAAACCTCCTCTCGTAAACAAGATGCGCAGAAGCAAAGAGGTGATGCCGATGCCGAAGTAGTCACCAAGCGATGCGACGACGACGAAAGGAGTGAAGAGCACGGCATACACAAAAGCAAGTAAGGTCCTCTTCAAGGAACGGCAAGCACTTGTTGTCCAGAGGGCGGCACGTTCGGCGGGGTGACAGGCTCGGAAAGGAACGTGGTCTGGGTTTGGGTTCGGAGAAGTCGAAGGGTCGGAGGGTCGGAGGCTCGGAGGCGTGCTCTGGTTGGTCTGGGAATGCGGTGGAGCTTGGAGGTTCGGGGGGATGAGGTTCGGAAAGGAACGGGATCGGGGTTTGCAGTCGGGGCCGTCGGAGGCTTGGAAGCCCGGTGGGGAAGCTGCTTGGTCTGGGTTTGGGGTCGGGTTGTCGGAGCTTGGAGGTTCGGAAAGGAACTTGGTTTGGGGTTTGGTTCGTCGAGGACATCCTGGCTGATATCCGACATTGGGTGAGGGTTCTGGATACCGCATAGTCCTCGGTGATTCTTTGCATGGGGGTTGGGATCGGATTTGACTTTTGATATATAGTGATTTTAGGGAATATATTTGGAATATTTTTTTTATTCTTACAACATTACAATCTCGGTTACAAAATTACATACAAAAATACAAAATGATAAAATGTCATCCTACAAAGTTATGATTTTTTATGGATGGAAAATGTAATGAAGCACACAAAAAAATTCAAAGTAGAAGGACAATGTAGCCATATTGCCACATTTGGATGAATGCACCTCAATTTGGGATGAATAAAGGATGTCATGTGAATGTGAGGAGCTACATCTCTTGAGTCCAAAAAGCAAGATGTAAGGTAGTGGCACCTTAAATTGCCAAGTATCTAAAAAGATGTCTTATTTTTTACCTAATAACAAACAAGATCTACATGTGAAACCACAAATCTTCTATTTAAAACTTGAGTTGATTATCAAAAATATTCCCTCTATACATCTCAAAATAAATCCCTCATTTTCTATATTTGTTTGTCTTTAATTAAATTCAATGGTTCAATGGTTCATGGAAATGAAACATTCGGTGGGCATGCTTGATGGTTCCAACTAGGCAATGCAAAGTGACCAACAACTTGAAGTTGAATCACTATTTGAAGTTGGTCAAACTTGAATCCCAAGAGCTAATTGAACTTAAATTACAAGCTCTGATTGTAGTTTAAACTCAAAAGCTCATCAAAGAATGTTGTCAAAAGCTTATTGAAGATAAATCATAGGCTCTAAGACTTATTTAAGCATATAAGCTTATCAAAGAATGTTGACAAAATGATTATCAAAGTTGAATTACAAGCTCTAGTCACAATTGAATTACATGAGCTAATTAAAGAATAATGACATGAGCTTATTAGAATTGACTAAAAGGAACTAGTCAAAGTTGAATACACAATAGTTGATCAAAGTTCTTTGCACTAGCTTTGTAACAGAATGATCAAAATTCATTGTGCTAGAGTTATTAGTAGAATAGGAGAAAATTGACAATTTTGTTGCCTATAATCTAGCCTTTTCTAGGAAACCTCCAATTTATGTCAAAATAGGAGTAGCTATTTAAAGGTGCCATTATTCATGCATTACTTTTTGTTGCTTTAAGATTATAAATGTCTTATTTTCTACTAAGTCTATGATCAATTGTAAGAGCTTACAACTTCTTGCTTTTGAAAACTTATAATATATCCACTAAGTAACAAAAAAATTTGGATTCTACTTATAACATCTTTTAAAAAATTAGAAGACTTTAATTTCTTTTTGAGATTGGTATAAATTAAAAATTTGTTCATTTTGTGTCCTACATAGTGTCCCCGATAGTGTCCTAAGAGGTAAAGTAATTGACATTAATATTACGTACATATGTTAAGAGGGGAATATTGCTTTGTAATATGTAAATTCAAGAAATCAAATTTTGTGTTTGTGTAAATGGATTGCCCGGAGGAAGATTTTGGAATGGGACAATGTGTACATAGAGTATATTGAAGCATAATTTTGTACTATAGTCACATTATATTGTGGAGGTACATGAGCAAGAAAGTAGCCATGGAGGTACTATATACTTAGATAGGCGGACATCAAAAGTGCCAACATTCATGAGGCTAAAGCATGTGGAGTTTCTATAGAAAACAAAAGCTTTCTTATATTTTGTATCGCCTTATTGTATCTTTGAATACACTAGTATGATCTATGTTGTTGCCATAATAAATAAAAAGTGAAAATAATTTTCTAATTTTCTTAAAACCAAAAGACAACTCAAAATCAATATCTTTCACACTATAGGTCCAACTCCCACGAAACAAAGCCCTTGAACCCCTCCTCACCAAAGGCTTTCCGACAATACTAAGAACACAACTAGAAGAAGACATACAGTCTAGGAGATCTCACTATAATAAACAAAACAAAATAAACAACAAAATTTAATGGATGGATAATACTTAGATGTAGGATTTTGTACACCATAATAGTATATATATGTATATATATTCATGTATTTGTTTGATTTAAATTACAAAGTAGGCATACTGTAGAATTGCTTTGAGTTGATAAAAATCAACATTTATGGGGAAAACCTATGCATTGATCATATCTAAATTTGAAAACTTGTTTGCTGCCATGTAGCATCTAAGGATGTTTTGTAGGCTTGGGATTCTAATAGATATTCAACTTTTCATATTAGATTGTAGATGCTATATATGGTAGAATATTTAGCAACCTAGGTACATAATCCAATTGTTTGTTCATGTGGTGGTATGAATGAAACACACACAAATAGCAATGTGAGGGGAGAAATTTAATACAAAGTACAGTATCATATATTTATATAATGGCATATTTGGAATGTTTCTTTGTAGGGTTTGTTCTTGGCATGGGGTGGTTTGGTTTATTAAAAGTAAAGTATTGGATTTAATCCCTAAAGTCCCATTGTTCCCTCGACAGACAAAATAGATTTTGGATAGGTTTTTATTTTTTACAATCTCAATTTTTGCCATGATTTTTTGAACCTTTTTTGATGATAAGAAAGACATTAGCTTTGTGGAAATATATTTTTTATATCAATTAGTGCCTAGGAGCAAAAGTTATGCCACCCTAAGTCTCAAATGGTTTTTTTGTTGGATAGCACAAAAAATTAACAAAAAATCAAGATAAAATTTTCAAATTTTTATTATGCATTGAAAGCATTTTTGTCTACATGGAATGATTTGATTCATTCTATTTAAAATAGTGATGAGAAAATTATAGATTATCTTATTTGGGGGGCAATCTAAACATTTTTTTGAAAAAATATCCTACAGGATTCAATTTTTTAATATAGTTTTCACAATTTTTAAAATAGAAGTTTGAAAGGGTTTAGTTTTCTTGCTAAAACAATCTCAATGTTGGGTTTATGGTGTTTCAATTCCATCTTAGACCTACTAATAATTTAGATTTTACTTCAATCTTATACCTACTTCTACTTAACAATTCTTTAAAGAATAAAAATCATGTATATGTTTTATTGAATTTTATTCCTAGACTTTCAACTCAATTCTTCATCATCAAATTTTTTTAATTCAATATTGGTAGTACAAAAAATTTAAAGTAAGAATTTAAAGCCCTAAAATCTAATCATGCAAGGTGCAAAAAAACTCATATTTATTTATTTCAAACGCAAACTAGTGTGCCTTGTGCCATTGTCACAGTAATTGCCAAAGTAAAAGTAATTTTTCTATTTTTTTACTCATAAGTCACAAAAAATTCAAAATTCTATAACTTTCACACTATAGGTTTGAACTCCACAAAACTAAGCTTATACCCTCCTATTTGCTGAGGGCTTTCTAATGGTACCAAGTATGGAACTGGGAGACAAACAGTCTGAGAATTCTCATCATAACAAACAAACAAAACAAAACAAAACAAAACAAAATAAAACAAACAGCCTAACTTAATGGATGGATATCTTGCAAACCTCGTTGTCAAAGATTCTAGAATTTCTTCAACACATTCTATGCTAGTCTAATGCAAGATCAAGTCCATAGATAATAGGTAGAAAAACAATTTCTAAGGTTTTTTGCTTTTTGCAATATAAACTAGCGTGCCTTATGTTGTTGTCACAATGTAATAAAATTAAAAAAATCAAAAATTCTAATATTTAAATTCAATATCTTATCTTTTAAGAGTCGGAATGCCATGAAACAAACTCTATGCATCCTTCCTCACAAAGGGCTTTCAACAATACTAAGCATGCAACTAGAGGACGCACGGTTCCAGAGATATTTACATAGCAAACAAACAAACTAATTTAATGGGTGGCGAACAATTTTGAGTGGAATTTGATAAAAAAAATTAAAAATAAAAAAAACAAGCTTTGGGACTTTAAGGGTTAAAGGAGGCTAGAACATTTGTATCTTGGAATGTAATGAGATATGTTGTTGTACAATGGGGTCTTAGAGTATTAGTGTTGTAATGTTGTTTAGCTTTGTTTTAGCTACTATGTCAATAATAATTGCTATTTTTTGCTATTGAGCCTATTTTCTATTATTAGAATGGTCAAATTTTCAATTATATTTTCTTGTTAACAAGTGAAAGGAGGTTCCAACACACCAGAGAACATGACATTTGGATGTTGTATGCAAAAGTTATTAAGGAACAAAGTTTGGTTCTAAAAACGTTTCTTCCACATCGGTACAGAACTGATTTTGGAGATGTACATACAGTATAGACGGCGATTTAAAGTCAGTGGCACATTTGGGTGTGCCTACCTTATGTGTAGCATCCATGCCTCTACCGGTATTTTGAGTCCATTTGTTGATAATTCATTGACAAAAGTGAAAATAAAAATTTAAACTGACTGTATACGCTCAACAAGTAGCTTTTTTCTTTTTTCTTTTTCTTTTCTTTTAAAGACTTCTACATCGATAGAGCAGAAGACATCCTCCCTCAATAGTAGAATTGGTTGCTTTTATATTGAACTTTTACTCAATAGTAGAATTGGTTGCTTTTATATTGAACTTTTACTTTATAGTAATTTATTCCTAATAGTAGTGTATAATTACTAGTGTGCCATGTGCCGTTGCCATAGTCAAAACAAAAGTAAAACTAATTTTCTAATTTTATAGAACCAAAAACAACTAAAACATGCATAATTTTCACACCATGAGTTGGAATGCCACGAAACCAAGCTCGTGCACCCCTCCTTGCCAAGGGCTTTCTAATGGTACCAAGCACGCAACCGGGGGATGCACAATCTAGAGGATGCCAATCTCAACGTGATAAACAAACAAACAAAACAAAACAAACAACCTGATTTAAGGTATAGATTATCTTTCTAGTGATGTTACTACTTTTAATATTAGTATTGGTTGCTTTAATAATAATTTCTTAAATTTTTCTTAGCATCATTACCAAATTGGTTGCTTTAAAATTAATTTTTATTTTATAGTGATGTTACCAATTTCTAATAGGGTTGTCATATTAGTAAATTTGATAGTAGGATTGATTACTTCTCTAATTAAATGAAATTTTGAAATATCAATACAAGTCTCAATAGTAGGGTTGGCTATTTCTATATTTAAATTAAATTTTAAAATAGCAATACAAACCTCAATAGTAGGATTGGTTATTTCTATATTTAAATTAAATTTTGAAATATATAAATACAAACCTCAATAGTAGGGTTGGTTATTTCTATAATTGAATTAAATTTTGAAATATATAAATACAAACCTCAATAGTAGGGTTGGTTATTTCTATAATTAAATTAAATTTTAAAATAGCAATACAAACCTCAATAGTAGGGTTGATTGTATAGTATAAAATCCTAAAGTGGCTCCAAAGGATGAGTAATGTAGTTGAGTTGTGAAGTAGGCCAAAGCAATAAGAGACTTCAAGATTGATACTATAACATCAAAGTGATTTAGGTCCTACGAAGCGACACCCTGCAATAAAGGGACTTGACGTTCGAGACAAACAACCACTCCTTCTCCAACCCTCCACCGTGAGCTCTTCTTGTACCAAATCTTGCCAATTAGTCTTGATTTTTTTCTTGCATTTATTTCCCTTTTGTCTTTGTCATTGACCTATGTTATTTGTTTTTAATTTTGCCTTTTCTCTTGTGCTTTGCATGCACAAAAGAGGACCACTTTCAACACTTTAGTATTTGGAAGAATTCTATTATTTACGGTGCGTTCCTATTGTGCAACAATTGTAAAGAGCAATATGAGAAGAGGAGAGAAAAAATATCAATATGGGATGTTTGTTGGTAGTATGTAGGGTTTGGTGTTTTGCATGTTTTATTGCATGTGCTAGGTTTTAAATTTCCATCTCATTGTTGTTTTTGCACCTACATTTATTAGGTAAAAGAAAATTATCAAGGTTTGAAGTCATATCATCACATTATTTAGAATAACCACTATGGCAAAGAGCTCTTTCAAGCAAGAGCATCCTCTAGGTATGAATCTTTTCCCGTACATCTTCCAATTGTTTACAATCTATTGTTGTTTATATCACATGTTGATAGCCAATTTGTCTACTCATCTTTTCACATGAAAAGAGGGTGACTATAATGTGTCTATTAGTGAATTTTTAGCACTTGTAGATTCAAGATTGTTTTCAATAATGAGTAATTGACAACAACTGTAATTATTTTATTTGACACTTATTGCTACTTTTGTGGTTGTGGACAATTAGAGAAGAGGCAAGCAGAGGCTACAAGGATTCGTGACAAATACCCAGATAGAATTCCAGTGATTGTGGAAAAAGCTGAGAAGAGCGACATTCCAGACATTGACAAGAAAAAGTAAGTTCATCAAGTTTGTCACAATGTGTAACCCATATTTATTGTAGATCTGAAAGTTTGGTTGATACCACTTTTTGATTGTACAAAGCATTATAGAAAGTATAAGGTAAGACAGCCCATTGTGGTCAAATGGCCCATTGTGGTCAAATGACCCATTGTGGTCGCCTAAGAAATGACCCATTGTGGTTTTTTTCCAGGATGTGGGATGTGGGCAACAATGCATGTCTTACATGACAGCAATGGAGTGAACACTGACCTCATTAGGAACTTCTGAGTTTTCAGTGTGAAGTCCATTGTAAAAATTGACTTTTCTTGCCTTCTGTAATAGAAAATATTTTGACTGCATTAGGCAGTGAGATGAGCATTACAGATTCAGATTTTAGTGGTCTTAAGGTAGTCTACAGACTCCTTTGGGCTCAATGCTTCAGAAATTTCTAGCAAATTCATACTTTGTCAAAAAAAATTAATTTCAATTGCACTTGCTATTTCTCACACTTGTACTAATGTAAGAAGAAAATTGAAAAATTTCAGCAACAAGATGATGCCAAACTTCTCATTCTGACCACAATGGGCTGGTTTACCTTATATGAATTTGATGAATTGACCAAAGGTGGTATGTCTTTGCCTAGGTATCTTGTGCCGGCTGATTTAACTGTGGGACAATTTGTTTATGTAATACGGAAACGCATCAAATTAAGCTCAGAGAAGGCCATCTTCATTTTTGTAAAGAATGTCCTTCCTCCAACAGGTATGTGTGGTCCATTAGTTATGACAATTTATTATTGTTGTGCATATGTATGGCCTTAAAAATCTAGAGCTAAGTAGATGGTTTGATCTTGGATTTTGCAGCTGCCATGATGTCATCAATTTACGATGAACATAAAGATGAGGATGGATTTTTGTATTTTACTTATAGTGGCGAAAACACTTTTGGAGATGTAATTACTTGTTAGCTAAGTCAATAGCAAGAATTGTGGTATTGAAAAATACAATTTATTTTTTCATTGTTTTCTAGTGGGGTATAGCTATGGGTATTCTAAGAGAGGGCATTGCATTTATTCTTAGTACTTTTGGTTTTGTTGAAATTCATTTAGAATTGTGTTGTATGTATAAGGGGATCAAACAAAGATGTATATAGAACTATGTATTTGATTACAAAATTCAATGTTTTCTAAATTGCATGTAATTAAACAAAGACATGCATTGTGTTTTGAATATCTTACTTGTAAAAATCTTTTTTATATTAAGGATGGTAATGTGTTAGATATATGCTTGTAATTTTATTTTGGTCTACTTGTATTACAAAAACAAGATGAAACATGCCTTTACAACGTTAGTGTATGATGCCAAAGATAAAATGGGTTTGTTGAGGTAATCATTAATTGTATCTAAATAAGAATGGCCCTTCGATTCTCTTAAATTGAAAAAGAATGGAACAATTTAATATTGTTCCTCATATTTTCTAATAAATTAGTAACCTTGATTGAATTTGAGGGGGTTGAAAGCCTTTGAATTTTAGTTGGTTTGGTTTTGGATAGTAGAGTTGAATACTATGAGTCAAAGGATAATTTCAAGATATTTGGGGTTTTGAATGGATACACTGTCAAACCTTCCCATCAAACTATCATGCTAGAATCAAATCAAAGAACTTGTATGGTAAACAAATTTGTCTTTAGTAAACAACCTTTCTTCTTATATGTTTTTGCATGCCTATCTTGCAATGTAAGGTATCCCAATAATAGCATTTGTATTCAAATGTAAGGTATCCCAATAATAACATTTGTATTCAAATGTGTAATTGGACAATTTTGAATGCAGTTAAAGTAAGATGATTGAAATCTAAGTAAGTATTTAAAAGCCCTTCCAAATATATTTAGCAAGTAGAAAGATACTTCTTGTACAATGTCCAACATAAAGACTTTGAAATTAGAACATGGTTTTAAATTCTACGTATTGATTTCATTTCAACCTGAAATAGCTCTTATATGTAATATTGAAATTTTATTTTTTGACTTCATCTAAGTTTAACACTATTTTCTTTATCTCTTATGCTAAATGCATGCAATGTTACAATCTCATCTGTTAGGTTTTTATTTGCATAATTTTTCATTCATGGATTTATTCTTGCTAAATCTTGATGATATTCAAACATCTTCTCAATAAAACCTAACAACCTTGTACCTTAATGAAACCTTTTTGATATTACTACAATGCAACATGCTCTATTTTAGTTAACATTTAAAAGACATTGTGAGCCAAAGGAACATTTTCAAAATCAAACTTCAATTTTCATGTAGTTCTTGACTTTTAGTTTTTTTAAGTTTAACTAAAAAAATCTTCCATTATATATAGTTTTATTTTATTTTATTTAAAAATTATCAAACATTGCAATTTTTGCAACACTTTGAAGGTATCTTTTGGAACTTTTTATGTAGATTTTTTCTTAATTTGAGCTAACAATTCACTAATTACACCACCATGTTTATCACTATTATGTCTATTTTTGATAAAATTCACATATTGTTTTAAACATTTAAAATAATTTTGAATTTTATAAATAAAATAATTTTAAATTATTAAAAAATATTTTTTATATTTTTAATTATAAAAAATTTAAAATAAATTTTAGATATATATTACTATATGAAAATGATCATATTTTGGAATGTATATTTTATCAAGAAATTCAAATGAAGTTTGACTATGAGCAAATTCAAATTGTTCTTTGGAGCCTGTATACAAATTATATCATAACTTCAATCTCTCATCTTCTCATCTCTACAATTTTTGATTCATGAATTTGATAACTAGTACAATTCAACCATGGGATGAAATGATTTTGTCTTAATTTTGCGCTAGTTTCAATGTAATTTGTGTTAGCTTTAATACAAATTTAGCACAAAATCATTTCAATCCATGGTAGATTTCTACTATTGGTTATTGCAAAGTTTAATGACATCTAAGCAACTTTGCTATAAAATTGTAAAGCTTAATGAAACCTTTTGAATTTGTTGCATTTGTTCAAAATGCTACTTTCTAGTGCATTGTGACAAAGAAACTTGTGTATTGTAGAATGCAAACACCATCCACCATTTTCAAAATGAAAAGTTCGCAATTAATGTGTGAATAAGTCAAACTATTTTCTTAGTCACGTCAAAATTTGCATTTTTTGCTAGAATTCTTCAACTCCACCAAAAAAATCACATTTTCTACAAATAGTTCATTGGATTAGCAATGACAAAAATTCTTATTGCTTTTGGACATTTGGAGACTCATCATTGGTTGGTGAGCTATAAGATAAAGCAGCCCATTGTGGTCACCTAGGAAATGGTCCATTGTGGGTTTTTTTTAGTATGCAAGATGTGGGCTACAATGCATGTCTTACATGACATAATGGAGTGAATAGTGACCTCAATAGGAACTTTTAACTTTTTAGTGTGAAATTCATTGTAAAAATTGATTTTTAGGCCTTCCACGATAGAAAATATTGTGACTGCATTAGGTAGTAAAATGAACATTATGGATTTAGATTTTGTTGGTTATGAGGTAGTCTACAGACTCTTTTGGGTTGAACACTTCAAAAATTCCTAGCAAATTCATACTTTGTCAAAAAAATATAATTTTAATTGCATTTGATGTTTTTCACACTTGTACTAATGTGGGAAAAAAAATTGAAAAATTTTAGCAACAAGATGATGTCAAACTCCTCATTTTGACCACAATGGGCTGTTTTACCTTAATCACTACACTAATGATGGTACTATAAATAGTATTATGTTGCAAATAGCGTTACTAGGACTTTTACACTGCCCACTCTAAACATCAATTAGTTGGCATTTAGAGTTGCCAACAGTTTAGAATTTTTTGCTTGTCTTTTGAAAATATACAATGCTAATTTGCAAAAGGTTTTTAATTTCTATTTAATAATAAAAACATTCATTTCAATAAGCAATTGTATATTTAAATTTAAAATTTTTTCATTGCAATTTGATGAATAATAGGTAACACTAAATGTAAACTTGTAAAAAATTGATACCCAGTAGTTGACAAATAGTGTCTAAATTGACATTTAGTGTTGGTAACATTAATAAGATTGTTGAAATTTAGTGTTGTGCTTCGTAATTAGTGTTGCCAACACTATTTACCATCATTAGTGTACGCTCTTACTAGTTACCTTAGCTGTTCTATTCTGGAATCGCTTGTTCCCGAAATCATACCATTCAGGAATGGAATCGTCTTCCTCCTGAAACCCTAACTCTGGATTTCATTGCCCTTGTTGCTCTTCCGATCATCAAGTCGAGTTTCGGAGTGCTTAGCGGAGACGATTCGAGGCAGATGCGAAAGGTTGGAAAGCACTCCGGGTTTTCTTTCGCATTGGAGGAAGCGGACGAGTTTCAGATCCGTTTGAGGGACTCTTCGCTAATTTTCTGTGTCTGTTAAGCTCCCGAATTGGCGGGGAGAGGGAGATGACGATCCGGTTTGTGCTGCTGGTGAATAAGCAGGGCCAGACGAGACTGGCGCAGTACTACGAGTACCTCACCATCGAGGAGCGTCGTGCTCTGGAGGGGGAGATTGTGCGCAAATGCCTCGCCCGCCCAGACAATCAAGTAAGTTTCCCTTTTCCGACGGCAAAAGGCTTTGTGAAGTCTTGGAGTAGTGAGGTTGTGAACAATTCGTGTTTGCTTTCGAAATTTGATCTCGCGGAGTCTGGTTCTGAGAGTGCTCTTTCTTGGAGCTTATAGTCAAGGGGTGCGGTTGACGATTTCGTTTAGGTGAAAGTATGAGAAATCTTGTGCTTTGAAGAAATTGTGCTGACTAAAACCTACATTTAGAATGGACTAGCTGTTATCTGTGATTAGCTTGGATTTTCAACTCTCAAGAAACATGTGTAGGCGAGTCAAATGGTTGATGATTGTTAAGTCCTTTAGGCGAATATATGATGGTAAATGGAGGTGATTAGACTCTCCATTATGAATGGATAAACTATTAATTGTGAAGTTGTAGGATTTTCAGTCCTGCAAGAAAAAACATAATTTGCCCGAGTAGTAGTGATCATTATTCTGGAACGCTGATGTTTGAATCTGGTGTTTAGAATATAAACCAGGAGAGCTTGATGGAAATGTCACTTGTCATTTAACGGTGCAAGGTTCTTACGAGTGTAGGATTTGAATTTGACTTGAGAGTTTGGTTGTGAGACTAATGGATGAGGTGATATTCCTGCAGTGTTCATTCGTGGAGCATCGTAATTACAAGATCATATATCGCCGTTATGCATCACTCTTCTTCTTGGTCGGTGTCGACGGTGAAGAGGTACTGTCACATACTTCATATCTTGGTGGATTCGCGTGTTTCTTTCCAGGATGACGATCATTCCATTTAGAAAAGAGCTTCAGTTTGTACATTATAAGCACAGTATGTACGACACGGAAGACTTGCCATATGTGTTTTAAAATGTCTTGGAAGATTGCATTATGCTGGGTACTCTATACACCCGATCAAGGGTATTGAGTATGGGGAAACATTTTGTATTCAGCTATAGAAACTTTCGTGATCTTAAACAATGCACTCCAGGCAATTCTGATCCTATTATTCGGTCTTAGTACTCAATTGGTCGGTTTGATGGGAAGGACAAGATAGGTATGCCGCTTAAACATATGATAGAATATTCTGGACTCCATTAACCTAGCACTATACTATTTTTAATGACACTGCCTCTGGGTGACAAATGGGCTCCTAAAATGTACTCTCATGTGTTCAAGACTTGAGATGTGGAAGTTGTCCACAACATGACCCATGTAAATGTGTACCCAACATGACAGATCCTCAAGATGTACAGAGAATTTGCAACTGCAGAGTGTATCATTGAGTTTTTACTAAATGTTTTTTTCTGTTCATTGGGTCATTTGTGCAGAACGAGTTGGCGATTTTGGAGTTCATTCACTGTGTGGTAGAGACAATGGACCGGTACTTTGGAAACGTGGTATGTATTCCTGCCTTTTAGTAGAATTGAAGTTGCGTGAATCAAGTTACGAACCGAGGTTATCCTTCCTATCACGAATAACGTGATGCTATTCAGCTTTATGGTGGTTGTGGTTTCTGCATTTCAACCCTTGCCTTGCGTGGTTGCAGGTCTGTTTGCCTGCAGGAACGCGTGCCTTGCCTTGTTTTCTAATCTGACTGTTTTCAATCTTCTCTTTGTGTTCAGTGCGAATTGGACATCATGTTCCATCTGGAGAAGGCACATTTTATGCTCGAGGAGATGGTCATGAATGGCTGCATAGTTGAGACCAACAAGCTCAACATTCTGAATCCCATTCAACTCATGGACAAGACTACGTAGTGTATAGCTTGTCCTTCTGTAATTTGTAATTCGCCATTACCAAGTTCTCCCTCGCTCATCTTTTGCACGTGCATTATTTGAGATATGGCTGTTTTAGATTGTGAACCTCGTATTCTGTCTGCTGGGTTTCTATCTTGAAACTGCAATTTGGCCTTGCATCATGTTCATGTATTGCTCCATCAAAGGATAAATGTAAAAATTGCCCCCTATTTTGTAGCAGCTGCCAGACATGAGATAGTGTTTGAATTTTTGTCGGGGATTCTTTACCTTTGAAAAGTTTGTCAATTGTTAGGTTAAGTTGATATTGCTTGAGAAAGTGCGCTTCTTCGTTATTTTTTCTTGGGATTGGAAGCATCGTAGATTATGGCTTGCCTTACATAGACAATTGAGTTCAGTTTTGGGTACAGTTGAGTTGATAGGACAAAAGAGTGAAATCGTAGAGGACCGAACGGGGCCTAGTGCCTAGAGTTATGCTTTCAAATGGTTGCAGTAAATTGAAATGGTTAGCTTGTAGGCCAATTGCCGTGGTACCAAGGTGAAGATATGAGAAACAGAGTGAAATATATTCCAATAGAATATTTGCAACCTTGCAAATTCCAATGTACTTTCAATTTCAAAGCCCTCTAAACCCTATAAGGATGGGTTGGTCAATGTGGAAATCATCCTTTTGGGTATACTGTACTATGAATCATCTACTTAAAAAACCAGAAGGCTAATAACAGTGGTTTACCAAGGTGGAAATCGTTGACTCTACCATCTTTGGAAGGCAGACTAGAGTTCTGATAGTGGTCAAATGTAATTGCCACTTATTGGTCTACAGTACCTCCCCAACTTGCTATTGAATCGGGCTCAGCTGTAGGGCCAGGGCGCCAGAAATTGATATATTTGTGGACCCTTCCGAGACTAATATAAGCCGAGGAGCTATTCGATGGGGGTCACAAGAGCACTAATTCCAGCAAATCTGTCAGTACAATGAAAAGTACAATGATTTATCCTAACTGGAACGGCGCAAAAGTAGCGCCCCCACTCCCCCCCAGTGGCCGGCCCAGCAAAATTAGGTAGTCTCGCAGAATACTGTAATATTTCAGTATGCACTAATTTAAATATATTACAGTGTGTCGCTTCAGTGAAGTACTGCCACACGACCTAATAGAACAAAACAGTGTAGTTTTCTTCTGACACTAACTTTCCATTTTCTTTCAACTATGAATGTGCAGCTTACAAAATATACAATACCAACCAATGAACTCAAATGTGGTAGGAGTCTAGGAGAGCACTGCAATGATCACCTGAAATACCTCCCACAAGCTTAACTACAAGCGGAAGCACAGGCATTGTAAGCCTCCCTACGATCCCTGTACCTTCTACAACCTTCGCTCTTTCCTGGCACACACAGAAAACGGGACGTCAATTGTGAATGAAGCTTCTCATAATATCACTCCTGTCCTCTTTGTAAGGCGCATACGTTTTCTAGACATAAAAAGACAGATCATGCCCAATTGCAAGAAATTAACCCCTCAGTTGCTTGCACTAGTCCATAATGTCAAGTCCGGTTGTCAGGTTTGTCACCATTCCATTGGATAGTCAGAAAAGCATTATAACTCATAAAGCAGACCCTCTTTCTACACCCTTAGATTTGCGAAAAGTTCAGATACGAGGACGTTTGTGATGTCCATAATGCTCTCGAGCCTCCCGGCTCTCGAGCATTATCTACTGTAGTCCATATGAAGTATCCACCAAATCCTAGATGGCCTAGAAGACAGAAGGCGCACAGTAAATGTACACAAGGGCAGGAGTGCAACCGTACCTGGCAAATCCTTTGCATTTCACGAGCACCTTCCTTGGGCGGCCATGTACTAGAAGACTAGTCACGAGCCTCCAGTTGTCGGACATAACCCTCTCCTCCACACTAATCCAAAATAGCTCCAAAGAGTTCAAGCAAGGACTCTAGACCCTACACTTTTCCCAATTATAATGCACCATGTGGCAAAACTAACAAATTCTAGGACGCAGATCGCCCAAGTACTGCACCGCGTACAGCCCGCAGGGTAAACAGCAATGAGTGCAACACACAAGCTCAACATCAAAGTTGATTTGAAGTGTAAACTAATCCAAAATTCCTGAAAAATTCACTCCGTAACAATCTGCTGCAACGCACTAGCGTTTCTCTGCTCCAGTGAAGCCCTCGCAGAGCTAGACCTGGTGTGCTTGTTCCCTCCCGACAGCCATTGCATTGTCCGTTGAGCCAAAGTGGAGCCAGTACCATTGTCAACATCTGCTGCAGCTGTTGTTGATTCCTCCATGGCGAAGAATTGCGCTCGACCTTCAGAAGCAGAGCGGTGCAACGCAGAGAAGGAGCCTCGCAGGCCACGCAAGCTGCCTCTCTCAGTTCTCACGGTCACACTCCCGGCTTTCCGATGTCCGTTCCCTTGGTGCTTCCCCATCAGTGGCCCTGAACGAGGCTTCCCCAACATGGGCCGAGTATCAACAGGAACTCGTTTTGCAGCAGCGTCTACCTCGAGGGTGACCCAATTGTTGCTACTTGACGAAGCGCCTTCCGTTTCAACCACTGCAGAACTTGGTAAGCTCTGATCTTGCTCATTGAGCCTCGTTAAGGATGATGACCCTGCGGCGCCGTATCGTTGCGACCCATATCTGAATAAAGTCTCCGTCTCTTTGGCATTCGAGGAGGTTGTCCTCGTGAGGGAGACGCAGCTCAAGCTTGACGCTCGTTGCGGAGCTTTGTCGGCGGAAAAAGATGAAGAAGATGCTGCTGGATAGCGAGCGGAGAGACTGGCCAGGCGTTCCCGAACTTCGACCCCACGCGCGGCTTGGCGGAATGAATCCGAGTTTCTGAAGAGCGCCATTCTTGCACTGTTTCGTTCCATGTCTCGCTCGACTTCCCTGCTGCTTCCTGCTTCATTCAGGAACAGGGTGGTTACTACTACTGCAATCCTTACATGGAAATCACAATCTATTTTTAAGTAAAGTATGCGCACCCATTATAGACGCTGCCTACAAATTAACAACTCAATTATTATGAGCATGAACGATGACGGCGTGCTGATCATCAGTAGAGGAAGCCATCAATTGGGAGTCATTGAACATGTGTTAGAGTGTGAATTCACCATTAACCATTCATCATTTTGAGTGCTCATTGTATTCTCCTTAACATGTGGTGTGCTTGATTTATGGGAGCCCTGTTGTGTACCCCGCATATGAACTTCGGAAGTGAATCTCTCTCCAGTTTTGGGCCAAAGTTCTCTACTTCCACTTCCACATGCCTTCTCTTCTAATTGCTAAGAAGCACATATTATTCCAGTCAATTTCTGAATAATTACAATAAGTGACGATTATAGGTGCACACCTTCGTGGATTACAGAGTAGACGCTTCCATCTTTTGGTCAGCAACTTGAACTCTGAAACCCGCCCTAGTGCTTAAATAAACACATTCAGAAGGAAACCATGAATTCCAACTTACCGTCAAGCACTTCATTTTCACCAAGAACACTTCCAGCGAGCCTGGACGACCCAAACAACTCCTCCTGCGCTTCAAGGATCCTCCTAGAAACCTCACCAACTGCCGGCACCCCGGCATGACTCTCCTCCACCGTCACCTTCAAGCTCTTCCTACACAACGGACACGTCGAATGCGACGTAAACCACTCATCAATGCACTCCGTATGAAACACATGGCTGCACTTGGGCAGCAACCTTAACGACTCCTCATCCTCGAACCTCTCCAAGCACACCGCGCACTCCAGATCCTCCTTCCCGGCCTTCAAAGTTTTCACCACTGAGAAGCTCACGATTGGGAGCTCGTCGATGACAGACCTCTCCAGCCCTTCTCCTCCTCGGTCGAAGAAATGAACCGATAGATTTTGGGATGCGACTCGGTTGATGTCGTCTCCTTGTGTGCATCTTCTTATGTACATTGAGAAAATTGCTACGACTAGGCATGCGCCGATGAGGACCACGATTATGATGGACATCGACGGGTTGAAGGTGTTGTTCTTGTCAAGTGGTGGTCCACCAGTGGGTTCATTCGTGGTACTCATCTCTGCACTTGCGTATTGAAAGAGAATGTGGTTGAATTTGCTTCTGTGCATTCAACAACATAATGTAAGGTCTCCATTCACCACACAGCGAGGGAGAGGTTCCATTCACCATACACAATCCAAAGTTTGAACCTTAGAACTTTTCCCTACAACAATCTAGAAACTTGCACCATCTAAAGTATTTCATATTTACTTTGTGTTAAGCTTCAATACAATTGCAAAAAAACAAATGTCAATAGATCAAGTATTTTCACAATTAGCACAATTCAAATTTGGCTTATGGAGACTCTAATTTAGAAGTTTTAAGGATCCCAACTTTCAATGTTAATAACAGAACTAGTTACCTTAACTCCTAAGAAATGAGATGATGATGCACAAAACTGAACATGGTGCCATTAGTCTAGTGGGAGAGAGGGGAACACAGTTTACTAGTGATGACATTGGTGATCACTACCAAATTGCCTTTGCATTCACTGTTCGAAGCGTTCACCATGGAAAGGCTAAAACCTACTCACGATTTCTCTAGGGTTTTGAAGAAGCTCACCACTTGCAAGGTGGACTTTCGACGTCTCACCCCTCTTCTTCTTCCTCTAATTTTTCAAGTCTTCCTCTAATTTTTCAAGTGTGAATAATGTTGAGCAGGAGGCCGCGGAAGGGAGATTTGTTACCACCACAAGCATCGCATCGTCGGTTTGTAGTCGGTAATTCATCGTCACCTCCAAATTGCTGAAAAACTGATCGTGACCTGTTTCAAACCTGTGCAGCCATTTGAAACCATTATAAAAGCTCGATGCTACCGTTTGAAACCACATAACACTCTCAAGTTGCTGTATGAGCTTATGTTCTTGGATACCCTGATTCTTCTTTGAAAAGGAGATGAGCCCAAGGTGGCAGGAGCTTCTTTCAAGAATATTACGCATGTGCTACGAGAGAGTCCTAACAAGTAAAATTTCAAAATCGCAGAAGGCGGTTTCGAATCTTACAATGCATCCTCTAAATTTGTGTCCGCGCTTCAGTCCATCGCCAGCTGCAATCAGTTGCAAGAAACTCCAAAAGAAAACCCTAGAAACTCGTAGAAATTCCATCAACAAGCACCACCGACCTTTCCATAAGAAAAAGTCACACCATTCTGCTCATCTCTTCGACTAGTATTCCGACGTCCTTATCAAACAGTTCCCCGAATTCCTCGATCCCTCTCTCCCCGACACTTCACAACGATCAGGAAGGAGCTTCAATGATTACCAATCCGACCTCTGAACGTCTGTGCTCGTCGATTAGGTCAGATATCTTTCTAAAAGAAAGAAAAGCGAACACTCTCACACCAATTTTGAACCAATATTGATCCGACTACCTTCTCTACATGCCACTTCAATAGTCCCGCTTGAGTCGAAAGGTGCAGAAGTACGATGACAAAGCATTCGCAAGCTCAACGTCACAGTAACAATAACCCACTGGTATTGTTCGTAAGTTGATCGTCACAAGTTTTTGAACACTCCCCCTGGGAGCTTCAGAACCGTCCTCGTCACTCAAAGATGCCACCAAAATCAATCAAAGCAAAACAGAACAAACGCCGGAGTGAACGTCGCAGCCACCAAGAAGAAAAGGGCTGTCGCAAGCAGCGATGGCGGATTAAGAGAGAGAGAGAGAGAGAGAGAGAGAGAGAGAGAGAGAGAGAGAGAGAGAGAGAGAGAGTACTAACTTACTTCTGTATTACCAAATTGAGTCTGAAAGCAAATACGAATCTACAGCTGCAAAGGAGAGTTCGACATGAACGAAGCTCAATCTCTGTCAAAAAGATTTTGATTTTGATAAAAAAAAAAAAAAAAGCCAAACAAACTCCGCAACCAACAAACTTCGCAAGCAAATGTTGCAAGCACTGATATCGCTTGCAGACAGAATACTCTACGATTCTACAGCGGCAGATTCGGAATGGGACGAAATGAGACGGAATGAGACAGTCGAAATTGAACTTCGAACAATTTTACTATCAAAAAAATAAAATATTCTAAATCCAAGCAAATTCCAAGTGAACGCGGCAACCACTCAGCAACACGGCTGTTGCGAGGTTGCATAGAGCGACAACTGGCTGCAAGGAGCTACAAAGCTTCAAATCAAATCAAACCAAACCCAATCCGAGTGAAAAATTGAACCAATTTCTGCCAACAGATTATTGTAAAGAATAGAAAAAATTGGGAGCGTCGAGGGTGGGGGGGCGTCCACGGAAGCGAGACGCGAGCTTGCAAGGCAAGTGCAATGGCGTGTCGGACTTGGTTCGGACGGAGCATGGAGAGGAATCTTCTTCGGCAAACTCTGACACGGTTTGACTATCCGGCCAATTGATTATGGGCGGATTTAGCGCTGCGGCGATGGCGTTACTGTGAATTTTTATTGCAAATTTATTGCAAATTACAGATTTGCGACTGGATTAGAAAAAACACTTTTGGTTTCGGTTTCAGCACCGATTCGGCTTGCGAGTGAGGGATCGCTGTCGACGGGGACGGAGCTTTCGGTTCGGACGACGGAGGTCACCCCATCGCCGTGGCCCACGGCCGGCGGGCTCCAAGTCAAGCTCATCTTCCCGAAGTGCTTGACCTAAATAAAAGGTACTAAGATTACTTTTGAAAATACATAAGAAAGAATTGTGTGAGTGTCCAAAAATCTCAAAACAACTTCGGTGAACAAAGTTTAGATCCTACGGTTTGTCAACAGTTATCATGTGGTTATTGTTGTTTCATGGGTTTGCACGTTATTTATAATTTATAGCATCATTACAATGCATTACTTTGCATCGTTACAATACAGTTGCATGTAAGTGCATACCATATGTATTTGAAGAGCTTCTAAACGGTCCCACATTCTACTTGCATAGTGTCATATCTGAACACGATAAGTTTTGGACATGTTAAAGTGACATCTATACATTAAATGCATTTTTTTGTTCTATTTTGTCCTCGGAGGGTGCACTTAGTTCTATTACAACAAACCACGTGCGAACAAGTGGTTTCTAATAAACTATAATTTTAACTTCAAATTTTGAGAATTGTTTACTAATGACTATAGGATTCTACTCCTAAAATTTCAAACTCAAATAAAATATAGAATGATTTCTAAAAGAGGTTAAAAATGCACTAAAATGGCATGTTTTTTTAACTCAAATATTTGTAGACAACACATTTAGATGACCATTGCATCAATATTCAACTCAAAATGAGCTTTCAATACAGAGTTATTTAAAAAAAAATTTGGTTCCTTTTTTAAATATTTTTTTTTATATAATATAGGGAGAAGAAAGTTATTTTTTTTAGTTCTACAATGTATCTTTTTACTTCAAAAATTTGTAACTAATTATTATTAACAAATAAAAATATCAATAATTCAAAACATAAACTTTCAAAGTAGAAAAATCTATTCATATTTTTTCATTTAATTTTATTTAAAATTCAAAAAGTATATAGGGGGTCCAAAGTTTTGTTCGCATGTGGTTTTGAATGGACACTCTAAGTGACCCCCCCCCCTAGATTTTGTCTTATTTATTATAGTGAGATCACTAGCACCATGCATACCCTGATTGTGTTCATGGTATTGTAAGAAAGCTCTTAGCAATGAGGGGTGCACGAGCTTTGTTTCATAGTGTTTAGACTCACAACTAAAAAGATACTGAATTTTTTATTTTTAATGAATAAAAAAATTTAGGAAATTATTTTTATCTTATTCTATTATACTATGGCAATGACACATGGCATATTAGTTCCATTGAAATATGATCATTGTTGAATTCTCAATCCAATGGTATATATCTTACTACATTATTGCATACAAGTCAAATTTTAGGATTCTAATATGATACTTTATACCCTATGTTAGGGTCAGATTCATCAAAAAATAATTCAATATAGCATCTAATGAATTTTTCAAAAATTATAAGCTAGCATAATTGAATGTCTTAGAAATATTAATGAAAATAATTGTAGTTCTTAAAAAAATGCGATGAAAAATGAAAAATAATTAGTGCATGCCATTCATTTACAAAAATAGCAAGCTAGAACAATCCCATTCTTTTTTGATTAATTTGAACAAAGCTTACTATAGCAAAGCCATGCACTTGCTATTAGTAGCCGACGCTCACCATTCAAAATCTTAACCCCTGAGCGCCCAGACTGTATTTGCCAAAATTCAGACCCTTCTCAATTCATTCCAATCAAACTATCATGTAAAATGAGATCCACATAAATTGACTGTACCGATTGATAGTAGAGATAGGGCCAGAGCTATAGGGAAAAGGACACGTCCTTTTACCGTACTGTTAGAAAGATTATAATGGTCAAACAAGGAGGTCTTTGAGTTTCGAGAGGCCATATTTGAGGCACTCGGGCGCTCAGGGGTTAAGAGGGTCAAATACCAAAGCCAGAATCCCAGGGAAGAATATTTTTGTTCAATGGGAAGGATTTTAAGGATTACAATAGTATCGCTTTTATTAATTTAAAATTCTCAAAATATTCTAAATAGTATAAAACAAAATTCCAAAAATTCTAAATTGAGATAACAAATGCAAATTCAATCCAAAAAAAATGATTTCATTTAGGGCCTAACGTACAATATATGATTGACTATCTACTTAGCTCGTTATGAATAATAACACCAAGAGTCTTACTCAAAATTTAGATGTACTATAAAAATATGCACTTTTACAACTTTCTTGGTGTTTTTATTATAAATAGAAATTGACTATACAATCAAGTTTGAAAAAATACTCAAAGATATATATGTCAACTCCCTAGAGTTACCCAAATTTTAAAAAGAAATCATTTGATCTCAAACTACTACCACACTACTATGTCACATTCTATACCAAAATGCACCATTTCAAAATAAATGTCTACTTTTCGCCAAATGAAAGTAATCTTTTTTTGCCAAAGATTTCCCATTTCTAGTTTAAATGTGGATGACATTGCCAAATTTGGATGAAAAAGTGCATGGATACAATCGAAAAGTGTTTTTTGGGTCTCCAAAAATGGATGACCGTAGAAATACAATGCTTCACCAAATTTTTAAGTAATCGCCATCATGCCACTTTGTCCAAAAAAATAAAATTTTAAAGGCTAGTACATTCTATACCATAGCTTAAATGTCCTTGAGTTGAACATTCTACAATGAGCATCTAGATTTATTCATGTACGCTTTGGAGAATATGCTAACGAATGAATCTATCTGGCCCGAGAGGGGACGACTTTGGGGGGACCCACGTGACCCGTGTGTCATCCTCACTGGCAACACTCTTGATACTAACATGATTCTACGCTTGCTTTTTAAAAATATACATTTTAAAATTTTTAATGTAATTTGAACATTAAAAAAATTGAAGGGGAGAGGTGTATTTCTTTTTTCTTTTTCCGTGGGTGTGGGTTTTTCCCTTGCCAAAGTCAACTCAAATGCATAAAGCAATGCTTTAGGGGAGCCACAGAGGATTGACCCATGTGTTGTCTCCATCCAAGGATAAATGTAAAAATTGTCCCTTATTTTGAGCCGCATACATTTTGTATTTCTTCATGTCTCCTACTGTAGCTAATATGGGGCCTTTGATTGCAAATGCAAATTCAGAATTTGCAAATTTTATCATATGTTGCGAATAAAAAGTGCTAGTGTTTATGACAAAAGTTACTTTCGCCAAGGATGTGGTCATCTAAGGTAGACCATCCCAATACCATTTGCAACCCAATTCCATCAATAGACTAGTCCAACTCCATCATCTACTTTTGGCCCCAATTCTCTTCATCTTATATCAAAACCAAGGAATACTATGACAAAATGAGAGATTTTATGACAACAAGGGATAACATGTCATTCCATTAATAGAAAATATCCAATTACTTGATTAGACAGTTTTAGGTTGTTTTGGGGTGTTTATGACTCTAATCTAGAGGCGATTTTGTAATTTTCAAGGCTAACCACTTCAAAAATTCACAGAAATTACAAATTCAATCGGAAAGTTATAATTCCACTTGGGTTTGACTCATGAAACAAGCACACACCTCTGAAAAATATGTGTCCCTCTTGGAATTGGCCCCAAGATGTTCATATTCCAAATCAGGGTGGTAATAGGCTTGTCTACCTTAGTCCCTTGTATTGTTTCCTCTTATCAATGGAAATTGTCCATGTGTTTAAAATTAAATTTTTTTTTACTTTTTACTTTTACTTTTTTACTTTTTTACTTTTTTACTTTTACTTTTAATTTTAAAATTTTAAAATAGAAAATTTTAAAATCTCGTGTTTTCTGTAGGGGTCAATGGCTTTGGGTTGCAAGTGAGGCTTCTTGGCGTTTGGATCAGAGTCTAAATTCCGTCCCTGAATTTCTGAATGAGGCTGAGTCAGATGCCGACTCCCACCTGCCTAAATTTGTGTCCAGGGGATGACTCCCAACCGTTGCCTAAAGGGAAAAAAAAAGGGAAAAAAAAGAAAAAAAAAAAAGAGAGAGAGAGAACTAGGCCTCCTTAGGGTGGGTACCAGGGCTTTTTTTTCATTTTTTATGAAGTGACAAAGTGGTGATATAAAATGTTATAGTGGTGTTTCAAATTTCAACATTCATGTACTTGTTGGATAGAAACTGCTCCTTTTCAATATTCCCAAACTACACTTTGAAAAGGGCTCTAGAACTCAAAGTTTTTAGAATGCTAAGAGTGCTCCAAACTCTACTTGTAGTGGAAATTTGGTTTCTGAAAATGTTGTTTTTAGCCTTAGTTTAAAACATTTTGTTCAATAGGAAGATCATTTTGGGACGGAGGTAGTATCACATTAGCACATCTCACATATCCATAATTCTATATTCATCTACAATTTGGCAATTTCATCCAAAGTTTTTTAAAATTTTATTTGAAGTTTTTTGGTAAAAACCTTCACAGTTTGTCATCAATTTTCGACCAAATTATTTTTTTGGGTGAAATCTAATACTACAAGGCCAAGGAAAAAATCCCTAGTGTGTGCCCCCAAACTGCCACTTTTTGCTTACGGACCTTGTTACTATTATTAGACTGGTCAAATTTTCATATTCTCTTGTTGGCACTCAAAAGGAAGTGGGTTCTAATGTACCAAAGAATGTGACATTTGGATATCAGCTATGCAAAAGTTATGAAGGAACGAAGTTTGGTTCGAATTATATATAATTGATTTTGGAGATTTACATGGAGTGAAGATGGCACTTGAGGGTCAATGGTATATTTTGAAGTGCCCACTTAGTTTAAAAAGTAACATAACATTGTTAACCCCTAAAGAACCAAGTAAGTGTTTTTTGGCAATATAATGAATTTGGGAAATTCACTACAAATGGATTTTTTTTTTTAATTTCACACAATATATTAAAAAAAATTCTTTAGGGCCCAAGAATTTTCATAACTTTTGACTAAATGATAAAAAAAAGTTATTGTATGATATGTAGCTTTTTTCCACAATCTTAGAACCCTAGAAAATTAAAAAAATCACTTTTTTCATAAATAAAATTTTGAAATTATTTTTTTAGATTTATATCTTTGTGGAAAGCTTTGAATCATTCATAAATGAGATGTAAGTTATGAGGATTTTTGGTTTGAGGGTAGTTATGGATTCTCTACTCTAAGCTAAATTTTGAAAATCCTTTATTTAACTCAATTTTTAATATTTTTGAAAAAAACAAACATTAGATGTAGACATTACAAAAAATTTGAGCCTTGTAGAAGGCTATTAAGAACATTTGTTGACATTCATTAGTGATTTTCAAAAGTGCACTATTCCCTTGTACCCACTTAATATGAAAGACGGGTAGTGCACAATCGAGCTCAAGAATGGACTGTTTAGATGAAATCACAAATCCTACTGGGCCCACAAGTCCAGAATTCCTAAACCATGATGACAACAATTCATTCACTTCTACACATTACATTCAATAACAATAAGAACTACCTTCCCTTATACAGAATGATGTGAAATATTTCACACCATTTCATCCCGAGATGATATGATGTGGAATATTCTACACTCATTGAAACTAATGCTTTAGTTTCTTCACTAGCGTTTGGCACTTGCTTTGTTACGCATTAACTATATTACTTTCATCAATTTCTCATGTGATAGAATGTAGATTAATAAAGTTTGTATAATCTTTAAATGAAAATATTGACATCTTCATACAATATTCTTTAGAAATATATATATTGTGCAATAGAAAATAATTAATGAAAATCTTTATATCATAATTTTCACATGAAAACATTGCAAGGACACCACCACTTGATAAATTTCTTCACTCACAAACAATGGTGACCAAAATTGAAGAATTGAAATGCAAATTTGTCAAATTGCAAAGACTTTGTAAATACTTTGTTGTCGTATCCAAAATTGCTTCAATCTAAAGTTAGTAGGAGCTCAACCACTCATAGGAAAGTCAAATTAAATCAATAATTCTATTTAAAGTAAAATTTCAGGCCTCATTTAGTCATAGTAAAATAGAAAAATTTTAAAAAGTTTGGACTAAAAAAAGTTGGTAAATCTATTTAAGTTTCATTTCCAAAAATCCGTTTCATATTTTAAGACTCCAACCAAAAGTTATAGACATTTCAAAGAGGGGTTGGAAGGGACATTTTACATCTTGAAACATCCTCTTTAAATTTTGTCCATAACTTTTGATTGAAGGTTTGAAATATGAAACAGATTTTTGGAGATGAAATTTAAATAGATTTTCCAACTTTTTTTAGTCCAAAGTTTTCTGAAAAAAGTTCTTTTATTATGACTAAATGAGGTCTAAAATTCTACATAAACATAATTTTGACATTTTGACAATAAGCGGTTTAGCACTCATTTTCAAATTATTCCATATCCTTTGAGGATTCATGGTAAAAACTCAATTTCAATATAAAAATGACATCTCCAACCTTCATTCCCTCAAATGTTTCCTACTCAATTCCTTCATAGGTCTACCCAAATTATTTTTTTGGATGGGTTAAATGATATTGGAATTTTGATTCAAACAATTCTCATGGTGTTTGGCATGTCATCTTAATGTTTCTTTGAATATTTGTTTGGTCAGTCTGAGATTTAGAAGTGAAAAAAAATGTAAACCATATGTCTACTACCACTGACAGTCTTGGCACATGGGGAATTAAAGAACCATAGGTTTTTGAACTTTCCAAAGTTGTGTTGGCACAAGTAAGGTAAAGCAACCCATTGTGGTCAAAATTTGGAGTCTGCCCTCATGCCACTGCTGAAATTTTTCAAAATTTTTCCCACGTAAAGATAAGTGTGAGAAATAGTGAGAGCAATTGAAATTCTATTTTTTCAAACAATGTATGAATTTGTTATAAATTTTTGAGCTGATCTATCCAAAAAAGTCAGTAGGCTACTTGATAACCAACAAAAATTATATCTAATATGTTCATCTTAATTACCTAAAGCAATCACAATAATTTCTAATGTGGAAGGCCCTGGAAAAGTCACATTCTACCATGATTTACACTAAAAAGTTAGGTACTCCTAATGAGGTCACTAATCACTCCATGGGTGTCAGGTTAGGCATTGATTATGGCTTGGAAAACTATCATGGGGGCGTTAGGTGTCCACTATGGGTCATTTGACCGCAATGGAATGTTTTACCTTAGTGCCTACTCGGACATGCACGGGCAGTCAATGAGCTGGCACTTTAAATCATTCCAACCCCCCCAAGTTAGCAGCCCTCTTGTGGCCTCATTTTTTTTCTAATGTAGTTCATTAGAACATTACAACCATTTGGATTGGCATCTTTCAATTCCATAATTAAATTCTTAACAATTTAGTATTTTGAATCATTCTCTATTTCTTTCTACTCACTATTTTTTGTGTATATCTTGTACAATTCCAAATGATCTAAAATTTCAAGCATGTAGCCAACTTGCCTTGAAGAATGAACCCAAAGAAGCACCACCAACATGGATATTTTTTCATACAAATGTGACCTTGTGAAGTGCAGCTATTTGGTTTTTCATAAGGCAAAAAAAAATATTTATGTCAATTCAAATGCTAATATCTTGCAATTTACATGGTGAAAATTTTTGAAATTTTTTCCATATCTTTTCAAACTAGCATACTACAAGATCTTGCCATTATATGTGTTTGAAAGTGTTTTTTTTCTAAAATTTTGATACTTGTTCTAGAAAAAGGCAATTTTAAAGCATATTTGGTGAAAACATAGTCAAAGAACTTTAGGGGGTAGCCATCTAAAAAATTCCACATTGGAGATTTGGTATTATTCTTCATATCCTTCTCTACTAAATATAGTTTAATTTGATGATTGTCATTGACTATTGAGTTTTAGAACTAGTAGCCCAACTTTTTAGAGGAGCAAAAGGTCCTTACATGAAAATCCTGTCAACGTAATATGGATAAAGCCTCTTGACATTGGGCTCTTCAAAGATGAATTCTAAATTCAAAAATTAGAGGAAGAAAATTCTCTCAAAAATTACTATAATTCAATTAACAACCAATTTTGAAGGAATTTCCGATGTTTAGTTTCAAATTTGATTGATAAGTATTCATTAGTACAATGGTAGATCAAATACATGAGTGCACAATCTATTACTAGAAGATAGGTTCCTAATTTTATTTTAAAGTTATTATCATTAAATTATCCCTCTAAATTGCATATTATAACAAATCTTCATATTTCTAGAATTTTGGATTATCTTTGGTATTTATTGAAGTATATTGAAAGGGGTCAATCCTAGGAGGGTAATTGTCTATGAAATAGAAAATTAGGTAGGTTCTTATAAAGTCAAATTTTAATGTATTTTTTCAAAATTTTAATACAAGATGTGAATGGGATCTCTTTTGTTGGGAATTAAATAAAATTGCTAGTCAAGGGTTAGATAATTGAAAATGTTATGTTGCCTAAAAAATTAAAATATAAGAGCTAGATTTACACAATCTGTGTAAGAAGGAATTTTTTTCAATTATTGTAAAAATGTGTAACATTTAAAAATCAATATGCTCTAAAATATGATACTAAGCTTATAAGAATTAATTGGGATCCTACTCAAAATATTTAAAAGGATAGAAAATCTTGAGTCTTACTCAAGAAACATACTATCTAATTTTGTATTTGAACCCATTTTCATCAAATTCTATTTTTAATCCAAGTGAGGAAAACAAATCCTTAGAGCATCTTCACCCGTGTCTTCACCTTTACATGTCAAGAGAATAACAAAATTCCAAAGTAGGTGAAAGTTACTTCAGTCAACTCCAAGTATTTTTCAAGGCATGTATCTTATAATATCAAAGTAAGGCATGCCAAATCTATATTCTATTCAATTTACTCTACATTGAAATTTGTGATTGGTCAATTTATTATTTATGAAACACATTGGGTGAGTAAGAGTGGAGTACAAAATGTTGGATAGAATCCTATTTTAGGCTTTTGCATTTTAGGGGGTAGGATACCGTATAATCTTTTTTTATGTTAAATAAATGTTATGTTATTCAACTTTCTAGAGTACTAATTTGTACCCGATTTGACTATGTAGTTGAATGTAGAATTATGAGGTGAAATGTGTTTCAACTAAAACAATGATTTATTTTGATTTATTTTTTATATTCAATTTTACATCATATGAATTATTCATTGAAATGTATTCTATTAAAATTTAAAAGTGATGAACTTCACTAATTATAAGATATTTGCTTTGAAACTTTGAAAAAAATATTTCATGACTTTGTACTTGTATAGTTCATCATTCAATTTTTTTCTAGCAAAATGTATGTATCTCAAAACTTATGCAAGTTGATAAGTTGATTTAAAATTTAGTGAAAAAAATTCAAAGGTCAAAAACTTGTATATAAGAAGTTTTTCTTGTTGCCCAACTTAACCTTTATTAAGAACAAAAAGACAAAATTGGACATGACTTTTCAACCCCTAAAGAATTAAGTGTTTAATCATGAGATAATTAATATTAGGGTAGGTGACAATGAAGTAAGAAATGAAGAGATGTCTCTAAAAATTTGACATAAGATGGGGACATTGCCCCCCTTTGTAGAAAGTTTTAACCCATGAAGTGCTAAAGTCCCCCTAGGGGATACTTGGGATCTTGAACAAGCTTGCATGACCTCAACTTTTTACATGGGTTTTTGAAACTTTTATTGAAGCACGTTATATTAGCTTTACAAGAATATAATTTTAATTGGTTCATGGGAGCAAAAGTAATGCCACCTAAGCTCCAAAGTAGTTCAGATGGGTAGGAAAAAAAATGCAAAAATTTCAAATTTTTTCTTTATGGATTTTTTCCCTTATAGATTATTATTTTGCTTACATAGAAAGCTTTGATTCATTCTATTTGGATTAGTGACGTGAAAGTTATGGAGCTTCTTATTTTGTAGGCATTTATAGCATCTTTTTCAAAAAATGACTTATAGGATTCATTTCTAAACCCAATTTTCACAATTAAAAAAAAAGTTCCACACACTTAGTTTTCTTTCTAGAAAATTTCACCATTAGGATTAGAGCATTTCAATTTCATTTTGGAGATATTGATGATTTATCCCAACCTTCAACTCAAAATTTTGAGACTTTAGGAGTTAACACAAACTGAATAGTATAAAAATTTTAAGCTAGGGAGATTCAAAGCCAAAAAATCTAGACACGGAAGGCGCAAAAAATCCTGTTTTCTTCACTTTAAATACAAATATTTTGTAATTTATATGGTCAAAATTATTGAAATTTCTTCTATACATTTTTACACTAGTCTAGTGCAAGATCATATGGTTAGATAAGCAAAAGAAAACAATTAAATTTTTTTTTTGCACCTTACAATAAAAATGGCAATTTCAAGTGTTTTTTGATAGAAAAAAGGCCTTGGGACTTTAGAAGTTAATTTTTTTTTTATCAAATACCCAAATTAAAAGTTCTACTTCCCCCAAAAATCTCAGCAATTCTTACAATCTTGGCCTCTTTGCTTAATTCCTCATCCATTTTTGAAATTTTGCATATATATATAACTAACATTATGTTATATGTGATTGTAAAAATAAAAAAATTTAATGAAAAACTCTCCTTTCAAGAGGAATGCAAACTCTACTGAGTTTGCTGGGAATTTTAAAAAAAAAATAATTTCTTCTAATTTCGAATGCTATTATCTTGAAATCAAGAGTCTTAAGGTTCTTGAAATTTTCCCCACATATTCCAAGTATTTTGTCTTTAAGCTTTCACCATTTGGATTTCACATAAAACATTTCCTCAATGCACAAAAAATCATCAAAAAAATTCTAGTGTATTGCTTGTTTAGTTGACCTCATCATATTCTAGGGTAATTTAGAGTAAGACAAATGATACATTTACCTTTAAAATTTTGCATGCGTGTACCTAACAAGATGTAGTACTTCATGGTGTAAAGGTTCAATTTTTTGTAAAGCAAAATTTTTACACCAAAAAGGCTTGAAGTTTGTTGAAATGAAAAGAAGCTTTTTTCACACTTCGAATGCTATGATCTTTCAATTTATGCAATCAAATGAATTGGAATTTTCCCCTATACTAGTATACTACCCTTCTAAATAGTTGAAGTTTTATAAAATAAAATAATTTTTTTTGGTGAATGAACTCTAAGATGATAGTTTCCAACAATTTCACACTCCAATCCTTTAGGTGGTTTTACGGTTCTCTCAATGAAATCCAAATTCTATTAACCCTTTGTCTACATCTACGTGCATAATTCAAATTGTCAAATCTAGCATTGAGATTGCAATTGCCTGCCCCAAATTTCTAAAATTTACAAAATGGTCTCTTGAAAAACATCACCTTTCCAAATTCTATTAAATCCTTGCACATTTATGTGGAAAATTCAAATTGTTGAATCAAACATTGTGATTCCAATTGTTTGCCCCAAATTTATAAAATAGCATTTAGGGGTTTAGAGCATCTTTTGTAGCCCTCTAAACATTCCAACCCCCCTAATTTTTGGATGAGAAGCAATCAATTTTAGTATATGTCAACCTCCACTTTTTTTTTTCACACAACAAATAAGCCATGTTTGAAGGGGTCCAGAAAACCTCTACAAGCTATATTTTCATTTTTTCTCTTATGATTAGCAAGTCGTCATAATAAGTGATAGCTTACTTTTTTTGCTTTTGCAAGTTTTGTGACTTGTGAGATTATAGTTGGATTGAGTATATTTTAGTGAGTTGTATTGTTGGGGATACAAGTCGCCTTCCCCTCTAAATTGGTGAGATCTCAATTGAGAGGGGCTTTAGGGGGTATTGACATGCTCGCCTAGTGGGCAAGTTTTTCAACCAATTCAAGCTAGAAGACAAAAGCAACTCTACCGATTGTCTTGCTGGGGTGGGCAAGCGGGAAAGGAGGAGTTGAAGTTTCACCAATACCGGTGGACAATCTCATTAATGGTAGACTAGTGAACCCAAGGCCGGGGAGAATTGACCCCCTCATTGCCCCCACTAAGGTTAATTGTGAAAAAAAGCCCCCTATTTTTTTGCCATGATTTTTTATATTTCTACACCGCCCATAGCGAATTTGGGGCCGCTAATTGCAAATCTGAATTCAGAATTTGCAAAAAAAATCATCTGATTGCAAATAAAAACTTCCACAGTGTTTTCCCCAGGGGTAAAACGGGGCAATGAGGGGGTCAGTTCACCCTGGCCGTGAATCCAATACGTGTGAATTTGTTTTTTTTGGTTGTTTCCCTCCCCCACCCACAAGGTCCACATGAAAGTGCAAAGCTTATTTTTTCCCTATAAGGTGGGTACACCTAAAACCGCCACTAATTGCTATTGAGCCTGTTTCCTAATATTGGATTGGTAAAAATTTAATATGTTCTTGTTGGCAAGTGAAAGGAGGTTCCAACGCACCAGAGAACGTGGCATTTGGATACTGTATGCAAAAGTTATTAAGGAACAAAGTTTGGTTCTGAAAGCGTTTCTTCCACATAGGTACAGAACTGATTTTGGAGATGTACGTACGGTATAGATGGCGGTTTAAGGTCAGTGGCACAGTTCCACTATGGGTGTACCTACCTTAGCACTTGCTGCGCAATTCCCCCCTATGACCGATACATGTGAGGAGGCCCTTGGTATTTGGAGGGGTGCAGGAGATGCTCTTAGGAGGTATTTATAAAATGGCGTTTCAATTGGCTTATCCGGCATCGTTTTTAGCGTCCAGCGATGGAGATGCTCTTCTGCTCCCCGAGTTCAGCAACTTCGCGTTCGGAAGAATTCAGCCTCTTGACTTTTGAGTCTACCGACCACGAGCAGAACAGTGAGTCCAAATGAAAAGCGGCTTGTTGGTCCCTGGCTACTTGTCGACACCCTAAGTTACGGTATCCTCAAAACGTAGACTTTAGAGCCCTCTCGTGCCAATTATAAAAACTTAAAAAACTTAAAAAACTTAAAAACTTAAAAATTTAGAAAAATAATATAATATAATAATAAAATAAAGGAAATGATAAAATAATAAAAGAAAAGAAAAGAAAAAGTAAAAAAGTAAAGAGTAAAAAATAAAAGTAAAAATGATGATGTGTTTTGAATGTTCAATTCATAACATTATTAACCTTCCCTAGGAAGGACCCTTTTGCTCCCCAAAAATCAGGAGCCCTCAACAGTAGCCTTGCCAATGACATATCGAGCTCTGACAACTTGGTGCTACATCACCTCTGCCCAACCAATGACTTGTGCAGCATTATAACTAAACTCTCCCCCCAGGTATATAGGAGGGAATTATACCTCCACTTGGGGGGGACGAAACCAAGCTGGTTAGCAATGTTCAGTTGTCAAACTACTTGGGTTATTTTTTGAAATTAAAAAAAAAAAATAGCTAGCCTAATTGCCGGGGGTTTGCATGCGAACAAAACTTTGGACCCCTATATACTTTTTGAATTTTAAATGAAATTAAATGAAAAAAATATGAATAGATTTTTTTACTTTGAAAATTTATGTTTTGAATTATTGATATTTTGATTTGTTAATAATAATTAGTTACAAATTTTTGAAGTAAAAAGATACACCGTAGAACTGAAAAATAAATTTCACACCCCTATATTACATAAGAAAAAATTGTCTGAAAAATGAACAAAAATTCCTAAAAATAACTCTCTATTGAAAGCTCATTTTGAGTTGAATATTGATGCAATGGTCATCTCAATGTGTTCTCTAAAAATATTTGAGTTAAAAAAACATGTCATTTTAGTGCATTTTTAACCTCTTCTAGAAATCATTCCATATTTTATTTGAGTTTGAAATTTTGGGAGTAGAATCCTATAGTTATTAGTAAACAATTCTCAAAATTTGAAGTTAAAATTATAGTTTATTAGAAACCACTTGTTTGCACATAGTTTGTTGTAGTAGAACTAAGTGTACCCCCCGAGCCTAATTGTTCTTCCGAAAAGTGGATGTACTGAAAATTGCAGCTTGCCTAAAATCACCATCATCTTTCCCATAATAGCAAAGCCTTTTAAACTTTGTGTGGCCACAAGGTAACACTAGAAGAAACCAAAATTTTCGATGTTTAAGGGAACGGATTTTAGGTGACGTTGAAGAAAACAACCTATGTTTTTCTGTCAACAATTATCTCCATTAATGTTCCATTGGACATCATTATTGACATGAAAAATACAGGTTGTTTTTTTCAACGTCACCTAAAATTCGTTCCCTTTGACGTCGGTTGTTTTTTTGAATGTCACCTAAAACAAGGTTTTCTTATAGTGTAACATTCAGCAAGTACTCTGGGAAGCACTCCTAGATGTAGAACACGCGGTTCAAATCAAAGCGTTGAATGGAACACATCATCATCCCTATATGTTTGACAAGTCTAAAACTAAGTTTGAGAGAATTTTGCTCCAATCTCTAATCTTGGCTAGTGGGAGAGGAAATAAGGAGATTTACTAGAACAAGGTGCGACCTCCAAAGTTTTTTTTTGTTTAGTTTGTGACTCTAGGGTTGCTTTTTGTTTTTGTTTCCATTGTCTCAATGGCTTGGCTTAGCTTGACCATTGTTTTCTTGGTTCTTTTTAATGCAATGGGTCTCCCATTTGTTCAAAAAATAAAAGATAAAAATAGCACCATTATTACTATATGTACATCTCCAAAATCAATATGTGTATATCGAAGAAATAATTTTAGATTATCTAGCTACCAAAAAAGACTTGGGCCCTTCATAACTTTGGCATATTGTATCCAAATGTCACTTTCTTGAAACATCCTTGCAGGCTTGCCAATAAGAAAATATGAAAATTTGAACAATCTAATATCGATAATAGTAATTGAATACAATAGCAAAAAATGGTGGTTTGAAGGTATCTACCTTTGGTATCTATGTTTTATTAGATTTATCATTGAGCATATCAATATTTATTGATAATTTAAAACCAAACATTTAATTTTTCTTTAAGAGTGATTGTGAATTGAATATTAATGATTTCGAAAATGCCTTTCTTATAGATTAAAATGTAAAAATTCACTATTAATAATGTTACACTTGAAATTATATATGTAACCTAATCCTTATTGAGGTTTTTGTTGAAGAATACTTTCTTGACTAGGAAAATCATTTTTGTGAAAATACTTGCATTACAGAATAATTTTTTTCTGAAAATCTGCACTATGCAAATTTTAAGAAATTAACTCAAAAAACTCAAGAAAAAGAAAAGAAATAATAAGCGAGTGTATTTAACCCATAAATCAATGCCCAAGGCTTTGTATTGTGGTCTCACCATTATTTTGGTATGACAAAGAAGATAATTAGATATTGTGTCAGGTTTTTAATTTTTTTTTTTTTCCAGAAGAAAGAGCTAGAAGTCTACTTTATGAGTCAATTGGAATTTTGAACTAACATATTCTCAATAATTCTCATGAACTCTCAAAAAATTACAATTATAAAGAAATCCCTCTTGGACAAAAGATTAAGAGACTAAAAGCAATTGAAGTAATATTTTTCTAAATTAGATTTCTTAAAAACAACCAAGCTTATGAGCATGTTTGAATACTTGTATTCAATACCTACATGCCCTTTGACATTTGTATTCTAGACGATGAATTGAATGCTTTAAGTCAATGTTTTTTTCAAATACTTTTTCGTCCATCCCAAGGGATTCTTAAATCTTTAAAAGATGAACACATTTCTTTGAAGATTTTCCTTATTAGTATTAGGAACATTTTCCTAATAGTCTTTAAGAGTTAATCCCTAAAGAATCAAGAATCCCTCAAAGAACTGTTAGGAATTTAGGTGGGTTCTTATGACCTCAATTTTTGATGAATTTTTTTGATACTTTCTCATAAGATAGAAAAACTTATTGGCTTTATAAGAATATATATTTTTTCACTAGGTGCCCGGGAGCAAAAGTTATGCCATCTTAAACATTATTTTCATGTTGTTGGGCATAAAAAGAAATTCACGAAATTTTGAGATAATTAATTTTTTTTCCTAATAGATTTTATTTTTGTCTATTCTACATATGAAACTTTGATTGATTCCATTTGAATAAGTGATGTGAAGTTATGAACAATCTTTTTTTTTTTTAATTTAAGCATCTTCTTGAAAAAATAACTTATAGGATTCATTTACAAATGCAATTTTCACAATTTTTCAAAAAAAAAATTGTTTGAAAAGGTTATGTTGTTTGCTAGAACAATCTCACCAGTGGGATTATTGTGTTTGAATCCCATCTCAGAGCTACTAATGATTTATTTTTTCTTTCAATATTCAACCTATTTCTATTTAATTTTTTTTGAAGAATGATAACAAAGTGTGTGTTTTTTGAAAAAAAAATTCCCACACTTTCTACTCAATTCTTCAACTCAAAATTATTTTAATTCAAAGTATTGTAGCGCAAAATTTTTCCACAAATCACAATCAAAGTCATTTGAAAGTGTTCAAATTTTTTTTTTCCAACTTTGAATGCTAATATCTTCCATAGTTATTTCCACTCTCACTTGTTCTGAAGCACTGCTATAAAAAAAATTCCATTCAGTTTATTGATGTTGTCACTCCGTCATTTTCCCCAAATTAGGGTTTCGATTTGGTGGAGGATTTAGTTGCGTCAAAAAGGAGGACCTGTTTAAGTTGGACGACGGCAAAGCAGATTGCACTCTTGCCGGTTTGTATCGCGAGCGTTTTATTAACCTCCTCTATTTATGTATGTCACATTTTTTATATTGGCATTCGTACTGCGAATCGAATTTTGGGGTGATGTGGAAGTGTTGTAGATCACAAGTTATAACCGAAATGCAGTGATTGCCCTGAAACCCTTACAAGTCTGGTCTCAGCGATTCTTTACGGATGTGTGTTCGGCGAATTGTCGGAGACTTATGAACGAAACCAAGCCGTCATCCATAAATCAGTGAGGATTTTGTGCATACTGGTAATCACAATAGGTCGATGTCTATGGTGGAACGTAAACAGAACAAGCTAACTGAAGCTATGGAAGCTGGAGAGGAGCTTCGAGACCGACGCAGGCTTGTGGACCTGATTGAGGAGGCCACTGTGTCGCCTGAGAAAAGCCTGGACCTGGGGTTGCTGCAATCCGTGAAAGCTCTGGTGCGCCCTTCCGACGCTAACGTGCTCACCGCCTTCGATACCTTGTTCGACAAGCTGAAAAAAAATCACTCGCAGGTGTGGAATTTTATTTTCGGATTGTTTCTGTGGTATCTTTGTGTCATTGCAGGATTAGGTTTTATTAGTGTGATTTGGAATCCTGCTTTTTGAGGAAGGATCAATCCGACGAACCGCGGGATGATCTACCTTGCCTTGTTGTGAAGTCAATCAATTTACGTTAAGGAGTACTGCGTCTTCAGGATTCCTCGTGATTGTCAATTCATTGAAATTGTCTTCAGTGTGTATCTAATTGGCAAGGATCAGGGAATAATTTCCGAAAAATCATAATCCATGCACAAGCTTAATTTCTGCAGTATCTTAGAATTGGAAATCCGGAATTAGGTCTTAGTAGTGTACTTTCGGGTGTTGGCTGAGCCTCCTTGACGTAGCGTAAGTTTGGTCTCGATTGCCAAGGGGAGAGTGTCTGATTTAGAAATCAAGCAAGGCTATTTGAATTGTGGAGAGTTTTATGTGGCTAGAAAGATCTTTCTGTTTTACGCATTCTTCTGTTTACATCATGCTCAGACCTAACGTGCAAAGGTGCTCACTTAATCACGGATTGTTGAAAGCTTCGTTCAAGGTGCTGATGAGATGAGTCTCTTGACAGGTGCGCTTCCTCGCAGTTCTACTTATTGATGAGCTATTCACGCGGTCGAAGCTTTTCCGGTCTCTATTAGTTCCAAAATTCGAGATGTTTATGCTTCTCACGATTGGGTACAGAGACGACTATCCTCTTCCAAAGCCGCCAGATCGAGCAACCTTGCTGAGAACCACAAGCATGGAGCTTGTAGAGAAGTGGAATGACTCCTTCGGTGTGCACTACAAGCAAGTCCGTTTAGGGTACGAATATTTGAAAAAGACCCTTAGGCTGCAGTTTCCCAATCTTAGGGCAGCAGCTGCGTTGGCGGAACAGCAGCGACAAGAAAAACTTGCAAGAACACAGGTGTGACTCAGCAAGTGCCGTGTTCTCTAGTACATTTGAGTGCCGGCTACTTTTGTATGTCTTTGAGAAAACCTTGCAGGATAGGATTATGCAGGGGTGTGTAGTTTTGTCGGAATACGTTTGTTTTATGTTCCACTTATCTGAACCTGAGTATCTGAAAATCTTTGTATCCAGGCACTGATCCAGAAGAAGTACGAGAGGTTACGCCAAGAATTCCCTGAACTGAGAGCAGAAGTTCAATTAACTCTGAATGAAATAGCTGAATGCTGCAAGATGCTTGAGCCGGAGATCGTGTCGGCACCAGAAAGCAATGAACCTGTTCTGGAGTCTGGTCTGGAGACTCTTGAATCTGGAGACGAGGATGAATATGAAGAATATGGTGATTCCAGTCTGAGGCGGCAACTTCATGAAGAGACTCCTCTCGATATCACTATTTCTGAGAAGCCGGTATGTATCGACATTTTTTTTATGCAGTTCTCGCCTTCTCTTGAAGTGGGTGTTCTGTGCTGAGAGAACGTGCTGTTACGTGGGAACTTGCTTGATGTAGAAATTGGCTGCCCTTGAAATTGATGATGTCTATTGTTGTGGAACGGGTCTAAACAGTTTATCCGATTGATGCAGAAAGAGTCCACAGATAATTCAGCGGTGTTTGATACTCTTCGGGACCTTCATAAATTAGTGAATTTAAATCATCTTAGAGCCACTCAGGAATGGCTATCGGTTCTGATGCGGGTGGATACTTCGGATAGTCGACCTCGTGATACCTTGCTAAAAGAGGTAATTGACTTGCGTACACAACTGCTGGATTCCCTCACCAAGTGCGAAAGCTTAGGAATTGATCGTACAGAAAGAGCTTCGGCAAGCGGGTCTATACTTGACGAAGTTGATAATGAGGATATTATCTGGGAGGTAGGAGACATAGAGGCGCACAAGGCTCCTGATGAAACTGCAAGTACCTCACATGCCGTCAATACTGTAGAAGGTGAGTTTTTTTTGGTTTCCTGCTAATCGTTTTTGAAACTCTCAGGTAAGTGACCTAGCGAATTTGAAGATTGAAATTGTGTTATTTTGAAATTCAGCCCCTTATTTGGTCACATTTGAAGACTTTTCTCTATTTCACTTGACTTTGTACGTATATATTTTTGAGTAAGTGAAAGATCGGTATGTGTAGGTGAGTCTGGAATCTGTTGAACAAGCTATAATGTTCACCAACGACTTTGGACCACATTGCTCAAACCTTTTTCAATCTCTAACGTGAATTCTGGGCTCTGCAGATTCCGAAAAGTCTGCTCCAAGAAATAAGGAACCGAGCATTTTATCTTTAATTACTCAACCTAGAGCAAACAAGAAAAAAGTGGTTGCCGGTCCAAGAGCAGAGTTATTAGAAAAGGCCCCTGTGCTTCCTTACGGTGCATTCCTGGACAGTTGGGGTTCAAAGAGCGACGTTCCTGCCAATCAGAGAGGCTTAGAGATGGAAAATCACTGGGGTAGATTTGACAGTGAGGCAATGATTCCAGTTGAGAAGATTGCGGAAATGAATGTTCGTTCTTCTTTTTACAAGCCCCCTGAAGGAGAAATTACCCCCTGTCGAGCACCATTAAAGAAGGGAGGTCTTTGCCCTCGACGGGACCTTCGCCGGTGCCCACTTCACGGTCCCATCATCCCACGCGACGAAAATGGTCACCCACTGCAAAGTCCAGAAATTGATGAAGCAAAATCCAAACCAGCCGAGAAAGAGTCAACGAGGGAGTTCGCAGAGGCCAGTATATCAGGCCTTCATTCTGCTTCGAGTCCATCAGCGGGTGCTGAGTCATCCATTTCTGCTGCTGAGTTGGCTATTCAAGCAATTGCAAATGTGCGAGAGAGGGACGAAATTGAGGCAAGAAAGAAAAGAGAAGATAGGGTCATGGTCAAGCGAAAACAATCCACTAGAGATAGAGAGCATAATCAGTCAGTTCTGAGAGATGCCGCTTTGGCAAGTAGCCATGAAGGATTTCAGGATTCATTTGGCGAGGAGTTCGACAATGATGTCAAGATGAGAGGAGGAAAGAAGAGAGCCCGAGGTGGATTGACTGCATTGCTGAAGAAAACTCCTACTGCGAAGGATCGAATCGCTCAAAGGCTGCTCAATAGTCGAGTGAGTGAGAATGCAATGAATGAGCTTGCTAGGGTGGAAGAGGCTAGACACCGGGATGCTGCTGCCAACCAGTGGAACTGAGGTAATGTACGCGGCATCAAGATTTGTAAAGTATGGGGTTCACGTTGGAGTATCGATGAAGTGTGTATACATAATCAACGGTGCTTACTGGTAAATTGTCCAGTCATTTAGGATTTGTAGGATTTGTAGCCTGCAAGAGTAACATTGCTATGAAGGATTATTGACGTTTATGGAGTGTTATGTGCAGGAATTCACTGGTATTGAGAGGAAGACAGCGATAGCAGAGCTATCAGGACGAACGAGGATGATGTTTCAGGTAATGAGGGTGGTAATGAACAGTGGATGATCCATGGTTACATTCGCCTTGCAGTTGCTAGAACTGCTGGAAAAGGGTGGGTTGAAGATTGTAAGAAGCGGTTCTCTCCTCCTGATCTGCGCACCTCTGCTCTTTATAAATTGGGTCTCATGCACAGGTAATAATTCTACTATTTCCAGCATGGTGTTTGTTATTTTCCTTAGATTCAAGTAAATATTGCATCACTAAGACATAGGATATGGATTATCTCTGGACCAAAGGGAAGGAGGCCAATTGCATCAACACAAGTTATAGTGAAATGAGAAAGTTGAGTACGTTCTTACGTACAGTGTTTGTGGCTACTCGAACTAGGCTACATTTACACAGTGCAGCTGCACTCTGTATTATGCTAGAGTGCTTTGTAGCTGCAATATGAAAGATAATATTAATGCAACTCATAGCTTCTCATTTATCCAGGTTGTGCTTGCAATACAGAGATAATATTAATGCAATGAAGCAGAACGGGCTTGTCACTTGCAACTCATTACTAGCAACTGGGGTTTCGAGCTCTCGGATATCCCGCCACGGACCCTTGCACATTTGGCAAGGCGGCGAAGATTGGTGTGCGTCTCCTTACTTGCAGCAACTCATACAGGAGCACGTGAGTGACCTCATCTTTCGGAGGCATTTTTCTATTCCAAGTATTATCTGTCAGATAGAAGCTCAATGTGCTTCTGTGCACTTTTCAGGTCTGCAAGAGAAAATCAGGAATTGATTGTAGTCATCTGCTGAAACTCGCCTCCGTCTCTGATTCTGGAGCTCACGTGCATCGTTTGTTGTGTTCATAAATGGTTGGCAGGACACTGACTTGGTGCAACTTCATGGGCTTCCTTTCTGTTACCATGACAAGGGACACATGTGCTTTCAGCTTTGTTCGGCTCGATGCATCAGCCGAGCTCGGCCTAAACCCTAAAAAAAAGTGGAAGCGGCAAGGACCAGTCGAGCTCTTCGACAATGCCATGAAAAGGGTGAAATTTTTGCTGGATGTAACACTTGATGGATGCAAGAGGCATTTTAGTAAGAACTCAAGCACACCAACTCCAAGCATGTAACAGATTATGTGCAGCACAGTGAACTGTTCACAGAAATTTCCTTTAATGAATTCTACCGGTTATCTGGAAAGCCTTTGTTTTCTGCATCGCAGTGGTTGCAAAAATGTGTTTGGTGCTTAGTTCTTTTTAGCACAGTTTACTTTTCGCTCAAAGTCAAAACATTAGGCCAAGTGATCTTTGAAAAAATTAAAAATGCACCGTCACACAACATGACATTTCAAATACTTCTTCAGTTATCAAATTCATCAGAAGCAACTCTCACCATAACCAAATTTTGCCAAAATCGAAATCAAATGGGATATCTGTGTCCCAACCACTAAATTACACCCTAGCATTTATTGCAAAGGTTCAACTCAACTCCACCAAAAAAAGATATTTATGTCTTCCTTTGAAGCGGCCCTGCCGCCCTGGTGTTTCCAAAAGGGGTCTGACTTCATCCTCTCCATTCATGCTTCACCCAAAACTCTACCCCTACACAAGCATCTCACAGTTTCACATATTCACATATTCGTCGCCATATTCACAGGAAATAAAGCGATACCAAACAAAACATGCCTACCCACAACCAGTTGTTGACTTTCAGTCAACACTAACGTGGCACCGTCCCGGCACCGTCCCATTAGCAACCGTCCCACCCGTCACCATTGCCATTAAAAGTTGCAACTCATAACTTCTTTTCTTTCAACTTGCTTCCCACCCCCTTGGATCATAAAGAAAAAAGGTTGTGATCGAAAAATGTACAACCGGTACGATAACCTATTCACCGCTAACGCGGCTCATCGGTTACCTAATACATATCTGATCTGACATCACAAAGCAACCACATATTCTTAGATGTCCAAGTTTTAATTTAGAATCAAGTACAATGTCCCAGGTAGAAAATATGTGAAGATAAAGACCATTGGAAAGTGACCATAACTAAGGAACCAGGCTACTGGTTTCAGTTGTCCGATGTACATAACCCTGGCCCTACGGTACGATAATAAAATGGGGCTAAGTGACAAAGTTACCATTTCTCATGACTTTCCTACTAATGAGGAAATCTGCAACTCTCAACATCTCCAAGCTGTAATCAGATTGGAAAACTACCTATGCAAAGCCTGGTGAGTTAGTTAATTCCAACCGAGAAACTACCTAGAACATGAAAAAAAGAAAAAAAAGAGAATACACAACTTTGGAACTAAACTGGGGAACTGTCAAAACTAAAGCAATCAACATCCTGTTCGTACTAAACCAGTCTTCAAGAAATCTTAATCCAATCTAAATACTAAACGGTTCTTACATATCCACTGGCATGTTCTGGTTTGCATCAGTTCCCATGTCCCACTATCTTGACAATGACAATATGCTACAAGAAAACACTATAAATATTCACAAAGGAAGACAGGGAATTCTGAAAATAACCAGTAAATCCAGTTGAGAGTCAATCACAAAGTGCATCAGAATGGCATCATCTGTTCGGTTCAGAGAGCATCAAAAATAATTCTTCATCGGTTATGGCACCTTTCTCCACTGCTATCTCAAGCGGCGTTTTTCCAGTACTGTCTGATGCACCTGGCTTTGATCCTCTGCATACCAGAAAAATTCCCATGATATGAGAGAAGGACTGAGAGCACTTAATGTTGGCGTTTTGTACGCCAAGGTTAGCAGCTGGGAGTACTCCAGCATTAACTGCTAACCGAGGTATGATCAGAAACGAACTCGTTAATAACATCCTGAGGCAGGTCATCGGTGAAATTTAATGGTGGATAGCAGGTTGATACCATAAATAGCACAACATGAACCTGTTTCTGCAAGTTTCTACTTCCATAGAAATTGGATATTCCTCATAAAATAAAGAAAGAAAATAGGTTGAGTGATTTGTACCTTGTGAGAAGGAGCTTTGCACAAGAGTTCCTCCCATTTAAGACACAATGATGAAGAGATGTTCGACCAAGAGAATCAGCAGCATTAACTTGTGCACCATGTTGAAGTAGTAACTCAACTAAATTCAGTTCCCCTATTTGGCAGGCAATGTGCAATAAACTGCAACCCTGCAAATCTCTCATGTCGGCAATAGACAACTCGCTAGAACTTGGACCCTCCGTCCGGTCTTGACCTCGCAATGGGCTTGACATTGCTGAACGGGGTCGGGGCGCATTGTGAGACGAGAGGAGAGGTCCACTCCAGTTGCTACGAGCACTTGAAGAAACAAAACCCTTCCTTGAAAGCGCACCTGCAAGACTTGCTAGAGGAGACCGCGACGACTCAGTAGCACCCATGGCTTGCTCAAAAGTTGTATTGACGTTAGCATCTGCAGTAATTAATAATCGGAGAACTACCGGCAGCCTATTACTTGAAACAGCATCCCATATTAGTCGTGCCACTGAAGGAGTCCCTGATTTGATCTTCAACTTCCGTACGAATCTTTTCTCAACATACTGCGCAAGCAATCACCGGAGAAATCAAGTTAGAGATAATACAATCTGGATTCCCGTACATGTCAGCGACAATGCTCGCAGAGGTTCTTCCCAAGTAATCAAATATAACTCTGGTAAGAAACAAAATAAACTTCTTTATGTAATTTGATTACAACAGCTCAAACAGTCAAGTTGTGAACAGTAAGGGAAGATGATCTAGTGAAATAATTTTTGCACCTTAAACAATAATACCGTTAATAGCACCTATATCGAAGGAGCAATTTTCAAGATTCGAGTAGCTCGTGAGTGACTGAAAGAAGGAAAGAAACACAAACAAACGAACAAATGGGATCCCGATTCGTCTCCACAATGGCCACAGTACTAAAAGCCGTGCCAAATCGTGAAATCAAAACAAAAAAGAGCGCCATCAACTTGTTTCCATAGTCAACTGAACAAACCTTTGCGTGAATGAACTTTTCCTTGACAGCGATAGGGTCATTGGCTTTTGGTTTCACTCCTTTCAAGTCTCTGCTATATCCATTTCTGTCATCACCAGTACCTCTGCTGAAAAGATTCAACATCACAATAGTGACCAGAAATCTCAGGCGCGCAAAATGGAAGGATTAACATTAAAGTGATCGGAATGATTGGATACACACCTCTGGCCTAGTTCCTCCGAGTCTATCGAATCCGAAGTCAACAGTTCTTCCCAGATTGTGTTGGCATATGTATTCCCAACAGACTGAAAATATCTCATTACAGAAGGCTCCCAAACTCTAACATCCAGAGTCAATGATCGAACCTGTCAATGATACGAGCATTGACGATTGTGTGAAACGACAGAATACCAAAAGGATGCATCACTTTAATCAGACACATCAAGTACAAAGAAAATTATGGCAGGTACTTTCTTCCATACACAATCAACTTGAGAAACAAATAAGCACTTCGTTGCTTGCTAATGAACTGTGAGCATATCATACTTTCCCATCATGAAACTCAGTCAACAAAAGCTCTCTAAACAGACAAGGTCTTGCAAAAAACATTTAACCAGAAGATACTTATAAAAGATACAGAAATCAAGTTCATCCTACCTTAGAAATTTGCACACTGAGGTTTCTGTGCACCCCTGAGCACTCTATACAGAGCAGAATTCCCAAGTTCAACGAAGCCCAATCTGGATCACTGGCACCACAATCAGCGCAAATACAATTACCGGGTACTCTCTGCAACACATCCAGGGGTTTTACTTGAGGTTTCGGGGCGCGTCGAGGTATGTGATCCCGGCGTGAGCCACTCGAGTGCACCCTTGATGATGATGTGTCTTCACCGCCATCATACTCTGAGGATGCTGCACTCAATGTACTACTCTCACTGCCTGTCCGTTGATGAACTCCCATTGGACTTCGATATGGCCGCTGGCATAGGTTCAACAGATCATGAGATTTCAAATTGCACTCTATTAAAAACTTCAAAACAAAATAAAGTCACTTCTCTTAAGTCTGGTCCCTCCAGATTATAGTCACGTGAGTTGCCAGTCATTGTCAAAAACTTCATTGTCAGAAAAGGTATACACTGATCTACCACTTACTTCATCTGGAACTTGATTGTTTAAAAGGGACGCAATCACTCCAGTGATCTTATCCATCCAGTCCATTCTGTCGATTGCGTTTTCTGCCTGAAGACAGATGCAGAAACAACATCAGCATCAGTTAAACAATAAACAAATTAGGCCTAAAACACAGGATAGGCTAAAGGATAGACATAAAACCTGAAGTGTAAAAGTCTTCGATGGTGATATTATACGAAAACAAAATCGAAGATCCGACTGCTCTGCATCGATCTTAATTGTAGAAGTTAGCAGATTCACAGTATGGTGGGCGATCGTTTTGTCATCCTGTGAGTTCACAATCATATTAGCATATAAGTATATACTTGCTCAAAATGTCAAGAACCTAGCAAAAAAAAGATGATGTATGCTAAAAAGTTCAACAATGAGAACTGCAACATAACAGAAGACTTACTAAAGAGCTGTTAGGAAACCGGGTTTTGAAAGAACTCCACTTACTGTTGGTTTGCCCCACTGTTTTCGGTAATAATATAGCATTCCTCTACTATCCAGTACAAAAAACCTCCGCTTCCAATCGCCTCTCAAATTCGAGGATCGCTTCAAAATGTACCCTTGCTTGATAGTTTGTATCTTCAAAACAATAAAGAATGTTCAGCCCGCAGTTTCTAGTCAAATCATAGAAAACTGCTTATGTAGGATTTCGTGCTTGAACTCTACCTTTCCTCTCGGAGTGGACTGCATTACAGCTTCTATCATCTTGTGTGAACTGCGGCCAACAGCTTGGATTCCATCACCACCTGGGGATGCATCGATATCACTAAATGAGCGTTGATTATCTCTCTCCATTTGTCGCCGATATTCCTGCATACGGTCTGCAAGTAATACCTGCTCAGAGTTGGCTCTTTCCCGTGACTGCTGCGCATATGTAAGTACCTGACCCATCACATCAAATAAAATACCACGTATGATTTGCAACTACAATTAGCTCCCACAAACACGAATGCAATCTCACTGGCAGAAGCTTCCAGAATGAAGAATGTACATGATATTAGCTCAGCTTTTGTTTTGCATGCACGAAGAAAGAAGATAATGGAAAGATAGAGCAAAAAGATTTGCAGGTTTACCTGGTGAATGTAAGGTTCCATTTGATGCAATAACTCGTAGCCCTGTGTCAAAATAAAGAGAATCTCCAATATGTTAAAAATCAACAATCTATTAAGCAATTTAATAGTTACCTACCCTGAAGAAAATGAAGACCTTTGACAAGCCATTTTGACGCACCTGCTTGCTCGGTGGGCAAAGTTAGAACAGTTACCTGCTTGAAGTAGCGGAGGTGAGCGTCCATAGAGCCACTCACAGCTTCAAGAAACTCGAACTTTTTCTTTGCCTCGATGTTGGATAAAGCCGTCATCTGATGTTGTGAAAATAGTGTTAAAAGCTTAACTGCACTTCAAATTCCAGCGAACAGACGAGCTTGCCAATACTAGGAGCAAATGAGACCTAGATTGTAAAATAGAGAGAAGGAAATATATCAACGCCATTTCATGACTTCCAAGAGGGAATACCAGATTAAATCGAGCTTGCTCAAATTGTGACTTCACATTTCGCAAATCCTGGGAAAAAGAAAACAAAGCATTATAATAAGAATAAGAATAAGAATAAGAATTATTTATTTATTTTTCATCATTTTTATTATTTTCGTTATACAAATTTCTTTAAAGAATGCTGTAAATTTTGAACTAACAAACGAATTATCTGTATATCTGACAACTGGAGAGACTTTCCACTAGTATCTCTTCAGGAAATACATGATCTCAAGAATAGACTATCCAGGTGTAACCTACATGAGCACTAATTTACCTCCTCAAACTCCACAACGATCTCTGGCTTTGCATCCTTCTTCAAAGATAGGAACTTTTCCCGCACCTGTATGGATTAGAAATACTACAAGTTCAGCTCAATGAATATACTTGGGCATGAAAAGATTTGAGCACTTACATTTTAGTACGTTCTCTTACTCTTGACAGTACACACTGAAATAGGCACTAACTAGTATCAATATACCATCAAGAAAATCGAACCAATTTGTCGCTGGGAAAGGTATTAGATAAGCAGCTAAAAATTATCCCAGAATACGGTACACGCTTAGGATACTTCTCGCAATATGGACGTCATCTATCGAGACACCGAGGTCATCACAAACTGCACAATAAATACGACAAAGATGGAAGAAAAAATGTGACAGTACCTGGTCATAATGTACACTGGCTTTGTCAAAGCGCTTTCTAAGTTCCTGTAGATTCAATTCCCAAAGTTAGAGCTAACATTCCATGTCAACCGTCAGCACATTGTGAAAGTTGGTTAAGTTAATTTCTTAGCCTCACAAAAAAAAAGAACCGTAAGAGTCGCAAGTTTCATTCAACACTTGCGAGACTTTGACGAGACTTTGACATGACACAAACAGGATTTTATGACTGTAGATATGTAGAAAGAACTGGAGAATAAAGAAATTGAGAGCCAGGCCCCGCATGAATGACTTCAGTCTTTATTGTCTCATAAGGTCTCCATGACTACAGCATAAAGAAGACGTCAACTGTCCAGAATAAGGAGCGTAAAAGCTTAGGCTCCAAAACAGGCCACAGATGCCAGGCACAACAGCTGATTATAATTTCAATCCACAGCAGAGACGTGCAAAGATAAATGCATCAAATAAACAGGGCAGTAAACACAGGTACAAAGAATAAAACAGTCCACGGTATGTTAAATCCGAAGCTCCTCACCAACCTTAACATTCTGCAATCAAAGACAAACAAAAGTCAGCAAACGAGTCATTATGAACACCAAATTGATAGCAATAAATGCTCCCTGGTACATAAAACCAGGCCATATACAGAAATAACCAAGTGACAATTCCGGTATTAATCTTTTGAATCAATGGAACGAACCTTAACGTCTTGAAGATCGATACTCACAAACTGCGTCAAACGATCATTCAGCATGTGCTCCACCTGTAAAAGATCAATAATTCCTCACGTTACGATCAATACCACATAGAGCCTAGATACCACTCCCGCAACACTTTTGTGGACAAGGTTCAAAAGTGCCAAACACATCATATGATTACTGGACGCATGACAAATTCAAAACGCAAGTACCCTATCCAAAATTAAGCGAGAAATCTGGCAGGTCTGAAGCACCTGTGAACGAAGGACCTCCTTGTACGTTCCTATTTCCCTGAGCGCAATAGTGAATCTTGTCATCACAGGTCCTGACAAAAATCCAGAACAAAAAAAATTCAGCAATGATCAAAGAGTAGAATAGACAACATTAAGAGAAGTTTGCTACTAAAACGGGCAACAAATCAAAGTTAAGATGAAACAATCCAATTCTCAGATTAAAAGAGGCTATTTTATAAAAGTTAGTCCCGTAAGTGCAATGAACATAATCCACAGGTAAGTGGTATATTTCAAGTCAAAAAATGGACACCAACAGCGAATAATAAGTTTTTGTATAAAAGCGAGTTTGCCCTCCCAAACTTGGGCATTAGATTTAAGTTTTATAACAGATCTCTCAAATAACACGAAGGTCGAGGAACTTTTTCTTACATCCGAATTAGTGAAACACACCAAACATTTCCACACATGAGCATTATTTGGTCCACATGATTGTATCTGGTTGTTTTCAGCCTATCCACAAGAATTCATCTGAGTATAATCATTATTGTATCGAAATGCAGCAAATGAAACCCATTTAATTCAGAAGTGGTAGATTACTGCCAACGGATCTAACCAGCCAATGAGTTCCGAATAAATTTTTTCAAATTATATAACTATTCAAAGAACAGTTAATCCTGAAAATTCACCTACCAAGCAGCAGACCCTGTGTGCAAAGAAGAAGAAATGTAGGTGTAACCAATGAAATATAGAATACAGACTCCAATCGACAAAAGACGAGACATGAACGTAATGAAAGACGAGAAAGTGATCCGGAAGAGGGGCATAGAATAAAAGGAACAATAATTTGTCAATTGTGTACCACTTCCTAAATAATTGAAAAAGAAGCCATGGTCGATCAAAGGAAGGGGGCCAGAAGTCTCGTGGTAACGATTAAATTGCTAAAGCTGGTATCACTAAAATTTCAACAATTCGTTTAATATTCAAAAGATTGTAGCAAAAGAATAGTGCAGAAGAAGAACCTCCAACAGCTACACTAATGGGATCATCATGGCCTCCTCCAAAGGTCTCCAGAGCATTTGCGAAAGCAATGTCACCATCGTGCGCTTCTCCCAGCCCATCCCTGTCGTACAACAAACCACACATTAACAAAATTTCAAGACAAAACTGTTTTCTCCCGTTTCCTAAACTTTCTCAACATCAGAAAGCCCAGAAATGCCTCCACTTTCAAAATATACAGAACAGACTGAACCACATCAGTAACTACTTTGAGCTAACAAGCACTTATGAGGTTGAAAATCATACGTGTACTTGCGACACCCTTTATAGAACCGTTGACATCGCTCCCTCAGAGCCTCTGCACTTTCCTCAAGAGCCTGAAGCTGTCACCCATGATGTTCAAATCAGCACAGAACTTCACATTGAAATTATTTTGACATTGTTCTAGCAGAAGCCTACAAAGACCACGAACCACAGCATAAAGAAGAGTCCATTCCCCCATCTGGAAGGGCTTGCCAAATATTTACCTGCTTCCTAAACATGGGTGAGTCGTCAAGCTTGGCGAACTGCATGGCTGCAGGATTGTTAAAAACTCGACGGGTAGAGTTAAATCTTCATAAATCTGCAGTTGTCTCCTAAAGGATGCTAAACTGTATGCTCGGAGAGGTAAATTCGTAAAACCAACTTCTGCCGTTATTCTAGATCTCCGTCGCTCCACACCGCTTTTCAAAGTACGCTGACAGCGATAAGCGATAGGAACGTTACTGCCGAGCAAAACTGCTGTAAGCGCACGTGCCCTATGAACAGTATTTTGAGCAGTTTCCTCGGTGAACGACTTTATCAAATATCGCGTTCAATAAAAATCAACCTCCAAGAACCTGCCCCAGCCTAGCATAAAAAATGAAAAGAAGATCAGCTTGCATGTTCAACATAACTAACACAAACTAGACTGAAAAAATAGGTGCAGAATAATTCTCAGTAGAATATGATCGCAAAATCGCAAGGACACCTCGAGACAGAACAGAAAAAAAAAAACTACATCTGAAAGAATTAACTAGGGTATAGAACAGCCATTGATCACTGAAATCACTTCGTCAAATACGATTTCATGGCCAAAATCAAAATTATGGACTATACAGTAGTCTTGTGCACATGAAATGCTGGAACGGTAGACCAATCGAAGAGCAGATGTCGGCTAAATTTGGAACCAAAAATGACTAAGTTTGCTCTTTTTTTCGGATTCACAAAACACCAAGCAGAGGATAATACTGTAATGATCGGTGTTCGGTAAAATTCACCCTAACCAAGCAATTGTGTCGCATTTCTAGCATTTCAACTGGAATTCGGCACTTCTAGCATTCTCTCAAATGCGACCTCAGCACGCTAAATAGAATATCCCAGGCATACTACTTGGAAGTGCAACAATTACTGGAAAATCATGCTTGCAAATAGCAAAATCTTCATATGCTTACTAGTTACCAATGTGTTTCAAAACCAGACTCCAGAGAGACCTACAAATTCCTTGAGAAACATTGAATTCTAAAAGAAGAAAGCGAAAGCGAAATACCTAGGGATGTAAAAGACAACGTATAATGAGTGCATTCCAAACCTGCTTGAACGTGATATGGTAGCAACAAGAAAAGACGAATAGGTGCTCCATGTCAACCTAGCAGGCGCTCTTTCATTTCCTCATTGCTTTCTCTATAATGAAAAAATACGAACAGCACGAAAGAGATTTACGAAAAGTGTGAAATCGAGAATAATTCGCGCTTTATGACGAATTGGAGCAAGAACCTCAACCGTGAATAAGCAGCCTAAAATATTGTGGATCGTGCATTGGAAGTCGGAACCCTAGATGGACAAATAGCTGAATGCTTAGAGGACGAACTCGGACGGAAAGGGGAAGGAAGTGCAGAGAGGTTACAAATAGCTGCTCCATGTCATACGCTGTGCAACCTAGCATGCGTTGCTTCAATCCCTCGTTCCTTTCTCTATCATGAGAATTTGCAAACAGCTCACAAAAAGTACGAAATCAAGAAACAACTCCATTTCATGACAAATTGAAGATCCTCACGCGAGAATAAGGTTCCCGTGACATTGTGATTCGTGAATTGAAAGTCGGAAACCCTACGAAAGTCGAATCCTTAGAGAGAGCGATCGATGGAGCAAATGCAGAGAGTTTACAAAAGAAAGAAAAAAAGAAAAAAAAGAAAAAAAAATGAGCAAGAAGGAGATGAAGCATACGACAGAATTGAGAAACCTAATGTCGAACAGATTGCACAGAAAATTCCGCTAGCTGCTGTTCTTTCCTCTGCTGCTCCTTGAGGGCCATCAACGCTTGATCACGAATGACGCCCCGGTGTAGGTTGACTCGTTCTTCCTTTTGCATAGAGTGCACAGAGAAAATGCCAGCGCCTGTAATGCACAGTACACCAACAAGGAAACCAATAGCCCCGCGCCTGCTCCCCATTGTCCACTCCACCAAAACCTACAAAATAAGCATCGCTCCAAATTTTGTTTTCCTCGCAGTGTTCTCTCCACTCTACCTGATCCTCCGCGTAATCAATTTTCCCCAAAGACGAGATCGAGCAATGCTCCGTGTTTTGCAAACTCAGCAACAGGGCGAAATCGGCGAAATCGGCGAAATCGACACTTCAGACTTTGGCAACCCCCCCGTCTAAGGAAGACGACGAGACGGGCATGGAGACGGGCATAGGGGGACACGGCGATAGGAGAAGATAAATCACGGTCAAAGATCCCACCTACCTTTCACATTCAATTCATGGAACCAATTCATTGTTCGTCACCAAATAATAAGTTTGTCATGAAATCTGAAGCTTGGCAGTACCCACACTCAAGTAAGGCAGATTTTCCTCTTGGACCCTATTGTGATGATTATTTATTATTTATTGGAAAAAAATTGCAAGCAAACTCAATTAGGTAAATGTGGATTATGTGAATATTCTTGAAGAATTTATTTTTGTAACCGTACAAGAAAATTTGAATAATTGTTTTAAAAAAAATTTGAATTTTTAAAAATTACTTTTAAGTCCAACCTATTATAAGTCTATGATTTTCATGCTTCACGGGCAAGGGTAGCAAAGGTCACCTATGTTGCCTCCTCTTGAAGATAGATTCAATGTTATGTACTATATCTAAATATGAATTTCACAACTTTTTTAACCCCTAAAATCCCAAAGTCCCTACAAGGGACTCTTGGGATTTCGGGTAGGCTCATGTGATCTCAATTTTTGACATGCTTTTTTGAAACTTTTTGTAAAAATAAGAAATTAGACTAGCTTTGGGGGAATATTTATAATTTTAATTTCAATCGGTGCTTGGAAACAAAAGTTATGAGTTACATCTTGGGACTTTAGGGGGTAAACTTTGCATCACAAAGAAAGATGTAAACCCCTAAAATGCCCAAAAGCTAGTTTTTTTTTTTATCTTCAACAATAGTTTCAAAAGACTACACCAAAATTTGTATTTTTAGTTGTATTTTCCTTTGACCTCCTATAAATAGTTGTAATCAATAACTGGTGGAGTATATTCTTTCATTCCAAACTAATTGCACCCCTTCAAACTCAATTTTTTTATTCAATTTGAACATTTGAAGTTAGAATAATAGATATAGAAGTTTGAAATTGATGATGACCTCATTCAACTTTGAAAGTTGCATAAAAAAATAAAATAAAATAAGTAAATAACTCCCATTAGATTAGTTGCAATCTTCCAAGTTCAAATGATTGAATATTCAATTTCAAATCTCTCTTGAGGTACTAGAGTCTTTTCTAGTCCATTGTACGACCAAATGAAGAAATTTGAATAAAATAGAGTATAAAAATCAAAATTCATATTAAAATTCCATATATCCAACAAACATATCCAATTTCATTCATCTATGTATTCAAAGTTATTAGTGATTTAGTTTTTTTCTTTTATTATGTTCTACCGTCTACTTATAATTTTTTAAAGATGCATTTGAAAGTTTTTTTGATTAAATTTTATGTATATTTTCAAAATGTTTTCCAACATATTGATTAAAGTGCACAACTATAGGGCATTTTTTTTTCCTAAAAATGTTAAAAGACAAAACTTCACCTTTTAGAAGGGCTTGGAAAACCTATATTCTGAAATTTAGGCACATCCATACCTTAAATACATTTGGATTTGTTAAAAAATAAATATAGATGAAGATTTTAGCCTTGCTTTGGAAGTAATTTTAGTCTTCTAAACATGAAAGGATTTCAAGGGATAACCATGAGATCTTATACAAGACTAGTATGAAGAATGTGTAGAATGAGTTTTAAAAACTTTCACTACATAGATTGAAAGATATTTGCATTTAAAGTAAAGAAAATAGATTTTTGAGAACTTTTTGTGACTAGCCATAATTTCACTTTGAACCTTCTTAACTTCAATTTTTTGCAATAAATTTTTCTGATTAAAAAAATATTTTAAATATTTGAATCAAAAGTCTACGAAAAAAATGTTTTTAAAAAATACTTGATTTTCATTCTTAAAAGAAATTATTAAGTAGAAGTAGATACAAGATTGAAGGAAAAACAAAAATGTCAATAGCTTCAAAATAGAATTGAAATACACTAACTCCAATGGTGAGATTGATTTAGCACTAAAGCATAATTTACCATATGGAATTTTTTTAATTGCAAAAATTGAGTTAAAAAATGAATTCAAAATGATATTTTTTCAAGAATTTTGATTGCTTCAAAACAAGAATAAAAGCTTTTTGTAGATATAAATGTAATCTATGAGAAAAAAATTAAAAAATTTATTTCGAACTTTTGTTGATTTTTTTATTGTCCATCTACTTTATTTTGAACTTATTGTAACATAAGTTTTGCTTCCAAGAAGTGATCAAAATAATAATTATATTCCATGAAAGCTAATGTGTTTATCTATCTTTTGAAAAAAATTCAGAAAATCACCTCAAAAGTTGAAGTTACATGAGCCTACCTAGAATCTATTTTGTCCCTCGAGGGGACAATGGGATTTTAAGGGTTATATAATGTTTGATCAAGATATTAGGTGTTTTTCAAGGTCTTTGGAAGATTGTGAGTTCTTGGGTTGTAGCGAACATCAAAATACTACCACATCTGCAAATTGACGTGGCTAAAAGACTACGACGTTAGATAGTAATATTTAATTAAATTTTAAATTTTAAAAATAAGTTATTATTATTGTGTTGTCAAAGTTTACAAACAACCCCAAAAGAGTTTATTAGAGGCTTGAAAACTCATTTGATGAGGTGAAAATGATTTGAAGTCTTTCAATTTTCTTTTTATACGTTAAGTCTAAAATTAAAGTCATGAAAAAAGTATGTGGTTAATCTTTTAAAAACCAAAGTATAGTCCAATTTTCAAAATTGTAAAGATATATTATAAAAATATAATTTAGAATAATAATTCAATGATGATTGTTGAACAGTATTTATAAAATGTGATTAATTGATCATATCCATGCGGATATATCAACTATCAATAGTATACAAACCAATACTTTTTAAGATTTTTTTTCTTTGAGTTCTAATCATAATGATTTTTTTTTTAATTTAAATTTTTTTTATTCAAATCATTTTAAAAGGGTCCTTTTTTGAACTGAAAAGGATACCTTTTGAAAATAGACCTATTAATACCTATTAAATAATAGGATATTTACAAAGCAAAGTCTTGAAAATCTATACTATACAAATGTTAAAGGACTAAGACAAGAATCTTCAAAAAATCAATGAATGAAAAATCACATTGTTGTGTGCTTTGGATGTGCCTACATTCATTTGTTATTTGAAAATTGAACACTTGGTCTTTTAGAATATGGTTGAACATGTCAAGGATTTGACATGCACGACCATATTTGATTTACAGCTTTGTAAAATTTACTCTATAATTTAAAATTTTGGTGGTGGTGGTGGTAGTGGTTTCTATTAAAATGTAATTTTAACTTCAAATTTTGAGCATTGTTTACTAATGACTATAGGGTTGTACTCCCAAAATTTTGAACTCAAATAAAATATGGAATGATTTCTAGAAGAGGTTGAAATTACACTAAAATGGCATATTTTTTTAACTCAAATATTTTTAAAGAACACATTTAAATGACCATTGCATCAATATTCAATTCAAAATGAGCTTTCAATAGAGAGTTATTTTTAGAATTTTTTTGTTCATGTTTTAGACACTTTTTCCTTATATAATATAGGGGTGTGAATGTTATTTTTCAATTCTACAATGTATCTTTTTACTTCAAAATTTGTAACTAATTATTATTAACAAATAAAATATCAATAATTCAAAACATAGACTTTCAAAGTAGTTCATATTTTTTCATTTAATTTTATTTAAAATTCAAAAAGTATATAGGGGGTCCAAAGTTCTATTCACACATGGTTTTTAATGGACATTCTAAGTGACCCCCCCAAGATTTGAAGTTCATCTTCAAGAGCCTCAAATACTAATTTATACTAAAAAAAATCAATATTTACAATGAAAAAAATTGCAAAAAACCTTCAATAGAAAAATCTTTAATAATTTTTTTCAAAATTCAATTTTTGATACATAAAAATAGACTTTATTCAACTAAAAATATTACCAAAAATAATATTTGGGTCCATTTTAATTTTGCTTCAAAGTTTTGTTAATACAAAAATATGGTTCGTTCAATTGGGGCACAAGAAAAAAAGTTATGCCATTCCAAGTCCAATTTTAGGCCACCAAGCAACAAAACAACCCCTCAAAAATTTGAAATAAATCATTTTTTTGGTTTCTTATAGAATTTATTTTTATCTATTTAAAAAAGCTTTGATTCATTCCATTTGAATTAATGATGTGAAAGTTGTGGAGTTTTTAAAAAAAAAAATTAATCATAAAAATTTCTTGGGAAATAACATATTGGATTCATTTTTTAACACAAATTTCACACTTTTTCAAAAAAAAGTTCTATATGGTTAAGTATGATTGCTTGAACAATCTCACCATTGGGATTAGTCTGCTTCAATTCTATTTTAGAGCTATTAACGGATTGGTTTTTTTTTTCAACCTTGTATTTACTTCTACTTAACAATTTTTCAAAGAATGAAAATCAAGTATTTTTAAAAAAACCCAATAAACTAGACTTTCAACTCAATTTTTTAATATAATTTTTTTTATTTAAAAATCTTTAATGCAAAAATTTAATCTATATTCTATAAAGACTCAAAGTATTATAATCTAGTTACTCAAGATGCAAGAAACTTATTTTCTTTACTTTAATCCCTAAAGTCTTAAGGCACTTTCTAGGATTTTCTTCCTCAAAAAACATTAAAAACTACCATTTCTAGTGTGTTGATTAGAAAAATGTACAAGATGTGTTTTTGAAAATCTAATTATAGAATCTTGTACTAAGGTAGTATACTCACAAAGCAACCTTTTAAGGGTTGGTTGGCCTTTTTGATGGATTTCAAATGTACAAAAGTATTCTTTGCTTAATTTTTATTTGAAGAGAAATTGATGCAGAATCTAACAAAAGTAGTTCCATTTTTTTTGAAGCATTTATGAATTACTTATGAATTCCCAAAAAAGTTTATCATAGACAATTATTTTTTATTGTAAGCCTTGCAAAACCTACAGACGTGTAGTCTAAAAAAAGATATGACTTTATCAAAAAAAGGTATTGCAACATGTTAAAAATAATACACAGAGTTTTAAAATACAACCATTACTAAACTTAAGCAGACCATACATTCTGTAATAGATGCAAGAAATATAAGACAAGGGAAGACGAGTTTTGGATAACAAGACTTAATATTGAAGTTCAAAAGTACAATATGGAAGCTAGAACTACAAACTAAGATCCAAAAGTTATATTCAAAAGAGCAAGAGTATAGAGAACAAGGCCTTTGATCTACAACTAAAGTTGAGAATTATGAACTAGATATTAAAATGAGTTGTTAAGATTGAACACTACAACAATGGCAGTGTTTTATGACTGCAAAATTATGACTGAGGATGACTGGCGACTACTTGTAGTCATATTCTTGAAGGCCAACACTTTGGGGAGAAATATGACTGCAAAATATGACTGCCAGTTATTTTTACGCCTTGTACTTCACAAGCGTATACTATACGGCCATTAGAAATACCAAAGTACTTCATAGGGAACGTAGGGAACATGTTTGGGAACGTTAGGAACATGTTTGGGAACATTGAGTCATATTATCACTAATATTTTCATATAATAGTGATTTTTTTTTTGTTTTGGGCAATTCAAGAAAAATTTGGGCAATTCCAAAAAAATATAGAGAAGTCATTATTTAAAATTTTGAAATCCTAATCACCTACTTTTTTGGATTTTGAATCCTAGTCACTATTTTTTTAGGGTTTTGATACCCTAGCCATCATTTTTTTAGGGTTTTGAAACCCTAGCCGCCACTTTTTAGGGTTTTGAAACCCTAGCCGTCACTTCTTGTGGCTCTTCTTCCTTACTTTTTATTGTCTCTTAGCTCTCACTTGTTGTTGCTTTTTGTTGCTTTTTGTTGCATCTTAACTCTTGTTTCTTGTTGCTCTCTAGTTCATGCTTCTTGTTTCTTATTGTTGCATCTAAATTCTTTCTTTCTCTTGCATTTGAACTCTTTCTTCTTCCTAGTTCTTGTTTTTTTGTTTCTTCTTGTTTTGTAGTTCTTGCTTCTTATTTCTTCTTGTTGCATCTATACTCTCATTTCTTGTTATTTCTTGTCATGTCTTAGTTGGTGCTTCTTGTTTCTTCTTGTATCTTAGTTGTTGCTTTTTATTTGTTCTTATGTCTTAATTGTTGCCTCATATTGTGTCTTAGTTGTTGTTTCTTGTTTTGTGTTGCTTCTTGTTTCTTATTGTGTCTTAGTTGTTGCTTAGTTGTTGCTTAGTTGTTGCTTCTTATTCCTTATTGCATTTTAACTTTTGGTTCTTGTTATCTTTTAGTACTTATATTTTTTTTCTTGTTTCCTCCATCATCAATCTTATTCTTCTTATCCTAAACTTGAGCTACATATTTTGTATTGATTGTAAATCTTTGAAGATTAGGCTTTGTTGTTCAATCACTAAAAACTAACCTCTTATTTCTTTGATTGTATATGCAGGCATCAAAAGTTGAAACAAAGACACTAGAAGCTACTTGCAACTTCATGAAGCCAAAAATATGACTTACAGAAGTCATATTTCATAAAATATGACTGACGAGAGTCGTATTCTACATTACTGCAAAATATGACTCACTGCAGTCATATTCCACGTCATCCAAAAATATGACTGATTGCAGTCATATTCCATGTCATCAAAAAATATGACTGACTGCAGTCATATTCCACGTCATTCAAAAATATGATTGTTTGCAGTTATATTTTACGTTATCCAAAAATATGATTGACTGCAGTCATATTCCATGTCATTCAAAAATATGACTGACTGCAGTCATATTCCATGTCATCAAAAAATATGACTAACCGCAGTCATATTCCACGTCATTCAAAAATATGACTAACCGCAGTCATATTCCACGTCATTCAAAAATATGACTGACCGCAGTCATATTCTACGTCATCCAAAAATATGACTGACCGCAGTCATATTCCACGTCATCCAAAAATATGACTAACCATAGTCATATTCCACGTAGGATTTTTTTGTTTGCCCGAGCAACTCAAGAAAAAGTCAAGACTCCCCTAGGAAAGTCAAAGTATACGCCATGTTAGCATACTATGGCTAAAAATGGGTATTTATATCCCTCGAAAAATATGACTGTCAATATGACTAATGTCTGAAGCGACTGCTTCTAAACGATTGGAGTCAGTCATATTCCGAGTCATCTACAGTGATTTCTGCGTGAGTCGTATTTTTTGATTTTACGACTCACTGCAGTCATATTTTGCAGTCATAAAACACTGCTTTTGTTGTAGTGGAAGTACTTCTCAGTCTTGACTTCTATATACTAAGATGCTTGATCTTCCATGAGTTTTAAAGATCCTCCACAAGTATCTATAAGCTTTAAAACTATTCACATCCAATAAAAGTTGGCAAATCCAAAAAAACATTGTACATCGTGTATCATTCGAGGAGTTGACCAATACGTGATAACTTGAATCTTCTTTGAATTCATCAATGATCTTTTGTTAGAGATGATGTATCCAAAAAACTCTACTTAAGGTTGATGAAACATGCATTTTTCTAATTTAACATATAATCCCACATCTTATAGCTTTTGTAGCATGAGTTTATGTGTCTTTCATGTTCTTTACATTCTTAGAATAAATTAGGATGTCGTCAAAATAACATACAACGAATTGGTCCAAGAACTTGCAAAAGACATTATTCATCAAATATTGAAAGATAATTGGTGCATTTGTGAGTCTGAATGGCATGACATTGTATTCAAAATGTCCATATCTTGTTTAAAATGTTGTTTTTCATTTGTCCCCTTCTTTTATGTGTATCAAATTATATGCTCCATGGTGGTCAATCTTGATATAGATTTTGAGTTGTTTAATTTGATTGAAAAGTCCGGATATTAACGGCAAAGGGCATTAATTTTTAATTGTTATTTTATTCAAGCCACAATAGTCCACGCACATCCACAAAAAATTGTCTTTCCTCTTAACAAAGAAGATTGACGCTCTTGCTAAAGATTTCGAATGTTAAATAAAATTCTTTACAAGATTTTCATTGTTGTATTCTTTCAATGCCAAAAGTTTGTTCTGTGATAGATTGTAGATTCGACCAAATGGTGGTTGGGCTCAGTCTTGAAAATCAATCGCACAATTGTATGGTTGATGCTTTTCTAAAATGTCAGCATTTAAAAAAAAAATACATCTCTAAAATTCTTTGTATTGAAGTGGAATACTTGATGAAATATTGCTCAGTTTGCATACTGGAGTTGTATGAATAATATAAAAGTCAACCTTTCTTGCTGCTTTTATAAAAGTTGTGGTTCCAATGAATATAGGCTTGACAGTTGAAGGTTTTGAAGAGGATTATGTCACACAAGTTTCTAAAAAAATGATAGGCTTTGTGACCTCTAGTCTATAACCAAATTATATTTTTAGAGCCAAAAAAGCCCTAAAATCATAGGATTGGATAGGATTTTGATAATGTTAAATACAATCATACTTCTATGTTCCTCAAATGAAACTTTTAATAGTTTAGTTTCATGAGTGACATCCCTCAGAAATAATGCTTGATTGTCTATAGTCTCTACATGTACAAGTTTTGACTTTTTAATTAAAAGAATTTTAAGACATTTTGTAAATTCCTCATTTAAAAAACAAGCTAAAGCTCTAAAACCTAATAGATACTAAATTCGTAGTTTCTTCTTGGGGCCCAAATATAGTGGGATAATAAAATAATGAGTAGTTTGGAAAAAAAGGTGAGGACCTAAGTTTGTATAAAAAATAGAAGGCTCAAGCTGCACAAATCCTACTGTAGTTGAACATTCTTGTTTTTCGATACATTTATACTTCTTGGCTTGAGAGGGTGTTGTTTTTGCTTCTTGTGACAATTCATTGCTTTATGGCCAAAGTTTTCACAATGTAGATATAGACCTTCATCAAGACGTCGTTTCTTCTTTTGTGCGTTTAGTGATTTAAATTGTATTGCATTGATTTGCATGTCTTCTAGGGCTTGAAAATGTATATTCATAGCATATGCTATCTTGATTGTTGATGAAAGATTTGCTTGTAGTGTTGGTATAGCTTTAGATTGTCGATCTTGACATCTTTGAATTAATTGGTTGTCACATCTTATAACTTGACTTATTGCTTTGTTTAGTATTTGAAAATCAAGAAAAGATAGTAATAAATCCTTCATGTCATCTCTTAAGTTCTATTGAAATTGGCTCATAAGTATTTCTTCATCTTAGTTGATGTTGCAAGTAAGTGCTTAAAATTCAAAGGCATGCAACGAAGTCAAGCGTGATCCTTGTCATAAACATGTATTATTAGTAAAATTTTACTTAAAAGACGACTTATAGGTCATTACTTAAAAGACTATACTACTAGGACTATACTTAAACACTCCTTTCTCTTGTAGTGTTTGGAGGCTTTTTGTGCTCCATTGTTTGTGTTTTTCAAGCCTTGTAACGGACTTTGGGGTCCCTTCTTGCTTGTCTACCTTTGTGCACGTGTTGTTAGTCTTTGTCATACTAACTTGTTGTTGTTGGAGTCATTTTTTGGTCATTGTATTAACCCTAAAGCCAAACCCCCACCATACCTTGGCGATGCTACTTTGGAGGGTGTTTAGCTTGTAGTCAAATTCCATTGTACTAACTTGTGTGAGCTTGTGGAGGTCTTTGGGGTTCCTTGCATTGTGTATCTTTGTATGCTATGTGTTACAAGTAATTTTAGAGCCTTAGGTGCTCATTTCTACTAACCTTGTGAAGTCTCTTGTTGTCATGTTCTTTTGGAGTTTTGAATTCCCTATTTGGTCATTGTACTAATCCTAGAGCACCCCCACACCGTACCTTAGCAATGCCAGTGTGAAGTTTTGAGTTTACACTAATCCATCATTGTACTAACTTGAGCCCTTCTATATATCATAAATTTGTCCTAGCTACTATGATTCATTAACCTCGTTTGAACTATGCACATGTTTTTGTAGATTCTACTAGGACAATGAAGCTTTGAACCCCCCTTAGGTATTAAAGTCTTAGATTGTGTGTTAAAAAACTATTTGGTGGCGGAGCTTTAAACCTTAGAAGTCAAAGAAAGTCTTAGATTTGGTATTAAACCCAATTCTATGGCGGAACTTTGAATCCCCTCACAAGACATTCAAAAGTTTAGTTTCCAAAACATGTTGGAAACAAATCAAAGTTTAGCATCCAAAACAATTAGATCATAGGGCCCAAGTCCATCTCCACCCCCAAGTTGGGTGATTACCTTTCTTTATATGTATCTTTGTTTTTGTTTTTTTTATTTTTTATCTTGAAACTTGTTTTTTTTGCCAAAACTCAACCAATTGGCAACTACCCTGGCCACCAACAACTAATCGGCCACTTGGCAGCCAAGTCTGGCCATTGGCAACCTAGGCCCCAACCCCAATAATATAGGCCAACCCCACAGCATAGGCATCCAATTCCATTTTTTTTCCTTTGGAGCTCAAGTTTTTTTTTGTTATAGTGATTAAACCAAAACTAAAAAGTAGAAAGAGAACAACAACAAAGAAGAGACCAACTCCTATTAACAAATTAGATTATAATAGACTAGGAGTAGAGGTAGGTTGGAGTGGGTTACTAATAGAAGTAGAAAAGAGACAAGTAGAGAAACTTCAAAATATACAAATAACTTAAAAAAGAAAGGTGGTTAGGGTAGAAGGCGAATTGTTGTCCCTGGTTTACAACCTCTCATCTACAAACAACTCCAATACAAGTTCCAAGCTCCCACAATTGAGGCTCAAAACATCAAGGAAGAATAGAAGATGGTGTGAGAAGGGTGGAGAGTTGGTTTAGATAGGGAGTCCACAAAAACGAGTTAGGGAGGAAATCTCAAGAATCATCCTCCAACATTAAATGGGGTAGTTAGGATAACCCAACGCATAAGAAGTAGTGCAAGCATAAGTGGTAGTTGATCCATATATTGGATCTTGTAGAAGTATTTGGTGGCCTCCAACCACCCCTATTTAATGTGGTATGGGGAGTAGCGTAGAAAGAAACAAGGGAAAAAGAAAAGGAGCCAAAAGAAATGGAAAGAAAAGGAAGGAGTTCTTAGATTCCACGTGTTGTAACAAAGAAATTCCCACCTGGAAATTATCAAGTAATTTGGCAAAAATTCCATGAAGGTCCAAATGGTCGGTAGGGGAGTCTTGAAGGGAGGTTTAGAAAACTTGATCGCGAACCTTCAAACCAAGGTAGGCCACTAACCCCATATGGTTCCTTTAATTGTCTTAATTAGCAAAATACTAACTAGGGCCGAGGCCTAGGAGTAGGTTAGATAGCCAAAATAGAGTGTCAAGTCAAATTAGTGTTAGAATCTTTCAATAGACATCAAAAGAGTTCTAAAAACATAAAATACATCCAAAACCAACTTGAAATATGAGAGATATGAGCGAATGAAGTTTAGGAGTTAGATTGGATGAAAGTTAGTGCATTTCATTCCAAAGGAACAAGAATAGAAACTTAGATAGTAGAAAGAATCTAAAAGTTAATAGTGAAAGCAAAAGTTGATTTCAAATTATAGACTAAGTAGTAAATAGCAAATGAAGTTTTGAAGTATTGATTAGTGGTCAAACTTCATCTACTCATAACTTTCACTAGGATAGTCCAAATCTTAAGTGCTTTAGCAATCTGGATAGTTAATTTCAGACTCTACAAGAAAAAAATACTAAAGTTTAAAAATAATAAACTCACAAAAAGGCCCGAGCCTTAGAGAATAGGATAGGATGTAGGGTAGAATCTTTTGAAGACAACCAAGTAGTGATTTTAGATTATCATCCCATAGATTAGCTTTTGGAGAATTCAAAAGAGTTTTACTTTGGAAAACCAACTTAGACTTCAATAGTTATTGAAGGATGAATTTTAGGTCAAAGAATAGATGAAGTCGATTTAAAATCATCCATCCAAGTCCAAACTTAGAACTTAAATAGAAGCTAGTGGTCAAAGGCTAGGGACCAAAATTCAAGTTCATTTGAAATAAGAAAAGGGTCTAAAAATGTGGATGAAGTTTTGATAGCCTCCTAAAGGCTAAACTTCATCTAGCCATAACCTTATAGGAACATCCAAATTTCACAAGCCTTATGTTTTTGGAAATGGCATGATCTTAGCTACAACTTAGAAGTGATGAATTTAGACTGTAACCACTTTCATTAGAAAACCACAATGGCCTAAAGAATTATGGTTGTAGGGATTAGCCTTTGCAATTAGATTAGTTGATGATTTCATTGTGAGTTTGAACAACTTAGGAAATTTAGAAAAGATCCATTGCTTGGAAGGTACAATGGATCAACATTAGGCACCCATTAGGATAAAAATCAACCCTAAATACAAGAACTTGTTTGTGCTCATGTATTTACTAAGGGTGGATAAATAAATGTTCACAATTGTCCCATCTTGTCCATTTAAAAATAATAATAATAATTTGTCCACTAAAAGTTCATCTCACTTAAAAATTATATGTACTTGAAGCTCTTAGGGAATTGTACGTGTAGAATTTTGGTAGAAATTGAGATTACATGAGCCAACTTAAAATCAATTTTGTCTCCCACAGGGACAATGGGACTTTAGGCATTAAACAATTTACAATGAGATATGCCAAAAAAAAATTAAAAAATTTTGCTCTTTGCAATAGAAATGATAGTTTTGAGTATTTTTTAATGAAGAAAAGGTCTTGAGACTTCAAAGGTTAATAGAGCCATCTATTATTTTTAAAAGTCCCTAATAATCCTCAATAACAAATCACATCCCTTTCCTTTTCTCTTCTAACAAAGATACTCTAAGAGTCGCTACTATTGACTTCTAAAGTCAATTATGGGACCTTGAATGAGTAAACTCTTAACTTTAAAAGGATGGATCTTATGATAGTGTAGTCAAACTTCAAAATCTTTGAATCTATATGGTTCATTTTGAAATTGAATTGAAATTGAAAATCTTTTGTATTATTTTTCAAAGATTGTTATCACATGTCTTCTATGAATCATAAGAATTTCAATCTTTTTGGTAAAAATTTAAAATATTAAAATTATTATGAATTTTTGAAGAAAAAAATTAAAAAATTCATATCTAATACAAAATAAGCTTTAAAAAATCTTAAAATTTCTCCATAGGTATACATTATGGTGTAGACTAAAGAACATCATGGTATAAATCCTAAACTACATATTTCTATAATTAAAAAAATCAATCAATTATGGTAGTAGGCCCAAAGTTCAAATGGTCGTAAAATAATTAATTTTGGAAATTTTGGAAATTTGGAAATTGGAGTAGAAATTAGAATTCATAAGCTTCGATTCATTTCTTGAGCTTAAATTTATAAATGATCAATTTTAATGGTTTAAATGCAAATGAAGAGCAAGCTGGTAGGAGTTGCTAAATTTACTGAAAAAGCACCTTTATTATCTATGGATTTGGCATCTTCTTTTCTAGAATATTCTTTAATTCTTCACCACCAAGTGTTGCTCACACCCGCAAGGAACACTCTACAAAAAAAATGGAATTAAAATAATCCGTTTTTAGTAAGTTATAATATGGCATTGTTTGACCACCCATGAACTACAAAATGACCCCAAATGCCTCAAGATTAACCTTGAAAGAAAGAGACCTATCACCAAGGTACCTTACCAAAAATAATCTAATTTTTGAACCAATAGACTTGAAGCATTCTTCATTTCTTCTTCACAACAGCTTTAATTTCCCACGGAACTATATTATATTAGTTAGCTTACGCCCTCAAATCCTTGATTAGTGATGTCCAAGTAACTAATAACGTACCGACTTACTCCTCATCTCCTCATGTCGGCCGTTCCGCAGCTTCTGAACGTTGAATTCGAACTGTTGATTTAATCTTCGACTCGCGAGCTGTTGCAACGAAAGTCGGGAAAATTTCTAGGATTTGGAGTCGTCGGCCGTCCCTTCCTGGCAGCCGGAAATCAAAATTACAAGCTCTGATCCAAAGGCGTGTGCAGACACGATCGACATGCACCCACCGAATCCCTGTTACCACACCAGTTTGAATTTCAGCCCCAACGGCCCAACCTCGCGCTCACCAACTCCGTGAACTTTGGAACAGTTGTGGATCAATGCGCGTCACCCACCAGCTTGAATTCGAACTGTTGATTTAATCTTCGACTCGCGAGCTGTTGCAACGAAAGTCGGGAAAATTTCTAGGATTTGGAGTCGTCGGCCGTCCCTTCCTGGCAGCCGGAAATCAAAATTACAAGCTCTGATCCAAGGCGTGTGCAGACACGATCGACATGCACCCACCGAATCCCTGTTACTGTACCACACCAGTTTGAATTTCAGTCCCAACGGCCCAACCTCGCGCTCACCGACTCCGTGAACTTTGGAACAGTTGTGGATCAATGCGCGTCACCCACCAGCTTGCCGACTGATCTGCCGACTCAGGGCAAGACTAAATTTCATCAAACCAATAGTCGGCCACAGACATTCAGTTGGCGAAGTTGGGCAAATCAATCGATGCATTCAACTCCCTTCCGCATTCGATGCGCATGGAAATAGCGCCTAGCCTGGAGTAGTCGGAGCTGCCATGGCCAAGAGATAAGAAGTCACTACAGTAGTGCAAAACACAGGTTTCAATGACAGTTTCAATGACATCTGGATGTCATTTCAACATTTCTAAGGTGTACATCTTTATTGAGAATAATCAATGTTGAATGAAGATTTGGGGAAGTTTAAATTCAGTTCAACCATGTAATTCTTGTTTGAGAATTATACACATAATGTACATCTCATTTTCCCAAATGTTCTTCAAAACATAGATCTTCTGATCCAAGATCTCTGCAAAATGTAGATTTCAATTTCTAAAAATCTAAAGAAGGTGTACATCTTTATTGAGAATAATCAATGTTGAATGAAGATTTGGGGAAGTTTAAATTCAGTTCAACCATGTAACTCTTGTTTGAGAATTAGACACATAATGTACATCTCATTTTTCCAAATGTTCTTCAAAACATAGATCTTCTGATCCAAGATCTCTGCAAAATGTAGATTTCAATTTCTAAAAATCTAAAAAGCATTTACATTCAAAAATTCAAAATGTAACAGCGACAAAGATTTCAATTAAGAAAGCCTTCTCAAAATGTGCATGTTGGTATCAAAAAATCTTCACTGGATTTCAAATTCCAATTCTAAAATCTTCAAAAAATGTAAATCAATTTTTTGCGGGAATGAAATTGAATATGAAGGCTTGAAATGACATTTTTCAAATCATGTCATTTCAACATGTCATAACATTCAGTAGCAAACAGAGGAGTTTGTCTTCCCTCTGACAGAATGGTGCCATCAGTAGCTATTAAACACGCGTCGAAATTCGTCAGAGTGGCAAGGTGGTTATTGTACGACCGTGCAAACTTGGGGTAAGAAAAATACTACTTTCTACTCTAACGGTGCAAAAAATCTACAATGAGACCCGGAGTATTATGAACTCAAATGCATATAGTACACGAAATAATGAAATATGAGTTTTATACAAAATATCTATCAAAAAATCATTGGCTTATGAATTTCAACATTCAAAATTCCTTGCAATGCTTTGTAAGACAAATGTGTTTGTAACTTAAGATATAAAGACAACTATTTATATACCTATGGAGTGGTAGGAGGTAAAGTAAACAATGTGGGATATGTAAATTAGAATTTGTAGTTTCTCATTGCTCATAGTGTAGTCAACAATTGTGATTGAAGTAAAATTTCAGACCTCATTTAGGCATAGTATAAAAACTTTTTTGAAAAAACTTTGAAATGAAAAAAGTTGTGAAATGAAGTTAAGTTTTATCTCCCAAAATCCTTAAATTAGTAGAGTACTTTAAAATTTCCTTAAATAAAAATTGAACTAGAAGAAGTGAGAAGCAAGATAACATTTATCTCTTAAAATCTGCTTGAGATTTTTAAGCCTCATGTAAGAGTTCTAAACAAATTCTAAAGGGGGTGGGATGGGATTAGGGTGGAAAGGACATTTTTTTTGACATTTTCAAACATCCTCCTTTGAAATTTGTTCATAACTTCTAGTTGGATTATTAAAATCTCAAAAGGATTTTTGTAGATTAAATTTTACTTGATTCACCAACTTTTCCTGGTTTGAAGCTTTTTGAAAAAATAGTCTACTATGTCTAAATGAGGTCTAGAATTTGACTTTTATCACAATTCCTGCGTTTCCACTTAACCATGAGTAGAAGAACTTTTTTTTTTTTTTTGTCTTAATTCACATATCCCACATGGATTGTTTCACCCACCACTACTCCATTAGTATAAAGATCTTTTCTCCACTCTAGCATCAATTAGATTGGCTGTAGGGCTTGACCAAATTAGTGGCACAAGATATGAAATTTGTGGCACAAGATCCACATCATTGGTTCAATTTTCTTATTGAAAATCTTGTGTACTAACTGCCCGCATCCCAACCCTGCTCCCCAAAGAGGCTCGGTGTGTAAGTACCCCCTTGTAATGACACCAAAGTTATGATTAACACCAGGTGTTAATTTGCTTTGCATTTTGTTCACTGTCAGGTTCTTTCTCCTGTTGCCACTAGATGAATGTCGTGGATGAGGCCTCCAAGGACGGAAAGGCAACCTCCCTGAAGGCTACTGAATGTTATAGTCATTTGAACCTGTCTTTTGCACTTTCTAAAAACCTGTAATGAAGTGGTAATCTGAAATCTACCAAATTCATCAAATTTTGTGGATTGGGTCTTGATCTTGAACTCAAGATCTACAAAAGTCTCGATGTTGCTTTAAACTGAATACTCAAATCTACCAAAGTATCAAAAATGTCATTTCAACAGGGGTGGTTGAAATGACATTTTCCCTTGGCATGATTGAAATGACATTTTTCAAATCATGTCATTTCAACATGTCATTTATACCAGTCTTTTGCACCTGTAATGAAGTGGTAATCTGAAATCTACCAAATTCATCAAATTTTGTGGATTGGGTCTTGATCTTGAACTCAAGATCTACAAAAGTCTCGATGTTGCTTTAAACTGAATACTCAAATCTACCAAAGTATCAAAAATGTCATTTCAACAGGGGTGGTTGAAATGACATTTTCCCTTGGCATGATTGAAATGACATTTTTCAAATCATGTCATTTCAACATGTCATTTATACCAGTCTTTTGCACCTGTAATGAAGTGGTAATCTGAAATCTACCAAATTCATCAAATTTTGTGGATTGGGTCTTGATCTTGAACTCAAGATCTACAAAAGTCTCGATATTGCTTTAAACTGAATACTCAAATCTACCAAAGTATCAAAAATGTCATTTCAACAGGGGTGGTTGAAATGACATTTTCCCTTGGCATGGTTGAAATGACATTTTTCAAATCATGTCATTTCAACATGTCATTTATACCAGTCTTTTGCACTAGTGAGTTGGTTCACGTTCTGAACTTGATTCTCTGGACAGACACGGCGCGGGGACTGATTTGAAACAGGTAAGAGATTCACAGCCAACGATGTCGGCAGTACTTTGTCTGCTGCAGTGCAGACTGGAGTTGACGAGTCTCGATCATATTTTATCTGCACGAAAGCTAGCGACGGACGAGTACTTCACATCAGCTAGAATGATGTGTAGTATATATATTCCTCCAGGCCAAGGATAAATTGCGATCAGTACTGCAAAGTTTTTTGTGCATGCAGAGTTTCACAACCTGGCTGGAGTCCCTTCATTCAACCGATCGAGACGTTCGTAAACCTTCGATCCAACTGAGGCCTTCGTGAACTTCGGATCAGTTCCAGCTGCGATCTATCCCGGCCTAGCTAGCCTTCGGCGAGCGGTTGAGTTCAGCTATCATCATGCCAAACTCTCCTGATCATAATGTCAGTGCGTAAGAGAATTGTTTCATATTGTTTGGATGTTGAATTGCTATTTCCAGTATAATTCTTGTTACCTAGCTCGTGTTTGCTATTGAAGTTAAGGAAACCGGTGATCAATCTTCCGAATGATGCTCATTAACTTAACACCGACACCGACTGCATGCAGGACCGTATTCAAGAGTACTACCCTGACCAAATGCGAGAACGGCCCAACACGGAGGTATGTTGATTAAGCCTGGTTTGTAGAGCGCAGTTGTTGTAATGAAATATATGTTTTGGGGGGCTGGATATCAAAGACACATCCCTTGTTACTAGCTGCTCATACACAGGGAGATTGATTATCCTTGTTTTCATTGCAACCTCAATGTAGTTACCGTCCAAAGATAGTCAAATTGGAGTTAAATTGGCGTATTTTTTAATAGCTTTGTTGAGATTCGGTCACAGCTTTTGGGCCCGGAATCTAGCCAATTGAACAAAATTCAAGTGCTATCGTTAAATTCGGAGTATTCCACCTCTTTGGCGCTTTTCAGGACGACTGGACCAGTGACCTGAAAAAAAAATTCCTAGCTTTTTGAGATTTGTAGACATACATAGTTAGATGTATGTCACGATTTGAGCACCGATTCAACGAAATATATTTCAGACCATTGAGGAGAATGTTTTTCAGAAGTTTTCCAGTATGATTTTGCTCACACTGAGAGAAGAATTCAGGAGTATTAATCTTCAAGAATCTCAAGAAAGAGTATTTAATAATCTGAGATCTGAAACGCATTTCTCACACAATTTCTCCAACTTTTCAACTGGCGCATGTGCAGCTTGAAGTGAGGATTCGCCTAAATCAAACAGATATCCCCAAACAACTAACTACCGAGCTGCGGAAGGAGCACAATATGGGTAAGTATACTCTGAAGAATTTTATTGATGGCAAAATGAAGGAATTACTTTATTCAAACCTCATTTTGTCATAGTAAAATAACTTTTTGAAAAAAAAATTTAAACTTAGAAAAGTTGGAAGATCAAGCTGCTAGCTTTCATCCCTGAAAATCATTTTGCAATTTTGAGCCTTTTAAAAAAAATTATGGATAAAATTTAGAAAGGATATTTGAAAATGTCAAAGAAAATGTCCCTTCTAACCCCTCTCTGAACTTTATTCATAGCTTTTGATTAGAGGCTCAAATCTCAAACGAATTTCTAGATATGAAATTTAGATTGATTTTACAAGTGAATTTAGTTTAAATTTTTTTGAAAAAAAGTTATTTTTTTGTACTTAAATGAGATTTAAAATTTTATTTTGAATAACATTTCTACTTTTGACTTGACTGTGAGCAATTGAGCTCTTACTAATCCTAATTTACAAATCCCATACGAGTTGTTTTACCTCTTATCACCCCACTTGTAAAATAGCATCTTCTTCTCATCTCTCCATATATATTAAGGAAAATGGCTTTTGAAGTTGTGTGATACTCCAATATGTAAATTGAACAACTGTCTTATAAAAGAAAATTTGGATTAAGTAATTAGTAGTAGACTTAGTAAGATGGATCCCAAAATATCCATTTGTGCCCAATCAAGATATTATATGTTAACTATTGAATATTTTGATTTAAAAAAATTAAATGTTGGATATTTAAAATATATATTCTATTAATATTTTTAAGTGTTGTATTGGTAATATTGTATGTTCATGTGCAGACCTATCCCGATCAAAATCAAACAAAGACATTGTCATTGTTTTTGGCATTCTTCCTGACAACGGTTTTGGTGAAGATGAAATTATGGAAGTTGTCAAGAAATATGTTCCAAATGCAATAGTTGTTTGAAATCATTTCAATATGTGGAACGATAGGGGTGACAAACCATTCATTGATCATAGGACTTGTCATAGGATTACTCTATTCTTTTATACATGTGGGATTGTAGGATCATTCGTCATCCTACTTAGATACCTTACAATTACATAGCATAGAAAAAATTTGAACTCTCTAGAGGGTCATTTTTCTATTGGATAAATGTACAAATATAGCAAAAAATAGAAATGAAAAATAATTATTTGAAATAATTATTATTTTTTTAAAATCATGTACCACATGATTGCTTGATGTATTGTATCAAATTTTAATTTTTTAAATTAAAAAATATTTTAATATAGCATTTTAATTTTTTATATTTGTGCATCTAAATGATGTGTCTCAGTCTTTTATGGCCTTATTCGTTAAAATGAGACAATCTGCACATTTTGAGACTACAACCCTAAAACAATTATAGTGATTTATCCTCGAGTTGAGGATAAGATGAGCCTACAACCTTTGGGAAATCAAAGGTTTTTATATATATTAATACATTGAAATCTCAACTTACCAAATAGTCTTAAAATTGAACAGTTATTATGATTTATCTTCGAGTTGAGGATAAAAATGAGACTACCAAAAGTCTCAATATAACGAATATGGCCTTTTTTAGAGAATTTAGACTTTCTCTAATCACTTACCTAATCATTTGAAATTGAATGGTTCAAATGTTTTTGAGTAGGGATCAATCTATACAATCCAAAAATAATAATAATAATTTTTAAAATAATATTTTTGCTATTCATTTGACATTGAAATTTAAAAAAAGAACTTCTAACATTTGCAATAATTATCGGAATGACATCGAATAAAGCTTCACACATAGATTAGGATGATTAGCATCCATCATAAAAAATTTATGAAAAATTTCAAATTATAAAGTCAATAGAGGTTGCTTGAGTTCTCAAAAAGCCCAAAGTGGATTCCTTGGTCCTCTAGGGTTTGAATATGGAAAAAAAATTGTGAATTTTTTTTGCTTTTGCAATGAAAATGGTAGTTTTGAAAGTTTTTTTGATGAAAATTAGGCCTTGGAACTTAGGAATTAATTTTTCAATCTATAAGTGATATTGTTGGGTTTTTAACACTTTTTAACACTTGAAATTCCATCTTACATTGATTGGATTAGGGTATAAAAGAGTTTCAAAGTGACATCCCTCAAAAACTCCAATATCATTCATTCATGTAATCATTTTTTTTGTTGAGCATATTAAATTTGTTGTCCAACAATGCATAAATGTCCTTTCTTTTATATGTCACATAAGAATCTTTTTACTAGACTTAGTTTCACTACACTAAAATTGGTAAATAGTGTTGTCTACACTAATTGTCAACAATAACACTAATTGTGATTTGCAAGGTTAGTGTTAGAACATTATTTACCCATTCTAACACTATTTTAGCTCTATAATAAAATTTGGTGATTTCAACATTTCTACGAGAGTGCATTTAGTGTTTGACGGCGGGAGTTAAATGCCCTAACACTATTTACACATAAGTTGGAAAATAGTGTTGAGGGTAAAAAACAGGGAACAATACTAATTATCTCCCCTATATATGGGTAAGCTTAATAACTAATTAAACAAAATTTGATGGAGGTCTAATTGTTTGTTAAATTTGCATACCAATATCCAAGAAATAAAAAAAAAATTATATAAAGATTCTAAGTTATTTGTTGACTAGACCAAGAATTAGAAATATTTGTAACAATGTGAAAACTAGAAATCCACAAGTTCAACACTTTGAATTTCATGATGGAATAGATTATATTGGAGAGCCAAGCATTATGGGACAAAATGCCAAATCTTAATAATGCATTACAAATGTCCCTATTTGTACTTTTCACAAATACAAGAGTGTAGAAAGATGGACAATATTATGAGTTATTATGCTTTTTAACTATCCAATGGAATGGTGAAAAATTTACTTCGAAAATTGAACTTGGCATCATGTCACCATTTCAACACACAATTATATAAAATGACCTAAAAATACAATAACAAACAACTATTCAATGAGAAATTACTCTCTATCCCAATAACATTGCCTCACCTTTGAATTGAGGTCCTATTTAAACTTCTTCATATGTAGCTTTTGTCAAGTCCTTACAAAATGGATTTCTTCTTAGTTTCAAGGAATTGAACAGGTTGTCCCTTGGTTGTCATTCTCCCCATGATTCATGTGATTTCAAAATGGCTTATCATCAATTTGCAATGGATTGTACAAAATGTTTGCACTGCTTTATACAATGGATTACTTCATTCTTAATTTCATTCATTTCTTCTAAGATAAATTCTACCCTCTCCCTTCATTTGACTTCTAAAGAAACAATCATGGTACAAGTCATATAGTTTGAAAGTGAGACAAGTGTGCCATATTCTTGTCATATGTAAGATATTTCAAAATATTATTGAAAAAAGGGTCAAACTAATTGATAAGTTTGAGTGTACTCTACATGTTGTGCTTCAAGGAAAAAAAGAAATACCAAAGGGATTACAACGCTAGGCAAATTGGGTGGAACTGCAATTAGACCAATTTTTATTGTAAGGAAGGATACTAAAGTTAGCCAATTTTTTTTTAGACTATGGATCTTCTACATGCATTGTTGAAGTTGATGGATATTTAGTTAGAGTATCATTCTTTAGTCCAAAGGAAACTGCTACATCACCACCATAATGAAGGGGCAATTCCAAAAGACACTCTCCAAAGCAATTGGTATCAGTCTTTCTTTATTATCAAGTCTCCCTTCCTCCTTCCTTGAACCCAACAAGTTGGCAAAATAAGAAGAGCCCACAAGTTGGCTCTCAATAGGAAGGCATGACAATTATAAATCTTCATGTTAGTTCAATGCCACTACCAAGTGTATCCTCATTAATTGTACATAATTTAATTGATTAGCTTAAGAACCACTACATCAGTAAGTGACATAATTAAGGTAGGAGGTCGTTAAATTGACCAGGTTCTACATGCGTCCTCTATCTAGGAGGAAGTAACATGCTCCTTGAAATATATATTATTGCCATTGATAAGGTAGGTACGCTTAAATGGACAATTTATGGACCTCCTACCTTAGTGGTAAGGTGAAACTACCCAATACCACCATTTACCCAATTCTGCCACCTCCAGGTTCCTTCCATTTCCATCACTGGCCCATCTATTACCACAATCTTATTAATCCTTTATCATGATGACAATGCACTTGGGGAGCAAACACATCAACCCATGCTTCAACAATGGTTTGGACATGCTTCAACAACTGAAGGGTCTACTCACAGTTTAACATTTTAGCTTTGAAAAATCACAAAAAATTCAATTCTTATCAGAATTCTTCATTCTTTTTGCAATTGGCTTCTCTCAAACAATTCAATCTCTAAAAAATATGAGAGCTGACAAATAGCTTCTCCAAAATACCTAGATAGCAAATCTGTGTGATAATGGGTAGTTCTACTATAGACTTCCTCAATCTGAGAGTTGCAGTTTTCCGCTCTTCCCAAAGTATGATTGCATAGGTTCTCCCTCTCCGTCTCTCTCTCATCTTCAAAGCTACTGATTTCGGAAGCACAGCAACGTGGTGTGAATGCAATGTGAATTATACCAAATGCAGCTCGTCACCTTCGTGCTTCGATTGAATAGATGCTCTCTGTTGCATACGCTTCTTTTCGAAGTCTCCATAGAGCCAAAACACTGAAGTATGATGGTCAGAAAGGTTTCAATTGACTAATTTGCACTATAGTAGAAGTATCCCAGTCTAATTTCTCCAAGCAGTTTCAACTGAATTGGCAAGTCCCTATTGCCGGAAATGAGATTCACAAGCGGTCTTCCTTCAATATCTGCACAACTAGAAAATGACACGTCAAAAAGGGCAAAAATGATGGATGGAATAGATCAAAAAGTGTGATTTTCATCTTATGAAAATAGCTCCTAAATTGTGTCCACCTAACATGAAATTGGCCGTTTTTCATGTGTGGAATTTGGGTGGAATTTGGGTGCTCCCAAACCTTGGTCCATCCATGAATTTTGGTTATTTTGTAGGCATAAATAGTGACCAGTATCCATAGTTCAAAATTTAACATTTTTTGGGTAGAAAAATTGGGACTTTTGTGTACATGATAGTACATAAATTTCATTACATCAAATTGCACAATTTTTGTGGGTAAAATTTGGGAATTTTTATTGCATGAAAAAAGGTACATATAATTGTAATCTAGTGCGTTTCATGTCTATCTACATAATCTACCTATGCATCTATCTACCAAAACTTCCAACATCTACAAAAGCCTTTATGTTCCCATTCTCCTTAGATGCTTCCAACACTTTCTTCAGCTCTTGAAGGTTTAAGCACCTCACTCTGTAATCAACCTTTGCACAAACCATTCAGTGTGTTTGATATTGAAAATGGTTTTGTTGTGATAGAAGACCCTCCTTTCTGAATCTAGGTACTAGAAATGGAAACGAATGCATTTTGAGGGCCAACAAACCTGAGCAACCTGAGCGTAGGTATCAATGTGATTGGATTTTGCAACAAGTTGAACTCAATGGTCTTTGAGAGCCCGGAACGCATTCTGCATTGTTGACATGTAAAAACCTCAAATTCAACAAACCCTGAAGACCTACATAATGACAAATTTACTGACCAAAGTGCACCAGGAAAATACAAAGGCTCAATGCATTTCTCATATGTACACAACTCCGTATATTTTCAACCCTAAACCGACTGTACAGCTCGCAGCGAAACTATATGGAACTCCTAAATCCTACTCATAGAATTTTACAGCTCAACTATTGAGTGTACACTACAAACCTGCGCATAGATTAGATCAAATATCAAGTCCAAAGTATGTTGCACAAACGGCCGACGACACAAGTATACTTGCTCCCTTTTCGGTACAGACATGAAGATGGAGGGTACACCTTCCAATGTTCTGCACCTTGAAGAACCTGAAGGTTTTGCACCAAGGGTTGCAATTAAACCCAGCACCTTCCAAAACATCTTACAGAAGGGATTTCTAGAAGGGAGCAGGTTGGTTGTTCTCTTTCAGAGATAAGTCAACAGAGAGTTGAAATCCACAATTATAGTTCCTGCAAGCTTGGGGCTTGGTGAGTGACTTAACTCATGCCTTGTGCGGTAATGTTGAATGTTTTCATTAAAGTATCCCATCATTATTTTGAAGCTTCAAATTACGGTCAAAATCTTAGTCGACAATGAGCTTCAGCTGGATGGTAGGAAATTAACGGCACTCACCAAACTACAGACGCCTTACGACCAAGGTCCTCCGAATATTGCTCATGCTTTGCCACCATCCCGTTGATCCACAGCCGGAACTAGAACCAGAACCCCTCCTAGTGTGTCTAGCCTCTACGCTGTGTATCGCCTCCAAGCTCTCCCTCTGCAAAAATCACTCTGCAAATCTCAGTGCCAATCGACTAGAAAGCAACCAATGCAGAGGACAGTAGATCCAAAAGAAATCCAGGGCTTGCCGATGTAAACAAATTTGAAAGCTACCTGCAAATGTTCACGAAACACTCTCGGTGTCAAAATCTCAGCTCTGAAGGCAAGATTACGTGGGACTCTCAAAGAAACAGTGCGGGCATGCCTGTGTATTCCAACATCGATCAGAAAACTACCGCAGGTCTGCTTAAATCAATTGTTGGCAAATGAGAGCCATCCAATGTAGCTTATTTGTCTTGAAAATCGTCAAACGAAAAGAGTGTTTGTAAAACAAACATGGCCTGCAAAGAGAAGGTGTACCTGTCATGTAGGCATCGAAGCTCGCTTCATGTTTTAATCCAGTGTCTTTTGCGCCTCCATGTTGAAATCCTTGACTGAATTCTCCACATCAAGAGAGGATCCACTAGGATTTAACAACTTCTCATTCGTCACTCGCCACTTCTGACGATTAAATAGCAGCTCATCACGCCATTTCCCAACCTGCAAACAAATCTTCTCAAAAAAGGCAATATCCCCTGGTCTCGTCAATGGATAATTAGAATCTTGTTGTACTGGAATTGACAGCTTGTCGAGGATTAAACCCACCAATACCCTCGCAGTAGCTTCCTGTTCATGCGAAAGATACGAAATCCCATCATAAATGCAAGTATTAAAATCAAACCGATGCTTGGTAAAAAAAACTCCAGAGAGTTTGTCTGCGCGAAGAAACTCCTTGTAAGAAGCTCCAGATGCAGTTCGTTTCGAGGAAACACGAAGAAATTGTAAGGATAAGCAATCCATTTTTTCTCTACTTCGTTCCACTTGAATGGACACACGCCGCACTGCCACACTGCAAATTCTCAGCGGAGTGCTTCAGATTCTGATACCTGCAGTTAAAATATATTGCAGTACTTTTAGCCAAATAGCTAAAAGAGAAAATTCTTGACTAAGAAAGCATTGAGGGTAATTAGCCAAAAGCATAGAATTTGCTATTAGAATGAGCCAAAAATGGTTCAAAAATGGCTCAAAAAAACATAAGTTACAGGATGTAGTAAGATAACCACTAATGGCAACACCTACCTAAAGGTTGACACTCCAATATCTTGCACAATGATTTTGAGAATGTCCACCATCTCAATATTAGAACTCGTGTCCATTTCAAATCCACTAAAACTTTTTACCCCTAGTACTTTACACATGCTTTCCAAAGAATGATTTGTTTGGTGCGATGGAATCCTCTATAATTCGAGATCTAGAGAATTCAAAAATATAATGACTCCAACAATAAAAAGTGCTTAAAGTGTCACAAATAGTTGAAGTTGCTTAATTTTGCTAAGTTTAAATTTTGAAAAAACAAACCGAATAAGTACCTGGTTTCGTAACTATCGAGCTCCAAGTTACATCTCCACTTTGTACTCTCCACACCCATCATCTCCAAATCTACTACAACGAAATTGGCCCCTGCTAGATGCAATTTCAGCTACTCCAGCGACTCTGCAAAATTGCGTCGCGTCAGATTGGCCATGGTTATCAGTCTTGCCGCTCCCTTTCCTCCTCGTCCTGCTCCCCCTCCTCCTGCCCTCCCAGAAAGCCCTCTCCCCTGCCCTTGAACCCTAACCCTAATTCCAACATCACCTCCATCGCTGCGACTTCCACCTCCTCTCCGACTCGAACTTCCGTCCCTGTTGCCTCCTACGACCTCCGGAAACGATCTGCTGTTAACCCTTAACCCAGCGATATTGCACCAAATGGTGCGCCTGCACACTCGTTGGAATATCGCAAAAGACTGAGTAGCGAAGGACACGAGGGAGGACGGAGAACGTGCCTGGCTGCAGCCACGGCCTCAGGCACATCCTGAACCCTCACCACCCTCGCATTCTCCGAAAACGTGACAAATCAAGCTCCGTCACAAAAATTTCGCGCATAAATTTGAAAGTTCAGAAGTTAGGGTTTAAGGAGTAATCATTCGTTAACACTAAAGGCTCCAGTGGTCGACGCCACCGTGTGAACGGGCCCATGCTATTTCTTGCAGGCAAACCCTATTAACTTTTTTATGGTGCGAATTTTTGGCAAATGGCTTATTTTTAAAAGGATTTATTTTGGCTAATTTCATCATTGAAGCATTTGGGGGGCAATTAGTATAGGATGAGACTGTTACATTGGGAATTGCCGAGAAAACAATCTTCATATGTCGTAAGAATTTCTACTTGGATTTTGAGATTTCTCATAAAAAAATTTGGATGGATTGTGAAATTTTATCTCTGCAAAGAGATTTTCCATAATCACTTCACTGAATAGTGAAATTAGGTTGTACCACATTGATTTTAATTCTCAATGTTGTGCACTATATACATAAGGTAAAACAACCCATTGTGGTTAGATAAGCCTATTGTGGACACCTAGGGAATGACCCCATTGTGGGTTTTTTCAATATGTTAGATTTGGGCTACAATCAATGTCTTACATGATAGTAATGAATTGATAAATGACCTCATTAGAAACTTCCAACTTTTTAGTGAAAATTCATTGCAAGAAGTGACTTGTCCGGCCTTCTATGTTAGAAAATATTTTGATTGCTTTAGGTGGGTACTGTGAGCATTATGGATTCAAATTTTGTTGGTTGGGGAGTAGTCTATAGACTCTTTTGAGCCATGATGTAGTGAACACTTCAACAATTCATAGCAAATTCATACTTTGTCAAAAAAATATAATTTCAATTGTCCTTACTATTTTCCACACTTATCTTTCTTTGGGAAAAAAGTTGAAAATTTCAACAATAACATGAGGCCAAACTCCTAATTCTGACCACTATGGGCTATTTTACCTTATGTATAGTTATTGTAGAAAGATGTAATAATGTAGGAACCGTGTATGTTCCACGAGGTGGTACAATGGTTCATGGCTCAAGTTTAGAGAATGGCATGTGCCACCATCTAGACAAAGCAATGAGTCATAAGGTAACTTTTTTAGTGAAGGCAACCTAATTGATAAGGCAATCCAATTTCACTACTTAGTGTAGCTTGCAAGAAGGATTTTTTCATAATTTATCTCTCTAGAAGAAGTTGATGTCATTTCTCTATAATATTTGAAACAAATTTGTAAGAATTAACCACAATGTATCAAATACAAAGGTAATGACCAAAAATGACCCTCCATAAACAAATAAACCTTTGTATTAGACTAGTCTTGGCCCTATTCCTTTAGATAGGTTCTACTATACATTGGTTCAAGCAAAGAAGATATTTGCATCCTCATCAAAATGTAATCATTGTAATTGCACATGTTTAGTGTAGTTTAACCTTGGAAATACCAAGAACTTATGAAAACAACCTAAACCATTCATTTCAACCAAACAATTACACTTTAAATTTTTTTTATTCAAATAGTTGCAACAACTTTGAATGTGATGCCAACATTTAGGGTTCAAAATGCATAGAAAGAATCAAGGTCCCAAGATATTCCAATTTTGTAACGTCTCTTTTGGACATGTAAAATCTTATATCTTAATCCTTAAAGGTCAAGATGTATCACCAAGGAACATTGTCAAAAATGATTTGATTTTTGGACCAATAGGTGCATTCTTCATTTCTACAATTATCTAAAAAGTCATTCATTGACTACTTTTTGACTACATGGTTAAAAATGAAAGTGCAAGTATGAAACCAATTATAATATGTAATTTGAATTATTGCCAACTATAGGTTTTATATATAGGTTTAACCTTCTAGTTTCACCAACTTACAAAAACATGACATTTAGTATACCATATTCATTTGGTGTTGATCCAAATGAACATCCAAAATTGTTGAATAATGTTATGGAATAAAGCTCTTAAACAAGTCACATTTAAATCAACAAGATGTAAAGTGTATGTATCTTAACCTCGAAATGCCCAATCAACCATATATGGTGGACTTCAAATTTCAAGCTTATTTTGGTGTGGGCAATTAAATTCCTTTGCCCAATTTAAAAATTTTAACAAGAAATATTGAAAATTAATTATTGCGATTTTTAATTTTTCACTAAAAATGTTAAATATTTAAGTTTTGAAAGATCCTTAAAGGCATATATGTATCATCAGTGGAAGAGTGAAGCTTACAAATTTTACTTGATTTCCAACTTTAAACAAAGCTTGCCAATTTCAATTGAATTGAGATCTAAAAAATTGTATCTATCCATTTGCTTTAAAAAAGGCCCCAACGGAAAGAGTAAAGTGTCTTCATGATTTTCATTGATAGAAATTTAATCATTAAATTGTTGATATGGAGTTATTTGCAATTTCAACTTATCAATAAAAATTGCATTTCAACAATTGCAAGGTCAATTGTGTACTGAATTTGATAGCTTTTCATGTGAAATTAAGTTTTTTGAAAGTGCATTTAAGTGAGTTATTATATGTAATTATTCATGTCACCTTTAATCCCAATAAACTTTATAATCTCACAATCCTATGCAATTTGACACTCAAAATTGACATGCATACTAGTAAACAATCTCCTTAACATCAATATTATATGGTTAGAGTTTGAAAAAAACAAATTTTACTTCATTGGAGATCACTATAGTCCATACTCTTTTTTCATACTCAAAACACGCTTAGAAGAACTTGGGCATTTAAGGGTTAGAGGGTAACTTTTATGGTTGAATATTTTACATGGAATGTGAGGAAGTTTGCATAGCCACTACCTTCAAAAGCAAGCTTGATTGTGTTGTAGAAAATCAACTCTTGCAACTATTACTATAGTTGTTTATTATTTTTGGGAAATTTTATATTCAACATCTATCAAATGCATAAACTCTACTAGTTTAAATTTCATTGTTTTACTCATATAAGTTTATTTAATTCAAAAAAATTGAAAACCTTGGCAACCACTCTAAAAATTGTTTGTCATAATTAAGCATTGAATGTGTAGTACTACAACAAAAGCAGTGTTTTATGACTGCAAAATATAACTGCAGTGAGTCGTAAAATCAAAAAATACAACTCACGCAGAAATCACTGTAGATGACTCGGAATATGAGTGACTCCAGTCGTTTAGAAGCAGTCGCTTCAAACATCAGTCATATTGGCAGTCATATTTTCCAAGGGGTATAAATACCCATTTTTAGCCATAGTATGCCAACATGGTATATACTTTGATTTTCCTAGGGGAGTCTTGACTTTTTTTTGAGTTGCTCAGACAAACAAAAAAATCCTACGTGGAATATGACTATGGTCAGTCATATTTTTGGATGACGTGGAATATGACTGCAGTGAGTCATATTTTTGGATGACATGGAATATGACTGCGGTGAGTTATATTTTTTGATGACATGGAATATGACTGCAGTCAGTCATATTTTTGGATGACATGGAATATGACTGCAGTCAGTCATATTTTTGAATGACATGGAATATAACTACAGTGAGTCATATTTTTTGATGGTATGAAATATGATTGAGGTGAGTCATATTTTGCAGTAATGTAGAATACGACTCTCGTCAGTCATATTTTATGGAATATGACTTCTGTAAGTTATATTTTTGGCTTCATGAAGTTGCAAGTAGCTTCCAATGTCTTTGTTTCAACTTTTGATGCCTGCATATACAATCAAAGAAATGAGAGGTTAGATTTTAGTGATTGAACAACAAAGCCTAACCTTCAAAGATTTACAATCAACACAAAATATGTACACTACAAGAGAAAGGGGTGTTTTAAGTAGTGTCCTAGACATCATGTCTTTTAAGTAAGTTTTTAAGTAAAATTTTACTAAAAAGACTGTCTTTTTAGTAAAATTTTACTTAAAAACTTACTTAAAAGACATGATGTCTAGGACACTACTTAAAACACCCCTTTCTCTTGTAGTGGTAGCTCGAGTTTAGAATAGAAAGAATAAGATTGATGATGGAGGAAACAAGAAAAAAAATATAAGTACTAAGAGATAACAAGAATCAAAAGTTAAAATGCAATAAGGAATAAAAAGCAACAACTAAGACACAATAAGAAACAAGAAGCAACACAAAACAAGAAACAACAACTAAGACACAATATGAGGCAACAATTAAGACATAAGAACAAATAAAAAGCAACAACTAAGATACAAGAAGAAACAAGAAGCACCAACTAAGACATGACAAGAAACAACAAGAAATGAGAGTATAGATGCAACAAGAAGAAATAAGAAGCAAGAACTACAAAACAAGAGGAAACAAAAAAACAAGAACTAGGAAGAAGAAAGAGTTCAAATGCAAGAGAAAGAAAGAATTTAGATGCAACAATAAGAAACAAGAAGCATGAACTAGAGAGCAACAAGAAACAAGAGTTAAGATGTAACAAAAAGCAACAAGTGAGAGTTAAGAGACAATAAAAAGTAAGGAAGAAGAGCCACAAGAAGTGATGGCTAGGGTTTCAAAACCCTAAAAAAATAGTGATTAGGATTCAAAATCCAAAAAAGTAGATGACTAGGATTTCAAAATTTTAAATAATGACTTTTCTATATTTTTTTGGAATTGTCCAAATTTTTCTTGAATTGCCCAAAACACAAAAAAATCACTATTATATGAAAATATTAATGATAATATGACTCAATGTTCCCAAACATGTTCCCAACGTTCCCTATGAAGTACTTTGGTATTCCTAATGGCCATATAGTGTACGCTTGTGAAGTACAAGGCGTAAAAATAACTGGCAGTCATATTTTGCAGTCATATTTCTCCCCAAAGTGTTGGCCGTCAAGAATATGACTGCAAGCAGTCGCCAGTCATCCTCAGTCATAATTTTGCAGTCATAAAACACTGCCATTGTTGTAGTGAGTATTCATTATGAAATTGGCTATAAAATAAATTTGTTACCAAAATATTCAAGGAATTTTGTTAGATGATTGAAAATTCACTAGAAAGAAATAACATTTTGTAGCACTCTATTCAATCTGTAAAATATAGACATTGGAGCATTTAGGGGTGAAGGAAACTTTAACTCCTAAAATTCTAAGGATCCCACTTTAGGAATTTTGAGAACTTGGGCAAGTTTTTTTAACTTCAAATTTTGGAACTTTGTTTGAAATTTGAGGGATAGCTCATAATCATCATGTTGTACTTGTAAAGCTTTGTTTTATATCATTCCAAAAGCTATTGCCAAAGTTATAAGGACTTTTGTGATTTTAATGTCAAAGTAAGCATCTAAAAATATAAATGTTTGTAAAATTTTAAAAAATTCATTTGATTGTATTGAATGACACCTATACTAAAAAATTATGCCATTCTATTCTAACAAATGACAGAGATGAAAGTTACGAAGACTTTTATTTTATAGGCAATGAGAAAAAAATCATAGTTTCATTTTATAAGTCTTTTTTTGAACTAAATTAAAAAAGATTCAAATGACTAAACAAAACATTGGATATGTTTTGTTTATTAATTAGATCCTTTGCACCATTAGGATTTAGGATTGTCATATCTTAATTTCATTCCAAAATTAGTTGTGATTTAAGTTTGTCTTTCATCATTACCACCTCCTATTTAGTAATTTTAAAAAAAAAGATTAGGAGATTTTTTTTTTATTACATTTTTTTCATGCGTTTTCAACCAAATTTTCAACATGGTGACCCAAATGCACAATAAATGGGACACAAATATATTTTTTCTAAAAAAATTAAAAAACAAAACTTCACCTTTAGGAAGTGATAGAAAAACCTAATTTATGAAGTTTAGGCATTAAAATCTTGCAATTATTAGTGATTTGTACTCTTAAATTTTGAAAAGATATAGTTACTTGAACAAATTAACATAAAAGATCATGTAGTTGGACTCATAGCAAAATACAAAATGGTGAAGATTTTAGCCTTGTTTTGCCAAACAATATTTTGAAGCTTGTGTTAACGTTTTAACATCAAAGAACCATTTATACTTCTTTAAATGTAAATGTAAATGTCAAGATTCAATATGGTTATGTTACTTGTAGATATATAGACAAAAAATTCAAAATAAAAGAGAGGGAGGGTTGGATGTTTCACGTTTGTGTTAATATATATTTGACTTTCTAGAAAATGGTTCAATCCTATCAATCACCTTTATTTTCAATTTGCATTTCCATTTCTATGAATTCTTTGTTCATAAATATGATTTTTTGTCAAGCAATGATTTTTAGCCTTTTAGCCTTTTTCCAATGGGCTCTAGTCCAATATTGAAATCCAAATTTGATTGTATCTATTTCTAGAGTTTTTGTCTTTGCTTTCAATGATAGTAATCACATTTTCTAATTTTATACCAATCAAAAGATAAAAATATATTTAGAGAGTTGTCTAGAGTGTTGCATTGATGATGCTATATATAATACATTGTCAGGTACAATAATCTTACAACTAGCCTCTTTGAGGCACTCAAATTTTCTCTTACAATGTAGCATATAATTGGTAGATTTTGGTAGATATAATTATCATTGCATCCTTACATAGTCCCACTCAAGCCCACCAAATTTCAGTTTTTAAAAACAAAATCTCCATTTTTGGTGAATTTTAAAAAGTCAAATTCCATGGTTTTACATGATATTTTATTGCAATTGGTGGTGAATTTTTAAAGTTTGATTGTAGATATATGTAGGGAACATCCACACACACATTTTTCCCTAGGCAAGTTTTTTCAAAAAAGTTTTACAATTCCTTCTATAGAGTTTTAAGTGTTGGAGTGAAAATATTCAAATGTTGTAAAAATAGATATCTCTTTATTATAGTTAGATTTTTCTATTTACCACTCACATGGTACCTAAATTCATACATTTGAACATGATGGTACAATTACTTTTTTCAAAATCTAGTTAAAATATAGAAATATCTATTACACAAAGTTTGGTCATATGACACTTCATATTGAGCCCTTACTCGGAGCTTATATTTTTGTTACTTAATGGGGTATTTTTTTAATATGAAAGATGTGCATATAAATGATTCCTACATATTTATGCCATCAAACTAAAAAAATTCATCAACAATTGCTTCCAATCAAATATTTTATAAAATCATGAAAATTGACTTTGAAAATTTTCCATAAATAATCATGGATTATTGTTTTTTTTAAAGCTGAAATTTGGTAGGCTTGAGTGGGATTGTGTAAGGATTAAGTGTTGACTATGCACAATGAAAAATTCCAACTCTTTTCTATGCTATGCAAGAAAATGTGCAAGGTAGAAATAGCCTATTTGTAAGTTTACTGGACCCGACTGTACCGAGCAATTTGCCGTGTGTCCATCAGCCTATGACTTTCCAAGTGTGGTACAGTACAAGCACAGCTGTAAAGGCCAAATGCCAAAAGTTGTTATGAATTCACTGCTAGTTTCTAATATGAATTCTCCATAGTGCAAAATCCAGTCATGATTCTTGCGCAGGTATGATTATCAGACGAAATACTATTACAATTGGGTTCTCGTCTACTGGATTTCAGCTGTGTGCTGTGACCGGTTTGTGAGAAGGCTAGAATAGTTGCTATGCAATGCAATCTGTCCTGCTTAGGGTTTAGTAATGGTTTTGCAAACAGGGGTCCTTACAGATCGATGTCATGGACCTCCAGTTTTCATATACTTTGGACATAGCCTTCCACAGTTACCCCGTAGATTGCCAGGTTCAAATGAATGAAGATTTGGAAATGCTGTTTGTTTTGGCAGGCACTAGAACGGGGAGCTTGCAGCATGGAAATCTCCGCCAAGAAAACCCTAGATGGAAAGCGTGACTACCTTCGAGTAGCACGCACATTGCGAGACAAGCTGGATGGGCTGATCACATCAGGAGCCACGGATCTCAGGACTCAGACGAAAATTTTGTTGGATGTATCACAAGAAGTGGACCTTGTTCTGGCTAACAAAGCCACCCGTCGATATGATGAGATTTCTACTTGCACACATTCATGCTGCGAACATGAACAGGTCCTGAACCCTTCCCTCTGGAGCACGCTGCCAATGGAGCTTCTGCAGCGCGTGTTTGCGAAGCTGCCCATTCACAACATCTGCCGCCTCAAATCCTTTCTAAGGAAGGAATGGAAGTTGAGCTTGCAATCTTCCTCTTCAGAGTTTACCCTAGCATTGAAAGAGTCCTCTCCCAGGATATTGGCACGAGTCACTTGGGGGGGAGAATCCAATTTTTTGCTGCATGTTTTGGATGGGAGAAACAATCGGTGGCACGAATTGCATGTCCCCGCTGCCCGTGGCGTTCCACACTACAGGTGCAGTGCTGGTCTCAAGTTACTTCAGTCTTCAACTTTTCATCGCCATTTTGGGTAGAACATTCTAGTCTTTCCAATGACATTTTCAGGTGACTTGAACATTTTCGGATCATCTTGGCATTTTTTTCTGTGGTAAATCCTTCACTTTTGGCTAATTGTCCCAGTTGGACAAAATTTTGTGCAGACGGATGGGACTTTCAGTAAGCACGTTTGAGCACATGAATGGCGCGGCGGATGAAGGACTGGTGTGTTTCGTTTTCAAGGACAACGAAACAGGTTTGAATAGTATATTTGTGACCAATCCAATGACTGGAGCCGTTCATCGACTCCCAGTTTTGAACTCGTTGACGTATTCGAAGCTCACCATGATGCGGATCGTCGTGGATCGCAACACACATCACTACAAGGTCATTGTAGTGAAGCATGCTCCGTCGGTGGAAGCTGAAGTGTACGACTCTGAGGTCCAACAGTGGACCAAGCCGAAGCCGTCACTGGGTCGCATATTTGGTATTGCACACTTTTGGATTCGGGATGAAGACTCAGTCTGGAGCGCACATAAATTAGGCCCCTGTGCATATGACTGCCGTGACGGAAAGTACCATGACTTCGGACAGGATCAGGAGAAGTGGTTGGGCAAGAATGTGATCTCGTATACCCTCATGAAGGACCGTCTCTTTGTACTGTACCGGAAGGCGGAATCCGCTTTTATCTCAGAATACTGTGTTCCAGAGAATGCGACACTATGGGTGAAGAAGGAAACGCACAGTCGTTTCCCTCGGGTTTTTCGGCCGGGTGGGCCTGAGATGACTGGCAGGATTCATGCTTGCAGTGACTTCCTATTTGTGCTTCTGAAGAAAGAGGGTGGATGGCTTCTAGACGCCAACTCCCACAAGAAGCAAGAGTATATATGGGTTCACGATTTGGCTACCTGTGAGTGGCATGCACTTCCTTGGTGGTCAGAGTCTTTCCTTGCAATTGTGGTGTGTGAGCTTCACTGGAATATTCGACCGTAACAGGGTTTTAATTTGGCCTTGTGGATAGGAGCTCTGAATTTCGTCACAACTTTCTGGTTTTCAGAGACGAATTCTTGCTGTTGTAGATAGAGATGATGTTGCCGGCCTTTTATATCTTCGCAAAATTTTGAGTGAACTGGAATGCGAAACTTCAAGTATCTTTGACTGGCACGTAGGTTCGTCCATGCGTCTTTTACAAATTAGGCTTCAGGCTGTGAGTTCAGACTTTGACTCGCAGTAAAATCGTATTAATTGATTCCATTGATCTCCTGGTCATGTCTGTATTGTGAGTTTAGATAGATTGTGAATTATTTCGGACTGTGAGATTGTGAGTTCAGACTGTGAGTTGCAGTAAAATGGTATTGACCCCAAGTTCTGAATGAAAGAATTAGCCAATTCAAAATTCGGTTACTGGCAACTGATTTGCAACCACGTAAGTTACAACCACTGATGATTGAGTCTCAAACCTTCAACTAGATCGAAAAAAGGGTCCAAGTCTTATGTACATAGCTTCATCCCGGCTCCCCATGTGTTGCGGTAGGAGCGGTAGCGAACCCTGAGAGCGACGTCCTCTGCAATTCGGAGATACACGATGGGAAGTGCGCCCTTTGTTTCCCCGCGGGCTTGGTACTGCGTGCGAAAAAGAAAACAAACTAACTGATTCCAGTTGCAAGTGCTACATCCGATCACAAAGTACACCTCTCCGCTCCCGTTCGCCCAGAACAATGTTCGCCTCGTAAGTCGATCCATTTGCCTGCGCCATTGTATGGATTGCTGCAGGGCTTATGGGACGCAGTAAATTTGGCTGGAGGATTGGAAAACCAGGTTCCGTATGCAAGAAGAAGCTGTGGCCAATTAACCGAGGTGCATTGCGAAGGCCACCTCCACTGCAACGGCACCACCTGATCAGATCAGCTCCTGCACCTTCGAAAACAGATCAGATCGGACGACTTCAGTCTTTGTTTCCAACATTAATTGGTGACTCCCATGGGTCGTGATGCGTGGAGGTCTCTGAGAATTAGGGTTTCTCATTTCCCCAATGAAGCAATGAACGTCGTTAACTGAACCTTTATATGTATTGATGGGAAGATCGAGTATGCTACCTCGATCTGTTGCGAACCTTATGTTTGACACACTGATGCCGGATTTGTGTGACCCGGATGCCTGTGTGGTTGCCCTTTTCAAATCTCCGTTGCAAATAAGCTAAACCCTTTGTAATCTGTGCTCTTGGCATTGTACTGTACATCTCCTCGAGCTTGGAGGAGGTTCGCAGCGTCTGGTGAGAGGACGTTCATGAAAGACTGGGACCCAACTGAAGATATTTCTTCCTTTTTGAGGGTAAGTTATTTATGGGCTTTTGCTGAATTTTCAAACCTAAAGTCTCAACTGGGGCAAATTGAAGAGGTCATGCATCTGTAAGCCATGCTGGCCTTGAATCAGATGCGCAAATGGGCAAATGCACACATTCTTCTTGAGTTGTACTTGCAAGTCCCTTTGATAGAGAAGTCCTCCCGTCCGTAAAAATCAAGGTCCACCTCACTTTCAGAGCTTTTTTTTCACCAGACTGTCAGAAATCTGACCTCTCTGGCTTCATCCCTCCAAAAACTGGCCTCTGTAGTGAGGCCAACAGGGGGACACTGGTCCAAAAAAAAAAAGTCCTGCAAATCACCTTTCTCCAGCCAAACTTCAATTGGATTGAAATTCTTCCCATGAACCTCGTGCTTTTAGAAAATGGAATATTTCCGTTATCTGTAGTTTTGTACCACTTTATAGGAAGTGCAATAGGGGTAGTCACACCTCCTCCAACCCCTGGACGATTCTCGGAGATTGGACGTGTGGTGCTCACTGTGTGGCTGTCCATGTTTAACCCATGTAAGTATTTAATCTTAGTTCGAAAAACTTCTTTAAAAAATCACTTTTTCAATAAATGAATTTTTTCTTAATTGATGATTCTCTAGATTTATGTATGCGTGGAAAACTTTGAATCATTCCATTTTGATTAACGAGATGAAGGTTATGAGGATATAAGGGAATTGTCCATGTGTTTAAAAAAAAATTCTTAAAAGTCATGAGGAGTTTTAGTTTGTAGGTAATTATGGAATTTCTTCACCAAAATAAACTTTTGAAGTCCTTTATTAACTCAATTTTGAATGTTTTTTGAAAATAATAAAAGTATAAGATGTAGATTGTTTATTACAACATTTTAGCAATTGAGATTGGCAATTTTTAAGTTCATAACTAAATTCCCATCAATTTAGTATTTTGAATCATTTTGTATTGCTTTCTATTTATTATTTTTTTCTTATATGTTGTACAATTCCAAATGGTCTGAAATATTTCACACATATAGCCAACATGCCGTGAAGAAAAAATACAAAGAAGTACCAACAACATGAACACTTTTTTAAACAAATTTGACCTTGTGAAGTACAACTGCCTTGATTTTTTGCAAGGCCAAAAAAAATATTTGTTACTTCAAACACTAATATCTTACAATCTATATAGTGGAAACTTCTAAAAAATTTTCCACATCTATTGAAACCAGTGTACTACAACATCCTACGGTTACATGTGTTTAAAAATGTTTTTTTTTTCTAAAATTTGGTACTTGTATTGAAAATGGTCATTTTGGAGCATTTTGGGTGAAAACCTAGTCTAAAACCTTTAGGGATTAAGTTATCATATGGATTTGAGCAAGATCTCACCCACAAGAACTATCAATTTGGGGCATGAAGCATATGAATTCCTTCCAATATTTGGACAGAACCTCTAACTAAGGTAGCAACACACCCATAATCATGAATTTAAGGATTTTGGACATGATATCTATTAATAATCATCAAAAAAAATGATTGAACCCTACTAACAAGATAAAAACAATTATTGTGCACTTTCAAATGTATTATTTGGGCACTATAAATATAAGTGTGAATTTTTAAAGAGCAAACTATAGATGCACCTAATATTGATACTAGGCTCTAATATTTAGATGTAATACATCTTTATAATCACATCTATTACTTCCCAAGATTTTCCAAGATTTTAGAGGAGACGGTTATGGGTATAATGAAGATTATGGGTGCTACTATCTTAGTTCATTTTTAGCCAATGCATTTGAGAAAAGAATTGGTTGGATTGTGAAAATGGAAGATCCAAAACCAAACGAAAAATTGGTAGGACTGGGAACCAACCAATGTGCAAAAATATAAAGGTGAGTATATAGCCACCACTTTCAAGAAATTGATCAAATTTTAGCCACTTGCCATTTTAAATCCTAGGCTAAGTTCTTTGTTTGTTGGAGGTGGATATGTTCATAGACAAGGCAAGTATTGCTTTAGAGTTGCTCATGGCAATGAGTCCATACTCCATTGTATTTGCCCAATGTCATGAAATTTGGAATTTAGTTTTAAAATCCAACATGTCTTTAAAAGAGAAAGATTGTAGCCTTTGCAAATTTGAAGTTGAAGGAAACTAAAGAGTGAGAATTCAATACAAGAGAAAATGAACCGGGAGATTTTGATAAAGAGAGAAATGATGTAACTGGTGCTCCATTTGGTAAAAAAACCCATCTCCTTCAAAGAGGAGGCAAATTACTAGGACATCACTATAAATTGTAAACTTCCAAAAATTTGATTTCCTCTCCACATTTAAGTTATAAAGTTTATGATTTCATGGGAGAATTGGAAATAAACCCTAAAGATTTTTTATTGTATTTTCACCAAAAACGCTAAGAAATGCCATTTCTAGTACAAGTACCAAATTTTAGGAAAAAAAAACATTTTTTTGACACATGTAACCATAGGATCTTGTATCATGCTAGTTTTGAAAAGATGTGGAAAAAATTTCAGAAATATCCTCCATGTAGATTGCAAGATATTAGCCTTTGAAGTGACAGAAACCCTTTTTTTTATCTTACAAAATCCTTGGCAGCTACACTTCACAAGGTCTAAACATTATAAACAAATGTATAAAATGGTTGGAGTTCTTTGGATTCATTCTTCATGAAAATTTGGCTATATGTTTAAAAAAATTTAGATAATTTGAAATTGTAGAACATGTAGAAAAAAAATAGAAAGTAGAAAGAAGTAGAGAATGATTCAAAATACTAAATTGTTAACAATTTCTTTATGGATATGAAAAATGCCAATCCCAATGGTTGTAATGTTGTGATAAATAATCTATATTTTGTTTTTTTAAATTTTTTTTCAAAAAATATTGAAAATTGAGTTAAATAAAGGACTTCAAAGTTTATCTTAGAGTAGAGATTTTGTAACTACCCACAACTAAAACTCCTCATAACTTTCATCTCATTAATCGAATTGGAATGATTTAAAGTTTTTCATGTGTATATAAATCTAGAGAACCAATTTTAATTTTAATTTTTTTATAAAAGTGATTTTTAAAGAAGTTTTTTAGCTACTCACGGAGCTACTTGGGCTACCCTCCAAGCAATGAAAACTACATATCATGCAATAATTTTTTAACCATGTAGTCACAAGTTATAAAAATTGTTGGATCTTAAAGTACTTGTTGAGCACATGTTGTGTGAAAATTTCAAAGAGAAAAAATAAAAATTCCATTCGTGATAAGTTGGCCCAAATTGTTGCTATGTTGCCGAAAAATGTAGTTTGGGCCTTTAGGGATTAAATCACATGGATGTAGATCAAGTGAAGCTCAATGTAGGCATTGCAAGTCTTCTTGATGAAAATTGTGGTCTTGTAACTATATAGTTGATTGGGGGGGGGGTAAACAAGATATTTATAGGAATAAGCCCTTTTATTATTCATAACTTGCCAATGGAAATAAGGTAAATTAGCCTTTGATAGGTGGAATGTCTGGTTTGCCTTGTTGACATTATTTATTTTAAACTTTTAATAAATCATATAAAGATGAATGTGAGAATTGAAGAGGTCTTTTTTTTTAAAAAAATTTGACAAAGTATAAATTTGTTATGAATTCTTGAAGTGTGTTGTCCTACTAGCCCAAACCAATTTCTAAACTACCTCCAAACCACCCAAAAGTATATCCATAATGGTTATCTTACCACCTAAAGCTGTCATAATACTTTTTAACATGAAGGAATAAAAAATTTACTTCTTCTAATGAATTTACACTAAAAAGGTAGAAGTTCCTATTGTAGTCACTAATAATTCCTTCATCATCACCCTAATTCAACATAATTAGTTCAAATGTCTTTTATTGCAAAAATTTAGTTATAGGTTGATTTAAAACTATAATGAGTCATTTTCTAGGTGTTCACATTGGGCAGGTTGCCTATAATAGGTTGATTTACCTTATGTGGAGTAACTTTACATTATTCCACAATGGAGTGGGTGTCATTCAAATCCTTGTAGTAAAAAGATAAGATAAACATGCCTATTACCAAGTAGATTTGCTATCTAGGTGCCTTGGAAAAGCTATTTGTCAACCTACCTATTTTTCAAAGATTGAGAAGCTTGAGAGAAGCCATTTGCAAGTAGAATCAAGACATTCCGACAAAAAATGAATTATATTGGATTTTTCAAAGTTTGTTGGGACAAAATTGGTCAATAAAGTGTGGGTACGTCCATGCTAAACCACATAGTGACTTATCCTCTCTTCAAATGCATTGTCATAATGCTAATAGGTTGCTAAGATTGTGGTATTGGAATGGTGACTCATATTTTTTTGATGACCAATTTTTTAGATTTGATATGCAAAAAGAGAGCTGAAAGATTTTTTTATAGATTTGATACTTTGATGATCAAACATTATAATCTTTCAATTCATAAGTAATATTGTTGTGTTTTCTTTTCCTATGTGATCTCTAACATGTCTAGTTTAAACTTGTACAATTACAATTCAAAAAAAATTGATACAACATATCAAAATGTTGACTTTTTGTTCAACTTAGAGCAATTTTCAAGAAGCTCAAAATAGGCCTTGGGCATTTAGGGGTTAATTGAAGTTTCTTCTTTTATTATCTCTACCCATAGGAACAGATATAGTAGTCATGCATAATGGTATGGTTCAAAAAAGATGTAAGCAAATGAAAATGAAACATGCATTAAAAACAATAGTAGTATGTTGGGGTTCACCATTCTCAAGAATTCATTTCTTATGGCTAGTAGAATATTGACATGTAGATGTAGCCAGAGTAGGAGCATTCTAAATTGTCACATAGGGATTTTAACCCCTAAAGGACCAAATGGTATTTTTTGGCAACATAGCGCTTTTGGGTAGCTCACTACAAATAGAATTTTCATCTTCCTTTATTGAAATTTTCACACAATATGTGACCGAGGTGTAACTTTAAGACCCAAAAATTTTCATAACTTTTGACTACATGGTTAAAAAGTTATTGTAAGATATGTAGTTTTCTTCATGGTTGTCATACTAGACAAGTTACTATTCATTTTTTGTCATGTAGGACAAGTTACTATTCATCAAATGTATATCAAGTATGACAACCATGGTTTTCTTTATTCAGTGGGCAATCTAGGCAAAAAAAAACTTCTTTAAAAATCATTTTTAAAAAAAAATAAAAATTTGAAATTGGTTTTCTAGATTTATTTATACATGGATATCTTTAGATCATTCCATTTTGGTTAATGAGATGAAATTTATAAGGAGTTTTAGTTGTGGGTAATTTGAAGGTAGTTATGAAATTTCTACTCTAAAATAAATTTTGAAGTCCTTTATTTAACTCAATTTTCAATATTTTGGGAAAAAATAAAGTAATTGGATGTAGATTGTCAATTAAAACATTGCAACCATTGGGATGGGCATTTTTCAATATCATAAATAGATTATTAACAATTTTGTATTTTGAGTCATTTTCTACTTCTTTTTACTTTCTATTTTTTTCCTATATGTTGTATAATTCCAAATGATTTCAAAATTTTCAAGCATGTAGCCAACTTGCCTTGTCCAAAGAGTAACCACAATTTTGGACATTTTTTCATAATGATCTAACCTCAAGAAGTGCAGCTGCCTAGTTTTTTGTAGGGACAAAAAAAAAATTTGTTACTTCAAACGCTAATATCTTGCAATCTACACAGTGAAAATTTTTGAAATTTTTTCTACATATTCTCAAACCAAAGTAATGTAAGATCCTATTGTTAGATGTATCAATTTTTTTTTTTTTTTTAAATTTGGTACTTCTACTAGAGATGGCAGTTTTAAAGCATTTTTGGTGAAAACATAGTCAAAATCCTTTAGGGATTAATATTTTCAATCAATTAAGATTAGATAGAAACTAGTACTAAAGATAATATTAAATAAGACATATATAACTTGTATTAGATTATGAATATAATGGTTTCTTCTTCATTCTTCCTTGCTTATTGAACTTTTAGCACTTCATAATGTTAAACTATTAAACTATAAAGGACCAAGTAGCATTTTTTTGGCAACATAGCATTTTTAGTCAACCATTTATAAATGGAGTTTTCTTATTTTTTCTTTGAAATTTTCATACAACATGCAATGAAGAGTAGTTGTAAGGCACATCAATTTTCATAACTTTTCATAGATGGTTAAAAAGTTATTCTTTGATAAGTAGTTTTCTTTTGGAGTGTGGATAGCCCTAACAACTTTGAAAAATAGCTTTTATAAGAAATAAAATTTGAAATTGATTTTCTAGATTTATATATATGTGAAAGTTTTTAATCATTCCAATTCGATTAATGAGATGAAAGTTATGAGGAGTTTTAGTTGTGGGCAATTATAAAATTTCTACTCTAAAATAAACTTTGAAGTCCTTTATTTAACTCAATTTTCAATATTTTTGAAAATTAATTCCATAAATAAATTTTCAACAATTTAGTATTTAAAACCATTTTCTATTTCTTTCTGATTTTTTTCAAGTATGAATATGAAATACTTTTTCTTAAATATATATACATATATATTCAATTTATTCCTTCAAAATAGTATAGAAAATTACAAGTTGTAGGATCTACACATTTTTGGATAAAAGTTTGAAAGATGAAATTTAACCATTTGGGAAGAGTTAAAAAATACTTCTTTTTTGAAATCAAAGCATTATGATATAGCAATTGGTAAGGTTTCTTGTTGTGAAATTTTAGGAAGATGTACTCTAACAAGCCAAATAATAAATCCTGTGGTTTGATTTGATAAGAAATATATATAGATGAAAATTTTAGCCTTGCTTTAGGAACTAGTAATTTAAAGCGACTTTGGACCTTTAAATATGAAAGAACTTTAGGGGTTGAAATGTTTTATTTGTGTATTGGATTATATGAAGGAAAAGTTCCAATCCTCTTAAATAATGTTACAAAATGTTACAATATGAATGTAGGGAATTCAATGCCATTTTATTGGTTTGAAGCAATTATTAATTTTTCTACTAGTATTAATATCGATGTATGTTCTAATATTGAACCAATTTTGGACACTCTTATTAAAATATATATGTCAAAGATGGCATGCTTGATTGATCTAATCACTAAAGACAAATATACATACTCAAACTATGAATTACATATGGATTACATTAATTCTTCTAGTATATCAATGCAATATAATTGCTAAAATACAATCCATCCACCTTTTTAATTGTTGTAGTATTTATTTAGAAAATACAATATTTTATTACAAGATATCCATGTTCTCATTGGAAGTAGGTCGTTGTTTCACTTCATTGTGTTTTGCAAGTTTGTATTTCTAAGTAAAGGGGATGTCTTTCTTTCAAATTAGTTTGAAAATTATTTTGTAGTTTAAAGAGCTTCCACTATTGTCTACTGAAAAATCAAGGTTATTTACATTCATAGTTAAATATAATGCTTTAAATTAGACTTAACAAATAATTTTAAAATATTTTTGGAAATTGATTGTTTTGATATTTAATGATAAAAATTCTCAACATATTCACTTATCAAAAGGAGGTCTTTAGATACTAAGTAATGGTAGGAGAGCTTGGTTTTACAAGCTCATATGAGCACCATATTGGTGCCCATTCGGGCTTATAGGATTAATCTTTTCTATTGTAGCTCTTTTCTACTAACAACTTTTTATGCCAACTTCAATTAAAATCATGTATGTTACATAGTTTTCATTTATATTTTGTTGAAGCCCCTTGGTTCTTTAACCCCTAAAGTACCAAGGCCATTCTTCCATCAAAACCTACTCAAAACTGCCATTTCTATTGTAAAAAAAAAATTAATTTAATTAATTTATATATTTTATTTTATATTATTTTTGCATATCTAACCATAGGATCTTGTACTACACTAGTACAAAAATGCATGGAAAAAATTTCAGAAACTTTGACTGTATAGATTGTAAATAAAACAAGTTTATATTTGCATTGAAAGTGAAGAAAACAAGTTTATTTAATACCTTAATCGACTAGATTTTTTGGCTTTGAATCTTCTTAAATTAAAATTATTGCACTATTGATTTTGATTTTATAATTTTTTATGTTGAAGAATTGAGTTGAAAATCTTGAGGAAAAAACTTCAACAATAAAACACTAAATTTTTACTCATTGAAAAATTGTTAAGTAGAATTAGGTTCAAGATTGAAGGGATAATTAAACTAGTAAAAGCTCTAAGATGGAATTGAAACACAATAATCCCAAAGGTGAGATTGCTCTAGCAAGCAAATTTAATCTTACCTCTCAATTTTTTTGAAAAATTGTAAAAATTGCATTAAAAAATGGATTCTATAGATTATTTTTTCAAGAAGATGCTTAGATTGCCCCTAAAATAAGATTTTCCATAACTTTCTCATCACTAGTCCAAATTGAATGAATCAAAGCTTCAAATGTAGACAACAATATAATCTTTAAGATTTAAATTTTAAATTTTAAAAATTCAACCTTTGGTAATTTATTTTGGGCTGCCCCTCGAATTGCTTTTTGAACTTATGTGGCATAACTTTTGTTTTCAGGCATTGATTGAAATAAAATTTATATTCCCAAAAAGTTGATTTGATTTTTTATCTTCAAAAAAAGTTTCAAAATATCATGTCAAACATTGAAATCACATGAGCCTACCTAAAATCCCTCGTAGGAACTTTGGGACTTTAGGGGGTTAAGAACTCAAGAACACTATTCAATAAATGTGCCTAGTTTCAATAATTATAATGTTCCTAATAAACCTATACTTTCTTCTTGAGTAGTTAGAGTTCAAATATTTAGTGAATAAAAATTAATATAAGTTCTTTTCAATAATTTGACTACATACACATGGCTACAAGTTATTGAATTGCAAAATTTTTGAATAAGACTTGGATAGGAATAATTATTAAATATTCAAAAAGTCAAATTTCTTTACATGTCATTTGGCATAGTTTTGCTTAATGACATTAGTTTCACTTTATAAATGAAATATAACCCTTATTAAGACTAAAATAGTAGCTCAAATTGGATCTTTCATTTTGTAGGCTTCTATATGTTGACAAATAAGGAAAGGTCTAGCAACTCTATCCAACCATTAACTATGTTTGGATAATAGTGAATTCTAATTTCTTTGGAGATGCATTTTATTATCTATTTCAACATTGTTCCAATAGTACCTTTTATTATGTAAACATACAACCAATATTGAGATAAGATCAAATATGAAATTTATAAAAGTCAATATTGTTTCAAAATTAAACTCCAATGCTTTACATTCTTAATGTTCAATGTGTAATGTTGAGTCCAATGTATTAGAGGAAAGAGTCCCTTAATTAAGAAGTTTTTTTTTTAAGTTTGAAGGAAAAATTGGAAAAAGATAAAGTAATTTTAAATTGGATTGAACAAAACTAAGTTTTAGACATGGCTAACTTTGAAATTGATTTTCTTTCAAATCACGACTAATTTTTTCTTCAAATTTCCACAATAACGTGTAGCATGTCACTCATTACATCCTCCGTACATCAAATTTTAAACTTTGTCCAATGATGTTTATGGTATGGTCGTTTGAATGAAAACGTTTCAATTTTGTACTCAGTTTTGTCAATCACTGTACGCAACTTTTGATACGGTTAGTACAAGAAATATTTTGAAGGTACCTAATTACAATTAAAATCATTCTCATAATTGAACTATTAGAAATCTTGTTAAGCCTTGTTGAAATTTCAATTCTCTTTGCAAGCAATTTTGGGACAACTTATGAATAAACCATGAACTTTCAAAATATTAGGAATAGATTCCAAAACTCATCTTAGATTCTCATAATCAAAGGGCCTACACTTTAGATATGAATCTAAATGGACCAATTTTACATATATATCACAATGAAGTGCAATTATCTTACTTCTTTATCTACTTTGAAACACCTTTTCGTCTAAGTGCATTGTGAAAGACTTGCATCATACACTCAAATGGAGAAACTCCTATCTAATTTATTGACTTCCAAAAATGAGACCTTTGTTAAATTTTAAGAATGATATACTAAATGTTCAATTCAAGATGTTCAAAATGTGTAGGATAATGTTTATCATCATCCAAATCTACATTTGAATGTACAAATAAATAAATATATATGGACACACACTAGTGGTTGGCACTTGCTATGCAACGCATTCACCATTAGAATTTCATAAGAATTTTTATATATTAGATAGAATGTAGAGCAAGAATTTCAATAAATCTTCAAATAAAAATTACTAAAATCTTCATATAATTTTTTAATAAATAAGCATATATTGAAATAAACGATAGAAATTTAATGAATGACTAGCGGTTGGTGCTTGCTATGCTACGCATTCATCATTAGAATTTTATAAAAAAATTTATGTATTAGATAGAATGCAAAACAAAAATTTCAATAAATCTTCAAATAAAAATGACTAAAATCTTTGTATAATTTTTTTATAAGTAAGCATATATTGAAATGTACAATAGAAATTTATTGAATAATGAATGAAACATATGCAATGGTAAATACTATAAAAGATACACATACATTAGAATGCATTAGAAATTTGACTCCATTGTTACAGAAAATGGCAACCCAAATTGAAGAATTGAAAAGGAAAACTTATAAATCTCAAAAACTTTGTGAACAACATAATTGTTGTGAAATCCAAAATCGCTTCAATTGAATAAATTTCTCAAAATCATTTGGCAGTAGCAATAGAAAATTGAATTATGAAAGCTCAAAGCTCACAAAAGCACAAAATCATAGAAGTGCAAAGAAGTGTAAAGCTAAGAGAAGCAATGGATTTGCTACCTCTATAATATCATCCTATGGATCCTCTTTAATATCACCTTAATTGCAACAACTATATTATTTCTATAATATCATCCTTTGTAAAAAGTGATATTACAGAAGTGATTACAAACTGCTACTCTATTTTTGTAATATCACACTGTGTGAAAATACGATTTCTATGTATGCATGATTGAAAATATTTTTACAAAATATTTAAAATAATTATTTTAAAGACTTATTGAAATCATTATCATGCATTCTATTCAAATATATCAAATTTTTATTAATATGTGATACAATGAATGCATAGCATAGCAAGCACAAGCCCCTAGTATTAATGGTAGCATTTGTGATATTACAGAGGGACTTCTGATTTTAGTAGTATACTAGCAGTTGGTGCTTGCTATACTATGCATTCATCATTAGAATATTATAAGAAATTTTATGTATTAGATAGAATGCAGAACAAAAATTTCAATAAATCTTCAAATAAAAATGACTAAAATCTTTGTATAATTTTTTTTTATAAGTAAGCATATATTGAAATGTACAATAGAAATTTATTGAATGATGAATGAAACATATGCAATGATAAATACTATAAAAGATACACATACATTAGAATGCATTAGAAATTTGACTCCATTGTTATAAAAAATGGCAACTCGAATTGAAGAATTGAAAAGAAAAACTCATAAATCTCAAAAACTTTGTGAACAACTTAATTGTTGTGGAATCCAAAATCACTTCAATTGAATAAATTTCTCAAAATCATTTGGTAGTAGCAATAGAAAATTGAAATCATGAAAGCTCAAAGCTCACAAAAGCACAAAATCATAGAAGTGCAAAGAAGTTTAAAGCGAAGAAAAGCAACGGATTTGCCACCTCTATAATATCATTCTATGGATCCTCTTTAATATCACCTTAATTGCAACAATTGTATTATTTCTATAATATCACCTTTTATAAAAAGTGATATTAGAGAAGTGATTACAAACTGCTACTCTATTTCTGTAATATCACATTGTGTAAAAATACGATTTCTATGTATGCATGATTGGAAATATTTTTATAAAATAATTAAAATAGTTATTTTAAAGATCTATTGAAATCATTATCATGCATTCTATTCAACTATATCAAAATTTTACTAATGTGTGATACAATGAATGCGTAGCATAGCAAGCACGAGCCCTTAGTATTAATGGTAGCATTTGTGATATTATAGAGGGAGTTATGATTTTAGTGGTATGATATATATCCACTAGTATCCTAACTATCCATGTCTATATACATATCTACATTTACACATACATACACGAACATAATATTTGCATATTTAGATTTGATGGGAATTTAAAAAAAAAATTTAATCATTTTTTTGAGGCCAATGAGAGGCAATTTTGAGTGTATATGTCATGATTCAGACATGGATGTCTGCTTGCAGTGGACAATATCCTTGGTCCACTACTACGTCCACCTCAATATGGAGGGAAATTGCCATGTCATCATGGATTTTATCCATTTGTTGCATGGCTTATACTACAAAACGGATGTTGAATGGAATTATATTTGTGAAAGCTCCTTCGTAGTTCCATTATTGTCACGTAGGAAACCCCTTCACAACCCCTTTCTTCTTAAAAGAACTTGTGTTTTGTCCATTGGACAAAACTTGGAATGACCTCCCAATAATATTACAAACTTGTCTTGCGACAAGCATGCCTTCATTTCGAATTTTGGCAGGAGGGATTCATGACACATGAATTTTTTTGCAAAATGAATGTCTATCAAGTGTGAATTTTGGCAGGAGGGATGATTCATGACACATGAATTTTTTGAAAAGCCCCGATGGACCAAATTTGGTCATTCGCCAATAAAAATTGCAAGAGTTTTGTCCCAAGGTTATAGACATCCATGTCTAAATCTAGCCTAAGGTGGGTCTCCCCCAAACCACCCCTTGTACGGCTAGTTACTATTATTTCCGTGGTCAAATTTTTCATCATTTCTTGTTAGCAAGTATCATTATCCTAGTCAAATTTTTCGTCTTCTCTTATTGGCAAGTGAAACAGGTTCCAACGCACCAAAGAAGGCAACACTAGGACAGCATATGCCCAAGTCGATTATTTTTTTTGGTAGATGTTCCAAACTCGTTTCTTCCACCTACGTACATACTGATGTTCAAGATGTACGCAGAGGGATGATGATGATGCGTTTTGGGGGAGGGTGCGCCGTGGCCTGATATTGTCGGGGTGGGGTTCCCCATGCAGCCCCTGAGCTTGCCTCCACTTTCCATCGACAAAACCCCACTCAAAGTAGCGTCGAAGCTAAGCAGCAAATGGGGCATATGTCAACAACCCCCAGGGCCACCCGTTGGACAGAACTCATCCTCTTCCATACATTCATTCATCCAAACCACCCCTTCTTCATCCAAACCGAACCTTAGGGCCCACGTGGCAGCTCCCGGAGCATGCCGGGGCTTCGATCTAGAGCCTCCCCCTTCTCTCTCCTACATAACCCCCGAGACCCGCGCGCTCTCCTCGCAGCCGCACTCTTTGGTATTCGACCTCAAACCCCCGACGCTCGCCATTGCCGCCCTCTCTCGCACTTGTTTTCTTTTTCCCGTCAGGTATTTTTCTTGTCTTTCCACCGGTCTCACGAATCGCTTCGCCCTTCTTAATTGTAGTTTTCAAATTTGGTGTGATTTCGTTTGGTATGCTGAAAGTAGTTTTTTTTTTTCTTTCGGTGCGATCGATCTCGGTATGGACGCCTCGTCTTGGTTGGATATACGGAGTGGCTCTGTTGCTGCCGCGAAATGTTTTGGATGTTTATTTTGTTAAGAATGATTTTGGTTTGTTTCGTGTGTCGTTGGAGTTTTGTAGTTTGTTTTGTTGTGCCGTGGTATTGATGTTCTTGTGTGCGCTACGATGTGGTTGTTGATTGTATGATGTGCATTTCGGTTTCGTGTCGGACCTAAATGCTTGTCTTCTTTGTGCGTTTGGACGCGGTGTGAGGGAGGAGAGAGGGAGGTTTCTTTGTTTCTTGTGATTGTTTGATTCTGGTGCTTCTTTAGTGTATGTATGTGGTTTTGAGGTTGTGAGATGGTGTTATGGTGTGTTTTAGTTTTAGGGAGACATTTATGGATGTGGAGCAGGTTTGTGGTGAGTTTTTTTTCCGATCCGGGCTGTTGATGTTCTTATGTGTTTTGTGTCTCAGACTGTCAAGATGGCTCCCAACCCCAAGGTTTTCTTCGATATCTCCATCGGCGGTACTCCTGCCGGGCGCATCATCATGGAGTTGTACGCCGACACTACTCCGAAAACCGCGGAAAACTTCCGGGCGCTGTGCACCGGGGAGAAAGGCAAGGGGAGGTCGGGAAAGCCCCTCCACTTCAAGGACTCCAAGTTTCACCGTGTCATCCCCCAGTTCATGTGCCAGGGAGGAGACTTCACCAATGGGAACGGAACCGGAGGAGAGTCGATCTATGGAAGCAAGTTCAACGATGAGAACTTCATTAAGAAGCATACCGGACCTGGAGTGTTGTCGATGGCCAACGCCGGTCCCAACACGAACGGATCGCAGTTCTTCTTGTGCACCGTGGCCACCCCGTGGTTGGACGGCAAGCACTGCGTGTTCGGTCAGGTAATCGACGGCATGAACGTTGTGCGGGAGATCGAGAAGTACGGCTCCTCAAGTGGAACCACGAAGAAGGCCATCCTCATCAAAGACTGCGGACAACTGTAGATAGTATGGGCGAAGTTATCACGTCGATACCCTGGAGGGTGAGTGAGAATCGTTGGATTGAATGAGCGTCTTCTTTTTTTGTTGTGAGTTCTTCAGAAAGGTTTGTAGATTGAAGAACAGATTTCGGTGATAGAATCCTTGTTATTCTTCAGCTATCTACAACTGCCATATATCGGAGGTTTATTGGTTGCGGCGTGGTCCGAATGGGAGTGATATTGCTATTATATTGTCTGCGCTGTTTCTTTGATATTCTTCGATGGAATCCGTCGTACTTACGGCACGTGTGACGCTCTGCCATCTGACCCCGTTTCTGACGTTTGCAGTTCCATTTTAGATATCATATCTGAGAATATCTGAAGGCGCGATTCGTTTGTCATTCCTGTGATGATTGACCGGTTGACCCTCTTACTGCAAACAATTCTTGAGAATTTAATTGAATGCCCTTATGGAAGAATTGAATTGAATGGCTGACAGTTCCATATTTGTATTGACCGAATTGATCGTATCTCACGTGATGATCGAACACGGTGATATATGTTCAGGTTCAGGTTCACGATTCTTGATATCGTGACACATTCCACATTTCCGACAAAAAAATGTTATGTCCGTCTTTACATCACAACCACAATCAATCCGGACATGACTCCTTTCGATATGAAAAAGCATATCCCTACGTGGCGGTGCGAAAGTAGTCTTTCTTTCAGACTGGACGTGTATACAAATATTCTACAGGCTGCGTCCCCTGTACGAAGACTATGCACAGCCGAATACATACGAGCACTAAAATGTTGTCTGCAATGAACTTGCTCCCATTTATTGTAGCATGATCATTTGACCATTCAGTAGTAAACCCAATGGCGAAATGGGATCCAGAACTGCATTTCTACTGTCACTATGTGAATGGTCAGAATCTCTTTGTTACAGTGATTGAATGGGGGTTTACCATATTTTATATACAACTATTATTTTAATTTCTCTTGTACCATTGATTAAATATTGTCTATATATAATTCCTCCACTATCAACGTTCTAATAATGCTGCTCACGTAATTTCTCCAGTATCTTCTATTAACGTACTAACGTTGTTGTTCACCAAATTTCTCCACTTATCTGCTATTAATGTACAGCAATACGAATGTTGTCCTTCACCTTGCAGACACACATGTCGCCCTTGAGTAGGTTGACAAAAAAGACACCCCTGATTTCATGCAATGTGCAACCTTCAAGATGAGCATGCAGCAGTTTAAACAAGCATGCAGCAATTTAGCTACCTTGAGAATGAGTGGTATCAATAGAAAAGGAAAGAAAACATTTTGTAATTCGTAGTAACTTACAACACAATTGACCAAAACATAAGCGAAATCCAATGTCAAGGAAGTTGCAAATGGGTTTGTTGCAGTCTTGACTAAAATCTAATTTTTTTCAAGGACTTTCTCCCGTGTACATTTTCTCCAAATTTTAAGCAGCAATGCAGAGAGAATTTTAGCCTGTGAATTCTGGTGCAAGTACCAACAGATTTAATTTGAGACAGAAAGGGGTACTGTAAAGGAATTTGTCAGCGTTTTTCTTGTTCAACTATTTTTCATTGACTCATCCCAAAATTACTGTTAAGGGGAGGCTGTAAGGAAGGACAAAATCTGTAAGTTGTAAGATGGTACACACTATGGAATTATGTACTCTTCTGAGCATGGAAGTTGGTACCTGTTGGTTTCTTACTGGTTTCTTACCGATTTCTTACCGATTGAATGATGCCATTGCCATCCTCATCCTCATCCATCCGAGGTGGCCGTGTCCAAATCCTCAGCATTTTATATCATTTATTGGGTGCAATAAGTGGACATTTTTGAACTTGGAAAAAACACAAATCCTCAGCATTTTATATCATTTATTGGGTGCAATAAGTGGACATTTTTGAACTTGGAAAAAACACAAATCCTCAGCATTTTATATCATTTATTGGGTGCAATAAGTGGATGTTTTTGAACTTGGAAAAAACAGATGAAAGGACCAAGGACCAAGTGACCCTTCACTGTACGTAAGAGATTTTGGAAAAGTATGCATGAAGTCAAGTTTGGTTGGATGTTCAGGAAATTGTGACACACAAGGTCTGAATGTGTTGTCCCCTTGGTGGGAATGTAATACTATTAAAAAAAAAAAAAATTCTGATTAAGTGCATGGATAAAAAGTTATGCTGCCTTGAAAATTTTCGGGCAATTTGAGTAGCTTTGGGCTATGTGCGCAAAGCTCCTCTTTTACTTTAAAAATTTAGCAGGTATCTAAAGAATATGATATGAGATGCAAATGTCAAAAAAATAACCATGTGTAGAAGTTTGTTGGCCTCATTGAACAAGTTTGGAAGGAAAAAAAAAACTCCTCTTCTAACTTGAAATGTTATAATCTTCACTCTGCATCATCAAAGTTTCTAATACTCTTTTCTATGTATTCTCATGGTACACTTACACAAATTTGTATGGTGGAATTTTCAATGAACAAATAATTTTTTTTTTCTCATTGCCCTAAAAGGTGGAGTAGCTTTTCATGATTTTTGTCCAAATTTTTTGCCTTGGTCCTTCATGCATTAAAATTCAACAACAAAGTAAGTGACCAGAGGAATATAGACTCTACGTGAAAACTCTGACAAAATGGAGTGGGTAAGAACTAAAATTCCAATAATTACACTATAGAGAGAACATACAAGAACCATAGTTCCCTAGTAGCTTAGGCAATTTTTTTTGTTTAATAATTAATTAAAGTGCAAAAATGATAGTTTGAATGTCAAAAATATAATATATTAAAATTGGTCAATTTTAAAATATTATTTTAAAAAATTAGACATTCATCCAAGTTGTTCTTATAAATTTTGGATAGTTGCTACTACTTTCATTGAAGGCAATTGCATTGACCTAAATCCTTGTCTTGACTTTCAAATCCTAAATTCTCTATCCTAAGTGTTAGGGTTTTGTTAAGTGTAAGGATTTGTTACATGAGACATATATTTTGTTTGTAAGAGATTGTGCTTTGAATGGTCAAATAGCAAGGCAATAAAATTTGCAATGTTTTTTTTTATAGTTATTGAAGAAGAGATGCAAGATTGTGTGGAGCAAGTTGAATTTTTATGAATTGAATGCAAGGTGAATTTCTATGGATTTCCAAATTTTTTCATGTATAGGATTTTTTTTAAATCTTTGTTTTTCCCAAGGGTAAATCCACCATATAGAACCTACTTTGTATGACCACTTTAACCCTAAAGAACCAACCTTGTGTTTTTGGCAATAACTTTTGGGGGCAAGTACATGTGAGCGGAGGTTTTTTCTTTCTTTGAAATTTTCATACAACATGTGGACAAGGAGTAGCTTTAAGGCCCAATAATTTTCATAACTTTTGACTACATGGTTCAAAAGTTAATGTGTGATATGTAGTTTGTTTCTCAACTTGCGCAGCCTGGGCAAATTAGAAAAATCACTATTTTGAGAAATAAAAATTTGAAATTGGTTCTTTAGATTTATATATACCTTGAAAGCTTTGAATCATTCCATTTTGATTAATGAGAGGAAAGTTATGAAGAGTTTTAGTTTGTAGGCAATTATGGAATTTCTACTCTAAGATAAACTTTGAAGTCCTTTATTTAAATTGACTCAATTTTCAATATTCTTGGAAAATAAAATAAAATCATAGGGTGTAGATTGTTTATTACAACATTACAACCATTGGGATTGGCATTTTTCAATTTCATAAATAAATTGTTAACAATTTAGTATTTTGAATCCTTCTCTACATCTTTCTATTTAGTATTTTTTTCCTCTATGTTGTACAACTCCAAATGATGTGAATTTTTCAATCATCTAGCGAACTTGTCTTGAACAATGAATCCAAAGAAGTGCAACCATTTTATACATTTTTTCATAATGATTTGAGCTTTTGAGCTTGTGATGTGTTGTTGCCTAGATTTTTGCAAGGCCCAAAAAGAGGATTTCTATCACTTCAAATGCTTATATCTTGCAATCTATATGGTGGAAATTTCTGAATTTTTTTTCACATATTCTCAAACCAACACACTACAAGAGCCTATGATTATATGTGTCCAAAAATGTTGTTTTTTCAAAATTTGTCTACTTATACTAAAAATGGCAGTTTTGGAGCATTTTTGATGAGAACAGTCAAAGAACTTGAGTGGTTTACCCTTGAACATCAAGGCGGACATTTGGCGTCTAATAGATGCAAGAGAATCTTTTAGTGTAAGATGAAAGTGCAACTACTCATCTTCAAAATTCTGTGTAAAAAGGAGAAATTTTCTATCTATAAATGGGGAATACTAGCATTTAGTTACAAGCTAGCCAAATTTTTTTGAGAATTTCCAAATGAGATAGAAAAGTTCAGGATGAGGTTCTAGACAAAAGAAAATGCTTTTTGGAAGTGGACCAAGTTGAGAAAAAAAAATCCAACAATTAGGTTGCTCCTTGTGGAATTATGAAGGAAAATTATCGTTTGAAATAAAGGATTGGCAATAGTTAGCTGCTTTACAACTAAGTATAGTAGATTTTTCTTACAAAGGCCCTCCAATAATCCAGGGGAGTGGGTGACCTACAAAAGTGACCAGACGCACTATCACTCACACTCTTACAGACTCATGCTAATTAAATTCTCCAATTGATCCATTAAAATTCTACTTGGAAATACAAAAAGTTCATTCTAAGTTAAGTTAAGTTACTACATGACTTCATCAACTCGATTAGGTTGGTACTCACTACAACTTTGAAAAAAAGGATATGAAGAACTTATCATTAATTAAAACAATTGTAAGTTCAACACAATTCTTGACCGACAAATGATCGATTTTTATTTTTTTGACACAAATGAAATGGCATGATTGTTTTTTACAAGTCACAAATGTAATATTGCTAGGATGTTATAAGGTAAGAGGTTCTAAAAGCACTCAAGCTCTAAAATATCTAACCTCCTTAAATGTACACTATTTATACATATTGCTTTTTTATAGCCTTTTTTTCAACAATGTATAAACAATGTATAAACAATGTATACTTTAGGAGGTGGGTGATTTTAGAGCCCTATGCCATTCTAACTTCTAAATTTCATAACTAATTCCACAAAGCTTCAAAAAAACACTTGTCTTTTAAGGAAAATTTACTAAAAAATATTTCAAAATGTTTCACCTCCCCAAAATTTAATTCCATCCTTTAAATAGTCCATTTTATGAATCTCCTACCTTACTAAATGTGGGCATGTTGTACTAACCAGCCTCCTAAAAATGCATGGACCCTCTCTAGGATCCATGCATTTTTGGAAGGCTAAATCCCTATCCTTAAGCTAGTAGGAGCAATGCCAGGTTCAAATCCTGCTAGGGTAATTACAATATACAAATGAATCCCCCTTCAAAGCAAAACAAAGCAACTTAAGCAATAGAAGTGAAATAAATTTAGAACCGATTGGATTCACAAAGTTAAGGAAATTTTCCAAATGAAAATTCACAATTACTATAAGAAAACTGCATCTGCTTGGACATCCAGCCAAAAACGATGTATGTCCGCAAAAACAAGATACGTCGCAGAAGACGTTGGGGTGTCAGGCTAAAAAAGTGAAGATTTTGCTCTGATGTCTTCGATAGCATTGCTAGATTTCAGTCACAACATACTGATGCTACGAAAAACAATGATGCAATGTAAGACATCTAGGTGGACACCAAATGTTTCCAAGGATGTCCACAATAACATGTTCAGCCATGTCACCATCTTTGGTCAAACTTAGCTCAGAAGTTGATTTAGAATTTTGTTGCGGTTAGAGGTAAAGTGACTGCCTAAGGTTAAAAAGAGGACAACGGGCAAGTGGTGACTCCTAAAAGCTTATGTGGCATTTGATGTGGCATGATGAGGTGGAAATTATGTGACGTGGCATGATGACATGGAAATTGTGTGACGTGGCATGCCACGTCAGCATACTTGGCTTGTCCATGTTCCGATCTTGGATGTCTCCGTAGACGTCACAAGTGACGTACTGACGTCCACAAGTGACGTCACTTCTGGTGTCAACATTTTGTACTTACTGCGAATGTAACTTCAAACCACATGCTATCCACTATGCGTTTCATTACATCTAACTGAACATATGGGTGTTGTGGAAGCAATTGTAGGTGTCTTCTTTGATGTCAAAATGACTATAGATGCATGGCATGACTTTATGCCCAAGGTTGAATTTGCACATGATGCACGTCCTTCCTATGTAGTACAAAATGACTTATGTGTTTATTTGGTTTAGGTTCATTTTTGGGCTATTGAGGTCTTACATTTTGCGCACATTCAACAAACTTCATTAAGATAAAATTCCACCCTATTCATATGATGTCACTTGCAGCACCAAGCAAGACAGACTCTACCACAAAATGCATGTTCAAGATGCAACGGATCTACTTGGAAGACATGAACATGCTAATGGCTTTGTATTTCTCAGACGTCCTACGTGACGTCAAAATGCTGGCACAGCAAACACATGTTAGTGATGTGAACACCCTATGTTTCCTCCTCAGATGCAATGTCATTGCTAACTACGGCAACATACTCCCCACCATTGTCTGCTGGTTGGCGCACCAGGTCCACGACTTCTTGTAGTGGTTGTAGGCCATCGAAGTCCCTATCATTCATCAACTGCACCATATAAGAAAACCGTGTTTTTTCTGATGTCAGGCCAAAAACGTTGTACGTCTAGGATAACATCATACGTCTGAGAAAACATTGGGATGTCACGGCGACGAACGCTGAAAAAGCAAAGATTTTGGTTTGATGTTGTAGAAAACATTGCTAAATTTCAGTCACAGCATATTGGTGCTATGAAAAACAATAATGCAATCTAAGACATTGTTGTGGACATCAGATGTTTTCAAAAATGTTCAGAAAATTTTTCAAAATGTTATAAGCTATGTAGATTTAATTTATATAACAAATTTATATAAATTAGATGAATGGATTTGTTATGAAAAAAGGATTACAAAATCATATCAATATTATATTATATAAAAGTATTTATTTTTAACTTAAGATTTAAATTCTAAATTTTATTAGTTTAAAATAATAAATTTTGCATCAAATTTTAATAATTTTTATTGCTATTTCACCTTCATAACTTATTATTTTCAAATCATTCATATCTAATGTGGGGTGATTTTCTAGTGTTCTTGGACTTTGAGATATTTGACATCTTAACCCTTAAAGAAAAAAGGCCTTTTTTTTGCTAGAAAACATTGAAAATTGCCATTTCTGTAGCAAAGAGTAAAAGACATTTTAATTTTTTTTCACATCTAACTATAGGATCTTACACCTAACAAGTAGGAAAAATTGTAGAAAAAATTTCAGAATTTTTGACCGCATAGATTTAAAGTGGAAAAAACAAGTTTTTTAGCGCATTGAGGGACTAGATTTTTTGACTTTGTAAAATTTTTGCACTACAAAGTTTTAAGATTTAAATATTTATAGTAGAAAATTGAGTTGAGAGTTCAGAAAAATAAATTAAAAATTAAAAAAACTTAAATTTCATTCTTAAAAAAATTATTAAGTAGAAGTAGGTATGAGATAGAAGGAAAATCTAAAATATTAATATATTTTAGATGGAATTAAAATGCACTAATTCCAATGGTGAGATTGTTCTAGCAAGTAAACCAAACCACGTGAAATTTTTATTTTGAAAAAATTGTAAAAATTGCATTCAGAAATGCATCCAACGAGTTATTTTTTTCAAGAAGATGCTCTGATTGCCTAAAAAACAAAAATGTCCATAACTTTCTCATAACAAATCCAAATGAAATGAATCAGAGCTTTCTAGATAGACAAAAATATAATCTACAATTGGAATTCCATGTTGGATGTATTGTTGTGTCATACTATATTGAAGTTGATGTTGCAAACAACCTAGATTTAATAAATGTGACTTTATCAATTAAATGTTCAAAGAGACATCCCCATATATGTTGGAAATGACATGCAAATGTTCATCATGACATCATAAACAACAAATAAGATTTGTAGAAAATTTAGAAATTGTTGAAGCAAATGTTTAAAACAACATTGATGTAAATGTCTAATTTCATACTACAAATGTTCTTTTGAATGTTTACAATGACGTCGAAAAAAACATAACTAAGAATCTACTTGTAAATGTTTTTTAAAACATCATTTCAGACATCATTGTATTTATGTTGCTGCTCATATTTTAGTTTTGTATATCCCATATTGTTTGTCATGCCTCCTACACCCCACTAGTATAAAAGGCTTGTCTTTTCTTCAATTAATAAGTAGATTTTTGAGCCATTCAATATACTTGATAAATATAGTGTATGGCATATTGTATGGTGTATTTTATATGGCATGTTGTATATATTTTGTATGGTGTATTTTGTATGGCATGTTGTATATATTTTGTATGGTGTATTTTGCATGACATATTTTATTTTGTATGGCATATTTTATATGTTGTATTGCATATGATATACCATATATTGCATATTTTATATTGAGTACAACATATTACTACATTGACAACATTAGAACGTCCAATACAATGCATACATGCGTTTCAGGAGTTGTCCCAAAAAATAAGTGTGTTCATAATTGCATCTCTTTCTACAAAGATCAAACAAGTGGACGTCGCCGTTGACATCCTACAATGCAAGAAGCCATCTACTACCCCAACATGTACTTGTGCTGGCTTGTGCAAGCAGACATCTCCTACGACAGGGTATGCTTTAAGAAGCACGCATGTGCAAACTCCACACGCTCCGATGAACATTTCAATCAGCATACAACTATTTCACCTGACGTCATTTAAGACACCTGAATGTCTACAGCGATGTCTCAGAAGACATCCTAAAATGCTAGGCAGACCAGGCAAGTGGCCCCCAAAAATACCACGTCAGCATCCGCAGATGCCACGTCAATCAATTCCGTCAGCATCGATGTGGCATGTCACATCAGTTACACGTCAGGTGCCACATCATCAATGGGCAATGGATGAAAAAAATGACACTCTAGCTTTCCCACGCCTAGGCGACAGCCACATAACAACTTCTAAAGTTACCCGTTGACCGATGCTTTTTCAGACATCATGATGCTGGGCCTGCAAATCTAATGCAACGTACCATGTTTTTGGCATGTCCACAGTAGCACGATGTAATTGGACATCAGTCCAGACATAGAAGACATCACATGCGATGTCCGGGTGTCCAAATTGTGATGTCGCGGCAAACACAATTTTCTTATAGTGAATGACAACAATGCTACCAGTAGGAAAGTGAAATTACAGGAAATGGATTGGGAATGTTTACCACCTTTTGGCACATTTTTGGGCAAATTTCAAAAAAATCCAAGGAAGGTGAAAATATGTAGGAAATCCACCAATTTTTTTACAAAACTCCTCAAACTATGTCTTTTATAGTACTTTGACTTCCAATGAATGCTTTGGGATTTTATTAAACCAATGATTCCTACAATATCAAAATGGATGATTTCCACGGTCACCATTATGTCATTCAAGGATAAATGTCATGCCTCGTCGGAATAATGTTTATCTTAAAGTCTCTAAAGAAAAGCCACACCTTGAATGCTTGGAAGAAGTGACGGGAAGAGAGGACTCAAATATGTTGCGACATTGGACAATACATAATATCCTTATTTGTCAACTGAGGACTTTGATTGCATTTTTCTTTAACCTCTAAAGTCCCAAGTGTCTCCTCGGGGGACACTTGGAGTTTTGGGTAGGCTCATTTGACAAGATTTTTTGAAATTCTTTTTGAAGATAGGAAATGACATTAGCTTTTGGGGAATATAATTTTTATTTCAATTGGTGCTAGGAACAAAAGTTGTGTCATTTTAAACATAATTTTCAATTCGTTGGGCAAAAAAAGAAATCCACAAAAACTTTTTTTAAAAATTTAATTTTTGTCTTATAGATCTTATTTTTGTCTACATGTGAAGCTTTGATTCATTCCATTTGGATAAGTGATGTGAAAGTTATGAACAATCTTGTTTTTTGGGCAATCTAAGCAATTTCTTGAAAAAATAACTTTGAGGATTCATTTTTTAATGCAATTTTTACAATTTTTCAAAAAAAATTGTTAAATAGGGTTAAGTTTGTTTTCAAGAACAATCTCACCATTGGGATTATGATGTTTCAATTCCATCTTAGAGCTATTAATGATTTAGTGTTTCATTCAATCTTGGACCTACTCTTATTCAACAATTTTTTAAGGAATAAAAATCAAGTATGTTTTTTTGAATTTTTTTTTCTCTAAATCTCAACTCAAATCTTTACCATAAAAAATTTTAATTTCAAACTCAGTAGTGCCAAAAAATTTAATTAAGAAGATTCAAAGCCCAAAAATGTTGTCAAGGAATGTGCAAAAAAATCTGTTTTCTTCCCTTTAAACACAAATATCTTACAATCTATGTGGTTAAAGCTTTTGAAATTTCTACTACACATTCTTATACTATTCTAGTGCAAGATCTTATGATTAGATATGCAAAAAAAGGAAAATTTTAAAAGTTTTGCACCTTGCAATAGAAATGACAGTTTTGAGTGGTTTTTGAGAGAAAAAAGGCCTTGAGACTTTAGGGGTTAACCCTTGAACGTCAACGCGGACGTCTAACGTCTCATGGATGACAAGGAATTCTCCTGTGTAGGACAGAATGCAACTATTCATCCTCGAAATTAGGGGTGGAAAGGGGAGATCTTCTACAGTTGTTTGACTCCCAATGAATATTTTTGTTTCTTTTGAAACTAGATGATGTCACATGGTTCCAAAAAGGTTGATTTTCACAGTCACCAGCCGGGCGTTTAAGGGTTAAAAACAATTTATTTCGGGTACAAATGGAACGGAATTTCTTGGACTGCTGCATTTCTAAAGCTGTGGCTTACTGGAGCATGCACTGAATGAAGTATAGAATTTATTATTTTTATGACGTACGTTAAGTTAAGCTTAACTTAACTGTCAGAGATTTTTGACGTACGTTAAGTTAAGCAGTCCCTGCCACTGTCAGAGTCCCACTCAATCCGGTGCCTTTAGCACATTTACATTTACTACTTTGGAAATCTTTTGGGCACCCTAATAAATCATCGTAAATCTTGACATGTTTATGCTTCAGCCGCCACTGAAAATTATTCAGTGCAATGTACGGGGAGTACCGGCATTTAGTTACGAGCTAGCCGGTTGATTTTGAGAATTTTCGAATGGATTTCAAAATCTTCAGAAAAAACCCGATCATTTAAGAGGAAAATCAGAGAATATTCTCTATTTTATAAAGGTCTAGCTGAGAGAATGCTTCAAGCAACCGTTTGGTCTCAGAAAATGTAGGATTTTAGCCGGTTAAGCTAAAAATCTCCTCGGACTGTGATTCAGTGCATGACAATATTCAGTGCATGAGTAGTCACTGCCTGGGCTCTACAATAGATGTGTGGAATATTCTGCATCCAATAGTACTTCATGAGTACTTAACTCCTTAACCCCTCAAGGCCCATGGACATTTTGGGTCTAAAGACATCATTGTTTTTCAAGCCTTATAAGTTTACTTGTCACTAAGGTATGAAAATCTCAACCGTACAATCTTGTAGTATACATATTGTAGATGACGTGGATCAAATTTTGAGCCATTTGACCTTATAGATTGTAAGATTATAATGTTTTAGTGTTGAAAAAAGATGCTGAAATTTTCCTAAAAACACATTTGGAGGTGAAATTTGATTTCTAAACCTACTCAAATGAAAAAACTTTGAACTAAAAAGTGTTTTGAAATCAACATAAAAACATATTGGTGAAAAAAAATTCATAAAATTGACTCATTGTGTTTGCAAAGTAACTTTGAAATGTCAAAAAAATAGCAAAAAAGGGTGAAAACACACACACTTAAGGCTGAACCTACTTCTATTAAAATACTTCTCATTCACTTGTTACTTCTTTGATTGACACAAAATTTTAGCCACACCAACTAGAAAAGTATGCACAACTTTTGCCTCCAAAATTTTTGAAAACGGATACAAGATGAAGAAGTTACAAGCCGCCGAAGTTCACAATAACCAAAACCCGTTAGGGTTTTGATCTTCGAATTGCTACCAAACATTCAAAACAATTTGGATTTCCATGAAAATTTTACCACACAAACTAGATTTCTAGAGGATCAAAACCCAACAAATTTTATTAAAAACGGACTCAAGATGAAGAAGTTACAAGCCCCCAAAGTTGCAGCCATGACAATACAGTGTGCTGAACTCAAATTGAACTGTGAACTTCGAATGGCTGCCACAAACTCAGTTCATCTTGAATTGCTCTGAAAATTTTACCACACAAACTAGACTAGTATGCGCAAATTCTCCAACAAGTTTGATCAAATTCAGACATTAGATGCAAAAGTTACAACACTTTGAATTGTATTCCAAACTATGAGGGGCGGCTTTTGAGCCCCTTGGGCGTTGAGGGGTTAACCCCTCAACGTCCCCAGGGGTTCAAAAGTGGCCACACATAGTTAGAGTCCAATTCAAAGTGCTGCAACTTTTGCATCCAATGTCCAAATTCAATCAAACTTGTTGGAAAAGTTGCGCATACTAGTTTAGTTTGTGTAGTAAAATTTTCAGATCAATCCAAGATGTACTGATTTTTCGAAAGCCAATCGAAGTTCACAGGTTCAATTTGAGTTCACTAACCTACATTTGATGGCTGCAACTTTGGGGGCTTGTATCTCCTTCATCCAATGTTTGTTTTCAATAAAATTTGTTGAATCATGTTTCCCTTGAAGTCTAGTTGTTGTGGTAAAGTTTTCATATTAATCCAAGTTGTTTCGAATGTTTTGGAGCAGTTTGAAGTTCAAAACCCTAATAGTTTTCCATTACAATGAACTTTGGCAACTTATTTCTTTTTCATACATTGCCCGTTTTCAATAATCTTTTTGGGAAAGTTGCGCATACTAGTCTAGTTTGTGTGGATAAAATTTCATATCAATTCAAGAAGTTACGAGTGATTGAGAATCATTTTAAGAGAAGGAGGTTCAGCCTTGGATGTGTTTTTTTGCAACTTTTCTTGACATTTCAAAGCCATTTCGCAGACACAATGAGTCAATTGAATGATATTTTCTATCACCAATGTATTTGTATGCTGATTTTCAAGCACTTTATAGTTTGAAGTTTTTTCATTTGAGAAGGTTTAGAAATCAAATTTCACCTTCAAATGTGTTGCAAAGAAAATTTCAGCATCATTTTTCAATACTAAAACATTATGATCTTGCAATCCATGTGGCCAAATGACTCCAAATTTGATCCATGACATCTACAACATGTGCACTACAAGTTTGTATGGTTGAGATTTCTATACCTTAGTGACATTTAGACTTGTAACATTTCAAAAGCAATGATGTTTTTAGACCCGAAAAGGCCTTAGGGCCTTGAGGGGTTAATTGACTTAATTCTTAAAGGACAATAGGGTGACTTTAGAAATCATCAATTTTTATGCCCAGTTGAAGCATTGGCTTAAAAAATTGTAAAAGCAGTCATGGCAAGACAAACTATTGGAGAAAAGCTCCTCTTTTCTTGCAAAATTCCGAGGATGAATAGTTGCACTTCTATCCTACATAGAGAGATCCTTTGTCATCCATCGGACATAGAACGCTCGTATTGACGTTTAAGGGTTAAGGATGTTGCCCTCCTAAAGAGTTGGTGTATATTGTCTGTACATTGAATTTATTTGATCCTTTCCAAACACTCAAACATTCCCCAAAAAATTCTCAATTGATCAATAGTAAGTTATGTCTGTGACTTGGTCTGAAATTTACAGTGTGAATGGGATTCATGTGCTACTAAATCGAGTACTCAATTTCCCCATCCGTATACAACAGGTGATAGCATATAGAAAACAACATCCTTAAAAGGTTAAGTGGATAGTAGAGGTTCAATGTGATGAGCAAGGTGCACGAAGGAAAAGGTAGTGAGCATTAGGAAAGTTCTAAGGCCTCCAAAGGGCTGCTAACTTTTGATTTTCGGCACCCCACACGGTGCAGTTACAGGAATTTTTAAAAAATTTAAAAAATTTTAAATTTCTTTTGAAAAAAATATATTAAAAAATCAATCTGGAATGGAGCTGACGTGGCACTGACATGGCACTACTTGTGCCACATCAGATTTCAAATTTTAAGTATCAAAAATAATTTTTTATTTTTATTTTTTTCCCTAAATGCACCGTAGCAATGCCAAACTGACAACCCTTTGGAGGCCTTAGAACTTTTGTAATGCATGAAGGCGATTAAGATAAACTAAGGTAGGAGACTCAAAAAAACATTCAACTAAGAGTTGGTCTGCCTTTTCTATGTATTTACTTCAATGGGAATATTTTTAGCTCATTTTTTAAACAAAGAAAAATAGTTGTAAAATGTGACACAATTGATTTCATATTTTCCAAAGCATTATTGAATTATCTATGAATTTCCAAACGAGTTGTCTCTTAGGCACCTATTTATGACCTTAGGTCTACCATAAATTGTTCACTTGTAACTTATAAAGAGAAATAGGGAAAGTAAAAAGAATGATTGACTTTTATAATAAATAATATTTTTTTTTCTTGATCCATTCAATGATTGTAGAGGTCAATTTAAAGACCATCTTATGTCCATTTCAAAGCTAATTATAGGAGAGATTTTGAATGCCTGAGTGAATTTTGAACCTCCTACCTTATCCCATTTCATACCAAATAGGAGCAAGCCAATTGCAGGCTAAATTATGTTAGTGGAGTACATTTCAAAACTTGAATGCTATGTGTGGAAGGTGGTCCAATTTTCACCAAAAATAGAATAGTTTATTTCAATCCTACCCTCCAAGGATGGATGAAGAATCATTTTTCTTTGTGAACTACGCAATGATCTTTTCTGTTCATCGTCCCCAAAAGGGGCGTTGGAGCTTTAAGGAATTAAATTGTAGCATAATGACTTGTATTCTTTAAATTGTAGAATAATTGCAAAGAAAGAAAAGTATTAGAAAGTCTAGAATATACACTCAATCCAATTTTAATTGTCTAAGTCCTACTTTCTTGGTGCTAGTACTCCCCCAAATTGTTGCCATGTAGGCATTTTGGAGTAATGTAGGACTTTTGACTAGGATGTAGTGTGGAGGCCCACGTCCCAATATTTCAACTTTCTACCAATCAAGTTTTAAGATTTTTGTATGACTTGAAATGTAGTGTGAAGGGGCCCTAAGATTGAACTTCATCTAAAGTGGAGCAACCATTTCCAATAGTATTTTCTAAGCCAATTTCAACTTGAACTTTGACATCAATTTTCAACACTTTTTTAGTATTGAAAAAGTGTTGAACTTGATATAGTGGTAAACAATTGAAACAAATGTTGAAAACAATGATAGAATGAGTGTAAATAACATGGCCTAAATATTATGCATTTTTTTTACTACTCCAATTTGCTATCCACATTGCCCACCTAAAATCTTGGGGATGCCCAACTATTTTACCATGTATAGGAGTTGAAAGGGAATTAACATGCAAGTGATGGGATTTAAACCCTTCACCTCATGGTTGGTGGTGGGAAATCTTGTTGTCTTACAACTTGAGTGAAAGTGAATTTTCTTTTTGTAAATTATCATACAATAGAAGCAATGTCAATTTAGTGTCTTTGCATTATTGATTGTCTTCTTTTATGATATAAAACCCTCCAAATATTTTTTAGTTAGATTTCCTTGAAAGGCAAGAAGAAGTTGAATCAACCATAATTTGTTTTGTATTTTTGAACCTTTGTAAAATTAGTTATGAATTTTCAAATCCACAAACAATCTTTTTGACATTCTTTCCAGCGCTTTTTTTGGCACTCTTTTCAAAAAGTGTTGAAATAAACAATTTAATGAAGTAATGTATATTCTTGTGAGAATTTGAAATTGAATGCTAGATGTATCATATCTTATAGGTACCATTTATTTTATCATACTATAATGTATGCATGAAAGATTTCATCAAGATTTTTAAACAAATTTTTAATGCACAATATGAAGGTATATTTGTGTAAATTTCATATGAGTATTTACTTTCCACACACCAATTTCTAATTTGTGCCAACAATAACAATTTTATTGGTGAAATTTACATTATTTAGAATAGTCTATAACAAAATCCAAGTGCATATTGTCAAATTCTTCAAATAGTTACTTTTGCATTGAAGACTTTTTTGCTTTTAAAAAATAAAATTGTCCTAAAAAATTAATATTATTCAAAAGTAAAAACTATACTATGTTCATAGCAATACAATAGCTAAATATACTAAGTTTTCAACATCCCAAAAGTATTTGGCATTGCTAATAAAGGTCGGTTTATAATTTACCCTAGGATCAAATTGAAGGTTCAAGAGCACTCTAGGATAGTTCACTTTATTAGATGTGACTATATGGAACAAGATCCCAAAACAAAAAAAGGAAATGGCACTTTGCATGGTCTTGGTATAAACCCTAGAGATACTATAGCCAAGCCATATCTATTTATTATTAGATTTGACAATATTAACTGCAAATCACTTAAATAGACAAAATTTATGGTTGTGAGGTTTTTGACTATGATGGGCTTCTAGAAATCCCTCAGGCCTACTAGAAAGAAGTGATCAAGAAAAAACATTATCTACTTTGACCATGTAGGATTCTAAGTGGACTTTTCATCCATGAAAAATGGCATGGGCCTTGGTCAAAGTATAAATCTAACTTGGACTACACCTATCTTTGACTACCAATCACTACTTTCATAATCCTAGGGGGCCTTTGGTCTAGCTTCAATATAAGTTGGCCCTAAGACTAGTCTCTATGTGAAGATGCTCTTCATTTGCACTAATCTCTAGACTAGAATTACTCTTTGTCTAAAGACTAGTGTTGATTTTGTATCATATCAAATGATTAGCCATGTAAGATAATTATGCCTACTTTTCAAAGCCCCTACAAAATTTTGCCTAAAATGTTTTGCCTCTAATCTTGTGATCTTGGAGGCATTATTGAATACAACTATTTTCAACACTTTGAAAATTTATGTGTTCCCAAAATTAAATAAGAAAAAAAACGTACAATACTCTATTATCTTCCTACAAAATCAACAAAAATTAGGCAATTCAATTTTGAAAAATGATGAATTAATTATTTAGATACAATTAGATATAGTTACCCTACATTTTATAGTATATGGCTTGATGGCTCTATCAAATGTATATACTTTAATATACATGGAAATAAGTAATCAAGTCCCATGTACTTTATGTGAAGGTTTGATTCTGAATTTAGGTGCCAAAATTGAATTTCCAAGTCAAATTCTCAATGATTTAGATCGCTTCACACTAATCACTAGATGACACATAGTATTTTTTTTTACAAGAATGACTTTATTTATGCCAAACTTGGCCTTCATTTAGAGTAATTCCTTTGATACTTGATAGTCAACACTGTAAGAAACATTTTCAATAGTCTATGCATCTTCCTCGACATGCTAATTCAGGGCTAAGGAAGATTGATTCTCTTATTGCCTTAGCTAAGGATAAATGTGAAAATTGCTCCCTATCTCGGGGGGGGCACTTAGAGTGTCTATTAAAAACCACGTACAAATAAAACTTTGGACCCCCTATATACCTTTTGAATTTTAAATAAAATTAAATGAAAAAATACAAATAAATTTTTCTACTTTGAAAGTTTATGTTTTGAATTATTGATATTTTTATTTGTTAATAATAATTAGTTATAAATTTTTGAAGTAAAAAGATACATTGTAGAACTGAAAAATAACTTTCACACCCCTATATTTTATAAGAAAAAATTGTCTAAAAAATGAACAAAAAAAATCCTAAAACTAACTTTCTATTGAAAGCTCATTTTGAGTTGAATATTGATGCAATGGTCATCTAAATGTGTTCTCTCAAAATATTTGAGTTAAAAAAACATGCCATTTTAGTGCATTTTTAATCTCTTTTAGAAATCATTCCATATTTTATTTGAGTTTGAAATTTTGGGAGTAGAATCCTATAGTCGTTAGTAAACAATGCTCAAAATTTGAAGTTAAAATTATAGTTTATTAGAAACCACTTGTTTGCATGTGGTTTGTTGTAGTAGAACTAAGTGCACCCCCCGAGCCCCCTATTTTGCAAATTTTTTCATGAATTCAAAATTTGCAAATTTTATCATGGGTGGAAAATAAAAAATTCTAATGTTTTTCTCCAGGGGTAAAATATGGGGCAATAAGGGGGTCAATCCTCCCTAACCCTAATTCAGTCTCAAGATTACAGTATGACCAAGTGGGGCAGTGGCCGCTATACTTGAGCTTTGCTATGCAGTTTCTTTCTTCTTTTTTTCTTCACAAACTGAGGACATCCCCAATGGACACGGCATATTAGCCTTCCAAGTTTATTTTTATTTTTTCACCGGTTTGTAAATAAAACTTGAAATTATTATCATTGGAAGTGCATCCCAAATTACTTTGAATAGTTACAAGAAATTCCACACTTCTAGTAGTATAGGAGTCCATACCTATGCAATTTGCAAGGAAAGTGTTGCATTGAGTTTTGTACACCATTGTTGTGTAGTGATGCCCATAAATACACAACACTTCCCTTGTTAAGTACATAGTTTGGGGCTCCTTTTGTAATACTGACAAATTTAGACATTGAACATTGAAAATAAACCACTTCAAAAGCTAGCTAAAAGACAAAAATTATTAATAAATGTTGTGGCAAGTTGCGATTATCAATGCACATTGCACTCTGAAATCAATTAATTCATTTTAGCTATCTTTTGAAGCAATTTATTTTCATTGTCCAATGTTTAAGTTTGAGTTCTCTTATAACTATTCAAAGTATTTTGAGAATCGTTTCCAGTGATATAAATTGCAAGTTCTAATTTCAAAATGGTGAAAAAATAGAAATACATTTGGAGGGCTAATATACCATGTGCATTGAGGATGCCTTAAAAAAAGAACATAGACAACATAGATGTTGGAGGTGTTGAAGCAAAATCAACCCCCATATATAGTGTTTTGTTCATCCTTTTCAAAGTCATTTTTCATCAATTAAAAGTTTCTAGGAAAGTGATAATGGATATTGTTGAATGCGCAAGGAATTTGGCAATCATTAAATGTTGATGATTTTTATACTAGTAAATGTTTACTATATTTTATTAAAAAATAAAATAAAACCTAGGGTCAAGGTTTTATCTTTGTTAAAGAATTCACTATACATATCACTAGTAGAAACTTGGCTTTGATAGACTAGCCAAATGACCACCCAAATGACCTAGAGATAGTCTTAAGACCTGGGTCATGATTTGGGTTAAGTTTGTCATGTGCCAAAACCAATTTATAATGTATGATATTAAAAAAAATTATCCCATCAAATTCATTGTTTAATATAAAAAATGGATTTTAAATTCAAAAAATAAAAATACATCCCAATTATATGATTAATAAATCTATAACTCTACTTCATACAACTAAGTATTCACAACCTTGGTTGATAGCATTGGCGGGGTTGAAACTCACATCTCTCATGGGCTATAAGATGGCCATTCTAAGTGAAGAGGCAAGTATGTCCTTGCACCTTGTGTGTGTATACAATCACTACAAATATCTATTTGTGAATTGAGTTTTCTTGGATCAAATGGTAGATGCAAATGAAAAGTGCTACAAAACAATGATGTAAAATGATTGTGCACAAGGCATATCCATCACATATTTTTATCTCATCAAACAAGTTGCCAAATGGAATTGAACCATGTAACAAAAAGAAAAGATTGAGTGAATTAAGAACATGAACAGTTGTTGACTATCGAAGTTGTAGGTTGTGTGATTCTAAATGTAGCCTCAAATTGCAAAGGGGAGTCCACATGTAACTACAAGAAGCCAAAAATGTTTATTTTTTTGCTTGCAAGTTGACTACAAGAAGACAATAATGGATGCTTGCCCTTGTGAATTGACTTCTTCAAAATTTGTAGTCTTTAATTTAAGTTTGTCCAAACCAACATTTTACTATTGTATGTAAAGAATTGGTACTTTGAATACAATTACTAAATAATTCTATATTCACAATACACCATATTGATACTTAAACTAGATCAATTTAATTAACAACCGAGATTCTATTGGCAATTCAAATTTGTATGTGAAAATCAAACAATTGATTGTATCTTTGCCTTACAATAGATATTCTATATAGGAAAAAAACAATATTGTTTTAAATTTGGATTCTACAATCCATTTAAAAAGATAAAAATGACTATTATTTAGGCTACTCAAAAGACTCCACCATTGAGGGATCAAGTGTAGTATAATAATTTGAGGAGCATTGAAAAATATAGAATCTAATGAATATAATTATTTTGAATGTTCAAATTTGAAAAAATTAAGGAAAGTTAATTGTAAGAAACTATAAAGAAATGTAAAAGTCTTTCATTACAACTTAAGAATTTGCAAAAATAGTTATCCACCATTTAGAACCATCAAAATAATTCTCTCCATCATTGAAAATGCATGCATGCCAATAATAGCTCTACTTTGCAAAATTCTCTTCTAAATTACAAACTCAAAATTTAAATTATGAATTTGCAATAGTACAAAGAACTCTCAAAACCATTTATTATATATATATTCAAAAAATTGGAACATGTTTAAATTGTCACATTTGCTTTTATTACAAGTTTCACTTACATTTAATTGTTACTCCTAAAGTTGTATCTTAAAAAAATCTCATATGTAACAAGTTGTAAAGTATACAAATGTTGTACAATTAATGTTTTTTGCAATTGTGTCAAAATGGAAAGGGCACCATGTAGAGTACCACCTTAGTTTTGAAATCAACCTTAGATTTGAAAATATGGGGACTCCCTTTTGAGAGAGGTTGTGCATAGATACAAGACAATGAAATTGGGATAATTTGCAGCACCCATTCACTTTGCACAGTGTCAAAAAGTAGATTTTCTTGAAATAGTAGATGGAAAAGAACAACATTCCAACATTACCCACTAAACACCTTACCCCATCAAGTTTTTTGGTCGAAAAGATCAAGGTTCTAAATGAGTTTTTACTTGCATGAAGCAGCTACTACAAAATCTATAGTTGTAACCTCTAGCCTTGGCAACCCAACATTCTACTAGTGATTGAAGTTATGAACCCAATTTCAACCTCCAACCCACTCTAAAGTTGTCATAACACCAACCCTTTGAAGTTTCCACTACATTAAGATGCACCATAGTACAATTAATTTAAAAAATAGAGTTTGCAATTAACTAGGTTGATTTTGGATTTGTATACCTTAACCCTTAAACGTCGAAGAGAACATTTGTCATCCAATGGATAGCAAAAAATCCTTTTAGTAAGACAAAAGTGCAACTATTCATCCTCAAAATTTTATCGTCAAAAGAAAAAGACTTTTATAATAGTTTGACTTTCAAAGAGTATTTTCACAATTTTTTAAGTGAATGATTCCTATAATAACCAACTGAAAGAGATCATTTCCACAGTCACCCATGTGTCCTTTAATCTTTAAACGATGGACTAGTGACCCTAGAAATCATCCATTTTGATAGGGTGAAAATCATTGGACTAAAAAAGTCCAAAAGCACTCATTGATAGTCAAAGTACTACAAAAGATCTCCCCTTTCTACACAAAAGTCCAAAGATGAATAGTTGCACTTCTATCCTACACTAAAAGATTCTTTGTCATCCATCAGACGCCAAACATCCGCCTCGACATTTAAAGGTTAATGTGTATAATGTGTCATTTTTTGAGTCCCATACTAAAACACATCTTACTCATACCATCACCAGTACCATATATAATTAAATTCTGGAAGTTCGACAAATATAAAAAGTATGAAAAGTATGAAAAGTATGAAAAGTCCAATCTATAATTCGGACTCTCGAGAGAGAAGAAAGAAATACCCAACCACTCTTCTTAATGAGAGACCCAAAACTGGCATGAAAGTTTCCAAACAAACGAAGCATGTTACAAAATGTTACAAAACAACCAGCTGGGGCTCAATAACGAGCGCCTGTCTTACGCTGGTGGACGGCTGTCAAGGCTTGAGCATCCTGCAAATTTATCAACAAAAAGGTGGATTAGCAACTCATTAAAACCCTGCAAATTTATCAACAAAAAGGTGGATTAGCAACTCATTAAAACCCTGCAAATTTATCAACAAAAAGGTGGATTAGCAACTCATTAAAACCCTGCAAATTTATCAACAAAAAGGTGGATTAGCAACTCATTAAAACCCTGCAAATTTATCAACAAAAAGGTGGATTAGCAACTCATTAAAACCCTGCAAATTTATCAACAAAAAGGTGGATTAGCAACTCATTAAAACCCTGCAAATTTATCAACAAAAAGGTGGATTAGCAACTCATTAAAACCCCGGGGCAAGGTTTAGAACTAGGACATCACCCAATTGATGTTCCTCCCATTGCAAATAATCCAACTTACCTTAGATTGTCCTAGATTAGTGCAAGCTTTAATATTTAGGAAAGCTAGTAGTAGAATATAATCTAAAAAGGTGAGGTTGTCTTGTACGGGTGTGTACCAAGGCTTTTTTAAATTTTTTACTAGTGTCCCCTTGTTGGCCTCACTACAGAGGCCAGTTTTTGGAGGGATGAAGCCAAAGAGGTCAGATTTCTAACAGTCTGGCAACATTTTGCCAAAAGAAAAAAGCCTTGGTGTGTACATGGCACGTGCATGTAGGTGTGCAAGGGTTGTGATTGACTTTGAAATTCCAAGGCCTACTCACTGCCCTATCCAAAGTAGGGGCACCGTTTACAATGCAACACCCGCAACTAAAAGCCCCATCTAAAGACAAGATTATGACAGTTATCACAATAGCACCAAGGAATGGACATCCACAATCGACACTACCCAAAATGCAACACCCACATCTGGATCCAAAAGATACCACTTTTTCCTAGATATTGATTGCACAAGATGTACACAATCAAAACATGGAAGTCTATGAGAGCCTACTGTTTTTTTGTTTTGTTTTTTGTTTTTTTTAGGTGTGCCAAGAGTCAGTACTTTGAAAATTCGTAACTTATTCATACAGTGTCCAAATAATGCATGCTGAAGAGCAGTAGAATCCTCTTTTTAGTTCCCAATAAGATCTAATAAAAATAAATTATGTTTAATGTTTAACTTCAGTGTACTCGGCTGTAATTAGTGTCGATTATAATTGCGCATGCCTTAACTCAATCACTGCCATTTTTCTGCTAAATTCTGCAGGTGAGAAACCAAGTGTGTACCTCGAGTTTTCCAGCATCAACTGTGGCGTAGAGCACCCAGTGGTCTCCAGTCTCAATTCGACTCTTCACCGAACACTCCAGCCATGCAATCTGTCAACCCAAAATTTGCAAAAATAACCATTCCATGATTTGCAAAAAAACAACCCAAAGCTCTAAACCCGAGATTCAGAATCTGGATAATTACATGAAAGGTACATGCACACCCATAATCAGTCAATCAATCAATCAACACTTCCCCAAAATGAAACACCCTACATTTGGACCCAAAAGTGTCACAAAAAACTAGACATTAATAACACAAGATAACACACAATCAAAACATGAAAGTCTATGAGAACTACTGTTGTTCTTTGATAAACCTGGAGACGATACATTGAAAATTCATAACATATTCATCTAGCATCCAAGTAATACATGCTCAAGTGTGCTGGAATCCTCTCTTTCAGTTGCCAATAAGATTCCCCCAAAAAACAATTTATGTTTAATAAGAGTAACTAAGTTCAATTATACTTAGATGCACACAATCAAAACATGAAAATCTATGAGAGACTACTATATTGGTTTTTGGTAAACCTGGAGACAATACTTTGAAAATTTATAACATATTCATCTAGAGTCCAAATAATGCTTGCTCACGTGTGTTGGAATCCTCTTTCAGAGTCCGATAAGATTAAAAAAAAAATTATGTTATGTTTAATAAGAGTAACTAAGCTCAGTTGTAATTAGTGGTAACGATTATTGGTTATTGCGCATATCCTTAATTTGTGAGAGCATTGGACACTTACAGAATCACTTAGTATATCCAAGCCGCTTTCGGTCTGCTTGGTTTGCAGTCCCTCCAAACGAGACTCCCCGGGTTTGAATGGTTTCAGCAGCTGCTTCGTTACAGGCCCAGCCTTTCCTTGCCCAAGCACACTGAGCGCAAACTTGCTACCGGTAAGCACTAATCCCTCCACAGCGCGGTCCTTGGCAACCTGAGGCAAACAAACGCAGCTGGAGCTTCAGATGTCACAGGAATGTTCAGTTGTAACAATTTCAAAACGCTAGGCCACATTTCAAACTGCCGAAGGGATTAAAAGCAAACGGGATGGCAGAGAGAAGAGAAGGCTTTGTTTGTGCTTACAGCGACGGTGAGCCCTGGAGGGACGAAGCTCGCCTGGCTTACCCAGGAAGCAAGCATCGCACTCTCTGCGTCTCCGACCTTTGCAGTGAGGACGCAAAGAGAGCCAACGACTCTACCGACTGCCTGCAATTCCCAGCTCTCAACATTAGAACTCTCAACACAATTCGGAACAAGAAGAGCAGTCCTTTGGATCAAAGAATTTATCTCTTTGAGAAATGATACTATTGCACCTTGACCGTATTCATCTCAGTGCCTTTTTGAACGGTCATTTGTGGACTATTTCTTGTTTATTTTTTTACCGACACATGTAATGCTCTTCATTGATTCTGGTGACATAAAACACGGCCTCATGTGTATTATATTTTTCACAATATGGTCAATTGAATTGTCCCTTTTCAAGCCTGGAATCCTTCGTCCTTTAGGGGTGAAAACAATCGACTGAACGTGCGATTTAATGCAGTTTCAGTGTACATATAAGGCTCAGAAATGCTCATTTTCAATTGAAAGCCGTCATCTGCAGTACATGACAACGTGACAAGAATGCAGGATACTCTAAAATGTCTTTGTCGAGAAGATCATATTAAAGAGATTCGATTGCACCTGTTCCACATTTGATGCAGAAACGTATTGTGCGGCACCAGAAGACCGCTTTTGCTTGAGGATGGCCTTCTTGACTTCCTGGGCTATATCGGTCCCACTCTCCTCACATGTCTGAAGCGTCGCTTCGGTTGGCTGCAAGTCAAATTTTTTTTGATAAAACTTCCGAGATCAAGTCGAAGTTCAATATTGAAACATCAATTAAGTACTGCAACTTTTAGACATCATTAACATGCAAAACATAGAATTTCCTCCAAGTGGTCAAGGAAGAACAAGGCTTCAATAATGATAATGCAGCCCAAACTTGTAAACTCACTTTGAACTTGCACCGCAGTGTCGGAAAGGCAAATGAAAATCCGCCATCCTTGAGAAGCTGTTCAATTTCATCAACGGCTTCACCACTCCACCCAAATGAACCAAACACACCACAGGGTTTGGACCTTGCATCGCTGTCTTTGAGAATCACCCCCATCGCGTCCTGGTTAACAGAAAACGGGTTGTCATTAGCTGCATATACAATTGTAGATAGCAGGGTGATAAAAAAAAAAATCCTTGGCATGAAACCTCTGACAATTGCTCCAAATCTTGTTGCCTGAATTGAGTTGGAAAATCAAGCACTGTCTTAAGCTTGACCGAATAGCCATGAGACGAGAAACCTGCTTCTAGAACCACAATACAATCATTAAATAAACACAACCCTAAAATGTCCTACCTTAACAGGAGTAGGCATGTGACCGCCGAGTGTAGGACTGCCAACTACAAAGCCTCTGCATGATTTAATTATGCTTGCAAGCTCTTCACCGGTGGTAATCTCAGCATTCACGCTCTCAACTCCAACTCCAGCTTTTGTTATACCACGGCTTTATCCACAACAACGTAAACAGGGTCACAAAATCATTCCTTGCAGCACAAATGTTATTAAGCCCTTGTGTTTTCTAAAGCAGTTCTAAACAGGACTATCTTTTGATCAATTTTCTTTAGTTTCGACTAACAAATGCAGTATTTTTCATTAGTTCTGGTGAATAAGACATGGCTTTATTTGAATATTTTTTGGTCCATTATGACCAATTGATTCGGTCGCTCTTAATCCTTGGTCCTTTCGGGGTTCACCCTGCTCACAATAAACGCTACCAGACATGAAGCCAATCAAAACTGACTCCCGAGCTGAACAATCGGCGTTGAGAATATGTAGTAAAATTTCGTTCTCTAATAAATCTCAAGCTTCAATTCCAAGCTTCAATTTCCTGGATTGCAATTTCCTATGATTTGTGTGCAGTTCAGTTTAGGAGCCCAACCAGATACCCTGGGCAAGAGCAGCCGTATTTCCATATGCAGATGCATATATAACAGCGATTGTGGCATCTTCCACCTCCTTCAGCTTGTTCTCTGTCCACTGCAAGTACCAAAAAAAAAGGTTACAAAAAAAAGGTTTAGGGTTTTAGGGTTTTAGGATTTAGGGTTACTTACCACCCTGAATTCACAAACGGGACTCTCATATCCAAGCGATTGCAGGACAAGAAACAACGTGCATTTCATAAGTACAAATTACTTACCACCCTGTATTCACGAACAAGCTCTGTAAGAGAGGACCGCACAATTGGTCCATGGAGAGGGCATATTGCCGCACACACCAGATCTTGGCCTTGTGGTGTAATTCCTGATGACAGAGCTGCGGCTTTGTCGATGGGTAGTTTAAGGGCAGAAAACACAGTCGATATAATATATTGCATGTCTGCCTGGAGAAAAATTTGCAAGTTTCCCAAGTCAGAAAGGCTTGTCACATGTAACCTATAAAACAAGCTATTAGAAATATATGAAACCTGTTAGATATTGAAATGCGTCGTTGTGAAAATCAAACCTTAAATAGACTGATGCCTTTCTTGCCACTGTAGCTGGGAACTGAAAACTGGGCCACAATTGGGAGTCTCTCAAGGGCAGCTTTGGCCTGCATAAATTCCAAAGTGCAAAAACAGTAGAGTCAAGAAGGGACTGACGATTGTGAATACATATAAGTAGCACTAAAAAAAAGCGTGTCCAGAAATAGAATCCATTTCGAGAAGAAAGGGCTTCATATAACCTGCTTTGGAACAGGTGAGAGCATGCAGTCGAAGAAGAACCGCCAATCCCCCACATACTCTTCCCAGCCTTCGACATCGAAACCACTCTCACGGCAAACATGTGCACTGCCAAAGAGAATTTTTTTTTCCCCCCGGCAAAACAACGTCAGACACCGTTTCTGTAAAGATAGGCATCTCCATCTCCTTAAATAATGCAACCAGAATTATACAAGGCATTATTTACATCCATACAAGAACTTCCTAGGCTCTCGAAAACCAACTGAATATAGATTCAAGCAGGTTTTCCTTTGGTTCACACCAAAAATGTGATGGAGGAAGAGAAGAGAAGGTAGGAAGCCATTGAAACCTAAAGAGCTTGTTGGTGAAGAGAAGTTGATTAGCAGGGTCATATATGCACATGCTATCAGGCCACCTCGGAGTGGGAGTCAGAATAAACTGCAACTTGTGTCCTGCTTTCACCAGATTGAAGCACAATTAATGGCTTACAAACTGTCAAAGTTTTTGAACCCAAAGACCTCGAAGCTCCGATGCTCAAATCCAAAGCAACGATATACTAACTTATCCAAAAATGCAAAAGAACTTACACACACGATTGTGATTAAAATAATACACACGCACCTCCTCCAAGATCTAGGCAATCGTCTCCCTTCACGACCGTGATTTTATAATATTTTCCTAAGAGATCACCAGGAAGGGAGCTTTTCAATTGTTGCGCAGCCGGATTGGAACAGAAAATTTCAACAGGGCTACCTGCAAGCAAGACCACTCGATGTACCATTCATGTTATCATGTGAGAGTCGAGACTTCTGAATAGTAGCACGGACATAAAAAAAAAACTGAAAAACAGAAGATTAACGTCCACACAAAATTTAAATTACAAAGTACCGTTTTCAGGTAAAGCTTCCGCCAAACAAGTCAAGCTTTCCATGCGCTTGGGACTGACGTGGCTAATAATCAAGTAGCTCAAGTCTTTGAGAGCAATCGTGGACTTCAAAGTTTCCACAAAACCTTTGGAAAATGCTTGGTCCGGAATATCTATCAACGCGGCATGGGTACCTCCCCTAATGAGGTATGAGTTATCAGTTGTTCCACGTTTAAGTCCGTATTCAATCTGTATCACAGGCCCGAACATCAATTGAAAATCTCACTCCACACTCAAAATGTCCATGTTGTGATAACTCATATTGAAGAGGTCTGAATTTTAGGTGAACCTACAGACAATACTTTGAAACATCCTTACTCTGTCCAAATAATGCAAACTAGTGTGCGTTGAAATCCTCTATCAGTTGCCAATAAAATCTAATAGAAATCATTTTTTGTTTAATAATAGTAACCATGCTCAGTTGAAATTCGTGACGATCATAGGTGTGCATCTCGAGCATGACTTCTCCTACTGTTTCACAACATTCCCAAAGAGAGAAAAGGCACACAAACCTCAAATTTCAAACGCTCCAAGCTGCAACTTCGTAAGCTGCACGTATCATCGGTGATTCTCTGTACTCTTACATCCGTCTCCTACACAGGTTCCAATTCACACTCTGAATCTCCCCAAAAGGAAGAGAGCTCACCAATTCCTCCAGTATAAAACCCACAACAATACCCTGAAGCGAGACACCCTAAATGCAAACAATCCATACAACTCTCCAAAATGCTCAAATCAAACCTTGGGAATTACTGTGACTACCTGTTTCGGAGGTGCAGGAGCTGATCCTTTGGCAGTTGACGTCGAGATCGCATTCGCAACAATCCTCAGTTGGCCACACCTCCTTCTCACATCCATAACCTGATTTTCCTACAACCAACTCGATTTACAACCCAGAATTAAACCCTCAAATCCATCGATTCGCAACAAACACATTGCAAAATTGGTGTGTAACCCAAAATTTACCTGATTCAGTGGGCAAGCACCAAGTGGTAAGCCCGTGAACACCGACGGCTTCCCCAACACAGCCATCGAGCTCAAGCGCGGTTGCAAACACACGAACGGCTTCACCGCCATCGTCAACTCCATTGCAGCAACTCGTCTGGCACCTCAAACATCCATTTCCTAGCAACCCCAGCTCAGGCTTCCACTCCAATGCTTCACAAAAACAAATCTCCAAATCTGAAACAAAGCTCCAATTCTACACAAAGCTTTTAATCTATAGTACACTCTCGATTGTGGGTTGTGGGAATGTTTGCTCACAGTCAGCAAAGAAGACAGATATTCGGCAATTTCATGCAGATTTGGAACGGGGATGCATGCACTCAGTTGCGGATTGAACTGTGAGATGGGTTGTTGAAAAAAATAAAAATAAAAATAAAAAATTGGCGAAGGGGAGGAGAGAGAGGGCGACAGTTGGAAGATAAGCAAGGTGGCAATTGGAGTTGGTGTCCGTCACAGGCTTCGTCAGTCTTGTGCCGTGAAGCGTTCGATCTGCTGGGGATGCTGATCGCCGTCGATTCGTCGGGGAACGAAGTTCCCTGAAGGTGCCGTCAAGTTCCCAGAGGGGAGCTCCAGATTCCAACAAATCTTCGAAACATATAAAGAAGAAAGTGTGTGCAGTAAATTTTTTGAGCCTTCTTTTTTAGTAAAAAGTTTTGAAACAATTTTTTTTTAAAGGAATGCTTGATGAAATATTTTTTGTTGTGCAATGGATGAAATTGTTAAATTACTACAAAATATAGGGAGAGTGATACTTCATTTTACATGAAAATATGTTCATTTTTGAGGTATTTAAAGCAATTCTTATAATTGTATTGCAAAAAAAAAATTTTTGTCATAGTAATTATGATTCTATTGCTATCATACTACTAAAATCATAACTCCCTCTATAATATCACAAATGCTACCATTAATACTAGGGGCTTGTGCTTGCTATGCTACACATTCATTGTATCACATATTAGTAAAATTTTGATATATTTGAATAGAATGCATGATAATGATTTTCAATAAGTCTTTAAAATAATTATTTTAAATATTTTGTAAAAATATTTTCAATCGTATGCGATGCATACATAGAAATCGTATTTTCAACAACGTGATATTACTAAAATAGAGTAGCAGGTCACAATCACCTTTATAATATCACTTTTTGCAAAGGGTGATATTATAAAAAACAAAAATAATATAGTCATTGCAATTGAAGTGATATTAAAGAGGTGATATTAAAGAGGATCAATATAGTGATATTATAAAGGTAGCATTTCCATTGCTTTTCATGGCTTTACACTTCTTTTGCATTTCTATGATTTTGTGCTTTTGTGAGCTTTGAGCTTATGATTTCAATTTTCTATTGCTACTACCAAATGATTTGAGAAATTTATTGGATTGAACCAATTTTGGATTTCACAACAATTAAATTGTTCACAATGCTTTTGAGATTTACAGGTTTTTCCTTTAAATTCTTCTATTTGGGTTGCCATTGTTTGTAACAATTGAGTCAAATTTCTAATGCATTCTAATGTATGTGTATCTTTTACCGTATTCATCATTGCATGTATTTCATTCATCATTCATTAAATTTCTATTATTTATTTCAATATATGCTTATTTATAAAAAAATTATATGAAGATTTTAGTGATTTTTATGTGAAGATTACTCTGCATTCTATCTAATACATAAAACTTCTAATGAAATTCTAATGGTGAATGCGTAGCATAGCAAGCGCCAACCGCTAGTATATAAATAAAATTCCATTGAAAATTTTGGTATTTAATTTTATAACAATGATATTTACTATCAAATATCCTAATTCTTTTTACAAATACTTCCATTCTAAAAATTACTCTAAAATGAAAGCAAGGTCATGTATATGGTCTTTTCCCACTTTATCAATTGAATGTTAGTCAAACTTTAAAATAAATTTATTATATTACAATCTAAATTGGTTATAAATTTTCTCTACTCTAAATATTACAATCTTTGTTGTTGAATTTTTTTAGAAAATACTAGTAGGGAATAAAGAAGAAAAAGAATGAAAAAAAATGAAAAAATTATCTATCTACACTACTACCACTAAAAGTAGCTGTGCTTACTAAATGTGGTGGACATATGGGGGCTACAATTCCATTCCTATTAATATTCATAGCATGGCCCCAATCATTTGATTTGAAGAGGGGAACCTTTGCCATTGGTTGGGTGTCACCTTGGAGTAATTGTTATAGTTTGGTTAGTGTATTACTTCTTGTTGCAATTAATGCCAATGTGCCCCTCTCCCCCCTTACAAATTGGCATTGATTAGAAAATCACTTGGAAAATCATTCCTTCTTTTTCCATTCAAATAACAATATTAGAGGTGACCAATGAATGAGAACATTGACTCTTGATTAAAGACCATGACTAGGAGAATTTTTAATTACTACACCAATTGTCCAAATAGTGCATATTACACTAATTTACCAAGAGACACACGATTTTGCATTATAATAGGTTGAAATATTACTATATTGTACCAATTTCCACAAAAATATATATTTTAGATGGTACTAACTTCTCCCTTCTGTAGTAAGATAAATCAGGGTAGCTCAAAGATCTTTAAATACACTAAAAACTATGCTTAGTATCATAAAGTATACAATATTATGTACATAATCTTACAAGTGTATTCCTTGTAAATATCCTTACAAATGACATCATCTAAATCTTGACAACCATATTGACATCTACATACTTGACATTCAAAATGTTGGAGATTTATTTTTAGGATTTGGATTGGTTCTTTGAAATTTTAAGGTTGTATGATTGCTTTAATTAGTGTACATTCCCACTCCTCATTTTGGATATCCTCAACTAAACAATTGAAATGTTCCCCCTCTTTAATCTTGTGGTATTTTTTTTATAGTTTCACATGTCATTGTGATCTTTTTATATATAGGGCAATGAAGCAAAGGCATTTTGAAAATAAACACACTGACAAAGAAGGTAAAGTTTGACAAGGAATACTTGTTTATTTTTAGAGTTATTGACTATGAAGAGATTGCATGTTGTAGACATTTGTTTAAAAATGGATGAAATATTTAATTGATGTATGAAAAATCCATAGTCACTAATTATGCAGATTTCACTCAACAAGAGGAGATTACGGGAAACAATCTTTCCACAAAATGAACAAGACATTTCTTTTCATCTTGTTCACAACTTCTCATGTGATTGTTTCATCAATTACTGTATTTGTTGGTGGATTTTGTAGACTGTGTCAAGATTTTGTTGTTGATGAAGGTTTGTTGGAGTAAATTGAACATATTGTAGAATTCTTTGAGTCATTTGGTTAATTTTAGAAAATTCCATGGGGCTTAAGTGTCAAGACAAAAATGTATTTTGTAATAGTTGAATTGGTTTTTGACTTCTTTTTCTTCCATCCATTTAGACCTCTACTAGGTGATTTCAATTGAATTTGATTTGAGATATAAAATGAAGTTGACTAACAGTAAGTTTTTAAGCCAATTTATACTCCTCAAAATATTTTAAAAATAATTCAACTTATTGCAATTCCAAGTTGGATATGAATAATAAGAATTCTTTGTAACTAAACCAAGAACAACCAAATTGCATGGTATGATATTGGAACTGATTGTAATTAAAAAGAATTCAAATTGTATTATCACAATTGCACCACTATAATTGTTATAGAGTCAAATTTCTAATTAAAAATATGATGTTTAACTAAGTTATTTAGGGTATAACAAATTAAAGTTCTATAGCTAGATTTTCTAAAATTTGTATCTTAATATTGATGTTTTGTGTCTCGATTATTACTTAGTGGAAAGCATTGCCCTATGGATATATTGTAGGTGACATAGTGCATTGGAAGAAATTTGAGGCCTCGGGAAGGCTGCTTTAGGCTTGTTTCTAAGGCTAAGAATGCATCACAATATTAAAATATTAAAATAATAATTTAGATAAATAAATTTAATAGATAAATATAATAAATAATAAATAAATATTATTTGATGTGGCAAGGTCTTGGCCATGTTAGACTATTGATTTGGCAGAGTTCCTAAAGTTTCCCACAGTCTAGGAACTCATGAAAATCCACAGTCTTCTATTGCCCTCAAATTTCATCTAATGAGGGTGGAGGATGAAGTTTGAAGCTCCTATAATATGCATGAAGATTGAAGCTTCTTGCTTAGTCAAACACTAGATGAGTATTTTTTTACATTCATCTACCCTATGCAAAAGGTTGAAATTGGCAAAAATTAAGTCATTTTTGAAAACGTGTAACATGTGTCATCTTGTAAATGGTTTGAGATGACATGCCCCCCTATGAATGTGACATGAAAATTCAATTTCAACATTGAAGTGCCAAATCAGACCTTCATGTATGGTATTAGTCACATTATGTAACCCCATGACATTTGTCACATTGCATTTCCACTAAGGGCGACTCAAAATTAGGGCCCAGACCCAATTCCAAATTGGTCTAATTTACAAACATAGGATCAACTTAAATCAGACCCAAGTGGGAAAATTGACTCAAGGATACATGGCCATTCAATTTTTTGCATTTGGGCCAAATTTTTTGGCACCAAAACAATGCTATGTAAAGCAACCATATGATATATATAAAAACTCATGTGATTTTCAATAAAAAACCTTTACGCCCTATTGATGGCCCAACTTAAGGATTTAAGATCTGTTGGTTGATTTTGATGGTTTTGAAATGGACCCAACAATTGGGCCTTACAATTGGGCCTTACAATTGGGCCTAATATCATGTGGCCCTGAGTGGAGTGTTGTTGTCCCAAATTTGAGCGGACAAATTTCTATTGAGCAATAAACATCTACTTATTACCTAGATTTCTTGGGAACTACCCTTATAGTGTGACGAGCGGGTATACGGGGTTTGCGAGGGTATCAATATCTGGTCGGGCAGACCCGGAGCCTTGTAGACACATTCATCACATAGACGGAGACGTTCATCCGTTTCCCGCAGGAGCAGGGAAGACAAAACCTTAGGGTTGGCACAGGGAGCGCTCTTTTGGGCACGCACACTCGTAGAATTGCAGCCGCAGCAGCAGCAGCGATGGCGCCATCCGTGGTCAGCAACGGCATCGCCGTGGGTCTTCACCGAGGTCACCAAGTCACCAAGCGCGATCTCGCCAAGCGCCCCTCCGCGAGCAAGGGCAAGCTCGGCAAGCGCACGTCGCTGGTACGCAAGCTTATTCGCGAGGTTGCCGGCTTCGCCCCCTACGAGAAGCGCATCACGGAGCTGCTCAAGGTGGGCAAGGACAAGCGCGCCCTCAAGGTCGCCAAGCGGAAGTTGGGCACGCACTTGCGGGCCAAGCGCAAGAGAGAGGAGATGACCGGCGTCCTGCGCAAGATGCGCGCCACCGGAGGAGCCGAGAAGAAGAAGTAAAGGCATTGGAAGCAAAGGACTTTCCCGTTACGTGCATTAGGGTTTTGAGCTGAGTGTGAAGGTCTTTAGTTTGTGGAGCTATGTCCCCTGAGGTCGGCAAGACAATAAAGAGCTTCTGTGATTTCACTCGAATGCAGTCGATTTCTTTCTAGGGTTTGGTATGGTTCCTTGAAATTTTAGGGTTGGTCGCTTCAGTGCGCTCCGGTTTCCCATTCCCTGTTTCTTTGGCTGATATGTTCCGCATTTGTATGCTGGTGGTACTTTCGACTGTTTCAGTTGGTTGTGAGTCCTAGCTCCATATGTGAAATAGTCTGGGGTGTTTGTCGCCTTTCCATGTGACTCTGCCTCGTTTCTGTTTTGTGTTATTGTGTGTGTACGGAGCAGGGTGTGGAGTTGCGTACAATCGAGAATGATAGGTGCAGCTTTGATGTGAGTGATCCGGGTTGTCGGATGTTATGCTCCCCTAATTCCTTCAGGAGATCCATCTGTGTGTACTGTTTTATGTACGAGAGAGCTGAAAGAGGCCGCAGCCAGTTCCTATGTCCTGGTAGACTGAATTGATGTTTCGTCTGAGGACTTTGTCGAGTTTAACTCGCAATAGATTCTACAATGATTATCTTGGGGTTTGGGGTAGCTGCATTTTCTCTTCTTGGCACGTTTTCTGGATCTCGTTTTGCGTTTATCATGGCGGTTGGAGTGTCAAAATCAGTTATAAATCCGGGGATGAGCGTTGATGATGCGATTGGGCGAGTTGACTTCCAAATCGATAGTTAGTGCATTTCCTCCTGTACTGAAGTCGCTGTCTTTTCAGGGGTTCAATTTACTTCAGCCGTCTGCGTGACTTCCAAATGGATTAGGCCTAGATACATACTGGCAGATTGTAGTCCACTCTTCCAGCCGGGATCACCAGCAGGAAGAAATGCTGACTAACCCCAATCAAGAGAGGTGCATTGCCTTGCACACGGAAAGATTTTGAGATTGGTTCATATGTTCTTTGACAAATGCTATGCTCGTAATCTGTTGTAAAGATCAGAGCCCAGGAATCTCATGAATATACAATCATCTTTTCCACGACTTGAGGAAGGAAATGACCCTTATAATGGTATACATGATGATATGAGGATTGCACATGGGACGGCAACATTGCTTTACTTTTTGACAACTTTTGGTGGCGTTCTAAATTAAGTTTGCGAGGCACTGTAGTTCAACTAATGTTGGGATATTGCAGCAGAGGGCTATCAAGGAGTTGTTTGGTCGGTCTCATCTCCAATCCCATGACTCCGACCTGTTTTTTAAAGGCCGCAGCTTCTCTCTTCCCAGATGCGACGTTCCATTGCCGCGCATTCCTTGGATCCGACTACCCTTCCCAATCCCGCAGAAAATCCTTTGTCTCCAACTAACGCACTCAACATCGATCCAGACCTTCCTCCTTGACTTGCCATCTCATGTTGAATTCATGTCTCCCGTTTTTGGTTATTCTCTCAAGCAATGGTAAATTGGAATTCATGTCTCCCCTATTCGGTTATTCTCTGAAGCAATGGTAAATTGGTAACCCCGAAGAGAGACTGGGCTGGTGGTAGGGAAATTGGTAACCCCCAAGAGAGACTGCTGGTGTTAGGGAGGGATAATGTAGATTTAGAGTCGAGCTCTGAGGGAAAATGAATTATGACTTGAGAATCTTCATGTTTGCAAGTTGATTCATAACCTTACACAAATCGCATAAAGTACGAAGTGACCAAAATTGTCACAAGTGACCAGACAAAATTTTCTTTATTAATATACTTGGATGGACTTCATCCGTCACATTGAAGTGACAAAATTTTCTTTGTTAAATATACTGTGATGGACTTCATCCGTCACATCATTGAAGTACAAAAAATTTTCTTTATCAAAATACTGGGATGGACTTCATCCGGGTAGCTCTTAAAACATTTGGAATGAAAAAGAACATTATCGAGAAGTGAAGAGAAACTCTCACTCTCCACCAAAGTCACATAAGCGACAATTTGGAAGTTCATCTTCGAGATATCCCGTATGATGTGGTAGTATCCACAACCTTCGAAATCCAGCTAAAGATTTTGAGTAAAACAAGTTCTCCTGTCTCACACTAGGTCGAAAATTAAACCTTCAAACCACAAGCAGTCAACAACTTGAACCACATAAGCCTTTGAGACCTGATTTGAACAGTTTCACCTCCAAACGTGTGTAGGATAAAGTGGTTGCAAATGTTACTTCAACTAGCCAGAAGAAAAATGCACCATGCTCCAGAGTATTGATACCCTGACAATTACATAATTTCCAACAGATGAGATTCTCAACACAACATAAACCTCAAATGCACAACCTAGGCTAGAGGTAATTGCAAAACCTAGAGGTAATGCAACACCCCAAAATCTTACAAAATGAGTACATAATGATTTTGACCACCTTAGCATCGGAACACATGTCCGTCTTAGGTCACAACTTTGAACCCCTGTAGCTACAGCATAAGATATCCAATTAATAACGTTCTCTGGTGCGTAGAAATCCTCTTTAATTTGCTAACAAGAATATTTAAAAGGTTACCATTCTTATAATCGTAATTATGCTCAGCGCTTGAAGTATCACATTTCGGTGGGGTTTAACGTTGGAGATATTAAAACAAAACACAAAATTAACCGTAGAAGAAATTGAAATACCTGCAACACCATGTGCCACTGATTGGTGACAAATTCAATCTTCCAGCTGTCGATCCAGCTCCTCACAATGATGTCCCAGTCGAATGAAATTTGACCCGAACAAGCCCTAAAAACAATCTTGTGCATAAGCACGTTGATCCCGGGAGTCATCTAACTCCTTGTAATAGCTACGCAAATCATACATGTCTGCGACGTCCACCAAGGTTCTGCAGCGATTCAAAGCCTTGCCCTCCGCAAATTCCAAGCAAGAGTGATGCATTATCATCTCCTTCAACGTGTGCTTTGTCCACTTCACATCGTTGTCCCATTCAATACACTTCCGAACATACTCCTTTTTCACATCCTCCCAGAACAGCGTTCCCTCGGGCCGGAATACCGACGCATTCCACATGGCGCCTCTGGCCACCATCACGGACGAGGCACCGGTCGCGTCCTTGACACGCTGAAAATCGGAGTACTCAAACACATCCCCGTTTGCTATTATGGGGATTGAGAGCGCCGACGCTACCTCCTCAATCCCGTCCCATCGAGCTGGATCTCGATGTGTCCTATCGGCCACTCTTCTGCCGTGCACGGCCAGGGCCGAAACCCCTGTCTTCTCAATCCGCCGCGCCAGCTCCACAGTCTCCCCATACGTCTTCAGCAACCTAATCCAGCGAAATTTTGTGCACAGATTTTAGGTTCGAAGAGAACATTCTTGGCTAAATTTATTAAAGGAAATAATGGACCAATTAACCAAAAATATGGACCGTGCTACTAAAAATGCCAAATGAGCCAAAACGTATCAAATACAATACTCCCTCTATCTCTAAATAAATTCGTGGTTTCTAGTGGGAAACTGTGGGAGTACCACAGGTTTATTTAGAGACAGAGGGAGTAATAAGTTCCTCCAAAAGTATTGAAGACTATCGAAAGAGCACAAACCAGAGTGCAGAATACAAAGGTCCTGGTAACTAAAGATAACGTTATATATAATCAAAGGTTACATTCAAAATTTCAAATTCAGTTTGCGAGCTTGTTTCTTAACCAAATGTTTTGAGTGATACCTTGTTAGAAAGCTAATGAAAATACGCTTCCAATGAGCTCTAGTACGCCCCCTAACTCACCGTATAAAAATCAAAGAATTCCAGTGAAGGAGTGCTACTGATGTCCCAGCAAACTAGAAGGAAGTCAAAATGCAGAGTCAAATGCAGTTGCTTTTTTGAGATTTCTGGCTCAACTCAGAGTAAAACCGTAAGAGTGAGATTTTACTGTAAAACTATGAACTATGCCCCTTCTAACAAGCCATGAGCCATGTTCCAATTTTCAGTCTTGAAATTACCATACCAATTGAAGATTGATTTCTGCCTAGGGTTTCAAATAGCATTAGCAAGGCACTCATATCTGGAGATCCACATTAATTTCTTTTTTTTTTAAGGTTATAGCGATGTCACTAATTTTGAAAACAACAGAACAACAGAACTGACCTAATCTTGCACGTCACAGGGATGTTTAAATTCCGCTTCAAAGTCGTCAAGATGTCATGAATCAGCTCGGGCTTCACTAGGAGCGCCGCGCCCATGCCTCCACTCGTGGAAAAGCTCTTCGGGCATCCCATGTTCACATCGAACGCCGCCACGTCGCCCGCCACCATGGTGGCAACTTTCAGACACCGCACGGCATCCGCCGTCCCGACTTGGAACACGACGCGGTGCTTCTCCGCCTCGCAGGTGCGAAACACGACTTCTTCGTGGCTGCTGCTGCTGCCGGTCTCCACGAAATCGACCGTCCCCAGGGGCTCGTTCAAGACACGTTTGCAACGCACCATCTTGTGGTCCACGATCTCCTCGCCGTAGGTGATGTCCGCTCCGTAGTCGGCCGCTAGCATGCGGAACGGGAGACCGCCCACTCGAACCATCGGCGCGAGAATGTGCTTACCCCTGTACTCCAGCTCCATCGCCATGGCGACGGCGACAGGAAGAATTTCGATTCATGGACAAAGGCAGATTCACAGACAGCTTGCGAAGAAGAAGAAGACTAAGGAGAAGTGATAAATTAGGGTTACATCCAAGAACTGGGAATTGGATGGATGAAAGTAATCAACCATTGTGGTCCCTTTGGTCACTGCACATATTTAGAGTGGTTCAGGTTTACAAATTTTTTTTGCAACAGATAGACAAATTTAAGAGTTTTTCATAGAAATTTTGGTTAATTCATTTTCAGATTTTAAAAAACGCACTATAGGTGGTCAAAACAAAAACAAAGAGAGTAATTTTGGTTGTATAACTAATGTAAATGAAGAGTTTGTTGGGGATAGTTCTACTATTTAAGCCATGCAGTGGGTGCTATCCGATCAAAGCAAAGACACATAGCTCCCATTGTTGTTTTTAAGGGGTACTCTTCTTGTTCTATTGTGGTTCATTCTTAGACTCTCTACATAGATGCAATGATAATCCAAAAGAATTCCTTCAAATTTTGAAACAGTGAAAGGACCTTTGCCCATGTGTTTAAATTTCATGGAGGTGTTCCTTGAAGTTATAAAACGGTGACTATTCAACCTAATTCCAACCCTTTTCAACCCTAATTCTACTCCTCTACCAAATATCCATCCCTATATAGCCACATCCATGCATGTATTTGTATCCACATTTGTACCAATATACTAGTTGGACTCCTCATTTTCATTTTATTTTTCTCCCAACCAATCTCCAACTAGTGGCTTGTGTTTTTGAGGGCTGATAAATTGACCACATTAATAACATTGCAATACAATACTCAACATAAATACTACTAGATAAAAAATATAAAAATATTCAACCACTTCCAACTAATTTCTTTCCACCTTAACTTTAGATAATAAATTCAACATCTACATAATCCTAAATCCTATAAAAAAAAAAACTCCATGTACAATATGCTTTTATTGTCATCCAACTTCATTCATTTGGCTAAAAACTACAATTATTGATCACAAAATAATTTAATAGCTCAAACATAATAATATCCAACTACAATCAACAAATTATAGTCTATAATTACAAATTGTAACTATCTTCTACTTTGCTATTCCCACCAAAGCTAACAAATCTACAATCAATACAAAGAATATTATAATGCTAAATCCTATATCACCAACAATTACATCCAATGACAATCTTGACACTACCAAGATGTCTATGGCCACTACACATCAACAATCCAATGTATACAATTCCAATACATGTTTTCATGGTCTTCTTCTATGTTATCAACAATGCTAGGATGTGAGTAAGAACGGTGAGCACAAATTGTGTAAACCAAGTTTTCAAAGTCAAAGAAATTTACTTTTGAAATTTGAAATTAAGGTTGGATGAAGAAAAGAAAACCAACAAATTTCTATATGATGATTTGGTATGCATCAAACAAAAAAAATTATTCTTAATCACTTCCCAAAGTCGCCCTTCATTGTCTTGCTCATTGCTAGATAGTTATGATTGCATGAGCCAATAATTCACATCACAACACCAAAATGTATCTAAATAAATGATTGAACATAATTTCTATTATTGGATTGTAAAAGTATATGTCAAACCAAGGCTCTAAGGTATTAAGGTTGTATATTTTAAACAAGAATTTACCGATAGGAATACCAATAATGATTCCCCCCCTCTAATGGAAGAATAGGGGGTTCTAAAATGGACAATAATTGCCTCTAGTGTTGATTTGAAAAAAATTCAATTTGCTCACTTGTGATTGGCTCACACTTGATCATGAACAAGTTTCAAAGGTTGCTGGTACAGGTGAAGTTATGATAGTTATAGGAATGAGATCTTGATGAAGAATCCACATTAATATTGAATAAAATATTCATTCTTGAAGAAAAAAATTCCTTTTCTTAGCATTCTTCCTCATCCTTATTTTTGCACACATTGAGCTCAATTTCTCAAGGAATTTTCCAAATTCTATAAGCTAAAATGCCTCTCATAACTATTTACAGTATTCCTACCTTAGATGGGATAGCTTTGCAAACATGTTACAATTAGAAGTTGTTACCTAACACTACTACCAATATTAATTGATCTATGAAGAGATGATAAAGTAGCACACTCTAAAATCACACAAGCAACCCAAATTGAAGAATTGAAAAGAAAAACTTATAAATCTCAAAAGCTTTGTGAACAACTTAATTGTTGTGGAATCCAAAATTACTTCAATTGAATAAATTTCTCAAAATCATTTGGTAGTAGCAATAGGAAATTGAAATCATGAAAGCTCAAAGCTCACAAAAACACAAAATTTCTACATTAGACATAGTACCTTTAGTTACCTAGGTTTTAAATGATTAGGGCCTCTTGAAAGCATAGAAATCTAATATAACTTTATTTCTTGAAATACCTGTTGCTACACAATAGAAGAAAAATTGAAGGTTGAGCCAAATTGTTTTAAAGGAAAAAAATCAAAGTCTCAAAAGACTCCCCATTATATTCACAAAGTTATTATTAATAAACTAATGCTAATCAATTAGAACATAAGGTAAAAATTAATGTAAAGTTATATTATTGTCAAGGCTATATTGGCTAAATATTAATTTTTCAATTTCCAATATAAGATCCAATTAATGACACCCAATAACCAAACCAATGAATATGACTTTAGATGATAATAGAGCTAAACTCTTAATTGTCCAAACTACATGTAGCATAAATGCATGATTTTAGTGTAATTTTGACCAAAACAACAGATGCAAACAACAACTTTCATTTATTTTAATACCCTATTTTTGAAGTAGTGATGAAATTAGATGTATGAATCTACACCTAATCCAAATGAACAACAAATGAATGTCACTATGTGATTTTGTACCAAAATATTGAACCAAAATATTTCCAAAAAATTGAGATATACTCTAAATATATAGAAAGTATAAGCAAACATACAATAAAAATAGGTAGTGGTTTAGGATATCTCACTACAAAGCACATAAATGTAAAATTGTGATACATTATAACACCATCATAGGCATGACATTTATAAAGTTTAAAATAGGAACAACAAAAATGGACCATAGAGGCTAAAGATAAATTTAGTTATAGGCAAGGGCTCTAAACATTAACAAGCATGTACTAAATCATGAACAATGCTTTTGATTGATTAAGTGATCATGAAGTCTTCATTATGGACCTTTATGTAGATTTAAATTTAAATGTTGCACCTGTTTTATTTTGTTTTTTTAACTATGCTTTAAAATGAAAACAAAAATACACTAGAAGAAACCCGCGTTTAACTTGACGGATTTTTTTGCACATCATGTTACAATTTCATGTTTTTATGTCAAAAATTACGTCCAATGTAACATCTTGATCGATCTCCGCTTAGAGGTATGTCCTCTTGAAATTCAGTTCGAACCGAAATGACCCACAGTAGGCTCTGAGTCAAATTTTTGCAGCAATCACTACCTTTAATGCAGGCAGCAGTCTCCTTAACAAGTCAGCTCGAATCGAGTTGACTTTAGGCAACTCCTGGAGCAGTTCGTCAAACTCATAAGACAAATTTCAGGAGGTAGGAAAACAATCCGACAAATGTTGGTTAAATTCAACAGAATCCAAGGAACAGTCGTCCTGCTACTGCATGGTTATACAGTTATATATAACAAATAATTCAACTCAATTCGACCTCAACTTTCAGAAACGTTTGGTCCATTGTGTACCTGACTCTGGTAACTCACAATCGTGTAGCTCCATTGATCAGCTCAAACCCACAAATTCAGAGACTTTTCCAGCGTCGCAACTCTCAGAGTATTAGTCCAGAATTAGTGTAGTACAAGGGTGCTTCAACTTCATGAACACTTGGTCAAAAGACGTCCGATTGAAAGTGGAGATGGGTCTGGTGTGCTCAAAGCTGGATTATTCATGAGCTGTTATTGAAGGTGGGTCAAATGGAACCGAGCTAGAACGAAGGGGTGGTCCAATGGAGTGGTCTACCAATGCTCCTTTTTGTATGGTACTCCTTCAAGAATCTGACTGAATGCTATCTATCATCTGAACTGAGAATTCGAACTCCGATAATTTACACTCGCATCGATCGAAAGGCTACTTACCTCATGAAACAATCTAACCGGGAACATACATACATACATACATGTACTCTAATGATCCATCTTTCTCTATAACTCTATAACTCAGCAGGTTCAATGCAAAATGAATTGAAGTGATCTCACGTAAAAGATCGATCAAGTTGAGGGATTAGGGTTTGGAGATTAAGGTTGCGGGTTTCTAGGGTTGCGGGTTTCGGATTGATTCCTTATTTGGACGACCTAGGCAGATGAGTTCCACAGGCGGCGAGTTCCAGACGTCCCACCCGACCTGAAAATCCCGCATCTCCCGAATGCAATCCTCAAACGACCGCTTGTCGAAGTTGGGGATCCCCTGGGGATCTCCGGCGTCCTCTTTGTACAAGGGGTCGGCAATCTCTCGCCAGTTGCTGGCCCACGGCTGGGTGCCGTTGCACACCGTCACTTTGCTCCCGCCCACCCCTGGCCAGTCCCAGTTGCGCATACACTGGTCCACAATGAACTTGGACATTGTGCTGTTCGACTCCTGGTCGCAAGGCCGGCAGTACGTCCCGCTCATCGGACCCTCAGAAGCCATGGACAGCATGAGAAGGCCGTAGGGAGGGGGCGGGTATGCCTCTTGCCGCAGCGTCATAATGCAAAACGGCACCTGCAGAAGGAATCAAGCCAGTCCCAATTTGCTTTCAGTTCTCAGTTTTCAGTTCGTGGCAGGGCAACAAAGGTATAACAATGGTATGTTTCTTCAAATCGTCAAGCTTCAAGCTTCAATTCTGGCTTCAAGTTGTTCAAGTTTCAGTTTGGGGGGTCGGATACCAATGCACTAAAGAATGCGTTATTCGGATACAAAACGTAAATATTAACATTGTTCAAAGGTTTCATTAGCATATGAACTAAAATCAACACAATTCTTACATTAAATATGGTGTACTCTTTCAAAATTAATGAATGTACCAATGATCACCGGTGCGAGATATTAGGCTATCAAATTTACCTCTATTACGCACCTCAACATTGCATACATCCATGGATGAAATGTACGGAACAATGGTGAAATTTAAAGCATGTACTTAAAATTAATCTAAAATATAACATAGAATTCAGAGGAGGGATTATATTTTAGGCAATACAACCTACAAGATATCCACTTAAATACCCTTTATGTTGGAAAGAGTGTCGCACAGTGGAACTTCTCATGTAGGCAATGCAGTCTACAGGAGAACCACTCATGTTTCAATATATTGGAGGGAGTGTCACAAAATGATTCTCCAGTATGTTGTATTGAAACTTAGAAACCTAGAAACCTTCCCTTGGAACATATTTCAACGATTTCATCCTCTCGAAAATGGGGAATATATAAGCTATGAAATATTCTCACAGAAAAGTTTGAAGAAGAAGAGTGACTAACCTGGATGCGTGCATACGGCACTCCAGAGAGTTGCAACTGAGCCTTGTAGGCGGACTCTGAATTCAACCCACGCAAGCCACGTTGGTGCATCAACGGCAACAAGCTCAGTCGCGCATTTGCGGCGCGGCTAGTGTGCGCATTCCCCATTCCAAACCGGTCATTCAACCCATTGAAGTCATTCCCAGACGCAACGTAGTAATGTGTGGGATCCAAGTCCGTGATATTTGGAATGGGCCCTCGCCAGTAGCCATCTACTCGAGTGCGGATGATCCAATCATACTTGAATTGGTGACGGACCTCGTACCTGGAATTACAAGTAAAACATTTAACAAACGGGTCACAATGAAGGAAAGCTCACCCAATCGCCCTTATCAAGACTGAAATCAGTCCCAACCTTAAACCCCAACTAAAACTCAGAGCCAAGGAAGAAACTCACTGCTTCACCAGCCCGTAGCACCCTTCCACGAGGTTGAAATACTGCAGCAACCCCTGCATCCCATGCGGCGACCCCCACGCCGTGATCACCTCGTTCGTCACGCTGGTCTGCGGGATCGGCGTCGGCTTGAAGATCTTCGCCACTCTCAAGTTCCGGCTCCCCGCAAGGAGCGAGAACTTGTGACTATCCTTGTCGAGCGGCGAGTGCAGAAACACGTCAGTATTCGGGTACGGATCCAACAAATGTCTCCGCAGCGTCAGTCCTGTGAGCTCGAACATGCGCGCGCCGCCCACCAAGCACACGGCAATCCTGCGCGTATCGTTGTAGAGGGTCTTGTACGGTTGGGGCGGCACCCAGGGTGGGGGCGGGGACGAAGGATGTGGTCTGGAGGAGCTTTGGTTGCGATTGTTGAGGGCGAAGCTGTTGATGGTGCAGCCGAAGAAGAGGTTGGCGCAATTTTCGGGGTCGAGGAACTGGTAGTAGCCGTAGGAGAGAAGCGCGGTGATGAGCAGGACCGTCCAGGGGAGCCAGAGGCGGACCCTTAAGTCCATCACTTTCCAGCACCCCATTGATCAGTGGTAGCTAGGCATCACCCTGCTGCTACCATGCGAAAGCTCGATCGTCGCATGGGACACGGACCTGAGAAATGGAGGCCACACAGTTAAAGATGGCATGGTTGAGAGATCCGAAATGGAAAAAATTGCAAGTGCCGTAAGATAGCTATCAAAACACGAGGACTGATAGAGAACTCGGGTGGATGGACCTGAGATTCGGGATGCAGTAATGGTTGGACTGGGGGACATGGCACGTTTCGAAGCGACGTAATTGCAACATGCGAGCGCACAGAGCTATTAAACACTAGGACTGGTTGATAGACCTGAGATTCGGAACTCAGTAATGGTTGGACTGGGGGACATGGCATGTTTCGAAGCGACATAATTGCAACATGCGAGTGCAGAAAGCTCGAAATACTAGAACTCGTTGATGGATCTGAGATTCGGAACTTACCATCAATGCAAAATTCACGTGCAGAAAGCGCTAAGACACTAGGACTGGTATAAGTCTGAGATTTCAGACCCACCAAAAATCGTACTTGTTTACATGGCGTGTTTCAAAGCGCCATAATTGTAACATTCACAACGCAAAATCTCTAAAAAATAAGACTGGTGTAGATCCGACCCTCAAGAGAAGTGCCAATTTCTCGAAATTTTGCCATTAAGGGTACCATTTCTGAATGATCATCTGTACCAGGTGTGAGAAATGGCAAGCGGAGGAGATCTGATTATTGAGCGACAGAGTACACACAAAAAAAAAGATCACGGCTACGAGGAAACTCAAGAAAGAAGGGCACACAAGCGTTTCATTCGGGAACGATACCAATGCGCTCGCAATGATATTATTAGGACAGTGCTACTGATTGAAGTAGTCACCATCAGTTGGCCGGACATCAGTCTCACGTGACATCCACACATAAACTCTTTCTCCTCTTTACAGTGGGCACTGGAACTCGCCAGGTTCCCACTGCACAAGGATTCATTCCTGACAACTTTCATGATATTGGCGAAACTGAAATCACGACATCGGTGTCTGTCCGGAAAAACTTGTATCCATACCAGTCGTAATTCGTAACCGAAATTGATAGAAAATGATTGAAATTTCACTAAAACTAATTGCAATTGGGACTGAAGGTATGTTCGCACTTGGTGCATTAGCAAAAAGTGAACCAAGTTCAAAGTTAGTTCGAAGTAGTTGTGAACATCCTTGTTTACGTCACTTCAAACACCAAGTCGGAACACACCTTCAACCTAGAACTGATAATCATTCTACATTTTCCAATGGGCACTAAAACTCGAACTTCCCATTTCACAAGTAGCAATTACTATCAACTTCACTGTATTGACAAAAATTCGCGACATTGGTACTTCTCTAGACCAGCGTCTGGAAGCTTAAATGTACACCAGTCCTAGTTCTTAATGCTTTTCCGCAATGAATGTCAGCAATTTTTGACACTCCGAAGCATGCCAACGTAACAAAATTGACCGAAATTGACACTCATCCTGGACATGAAAAAAACATTCTACTCTATACAGTGGCCATTGGAACTCCAAATTCCCACAGCACAAGTACCCATTACCGTATTTTGGCACTTCATTATATTGGCCAAAATTCACGACATTGGTACTTTTCCAAACCAGCGTCTGCGAACTAAAATCAAACACCAGGCCTAGTTCTTAAAGCATTGTGCAATTGAATGCCACCATTTTGCCACTGAAAATCGTGCAAATAAAACAAAATTGACCGAAATTGACCGAAATTGACACTCAGTCGTCTAGACATGAAAATTGAGGTAAAATCAGAATCATGAAGCTGGAGCTCAAATCCTGCATCCCTAAGAAAAATTCATCCAGACATTCCTTAAATGAAAGTGAAAACTCGAGTGCACGACTTAACCCAGATCCTATCCAGGCCTGCACGTGTAGAAAATCTGAGTGACACATTCGTAGAGACACCCGAGAGCGGGGGATTGAATCCAAGTGCAGTACAGTACTGGGATGATCGTACTTCTACGTGTCCAGTACAGTACCCTTTCCTTGCATAAGTCCCGGTTTGTAGGTGAATTGAGGGCATGACAGAATAATACTTTATAGCTCATGACAAAGAACTTCTTAACGACCACGACACAGGTACAAAACGATTTGCTACACGGGAAGCAGAGCTGCACCCAGGTAAAAAAACGAAAAAAAAAAAAAAAATGAAAAAATGAAAAAATATTCCTAACCGGTAAAACCTTTATACGACTGTACTACAAATGTGAAGGCTCAAGAAGGTTGTACGACATAATGCTAAGTTGTACAATAGTACTATTGAATCGAGATGTCCAAGAGTGTTTTTTAGTTCACACAGCGTTGTGGGTCATAAAAATATAACTTCTGACTTCCTCTAAACCAAAGAAAAAAAACTTCACTGACCTTCACATTGACTAGTCAACTTAGCATTATGTTGTAGACCGTGGACTCTTTAAAAATTAATTTCAAATGAGGTTAGCAATAGTCAGAGCTCCATTGGCACCTCTGTGGTAGATTCAGAGTCGGGAGGGGAGAAACAAAAAGTCTTAAAAATCTTAAAGATTCAGGTATGTAGTTCGCTGCAAGTATTTCCAAAAAAATTGAAACCACCAACTGTACCGAAGTTGAAACTACCTACTTTTATTACCAAAAGACAGTAATTGAGGCTCGTACTCCAGTGCCTGAGAGCAGAAAAAACTGAAGTAAAAAAATCTCCCCCAACAAAATTTTCCAAATGTATGATCTACAAGAGCATTCTCAATAATCACATTCGTAAATAAAATGGCGTGTTTCAAGGCTCCGAAATTATGACATTCAACTGCAAAGAGCTCTAGAAACAATCTAAAAACCTGGACTGATACAGATCTGAGGCTCCCAGACGGAGTGCCATTTTCTTCAAAATTCGCCACTCCAACGCCGACTCTGACGAAGATCTGAACACCTATTCACACCCTGAAATTTAAACCTATTCTAGTTTTCAAAGCTTTTAGCTCACCCTAAGATAACAACTCCGAAAACCAATTAAAAAAAGATCTGCCATCATTACAGTGAACATGCTCAAAATTAAAAGACTCGTATTATAATCGTGATGAATTAAGATAATGTAATCCTGCTGAATTTACGGTAGATCAATACTCTACAAATTCAGGCTACAAATACACGCCAATCCAGCGTCTCAAAAGGAATCAATACTCCGGGAAGCACACAAGTTCAACTACTGGCGGAGCGCTTGGCATAATCATAAACCCCAAAAAAACAGGTGACCTCAAAACGGACTCTCAGTGTCGATCTCGAGGCCATGGCCGCAAGTTCCCAAAGCTCCAAAACTGAACTCTGGAGCAGAAAGAAAAAAAAGCAAAAAAAAAAAGCGGGGCGTTCTGACAACACTGAGCAGAGGCGAAGAAGACCCATTCCAATATCAAGGCTCGTTTCTCGAGGGCCAGAAACACGAATCCACGAATGACTCAGACATCATCTACCCGATCGAGCCTAGCTCTCCCCTCCCTTCCCTTCCAATCCACTCCACTCCAAATCCAAATCCGAATCCAATCCAGCGCTCATTCACATCATTCTCAGTTCTCCGACGCCCGAATACGAAATACCACCTTCACAATCCACAGACCTTCGGATTTTTATTTTTTTTCCCCATCTGAATAAACTCCCGTATCCCCCTAAAATTCTGCATCCCCCAACCCAACCCAACCCATTCAAAGCTCGCACCTGCCTGCGCAAACCATCCACGAGTTCACAAGCTGCGCTCCACGACCATCGCTTCCGCCACGCCTTCCTTGACCGAGCGATTCTTGGGATCACCAATATTAAGCTCCACGAATACGAGTCGAATTCATCCGAACTCAAACGCGGACTGATCCGTCGAGGTCCCTCGTGGACTACGAAGATAAACCCGAAACTTCGATGGGGATTCAGGGCTAACGGAGTTGCAACCAACCAGCAGAGCTTGGGCAGCAGGAGAGTGAGACAGGACTGGGCGACTGGCTGGAGAGTGGAAATGGGAAGAATTCCGGACGCAGAAGAAATAATAATATGCAACAGAGGAAATAATAATTTGCAGCAGCAGCACGATGAGGGCAGGGCGATGATGAGAGGGAGAGAGAGAAGAGCGGGTGCAGTGTCAGGGTGTGTCCAACGCGACCAAGCGGGCGCGGGCGCGGGCGCGGAATGGGCTGGGGGACTGGGTCCCGTCTGGCCCGGGGCTCGGAATGGGCCTGACGATGCCGGCGCCAAAATCGTAGAGCATCTCCAGCCGCCCGGATCCGGCACTATGTAACTTCCCACACCTAAGAGCCCAGTACGGGGCTCTTATTGTGACCCTCTTCTTCAAACAGTCCCTAGTTCCTAGAGGGATCTCTGAAATGACAGGAAGTGGTTTTCAAATGAACTACCAACAATGTGAGAGCATAAATAAGATTTGTCAAATATTGGTTCATACTTCGCCAACGGATGGAATAAGAGCCAAGGAGGGTCCATTTCAAAGTCATTGTGTGTTCACTTAATTTTTCCAAATGAGAATTGGTTGCCCAATTGCCTTCTTACAAATGTTAAAAGAATTTAGGGCTCGTTTAGGTTTAGCGAGGGTCGCATTTAGGAACCTTGTGTATTACTTTTTTAATGCCGCAATGCTTGTCTTTGGTGAAGTCGTATCTTTTTTTCAGACTGCACATATGGGATTTTTGCAAGGCCCATGATCAAAAATAGGTGCCTATAAGCTAATAATTTAAAAAAAACATTCAAGATATTGTAGAATCGCTTTTTTAAGCAGATTGTATTATAACTACTATAGAGTACATTATAATGATCTATAGTACAAAAATTTGTAAATTTGCACAAAGGGTAGTTTAAAAAGGAGGGGAGGAACCTACATGAAGAGCTTCCATTTTCCATTCCCAAATAGACAACATAATGAATGTTTTATCCTAGGTAGTTTGTTTGTTCTAACACAAAAATATGTGAGTTTTTTGGATTTTAAAGGACATATTGTATTCACACAAAGAAAATTGAATAAGGTGTAACTATTGGAGCATCCAAGTTGGGGGGCTAATGTGTGGGATAGGATTGTGGTTTTTAGGGTGGTTTCAAAACCCTTTTTCATGATATAGAGACATTTTTGGGATTTTAGAATAGTGCTTTGTAGTTCTCACCTATTAAGGTCTCATAGGATTCTTTACTTTCTACTTAAACATCCTTCTTTCTTTTATTACTTCATTTGTTTCACTACATGCAAATATACTCATACTTAAAAAAATTGATAGCTTGAGCAAGTTAGAGCTTTGGGAGAATGTTGTGGATATGGGCTTCTTGTAACAAAGATAAATGAAATGTAGGGTTTTGTATTGGCACAATTTGGGGGATTTTGAAAAAATAAAGCAGAATTTGAATACAAGCCTACACAACTAATTTCCTTGTTTAATCATGAACCAATTGTCATTCATAGCTTCTAATGGTTGGACAATCTTTTTGTATGATAGTTTGAAGGTCATCATTCTTAAGGGAGTTATAAAGACTATTATCAAGCAATGGATAGGTCTACAATCACTTCAACCAAGACTTCAACGTACAGATGTGAGAGCAGTGATTATGCACGATGTCCTTCATAAAGTAAAGACATATGTATGTGCATAGTCAAGGGGGGATTCAAGTAGAAGCCATCATTGGAATATTTCAATGCAATTATTGGACCCCTAAACCACTGTATTTGTAAATTCATATTTGAAGTTGAACTAATATAATACTATTTGCATAGTTTTTATTTTCCTATTTTTTCTCCTTTCGTGCATGTATGATTCATTTGCATGATTTGTTTGTATGAATTGTTTAATATATGATGTTCATATATGTATTGTTAATATAGGTTATGTTCAAAAGTAGTTAAAGTGAAACAACACTAAAACCGTACATAAATTTTTTAATTACAATAGAGACATGTTTAAATACCTCAAATTTTAGTTTGAACTACCATAATATATATATATATATATATATATATATATATATATATATATATATATATATATATATATATATACATAAATACAAACACATATTGAGATAATAGCTAAATAGTCCCCTAAATAAAAAGTTTTGATGCACGTATGTTTGGATTATAAAGTATAGTAAAGTACATAAAATCACTGGCAACTTGCTCTAATAAAATTCAAGTTTTGATGAACATGGAATTTGAAGATGAAATTGTTGATTGAGAGCACATTACAAGATTAAATTAAATAAAAAAATCATAATTTGGATATTGAATGATTGAAAATACTTCCAAATTAGAGGTATATCAACTTCTAAAAAATCATAGATCATGATATATGAGGCCCCCCAAAAGAATATCATGGAAATGACACAACAAATGAATGCATATATACCACATGATTTTCATGAATTTCCTTTCCTTGAGCATGATTTATTACAGCCTCTAATTTTTTCTAAAAAAAGATTTTGGAATTTTTTGGAATGATTTCTTTTCATCCAAAACATTTATGTTAGAAAAAGCATGTGCCAAATCCAATTTGCCAACTTTAATTGATTATTTATCAAAAGAATGTCACCCTTAATCTCCAAGTATTGTGAGTAGTCTTCTCTTTCCTTAATCCCTTAATGTTTGAGTCCTTTCTTGAATTTTTGCATAATATTGCTTACATATTTATAAATCAATATATTACTTCCCTCAATTTTATCAAATGCATCATATAAATAGTATGTTTTTTTAAAGTCAAGCAATGGTTTGGATGAATGAAAAGTTAATGTTACAAAAAGCCTTTAGTTGGAACCTCTCCATTCATTGTCCAAATTTGGGACATGGGAGTACCAAGGGGTTAAATTATCTTAATTGCATGCATTCAAAGGACACCCTAGATATGTTGTTGAATATTATATGGGGAATTTCATTAAAATGGTGATTATTCCGTGAAAATGGCACAAAGGGGGACTACAAAATAGAAGAAATTCATGAAAAGATGGTATGGGGTGAAGAAACATGGGAGTTGTGCTGCAATTTGAACTTGTTAGGGACACAATTGGCACATCTATGAGGTTGACATGCCGAGAAGCACTATCATATGTGCTCTTGACTCGCATAAATGGCATGCGAAATATCACCATTTTTAATGAAATTTTCCATTTATCAAGTATGATTTATAACCATTTCCTTTTCTTTTCTTTTTTTGCTTTGTAAGTGCTCAGTAATCTGATTTCTTCTTTGTAAGCTTACAAATGGACCCAATTTTTTTTTTTAAATTAACAATATTTAGCCTAAAAATGAATCCCAAGCCGGGCAAACCCTCGATAGCCATATTTAGTTGCTGCATTTACCGTGTCCTCGGGGACATATACCGTGGCCCTGGGGACATATACCGTGGCATCCAGTCAGTGCCGGGGTTCGTACCTGTGAGCTCCTTTTCACCTTGGTCATTTTGCACGTCATAATTGACCTGACTTGGGAGTCATAAGGTGGGTACCCCCAAACCGCCACTTTTTGCTACTTGGTCTTGTTACTATTATTAGAGTGCTTGAGTTTTCATATTTTCTTGGTGGGCAAGTGAAAGCACATTCCAATGCACCAAAAAATGCAACATTTGGATACCATATGCAAAAGTTATGAAGGGTCAAAGTTTTTGTTGGTAGATGTTCTAAACTTGTTTTCTCAACATATGTACACATTGATTTTGGAAATGTGTGTAGAATAATGGTGGTAGATTCAAGAAAGGTACAATTTTGGGTGTACCCACCTTATACCAATTTGGACAGGGACAAGAAAAATGGAAGGGTATTTTAGTTCATTCAAAGGTAGTTTTTATTAAAATCATTTTGGAGAAGTGGTGAGATATTTCTTCAACAACCATACCATACTTGAGTGATATTTGGTGATATCGATATCAAAACTAAGTGGTACCTAGGTAAAATTTGGCTATTGATCTTTAAAAATATAGGAATTATAATGTATCTATGTTGATCCAAAAAAATGAAATTTTCCTTTACAAATAAATAGTCAACGTCTTTTGGTTGTACAAACTAGCAAAAAATTGTGTAAAAAAACCCATCTTGACCTTAGAAGGCAAATCTTTGCTACCAAATATTATAGTGTTAACCACTACCACTATAATAGAGGATCTTCAATGTACGCCACAAAACAGCCCATGTCATGGGTTGATACAAGACTCTAATGTGAAATTAGGACTTTAAAAAGTACTATCTTTGGAAGCATATTAAAAATAATATAAAATTAGAAATAAGAAAATTTTGAATTTGGGATTAAAAAACTAAAGTAGACTTTGTTTGACGCTTGCTAACTAACAAAAATTATAGAGGCTATGACAAATTATAGGAATGGTATTTTTTTATGAATAAATGATATTTTATCCATCATCTATTCCCTAGGATGTAATTAGGCTTAAGCACTCCTATAAAACTCACTTTTGCATTGCCCAAATTAAATGATAGTAAAACAACTAATTATAGATTACCAATCTTTACAAAAATGAAAATTTATTGTATCACCAAGATAAAACAATCTATGACATGCAAATTGCCCTTGATAGACACCTAAAGAATGCCCCATTAGAGTCTTGTATCAACCCATGACAAACTTTTTTCAATAAATAAGATTTGGGCTACATTAGCCCCTAAAGGACGATTGTCCCTTTGGGGGACAAATTGGATTTCAGGCAAGTACCTATGGGTTGAATTTTTGAAACTTTTTTTGAAGATAGAAAAACTAATGAGCTTCATGGGAATATCATTTTTTTTCAATTGATGCCCGGGAACAAAAGTTATCCCCAAATAAGCTCAAAACAGGGGAGAGGGGGCAGCAAAAAAGAATTTCAAAAATTTGAATTTTCTTTTCTAAATTTTTTTCTCATAGATTATATTTTTGTATACATGGGAAGCTTTGATTCATTCCATTTGAACTTATTATGAGAAAGTTATGGACAATCTTGTTTTTTGGGCAGTTAGAGTATCTTCCTGAAAAAATAACTTATAGAATTCATTTTTGAATGCAATTTTTACAATTTTTTTGAAGAAAAAATTTTACATGATTTTTTTTTCTTGCTTGAACAATCTCACCATTGGGATTAGTGCATTTTAATTCCATCTTAAAGATATTAATAATTTAAATTTTCCTTCTTTCTCATACCTACGTCTACTTAACAAATTTTTTAAGCATGAAAATTAAGTTTTTTTTTAAAATTCTTTTTCCCTAGAATCTCAACTCAATTTCACACAATAAAGATTTAAAGCTCAAAACTATGTAGTGCAAAAAATTTAAGTTAAAAGAGTTCAAAGTCAAATAATCTAGTCCTGCAAGGTGCTGAAAAATGGATTTTTTTCACTTTAAACGCAAATATCTTTTAATCTATGTGGTCAAAATTTCTGAAATTTTTTCCATACATTTTCATACTAGTAAGGTATAAGATCCTATGGTTGGATGTGCAAAAAAAATAATTTTCAAATTTGTTTACTCTTTGCTACAGAAATGGCAGTTTTGGGTGTTTTTTGGCAGAAATAAGGCCTTGGTCTTTTAGGGGTTAGGCTGAGTTAGTAGCTACAATGAATGTCTTGGATGATGGCAATGGAGTGATTAAGGTAGCAACACCCATAATCATGAATTTCAGGGTTTGGAACATGATGTCTGTTAATAGACATCCAAAAATTATTGGATACTACTAGCAAGAGAAAATTAACTCATAAGCACTTTCAAATGTATTATTTGATCATTGTAAATATAATTTGTGAATTTTTAAAGAACCCATTATAGATGTACCTAATACTAACACTAGGCTCTAATATTTAGATGTAGTACATCCTTGTAATCATGTATATTCATTTCCCAAGATTTTCCAACATTTTAGATGAGATAGTTATAGCACTATAACAAAACATGGCAAAAAAAAAACGCACTCAAAGTTGAGTGCAGTTCTTTTGAACACATTTTTGTGTAGATACACTACGTGCACAACTAGTTTCTTTTGCAATTTACGACTACATTTTTTAGAATTTGGAGTGTGTAATATAACATTGGAAAGGTATTGAAAAGACCTTTTCAACAATATATTACACGCCCAAAAATTCTAAAAATTGTAGTAAAAAATTGCAAAAAAAGCCAATGGCCTACTATGCGTGCATGCACAAAAACATGGTCAAAAGAACTGCACTTGATTTTGAGTGCGTTTTTTTTACCATGTTTTGTTATATTGTAGGTACAATGAAGATTATGGATGTTGCTACTTTAGTGACTATGATAGGAAGTGATTTTTTTAGACTTTCATGTTGTGGCTATGTTAAGAATCATTGTGACTACTTTAGATGAATAAGGTGACTACCACAAATACACTTTTTGTTGGTTTGGAAGTAGTCTAAAGACTCTTTAGGGCCAATTGGGCAGCACACTTCAAAAATTCATAATAAATTCATACTTTGTGAAAAAATAAAACAATGATTGTTCTCCCCGTTTCTCACATTTATCTTTATATGAAAAATTTCTCTTAAAATGTCAACAATGCCAATAGGGCAAACTAGTCATTTTACTTGTCATAGGTTGAATTATATTAGTCCCCCCTACACTAATACAAATTAGTGTACTGTGTTTAAATATCCTAGCAACATTTATAACTTTATAAGGGAATTGGATGCCCTCCGCCTACCCGGATTAGCTTTGTAGTCAGTTGTAAGGTAGGGTACTCTAAAAGCGACCACTAGTACAAAAGGTGTATTTGGCTTTCTTCAATGTACTAACAGTGTCCATTTCAAGAGGTGGTCGTTGCGTTTCAACTAAAAAATTTGTAACTAATTCTGCAAAGGTCAAAAAAATACGAAACGACTTGGGTTTGATGCCAATTCCATTTTTCTTCCTACTCAAATTTCCTAAAAATTGTTTCAAGGAGTTTACCTTCCTCGAAAGACAATCAGCTTTTAAAAGGTCGCTTGAAGAGCTGACTAGCTTAGACTATGACACATTATTCTGCTAAATAAATCTGCTGGCCAGTTTAGTCTTCTGATTATCAAGTCAAAGGAGTTGAAGATTTTCTCCATGTCAGCAACACAGCATATCTTACTGTACAGTACATTCCAATTTGTGCCCATGGTGCAGTCTGTATTACAGGCTCTGTAACAGCCCCTCCCCCCCCCCCCCTTTTTTTTTTACTTTTTGAGAAAGTGTGCCACGATGACAATCACTTCAAATTTGGTGAAGCATTGTAGCTATACATTCATCCATCTTTGGGAAAAAACAGAACTTTTCAATTATATTCATGCACTTTTTCATCCAAATTTGGCAACTTCATCCACATTTTTAATAGAAATGGAAAAATTTGGGGTGAAAAAAGATTACTTTTTTCAAGTGAAAAGTAAAAATTTATTTTGAAATGGTCCAATTCAATCCCATGGTGCCCCCCAAAAGGGTTGGTTTGTACGGTTGAGGTAGCTGGCCATTTAAGCAATTTTGGAGCAGATTTTGCGCAATATGTGGTAGTGGAAAATTTTCCGATGTAGGAAGATAGGAAATATGGGAATTGCAAAATTTTCAGAATTTTGATACCCAAAATTGAAATTAGAGTGAATTTTGGGAGGCAAACTAAAGTGCATTATACCAGTAGCCAATGTCTAAAGTCTTTTAGCTCCGATCATTCAAGAACTACATTCCCGTTCACTACTTCCTACTTTCTTGTTCACTATTCCACATGTACTTTGGAATATGTATCATATTAACCTTATTAGTCCCAACCTTATAAAAGACCAAAATAACACACTCTAAGCTTTGGTTGGAAGAAATTTGTTCCAGCCTTGGTTGAAAATATTGGACCTCTACAAGTTGAGCATTGGGTGTGGTTGACAATTAGTGCCTCAACCTTAAATCTATATTACTGTAGTAGATGCAAGATTTTGGCCCTTTTGGATAGTGAATTTTGGAATATAGATAGAAATTTTAATAATTTGTTTTTAAGAAAATAGTACTACAAAAATGTTTTTTTTTTCTTCTTAGAAAAGATGCTTCCAACTATGTTGATTTGCTTATTTTGACGGTTTTAGGTGTTTTCATTTAATACAAAAATCCATGTAGTTGTGAATTAAAATGTATTAATTGTATTTTTAGTCTTTGTACTAGTGATACATACATTCAAGAACTAGTAATCCATCCCCTATATCTATGCAAAATCTCCAACTTATGTGTTGTTGTTCAGGCATCCAAAATCTATGTAGAAAGTATCAAATTTGAGCATTGTTTGTGAATGTTGCCAGTTTGTCATTCCTGATGATGTAAGCAACAATAGGATTGTAGAAATAAATTCTCTGAACCTTACATTGCAACAAAGAAACATGGCCCCCCTTCATGAACAAATTTGCATACAATTCCAAGTGGTCACTAAATCCATCGTCAACACTATTGTTTGAGGGAACAATGAGTACAAGGTGCCTTATATGGGCAAGTGGATAAGTTTACTAGGAAATGACTGCTCCTTGCCACTTACTCTCAAGAGGTCATTGAATATGGCCAATGCTTACTCAATGGTCAAAATTAGTAAACATAACTTTTTAGTAGGACACAGATTGTGCTTGATCGATGTGGAGTTTTTTAGTAAGACCAAGGGAATATTTGTGATAAACAGAGTTTTTTAGTTGGACACAAATTGTACTTGACTGATTTGGAGTTTTTTTAGTGAGACCAAGGAAGTATTTGTGATAAATGGAGTTTTTTAGTGGAACACAAATTGTGCATGATTGATTTCACTATAATAAAACATGGTAAAAAAAAAAACCGCACTCAAAATTGAGTGTGGTTTTTTTGACCACGTTTTTTTGTGTGTGTGTACGTAATGGGCCATTATCTTCTTTTGCAATTTTGGACTGCAATTTTTAAAATTTTGGTGCGTGTAATATACCAGTGGAAAGATATTGAGAATACCTTTCCAATTGCATGGTATATTATATGTCCCAAAATTCTAAAAATTGCATTTGAAAATTGCAAAAGAAGATAATGGTCCATTACATGTGCACGTACAAAAATGTGGTCAAAAGAACCACATTTTTTACTGTGATCTTTTTTTTTACCATGTTTTGTTATGGTTTTTTTGGTGAGACCGAGGGAGTATTTTGTGATAAGAGATGCTCATTGGAGAGACCCCCACTTTTGCAGGTGTGTCAGGTGCTATGGAGCTGGAAAATGCAAAGAGCTCTGCCAAAGTTGCAAAAGGGATCATGTAACCCACAATGGACAAGTCTCGTGTGCACAAAACAAAGGGATTGATAGGCCAAGTAACTCAGACAGGTAAGGCACTTGAGTTGAAATGAACACACTGCCTTTAATTTTAACCCTCCTCCAAGGACGGACCACTGGTTATATTTTTAAATCTTTTAGAAAACTTTTTAAATTTTTAGAATTTTTTTTAAATTTTTAGAAAACTTTTTAATTTTTTTTTTAATAACAAATGGCGGACCACTGCATTAAAAAGAAAAACCCATAAGAAACAGCCAAGCCGAAAGACTGGACAAATGAAGAAAACAGAGCCCCAAAGAGAAGGGAAGGGAAGAAACTAACACTAAGGTATACAAGGTCTATAATTCACCCACCTAAGAGCTGAAACTGAATTTTTGGGAGGTGAAGCTTCTTGAAGAAAATGTTTTTTATAAAACTTTTTTGAGAAAGACAAGTGAAATTGGCATCTAATTAATCCAAGTCATTTCATATTTTTTGGAGCTCTGTGGAATTAGTTATGAACATTTTGAAGTTGACATGGCGTACGGCTCTAAAATCACCCACCTTATAAAATGTACAGTACAATGTTTGTATATTGTTGAAGGTTACAAAAAGGCAATATGTATGAATAGTGGACATTTGAAAAGGTGGGTGATTTTAGAGCCTATGCAGTTTTAGAACCTCCTATCTTAGAAAAATGAGCAAGAGGGTAGACCCTTGTTGCTCCATCTAATGAAATTTCCGTCCCCAGTAGTAAGAACTACATAACCACTAAATTCAAGCTTCATTGTCCATCACTTGGTTTGTTACCATTAGGAAAACTAGATATGAATGAAAATTTTCATACATATTTTTCAAAGATGGAATAATATGTTGACAACAAGTCATGGATTTTTCAAGTTTTTTGAGGAAAATTTGAAATGTTGTGAATTTTTTAAGAAAGAAATGAAGAAAATTCATATCAAATACAAAATATATGTGAAAAATCTGAAATTTTCAAATGTAGATGTATTGATTATAGGGTATAATGTCATGGTGTAAAACCATTGAAGTTACCATGTCTCTCTAAGACTAGAAAATCAACAAACCATGGTTACAAGAACCCAAAGTTTATATTGCTCTAAAATGTTGAAACTCATGAATTATTCAAAGTTTCCAATTAGAGTAGGAACTGCACTTGATGAGCTTCGTTTTGCTAGTTGGACTCAGATTCAAAATAGTGTTATTTTCATGGCTAAAATTCATATCAAAAGTAAACAACAAGAAACGAACAAAATATACTACAAGGGTGATTCGTGGATTAAGCATCTTCTTCTATAGAAAAGTCAATATCACCATAATGAGGGAATTTGCAATTTTCATTATTCACTGAAAATGTACTAAAAACACTTTCCAAAAAAAAATATTGCATGGAGAAATGATTTTTTTTTTAATCCTAGAATCTCAAGTGAAGTCATCCTTTGAACAGTTGGTGTGTGTAGATCCTTCCAGGGTTTAGGTGGGCACCCCCCACATGCACCACTGACCCAAAATTACCATCATCACTCTCTGTAAGTTACATCTCAGATGCACCTTTTGTGCATGGAAGAAAGGATTTCAGAAACTCTACCAATAAAAAACTTTGATCCTTCATAACTTTTGCATCCGGTATCCAAATGTTGCATTCTTTGGTGCGTCGAAACCTCCTTTCAGTCGCGAACAAGAAAATAGTGAAAATTTGAACATTCTAATAATAGAAAACAGGCACAGTAGCTAAAAGTGGTGGTTTTGGGGCTGCCCTTCTTATGTCACTCTATTATCTTCAGACTCTGGCAACACGGCTTTGCAAAACAATAATTTTGGCTGCCGTGAAGAGCACCATCAGCTTGCTTTGACCATCCATGTACTCTTTTTTGAAGGTGGGTGGGTGGGTCCAAAATTTCTTTTTAATAATTTTTTTACAGTTGAAGTAAAATTTGTTACAAATCATTAAAAATTGTATTGGAACTACCCAAAATAACACAAATATTATGAATTATTTTTGCCATAATTGGGTGTTTTAACAAAGAAAATGAACGAGGATTAGATTGATTGAGACTGCCAACAGGTATACTGCAAATAAATGAGCCGGTCGGTATGACTGATTCACTCTGAAGCAATACGTGAAGGTAGGGTGCTCATGAAGCGACCCTTTAATTAATGACTGGCCGGCTTTTCCGATGGATTTAAGATGCACAAAAGTATTTCCCCTTATTTTTCACTTAAAGAGAAACTTGTGCGGAATCTAACACAAGTGGTTTCATATTTTTCGGAGCATTTATGAGTTACTTATGAATTTTTAAAGAATATTGCCATAGGCACCTATTCCTGATTGGAGGCCTTGCACAACCTGCACATGCACAGTCTCGAAAAAGATATGGCTTCACCAAAAACAAGCACTATAGTATGCAAACAATAATATACAAGGTTTCAAAATGCAACCATTACAAAATTTAAACGGACCCTAGATTTTTCTTAGCATCCGTGAGAAGGCAATTGGGTTGCCGATTCTCATTTTAAAGAATTCAATGGATACTTGTTCAATGTTCAAAACTTGCTACACATATATAAGTTTAGAGAATCAATTTCAAATTTTTATTTCTTAAAAAAATGATTTTCAGAGAAGTTTTTTGGGCTGCCCAAGCTGCCCGCCGAATGTTGAAAATTACATATCATGCAATAACTTTTTAATTATGTAGTCAAAAGTTTTGAAAATTGTTGTGACTTAAAGTTACTCCTTGGGCACATGTTGTGTGGAATTTTCAAAGAAAAAACAACAAAAACTCCATTTGTAGTGAGCTACCCAAAATCACTATGATGCCAAAAAATGGTGTTTGGACCTTTAGGGGTTAAGGAGTTACTTTTTGAGATGCTCACTATGTACACATTTCCTAAAATATGTACCTATTCTTGAAAAAATTGTTTTAGAACATCTACCAAAAGAACTTTTACCCTTCATAACTTTTGCATTTACAATATCCAAATGATGCATTTTTGGGTGTATTGAAATCTCCTATCACTTGCCAATGAGAAAACATAAAGATTTTATCAATCTAATAATAGAAATTGTCTACAATAAACAAGTAGCGTTTGGGGTCTACCTTACACTTATTTGCAACTTGGTTGTAGAACCAACAGACATAGTTTATTGTCTAAAATGTATATCTTGTAAACATGAAAGTTTGTGGTAGAATTTGGCTATATTTATAATTAACATTTTGAAAATTCAATTTTGATTTGTACAACTTTTTGAGATGTTAGAAGGAAAAACTCAAAATCCTTCTATTAAATTTGAGTTGCCTTTCATCAATTGAAATGTACGCATTTGGATTTTCAAAATTCAAGCAATTGAATTAATGTTACAAAGTCTATAATCTTTTTAACCCCTCAAGGCCTAAGAGTCATTATTTGAACTTCCACCTATTGTATAGGTCAAAGTTTTAACTTCATATTCTTACATTCCATGAAATATTACTAAATACATCTCAAATTATATTATTCATATAAAATGGAAAGCTCAAAAGGACAATCAGTATTTTCTAATGAACTTGATGTATTATATTAGTTAAATTTCAAAGTTGTGAAATAAGAAAAAAAAATAATCTAGGCTCCCAAGAATTAATACATCTTGGTGCACTCTTGATTACTGCTAATAATCTAAATTTAGACTTTATACAATTGATTAATTGAATTTTGATACTCTTATTCTTCAAAATTTATAATTCCTATAGATTTTGATTTTCTAAAGTTGAGTTGTTGGAACAAAAATATTTTTTTTTGTAATATTTCAAAGTACAATGTGTAAATGAAGTTATATCAATTAGAATATTCGTTTTAATAATCTGGTATTTTACCAAAATTGAAGGTTAAAATGAGAAACAATGGTTAATAATTTTAATCAATAAAATTATTAAAAATAAATACTTAAAAATAAACAAATATATTATAATATATAAAACTGATCATTTTAATAATTTATTGAATTTTTGGATGTTCAAAAATTTGAATGTAGTAGAACCAAAACAATTTAGGCGTCTTTTTTTTAGATTATATCTTAACCCTTGAAGGACTAGCTAGGGTGTTTATTGACAATTTCTCTTATTGTCAATAATTACCATTTTTTAGTGCATTGACCAAAATTGAAAATAAGAAGTTCTTTTTTAATTGCATAGACTATTGTAACAATGTATTGAAAATTTCAAGCCATTTGACCATGGAAATTGAAAAATTATAACATTTGAAGTGAGAAAGAAACTTTTTATTTCATTCTTTGAAAAATAAGGTTCAAGCCTTTTTAGAGTAAATTTTTACTCTTGATGAATTTGAGTCTCTTCACCATTGAGTTTTAAATCTTGTAGGTACACCCATGCAAAATTTTAGACACAAATATGGAGTCTAAGTTACTTTAAATTCCCCCATTGTACAAAAAATTGTCAAAAATTGATTAGTGTATGTATTGTTAATTCACTTAATGTCCATAATAGTGCTAAATTTAAGAGAAAATGTTTTAAAACCACTTCGACATAGCTAACAAAGTTTACCTCCTTTTAGCGTATGATTTGAGAATTAAGATTTGTTGGTTTTAGAACAATTTTATATCATATTTTATTGGTTACATGTTACATACATGCCAAATTTCAAAAGTCAATGAGTTTTTTAGCAAAAGATGCCCAAATGTTTCAATTGTCCTAATTGTCCAAATTTTTTGTGACAACATAATTTTTGATTTGGTCACCTAATCAAGGGAAAAAATTATATTACCACATATTTGTACCTCATGTCAAAATTTTGTGAACATTCAACCAAAATTGACTTCATAGGAACCTACATAAGATTTCTTGTGTATGTTGAATGAATACTTAGTCCTGTACAAATGAAAGGTATGTAGGCATTTAAAGGTATACAATGATATATATTAGCCACCTAAAATATGATGTATAATTTTTAAAATAGGATAAGACATCACCATTGAATGATAACTCAACAACTAACAACTTCCATTTGAATTCATCCAGTAAGATAGGTTGTTTATTTGTTTTCTTTTGTTTGTTAGTTATAGTAAGATCTTCTCAACAATGAGTTTCTTGGTCACATGCTTAGTATTGTTGAGAAGCCCTTCATGAGGAGGGGTGCATAATAGTATAGCATTTGGACCTATGATGGGAAGTTATAAATTTTTTTAGTTTTTATGAATAAAAAAATAAAAAAATAAAATTTTCTTTTGACTATGGCAACAACACAGGTTACACTAAAGTAAAACAATCCATTGTGATCAAAATTAGAAGTTTGACCTCGTGTTATTGTTGAAATTTTTCAATTTTTTTTCCACATTATTACAAGTGTGAGAAGTAGTGAGAGCAATTGAAATTATGTTTTTTTTTTTGACAAAGTATGAATTTGCTTTGAATTTTTGAAGTGTTCAATACATCATGGCCCAAAAGAGTTTGTAGACTACCTTAGTACCAACAAAATCTAAATCCATCATACTCATTTTCTTCACATAACCTAAAACAATCATTGTATTTTCTAACATAGAAAGTCTAAAAAGTTTACTTTTACAATCGTACAATAAATTCACACTGAAAAGTTAGAAGTTCCTAATGAAGTCACTAACCACTCCATTACTGTCACGTAAGACATGCATTGTGGTCAAAATTTCACATATGGAAATAAACCATGATGGGGTCATTCCCTAGGTGTCATTTGACCACAATGAGCTGTTCTACCTTAGTATCATATTACAACCTAAAGTTCATTCTGCTCAAATACAACACCGTACAAGTAGAATACAAGTCAAATTTGAAGATTCTCATATCCGTGCGGGAGGTGCAGCAATGATCCAAATTGAAAGTGCAACCTGTGGACAAACTTCTGTTCTGAGGCTATGCCTCAAAATATGGACTTCCATGTCAAATACACAAAAAAGCCAATCATGTTGTATGTTGTGTCCAATATTGGACCACCAAACCTTTCAGACCTTTCAGACCTTTCAGGATTGAAACAAATACCAAAAATGGATATTTTGAAAGTTACAGTAAAAAAAACACCAATTCGGGGATATTTCCCATTCGAAAGTGCACTGGCGACTTCAGCTAAAAAAAAAAGGCAAGGAATGATGCTTACCCCCCCCAAACTGTCCAGGTATAAAAGCAGATTGGTCCAGCACAGGCACACCTTCAGTTCCATCATTTCAACAAGGATCTTCCAAGAGGTTTCAAACAAAAAATGAGCTGTGAACACTAAATGTGTATCAATCAGAATTGCTGTACAGTCTCACTGAAAGTCATGCCCACTCGATCAAGACACAAAAATTAGACCTATCTAACTTACATAGATCCTCATAATTTCCAAAATTTAGATCGCCACTCTTAGTTACTGATTCCTCAACAATAAAATTTCCTTCCTTAGGGTGTGCTCATTCTACTCTCGAGCTCAAACAGCTCTTCATCCTCATGATCGCTCTCATACTCACCATCTGCAAATGTCACAAGAACAGCATGTCAGGACGTTTATCTTAGCAAACCCTAAAAAATTCTTGACCAAAACGTGAAGTGTACAAACAGAAGAGCCTACTAGGGTTCATCTATAATCAGCACATAAAAAAAATTGATAGTTCATTCATTTGGTGTCCAAGAGATACATGTTAAGATGCTTTGGAACGACCTTCAAATTTCAATAAGGATTGAGGAAATTGAGGTGATCCAATCACAGGAAACGTGCTTTACTTGAATGCTTTTGAGTTTACATACCTTTTAGACGCAGGAGATGTCAAATTTGACAGAAATGGAAAAGAAAGCCAAATAGATGGAAATGATAGCAACATGTGTGATTGGGGATTCAGTATTTTCCTTGACCATTGCGGAGTTCTAGTAGATATTGCATACCGCTTTTAGGTGGACGCGCTGTGTAATCTATGCCAGACTGAAATTGGAGAGGCACAAACTCCATGGAAAAGTTTTCCAATTTCACCAGCTGCCAGTCTCTTTCCATTGCCGCTTTCTTTGCCTGCCAGTTCCCCGTGTATACCATCAGAAGTAGTAAAATGATCAATACTGAACTAAACCCATATGCCGTCCTCATACCACGAGAACAGAAATTCCCTCAGATTAGAAAGTCCTTACTAATCTGGAAGTGGAGAATCGTTCTAACAAGTAACGAAAAATGCCAACTAATAAAAACCAAGCAGGTTGATGACATCGAAAAAAATCACTTCTTGTGCTATGCTTCACCACACGGCAACTTGAGTGGGTCTCGCCTAAGCCCTAAATTTCTATACATTTCAATTTTGCGACCCTGGCTCTCTATTAGTACCAAAGGAAAGAGATTTCAATATAAATTATTAGGAACTCTCATTCACAGCATTTCCAGAGAGATTCTCTAGCAATTACCCTCCTCAAGTGCAATCCTAAGAACCTTGCTGATGAGAGTAACATGGAATTGGAATGAACCCAAGACCATAGGTAATGAGTATTGTCAAAAGCTTTTACCACTCTTATGTTTAACACATATGAAGGATTCAAACTCATAATGCCAAGCTCCAGTGTTTGGCATTACGTCTGTGCCATTGCGACTTTGGCTGTCAATCCTGCGCTTTCTGTTTTTAAGACATGTGAGACCTTCACACACAAGCTGCCAAAGCTCGTGTTCCCGAGCAATACATTTCGAAAACCCTGTTTAAATCACTCCAGCATACAAAAGTCGGTACTGCCCAAGCTCCTCTGACCTAAAATTCCATCGGTAGCGTCAATGGCGCGCCCCTTCCTCCCCAAAGCAACAAAACCCTAATAAATCAAAATGAGAAGCAATTGCAGTCATACCTCCACTTGGTCGTCATCGCTGGGCATCGGCACCACTTCACCCTTCACCAACATCGTTCCGAACGCGTAATGCAGCAGTCGACTGATGTGCCGCAGCGCGCTTTCTTTCGTCTCCCCTTGCCCTAGAAACTGGGGGTAATCCAACACGATGGAGAAGAAGCTCTGTTGGTCCTCGTTCTCGTCGTCGTCCTCCTCCTCCGCCAACAGCACCGCGTACTCCCGGTGCTCCCCGTTCATCGCCGCCAAGCACCCCAACAAATCTTCTTCCGGGGAACCTCTCGCCTCCTCCTCTTCAATCGCCTCCTCATCGATCGTCGGCTGCTTCTCCACCTCGCCATTGCATTGCTGCTGCTGCTGCTGCTTGTACACATTCATCCTCGCTTGCGCTTCCTCCTCTTCCCACGCCCAATAGGGTTCGAATTCCAACCCCATCGCTCGATCGCCTCCAATATATCCCTAACTCGATCGACTCGATTCAAACCCGATTCAATTCGAAAGTTATAATTCGATGCGATTCGATCCGATCCGATCTCACACTTCTGTCTCGCCGCTTCGATCGATCAACCCCCACCCCCGTCCCTCTCCTCTCCTCTCCTCACCTCACCTCACCTCTCCTCACCTCTCTTCTCTGTCTGTGGCAATCCAGGTGATCTGGTTCTTGTCCTTCTGACGAGATGTTGTTACATGGCGAAGGAACCGAGGACGACGACGACAACGACCATGTAATCGAAAGAGAGGTGTACAACTTCCAGTGAAACCAGCTGACGTACAGGGCCGGTAGGCCTAGTAAGAGAGAAGTTGGTGGGACCGTGTAAGGGTGGGTGTGGGTATTGGGTTTATTTGAAATTGGGAGTGTCGCTTGGTCTCTTGTTCCCATCAACCCCGTTTTCGGCTGGCGGTTGATGTATTTTTACTCCTTGCAATGAATTCTTTTCATTTGTGTCCCAACAAAGAAAGAAAGAAATTGGGAGTGCTGGGCCGGTGGATGGTGCCGGTAGGGAGCTACGAAATGTTTTAAGTCAGTTGACCACCCAATCGGACTTGATGAATGCTGGTGTGGAGCGACGCCCGAGGTCGGAGGTGCACGACAGCCACGGGAAGATCGAGAACCCCTCGAGGGAAAGGGTGGACGCGACAGACGGAAGTGAGAATTGCGAGGTCGGTGGGTCGTTGGGTGGGGGACGCGCGATCGAGAGATCGCTACAGACACGCTGCTGGTCTGCAACGCCGGCTTCGTCATGGATGGATGGATGAATGAATTAGAGATCGAGGAATGAATGTAGATGGAAGGAGAGAGGAGTGGATGAATTCATGGAGGAAGAGATTAGGGAACCAATGTTAATGGATGAGTATTTTTTAATTTGTGGATGCAAGAGGGAAGGGATGAATGTATATGTATACCATGGACGGTAGAGATTTTCATCACTTTAACCCTTGAAGGACCAAGCTACATTTTGGGGCAATATAGAAATTTTGGACAAGTACATGTGACTAGAGATTTCCATGCTTTGGGCCCAAATTTTAATAGGTGTGGATGAGAAATACCTTTTGTGTGCAATAAAATTCAAGACATTTGGAAATATGAGTCAAAAGTTATGGCCTAATATGTAGTTTGTTCCTCAATATGGACAATCTAGGGAAATAAATTTTTAAAATCATTTTTTTCAAGAACAAAAATTTGAAATTGGTTCTCTAGATTTTTTCTATACTTAGAAAGCTTTGAATCATCCATCTTGATCAATGAGTGAGGGTTGCTATTATGTGAGCATAGGAATGTAAGCCCATGAGCCTAGAATACTACATACCTATGTTATAGGTGTATATATATTATAAAAATTGTTTATGATTGTAGGGTATATATGTTATAAGTACCCATATTATAGATGTTTATGATACACACACATTCTATAATGAGTGATATCTATATTATAGGTATCTATATTGTAGGCTCAATGCTCACAAGTTTGCATTCTTGGGCTCACATACTAGCACCGTTGACCAATTAGTCAAAAGTTATGAGGAGTTTTAGTTTGCAGGCAATAATGGATTCTCTATTCTAAAATAACATTTGAAATTCTTTACTTTATTCAATTTTCAATATTTTTGGAAAAAAATAAAATCATAGGATGCAAATTTTTTATTACAACATTTCAACCATTGGAATTGACATTTTTCAATTCCATAACAAAAATTTTAACAATTTAGTATTTTGAATCATTTTCTACTTCTTTTTACTTACTATTTTTTTCGTATATGTTGTACAATTCCAAATGATTTGAAAATTTTCAAGCATGTAGCCAACTTACTTTGAAGAATGAATCCAAAGAAGCACCACCATTTTGAATATTTTTTCATACAAATGTGACATTGTAAAATGTAGTTGCTCGATTTTTTGTATGGCCAAAAAAGGATTTTTGTCACTTTAAGTACTAATATCTTGCAATCTGTATAGTGGAAATTTATGAAATTTTTTCACATCTTCTCAAACCATTGTACTACAAAATCCTATGGTTACATGTGTCCAAAAATATTTTTTTTCAATAATTTTGGTGTTTGTATTAAAAATGGTAGTTTTTGAATGTTTTTAGTCATAACATACTCAAGGAACTTTAGGGATTAAGCAATTTTTCATACTTCTGAGGTAGAATCAATACATGAAATTCTTTCTACTAGACTAGAAATTGAAAATTATAAATTTTCAAAGAAAAAATGAATCATTTTCTGATATATGTATGAATATACTATAAATTTGTGAAATTCAAATGGTTACATGGTCTACCCCAAACCATTATTTACGTTCATGTAAATAAGCATGGAAGTAAGCATTGCATTTTAGACCTCCTATATCTACATATTTCTAAAATGGTTTTAAGCCCTAAAGTCCCATTGTCCCCATGGGGGACAAAATGGATTTTGGACAAGCTCCCATGATCTCAATATTTGTTGTGATTTTTTAAGTTTCTTTTGCAAAGATAGAAAAACACATTAGCTTTTTGAAAATATAATTTTTATTTCAATTAGAGCCTAGAAGAAAAATTTATGGGAAGCTTTAATTTATTTGGATTTGTTATGCAAAAGTTATATATTTTTGGCGGTTAGAGCATTTTCTAGGAAAAAATAACTTGTAGGATTCATTTTTGACCTCAATTTTCACAAATTTTCAGAAAAAGGTTTCATAAGGTTAATATCTCTCTCTAGAGCAATCTCACCATTGGAATTAGTGTATTTCAATAGTGAGATTCCATCTTAAAGCTATTAGCAATTTAGATTTTCCTTCAATTTTGAACCTATTTCTACTTAAATAATTTTTAATGAGTGAAAATTAAGAGGTTTTTGTAATAATTTCTTTTCTTAGACCCTCAACTCAATTATTTATCATATAAAATTAGAAATTCAAAAATTAGTAGAGCAAAAATTAAAAGTTATGAAGGTTCAAAGCCAAAAAAATGTAGTTGAGTAAGGTACAAAAAATTTGTTTTCTTCACTTTAAACTCAAATATCTTGCAATCTACACTATTAAATTTTGTAAAATTTTTCTCCACCTTCTTATATTAGTCTAGTATAAGATGTTTCAGTTAGATAGGAAAAAAAAAACATTAAGTTTATTTTTTTCTCTCAGCTATAGAAATGGTAGTTTTAAAGTGTTTTTTTAGTGAAAAGGAGACCTTGGGACTTTAGGGGTTAAGTATAATGTTGGGAATGGGTGCCTCCACCTCATGCATTTACTTCACCCAACTCCTTCACCCATTTGTATCTAATTGAAATTTGAAAATTGAAACTCAAAAGACAAAACAAGGCCTTATTCATTAAATTGAGACAAATTGGTCATTTTGAGACTTTGAAATCTGGACTGCGAAGCTCCTTGAGGTAGTAGTTGTTGAATCCAGCAATAAATGGAGTGGAACTTACATCAACGACTGAAATTTTTGAACATGTTTTAGAAAAAACAAATAACATGGACCCAACGAGGGGAACTTCAACAAGAAATATGATGATAAAAATTCATTTTCATATATCGCGTACCAAGAATGAGGCAATATACAAGGCATTGAGCCCATTTACACTCAATGACTTTTAAGTACTTGAGAATTCAACTACAAAAAAAACATGTAACTATTACTTAAAGCCGTTTGAATGTTAAAGATTTGCATAGAAAGGAAGAGGCATGTTGTACATAGAGCCTTCAACCTTTGAACATTATTTTTTTAGTAATTCTATTGATGATGCTATTAATAGTAAAGATGCTCAGAAGCCTATGGCTTCAAAAAATTATTTCACATCCATAGACATCGCTATTTGCCTGTACAGTTTCTCGTGGCTGCCTCTAGCGCTTTCAATTTCGCCAAACCTCTTAAGATATCCTCGCGTCGAGAACGATAGTGCGGTCCACTACCACCATCTACCGCACCAGAGAAGCCCACACTTTAAGAATCATTGTCCTTGCGCTTTTGCTTGCGAATGCTTGGAGGAAGCTCGGAAGCGGAATGTGATCTCGACCTTCGATGAGGCGGCGTTGGCAGCTTCGTAACAACGTCGTTTATGTACGGAAATCCAGATCCAGTTGATTTGGAGTCCAAAGATCGTCGTTGGTCTCTGATAATCCTTTGACGGAAAAGTGAGTCCCCTGATAGCGATCGTCTACCTCCGGTAGGCAGAGGAAGACCGGGGCGATTATCCTCGAGTCGAGGTAACTCAGGTGCAGCCGGCGGTTGCACTTGCTCACTCTTGGGGGAACCCCTTGACACAGACGTGACAACAAGTACAGCCAATTGCCGGACCTGCTCACTCATCATGGAACCCCGAGACGGAGACCCGATACGCAGGTCTCTCACAAGAATGCGCAAATCCGTAGGAGAGGTTGGAAGAACATCTTGGACTCGAGGATCCACCGAGGATTCCCCCACAGTCAACTCTAGTTTTCTATTCGTCGTTGTCTCCATCCAAGGAGTTGGCGAGAATGATCCCCCTCGAGTCGACGATATCTGCTTCAGCGGGGACGGGGAGCAAATAGGGGTCCTGACCGGCCCTCGACTCGGGGGACTATCCACCACACCATCCTTGACATCGCCCTTCGAGTAGTCTATGGCCGCAGAAGCTGTGTCTGCTGCTGAGTGCAGCATGTACGGTTTGGAAATAGGCGCAGGACCGCAGCTCCCCCCGGCCGATTCGGATCCATTTGACAGGGTTTTTTCCGATCCGGAAAGCAAGCTCCTCGTCAACTTGCGCTTAGGAGAGGGTCATTTCGCACTCGCACCTTCCACCTACAGAAGCAAAGTTTACGGAAGTCCCCCACCCATGACAACCCCATATTCAAAACCGGAGACACAAGAGAATCCCACGAAAGCGTATCCAAATACAATTGTGTGATAAAAAAAATCAGCAAATTTATTTACAAATTAATGTAGCATACAAGATTATATAAAATACAGATCGTCAATCGAGTCCCAACGACTACGACGTATTATTCTACGTCCTACGGCGGCCTCTCCCTATGACTAAATTCTCCGCCGGAAGCTCGTAGCGTGCCCCCACGCTCTGGGCAGATTCTCTCATGGTACTCACAATCCGCTCGTGATCGTAGTCATGAGCGACAAGCGGTTTGAGGCCAATGTGATTGGCCTCCACGTATTCTCTCAATCTTCCAGGTTGGCAGTCCGAAATCAAACGCCAGAGCCACGGTAGGAGGTTCCCCATGAGGAAGTTGTCCCTCCACTGTTCGTGACTCCAAGTATCGAGAATGATGTTGTTCCCTCTCTCGTTACAAATCCCCTTCCAAGCAGAGTCGTCGATGAGGAGGGTGTTATCTACATTGAACGACGTATCCCCACCCGAATTGAGGAATAATGTGTCAGCCAGGACTTTAAGCCACACCGGTTTTACTCCCAAGTGGAAATTTTTTCCATCAGAGTACTTTATTTTCCTACACTGATCCTGGCTGAGCACATCGAACGGGGATCTGCATCCGCGGAACAGATGTACAGCTATCGGTTCCGTGTTCGTCTTCACCATGCAACTCCACACAAGAATCCTATTTGCAATGTACGAGACCTTAGTGAGGAATCTCTCTAGATTTTGGCGCGCAAAAATTGCCTTGGGTCCAATGATTGTGGGGTTCCTGTGGCATACAACATTGTCTTCCACTTTGTAAGGTTGGAATTTTTTATTCAGCCCATACGCCTTCGTGGCAACTTGGCAGAGCACGCCGTTCAAGTCGAAGACAATGTTCATCCAATTCCTCCTCGGTTGGGGCTCTACCAGCGCTATATTACTCGGGACGACGTCTCTCGCGACCTTCGAATCTACCTGATCAATGCAAGACAACATAGAAATGAAGTTACCTATTTAAATGCAGATTCAGGTGAGCCACACAACGGGAAGGAACACTCAAATCCACTAATTGATTGCTTGCTCCCCTTAGGAAATGCTTTCATTGGTAGCGGACGGTGCACGCTTTTATGTTTTTCGAGCTGATCAAGAGAACATGGACAACAAAAGACAATTAGACTTGTAGTCCATTTTGATATGACAGCTTCTACATTTTATTTACAAGTGAAATTTTCTCATACATTATCCTTAGAATTTATCTAAGGCCGGCAAAACTGTACACTCATGTCTACACTACACTAATCTAGACGCACTGCAGCCACAGACGGGTTCGCCGTCCGCACCAAACAATCAAGGAGTGGCCACGCCATCCTATCAAACAACAAGAATACAAATGAGAATGTGCGGACCTACACGAAGTCTTTGTCGCGGCCACCCAAACAAGACAGCCATCTACCACTCCGCATACAAACTTGTGAGTCAATCAAAATCGTAGGGGTCAGAGGTTGTACCTGCGAAGATTCAACCCCATGCGGATCATCCCCCTCCTCCGCCAGGAGGGATGCGTCGTGCCCCTTGCCTCCCACGTCCTCAGGAATCTCTTCTTCATTCTCTCCATAGTCCACCTTCTCCATAGAAACAAGCGACTGAAATTCAAGGAGATCCTGCGCAGACGTCTGGCAATCCGACTGCTCCAGAACTTGGGGCTCGATGGCACGATGGCAGCATCTGCACCAGAACCAAGTTGCACACATTCTTTAGTGCTATCGTCGACTCGACGATAACTCTCCTCCACCAGATGGCTCTGCTGCGTTTTAGGGACCACAACTTCTAACCCCGCTTCATCAAGCGGGGACACTCGCTAGAACCAAATCCTTCAAGTAACCCATCTCTGGAGGCTCATATGTCCTTCAAGTAACCCATCTCTGGAGGCTCATACGTCCTTTAAGTAACCCATCTCTGGAGGCTCATACGTCCTTCACTTTTTAGCAGATGGATGTGCATGAGTTGCCAGTGCCTTTGAAGTTCCCATTTCGTCGTTGTCGGAATCCCGCAGAAGTTCCTCAATGTACCCAACAGCACTAGCCCTCGACTCAAAAGCATAGCAACATATTTTTGGTCCATCCATCCAATATAAGGACCAAAATTCATCAAGGTCGATAAGAACAACAAAAGGTTTGAACTACTGCGCAAAAGTGTTAGCCATCACAAGACCAATCGTAGTCTGAATAACAGCCTTGTCACGACCACCTCGAAGATCTTTCTTCAGCTCGAAGATACACTTCAACCCAAGGCGCGGATCAGTCTTGAGTGCTGTCCGAAGTACAAAAGCCACATATGTGGTGCCTTTAAAATTCCAACCACCAAGAAAACCAGATAGAAGGGTTGGATGGTTATTTGCAGCATCAATCAGCACCCACTTCCGTCCACTTGATATCTTGTTTAAGTGAGGAATGTACCTATCAGCCTGTGACCTCTCCAGCCTATCGTCCCAGCCGAATGCAGGCAAATCGCTCAAGTGCTCAGGATTATGATCAATCTCACTATGCATCATTTTCAAGCCTACCTGCCGTTGAACAGTATCCCAAATATACTGGCCCACAGACGATAACTGAACTGATTTCTTCGATTTGGATTTAGGAGGGGCTGAAAATGAATCATTTTTATTACATTTTTAAAACCCCTCTCTGATTTTTGCCCATAACTTTTGATTGGAGGATCGAAATCTCAAATGGATTGTTGGAGGTGAAAGTTGGCTTGATTTTCCAACTTTTATTAGTCAAAGTTTCTTGAAAAAAAGTCATTTACTAAGTCAAAACCGGCCCTGAAGTATGCTGACTTTAAAAAACAATGGGAAAAAAATGAAAAACTAAACAAATAAGATTTTATATACACTTTAAACATGCATATGTATAAGTGGTGCATTGGTTTGAGTCTTGGGCCTCAACCATGAGGTTCAAGGTTCAAACCTTGATGACAACGTTTGCCACGTGAGTTGCCAACGTGGCATTTAGATTGTCCATGTGGCATTCAATTAGCTTGTGTGGCATGCCATGGGGCTAGTTGGGGTGCCTATGTGGCATTGCCATGTGTCACCTTTTATTTATTTATTTCCAAAAATAATAATTTAAAAAAATAATGTGACCAAATTAACAAAAAAATTAACACTTTTTTGTTCTAAAACAACACTTTTTTGTTTGAAATTCAACACTTTTTTGTTCTTAAACAACACATTTTTGTTCAAAAATTAACACTTTTTTGTTCAAAAGTGCCCAAATCAACACGTCCAAATCAACAACAAAAATCAACACTTTTCTGTTGATTTTTGTTAATTTGGTCACTGTATTTTTCTACTAGTGAAAGTGCATGATGTGTGTTGAGGTGTGCTTGAGGTCTCCTCAGACACAGCTCAATACACTTGTACTTTAATTTCAAATTCAAATTCAATGAACAAATTTAAAGTGCATGAAATGTGCTGAGGTGTGCTTGAGAACTCCTCAAACACAGCTCAACACAGTTGTTGCTTTAATTTCTAATTCAAATTCAAAGAACAAAGTAAAAGTGCATGAAGTGTATTCATGTGTCTTTGACGTCTCCTCAGACATAGGTCAAGACACTTGTTATTTTAATTTCTAAATCAAACTCAATGAACAAAGTAAAAGTGTATGAAGTGTGTTCAGGTGGGCTTAAGGTCTCTTCAGACATAGGTCAACACAATTATTTCTTTAATTTCTTATTCAAATTCAATGAATAAAGTAAAATTGTATAATGTGTGTAGAGGTGTACTTGAGGACACCTCAGACACAGCTCAACACAGTTGTTGCTTTAATTTCTTATTCAAATTCAATGAACAAAGTAAAAGTGCACGAAGTGTATTGAGGTGTGCTTTTGGTCTCTTTAGACATAGCTCAACACACTTGTACTTTAATTTATAATTCAAATTCAAAGAAGAAAGTAAATGTGTATGAAGTGTGTTGAGGTTTGCTTGAGGTCTCCTCAGATATAGCTCAACACAGTTGTTACTTTAATATCCATATCAAATTCAATGAATAAAGTAAAAGTGCATAATGTGTGTAGAGGTGTGCTTGAGGACTCCTCAGATACAGCTCAACACAGTTGTTGCTTTAATTTCTAATTCAAATTCAATGAACAATGTAAAAGTGCATAATGTGTGTTGAGGTGTGCTTGAAGTCTCCTCAGACACAACTCAACACACTTGTACTTTAATTTCTAATTCAAATTCACAGAACAAAGTAAAAGTACATGAAGTGTGTTGAGGTGTGCTTGAGGTCTCCTCAGATATAGCTCAACACAGTTGTTACTTTAATTTCCATATCAAAGTCAATGAACAAAGTAAAAATGCATGAAGTATGTTGAAGTGTGCATGAGGTCTCCTCAGACACAGCTCAACGCAGTTGTTACTTTAATCTCTCATTCAGGTTCAATGATCAAAGTAAAAGTGCATGAGGTGTGCTTGAGCTCCTCAGACATAGCTCAACAGATTTATTACTTTAATTTCCATATCAAATTCAATGAACAAAGTAAAAATGCATAAAGTGTGTTGAGGTGTGTTTGTTGTCTCTTCAAATAGAGGTCAACACACTTGTTACTTTAATTTCTATATCAAATTCAATGAATCACTACAAGAGAAAGGGTCCAAATTGACAGAAATTGGCCTGAATCAACTAGTCCTAATTGACAAAAAATTGACAAAAAATTGACAAGTTTCTGTCACTCTGGACAAAAAAGTGTCCGAACTGACAGAAACTTGTCAATTTTTTGTCAATTAGGACTAGTTGATTCAAGCCAGTTTCTGTCAATTTGGACAATTTTTCTCGTAGTGAATAAAGTAAAAGTGCATGAAGTATTTTGAGGTGTGCTTAAGGTCTCCTCAGACACAACTCAATACAGTTGTTACTTTAATCTCTAATTCAAATTCAATGAACAAAATAAATATACATGAAGTGTGTTGAGGTGTGCTTGAGAACTCCTCAGACACAACTCAACACAATTGTTACTTTAATTTCTATATCAAACTCAATGAAAAAAGTAAAAGTGCACGAAGTGTGTTGAGATGTGCTTGAGGTCTCATTAGACACAACTCAATACACTTGTACTTTAATTTCTAATTCAAATTCAATGAACAAAATAAAAGTGCATGAAGTGTGTTGAGGTGTGCTTGAGGTCTCCTCAAACATAACTCAACACACTTGTTACTTTAATTTCCATATCAAATTCAATGACTTTAATTTCTAATTCAAATTCAATGAACAAAGTAAAAGTGCATGAAGTGTATTGAGGTGTGTTTGAGGTTTTCTCAAATACAGCTTAAGACACTTGTTACTTTAATTTCTAATTCAAATTCAATAAAAAAAAGTAAAAGGGGATGAAATGTGTTGAGGTGTATTTGAAAAGTTTTGAGACAGAGCTCAACACAGTTGTTGCTTTAATTTCTAATTCAAATTCAATGAACAAAGTAAAAGTGCATGAAGTGTATTGAGGTGTGCTTGAGGTCTACAATACATGTTTGTGGTGATAATTTCATATTCTTTATGCTTATTTTGTACTTGATTTGAATTTTCTTCACCACTTCTTAAGAAATTCTTGACAATTTCAAATTTTTGCAAAAAATCAAAAAATTTCATAACTTACAGAAGACATGTGATTTCATCATTGAAAAATAGAAAATAATTTATGTTATTGAAATTTAGCTGCATAATGGACCATGCAAGTAAAAGAATTTTGAAGTTTCACTATGTATGGGCCAATAAGGTTTGAATAAGGATGAAAAGTTGATGAAAAGGTGGAATGAGTACAAAAAAGATGAATTGATGACCAATGGACATAAGGAAAAAATGATGCACAATTGCATCAAAAAGTCACCCAACCATTCTCTTGGCAATGGCCTGAAAGTTGCCATTGCTACAATCTATCTTGACACGCATGTATACATGTCATGATGTCATTCAAGTCATTCTTTTCTTTTGAAGAAGTGACTATTAATTATTTACACTCTACTAGATTACAAGTAAGTTCCTACCACCCTTTTCCAATGAGCCACAACCAATCAGCAACAACTCCAACAAAGAGACCAGTAACTAGAAAAACAACAAGAATATTGCCAAGGGCATTTTGCTCCGGTCCCTGCATCCAAAAGCACATTTAACTTAGTGCTTTGGTGGCTCATAGCCACAATTGTTTAATTTGTATCCAATAATACTCACTAGTAGAAAAGAGGCCTCAAAGGTACCACGGTGCACAATGTGAGGGTCCGGTTCCAAAGGTCCATAAAACACTAGTTTGGTGACCATAATGGTCACTCACAACCATGCCCTCATACTTTAATTGAATGCTCTAAAGCCTTGTTTCTACTTAGTGATTTGCAACCATTGGTTGTATTCCTAATGTGGCTAATAAAATCTATGACCACTAGTCTTTAAATATAATGAAAATGGGTCCATCAACAATTCCTTCAATTGTGGTCTACATCCTCCCTCACTCATTGATTACATAAGGAAACCATTCAATAGATTACTTGAGAAAAATAGTTTGATCTCAAGAGAATTTGGTTTCATGTACCCATAATGATCTCTTCAACAAGCTTCATAGAGTGATGTCCACACTCTTGTAACATATTAGTTAAGATGAATAAAGCGACAGGAAAAAGATACTCAAAATGTAATATTATAAGTCTACTCCTTCCGTTTGAAAATAGTGTATCCACAAGGATGATTGCTTTGTGAAATGGATACTTTCCAAACAGAGGGAGTAATCCTAAAATTATTCGGGATTTTGCCAGACTCTTGGTGACGGTAACTGAAGAAACAAATACGTACCAAATAGCCTTTTGGTGCGCCCATGAAAGCGCACACGGTGATGTATCCATTTGATAAGCCCAGCAAGATTGTCAGAATGAGCATCCACCCTTGGGTTCCGTATTTGGCTGTGCTGTAGAAGGCGGGGATGAACGCAACTCGAGAGAGAACAGCCACCACCAGGATTCGCCGTGATTTCAGACGAAGTACATCACTGAGAGGAATGTAGCGGCCTAACAGATCGCCAACATTGAACATTGCTACCAACGTTACAGCATACCTGAAAAACAAAAACAAAAAACAATTTAAACAAGACTTTGAACCGGTCAGCAAATTATCACAGATAATTTAGAAACCAATTGAGATGCAAAAACATCCTGAAACCCCTCTTTATGGCTCGCAATTGCTAAGGTAAAACTGAAGCCATAAGTGCTCAACCATCCATTGGGTGGACGGTCAATGAATGCTATAAAACGTGAACTTCATAAACTCAATATTCATTGAGGAAGTTTTGAGAAAAAAGATCATGTAATATATCTAGGGGGAGAAGTAAGAATGTTCTTCATGAATCAATGATAAAGACATGTCGAGGAGTTTCAATTATTTATCAAAAAGTTTTAAAGGTAATCTTACTATCTTTTAGGTTGAGTACTTAAGGTTATAAACCTTAGTTTAGGATAAAGACAACTCAATGTGATTAGATTGCATTCAAGCATGCCTTGTTGCCATTCCAAGAAATATACAATTTCAATAAGAATTTACAAGGATATAGAATAAGAATTGAAAGAGGAACCACATGGAGGACAAAATTTTGTGACTATTTAAACTTGCAAAACCCGATTTCTTATGATGAGCTCTGATAAGAATGGAAGTTGCAAAATCATTACCATGTGCCCAAGTGATGTTTCCCAGTGTCTTCAGCGAGGAATCCGGGGAAGATGGAAAGGGTCAAGGTGTAACAGAAGAAGATCACAAAGCAATAGTCGGCATTTCTTGCCACCAATTGAGCCGTGGTGAGACGCTGCTGCAGGGGTGCTAAGGCCTTGATGCCCTTCTGGTTGTCCTGTCATACAAATCCATTACCGTCAGCTTACAGTCCAATACAGTCAGTTTACAGTCCGTCACAGTTCATTACAGTCATTCTTAATACATTCAGAGGGAAATCCATACGTGCTACAGAAATACATGCTTCCCTCTTGCAATACCCAGAATGACTGAAATTCATGATTTGACTCACTCTTTCATTTACAAAAGCAGTGCTGCCGACTGCAACAAGGTCAGCGGTGACTGTGAGGGATCCTTCAGATGCAGCTTTGGCTCGGTAATATTTGACGCATGTCAAGTTCGGGAACACGTAGGCATATAGAAAAATGCAGGTGAATTCGAAAAAGGCTGAACTGAAGAAGAAAAGCACTACACAAAGTAACCAGAGTAATGACATACATTAGAGAATGCTTCTCAAGATAAAAACAGATCATTCAATTCAGAGATCGTGTGTTGCTCATGTGTTGCTCAAGTGTGTAGCCTTGTAAAGTTGATACCCAACTGTGACTTTCTCCCATATAAAATTCTATGAACTTCAGTATAGATGATTCAATTTAGATCCACATCTGAGTATCAAAGTTTGAAACACTGGGAAGTGAAGAAACTGAAAAATTGTTTCAGTAAGACATTGATGCTTGTTACATTGATGTTTAGGGTTTAGGGTTTAGAAAAAACAAACAAGAAATGAGAGTAGGTATATATACTTACAAGCACTGTTACGAAGTCCAGTCTTGGTGTTCGGAAAGCTGGCCTTGCAGATCAAGCGAAGACCTGAGGTTATAGCACCTGATGCTGCTAAGCCTGCACTGAAGGCCTACAAACTCGAAAACATCAGGCAACTACTTCAACTAGTAAAATAATTTGTTTAAAGACTTCAGTGTGAAAATTACGCCCTAATTACCCTCTACCAGGACTTTGCTGAACAGGATTGAGTTTATGTTCGCAATTTGTGCCTAACCTTGACTGCATAATCCATGGAGACTTTTCAAATTCTAGCTCAATGTACAAATGTACAATGTCTGCTGTGGCTATTACTTAAACCCTAACCTAAGCTCACCCAAAAAATGCCTTCTAGGAGCTTGGAAGCAGGGGATCAATACTACACCTGAACGTAGCTTGGATCCATAAACGAAACCTCACCGAACATGCCCCCTTGGACAAGTGCATCAGCAAAACCAAAGCCTGCAATAAAAACACAGGTGCCAACAAAGGGTCCGATGCCTCCACGCCCATGGGTGGCTATATCCAACTGCATTGTTTACCCACATTCAACGCTTAATTAAACTGCTACTGAGCAATTGAAAAAGAGACATGGAATCTGCAACCCCACATGTAGATGATCGTTGACATCAAAGGGTCCATGATGTCACCTAGACTCGACCAAACCTTGCATAAATGACAAAAGAGATTTCGGAATTTTACATGGAAGTGTGCAATAATTGCAATAGGAGAATCAGAATTGTTGGTCAACAAAATTTTCAGCATGGAGAAAAGAAAACTATTCTTAACATTAGACTTTAGCTTTGGGGTTGCTTTTAGTTTTTTTAGTTTCTTCCTACCTACTCACATAGAATAGAAGCTTCATGAATCTTGGGCAAGGTAATGAAAACTTGGAATTTTTTTTCGATTCTGACACAACATTGAAATTTGCTCTAGCCTCAATGTTAACCCATTCAAGAAAGATTCATGGCCACGGCACTTACAATAGGAATGAGAAGAATGAAAATGAAGAAGAGCGAGTAGCCAGATATAAGCCGCAAGCGTGTGTTGATGCGGGCCTCGTTGTATGTGAGGAAGATGATGGTCCCCAGTGCAAATGGTTGATACACCAGGGTAAACACTCTTGCCGGATGATAACCCTGCAACCAGTTGGTTAACTCGATTCTTTCTGCTCTTAACTTGAACCCTAAAAACGAAGAATTTAGATATGATCTCAAGGCTCTGCATACGTTACATTCCACCATTTTCAATTGGGCAACATTCAAGAGGTTAGATTGATATCAGGAGCTACTTACATCAAAGACAACCAAAAAATAATCTTGGATGGTAAGCAGGCTATTCCAACTGAACAAGCAGCCATTTCCAAGGAGCCAACACACCAGGTAACCCGTAACCCTGCCCTGCAATCAGCATCCATTTCGGCAAGTTAGAACAGCGCCTTTGAGTGAAACTTGTCCATAAAAATTAAAAAATTAAAAAAAAATAGGCTCAACTGCTAGAATTTCTTCAAAACAGTGAAATAACTTAACCAGAAGCAATTCAGATTCATTTTAGGGCAACCCCAGAATAATGGACTTTGGGTTCAACTTTAAAAAATTTGTGATCTCTTACTGGAACGAGTGTCTGCTATTTTCCTCCACAATTGGCTATAACAGAAAAAGAGAGCTCCAATTGAATTTTCACTGTCTCAGACTAAGGTCACCACACCTAATTGCGATCTGTACCCGAAAGCTAAACCTTAAAGATTTCTTGCCTTGAATTCTTGCTTTACGATTCTTGCCTTAAGATTCTTGCCTTTTTGTACACTTTTTGCACACCTTTTGAAGATGAGTGCCTAAAGTCGATTTGGGTATAGTCAACAGTTTGAAAATCCATAGTAAGTTTGTCCATATGGTGTCGAAACAATACATGCAAAGATGCGTTGGAATGCTCTTTCCGTTTCCAAAAAGACTCAACCAAGATCCAACCAAGACTAAATCTAAAACTAAGATAGTTTAACAATACGAACCCTGCTTATTTGGAAATTGGAAGCTATAAGGTGTGGTACCTTCAGCGTTTTACAAGATTCCTCTTCAATGACAAACCTCTCCACGAACTTCCAACATCGCCATCACCGAGCTGAACCCCATCGACCTCACAAAACAATTGCGAAACCTCTCGCAAGATCTCACAAACAACGGGAAGAGAGAAAATTTCTGCAGACATGGGGCGTACCTTCCGAGACTGCTCTTCGGCTTCAAGAGCGGACATGGTGTCCATCGTTGGCTCCGCCATAGCTAGCTCTCCAATTCGACCTTGTGTGCATACATACAGCAATTAACCGAATTGGAGACGCTAAGGAAACACTTGGATCTGTGAAAAATCTAAGATTCCATCACGAAACCATTTCTTCTACTAATGGAGAGCGCACACACAACTTCTAGTCGTCTGTTAATTGAAAGAATTTGCCATGAGAACACGTCGATCAGTAGCTTTAGAAGCTTTCTTCTTGCAAAGTCTGGAGCTGCAAAGCCATCTCCTTCTGCTTGCTGGGCTCCATAGCTTTGGCAGGTCAATTGGGGATGATCCCACCTTTTTGCAAATCTTTTCCTTCCTTTTGTTTGTCCTTCATGCACTCCTTCGTTCGTCAATCTGCGGTAGGGCATCCCTTAACTGCAGTCCAAGTCCTTGCCATGCTCTTTCTGTTGGCAAAGATCCTCCTCGTGCAACCCCCGAAAGACCTTTTCACACGACAGATGGGTAAGTTTTTTTCTTAAGGACTTCATGATAACTTATTCATAAAACCGAAAGTGTAAATTTTTTTACCCACATTTAACACCTTACCATAAACAATGTGGAGGACGTTTTTTGGGCCAATGAATGGCAAAGAATCTCTCCATGTAGGACAGAAGTACAACTATTCATCCTCGAAATTATGTGTGAAAAGGGAAGGTTGTTTACAGTAGTTTGACTTCCAGTGAGTGCTTGGGTATTATTTTAAGCCAACAATTCACACGATACCAAAAGAGATGATTTTCATGGGTGGTCAGCTTGTTGTTCAAGGGTTAAACAACAGATTGGTGACCGTGGAACTCATCTTTTGGGTTACTAAAGTGATTCATCTGCTTATGAAATTGCAAAAGCGCTCATTGGAAGTCAAACTACTATAGAAGACTTTCCTTTTTCACAACAAAATTTCGAGGATGATTAGTTGCACTTCTATCTTACTAAAAGGATTCTTTGTCATCTATCAAGATGCCACACATCCTTGTCCACGTTTGAGGATCAAAGCAACGATCGATCCATACACCAAAAGTGATTGTTTTGATAGACACTCAAAGTAGTGATCTATTTGCACACCAAAAGTGTAAGCATTTGTAGACATTTGATAGACCTATCCACAACAAACGTATAATTGTATATTTCAATTTGTTGCTAAATGTAGTTTTAAAGAGAATCTTTCTAATGGATTTTTGTTTGGACTAAACTCATTTTGCTAATACTGCTTTTGTTACAAATTTTTGAGGTGTGAATATACAATAAGGCTTTATGACACTCAAATGACCTATGTCCATAAGAAATGTAGTTTTTTATGAGTACCTAATGAAAATAAGAATTCATTATAACATTCCAAATGACCTATTTACACCTAGGTCATAGTTTCATGAACATCCCCAAAACCAATTCAACCCAAAACTATCAATTTTGTAAATATTCCACGTGACCTAATAACTCTTAAAGGATGAGTTTTTTTAACATCCAAATGACCTTTTCACATTGAAGTGTAAGATTTTTTATTTCCTTTTTATTCCTTAAAAATGTAACTTTTTAATAAATGTAACTTTTTTGTAAGATGCAAATGACATTAGAAAATCAAAATTTTATGGCACTAAATTGATTTTTCACACCAAAACTTTTTTTAACCTCCAAATGACCTATTCATACCCAAAGTTAATGGTGTATGACATTTAAGCTATTTATTTATACTAAAAATAAAGATTTTATTGTTACAAAAAAACAAGCATGCTTATGTGCAAAAAATCAAACTTTTTTTATCAAAAAATCTCAAAAAACACCACTCTTTGTTTTAAGATTGGACTCAAAACTAAAAGTTTGTTTGTAGGATTCAAGATACTATATTAAAGTCATTGATCAAGGTCAATTTTTTATTATATATATTTGCTTTATCAATTCATCAGTAGGCCATAATTACCATTTTTTCTAAAAATTCTATGTTGCCTAAGCCTATTTAAATTACTATAGTTTTGCAAGAAACAATTTTTTTTTTTAAAACATGCAAAATACAAATTTACATCTTTACTTATGAAATTTTCAAATTTGGTAGAAGATGCATATCAATATATAGGAAGTATTTATGTAATTTGATTAGTTCAATATAGCTTAGGTGTCATAGGAATAACTAACTAATTATTTAGTTGTTGTAGCAACTATAAAGGTATGTTTACACTTGGTGTTAGGGGTGATGTTTGGAATATGAATCAAGTGCAAAAGTAGCTCTAAATTCAGTCTTAAGACCCTTAGTAACAATACTATTTAACACCAAGTGCGAACATACCTTTAGGCAATATAATTGCACAGCTATCAAAGTCAATTGACCCCTTGACTAAACAGGAAAAAGAGTTAAATGTGAGGGGAAGGAAGAAGCATATAAACTAGGTTGTGAAATCAACCATGACCCAATCATGTCAAATGATATTGAACACAATCATTTGAGAACAACAATCTAGGACTGGATATGTAAGATATCTTATAGTTGGAGTGCTTCAGAATAAACTAATGCTCTTAAATTTTGGCATTTTCAAAAACATATCCTCTTAAATTTTGACTGAATTGGGTCACAATTGGATATACAGCAACACATCAGTGGGCTAATTGAATGATAGTCTAATGAATGAATGAGTGGATGGGTGATAAAAGGGGAGAGTGTGACCAAGGAGGACTTTGGTACAAGTTGAAAAATGTAAAGAGCACACAACACGATCAAACCAGATTCACTAAGGTTTACAAAGTCTGACCTCAAATCCATGAGGTTCACAAATTATAGGACTGCTTCAAATTTCATGCACAGTGATTCCCACAGTAACATCTTAGCACGTTAGCAAGGTTGCCAGACGACCACATTCAAAAGGCAACTTGAACCAGGGCACAAACGAGCAGTATAGCAGATAAATGCTTTCGTGAATGTATATCGATAAATAATTGTGATTCAAAGTTTTAAAAAAGAAGCAGGTATGCACCTAATCAAACAAAACTGAAATCACGTATAATTCAAAGTATCCACGTCTTTCTATGGATACAAGGAACATGCCCTCAGAAACCTGAATCTCACTAAAGATTGAGACAACATGAGGAAAATAAACTATTCGCAGCCTCATCATGGGTTATGCGTTCCTATAAAATTGATAACATGACATCACACCCTCACACGATCTTCAGAAGCTGGCTTTTGGGATTGAATATCATCAGCCAGTCGTAGTCCCTGCAATGACAACCATGGCAAAGGAAAATATGAATCTCCCCAGAAGTGAATAGAAAACAAGAAAAATCACTCAAATAGCAATTGAACATGAGAGATGAAGTAAACGGAACACAGTACCTTGGTTTCCACGGGAAAGAGTAAGGTGGCCATGCTTGTGATCAAAGGGACCGCAGCGAAGAGCGTTACCGAAAGTAACTATCATCAAACAAGCCCACCATGTTACAAGGATCATAATGAAAACTCCTGTACTGTACATCCCATGCCTGGTCTAGGAACACACTCAAATTGTACACAAATTGAACATGCACTGTACTTTTCAGGCTGATATTTATTTATGGATTCTTTACATTGTGAATTATCACATTTCAACAAAAACAGGTCAATGATCAGTCCAAGTAAAATGATCAATACTTGTGAAGTAGTCAGTTTCAGAATGAATTTTGAATTTAAAGTTTCAAATTCAATCTGCAATAGTTCTGAAACTCTAAATTCAAATCCAACTATAGAGATGGAATTCACAACACCGAGGGGACATTCTAACCTTGAGAGGGACAAAATAACTCCAACAAGATCAAAGTGTCCAATCTCAATCCTAGTAAGGGTTATCTTATCCTTGTTAAGGTTGAGATATGCCAGATATGTCACCTTGGTGTGATTGTACCCTTAAGGGCGGTTAAGACCATATAACATTCTTGAACTTCAAGGCAGGGACCCTTTGATCTCCATGAATCAAGGCTCCTTTCATAATAGAACATCTTGAATGAAAGCTTGCCCATGCATTGTGGGCCACTGTAACACGAATATATATATTTGTTACAGTGATACTAGCTGTAGAAGGACCCCTCTGCCTTCTCATTCAAGAATGTTATGGAGTCCATGCATTTCGGGGTCCAACGCTTTGACGAGACTTAGACTGGTCCACACTACAAAAAAGAGTTCTAGTGCAGCAATCCAATCTCAAGGAAAGACAACAGTAGAGCATGCATAGAGCGTACGTACCCTGTGCCCATCCTTCATCATTTGGATCGCTACAAAGGGACACAAGAACCCTCCCACCCGCCCCGCCGAATTGCTGAACCCCAGCCCAGTCGACCTGAGCCTGGTCGGGTAAAGCTCCGGAGCAAACGCCCACAGAATGGAGAACGCGCCCATGATGCAACTCCGGGCACCGAACATGAGCGTGGTAGTCACGACCTCAGAAAGAGGTTTCCAAAGGGGAGCAACGAACAGACCCGTCCCCAACAATAGTGAGCCCAAGCTGGCTTTTCTTCCGTAGCGTTCCACCGTCAAGCACGCCACCACCAAGCCCGGAAGCTCAGCCAAGGAAGTGATCAGCACGGCCTTGTAACTGGACACGTCCGTGCCCGGACGACCGTCAGGCATGCACTCGGGGGTTGACGATACCAGCTTGTCGTGGGACTTCACGGGCAGTTGCGTGGTGAGCAGCACCAGGCCGTAGTACGTGAAGGCGTTGGCGAAGAAGAAGGACCACAACAGGATTGTGGTGAGCTTGAGCTCCGGGGAGAAGAGCTGCAGAAAAATCTCAAATGCTCCTGTGATGCCTTTTGGTTTGGCCTGCTTCTCCTCGTCCAGAACATCGCTCCTTGCTAACTGGTCTGCATTCCCCAACCGGACAGGAATTACAGTGGTTGTCAATAAGCATCTGGAACCCAAAGTTCTAAAAGCCTTCTACAGCGGTACTGATGATAGCACAAATTCGTTCTTCGGCAATACTGAATTCAAGAATCCCTACTGTCCTCTCTTGCCAGACAATAATGTCTCAACAATATAAGAAAAGGGTCTCAGTTTACAGTCTCACTCATCGTTAACTGCTCTGCATCTCCCCAACCAGGAATTACATTGAACCCGTCACCAAGCAGATGGAAAAGCTACTCTTGCTTTTAACACAAGACTCAATTTGATTGGGCACTAGATTATCAAACAACTGCTATGTCTCACCTTGCTTTCCAACAGTTGGACGCGATGACTTTGCAATGGAGAGGGAGCCAGCGGGGACAGGTGCTCCATTTATATATGCAACCTGTCTTATAACCTTACGTGCTCCTTCTACATCCCCTTTCACCTGCTCCCAATAACAGTCATAATCAAGGACACTTGGACCTTTTTCCATTTTCACTAACACGTGTTTCATGACACATCTATGCATTGAGGTTAACTCGCAGACAGAAAAATCTATTTTAGTATTACAAAGCTTCCAGAGGTTAGGAGAGAAGAACTGCATGAGGTGCGGAGAAAGAGAGAAGAGAGGGGTCTAATAGGCGTACCATTAGGTACCGGGGAGATTCAGGGACCCAAGAGTAGAAAACAAGCAACAGCAAGAATGGCAAGGCAGAAACGGCGACTAATATCCTGCATAAATAATTTCACGATTCAAGTTTAAGTCAAGGAATTCAGAAAATGATTTTGTTCGTTGCACAGAAAATCAACGAAACAGAAAGAAAAAGTGCACTGAATAAATGAAACACGTGAATTAAGAAGCACACACCTCCAACTGTGATTGGGTAAAATGAGCCAAGCCAAGAGTGCCGATGATACTGATCCCACCTAAAACACACCAACAACATGGTGACAGTTTCAGCCTACGAGACAATTAACTTTGCTACTGGTCTGAACAGCTACAGCAAGAGCTAGAAATACAATAAACTTGCGTAAAAGGACATAAAGGAAGAGCAACAAGGCACTGGCGAGATCCTTCAAATCTCTAGACAATTGTTGTTGGCATTATACTAGACAATGAGGCTTGCGTGCAGATGAACAATCAACTACCCAGCAAGAAGTCACGTACCGTCCACAGAACCTCCATAAAAACAAGCCAGAAACCTCTGGAGGATGCTGGCAAGAACTCCATGCACAAGGAGAACACAACCTGCATCACGAATTTTCATGCAGATGAGATCAAGTAAGACATCCGAAACAGTAGTAAAATAGAGAACCTGGCATGTTTCAGGATATTGAAGGAGACAAAGTCATATCCAAATAATAGAATTACACCTACCCAAGTACGATTCAAAAACGAAAAATGAAATTCCTTGAACTCTAAGCTGGCTGAACCCCAGAAGAAGCACTCGGAGTCTGATACTGTGGCAGCACGGTGAACTAAACGATCATGCCCGTTATCAATGTCTCCTTGGACTAGTACAGGAACAATTTCCATATGTCGGGAATAAAGAAATCACGAAAGACTTTAGAAAAAACTTACGGATGAACCGCCAAGTCCAAAACCAACCAGCGTCCGGGCCAGGAGAAGAAACCAATAAGTCGGAGACCAAGCACTGCAATGTAAAACATACATCCAACATCAGCTTAACAAGCTCATAATTACCCAGAGAAGAAGAATCACACACAGAAGAAAATAATAAGAAACCAAACAAGTTTAAACTGGAGTCAACCAAACATATGATGTCTGGATCACTAACATGCCAAGAAATTTTCGCTTCTTTATGGGATGAACTTGCCTTAACAATCCGAAGAAAAACGTGAAAAGAGCAGTTGCCAGGAATCCCAGTCTGCGTCCTTTCATGTCAGATACTAATCCCCAAACATACGCACCCCTGCATAGCAACAAGCTTTGAGTATCAACAACTACATTGCTGAATCAAACTTATAAACTTGAATAGCTGAGCAATTATTAAAGAGACTTCGTTGACAATGGAAAACGAAAGAAAGAAAATATAAAAAGTAAAGCAATCAAAACCATGGCTTGATCAATATACTTCAAAACAACTCAATGTTATCGAGATACATGTCAACCAACCAAGGTACAAATGATACAACCGAAAAAGGTCCTAGCATTTACACAAAAATTCCGACAAAAACTGCACTGGAAATGGCTCCTTCCGCGAAGGACGACAACCCCCACTCGCATCGTGCCTGTCATCAGCATCAGTGAAGAACATTGCACATGCTGAACCGAGGAAAGAAAGGAACTGGAACAAAAAAAGGTTCGCATATGACCTACTCAATTCTAAGTTAAAAAAAAGTCTTCCATTGATAAATTAACATGTGCTTTGAAAATCATTTTGACTCTAGAAACTCATAGAATTTCAATTGATTAGAAGAGATCAAGAGTACCGCAGGTCCAATGAAAGACAAGAGGATCATCTCCGCCGCGTCGGCCAGCCATGCAAGGCCGGTGTATGTCAAAATTCCCATCTGGAACTTGCCGAAGCCTAAACAACCCCAACGTCCCAATACGCATCAGAAGAAAATAAAAAAACTGACATAAATTTTTGAAAAAAACAAAAATGAAAGAGTGCAGGTAACATACCAATAGTTTCAATGGCTTCTTCAACTGTAATATGGCCATGGTGATCCACCCCATCAATAACAGTGTTTGGTCCTGTATGCAATTCCTGCCCCGCATCATACTCTCTTTGGGGTTATGGCTCTTTTTTTGGCTAAACATCGCCAGAATTCGACAAAAGATTTGGTCTAGCTACAAGCTAGAAGAAATTTAAGTGGGAAGATGCAATTATTAAGCGGGATTTTACAGAACATATAGGAAAATGTTGATGAATTTCGCCAGAAACTAAACATATGCGAAGTTCACTAGAATTTATAGCTTCAATCAAATTCTTGAAGCCACAAAGCGAAAACCCAACAATAGAAGAAAAAAGAACTGATACTCCTTGCAAAATGGAACTAAAGCCAAAATCAAACCTAGACACAGAAAGGAGCATAGAATTCGTATTTTTTTTGACATCGCTACAAGCCTGTAGGAAATTCAAGGAGGAAGATGCAAGTAATTAGCCAGATCAACAGAGAGTTTATTAAAAACATTTCGTGAATCGCAAAAAATTCCATCATTCCATCCCACAAGGCAAAAACTATCTAAAATTCACAAGAATTGATAGCCTCGACCAAATTCTTGAAGTCATCCAAGCGAAAAAAAACAAAATAAAATAAGACCCTGATTTTTCTTGCTGAACATGTTTGAAACCAAAACCAAACCAAACCAAACCTAATGACACAATTGAGCATAAAATTCGTAGTTAAGCCCGCGGAGGACGAGATAACTTACAAGCAGATGTGAACTCTCCGAAGTTTCTTGCTGTTGTTGTTGTTGTTGTCCCGAATCACTCGCTAGCCTAGCTACTTTGTCAAGCTCCATCACGCCAGGGACGAACAACCTTGAAAATCACCACTCATGCACTTGCACTTGCAATTCTATTCTCACAAATCCAAATGCTCTTCGGAGCCGCGAATGATGTTCACAGAAAAAATACAAAGACAGCGCCCGCATGCAAGATCACCCGATATTGCGTTTGAATTAGAACAAACCAATTTAATAATCTTCAACCAAAATCACGACTAGCTGGTGCAGACTAGCTAGAATCTTGGGCACGAAAATCTCTAAAACCTTGTGCAGATACAGCGCCCAGACCGAAATTGGCAAGTAATCGATTACAGAGTATCTAGTACAAATGTAGATCCAACCAGCTAGCTATTACCTCCAAAGACTTCAACGGCGCAGTACCCGAAACCCTACAATCACTGCACGAACATGCCTAGCTCAAGATTAGAACGATGACGGAGACAGAAAGTTTCTCGAAAGTCGCACTCATTCAAGAATGGGACACCAAGATTTGGGCTAGCAGATGTAGCAATCTTGTGATTTTGGTGGTACCCACAACTACGTGGTTCGGCGTACTCTTTGGCCGTACTTTTCCGTTGCAGGTTTTGCTACAGTGCAACACTTTCTACAGTAAAACATCCAATTAGGTTTCGTTACCTGGCGCTACTGAAGTGGATTTCAGCTCCATAACTTTCTATTAGATGTCAGTCCCTTTTCAGTATGACTTTTTGTCGACCCTAGGAATTTGGTTCACCAGTGACCCGTTCTTCACAAATGCTTTGACCGACAAGATTGACGGGAAGGATATTCGTCGTCTTCACGTCGATGTGTCCTAGTTTTAACAATTAGAGTGGGTCTTTTAATAGTATGTCTCTTCCTCCTCGTGGCCATCCGACGTGAGTACGTGACTGAAGCAGACATTGATGGATGTGCACTCTGCTGAAATTCTGAGTTGCAGTTGACGATGGTAGGTGAGAGCGAGAAGGAAGTTCCCAACGGAGGAGAGATGCGGTTAACGTGTTTCGAAATCAAGTGGTTGTAGGATTTAGGGTTTACGGTTGCTGGATTGTTGCAGCCATGGGGCAAGGTCTCCAGAAATTGGGAGGAGGCAGTAGAGCTGCAAAGCTGGGAGGAGCTTCGAAAGCTCCTGTTCGCCAGCAAGCTATTGACCCCGTTCAACCATCGGCGACGGTGCGCCAGTCTGTCGAAGTGAAGCCGCAAGCGCCAGAGCCTCGTATGTGTTAGTTCGATTCTTCGTTTCTTCTCTAGAGTATGATTGCAATCGGAAATGGTTTAGGGTTTAGGCACATTATTGCAATTGGGATTCTGCAGTGTTTGATTCCGTGCTTGGTTGCTTGCAACCAGAACGCATCATTGAGCCAGAGCCAATTCAAGGAGAGTGGGACCGCGGCGATCCTAAGTACTCCGCCATGATGCAACAGGTGGTGGGCAAGATTACCACGCGACCTGCTGGAGGCCAAGAGATGGGAAGTGTAAGTCGACTCTTCCAATTTAGGGTTAGAGGGACGCAACTGCATTTGACTGTGTTTACTTGCACCTTTCAATGACGTAATTCGAAATTGCACGATATCCAATTTGGAACTCTTCGGGGGTGGCGCTCTCTGCATTAGAATCTCTTTGATCAAAACGTCGATGACTGTTTTGTTGCACCTTTCAATGACGTAATTCGGAATTGCAGGATATCCAATTTGCTGTTAGGGATTGTGCCCTCTGAACAAAACTTCGGATGACTGTATTTACTTGCATCTTTCAATGATGTAATTCGAAATTGCAGTCCAATTTGGCATTCTTTTGTTAGGGGTTGCTTTCGCTGCATTAGAATCTCTGAAGAAACCTTCGATGATCTTCAAACAAGACTTTGATGGTTTCTCCTCCTGCAGGCTCATGTGACTGCAGAGTTTCGTCGATTGAAGCCTGCCAATCGGCATACATCAGCGGCGACGGGGCCAGACGAGGAGAAGGTGGTGGCTGCCGGCACTTTGAACATTGCAGGGATTCAGGAGGCATTGCGTTTGTACCAAGGCCTCGGTGAAGGGCAAGAACAAAAATCTGTGGACGTGAAAGAACTGGCCGAACGGTTTAATGTCGATGTGGTGTTGCTGGAACGAGTGTTCAAGTACACTTCTTTGCCGGTCTCTCAGCAACGAGATTCCTCGAAGAAACTCCGCACTTGATGGCACAACTTCTTTAGCAGCGACTGTAGATATCAGCTTGTTACAGAACATTTTTTATCCGAGTTGTGGCTCGAAGCTGCGGAGAGTTGAGCGTTGGAATATCAGGTTCAAAATGGTTGACATGCATGTATGTATTGGCAGGCTCCATTATTCGCTCGTGGCAATGAAGGTTCTCTTTCACATTTTAATAGTTTCGTCAGAAAATCAAATTTCAAATTACCAATACTGGACTGATGTATTCCTGATCCACTCACTGCCTTCTGGGTTGATGCAAACTGAGTTGTCGAAACTGATATGAATCAAACCCGCAGTCATTGATTCTTTGGGTCTGAAAAAATCCGCAGTTAATCATTGTTTTGGGACATTCTGTATCAGTTGAATGACAACAGAAACTGAAGTAAATGCGCTTACCATTATGAAGGTGATCCTCGTGCGAGACATTTCTCTTTATGGGGAGACTCCCTGAGTCCCTGTCTTCCAAATTCCAGAGTGATATGCAGCCCAAGCTTTCAAGTTAGTCAGAGACTAGAATCAGTTGAAGGGGTGATGCAATGTCATAAAAATGAAAACTCTGCAGCAGACTGCTCTCTATGGTTTTCTTCAAACTGAACATTCAAGGGTTGTGAAATAAGCACTGCATCATTCAGATTGTTCAAGCATATTACATGGGAACAATAAGGCTATCAATCAGACTTTGTATTAGAGAACCGGCGGATCCGTACAAGCTTACCCTGTTGGAAAACGGGATTGAAAGATTGCTGATACACAAGAACTCCTAAAATGCCCACAGTCGCAGCAAAGAACACCACGCTTGCTGTCCATAGCTGGAAAAAAACATTCTGACCCCTGAATTCTAAAAGGTATGCCCAGCCTAGCCAATGCAGCTGCGCGGCTGTCCAGACAGCCATGCAAACCACTCCGTTCTTCCAACTCAATCTACTCGCTGGAATGACGAGCGGCAGTAAGCAAAAGAACCACACGAAATACTGTGCAGTAATCACCTGTGTATACACACAAAAAAAATCCTGGTACACATGAGTAGATTGCCCTCCATCCACGGTCCTGTACTGGTGTAATTTCATTGATAATGTTCCCAACTTGACATTAGATAATCCAAAGATAGAAATGCAAAATTTTCACATGTCTACTTCCATATAATATGTAGTACGTTTCTCAATATATTCCTCAATATAATCCTCGTTGATTGAATATTCCAGAAACCCTTTCAACAATCTAAAAATGCCATGTCACAAAGCTACTCAAGACATAAAAATTCTTTGGAATGATGCTACTGTTACTTTTAAAATATGTCCCACAGGGTAGCATAATCTTAAAACCATTCCTTGGTCTCTTCCCTCCGGATATAGAAAACAAACGGCTCATTGCAAGTATCTCTACGCAAACCAGATAATGTTATCCTCAAAACGATTTATACATCCTCAAAATGATATTTGAACGGCTCTTTTAATATACGGTAATCTCTAAATGGGAGTGTCTCATTAGTACAATACTCCTTACTAACTGAAAAAATTGAAAACTGTATTTGACAATTACAAATAATTTTCCCCACGTACCTTGTTGAAAGCGACGAAAGCCACGGTTTGAGCGAAGAAACAGAACGGCAGGTCCTTGGCGAAGTAATTCGCAAGCACGGATTGCACCCCCATTTGCGGCACAAACGCCAGGAGTCGCTCCAGCAACGAGAACCCCAGCGAATGATGCAGGTAGATGTAGTAGAAGTAGATAGAGAAGTTGTGTCGTGGATCAGTGCGCGTGAAGTGGTACAGCAACGCTTCTCGCAGAAACTCCATGCCGTAGAAGGAATAGCAGAGCCCCGTGAGCGCAAAGAACGTGCCTCCCGAAACGATCCCAAACACAATCCTCTCGGGATTCAACCATGGCACCGCGTCTCGCTTGTGGAATCTCGAAATACCGGAGACCACGGAGGGGTAGTCGTCGTCCAGAAACAAGATGATGGGGATGGCGTAGATGATCGGGTAGATGCGAAAGTGAACCACGACGCCATACCAAATCGCCGCCTGCACCAGACGCCCTGTCGAAAATCGAAACACTGGAACATCAGTCACTCTTTTCTGGAGCTAAATATCGCCAGATTTCGACAACTTGTTTAGCTTGGCTGCAATTCTATAGAAAATTTTACGAGGAAATTGCGATTACTTAGCCAGATTTGCTGTAATGCGTCAGAAATTGTAGTGTTGATACCAACATATCACAAACATTATGCGAAACTCGCCCAGAATTGGTAGCCTCAACCAAATTCTTGACGCCACACCGATTATACGAGACATTGAAACGCTGTGCTGGGGTAGGAAAGAAAGACAGTTCATGCAACCCATGATCTGACCTAATTTCAAGGAGAAATTGCGATTACTTAGACAGATTTGCTGTAACTCGGAAGAAACTGTTGTGTAAATACCAACATATCACCAACATTATGCGAAATTCCAGAATTGATAGCCACAACCAAATTTCTTAACGCCACACACCGATTATACGAAACATTAGAAACGCTGCGATGGGGTCAGGAAAGAAAGTAATGCACCCCATGATCCGCGACTACTTAGGCAGATCTGCTGTAAATCGCCAGAAATTATAGTGTAGCTACCAACATATCACAAACATTACGCAAAACTCGCACAGAATTGGTAGGCGCAACCAAATCCTTGACGCCACACAGCGACTATACGAGAAAACAGAAGAGGTCAGGAAAGAAAAGAGTTCATGCAACCCATGATCTGACCTAATTGCGAGAGAGCGCGACGTACCTGTCATTAGACATTTGAGGATCCAAAGGACGACGGCACAAACGAGCGCCTCGCAATTTCCGCGTGTCGCGACGGCGAAAGTGAACGGGTTGAAGAACCACAACGCGGCGCACACGACTCCGGCGTTCGACGCCACGCCCCGGAGCTTCAACACTTGGCTGATCAGAAGCCCCACCAACAGATCTGCAACATGGATCGGCAACTCTCAGTGGTTTATCGATTCTTACAATGCTGGGTTGGAGACTAGCTTAGAAGGCTAAATTTCCACCGTGTTTTTAAAACTTGAAAAACTCGGAGGGCACAAACTGGTGGATACTTTAAAACCCCATCTTCTGTCAATTTTAATTGAGGAAGGTGAGTTGGAACTGAGTCACCAATCGTGAAGGTGAGTTCCAATTTCCAAAGTCGGAAGACTCGTTGAAGAATCCGAGTGCGAGATATAACGAGTTTCGTCTAACGACGGGAGAGGTTACTCTGAAACTTACTCATAACCCTAAACCTTTAGAAGCTGCAGAGTGAGGAGATCGGAGCATACCAGCAGCCCCGAACAAGAGTTTGCCCCAGATGAGTGCTAATTTCCAAACTCGTAATACTCGTTGAAGAATGCGATTGCGGCAAATAGCAAGTTCAGTCCAACGATGGAAGAGATACCCAGAAACCTACTCATAACCCAAAACCGTAAAGGATTCGCGGAGTGAGGAGATCGGAGCATACCAGCAGCTGCGAACAAGAGTTTGCCCCAGCATCGATGCAGCACCACGTTGGGCACGAGCGCGAGGGCCAACAGCGGTGAATAGCGGTATGTATCCCTCTCGAATGGCGACTTCCCTTCCACGATCAACCGCGCCGCATCGGAAAACACCGTGTAGTCGATGTCGGTGTAGGGCACCTCCATGTGCGCATCCTGCCATTCTCCGTAGACAATCAACCCCGCACGCAGCACAGCCGCGAAGAACACCACCGCTCCCAAGTTGAGAGCACCACCGCCAGCTCGCCCCATTCCGCTTGAGCTTCAGTACTGTCTCGCCTGGAGAGTTTCTGCACCAGATCGTTTAAGGATGGCCATAACAACCATTTCTAGGTCTCCACATGCTTGCCCCTGCAATTCTCTGCTTTCATCATCCATGTCAGAACTCTGGCTCGATCTGGTGACGAAGCCTCGTAAGAGAGAAGGTGCTGCCGATTAGGGTTTGGAGCGCAAGGCTTGGGGTTGATCGTCTTCTCGGTGGCTGCACTGTGTGTTCACTGTGATCACTTGATGGAGAGCTTTCGGATTGACTTCATGAATTGACATTGTGAAGAGTTTAAGAGATACAAACTACACAAGTGATGCAAAGGCGACCAACAACTCAAACACAAGGGGAAATGTGAGGTAAAGCCTGATTATCAGGCGATTTGGAGAGCAGACGGTTCAAAATCCTCTGCTCCATAGGTCAAAATTTATGTCGAAAATGTACTGTACAGTTTGTTGGGTTTGTATGACCCAGTATACGTCCTAAGAATCCTGCGAACTAGGAGATGCGATGTAAGTATCATTCAAGATCATCGCTAGTCTCAGCTACAATTGAAGCTAATGCTGGGCGATACATAGACGAGAATTTGTTGCGGACAAGTACGAATATTTCGGAGGTGATACTGGGCCACCGCTTGTCAGTCAACTGCCTCGCTCTCAAAACGTCCAGAGCAGCAACTTCGCTGATTCCAATCGCTTCAATGGATGCACTGCACCAATCAACCGAGCTTAGAGGTTAATTGGAATCTGTAAATCTAAAGGGACTAGTTGAAATCGACTCTCGACTTCGACCAGCTAAATCCAAATGGAGGGATATCATGAACTTTGAAAAAATGCAGACAAGAATCGGCAATACCGGTAAACACTATTCTTGCCAATTCAGTACGACTGTTACGAGCACACAATAAAAGATCCATGCATCAAGTTTACCTTCCTCTAACCGAAGCAGATGTTATGATTCCTATTGCAACTCGCAAGCTGCAACATTCGGATCTCGGCTCAGGCATATCGGTTTGGCAGGATGTGCTCCAAGATTGCTGGACCTGTTTGAAGCTCCGATCTTCAAAACCTTGCCACCTCAGGGACCTGGCACACAAAAACCGCAAAGCAATAAATGATTAATCAAATGAGTTATAAAATTGTCACATTGATAATAACATAATAACCCTGGAAAGACGAGGCCTATGAGTACAAGGTAGTCAACCAAAAATTATCGGATTCCTGGATGAATACGTGCATTCTTCGCTTCTACAGTTACCTTGACTTTGACTGCAGCACAGAAATTAGGGGGCGTAAAAGGGGGGTTGAATTTTGACCATCTGCCGAATTATGACCATCTGCTGAATTTTGACCATCTGCTGAACTTTGAGAATCTCTTCTGGGGAGGGGATTGGATTCCCTCAAAAGGAGGTCAAAACTTTGGTATTCGACTCCCCCCCTTCAAAACCCAGTTCTGGCGACTGTGACCGGCCAGGGGAATTGACCCCTTTCTTGCCCCTGCCCAGGGTAAATGTAAAAAACTGCCCCCTATTTCGTGGCGCGCTAATTTTGTATTTCATCACCTCTCCTATCTAATTCAGGGCCTCTGATTGCAAATATGAATTCAAGATTTCCAAATTTCATCATGGGTGGCAAATAAAAATTCCAGTGTTTTCCCAAGGGGAAAACCGCAGGGGTAATGATGGACAATAAGGCCGGGGGGGCAATCCCCGCTTGCCCGACTGGCGGCCCCTATTGATCATGAATAATACCCCGTAACTCTCTTTACAATCAACTGTACAATACAGTACAGTACAGGTTTCTCTTACATTACAGACAAAGAATATGTTTAACAAAATTCATAAAAGAGGCTCTGACAAGGACAACTTACGAGCAAAAATAGGAGTTGACGTCAGATAGCAGAGGCAAATAGATGATGGCTCCTTCATCAAAGACTCCTTTTCGAGGAGCATGAATCAGCACCCTGACAAGGCAATCTTTCTTTAGCAACTCCGTGCTGCCATCGTCATCCAGTTGCGAAGATGGATGACCATTCAAAAGGAGTTTCTCACTAGATTTCCATAATAATGGCAGGTCATGAAGGCTACAGTCCCTTCGAATCTTCTGCAAAGTCTGCCGAGTGCGTGCCACGAACATAGAAGACTCTCCAGAGCCGCCACCATTTGATACCACATGATCCTTGATCACAGCGACGTCCTGCAACAAAAGTCCCGAGATGCATGAAAACAGTATCCTCCAGCAATGAAATCTTCTTTTCATTCGTGCCCCCCATCCCCAAAAAGGTTCATCGATTGACTTACGTGATGCACAGTAAGGAATAACGGTAATCAACCCGCTATTGGGTTTAAGGTTTACGTACTCTAAACACTATATCAGCATCAAGTAAAACTGGAAAGTTGTCCGTCACTTGCAAGTGTTTCTGACCTCAGGATCTTCCCGAGTACTCTGTATCCAGAAAACATTACATACCTCCAAATCAGCAGCTGACCCGTCACATTTCTTCTCCTGCCCCTCATCGATGATTGCCACGGGCTGAGAAGTCGAACCAGGGTCAGACTCCAGAGAAGGTCCTCCATGCAACTCGACAATATTAAGGTATCTTTGTCTCTCTTGCACAACTGCCACGGGAGCAATACTGCCATCATCTCCTACGTCACTAGCAATCATCTGAGCTGTAAGATCCTTTGAGGAGGAAGAGATAAGGGCATCATTTGAGAGCTCTCTTACATCCATTACAGAATTTCCGGTCATTGCCACAACTGATACCCCTACTCCAGAAACGGCCATTTGGACATATTGAGCAGAGCTGCAAATGTTTAGCTGCACTGAAGGTGCTTCAGAGTCAGCCGAGGAGAGAGCAGCAAGCCCGCTAATAGTTGTCTTGCTTGGATCTGTTTCGGAGTCTGCAGCCACTGCACCACAAGATATGTCTGCTTCAAAATCTGCCCTTGAAATAGCTGGAGCTATGATGCGATTCCCTGAAGCCAACCGGGACGCTTCATGTACAAATTCCCAGCCTAGAACCTCGCTCTTCCAAAGGCCTCTTTTAGAAGGGGGTTTCCGATTGTAGGTTTCTTGATATTCTGCAGATTTCTCGGCCATAAATTGGTCGTAGGAGTAACAGTCTGGGTAATCGTGAGGGAAAGATGGAAGCTTGGCCTATGAAAATCGAGAAGGCAAATGTTCAGAATAAAAGAGTCATATAAATATAAAGTCAAATGAACATTGCTCTCTGAAACTTTGTGAATGACCAACACAATTGAGACGGATCTAGACATATCTATAAGCTTTCAAGCATACGGGGAATCCGCCAACTCGGAATCGAACATCCAACTGATAAAGAGATGACACCAGAAGCAAGAACAGGAGGATTTCACCTAGCAAATGTGAACCAAAGAAAGATCATGCGCAGACCACCTATCTCTGATCAGATCGCAAATAAGAGAAAAGGATGGCACTAAGAAGACTCGTACATCTGTTTGTATCCAATGCCGCTCTCGCAGTCCAATAGCATGACCTCCCGCAAACACCAACGGTACCCAAAAAGCCCGCACCCATCCTATTGGCAGAAGAAGTGAAATTCTGCACACCTCAACAATACGTTAAGATTTAAACAAACACATGACTCGGACACAATATGGAAGATACAAGATAACAGCTTTAAAATATCGCTGACACTGACACTATTCTCTCCATTATCCTGAACTTCTAAGGGTAGTCAGAACACATACCCGCAATGCTCATGTTTTAATACCATGATAGAGCACTTGGAATTTCCAATGTTAGCAGTCCGCTCCTCTTGAGAGCCTTCACTTCTATCGTTAAGTTGGAGGTAGGACAGCCGCTTCTTGTGCCGTCTAATGCTCAAATCCTTCTCACTCAAAGGCATCACTACGCTTTCTTGCCTTGCCGAGCCTGACCGACCCCAAATATCGGAACTATCTAAAACGTCCAACTGGTTGAAAGACGAAGGACGTTCGTTTTTCTGAACTACAGGATCCATGGCGTCCGATCCATTTTCATCGCAACCTGTATCTAAGAGAACAGATGGTTCGAACGTCGTATCTGAGCCAGGACGAAACCTAGGATCCCACACCTCCAATTTAACAACCGCACCCGCAGGAAATTGATCATTTCTTTCGAGAAACTTAGAAAATACAGCATCCACGCCACCATCTTGTGTTGCCAAGCTGCCAAAACAACTAACGAATTTAGAGCATTGATGATCTCTACTGAAACCAGAGTCTATCAAAAATCTGATATGGTCTCAGCAAATCACGCTTTCTAGTATGGCATCTTGACAAGCAGGAACTTAAGACGGGATTTCAAATTTTAATATGCAAGATGTTTGGTGTCCGATGCACTGCCTCATTACACTAATAGTAGGGAAAAGCAATGCTAGACAGCAGACCTGGCAACAGGGTGGAGAACTTTCTGGAGGACGGAAATTGCTTTACTCCCTAATAGATCTAGACGCCCAAATTGACCTTTCCTCGACCAGCATTGCAGCTTGTCCTTAGCGTGAATACCCTGGTAAAATACAAAGTGATAAGTGTTTTTTCAAGTGAAAGTAAACCGCAAGGGTCAATTCAACATTCATCAACCGTAATAGTGACCAACTTTAGATATCTACAGTATACATACTATATCACTGTAATATCCTCAAAAAGAAAAGAAAAACTGTAACAAAAGTCGTTTGGGAGATACCATCCAAACCTACGACACTTTTATTTTGACAACGGACTTCAAACCAAATTATGATGCTGCAACACCTCGAAGTATATCTCCGAACTGTGCAAAAGGCTCCATCTTCAGCAGTAATGATCTTAAATCACTAGTGCCAATTCAATACGGGAAACATGCTGTCATAACTCAATGCAACCTTATCTACTCGTCGTCAAGAAACTCAAGTATAAATGGCACAGGTGCAGGCACTATCCTAGTTAAAAAGTACGTTTCCCACTCGTTTAGAGAGTGATTGAGAAGCAGCTAGAGCTGGAAAAATAGAGCACCTGACTTTGACACAAAAGCTGGAGACAAGACAAGGCTTCTTCAAAAGCTGCAGCGTGCACCCAGAGCCATATCCTTCGCTCTTCAGCTGCTGCATTCGATTCACGACGCCATATGTATGTAACCGGCGCAATTGCTCCGCGAGGAGACCTACCCAAGTGATGTAACTGCAACCGAACAAGATAGTTATCGAAATTAATTAACGTCCAAAATAAGGAGCCCACAATGAAGATCTCTTCTAAAGAATCATATCAGTAATAGCCACAGGGCAGGACCTGAGGATGCATCTGACAAGTTTTCGAAACGAGTAGATATCGAAGACAACTTGTACGCTTCTGCTCTCAAATATCTCAAAAAAAATTATTGCAACAACACCTTACCATAGCTTTTCCATACTCTGTCCCGTTGCACACGGATTGATCTTTTTGTGACATCAATTCGACAGATCTTGGCGGCGCTGGCTCCAACACCAACTGCAAAGCTTCTGTGATAGACTTCTGGTAACCCACGATTCGATGAAACCAGAGGTTAGTCTCTGAATCGACAGGACACTGCACAGATAAATATACGAGTAAAGTGCACGCTCTCATACCAATTAAAATGCCAAATACGTGGAGTCGACATTTCTTTGTTTTAAACTCCAGCAGCGTTTCCACTAGGTGCTTCAATCAAAGGAAAGCACCATTTCCGCATAGGATGGTGCATCAAATTCTTCCCATCTGCACGTACAGACCATTCCAAAGCACAATTGAGAGCTAGAGATTAAACTTACCCAACTGCCTTCTAGCTCGATGGCAGAATAGAAGCTGGCATCGTGCAGAACAGCAGCCTCATTTTTCCACCTAATGACTGCCCGTGAACCTCGACCTCTGCTCTTACATCAGCCAGAAAAACAGTCAGGATCCAAATACCATAAATGAGCCCGTCCATGTGCATCAACACCAAAATAAGGGTTTAAGCTTCTGATAAGCCCTAATGCATAACAAACGTCCCAAATTACGAGCATACTGCAATTCTCAAATTGATATACCTTCTCAGGTAGTGCAAAAAACGTCATTAATATTCATATTTGCAAATTTAATGCGAAGCTTAAACAGTGACAAAGTTATTGCAAACGTCGAAAAACCCCAAACCCTGTACCGACAAGATTCTCACCTTCCGGGAAGCCCCTCTGCAAGCCAGTGGCCCCAAATTTTTGTCATTGTGAAACGCTTTGCATGCCAAACATGAGTAACCAGCCGCTGCGTTCCATCTCTGGAGCAACCACCTCCTCCTTTCTCATCTCCTTTCAGCTCGATTTTTCTCCGTACACGCCTACAAGGCGGCCTCTTCGCAGTCACCGCAACTTCGTCGCCCCCAATATCCGCTACTCCAGTCTCGGCATCGATCGCCGACACTGGCACCTCATCCGAAGCCACACGCTTCCTCTTCTTCTCCTTCCTTTGCCAAAAAAACGACTTACGACGATTGTGGCTCGTCGTCCGTCTCCGCAGACAACGGGGAATTGCAACCCCAGCCTCATTCCCATCCTGCGCCTTCTTGTCTTTTAACGCTGCGTGCAGAGAATGCACGTCCACCCCTCGTGCATTGGCAAACTGCTGTACGTTTAACGTCCTCGGAGCTCCCACATGACGACTGCCCCCTCCAGACATGCTAAGTTCATTCCTGCACAACATCAAATCCATCCACTCATTTCAAACCAAGGAAAGAGAAATAGAGCGTAAGAATTTACTCAAAAAAATCCACACACAGCAACTTAATTCCCTTTCACACCACTCTAAAATCACACGGTGCAAGAGCTTATTATCTGCAGGTATAGGAACGCCTTGTTTACAGATTGGATGCCTAACAGGCTGGACCTGCAGGACATTCATATCTCACGGAGTAACGACAAAATTCTGTAATCCACACAATGGAACCTTGAGGTACGTGACTCACGTCAAGGAAATCAAGAGCCAAATATATAAGAGCAAGTAGCACATTGCGAGCTCCACATGAACGCATAATGGCAACGGAGCAAGTATTCTGCAGGCAAAAGAACGCCTTGCCAGCACATTGACCATACAGGAGGCTTGCCTGTTGTGGTACCCGCTAAGGATTTACTCGACAGTCCATGAAATCATCGGGACAGATACCAACAATAGACATTGGTCCCATGCGATACATTTTTTCTACTGTATGTTCAAATTCCTTCGCAGAGGACCTCAAGACCTCAATCTTCATCACCAGCGAATTGTATGCTAACAAATTCGTCAAATTTAGAAACGCATTGTCCCGAATCGTTACCTTACACTGAAAATTAGGTCAAGCAATTGCACTTCTAATAGTTCCACGGAATTGTTCTTGAATGCCAGTAGAACTAGGTCTCAGATTCACAAGGCAACAAGTAACTAAATCAGACAGCTGAATTAGAAAGAATCTAGTAGCTAGAAAAAAAGCTGAAAAAACAAAAAGAAAGACACATATCAGCAAGAGCAAGAATCTATCCTCCCCAAAGAACAAATAGCTCGCACCCTCAGCTTATAAATCTCAGCGATATCATTTCTATACGAATACAGGTTTCGTGCATTGAGGGAATCCGTTAGAAGGGGAACAGAACAGAAGCTCTCTTTCCGAGCTTATTCTCATCACGATAGTCCAAAACCTTAAACCCTAAGAAAAACAATATTTTCAAAAGGTGAAATCACGAAAGAGTGTCCGCGACCTAATCACGGAATGCAGCACTCACCTTCAACGAAAGCAATCCTCTACCACGAATAAATTCGTCGCAGTTGAGAATTGTAGTTGACAATTTCTACCCGAGCAAATCGAGACTCGACGATCAATGCCGGAATTCCAAAACCCTATTTAGACTCGTATCACTGTTTACTTCTCTTTCGTTTCCGTTCCTTTTTCTTTCTCTTCTCCTATTCTTTTTCTTTTTCTTTTCTTTGAGGATTATTGCTTCAGTGATTTACCCCTAATAAGGTATAGGCACCCATTCCCAACCTTGCACCCTATACCAATCTTGAAAATATGTAGATACAAGGAGTCTATAAACATGAATGTAGAAAATATTTTGAGGCACATCATGTAGTTGAAATTCAACAATTATAGTATGTTCATACAAATACAACAAATTATCATTTGCGGGGTTCAAATTTTTTAGTTGTCAATTTGTTGTAAATAGGCTCATGTGTTGATTTCACCCCAATGAATGTATGCATACTTGGTTAAAGTGTAGATCATAGGTGCTTCCACCTTGTTAGTACACACAACACAAAAATTTATCAAAGTCCCTTTATAATTTAAAAATAGTGAAGGTCCTAATATTGTCAATACTATCAATTTTCACAAAATAAATATATTCTAGTGACACCAATTTGGCAATTATCATATATTTTTAGACACTACCATATGTGAATAAGTGAGTCAATTATGAATACTAAATACATATGAATTCAATATCCAACTAGTATGCCCTGTGTTGTTGCCATAGTCAAAAATAAAAGTAAAAGTAATTTTCTAATTTTTTTGAACCAAAAATAATTCAAAATCCCATAGTTTTCATCTTCTTGATTCAAACACCATGAAACAAACCCCATGCACCCTTTCTTGCCAAGGGCTTTCCAACGATATGAAGAATGCAACCACGGGACACACGGTCCAAGAGGTCTCAACGTAACAAACAAATATACAGTCAACCTAACTTAATCGATGAATATTCAATAACCTTGACTCAAACAACACTTCCAAATCCATTTTCCAACCCAATATCCTCACTACAAACGCTACGTCTCTAATATATAACCAAAAAAAAATCTTTCCATACAAGACAAAAGTATTGAGAATTTCGAAATTTGCAAGGAAAGGAAAAGGTCTTCCACACTAGTTTGACCTCCAATGAATACTTTTGGATTTATTTTTTTGGAAGCCAATGATTCATATGGGACTGGAAAAAAGATGATTAATTTTTTTTTCCACGATGACCAACCCATCCTACGATGGTTAAAAAAATATATAATGTCACTTTTTCCACTTCACCAACATGACGATATTTTCCACAATTTCGTCGAACTCTCAAATACCATCACGTGGGGACTCCAGCGACATGAAAGAGGGTCCCAAGGAAAGGAAAGGAGGCAGACCATCTGCACATGGATTGAAATCATCCCGGGGTTCCACACCCTTTTCCCGGGGCGCCGCATCCATCGGCCTTCCCCGGTGGTGCATTGCATGCTCAAATTTTGGGGGTTGTTGACTCGACTCCTGTGGGGTTTTTTTTGTTTTTTCACTTTAGAGCTTGTGTTCCTGGTAGCATGCCATTGCATTATATTTGGAGGGACATCAGGGTATTTGTTTCTTTATGTCAAAACTGGCGTCATATTGCAAAAAAAACTAAAACTAAAACTGCTCCACTCAATGTTGTTTGTTTGTTTTTTCCATTTTGGAGAAGGAGCCAGAGTGGCTTCTTCAACACTCATGTGGTACTTGGGTGGTGATATTTGGGTGGTCCTGTTTATATAAAAATTAGGTGATACCTAGGTAAAATTTGGACTGATCCAAAAAATGAAGGTTTCCTTTTCTTTTCTTTTTTTTAAAAAAAGTAGCCAACATTTTTGAGTTGTAGCCAAACAGCAAAAAATTGTGCAAATTTTTTTTCTTTAAATGCAGTGTCCACTCGTTGGGTTGGATTGAAGACTTCTTTTCTTTTCTTTTCTTTGCGTAAAAGGGTGAAGCACAAGGAATGGACATGGGAAAGAGCGGGGATAAAATACGAAGCCGGGCTTGCACAAAGTCACACAGGGTGCGTGCAGCCCGAGGTCTGTGTGGGGAAAAATGATTTATGAACCAGTGCCGGAAGTGAATAGGGTGTTCACGACGCTCGCGACAAGGGGTTGTGAAAAAAAATTGGAATTGTACTCGCCAACCCATTTCCAATCTATAGGTTGCTTTTTCTTCCCATGAAGTTGTGCTTTTTTTTTCCATGAAGTTGTGGTGGAGTTAGAGGAGTAGTTGAGGCGCATTATAATTGGCCACAAGGCTATCAATGTTGCAACCAGCCCTTGGTCGGTTTTGCAATCAGCTTGTGGTCAGAAATTGAAAGGTTTATGCCACCATTACAGGTCAAAGAGAATCTTTTACTAAAAAAAATCATAATAATTATATTTTGTATAATAGAATTTTGGAAAAATGTACAATCCTTTCAAACTCTATTCCAGTACATGGGAAAAATTCTGCACTCAAAAAAACTGCGCTCTAAACATGCCTAATTGCTTAAGTGGTTGGAAATGGATCCGCTACCCTAAACTTGGAATCGTACTTGAAATCAAGAGACAAAAATTAATAGCGAAACAGCAAGAATTACCCAAATGATAGTAACCACAATGAAATGCAAGGTAAGTTTCAGCATTTGCAACGAGGTGTTGGGGGAAAATTTTGAAATTGCACTTGCCAAAATGGTACTTGACATCAAGAGACAAAATTACCATGGAGATGGCGAGAATTACCAAAATTATAATAAAACACGGTGAAATGCAGGGTGAGGTTCAGCATTAATTTTATTCCCTTGCTGTGAAAAAGTAAATTCTCCTTCGTGTAAAAAGCCTGTTGTATGCATTTACATGGATCCAAAAAAAATCTTGGACTATTCAACTCTAAAGCCCATTTCATCCCTACATTGGATTTGTAGAGTACTATGAAATTGAGTTACATAAAGTTATGACTTTTTACTGGTGAGGAATTGTTTTAGGATGATATTGGTGAAGACTCTTCTAGTAAGGTAGGTACATCCAAATGTGCCACTGCGCTTAAATCGCCATCTATAGCATATGTACATCTCCAAAATCAGTTCTGTACATATGTGGAAGAAATGCTTTCGGAACCAAACTTTGTTCCTTAATAACTTTTGCGTACCGTATCCAAATGTCACGTTCTCACTGGTGTGTTGGAACCTCCTTTCACTTGCCAACAAGAACATATGAAAATTTGACCAGAGAAAATAGGCTCAGTAGCAAAAAAGTAACAGTTTGGGGTGTACCTACCTAATTGGATACACAAACAATGGATAAAAACATTCTTTCCTTGTAAAAAGTTATAACCATGATATGCAAGTTCTCCCTTGTAAAAGTTATAAGGTAGTGTACTCATAAAGTGACCCTTCAAGGATTGGTTGGCCGTTTTAATAGGTTCTAGATGCCTGAAAATATTTTTCCTTATTTTTGACTTGACGAGAAATTGATGTAGAATATAATACAAGTAGTTTCATATTTTTCGGAGCATTTATAAATTACTTGTAAATTTCCAAAGAATTTTGTGGTAGGCACCTATTTGTGATCAATAGACCTTACAAAACCCACACACGCACATTGTGAAAAAAGATATGGCTTGACCAAAAACAAGCATTGTGGGATGTAGAAAGTAATGCACAAGGTTTCTAAATGCAACCATTACTAAACTTAAACGGACACTATATTCTTTAGCATTTGTAAGAAAGCAATTGGACACCAATTTTTCATTAAAAAAAATTATGTAGATACACCATGGCTTCAAAATGGAAACACACTGGCTCTTATTCCATCCAATATTTGACAAATTTTTTTATGCTCTCACATTATGCACAATCCATTTCAAAATTACTTATTGTCCATTTCACAACTCTTTGTAAGGATTGTTTGAAGAAGAGGATTGCAATAAGAGCCCACCACTATAACCATATGTAAGTTCAATTTGATACGCTTTCTTATAAGACAAATCAATGTAAAATATCCTATTTTAGTATCTATCCTATTGCAATGTAACACCAAGTTTCCTTTCACCTTGGAAGCATATGCTCGATATTTGGTTTCATTTTTATCAAGTAACACAAAAATAAAATGACAATATCTTGTTTTGATATTTTTCCTTTTTTCAATGGATTGAAAATCCTAAATTGCTACAAACCTTAGGTCAATATTTCTCTCTTTTAGATGAATGTTTACACTTGAGGATAAATAACTAGGTTTTCATCTTGAATTTTTGTGTTCTTGTCCATGTGCCTAAAAGTAAATAGCTTTGTTACTCTAGTGGAGGCCTCTTTTTATACTTGCTAAAATAAAATAAAAAATAAAGTTGATTCTATAACCATAAACCATCTATTTTTTGCAAAGAATCTTCATTAGAACTTCATCACATTTGGACATTTAGCTACTCTAATAATACTAAAATTGGTATAAATGAAATAAAAGATTAAAAAAAAGTGAATGAATTCACCAATTCCTTCAAGTAAATAGATTTGCCAATATTTGAATGAAAGTTATAAAAAATAAATACTTTTATAGATGAATATACATAGATGGATGATTCTATCGAGTTGTTCCTTACACGCATGCATCTTAGTTTGCAAGTCGCTTCACCGAGGGGAAATTTTTTTGTCATTGTAAACCATAAAATTCAAGTTTTAATGCTTATTAGACTAATAAAAAATATTTAGTACAACCACACTAACTGATTTGGAAATGCTGTAAGTTTTTACTTTTGATGAATAGTTTTACCAAGAACAAAAATATTTATACTATTCAAAAGGGGAAATCCCTAAAAATATAGTTGTTCAAAATATTCATCGTTTTAAAGTAAAAAATCATAGCATTTATAAATCAATTAGTGTGGTTTACACTAAATATCACTATTATTGTAATAGAAAACATGGAGCCCTAAGTAGATTAAGTTTTAAGATAGATTGTTTGTCCAACTTATCACAATGTGTTAATCTAGTTAGACCAAGTTAACTATACAAGTTTTTAAACAAGTTAGAACAAGTGTTGGTCTTAAAACTTAGTGTACTAAACCATGTTATAATTTCTACTAGGGACTTTTCAATCCAAAGTAAAGTAAGGCATAGAAGATAAAGTAGTCATTCAAAACTTGCATCTTACATCTATCTTCCCCCAACCAAGGATCATTATAAAAAATTCCCCAATTTTATGGTCTTTTAGTATCGTGCATTCTTCACAACAACTAGATAATTAGGCCCAATGAATTGAAGTTTGAATTCAAAATTTCCAAATTTTATCATGAGTGGAAAATTAAAAAATTCCAATGTTTTCCCTAGGAGTAAAACTACAATCTTTAAATGACCACTTTAATATTTTGCAAGCAAGGCAAACTCCAAATCTAAGGTAGAGGTAGAATGGGCTATTTCTAATCTTCTTTCCATTCCTCTACCCCACATGTTATTGAAAATTGACCTTTAATCACTTCATCATGGAAAGTAGAATGGGCTATTCCCCATCTTCTTCCCATTTTTCACCATAAATTGTCAAGTAGCCACTTTATTATGAAAGGTTGAGTAGGGTATTCCCTATCATCTTTCCCTTCTTCTACCCTACTTATCATTGAAAATTGGCTACTAACCACTTCATTATGAAAGGTAAAGAAGGTTCTTCCCAATTTTCTTCAAGTCCCTATATTCCATATGTCACCAAATAGTGTCCAGTAGCCACTAGTACTTCATTATGGAAGGTACAACAAATTCTTGCCAATTTTCTTCAGTTTTTTTAACCCACATGTCATCTGACTAGCCACGAAGCTACTTCATTATAGAAGGTAGCTAGCATGGGCTATTCCAAAGCCCATTTATTTTTCTTTGCCCCACCTATCACCCCCAATTGGCCACTGGTGACTTCATTATGGAAAGTAGCATGGGCTATACCCAATCTCCTACCCGTTCTTTTGTCCCACATGCCGCTAGCTACTTCACTATAAAAGGTAGAATGGGCTATTCCCAATCTTTTTTCTGTTCTTCTACCCCACCTACCATTGCCCACTTTGTTATGGAAAATAGAATAGGCTATTTCCAATTCCCTTTCCATTTTTCTAGACTACTTGCAATTCACTTCATTATGTACAAGACACTTCATAATGTACAAGTAAAATTCAAATGACCCACCTTTTGACATATTGATGGACCCTTGTCTCTTCAAATCCTATTAGCATATATAGTGCCCCTTATATTATTAATGAATAGTTTTTATGTAGAGATATTGATTGCCAATCCTTATTGTTGACACTTCACACTTGTATTATTAATATACATTTTTAATAATGTAGGTAGATCCATTCAATTACTAAAATGAAATTTTTTATTATTGATGAAATTTTTTTAAGCAAACAAAACCATTGTAGACCTAATTTTGAAGTCACTTTCGCTTCTTGTGCATTAGAAAATCTATATAAAGTTGAATGTAAATAGTTGTTCAATATTGAGAAGCACAATATATTGGATATATGTTTCAAGTGTGAAGTTTCTAAGAGGATATTCGTATAATTTAACATACACATTTAACAATTTGAAAAAAATATTCATAGTATCAAAATATTCTCCAAGCAATAGATTAAATTGGATTTTTTGAATCAATACTATCTTCTTACAAGAAGCTACCTATAAATTCCAATTGATTCATCCAATAATGACCCCAAAATCTAAATATTTAATGTTATTGTCCTTATCCTAAGAATATTTAATCAACTTTTACACAACATATTTCCACAACATAAATCGTGAAAAAAATATGGAAAGATCTATATAATAATTTAGAAATTGCATTTTCTTCACATTTTTATGAATAAATAAATAAAATCACAAGATTCTCATTCACTTATTTATAAACAATTAGAAATGTGCTTCAAAGAATGTAGAATATTGTGTAAAGATGGAGACATCATTGATAATTCTATGATGTAATTATCATAGTTATTTATGTCATACCAAAGAAGTTCAATAGAAAATTTTCATAATTAGTGAATGTTCATGATTTAATCCCTAAGAGACCAATCATTCAAATTTTGAACAATGGATGAATGCAAATATGTTCCAAACACACAAAATATTTGTTTTTTCATCCATTTAAATGTTGGTAGATTCACGCATTACTTTTCTTATATTTATATGGAATATAGATTTTTAACACTTTCTTTTGCAAATCTTCTATAGTTTAGGCAATAGATGTATATTCAAGCCCCAAAACTAACTTCTTGAGTTCAAAATATCATCCTTTGAAAATAACTTCAACAAATGAGTTAATAAATATCTAAAAAAAACTACCATAATTATAATTTGACATTTTAAACTCAAGAAAAAAACTCTTGTAAAAATTACAAATATTCAATCTAGAATCAAATTTTTAAAAAAGTTTCAAGTTTTTTCCTCAAATTTAATTGAAAATTATAGATTAATAGCAATAGCAATTGTTTTAAATGTATGGATTTGATATATGAATCAGATTTTACAACTATTGTTTGAAAGCCCCTCATTAAATTGCTATTCTATGGTGAATTTTACAGTAAATCTCTACGATTTTGGAAATATAGACTACTTCCTTATCTTTAAGATATGAAGAGCCACGAGGTCTAATTACATATTACAAAATACAACATTGGTGAATAATTTGATGAAGATCAACCATAAAATCTATAAAATATAATTCATATATAATATCCATATGATTGGATTAAGCGCGGCACATACCTATCTTTTTCAATAAATTTGAAATTGAGAATTCTTCAAATTTTAATTATAGATTAATACTTCTATTTCAATATTTTTCAAAATATTAGGATAATAAATTAATAATTTAATTTTATGTATTTTTTAAAGATGTTTTGAACTAGCTTTTCTTTGAATAGAAAAATATTTTTTAAGGTCAAATATATTTATGTACTTTAAACCATATAATACATGCAAAAAAAATCCCCAACATCTTTAACATACTAATATAAGATAAATAATACTAAAAAAATTTAAACATTTGAATGGATAAAAACACTTAGATTTTTTTCTCGCGGAGATAAGATTGTATTCATCAGTTGTTCAAAATTTGAACATTTAATCCTTTGAGGGCTAAGATTTCAAGACACTGCCTTTAGAAAGCTACAAATTAGTAATGTTGATAATTTTTGAAAAATTAAAAAATATATCTAAGTGAACTATTCGAGCTACATTTCATTAAATTGAACTTCTTAAATTGAACTACATTTCATTTCATGCATTTTAAATCAAGAATGAAGTAAAATTCAATGTCTAACTAAAGAGCCATTCTATTTGGCATTTAGATATGTTGAAATATTGTAGGAATGGTAAAGTTATGATCATATTTGATCTCTATATAGAAATTAATAATACTTGAATTAAAAGAAGAAAATGCAAATTTGTAAACGGTCATACATGGAGCATGGAGTGAAATTCATGGTAAACCCCTAATTTCTCAAATTTAAGAAACTAAAATCAATTAAAAAAATCTTAACAATTAATATAAACTCTTCCACATTATTTATTATCTGTACCATAGAGAGATTTCGCACTTTTGTACAATGGTTTAAAAGTTTAAAAGTTCAATAATTATATAGGTAGATGAAAATGAAATAGGGATATATTTGGAGCCTAGCTATCATTCTTAATAATTCATTCTTACATCTAATAGAATTATAACATATAAATATACTAGGAATAACATTCTAAAATTTTCACATAGAGATTTTAATATTTTCAATCAATAAAATGTCAATAGAGTTTTTGATTATAAATAATCTAAAAAGAGATGAGCAAAAGTAACACATATTTATTTGGATAGACATACTCGCAATTAGGCATTTGTTTGTATGGAGAATTATTTAGTCTTTCCATTGACATATTACATAATATTTGTTGAAGTTTCCTTTACTACTTTTAATTGTAAAAGCCACCAAGTAGCTCACTTGGGGATTTTTCATAATTTGAAAAGGCTCTATTGACTTTACAATTTGGAATTGTTATATGAGAATTTTAGGATGGATGCTAGTCATCCTAATCTATTTGTGAAGCTTGGTTTGATGTCATTTCAATAAACATTGCAAAAGTAATAAATTTGTTTTTAGTTTTTAGATTTTTTAGTTTTTTCAATTTCAATGTTCAACCAAGCAGCTAAAAATATATTCTACAAAAATTCATTAGTGTAATTTATCCTTTACATTGAACCTAGACAAGAGCATTTGAACCATTCGATTTCAAATAATGAGGTAAAAATTATGAGGAGTTTTCATTTGTTAGCAATGAAAGAAGAAAAAAACATGTAAGGTTGTTTTTTATTTGAATTTTGAATTTTTTTCAAATAAAAATATAGACATAGGATATTTATTGCATGCCAGAAGATTCTCACCCTTGGAATGAATGATTCTGAATTCCTTGTAAAATATATTAGAGGATTATTTTTTCTTTTGAATAGGACAACCTTCTAATTTATAATTAATATCATAATTGATATGAATTTTTTTATAAACTTATAATATATATACTCAACATTTTTTAATATATGTTGTTTCATTAATTGAATACATACATGTTTAAATATTGAAAGACATAACTTCACCTTTGGGAAAGGCTAGGAAAAACTATTTTTGAAGTAAAGGCACATTGAATGTCCAATGAGTGGGGATTTTTACTTAAAATTTTTGGAAGGATGTTTTTTGATTAAGTTAATTGAAGGATTCTACCAAGGGTCTAGATGTTTAATTGACTTGCACCAATTTACCATGGTACAGTCAACACTAGGAATTCTATATAAAAATGTATGATCTTGTTTTGCAAAGAAAAATTAGTTTCTTGATAATTATCTTTCTATACTATAGTGCTCATAGTCATGGTATTAAATTCATTCATTTTCCATTTTAGAGTTCCTTATTTATTTCTATTGAAGGTTTTTGTGTCCAATGGTATTGTTGAGGTGGACAACATGACTTTTTATATCATATCATCATCTTATCCACTGTTGCAAAATTTTATGCATGCAATACCCATTTGCAACTTTTTTTGATAGATTTTAGCAACCACTAGACTCCTTATTCCATTTTGGCATACCCCATATAAATTTTTTTCATTCACATATAGTACTAGATTTGTTATGCGCAAACAATTTGTCAACACTTGAAAAAGGGCCCATCATAATTCTTGAGACAATTGGATAATGGAAAATAGAGAAATTGATGCACTTTTGTACCAATAAGTTTTTCGATTTGGTTGTCACTTCATATCTATCTATAATAATAAAAATAGAACTAATAACTATAAAATTTATGAAATAATCATAATAATAATAGATTGAAATTGTGATAACTTTTCAATTTAGTCCACCTAATGAATTTTCATAAGCATCAACATGTTTAGCAAACTAATTGATTTTAAACGCAATATTTGTGATGGTTCAAAAAATCTCAAAGAATTGCAACATAGTTGGAAGTTAGTTCCAAAAAAACACCAATCCCGTGGAAGCCACAAACTACTTAGACTTTCGCTTGTGCATTAGATAAATTTGATTCAAAGTAGAATCTTGGTGCCAATGGTTATCTTGATCTTTTTAGAATACAAAATTCCTTCACTTGGACAAAAGAAGAATTGATTCTTAGATATAAGAAACTATATTTTCAGATTTTTTTTGAAAAAATAATGTCCTATACTTCATTTTGTCACACCCTAACTAAGGTTTTAAAAAACTCCAGGAGAGCTGAACTTTGTAAGTTAATCAAACAACCTTTAAATACGAAATGATTCAACCATCTTTGGTTGCTTCAAATAATTCTTCATTAGCCACTTATTACTTCTAGAAACCAATGTTGAGCTAAATTTTGGAGGGATGAAATTGGATTACTAGATCAAATTTGAGCACCACTAGTTTAGTTGTATGATCAAAAGAATTGGTGTTACAGAAGGATATACCTACTATTAAACATTCATCTCTAGATACCATCCATATCCAAATTTTTCCTTAAATTCTAGGTAGATCGAAAGTGAAATTGACTACTTTGCCATGAATCCAATGCACAAAAATAAATCCTAAATGTTCAACCATCCACTAGATGGACTAGAGTGCCCTATGGCGTTGCCACAATCAAAACAAAAATAAAAGTAATTTTTTAAATTTTTAAAAAACCAAAAACAACTCAAAAATCCATAATTTTCTCACTATGAGTTGGAATGACATGAATCCAAGTCTGTGCACCCCTCCTCACCGAGAGCTTTCCGACGGTACCAAAATTGTGACCAAAATATAAGAAAAAGTATTTTCTAATTTTTTTGAATAAAAAATAACTCAAAAATGCATAACTTTCACGCCGTACTTCCAAACACCACGAAACCAAGTCAGTGCATCCCTCCTTGCCGAGGGCTTTCCGACACTACCAAGTACATGTGTCTTGTACCATTGCCACAATCAAAACAAAAGTAAATTAGTAATTTTCTAATTTTTTAGAACAAAAAACAACTTGAAAATGCATAACTTTCTCACTATGAGTCGGAATGCCACAAAATAAAGCTCGTGCACCCCTCCTCACCAAGGGCTTTCAAACGGTAGTGTACCCTATGCCATTGCCACAGTCAAAACAAAAATAAATGTAATTTTCTAATTTTTTAGAACCATAAACAACTAAAAAATGCACAACTTTCTCACCATAAGTCGGAATGCCATGAAACAAAGCCGGTGCACCCCTCCTTGTCAAGAGCTTTCCAACGGTACCAAGATTGCGACCATAATATAAGAAAAAGTAATTTTCGAATTTTCTAGAACCAAAAATAACTAAAAAATGCACAACTTTCACACCTTAGGTTCGAACGCCATGAAACCAAGTCAATGCACCCCTCCTCGCCAAGGGCTTTCCGACATCACCAAGCATGCGACCGGGGGACGCACGGTCCGGGAGATCTCAACGTGACAAACAAAACAAAACAAAACAAAACACCCGTCTTAATAGAAGAAATAATGAAGGTTCTAAAAAGCGCACTTTATCCAATTAATCCCTATGGTGTTTTGAAGAAGAAAATTGCTTTAAAATACTTGTACCCAAAGGAAGGCTAGAAGCTTCATTTATATTTATTCTTTAACATATCCAATTGTAGAATCCATAGTCCACATATCCATCATTCATGATGAGTACACACATTACATGCATACAATAGATGTAGTCAACTAATTGTTGCATTTTGTTGTTTTTAGAATTGGTCACGCAAATGGTACACTAGATTTTTAAAATTTCTATTGGACATGTCTATAGTTGCAATTTTAAATGTGCACAACTGCTACAAAAAAAATATACCCTACTTATGCAACCTCTATACTACTTGGCCCTAGTTATAATCACTTATAATGCATTTTAATCCAATCTCAAGGGATGTAATTTGTTTAAATGTACAAAATTCTTGTAGACCTTTTAACAAATTTTCGAAAATGTAATTATGTACTCAGAGTACTACATGAAATGAATATTCTTTTAATACAATATTGAATTAGAAACCTAATTATATGAGTTATTTTAATACATGTATCATGGGACAAGCTACCGAATTTTGGGAGATTTTTAATAAATATGCAATCCAGCATGTATAATGTGTTGGAAAAATGTTGAGTTGTGTATTTATTAAAAAAAATCCAAATATATATGTATTGAAAGTTTTTTTCAATAAATATGCAACCCAACATTTTCTACATTTCATCTTATTTAATTTGGTCTCCATTTAACTTTTGGGTCTTTTTAATTTGATATAATTTTTACAAAAGCCATCCTCTAAACCATTTTAATGTCAATAATCTCAACGTATAATACAAGAATTGCATACCTAAAAAATACATCAGATCAACGAAGATTTTTTATTTTATTTTTTAAATCCGAAGCATAATCAATGAAGATTTGAGTTCGATAGACATAGAAGACATAAGTATTATTTCCCATCAACATTACAAGTACAAAGTTTGTGCATTGGATGCAAAGATGGAATAAGAAACCGAAGAATAAGAATTGTGGTAATAAGTATATTTGTTTAAAGAACAATATCATCACAATCTTGGAATTCACTAAGAAGTAAGTATTTTTACAATGTTCTCATTGTATTGGTCAAATATATTTGTATGTATGGGATTTTTTGAAAAAAATACAAGATCAATTTTTATATTTTCAAGTAGTTTAATTCTTCCAAAGAAAATTATACATATTCTTTGTGAAATTTGTATTTGATTTTAATTATTTGGGAGATTTTTTTCACATGTTCTAACACAACAAATAAATTATAATCTTTTTGGAGATTTTGTATATTCTTACATATGATCTATTTGTGTCTTACATCATGATTTTGGAGATGGCTTGAATAGAATGACAACAATTTGTAGGAGAGAAGAGCTAACCAAGGCTTGCCTAGGAATAAAGAAGGAGAAGGCAATGGCATGGCACCAAAGTTTGGCTATGATGCTAGTTTGTGAATTTGAAAATGCGAATTTGTGAGCCTTGAGCATATGTATAAATAGATATTTTAAAACCATTGAAGGTATTGATAATATAAACACTTACAATATAAGTATCTATAATATAGTTACACTATAATCATGAAAAGTTTCTATAATATTGATTCCTATTACATAGGTGTATATTCTTCTAGGCTGATGGACTCATGCTTCTAGGTTGATGGACTCATGCTTTTAGGTTGATGGACAAGGTTAGTACATAGATGATAAATATTTAATTAAATTTTTCAAGGTAGCTTTAACACTTCAACATTTTATTTTAAAATTTTCTCCATTATATTGAAAGCAATCCACACTATTCAACACTAAGTTACAAAAGTGACTAATTAAAGTGATGGAGAATTTAAGGAAGACAAGCTATTTATACAAATTGAATGGTAGGAAGTAAAACAACTCATGTAGGATACATAAATGGTTAGGATTCATAGGAGCTCAACCTTCAATTTATTCCATATCCTTCGAGGGTTCATAACAAACAATAAATTTCATCATAAAAACAACCTCTCCATCCCGCAATTATTCCAAGATATCAACATAGAATTTCCATCATGAATTTCGTCATCAACAATCTCCATAACGATAGGTGGACTTCGAACACTCAGACTCATATTAGAAGTTAAGGTAGAACTACCCATTACCATATAGATTTGCTATCTAGGTACTTTGGAGAAGCTATTTATGAGCTCTCATATTTTTCAAGGATTGAATTGTTTGAGAGAAGTCAATTGCAAAAAAAATAAAGACATTTTGACAAGAATTGAATTTTTTGTGATTTTTCAAAGCTGAAATGTAAAACTGTGAATAGACCCTTGGTAAAGCATGACCAGACCATTGTTGAAGCGTGGGCTGATGTGTCTGCTCCCAAGTGCATTGCCATCATGATCATGGATGAGTAAGATTGTAGTAATAAGATGGGCCAGTGACAGAAATGGGAGGAACCTGTAGGTGGGGGAATTGGGTAAATGGTGGTAATAGGTAGTTCTACCTTATATTCTTTTACAACAACTTGGTCATTTAATTCCTACCAAATTTCCACCATTTCTCCTTTTTTTCATTTTATTTTATTTCCATCACTCTTAAAAATAAGTATTTCCCACCAATCCTGCCCTTTGTGTACGGAAGTCAAGTATGAGTAAGTCAGTAGGTGTTTTTTCTGTGACCTCGACTTTGAAAATTTGTAGTTTATTCATACCGTCTCTGAAAACTCTCAAACCAATTGCATTCACTTCCACTTTCATTTCCCAAACATGGGGGTGTGATCCCGGGATTTCATGTTCATAGATGCCCAATCTCCAAAATGTGTCTGCCTTTAGCGAAGGCATACCGAATGTCTCCCAGGCGAGAGACCTATCACATGGCGTGTCGAAAAGCCCGGAATTGGGGGGACGTACTGTCGACCCATGACAACACTTGTCCACCAGCTTTAAAAGGTAAAGGTTGGGTCCCCGCTTGTGTCAAAAAAAAATTTAAAAAGAAAAAGGTTGGGTCCCAATATTTAAAAAACAAAAAACAAAAAACAAAACAGGTTGGGTCCCTGCTTGTGTCAATTTTTTTTTTAAAAAGAGGTTGGGTCCCTGCTTGTGTCAATTTTTTTTTTAAAAAGAGGTTGGGTCCCTGCTTGTGTCAATTTTTTATTTTTTTTAAAAAGAGGTTGGGTCCCTGCTTGTGTCAATTTTTTATTTTTTAAAAAAAAGAGGTTGGGTCCCTGAAAGTCCATCTCCCCAGAATTGCAGTACCTTGGACGGAACCTTGCTCTAGAAGCCAAGGAACGGATTTGGTGAACCCACAACACCCTCGCTCGTCCTTGAGGGAAAATGCTGAAATTTGGTATTTGCCATGCATGGTAAAATTTGCATATTTTGAATTTATACTAGTGTGCCATAGTCAAAATGAAAGAAAAGTAATTTTAAGTAAAAAAGAAAATTAACTCATAAAAACTTTGAAATTCAATATTTTTTTCCATGAGTTGAAATGCTATGAAACAAAGTCCATGTACCCCTCCACAACGAGAGTTTTCCAACGGTACCAAGCACATGATTGGGTGATGCATGATTTTGAGAGATCTCAACATAACAAACAAAACAAAATAAACAAACAACCTAACTTAATGGATGAATTTGCAGTTGGAGGCCCCAAATTAGTTAGGAGAGGTGTAGAAGATAAATTAATCAAGCACAAAAGAGAGGGGCATTTATTTTTACATGTATCCTTGGAATGACTTTGGAGGGATGAGGAAGGGTGGTGGTTCACCCTAACTTTAAAGAACTGTAATCTCTAGTACCTAAGTTAATCACTGGAGGTTAGTAAAGTATAAGGCAAGTGTTTCCATATTTGACATTAATAGCAATTGAGAATACTTACTATGGTATTAACGTAAAATATTTTATGTTGGATTTTATTGGCACGTGAAAGAGATTTCTATTGCACTTTAGCATGCATTATTTAAGCATTGTATGAATAAATTATGAATTTTTAACCTCTAAAGTCCCAAGGTCATTTTTCCATCCAAAACCACTCATAATTACCATTTACATTGCAAAGAGAAAAATAATTGTAGAATCTTGCACTAGACTGGTATAAAAATGTGAAGAAGAAAATTCAAAAACTTTGACTACATAGATTGTAAGATATTTGCATTTAAAGTGAAGAAAATAAGGTTTTTTTACACCTTGCTTGACTGGATACTTTGACTTTAAATTGTCTTAATTAAAAAAAATTGCACTACTAATTTTGATTTAAAAAAAAATTATGATAAAAATTTGAGTTGAAAATTTAAGAAAAAAATTCAACAAAAAAACACTTAATTTTCACTCACTAAAAAATTGTTAAGTAGAAGTAGGTTCAAGATTGAAGGAAAGTTAAACCATTAATAACCCTAAGATCAAATTGAAACACAATTATCCTAATGGTAAGATTGTTTTAGCAAGTACATTTAACCACATCTAATAATTTTTTTGAAAATTGTAAAAATTGCATTCAAAAATGAATTTCATAAATTATTTTTTTAAAAAGATGCTTAGATTGTCCAAAAAACAAGATTGACCATAACTTTCTCATCATTGGTCTAAATAGAATGAATCAAAGCCTCAGATGTAGAAAAAAATTCAATTTTTTGTGATTTTTCAGGGGACTGCCCCTCAAGTTGCTTTTTGGACTTATGATAGCATAACTTTTGCTCGCAGGCACTTATTGAAAAAAAAATTATACTCCCCAAAATCTAATTTGATTTCCTAGTTTCAAAAAAAAATTTAAATCATGTCAGAAATTTGAAATCATACAAGCCTACCTGAATTCTCGAGAGTCCTAAGGACTTTGGGGACTTTAGGGATTAAAATAATGTATGAAGGGTGCGACATAACTTCACTAGTATAAGCTCTCCTAGGCTTTTGTATTGATTGTGTACATCTTGTATCATCAATATTTATTTTTTGGTGTCATTTTTTGGTCCAAATGTAAGTGTCAAATTTTGTAATCATTATTGTAATGAGGCAATTATGAAGCAATTACTGCCTTTTTGAGCTCATTGTTCATTATAACAAGCTATCACAATGAGCATAAAAAAATTAATTTAATTTACCTCATTACCCCCCAAAATCCCCACCCACCCTAGTGAGCTCAAATTTTTTTTAATTAAATTGAATTGAAATGAAATCATACCCCCCTTCCCCCTTCTATCTTATTTGTAATTTTCAGGTGGGATGGGTTTTGGCATTTGATATGAGATATATCCCGAAGTCCATATCCATACCTAATTTGTATCCCTTATCTATAACCATATCTATACAATATCTCCTTTCTATATCCGTATCCAAATTTGTTTTTTAAGATCAACGGCATTGAAAGGGGGGGATTTTTTTAACAAAAATCAATGGCTCTCAATTTTTGGAAGGTGGGGGGAGGAGGAAATGGCAAGACAAGTTGTGTTGCCTCTTTTTGGTACATTGTTGGTACATAATTTTGTGATGATTATTGATTACCTTGCATTTGTGAAGCATTTATTTTCTTCAAAAATGGTTTTCATCCAACTATGAAATTGCTAAAAGGATAGCATGGATATTGTTGGATGCACAAGGAAGCTACATTTTATAAAATGTTGATCGTTTTCTTTTATGATAGTGTGTTATATCATTAAAAATATAACAAAATTTTTAAATTGTTGCCTCTCTTAAAAAGATGTACAAAAATATGCCATGTTCATAACCTTATTGTCCACAATGGATTTGTCTACTTTAAAAATATTCATCAATAATGAAAGGTTGAATTTTAGGAATTGAATGGACAATTTTCTAAAATGGATCTATCTACATTATTAAGAAAATTCATCAATAAAACAAGTGTGAAGTGTCAATAGTAGTGTTCACAATAGATCCCACTCCATAAAAACTTGTTCATCACTAGTTCAAGGGTCATTATAAGTGTCAATATGATTTGAATGGATAAAGGTCCACCAATATGTTGGAAGTTGAATCATTTGATCTTCAATTGCATAATGAAATGGCTAGTATAGGGTGGCATATTGGGGTAGAGAAATAGGAGAGGGATCAAGAATAGTCCATTCTACTTTTCATAATGAAGTGTTGAGTAGCAAATAGGGGAAAGGAAGAGGAAGGAGATGAAGAACAACCCATTCTATCTTTCATAATGAAATGTCTAATGGCACATGGGCAAGAAAATTAGTTAGGAAATTGAGAATAGCTCTTATACTTTTCATAATAAAATGGCACATGGGATAAGAGGAACGGAAAAGAGACTAGAAATAGACCTTCTATCTTTCATAATATAATTGCACAAGGAGTAAGAGGAATGGAAAAGAGATTGGAAATAGCCCATTCTAACTTTCATAATGCAATAGGGAGTGGTAGGGGGGCAGAAGAAGGTGAAAAAGATTGAGGATAGTCCATTCTACCTTTCATAATAAAGTAGCACGTGGAGTACAAAAACAGAAAGGAGATCATTAAATAGCCCGTTCTATTTTTTATAATGAAGTGGCAATGGTAGGTGGGACAGAGGAACATGAAATAGATCGGACATAGGCCATTCTACCTTCCATAATGAAGTGGTTAGTAGTGATAGGTGGGGCAAAGGAACATGAAGGGACTCAAGAATAGCCCACTCTACTTTACATAATGAGTGGGGAGTGGCTAATTTGGAGTAACATGTGGGGTGACTAATTATTTAAAATCTACCAAATTAGACGCAAATGGTACAAGGGGGTGGGTGTCCAACTCTTCAAGTTTTATATGAAAGAAGAAAATAGACATGTATTTTGTGAGGATAATGTAAATAAAGAGGGTTATCAATGTAGACTTTACACTATAGTAAATAGAAACAATAGTCAAAATAATGGGAATTGCATTCTTTGTCTTAAAGAGGGACAAGAAGAGGGATTGTATAGTACAACATTTCCTTAATAACATCCCTCTTAATACAAAGATATTTGAGTTGTATCACACAAAAAAATTTATGTAATTTTTGTAGTTAGACCTTAAAGGGACCATTGTACATTTGTTTGTAGTTCTTGTTATTAGATAACCTTTCTACATACTTGAAAATTCAAATCTTTTATGGAATGTAGTATCGGGATGAGAATATTTGTTCACTTAGAAGGAAGCGTGATTCTTTTTATAGCATTGCGGACAGGTGAATGTATCTATATAGTGCCAGTCCCAGGGCGCGCACTTCCATTTGGGGGGGGGTTTGTGTGTGATCAAATGAAAGAGGTATTATAATTACCTTGGTCCTAAAATTTAGAAAAGATTTCAAAGTAAATTAGCATCTCTAGAATGGTAAAAATAAACTTAGAAATAATGAAGGGTAAAAAAAATACTGAAATTTGGGTTTTGTTTTTTTCTACAATAGCATTGCCAAAAAAAACTCTGAAAACTAGTGAATGTATGATAGGTGTCTCAAAAAAGATCCCAAGTGCAATTTCTGACCAAAGTTTATGAATAGGTGGTTTATGGTGTAATAGGTATTTCTGACCACACAATTTTAGGACCAATTTGTATTTGGACAACTTCGGACTTAATAGTTTAGGGTGAAGACTTTTCCTTCCACTCAACAACCAAGTTTGGGTTTATGGTGTGCACTCTTTTTGAAATAGTTTTCAAATTCCATTTCTTTTTTGTTGATTCCACTTATTTGGATTGTTCTCTAGATTGGGCAGTTTTGCAATTCCATTTTTTTGGTTTTTTGGGTTGCTTTTTAGATTGTATATTGAATTCAAAACAAGAGCCTTGATGAGGCTGAGGTACCACCCTGAATTTGAATCTTCAGTGATTATTTTAAAAATTCTAAACGCTTTTTTGGCTTTATTTGATGAATTTCAATTTCTCTTTTGAAAATGTGCAGGTGCATGACGGTGCTGCAATCTTTGCAATCCTTCTACTCAAAGAGGTGAAATTTTTGGTTGTTTATCTCTTGCAATTCAAACCTTTGAATACAAACCCTGAGATTAAAGACCGCTTTAGTTTTGTAAATACTATAAATGCTTTGTGTTTTGTAATACAAACCTTCCTTTAGGCACAACGCGTTTTGACACTAAATGCAAATGGAATTTTTAGATTTTCGAAGTTTCATCACTGTGTATATGGTTCTCAAGTTTGTCTATATCTCAATTGTTTCTCCCCTGTTTGTGCTTTAGTTTACTTTGTATTTGAAAATACTTTGGCTTTGAATGTTTGAAAGTTCTTTGCCTTCAAAAGAGGTTTAGGCTTCTAACTAGTTTGTGCTTGAAAGAAGTTTCACTTTAAAAATATTTTGTGATTGAATTTGCTTTTGGTTTCAAAGTATTGTGTGTTTGCAAGCTCCCTCTTGCTTTGTATATCACTTTTGATATGTGCAATTTTCTATCATGAATTTCAATATGACCCTAGTATTTGAAAAAAAATTGTCAATAATTTGTACTTATAATGAATACACGGTATACAAAAATAGCACAAGAAAAAATTTCAAATGAAATATAGGGTACATAAAATAATGTGAATATAGAAATTTAGGTGCATATAGCCTTATAAAAATTCAAAGAATTTACCTACATAGCCCCTAAGTAATAGGGGCTTGGATGCACATGATGTGTAAACATACTAAATAGTGCCCCCCCAAGGTGCAAGTGACAAAATTAGGAAAAACAATTGCATAAATGACTCATATTTGGGCGTTTTTACTCTTCATGCTTCAATCAATTTTCAGTTCTTTTTTGATGATGATATTATGATCCACTATTAACATTACAATGTGCTCCCAAATACATATGATCACACACTTGGATCTATAAAAAATCATGTATGCACTTTTTTCTTCAATGTATTTACAAATGGATATTGTAAGGTAAGCAAAGAATTGTTGAAGCACCCACATCTAACTTAGCTTGTGGCAAGGATACATGAGAAGTAGTTATATATAACTATGGTCTATCAAATTCTTGATTATTTTGTTATGAATAAAATTTGTGTGGTGCTAACACCCTAACAATTATGTAGCATTGACAGTTTAACACTTATTAGAAGTAGCATAGATAATTTGTAACACTTACATGAATAACATTTATATGACTTTAGAATTGAACATAGTAACAATTATATATTAAGAATGAAAATACATAAGATATGAATGTCATCATGCATTTAAGCATAATGGAAGAATCAATAATTTGGAAGAGTAATTTGATGAAATTCTTGTGCACCAAGGAAAATTCAAAGCCTTCTTTATTATAGACCTAAGCTTCTAGCTTTTATGAATCAAATAAAAAATCTATCACAAGCATCATAACATTGCTAAATCCCCCAAATGGCACAGCATTGGAATACAAGAGGCTAATGCAAGGGAGCTTGATAAAATTATTAGTCAGTATTATCTACTCCCTCTTTCTCAAAAAAACCCCTATGTATCGACTTCACATTTGTCTCAAAAAGAACCCTGTGTTTGCCTCTCTCTCTCCCCCTATTGTTTAACCATTGATAGAATTTCAAATAGAAACATCACTTGCCTCTCTCACCCTATTGCTTAAACATTGATAGAATCTCAAAAAGAAACATGTATTTGCCTCTTTATTGTACCCTACTCTATGCTCTTTGTAAGTTAGTTTTGGTATCTGTTTACTAAGTGTGCCCAAAACAACAATATTGTGAGCACTAGGATTTGTTTTATCAATAGATGGAAGAACTTATGTAGCTAGGTTTGCTTCATCTACATTTGCACTAAAAACGCTTTATATTGACCACTTTCTATAATTTGGCATTGATGAAAAAACATTCAAAAAGTTACACTTTTGACGTTGTTTATCTTTCCTTTCAAGGCAATTTTAATCATAAAAACTATGTACTTGGATTTGGAATAGTTCAAGACTAATCTTTGACACCACATCATTCACTATATAAACAATACTATTTATATCGTCCACAACATGATTTGTCAATATATGATGGACCTAATTCAATTTCATCCGAAATATAAATTTTTATAGCCTCATTTTCATTCAAATTAAGAGTTATTGGGGTGATTTAATTGAAGAGAGGAGCATAATTTTTATAAATTATCTCAACAATTAACACATGTTAGTATATTTTTAGAATTTTATGGGGGAACTCAATTTTTCTTAACATCTATTAAAAGAATTTTGACTATGTTTTCACCAAAAATGCTCTGAAATTGCCATTTCTAGTACAAGTACCAAATCTTAGAAAAAAAAATTCCCGAATACATGTAATCTTAGCATCTTATAATACACTAGTTTTAGAAGATGAGGAAAAAATTCCAAAAATTTCCACTAAGTAGGTTGCAAGATATTAGCATTTGAATTGACAAATTTTTTTGGGGGCCATGCAAAAAATTGGGTAGCTACACTTCACAAAGTCACATTTGTATGAAAAAATGTCCAAAATGGTGGTTACTCTTTGGATTCATTCTTCAAGGCAACTTAGCTACATGCTTGAAAATAGTAAGTAGAAAGAAATAGAGAATGATTCAAAATACAAAATTGTTAACAATTTATTTATGGAATTGAAAAGTGCCAATCCCATGGTTGTAATGTTGCAATAAAAAAATTTGCACCCAATGTTTTAATTATCTTTCAAAAATATAAGAAATAGAGCTAAATAAAGGACTTCAAAGTTTATTTTAGTATAGAGATTTGTAATTACTAGCAAAATACTTGCAAACTAAAACTCCTCATAATTTTCATCTCATTGATCAAATGGAATGATCCAAACTTTCCATGTGTATACAAATCTATAAAAATAATTTCAAATTTTTATTTCTAAAAAAAATGATTTAAAAAAAAGTTTTTTTGTTGCCCAGGTTGCCTACCAATCCTTGAAAATTACATATCATGCAATAATTTTTTATCCATATAGTCAAAATTTATGAAAATCATTAGGCCTTGAAGTTACTCCTCAAGCATACGTTATGTGAAAATTTGAAAGAAAAAGAATAAAAGTTTCAATTGTAGTGAATTGCCCAAATTTGCTATGTTGTCAAAAAACACAAGGTAACAAATTTTTGGGTGGAATATAAATGGAATAAAGTATCACCCAATATCATAGTAAATTGCAAGATAAAGATAATGAAACCTAGCAAATCTCATTAATTAGTTGGTACAACTTGGTTTCAAATTATGCCTTGGTTGTGCAAACGGTACCAAGGGCAACTTGTCAAAGCATAGTATATTTTAAATTAGAAATTGGCTTATCCCATGAATTATAAAACTAGCATTTTAGCTGCAATCCAAACATTGAGTGTATATAAATTTGTGTCATACACAAAAATTTATATTAATTGAAGGTTATTCTAATTACTATTGAATATAGAAATCATTCTCTTGTGGTACCATGCGAATTATTTTCTTAAAACAATACAAGAACATTCATTGGAGGTCAAATTTCTATGCAAGATCTCCCATTTCTACACAAAACTTTAAAGATGAACATTTGCACTTATCTCTTACATAGAAGGATTCTTTGTCATCCATTGGACACATATTGTTCACAACATTACAAGGTTAATCCTATAAAGACATTGTGCATCTAGTAAGTTTGATGTATATATATGACTTTATTTATAACATTGTTTACAAATGAGATAGAAGACCTTTTTGCATCCTTGAACCCTACATTGAACAAAATTGTCTTATATGGCTCCCTAACCAACCCTAATCCTCAAATTAATTGAAAGTCTCACCAAGGCATATAGGACAGACATAATACCTTTCTAGCATAAGAAGGACCATTGTCTATTTATTCAATGTTATGTTGTTGACTATGGAAACAAAAAATGCACCCATTGGCCCAATAATAAGAATATTTTGGAGACTTATCTTGGGCTCGGGGGGTGCGCCTTCTTCCAGGAGAAATTGATTAAAAAATGAAGACCTATTCATACGTCTTGGATTGAGGCCTAATTTCATTGTTTTATTTTTTCCACACGACATAATTTTAGACCCAATTTCACCCAAAAAACCTAAACTTACATCAACATGTCCCAATTAGTCAAAGCACTCCCAACATACTTTTTATTCACATGGGGTCTATGGGACCTACATTTGCTAGTTCCATTGGCTACTCTTTCTTGCCAATTTTAATTAGAAATACTAATAAATGATGAGTACCCCCAACATGCATCATTAACCCTAAACCACCATCTTCACTCCATATACACCTTCAAAATCAATTATGTACCTATATGGAAGAAACTGTTCTGTTTCAAAACCAAACTTTGTTCCTCCGTGACTTTGGCACATGGTGTCACCAATTCTTCAAAAGTATTCAAAAAACCCTCCATCCTTCCGAGTGCCAACAAGAAAACCAATGATAATTTGACCAATTCAATACTAGAAAACTAGGCACAAAAGCTAAAAAATATATATAAAGTGGCGAGGTTTCCGAGGGCGTACTCCCCTTCGATGAACCCACCTCAAAATGGAAAGAGTCATGGAAGTGTCCAAATATGTTGATGAAGAACGAATTCCACCCCCCAAATGGCTATTTTGAAAGAACAAAGTATATTTCCATTGTGAGAACATTCCATTGAGTGAGAGCATCCCCACGCGGCAGGCAGCCGGATCCCTTCAGTGCCCGGCCAAATGGAGAGCCTCTTGCAGGCCTCGCTATGTAGTTTGACCTTACCTTTTACCCCGACTTCGAGGTACCGCCACGAGCTAGCCATCAATTATGCTGAAATTTTTTTCTACTACAGTGAGTTTTCCTTTGCTGCAGTAAAAAAATTTGAAATAAAACATTTTGAACTTCATTAAGATTATCTTTACTTATGAATAGAATTAGAAGAAAATGCATATTCAATTGAACTTGAGTTCAAAAGTAGCAGAAAAGCTCATTGTATAAGGTACGTACACCCCAACCGCCACTTTTTGCTACCGAGCCTATTTTTTTATTATTACACTGGTCAAATTTTCGTATGTTCTTGTTGGCAAGTGAAAGAAGGTTCCAACGCACCACAGAACGTGGCATTTGGATACTGTATGCAAAAGTTATGAAGGAACAAAGTGTGGTTCTGAAAGCGTTTCTTCCACATAGGTACAGAACTGATATTGGAGATGTACATGCTGTGTAGATGGCGGTTTAAGGTCAGTGGCACATTTGGGTGTAACTAGCTTATACACATGGGGTGGTAGGAAGTAGAACAATCCATGTGGGATAATGTAAATTAGAACTAGTAGAAATTCAACCGCTTTTAGCTAAGTCAAAAGTAAGGAATTGTGTTTAAAGTAGGATTTTAAACTTCATTTAGGCATAGTAGAAATATTTTTCTGTAGAAACTTTGAACTGAGAAAAGTTGGTAAATGAAGATAACTTTCATCCGCAAAAATCCGTTTGAGATTTAGAACCTCCAATCAAAAGTTATGGACAAATTTGAGAGAGGAAGTTTGAAAATGTCAAAAAAAAGTCCCTTCCAATCCCTCTTTCAAATTTGTCCATAAATTTTTATTGGAGGTTCTAAATCTCAAATAGATTTTTGGAGATGAAGTTTTTCTTCATTTAATAATTTTTCTTAGTTAAAGTTTTAAAAAAAAGTATTTTTACTATGCCTGATTGAAGTTTAAAATTATTTTTCAAACACAATTTCTACTTTTGACTCCTACTTTTGAACTCTTCTCCAAAATTGATGATTTGGAAAAAATCATTGTAAAGTGTTATTTAGAAGAATATCTTAGAAGTGATATACAAAGGAAAGTTGTAGATTTTGAATTTTAGATTCCATCTATATGGTTAGATTCACCAATGCTATCACCAATATTTTCTATAAATTTGGAAAGAAAAATTTCAATATTCCTTCAAAATTTGATTATAGGCAAAATATTATCATTTTTTGAGCAAAACTTATTGGAATGGATTCAAAATGAGGTTTTCTTGACATGGTGATTTTTCGAAATTTTTGTGTTCTTTACATCTATGACCTCATTTTTGCAAACCTAGTTTTGAACTAAAGTCAATGCAATTTGACCACTTGACACACTTCCACATTTGTAATTTTAGAAATTTTTTTATTCTAGTAACACCAAATTCAACCATTATATAAGACAAAAACTTAATAAAGTATCACCAAAAATTATAATGACTTTCATCCAAGCAGGAACAAGACAGGAACATGAACTTTAATTTGTACATCGCTCAAAAAATGGACGTCAGAGTGTTCCAGGATTAAAAGCCATGTATGATGGTTGTAGGATTTAAGGTGAAAAAGCCCATTGTAGTCAGAATGAGGAGTTTGACATCATCTTGTTGTTGAAATTTCTCAATTTTTTTCCTACATTAGTACAAGTGTGAGAAACAGTAAGTGCAATTGAAATTATATATTTTTTTAACAAAGTATGAATTGGCTAGGTATTTTTGAAGTGTTCGGTACATCATGGTCCAAAAGAGTCTGTAGACTACCCCATAACCAACAAAATCTGAATCCATATTGCTCATCTTATTATCAAATGCAGTCACAATCGTTTGAAATTTCATAACTAATTCAAAAATGATCCAAAAAATATGAAACAACTTGGGTTAGATGCCAATTTATCTTTTCTTTCTAGGAAAATTTACTGGATTTTTTTTTGAGAAGTTCCACCTGCCCAAAATTCAGTTTCAGTCCTCAGATGCTCTTGCTTTATGGACCGACTACCTTAAATCTCTCATATAATTAAAAGTCCAATTTTGGGGGGTTTGATTTTCTGAGCTGTGAAACTACCTGGCAGTGCCTTCTCCACTTGGCTTCCCTGTCAGCTGTGGAAAAGGAAACTTTACTCACTCAATTCAAGGCTCATGTAGACTAGGCAAAAAAAAGTTTAGAAAAAAAAAAGGAATGATCAGTGACAACTTCCTTCCATCTGTCCATAAAAAAGTTCTTTGTCGGTCATAAAAAAGAAGAAAGAAAATTTAAAAAAACTCAAAAATTCTTCCACTTGAATCAGGTGCACAACTTTTTAGTTTTTATATTGAATTTGGTGTAACTGTGGAAATAGTTTAGATCTGGACTAAGCTTACCATAAATATATATATGTAAGGTAGGTACACCCAAGTGTGCCACTGACCTTAAACCGCCATCTATACCATACGTACATCTCCAAAATCAGTTCTGTACCTATGTGGAAGAAACGCTTTCAGAGCCAAACTTTGTTCCTTAATAACTTTTGCATACAGTATCCAAATGCCACGTTCTCTGGTGTGTTGGAACCTCCTTTCACTTGCCAACAAGAACATATGAAATTTTTACCAATCCAATATTAGGAGATAGGCTCAGTAGCAATTAATGGCGGTTTTAGGTGTACCCACCTTAAGTTACCCATTGCAAAGAGAGTAAGCTTATCATAAGTCATAAAGGAGCTGCTTTGAAACTGAACTTCATGGTTGCCGGCAGGGCTATACCCTGATTTGTCTTACTAGGACGGGTGACACTAATTTGTCCAAGCCACACTATTTTCAAATAGTTTCTGGTTGGAATAGTATTGGAGGTAATCATAAAGTGTGTGCAATGAGGGACCAGCAGCCGGGGGGTTTGAGAAAAAATGACGTACAATAGGAAACTCCTTGCAGCACCTAAAGTTGGTCTTATGGAATTTGGTGTTGTGTTTCTTATCCCATAGACAACGCTGCGACCAATCTCCGTTTGATGAATGTTAGAAAATCTTTTGAGTGTAGGACAGAAACGCAACTATCCATCCTTGGAATTTTGCATGAAAAATAGGAGGTCTTCTATAGTAGTTTGTCTTTCAATGCGTGCTTTTGCATTTTTTTTTAACCCACCAATTCACATGGTACCCAAACAAATGATTTCCACAATGACCACCTCGTCATTCAAGGGTTAATTTTGTATTGTCACTATTGGTTAAATCTTTCTCTCACACTCCTTTGAAGTTACAATTTGGGGTTCACTTTACAATTAACACTATTGTATTGAACCAATTTCCACAAATGAATTTTTGGGAGGTGACGCTACTTCCTCACACTCAATAATGGGGACAAAGAAGTGTAGAGTTTGTTTGGTCTTGTGTGGTCTTTAGTGATCAAATTTGGAATTTTTAAATTCATACTCGGAATCAAATTCAATTGCATTTGTAAATAGTTGGGAATGAGAAATGTAGTTGCGGGTACAAATTGTTAGAGTGTACAATGTAAAAGGTGTTTCTATTTGGGGTAACGAGTAGGCCTTGGTATTCTAAGGCCAATCACCAAGCTTGCACACATACAAACATCTTCTAGATATGCACTTCCAAAAGACAACCTCGTTAAGAGCATGCATGGCAATTGTCTCAATCGAGGATTGGAGTAATGGAAAGATCATTTTTAAAGCCTTGCACTGAAGTGAGGTACAAAGAGAAAACACGTTTTTGCTTGAGCATATCCATTCACTCTATACTCCAACCAATTAGCCTCTTGCCTACTTATATACACATGGAATTTTTTTCTTGGGATAGCCTTTGATTGGCTAGGTTTCTCTCTTAAGAAAATCCATAGTGAGAATTTTTTGAAGTGTTTGACATTGAAAAATCACCAAAGGCATGACTTTTGTCCAAACCAAAAGTCATTTTGAAGTGTCAAAATATGAATTGATGAACAACATGAATAAAATATATAATTAAAAAAATATTATTCTTTAAATATATGATCAACCTTTGAAGTTAGGCAATAGCCTTCAAACATTTGATTCGGCTTATAGGTGTTGAATATTTTATAGTCCTACATAGTAAGTAAACATCCAATTGGTGTTAAATTTGACTAAAATAGAAGTCCTAGTAATTCTTGAAGACCATATTAAGGTTAGAAAAGCTATTACTATATCCTACTAGTACGTTCATCACATCAGCGTCAGATATTTATTTAAAATAGGAAATCAAGGTTCAACAAGACTAAAATTTAATTTAGGCAACCATTCAAAATTGAACAAAGTATAGGCATTGAGAAGATTTAGAAACTTCATACAATGGTCTTAAAGAAGATAATAGGTTATTTGTTCATAAAATGCATAGAACATTGAGACTAGATTGTCATCAATGGCTAGTACATGTTTATAAAGAAGGAAATTATTTTTCTTCTTCAATCAATTGCAATTTCTAAATATTAGGTAAGATGGAGGATAATTTCCAAAAAAAATTAGGCACCATTTTAAAAAATATTTATTGAAGACCCTACTTGTAGGATACGGTAGTAGAACATTTAGTAGAATATATTAAATTTTAGACCCACAATTGGTTTAAGGTTTATGTTAGAGTTAGAATTAGTCTATACAAGTATATCTACTACTCAAACCTACTCATAGGCCTTAGAGGATAATTTCATTGTGGACAACTTCAAATCATAAACCTTCAACCAATAAAATTGAAAATGGAAACATTTATAAGTTACAACTTGTAGATCCCTTGAGTGTCATTTCAAGCATTTATACCCTAAAGTATTATTTGAAAGGAATACAATTTGATCATTTTGGATGGTGCTTATGGGTGCATCTTTAAAAAGGCTTCTAGATCATCTTCAATCTAAAATTTATGGCTTACAAAGGATATTTGAAAATTAAATGAAATAAAACCTTGTTCATTTACACTTGCAAAATGGAGCAAAATGAAGGATTTTAACATTGTATACACATGCTCATTAGCTTCATCTTTTGAAGAATAGGCGGAGCATGTTACTTTAATGAAAATGACTTTAGAGCATCCTTAATATACACTAATTATGTATTAATCAAAAGTAGATATACTTTGTCAAGTTGTTTTGGAGGATGTTTTGAGGATGTTTTGAATTTCAACTTTGAAAATTCTAGCTATACAACATGCCCATCAAAAAGAACACAATGGATCCCATCCATGTGTCTAGGGTAAGCGTTCATCCAGTTTTCCAAATTTTATATTCCTTGGGTACAAAATATAAAATTGGAACCATATTTTGAAATTTAAAAAAAAAAATTTCCACAAGTGATTAAGAGTTTGTGATTCCAAAATGAATTCAGGTTCCCAATTTTGATCAGAGGTGGTAAAAGGTAACTTCATATGTTCTCATGCAATTTCATTTAAAAAAATGTAAGGTGTATTTTCAGATGTTTTAAATTTATTATAGATATACACGTTATAGCTTTATATTATTTTCATGATGAACAGCATTGATTTGATATATAAAAAAGATTAGATGACCCCAATTCACTTTCAAATATTCCAACTTCCCTTGTTATAAAACATTATAATATTTCAATTTATTTGTGATGACATTGTGTTTTCTTTGTCTACGAAATCAATAACATTTATGATTTAAGGTTTTAAGGTTACAATTCAAATAAGATTGATAAAAATATCAAGGTTTGGGGTTTCTATTTAGTTTTTGTAATATGTGTAATGTTTTCTACCAGAGACTTGTCAATTCAAATCAAAGTGAGGCAAAGGACATTAAAGTAGTTATTCAAAAACTGCATCTTGCATCTATCTTCCCCCAACCAAGGATTGATGTCAAAAAACACTTTCATATTGTGGTTTCTTAATATCAGACATTCAGCACTACAACTAAATAATTTGGAGCCTTTGAATCCAAATTGAATTCAAGATTTCCAAATTTTGTCATTAGTAGAAAATTAAAATAATTCCAATGTTTTTTCCAAAGGTAAAACTGAGATCTTCAAATGACCACTTTAACATTCTACAAGTAAGGCAACTTCAAAATCTAAGGTAGAATTAGAGTGGGCTATTCCTAATATTTTACCTGTTATTAAAAAGGTTTTATAACTACTTCATTATAAAAGGTCAAGTGGACTATTCCCAATCTTCTTCATATTCTTCCACCTCACCTATCACTCAATTAGCCACTTACCACGTCATTATGGAAGGTAGCTAATGTGGACTATTCCCAAGTCCCTTTATAATTTTTGCCCTACCTATAACCCCCAACTAGCCACCATCCAATTGATTATGAATAGTAGTGTGGGTTGTGTCCAATCTCCTATTCGTTCCTCCATCTCACCTACTACTACACTTCGTTATGGAAAGTGGCATAGGCTATGCCCAATCTTCTATCCATTCCTTTGCCCTACTTGTCATTGGCCACTTCATTATGAAAGGCAGAATGGACTATTCCTGATCCTTCCCTTTCCTCTATGCCACCTATTATTGGCCACTTCATTATGAAAGGTAGAATGGACTAATCTTGATTCCATTCCCATTCTTCCAACTCACTTGCCACCCAAAACTAGCTTCTTCATAATGTAATTGAAAATCAATGATATATTTTTTAACATAATGGTGGATCCAAGTTTCTCAGGGAAGGTGTACTCCTCCTTTTGGATGTTAGTGTGCAGACAAAACTTTGGACTCCCTATATACTTTTTGAATTTTAAATAAAATTAAATGAAAAATATGAATAGATTTTTCTACTTTGAAAGTTTTTATTTTGAATTATTGATATTTTTATTTGTTAATAATAATTACTTAAAAAAAATTGAAGTAAAAAGATATACTATAGAATTGAAAAATAACTTTTACACCTCTATATTATATAAGAAAAAATTGTCTAAAAAATGAACAAAAAAATTGTCTAATAAAGAGTTAAAAATAACTCTTTATTGAAATCTCATTTTGAGTTGAATATTCATGCAATGGTCATCTAAATGTGTTTTCTAAAAATATTTGAGTTAAAAATACATGCCATTTTAGTGCATTTTTAACCTCTTATAGGAATCATTCCATATTTTATTTGAGTTTGAAATTTTGGGAGTAGAATCCTATAGTCATTAGTAAACAATGCCTAAAATTTGGAGTTAAAATTATAGTTTATTAGAAACCACTTGTTCGCACGTGGTTTGTTGTAGTAAAACTAAGTGCACCCCCGGGACAAGTTTTTATGTAGTGAAATCCATTGCAAACACTTGTTAGTGACACTTTACATGTGAATTATTCATGAATTTTCTTAAAAATGGACATAGATCCATTGTAGACATATTTTTGTTCAATTCCTAAAGTTTGACCTTCTATTATTGATGAACAATTTTAAAGCCAACAAAAATCATTGTAGACCAAATCCTGGACCTACTTTTGCTTCTCATGCATTAGAAAATCTATATAAAGTTGAATGTAAATAGTTGTTCAACATTGAGAAGCACAATATATTAAATATGTGTTTCAAGTGCAAAGATTCTAAGAAGATATATGTATAATTTAGGTAAATTCAACATTCACTTGATGCAAATCAAAAGAAAAATATTTATGGTATCAAAATATTCTTCAAGCACTAGTTTAAATTTAATTTTAAAAATGGATCCTATCCTCTTAGAAGATACTACCCATAAAATATAATTGATCTATCCAATCATTTTTTGAAATGACCCCATAATCTAATTATTTGATCTTATTGTCTTTATCCAAAGAATATTTGATCAATTTTTACGCAATATGTGATGTTCTTACATAATAAAAATCATTAGTATTCTACTTGAAGATATAAATCTTGAGAAAAGATGGAAAGATCTTTATAATAATTTATAAATTGCATTTTCTTCACATTTTTATGAAAACGAATAAATAAAATCTCAAGATTCTAAGTCACTTATTTGTAAACAATTAGAAATGTGCTTCAAAGAGTATGGAATATTGTGCAAAGATGGAGACAATATTGATAAATTCATGTTGTAATTGGCATAGTTCTTTAGCTCATATAAAAGAAATTCAATAGAATTTTTTTTGTAATTAGTGAATGTTCATGTTTTAATTCCTAAGAGATCAATCATTCAAATTTTAAACAATGGATGAATTCAAATACATTCCAAACACAAAAACATTTGTTTTTTCATCCAATTAAATATTAGTGGACTGCTGTATTTGTTCTCTTATAATTTGTATAGAATAGAGATTTTTAACACTTCCTTTTGCAAATCTTCTACAACATACAATGACAAAGTATGTTCAAGCCTCAAAACTAACCTCTTCAATTCAAAATATTATCCTTTGAAAAGAAGTTCAACAGATGAGAAAATTAAATACCTAAAAAATCCACCATATTGGAATTATGTACTTTAAATTCAAAGAAAAAACTCTTGTAAAAATATCAAATATTTAATATTGAGTCAAACTTTAAAAAAAAGTTTTGATTTTTTGTTTCAAACTTAATTGAAAATATAGGTTATTGTTAGTAGGATTAGTTCTAAATGTATGGATATATACAACTTTTGATTGATAGCCATCATTACATTTCTATTCTACATTGCATTTTATAATAAATCTTCACAATTTTGGAAATATAGACTACTCCCTAGTCCTTAAGGGATTAAAAGCCATGAGATAGTCTACATTTCCACATGAGAGTTCCAATATTTGAAAATAATATATACTTTGAATTACAAAAATTACGTTCGATGTTTTGGGGTTTAAATTCTTTTGCATAGTATTCTCTATTGCAACACCAATCAAAGTAGATTCAATCTAGGTTCTATTACATGTTTAGATTAACCTAATAAAGATGAGGAGGCGTCCAATAGATGACTCTCGAGATCATTGTAGAAATGAAGAATGCTTCAGTTGGTCCAAAAATTAGATGATTTTTAAGTGATTGCCTTTGTCATAGTTGAAGGCCTTCTAAGGTTAAGACCATAATAGGGGACGTGAAAGTCATTTTATTACAAAAATTGGATTTGGACCTTCCTTCAAGAAGAGCCACTGAAAGTGGCCTTCCAAACTTGAGGGTTCTCAAAATCGTCCCTCGAAAGTAGGTTTGTGCAAATTGACCCCACATTCTAAAAGGCCCTCTCAATGTCTCTCTTCGAAGGTGGACAAACTCCAAGATTTTCTCTCAAAACAACTCTACCGCCCCACCGTCTTACCATTCTAGAACTAGGTCACTCTCCTCCTCGTGTTGGGAAAGTACATATTCTGCTTTCCATTAGATACTTCAGAGGGACTTATCAAGTAATTCAAGGATTGGAATTGGGTTGCATAACATCATATAACAGGCACCGAGGCCTCCCCATATTGGACAGGTACAACATCATGCCTCCCTAGATGCATGTGAGGGAATGATCGGTTAATGCAAGGACGGGGGTTGGCTGAGAGGAGCCACCAATGAGACAATTTTGTTCACTACAAGGATCTCCTTTCCAAGGGTTGCAAAAAGGGACCCCTACCTCATAGGTAAAAACAATTGATTATATGTGAAGAGCCATATCAATAAGACAATTTTGTTCATTGTAGGTGTCCCCTTTCCAAAAGGGCCCCCTGTCGTGCTTCATTTGTAAACAATTGGTTATGTATTGGTCCAATTCAAAAATATGTATATAAAAAAAAAATTGATTTTAGTTTGGTTTAGAACCCAGACAGTAGGTCGGGTCCCAAAGCTCAAAACCAGGCCGGGTTCCGGCACACCCAGGCCGGGCCCCGGGATTCAGGGGGGTCCATCCCTACCGTCGGATCTTCCAATTCCCCACCAATGAAAATCAACGGTCCTTTATTATCCCGGTTCAAAAACTTGCCCTACACGGATGGTGCAGGCAAAGGGCCAGCCAATGAAAATGGGCCAGGGGGGATGGCCCCATGTATTCAAGGGTAAATGTAAAAATTGCCCCCTCTTTTGTGCCGCTTCAATTTTCAACCCGTTGCTAATTTAAGGCCTCTGATTGCAAATATGAATTCAAGAATTTGCAAAGTTTATTATATGTGGCAATTACAAACTTCAATATTTTTCTGCAAGAGGGTCAAACACAAGGCAATACATAGGTCAATCTTCCCTGGCTGTGAAAATGGGCAAGAGAGGATTGACCCACATTAGATGAAATTTGAGGACATTAGAAGATTGCGGGTTTCCATGAGTTCCTAGATTGCAAGGAACTCTGGAAACTTTGCCAAACCAACAGTTTGACGTGACCAGGACCTTGCTATGTCAGTTAATATTAATTGATTAATTTTTAAAATTAATTTTTTAAGAATTTATTCTGACGCATCCTCAGCGTGGGGAAGAGGTTTGAAATGTCCCTCTCGAGGCCTCAAACTTCTTCTAATGTGTCTTGCCCCACGTAAAGATAAATGTAAAGATTGTCCCCTGTTTTGTGGTGCTTCAATAATTTCCTATTTCTTCATGACTCCTAGCTAATATGGGGCCTCTGATTGCAAATATGAATTCAAGAATTTTGCAAATTTTATCATATGCAGCAAATAAAAAACCTCAATATTTTCTGCATGGGGATCAAACACGGGCTAGAGAAAATTGACCCACGTATTGCCCCCATCAAAGGATAAATGTAAAAATTGCCCTCTATTTTGTGCCACTTAAATTTTGTCACTTCTCCTCAACTCCCCCAGCTAATTTGGAGACTTTGATTGCAAATATGAATCCAGAATTTGAATCTTTTTTTTTTTTTTATCATATCCGGCAAATAGAAAAATTCCAGTGTTTTTTGCAGGGGTCAAAAGCACGGCCAGGGAGGACTGACCCCTCTATTGCCCCAACCAGGGGTAAATGTAAAAATTGCCCCCTATTTGGGACCATGTAAAATTTGTTTCTCTACACCTCCCTAGACTAATTTGGGGTCTCTGATTGCAAATATGAATTCAAAATTTTCAAATTTTTTCATGGATGGCAAATAAAAAGATTCCAGTGTTTTATCCAGGGGTAGAAAACGGGGCAATAGAGGTCCTCCCTGGCCGGTCAAACACGGGGGCAATACCGGTCCATGGGTCAGGTCAATCCTCGAAAATGGGTCTCCGCTCCCCCCGTTCTCCTTGGATCCCGAGGAAAGTTCCCCAAGTTCCCCAGGTTCCCCTCCCGTGACTGGCATGGGAGCCCTTGACGGAACTCTCCGTCCGTTCCGTCTGCAAAGAAGCGGCTACTTGCTGCGCTGAAGTTAGAAACATTGGAGTCCCATGGGGCAACTGGAGGCAAGTGGAGCGGTACTAAGTTACAGACTGCTGATGGAGAACACGTCGACAGCAGCAGCAGCAGCCAGTCGTACAGTGGCCTTATAACTAAGTTACCACACCAATGGCGGGCTGGGGGAAGGGAAAAAGAAAAAGACAAAACACAAAACAGAGAAAGAGACAAAAGAAAAAGAAAGAAAGAAAGAAAGAAGGAAGGAGGAGGAAAAAAAAGAGAGAGAAAAATAAAGGGCAGTGCATTCGCTATACTCTAGTTATTTTAATTATAATTAGTGTGTCCCACATGAATAAAAATAATAGCACCACATTGTAGGAAAGAAGAACAGGAAAGAAGAGGAAGAAGAAGAGGAAGAAAGGGGGGGAGGGGAAAGGAAAACGACAAGAGAGAAGAGAGGAAAAGGAGGGGAAAAGGAGGGGAAAAGGAAAAGGAAAGAGCATTGTTGTAATGAGTATAAGAGCACACATTGGGAGGCTTGTTTGGTTATATGGTAAGGAGGAAGAAGAAGAAAGGAGGAAATGAAAAAGACAAGGAAAAGGAGACGGGAAAAGGAGGGGAAAAGAAAGAGTAGTGTTGAAATAAATATAGTAGCACACGTGACGGAAGGCTTGGTTGGTTACATGGTAGGGAGGAAGAAGAGGAAGAAAGGGAAAAGAGAAAAAGAAAAAAAAAAAAAAAAAAAAAAAGGAAGGTAATAAAATAGAGCAACTCAGTGATAAATATAACAGTATGCGACATAAGACTTGGTTACGTGGTAGGGAAGAAGAAGAAGAAGAAGAGGGAAAAGGGGGAAAACCAAAAGGCTTGATAGAATAGAGAAATAGGATGGAAAAAATAAGAACAACTGAACACATTGTTCTTGCTTCTATTAGTGCACTCCACAATAATTGAGCAGTGATGGATTGTTCACACCAGGTTTTGTAATGAAAGTGATTTTTGACGTAGATTTTAAAAGAGGGTTAACTGTCTAATTCTTTTTAGAGGGGGTAGCAAATAACCCTAAAACTTTGTTTTTTATAATCTGTCTTATATAGGCATTATGAAGCTTGTTCAAATGGTTGGTGAATGATGAACTTTTGTAGTCTTGAAGGCAATGGGCAACCTCGAAACTTCTATTTGAAAATGTAATATATTTTGTGTAGGCAAAAAAAATAATATTGAAAAGTTGGTATGTAATTGAACTTCTATTGCACCCCTACCTCACTTCCACTTCATCCTTCTTCTAATTTTGTTAAGTAGGGGTCTTTTGAAGAGTTATAAATAAGTTTGTATTTTTGTTAAATAAGGGTCCTTGTAGAATTTCTTCAATTTCATGTATAGTGTAACATGGTAGCCATGTAAAGTAATAGATTTTTTTTGTACACAATTGTGAATTTTTTAAAAAGTGATTCAAAGATGCACTTCAAATGACACTTTTAACTTATACATACTTTGCAATCCATATGTTGAATGATGAACAAAGTACATGTAAGCTTTGTTTTGTCCAAATAACTTTTCCTTATCTAATTTAAATATTTGATTATAAAATAAAAAAACACTCTTTTCATATTAGAATTTGATGACATTCAATTTGCCACACATTTGTTGAAAAGACCTAAAACAAAAATGTGTGAAATTCAAAAAAGATTTTATTCAGTAAAGGTGAAAGATTTTTTCTCATGATAGTTACTTAAAAAATTCACCAAAACACCACCCTCCCCTCAAAAACAATGATTCTTGATAAAATCCTATAATGATTTTTCATTTGTTTGCAATTCAAAAAGAAAGAGACTATGTACTCCCTCCGTCCCCAAATCATGATTGTCTAGTTCTCATTAATTTTATTGCCTCAAGCTTTAGTACTGCATTGTGGAAAAGGCTCCAAAACTCAAAGTTTCAAAGTGATGGATGAGTACACCAAACTCCCAACTCAAAGCTCAAAACGGGTTGAAATAACATTATTTATTATAGCCAAGAAAATTCCAAAAGATTTTGTCTAAGCCGGAGATTATTTTTTTAAATTTTTTAAATTTTTTTCCTTTAGTTACGGTGAGGGAGGAATAGTTTTGTTTCTATTTTGGTCCATCAACTAAAAGGAACGGGTTTAGGCTTGGGTACTACTTTTGTGTTCCTAGATAGTCCTCCCCCCACCCCAAAGACAAACAAAAAGGTCTTCCTCCGAAAGGCGAAAAAGAAAAAGATATGGCAAGAGGATAAGTTTCGCCCAACCGGAGAGGACACCGGAAAGACGAGGGAAACTCCCCGTGGACCCCACCGCCGTTGAAAAAGAAAAACAAGCAACGAGCGCCAGCGCCGGTATTCAAGCGCAGTCAGCGAATCAAGTTTAACGAAACGGTATGGGCCATATGGGCCTGTCTGGGGGGACCCAAAAATACACACACACATACATATATTATATTTTTTCCAATATGAAAAAAAGTTGGATGATAAAATTTGGATGGATGAAAAACCTTAACTTACTTAAGTAGTGACTTACATGAGTCACCCCCAGAATTCTGATTCACGGGGAAGAAGCTTCAGTTACCCCATTTAGGATTTAGAGCGAATTAAAAAAAAGAAAATATGAGGTCTAAAGAAAAGGAAAATTAGACCCGGCCTCCAATAAAAGGAATCCCAATGGACGAGAGTGACGGCCGCAAGTTTTGTGCACTGACCAGGAAGCGTGCATTCCCAGTCAGCAGATGGACGAATAGTGACGGGACGGATGAAGGGTTTTGGATGCACAGAGGTCGATTTCGGATGATTTCTGTGGATGAATAGCGGGTTATGCGTTCGAGGATTTATTAGTCTGCTGTTTTTCTATGCCTTTTGTTGTTTGCCGGGAATGGGTTGTGGACCTTGTGTGGTGGTATGGTCGCACATGGATGGTTGATCGAGCTCTGGCGGGGAAAGAGGACTTTTCTGTGTGTTGTAGTGAGAGTCAGTGGCTCGGGGAATTTCGTTGTTTTAGAAGGTGTAGATGGCGGGGGAGAGGAAGAGGAGAATTGTGGGGGTTGATAGTTTGTGGAAGGGCGACTTGGTGAGGGATTCTTGCGGAGGACGTTGTTTGATTTTGGTTATGGAGCATGAGTTTCGGACTTGGATGGTAAGTTTTGAGAGCTGGTCGAAAGGGGAGGACAGTGATGAAGCGGTGGAAGAGGAGGAGCGATGGTGAATGGTTGTGGAATTGAGGCGTTAGCTTCGCCGGGGGGAGGGGGGGAGGAGAGGTCGAGAAAATCTGTTTGAGGTTTATGAATCATAATGGCGTGAACAAGAGGGAGGAGGTTTTGTGAGAATTGAAGAGCGGAGAGGATCTTGAATTGGAGGAGAAAATGAATGGAGCTTGTGGTCAATCTTGGAGGTTAGGAGGATTCAAGAAACAGGACAGTGATGATTCGGAGTAGAGTTGTGGAGTTGTGGCGGTGGAAGCGACGGTGTAAGAAGCTCGTGGACGTGTGTGGAGTTTCGGGATTTTGGATGGGAGTAGAGTGAGATATGTAAATGGGCAGCGAGTTGTTTCCCGCTGCGGACATGGTGGATGTGCAACCAATGTCCTGGCTGTGGCCGGAGTCCACGCAGGCGTTGATGTTGGACAGGCGGAGCGGGCATGCCGCGAATCCGAAGGTGGCCGACAGAGATATGCTGTCGAAGGAGAACACGTTTGTGGATTCCGAGCACTTCATGGAGCTCTTGGACCGGAGTGGCTCGGGGGACGCGCATCATGCTTCCCTCGTCCGTCTCTATGAAGATCGTCAAGTCAATGCCGTGAATCTCCTCAAGCAGGAGCTTGAAACTCTGAACGCCGCGCGATTGGAAGCCGAACAGCGTCAGATCCAGATTATGGACGAGACCATGTATGAGCCTATAAGTAGCACTGGCGATGGGTCTACGCTCAGTGAAGACAGCCCTCGGTACGAGCATTATCTTGGTGACGATGGTCCGGGGTCCTGGAGCTCCGTGCCCGGCAGTGACACCTGTTCTGTGGACATGGAAGGAGACAGCTTTGGGCCTGCTGAGATGTGGCGAGACCGCGCTCGTGGTTATGCGAAGCTGTTGACGGATAGCATACGTCGGGAGGAGGTTTTGATTCAGAAATTGAATGAGTATGCTACTCTTCCTCCTCAGACTTGGCAGCCTATGGAAGAGGTTCGGCAGCAGCTTCATCGCTTTGATAATTTCTTGCGGTTTTCTTTGAGGAAGGCGCCGGTCGTAATCGGACACCAGGTGCGTCTCCAATCTTTCCGCCTCTTGTGAATTTTAAGAACGGTCCTTTTGTTCTTAATCTCAATATAGGTTGCGCTAAGATTCCTCTCAGATTGGCAATTCTTGAGGTCTTCACTTCATATTTCTACCGTTCAATTTGCAATTGTTAGGATGTGGCAGGTGGTACTGCGTTCCGACGTTAATTATTCCCTATGTCTTCCATTTAAATTGTATCAGACCTAGATAATATTTTCTGCTGCTATATCATCCAGTACCGTAGTAGAAGCTATTTGCGATGTTATGATCCGATTTAAGGTATTAAAAGAGAACAAGGTTCTTGTTAGCAAGTGCCAGTATATTTTCGTTTTTTGGAGTACTCCTACGCTCTGGCATTCATGGGAGTCGGCAAAATTCCATCAGAAAATCGTGAAATTTTGGTTCTTACACCTTGGTCGTCTTAGCATTTTGACCTTTCACGGCTATGTCATGGGCCAGAAAATTCTAAATTGTTATTTCATTCAATTTGCAGGACAGCGACTTAAGGTACCGGTTCGTCTACAACGCCTTCCCTACACTACTTGAGGAGGTACTTTGGGAACGCTCCTTTTCTTCTCAAGTTCATTCTCATGAATCCGTTTTTATTTCTTCTGCGATGAGACACTCTGCAGCAACACAACATCAGTTGTTGTTATATTTTCATTAACCCTGTCCATGTGATTTTGTTGGTTAGGAGGTGATTGGTAAGACGGATGGAGAGATATATAGGGGAACAGGAGTGATAGAGTTGATGGACTTTAAGCGTGAGGTAATGCGGAAGGGTCGCCCTGAGAAACGAGAAATTTTCTTCAACACCGACCTTTTTGGCGAAAAAACATTCTTGGTTGCCGTAGAACCTGTGTTGAGCCGTTCAGGAGAAGCCATAGGGATCAACTATGTTGCTATGGACGTAAGTGAACAGGTGGACAAACGTGAACGAATCGCACGTCTTCGCGAGCAAGTTGCTGTGCAAAAAGCCATGGAAGCAGAGCTTCACAAAACTATTCACATCACGGGTACTTTCCTCTTGAGACTTTTTTTATCGCAAACTTAAAACTTGTTATATCGCGCAGTTTAGGATGCTAAATTGCTTCGTCCTCTGGTGTGGGAGTGATTTCTCTGAGCTTTCAGCACATTAGGGTGGTAATTACAGGCTCTAAGTAGTATCATGGCTTCCTCCTAGTTATTTTCTTCAGTAACCTCGTGTGATATGACCGTGTGGGCATTTTTTTTTCTTGTTATCAAAGATTTGAAAGTGTCCATATGTTTTACTTAAGCGGAGTGAATCTGTGAATTTTGTAGAGGAAACAATGCGGGCGAAGCAAATGCTGGCAACAATGTCGCATGAAATTCGATCCCCTCTGTCTGGTGTAGTAAGCATGGCGGAGGTCTTGGCCACCACGCAGCTTGACGAGGAACAGCGGCAGCTAGTGGACGTCATGGTGTCATCCGGTGATCTTGTGCTCCAGCTCATCAATGACATTCTAGATCTTTCCAAGGTTCAATCGGGTATGTATTACTATTTTGGCACGATTATTCCTGGGGCAATTGCGGCAGTTGTGGTAAAACCTTTGAAGAGTTCGGGTACGTTCTGTTGAAGAGTGTATGAATTTGCAATATTGTATTTTGATTGATTACTCTGCTCTGGCAGGAGCAATGAAGTTTGAGGCCAAAAAGTTCCGACCTCGAGAGGTGGTGAAGCACGTGTTGCAAATGGCTCTTGCTAACATGCAATCCAAGAACCTTGTCTTAGAAGGACGTATATATGACGACGTACCACTTGAGGTCATTGGTGATGTTTTGCGGATCCGTCAAGTTTTCACTAACCTAGTTGGGTAATGCATCTTCAGACCCTTTTTTTCCTTGGTATATGATTTTGTGACTCCCTGCAGAGGCTTTTTGGTATCTACCGTGCTTCGTATAAATCATGTGAACCCATTCAGTAGCACATACCTTTATCTCTTCGTTCTGATTATGTTGCATGTTTGTGGGGTGTGGGGTGCAGCAATGCTATTAAGTTCACCCATGAAGGTTCAGTGATGTTAATTGTTCGCGTGGTCCCTCCCCCCCCGCCCTCAATAGAAAGAGCAGCCAAAAATGTTTTTCAAGCAACTATCGGTATAACAGCAACTGATAGTGTAACCTCCTCTGGAGTTTTACCCGGTGGTTCAAGACCGAATTCTACTGGTGTAGCTTTGCACCAGGAAGTAGGCGACCCGTCAGGGTACCCTTATGCTGCCGAGAGCAGTTCACGTCTTGCAAGTATCCAGTCCACTCCTTCAGGCAGAAGGTCCGAAGTGGAGGCTGTAGTCGAGGATACCGTCTGGTTACAATGTGAAGTTACCGACTCTGGCATTGGCATCCCAGGTAAGGTTGCATAAAATATCGTTGGGATTCGTACTTACCATATGTATCTCGATCTTGTAGGATGTTAGTGAATATATGAGGGCATGTCAAGGTTTATTATGTGGTTAATGGCAAGAAGCAAGGATTGCTTTAACCCTATCTCCTGTGATTTCACATTTGGTTTTGCAGCCTGCTACTTAGAGTTGGAATTTTGATCGGGCTGTTCTAAATGTGGTTCTCTACTATAATGTGTGTAGAATCGGCGTTGCCTACGTTGTTTGAGAAGTACACTCAGGTCAGCACAACTCATGCCCGGAAATACGGTGGTACTGGATTGGGTCTGGCTATCTGCAAGAATCTGGTAAGTAATGTGTACATGAAACTAATTTATGCCATTTGGGCTTACATAGTGCATAGTGGACCTCTGGACCTATTCTCTCTGGCAATTTTAACTGAGAATCACTCCGGGACATTGATCTTACGAGTTCCATCTTGCTTGACACGTTTATTGTATGTGTTTACTGTATCCTTCTCACATGGGGTTAGAAGTGCTGATTTTTGTTTAATATGGGATACGCAGGTGGAGTTGATGGGTGGAAGCTTGACGGTATCGAGTAAAGAGAATCACGGTTCCACGTTTTCTTTCTCTCTCCCTTTCAGAGTACATCCAGAAAGATGTATGAGTTCAGGTCAATTGAGTGACGAGGTGTACGATATGATGACCATGGAAGCGAAAGTAGAGGGATCTGATGTGTTGGCGTCTGCGAAAAAGGTTGGTTACTACCATTTTACATCAAAAGTTTCCTCGAAATCTTCAAGTCCATCTTCAAGTCTGAATGCAAGTCCGTCTCCAACTCCACCTATTCCTCCCAGCCCTAGTAGCTCTATATGGGGTGATACGCGGAAGCAATCAAATCCTGAACCGAAAAGAAAGGTTGTGCCCAAGGCTCGGGAGGGTCATAGATCTTCTAACCGCCGAAAGCCGATTTCACTTGGAAAACCAGTGGCTCTAGCATTCTATCAAGACAGTTCACCCGAGTTCATGGACTGTGACTCGAAGGCACCAGACCACATGGAGTACATTCCTGGTTTGTCTCTGCCACGGTGTCCGATTCCTCCCCTTCCACTTGAACGCAGATTGGATGGATCTTCTTCTGGTTCCCTTCTTTCTCAGTCTAGGGTCCGCTCGCCAGGAGGTCTGGCAGGGCATGGGAAGAAGGCTGGCAAAATTCAAGAAAATGTCATGTTGCCACCTTCAGCTCACGATGTCCAGCCCCAAAGACGGTCACGGATTCTGCTAGCAGAGGACAATAAAGTTAACGTAATGGTGGCGCAGTCGATGATGCAGAGGCTTGGACACAAATTAGAGGTTGTCAGCAATGGGGCTGAGGCAATTGCAGCTGTTCAGCGAAATTCCTATGATGTCATCTTGATGGTAAGTGTGGAGGTAGAAAACAATTCTGGTTTGCGGCTCATCATAACAATTTCTTGCGGGAATCAATCTGGGGAATTTCAATTTGTGGCGCTTAATGTTTGCTTACTTCCAATGTCAAACATAGCTTTCGTGACCGAAATTCACCTGCCGTTCACGACTCTACTTGCTGCTGGCCCAGCCAGTGCTGAGTACTCTGATATTCTCTTTCCACATTTGAGACTCACGTCAAGGATCAAGACTCTTGTCGTCATTTCCTCTGGAAGTTAGCGTTGCTAAATTGGAGTCCTCTTGCCATTCTTGGGTTTGCAGGATGTGTGTATGCCCGTCATGGATGGGCTGGAAGCTACACGCAGGATACGCCGTTACGAGGCAACGGGATCGTGGGAGGATTTGAGGGAAGGGGAGGCAAAAAGGACTGCAGAAGCTAGCTCTTCCAGTATGGACCTCGGAAACACAACTTCTCAAACTCTTAATCGACAAAGAACCCCCATTATTGCTGTAAGTTAATTGTGATGGTCTTCCTTCTGTTTGTAATACAGTTGTGTTACTGCTTGAGCCAATTGCATCTACACAAGAACTTTGTTCAATTGTATTGATTGTTATGAAGGCCGTGGTTTGAGCGCTATGAGTTTTAGTTTTCTCTAATTTTTATCGTGTGACGACGAAGTTGAGGTTCCTTATTAGATGTTCAATTGACGCTCAGATTGCTGTTCTGCAGATGACGGCAAATGCGTTAAATGATAACATGACGGAGTGTTACATGCATGGAATGGATTCCTTTGTCGCAAAGCCTGTGACTTTCAAGAGACTGGAGCAAGTGCTGAAGCAGTTTATTCCCTGCCTTGACTGTACCCAAAGCTTAACTGGGGTTCGAGCACCGAAAGACTCAGGTCCGTAGTGGATGTAATACATTTTTGCGCCGAGATCCTCCCAAGTTCTCATCTTCCACGACTGTTCAGTGCATAATGGTGCACATCATATCCGATGTCAAGCTTCAACTACCCCTGAATGCTCACGACCACAGCGTTTTGCTTTTGAGCATGAGAATTGCTGCGAGGTATTCTTCCAATCACCCGTTCACAAAGCCCTTTGCATTGGTTCTGGATTAGAAGCGCTAAAAGAATCCCCAGAGCCCAGGGGATATACTCCAACTGGTCCAAGTGAGGACCTGAAATGGACGGATGAATCAACCTCGAAGAGCAGGTTGCAAATTCGCTGAATGTATGATGCTCGTCAACAAGAAATTGGCCCCCCATTCATTGCTGTAAGCTCTAAACGGCAAGCTCAAGTAGAAAGAAGTATCGAGTTATGGTCGCCGTCCAGAACTAAATTATAGGATCGCGGTTTCTTACCGGCTCTCGCTGTCAGTTGCTTTAGAGACGACGTTCATCACTTAGTTCAGGAAACTGTTTTGCCGAACTTCCTGACTGGAGTGTACAATTCAAGTGTATCATAATATCGGATCCATCTGTGAAAGTTTTAATTAGATAGCCACGGTTCTAGTCAGAAATTTAGTCCTTGTGATTCAAGGCGGTGTGGAAATGGAGCTCTAGAGCCCATGGAAGTTAGAGGGATTCTATTGCCTTGAAAAAAATGATTGATCAACTGGAAATTAGTGCCGACGGCCCAGAACTTGTTGGGCTTCTCCACTTGTAAATTGTGTATCATAAAGTTAGCAAGCATGTGGAGTGAAGGGGTTTGAGGTAGAACCTTGATGCTGATCAAGTGCAAATCAGCTTTTGAGTCCTATGGCTGAAGATAGCGAGAGCTTGAATTTAGAGTTAGAGATATGTGGGTTAGTCCTGGAAGGACGGAACCCATGTTGAGTGAAGTCATACTTCCACTCAAAATCCTCCATTTTGCAGCTATTTATGAGTAAAGCTTTTTAGATTTATTTTTCAAAAGATGAAATCGCACGTTTTAACCCTGAATCTTCTGAGCCTATGACCGTGTGGTTCAAACACACCAAAGAACACGACATTTGGATACAATATGCAAAAGTAATGAAGGGTCAAAGTTTTTTTTCAGTTCATATTGTTTCTTTCAAATAGGTATATATTGATTTTGGAGATGTAGACAAAATGATGATGGTAGTTTGGGGACATTTTTTGGTGCCCACCTTAGATGCCAATGTCATAGATTTGAGGTCCCTAAATGTATGATATAATTGCTTTTAGTATGAATACATTTGTATCATAAGACAAAGAAACTTATGAAAACTAAATCTTTCAAGACAGTTGCATTATTTTCTCAGAAACACTTATACCGTGTTCAAACTCCTCATCTAAGCACATTTTGTATGAAAGTTGGGTTTAGAAATATTGCAAGCAATTGTACATTTGGGTCCCCTCAAGTTTGGGTTCTACATGTCTGCATTGGTTTTCAATTGAAGGAAATGGAAATCAGTCCAGGTGGATGACACCAGAAGCAAGCTCCTCAGGGGTTGGCCTTGAAAAGCCTCCTGAGAGGCCCCCCCCAAATTGCCTTTGGATGACATTTTAACACCTTTAGAAGATGGAAAAATACAACTTTTCATCCAATTTTATTTCGGAGGACTTGGTAGAGCACTTTCACAAGGCGGTGTCTGGGAAATCTTGCCTTTTGTGGTACTATTGACTATTCTACATAGGAAAGATGCTTATCCATGATTGGTAATATAGTCCAAGCTTTTAGGTTTTGATGTGAATTTGAGCCATAGACATTATCTTTTCTAAATTTCAGCCCAACTAATGAAATGAAGCTAAGGTAGTCTTGCTCTAAAAGCGAGTGGCCTCTTCAAATTGCCCCTATATTTTAGATTTGAAATAGATAGTAGGTGGTCTTTAAATGGACCTCTCAAGCCATTGAGAGAATCGAGAGAAAAGCATTATTTATTGCAAGAGCCAATTGTTGGCCTTCATTTACTCAAATCACTTTAGAAGTTACAAGTGGTCAGATTTTGGAAGACCTAGGGTCACAAATAGGTGCCTACAACAGAGTTTTTTGAAAATTCATGGGTAATTCAAAATTGATTCAAAAAATATGAAACCACTTGTCTGACATTCCGCATCCATTTTTCTTTCTTTGCAAAATGATCCAAAAATGATTTCTATTTCCAGCCCTTAAATGGTTGCTTTAAGGACATACTACCTTAATGAAGTCCAGTTTCTACTCCAACTTGAAAATTTGAAACAATCCTAAAATTGAATATTTTATTGCAATTTGAACAATGGACCTATAACCACAGTTTGTAGCTGGGAGACACAGTAAATGATTCAACTCCATGATGATTCTACACTATCATATACACCTTTGGAGAAATATTCTGCTTTTTATTTGAGTTAATTGTGTATTTGATATGAATTTTCTTCATTTCTTCCTTCATAAACACACAATAATTTTAATTTTTCACAGAAAAATCACATGGTAGTGTAAAGATTACATGCAGTTTTCATTTCTGAACATTAAAATTTGAAGATACAACATGGGATCTTGTTCAACAACTATCTGTACCGTTAACTTTACTCCCAGATGAGCTTTAACAGTTATCGCTGTGCTTGACTGCACAAAAGCTGTCTCAGAATTTTAGAAGACCTTGGGTAGGAGGTTCTAAAAGTGCTCTAAAATCGTCCCATATTCTCAAATGTACACTCTCTTTACATGTTGCTTTTTTGTAGCTTTGAGCAATGTACAAACAGTTTATATTTGAGGAGGTGGGCAATTTTAGAGCCCATGCCATTTCAACTTCAAAATTTCATAACAAAATATGAAATGACTTTGGGTTTATGGACACTTAGAATAAGCCCTAAACTAAAACACGTGTGGATCCATTGATGATAGGTGAGTTTCCATGAATGTGTCATAGTAATGGGGTCGAGGTTTACGTTGGCCAATATAAACGATTGTGATACAAGCTTAGGGCCTATTGTTTTTTGGTGTTTTTGTATCCAATTTTGTGGTAGTCTACTGTCCATAGTAGATGCATATACACACTTGTTTTCACAATTTTGTATTATATTCATATAAACTCAAAAAAATAAAAAATAATTTTGTTGGTTTCCTAAACCGTTTTCTAATAAATGCACATCATTTTATTCCATCTCTATCCTCAAGAATATTAAGTGTCACATTTAGGTGCTTCTACCTTACTATCCTTGCCAAATGGAATCTTGTTACTCCCCTATCTATGTCAATTGAAGATTTGTAAATTGAAATATTTGATTAATACATAAATTTAATATATTAACCCTTAGAAGGCCCTTGGGGTCCCTCTATATGACCCGTATTTAGCCTTATAACATTTTGATTGTAGTTTACTATATGAATTGTAATACATTGTTATTTATATACTACCACAATTATTAATTTATTTTGTACTAAACAATATTTAGTCAATGTTTTTCTAGTCAAATACCACAATATTCATAATATTCTATACCACCGCAAAGGGCTTTTAGGCCCTTCTAGGGTTAAACAATTGGGAAAGAAATGATAATGGATTTGGATATATGTTTTCATTCCTACTTTGCTCTTTTTTTAAATCCATCCTAGGGGGTGCACAACATTTTATATTTCTCTAATCTAATACCTTCACACAAGGGAGTGGTATGTACTAAAGTGAGTAACAAATTCAAACTAGTCAAGTCATTTCTTAAGGTTATCCTAATGATTAGAGGTTTTATATATACTAAAGTCATGTAAATCCTTGTTTATATATATAATGCTTACTTTAATACTTAATTTTAATCCAATTTGCATTGTTTGGAATGACATCAAAACATGAAGGAATTTCTCATCATTAGTTTGCAAGGAAAGTTGATGTTATTTACATTAATAAAAATAAAAAATAATCCCTAAAGAAATTTAGTGTTTTGAGGCTCAAAATTACTTCAAAGTAATCATGCCCAAAACAAGGCTAAAATCTTCATTTATGGCTTTTTCATTAACAAATTCAACCATAAGATCCTTTAGTTAACTTATTAAAGTACATCTTCCTAAAATTTTAAAACAAGAAACCTTACCAATTGCAAAACCATGACACTCAGATTTCAAAAAGATGTATTTTCAACTCTTCCCAAATGGTTAGTTTTCATCTTTCAAACTTTCTACACAAAAATGTATAGATCCTACAACTTGTTACTCTTTATAATATGTTGAAGAAATAAGTTGGGAATGCATGAGTTAAGAGTTAGTTACAAAATTGAAAAATTCCAATATCAATGTTTGTAATGTTGTAATAAACAATCTAATCCCAATGATTTTATTTTATTTTACAAATATTGAAAATTGTGTTGAATAAAGGATTTCAAAGTCTATTTTAGAGTAGAGATTCCATAATTGTCTGCAACCCAAAAATCCCCACAACTTTCACCTTGTCAACCAAAATGGAACAATTCAAACCTTAATCCATATACAAATCTAAAAAAGTAAGTTCAAAATGTTATTTTCTTAAAAAGGTGTTTTTTTAGCTACCTCTGGAGCAACAAAAATTACACATCTTACAATAACTTTTTAAAAACATGTAGTCAAAAGTTTTGAAAATTGTTGCACCTTAAAGCTACTCCTTGAATACATATTGTGTAAATTTTTTTAATGTGGACTAGTACTACAATAACAACAACAAACAATAAATTGGTTGAAGCATGTCCCTCCAAAAGATTCACAAAATTCAAAAGGTGCTCAAAATCTACCTTCCTAACCTTTAAAAGTCAACCAAATCACATTTGAGTTACAATCCAATATTTTTGGGATATTTGGTCACATACAACAGTGCATGAATTGACGTTTACAACATTTATAAAAGTTTGTATTCATGGTGCTTCAGTTCCAATAATACATGGCACCTCGAATTTAGATCCTTATTGCACCTCCTACATGCTTGAGAAGTTGCATGGTAAGATATTCGACATGTGCAGTGTTATCTTTGAACATTATTAGGTTTTAAATATTAAAATGACCTCCAAATGAAATAATGTTGAGTTGTTAAAAATTCAATTCAACAGTGTATGTCTTGCCATATTTTAGTACATACTTCATATTCTAAGAGTGGAATACATGAACAGACGCATGGTCCCCACCTTTAAAGACCTTTAAGGTTTAAAAAAAGTTTTCCAAAATTCAGGAGATGCTCAGAACTTCGCCTCGTGTCGACGAAGCGAAACGTGAGTGCCTCGGTAGAGGATCCCTCGTAGGCGCGTCCCCCGCGGACCCAGCGCGACGAGACGAGACGAAACGAACCGCGACGTGAGAATTTCTTCATGACTGGGCCAAACCCGCCGGCAGTCCTGCACAACCATGTGCTGCCCCTCAATTTCCATTGCTTGTAACGTAGTTGTTATTCCCCGCAAAAGAAGTTCAAGGCCACTCCGATAGTCAACCTTGGCTGGCTTTCTTCCTTTCTGGATTGCAGTTCTCAAGTAGAGCTGTCTCTCTTCGCTTTCCTGCCTCACAAAGGTGCCCAGCCGTTTCGTCAAGTCGTCGTCTCCGCTGGTGACTTGGTGCTGTTCGAAGTCTCGCTTTCTTTCCAGTCACCTACCAAACCAACGCCCCGCACCCCCCACACGCGCACCACGTACGTATGAACTCCAGTCGAGCCCTGGTTCTTGACATGCACCTCCACGCATGGTAGGAGTCGATCTCTTCGCTCTGATCGTACTGTGTTATTTTTTGGGGGTGGGGTGGGGTGCGTTGCGTCAAGAATCGAGCTTCGTGTAGGCTCCCGGAATTTGAAGAATTGGTAAAACTGGCCCTTGCGTGTGGGTTTGGTGCTGGCGCCATTCGAGGTGGGTTTCTCTGGGAGCGATGATTGGGGTAGGTAGTGCAGTGGTTTGTTGTCTGAGGGTAAGAAGTTCCGTTCTAATTTGTGATGCTTCGTATTCGTTTCAAGCAGTGATGGTGTTGCGGTAGTGGTTTGATGTGTATCCTCTTCCGTGGAGGATTTTTTGTAGTGGATTTGATTCTTGAGAGAGCGTCGTTGCACGGTATTACAAAAACCACAACTTGTTGAATAGAATCTTTGGGAAGGTTATTGTTTTGTCAGGGTTTTGTATGAATTTTTATGACTATCACAAAAAACCTTCCTCGGTGTTGGTGTCTGCTTGTCGAGGTTGAATCGTGTCAGGTACCTGGATTAGTATCGTTTCTCTTTAGAGGTAGTCTCTGGTGAAACCTCGCTCAGTTTCGTTTTTCCTACTTGTCTAGGTCCCGTGAAGATTGAGCAATAATCTTCCATGCGCTTTCTGTGTCTGAAGATCGGACGATCGATGCAGCCGGCAACTTGACGTGACCTTCATATCTCTAACTAAAATCCGACTCAATCCGTGTTACCCAGATATACTTCTCTTCGAATTTGGACTGGCAAGGACTACTATTGCTTATCCCGGCACCGAATTTTGAAGTTTTGAGCTATGAAGTCGTTTCCCACGCAGAGACTGATACTGCTCACGCTACTGTACTGTTGTGTGGTGGCGCTCATTTCCGGAGTATGTTCCACGCGGGTCTCTGAATCCCTTCTGGTATCCCCAAGCTTGTCGACCCTGGAAACCTGGACGGCAACTGCCAGATCGCTCACCTCCACTGAAAAAATCGACACCACGGAAGTAACGGAAGCCACAGACGAGACACCAATTGACGAAACACAAGCAGACCCAGAGCTCATCAAGCTCCAGTGCTCCCTTCCGCAGTTGTACCACACGCCTGAAGTTTTCGCTCTGAATTACAAGGAGATGATCGAGAATCTGAAGGTATTCATCTACCCGAATTCCGAGAATGTGTCTTACGAGTACGACGTCACAAGCGAGAAAAAGCGTTTGGAGGGGAAAGGGTTCGAGCTGCAGTTTCTGAACTTGCTGACGACGAGTGCTTTTGTGACCAAGGCTCCCGAAGAAGCGCATCTGTTCTTTCTGCCGCTGTCGTTCACTGCCCTTGTCGCCAACCTTGGTCGTGGAGGGGTAGGTCACCATCTCCGCCACTACCTGCAAGGCATCCGGGAGAGTTTCACTTTCTGGGATCGCTCGCTGGGATCCGACCACTTTTATTTTGCCACAGAAGGGTATGAGCATTTTAATCACAGAAACAACCTGGAGTTCACGAAAAACGCCATCCAAATTGCGAGATCGCCGCTACCGCCGCTGCAGTTCTTCTACCCGCACAAAGACATCGCGTTGCCCTCGTACCAAGCCGAAAGTGTCGAATCACGGAATCCAACTACCGTTCAACAGGTGAGCACTTGGAGAATCTATAACTGATTGCGCTTTTGGTCACACGAGAATTCTGGGTCTCAGGCATCTGAGTTCAAGAAGGTCGTTGAAGCTTAAATTCTACTCTAGTGGAGATCATTTGAACTCACAATTGCGAAACTTAATTTATGATAGTTGTGTTCGTAGAAATCAGAATCTTTTCAGAGATCTACTCTACTCCAGTGGAATTCATTGAACTCAGAATTCTGCAGTTCACTAATAGTTATGTTCGATTTTTCCTACTAGTTTGGGACCGCATTCATAACTAACCGTGCACCATTCATTTGAAGTCTACAAATTGAGAGCAGTATCACCAATCCTCCGTTTCTGTACGTAGAAATTAGGTCACAAGCCCAATTCCAAACTGTTTCCCACATATAGACATAACACGCGTCCCTTGCAATACAGATGGCATTTCTTTAGAATCATGTCAGAAATCTTCTTAAGAAAAAGTTTAATAAACCAATAGCCTGTGTGTCCCTCTCATGAATCCCAGGGCCTACGTTACATGGGGAACCAATCCTCTGTTTCCTCTGTTTCTGTACGTGGAAATTAGGTCTCAATCCCAATTCAAAACCTATTTTCCAGGCACAGAACTCGCCCTTGTGACACAGATTGCGTTTTCTTTAGAAACTGAAAGAAAAAATAGTTTTGACAAATCAATTGCCTGTGTGTCCCTGTCATGCACTTCAGCGTTCCCACCTCGCCTACATCGGGTTTCAATCTTTGTTACCACCTTCGGACTGGTCCTCCGACGTCAATTTCGTCTTCGACTCATCACAACTTCACGATGCGATGTTCTGCGTGACGGACTCCCTGCGGAACGTGGTGGACGCGTTGCGAGCGGGGTGCGTCCCCGTGCTGGTCTCCGACACACTTTTCTATGACCTTCCGTTCCAGGACATTCTCAGGTGGCGTGAGTTTGCGCTGCTGACGGGGGCGTCGGAGATGGGGAGGTTGAAGGAAGTGATGAAGAACATGCCTGCGGGAGAGTACAAGACGATGCAGTACTTGGGGATGCAGGCGAGTTTGCATATGCAGTGGAACGAACCACCCAAGGCATATGATGCTTTTCATATGACGATGTTTGAGCTGTGGGTGCGAAGGCACAGTGTGAAATATGCGCGCCGCGCGGAGTCCTAGCTTCTCTGGTCGCATCGAGGGACCCTAAACCCTAACCTAAAACCCTAAAACTCCCCAAACCCTAACCCTAAAAACCTTACAATACACTCAAATCTTTATTTTATGACCCTATATACCATACTGCGTTGAGAATAACTGGAATCACGTTTTGGCCTTCTTCGTGATTCTGAAAGGGAGGAGAAAATTAGGTTTCTATAAGAATCCAACCTTGCAAATAGTGTTCGAGAATTTATTGCATAGTTGCTACAGTGTTGTTGATTGTAGCTTATTTGTCACCATGGATATTTGAAGTGGTGGAAACAGGTGTTCCCATGATCGACTAGAAGGTTGTGTAAATAGAAGTTGTACATTAGAGGCAACAGTCAATTTTTGAAACAAGTTGCAATTAGTTGTAGTTATCTTGATGATCTCTGTTTAATGGCAAGTTTGAGTTTCATAGGCAACTTTGCTACTCTCTTACTGGCTAGACAATAGCGGGATATAAGTTATAAACAGTTTCTTCATTTGTAAACCCTTGAATCAATTGATCTTGACTTCACATTTGACTACATATTTAGTCCATTGTAGTGGTTGGAATGATTTGAAGTTTGTGACTAATATAGTTAGTAGGATTACCCACATGAAGACTCTTCATTCTCTCTAGTCTTAACAAACAAATATTTTAATAATGCATTATATTGTTGACAAATGTAAAATATTGAAATAAGAAAATATTGAAACACATTCTGAGCTATGTATGTCAAGTTATATAAGGAACTTCTATAGCTTGATAGGCCAACTTCATTATTATCACATTTTGGAAAAATGTAATATGTTTACAAAATATAAATTTGTTCTCCTAATAGCAATTATTAAAACCATATGTCAAAAGCACTATGTTTCAGGACTGTTTCAAGAAGTTTTCTTTGTTTTAAGAATGTTTTACAAAGTTTTCCTTGTTTCAAGAAGTTTTCCTAGAATGATAGTGATTCTTGTAATAGCAGTTTTCCTAACATTGCAACTTTGATGCAATAATGATACATTGCAACACAAGCATTGTGTAAGAGTATTGGAAACTTCATACCCTTGATTCCACAAAGTCAACGTTTGAATTAGGTCTCAAATGGTATTTAATAATGTCACAAGGCTTTCAAAAGTGAAATTGAAAAAAATCAAACATTTTAAAGAAGCCTTCAAAATAAATTTAGATGTTGATGTTCTCATTTTGATTTGTTTCCAAGCTAAATTAAATTATATGTCAAGGTTTTTCCCATTTGTACAATAACTAATGTAAATCTCTTATATTGGCATTCTTGATAGATGATTAGTTCTAGCCCTTTGGTTACAAACATTGTGAACTCAAACTTAGTTACTAGAAATATTGGTACGCATGTCATATTGATTAGTGATGGATAGCATAACTAATTGAGGAGTTGAACATGAATGAGAAAATGCAAAAGATTTTCAATTTAACATGGTGCTTGGTGAACGCATCACCAAACCTATTTGACTTATATACTTGGTCCATGTTGACGGTACAACAACTCTAGATGCACAATTGCTTTTAAATTTTTTGAAGAAACTATGAGTAAAGTTTTCTACTTGCCATGGGACTTGAAATGAATAGCTTGTGACAAAGATTTAAAAGGAAGACACCGCATAACAATTATGTCCTTGAACATGTTCTTTTCAACTTTGGCAAAGTTCCCAATATCACAAATGCTAAAAAATTTAAAATGTGAACCAATCTCTAATTTATTTGCAAAAAACATTACTTGAGAGACACACTTCAAGTTGTCCAATTCCAACAATTCAACAATAGCACAAACAATGGATTCACCACCTTCCACAAGGACTAACCTCATGACTCACACAAATCTCAGCTAAGACCTAAGCAAATAGAGTGCACCTCATTTCCTCCTAATCAAAATAGATATTTGAGCTGGCTAAAAAAGAACTTAGTCATTGACTAGAAAAGAACCATCATTTATATGGAATAATCAACCACAATTTCAAAACAATGTCACCTACCCCTTCCCATATATCTCTTTCCCTACCCTTTCAATTCAACCAACCCATTACATCATGAACCTTATAAAATACCAAACCTAGTATCCATTCGTACAAAAAATTAAAATTCAGAGCCACACTTTTTATATCAAAGATGGTATTCACAAACACCAATAGTGTAGTTCCTTCAAGAATGAAAACCGACGATCACTTCAAGCACTCTTAGACTTCATCACAATCTTTTTACCTTCAAAAACAACGTGCTTCACCAACTCACTAGGCAATATTAGATGCACAACAGTTTGAATCTTATAAGAAATGATCATAGGCTTCTTGTTATAACAAACCAAACAAGCAACCTCCTAAGCCAACTTCTCAAAAATGTCATTGATAAAAGAGTTCATGATACCCATTGCCTTCAAGGAGATACTGATGTTAGGACGACCCTAAGCAAAACAAAAATATACAAATACATCAGACCAACACAAATTCAACCTCCATAAAAAACTCATGTAAAACTCCCAACAACTAATATACACGCCATTAACTGATGCTATTAACTCATATGCTAGCAACTTTTGCCATCATTCACTGCCATTAATATGCATATGTAGCATCTAGAATCCAAAAATTGACAAAATCAACAAGACCACTCCAAAACACCACACCAATTGTACATGCATACATGCTTCAACACCTTGTAGATGTAAATCTTGTACATCTCCACATTCTTCTTGGTTCTTCTTCTTGGCATTGCCCTTGTTATCCACCTTAATTCCTGAAGGACCATTTGTCCCCTCGGAGGACAATTTGGGTCTATGTAGGTTCCTATTGTCTCAATTTGCAGTGAATGTTATTGAGATTTTTTTAGGTTGTGGAGATTGTTGAGAGCTTTATGAATATATAATTTTTGATTCAATTGGTGCCCGGGAGAAAAAGTTATGGCACAATAAGCCAAAAACAAAAGTCAACGGGCAGCACAAAAAAATCAGAAAAAGTCAAAATATTTTTTCCTAAAATCTTATATTTTTGTCTACATTTGAAGCTTTGATTCATTTCATTTGGACTAGTTATGAGAAAGTTATGGATAATCTTAGTTTTTTGGGCAATCTAAACATCTTCTTGAAAAAATAACTTATTTTGCAACTTTGGATGCAAATATCTTGCAATCTATGTGGCCAAATTTGATGAAATTTTTACCACATGTTTTCAAACAAGTTAAGTACAAGATCCCATGGTTAGATTTTGATAAAACATATTTTTTTGTTTTTCTGAGGTGAACGCAACAGAAGTGGTAGTTCTAAGTGTTTTTTGACCAAAAAAAACACTCTTGGGGCTTTAGGGGTTAATCTTCTTCTCCGCCTTTTTCACCAAGGGCTTCTTCTCAGCGGCCTTCTTGTTCTCTCATCTGCTCTTCAACCATCTTGGGGTGCCATTTCTACAATTAGAAAAACAAAACAAAAGAACAAAAACCTACTCAAATAATCATCAATGCTCTTGAAAACTGGAAAGAAGGCAAGGATTTCACTCAACAGTTGGGAGAGTACTTCAAAGGTCATTGGGATTATATAAGGTAAACCAGCCCATTGTGGCCAGAATGAGGAGTTTGGCATCATCTTGTTGCTGAAATTTTTCAATTTTTTTCCCACATTAGCACAAGTGTGAGTGCAATTGAAATTCAATTTTTTTGACAAAGTATGAATTCGCTAGGAATTTCTGAAGCATTGAGCCCAAAAGAGTCTGTAGACTACCTTAAGATCAACAAAATCTGAATCTGTAATGCTCATCTCACTGCCTAAAGATACGTCCACATTTGGTCTTAGCAGGGTTCTTAGGCAGTAGTATTACGTGAAGAATTTACAGTGCATTTGCACCTGCGTTGCTTGATATTCACCGAACCAATGTGGCGCATGATGTGGCATCGAAGTAAGAGCAGTACGAAGACTATTAAATCATCTGCAAACTCTGGTCCACCACTAAAAAAATCACCTGTAATTAAAGCTTCTGAATCTCTTGAAAATGTGGATTTCAAGAAGTGCACATCGTACTTAGTTGAAGGGACCTCGGATGGGCGATTAGGAAAGAGTGGTGGCTTTCATCTGAAGAGCACTACGACTTGAATTGAAGAGACACACTTGAATATTGATCTTTGGGATTAATACAAGCTTTTTATGTACATATAGGGTGGTAGTAAGTAAAACAAACCATGTGGAATATTTGAATAAGAATTAGGAGGACCTCAACCACTCATAGTTAAGTCAAAAGCAAAAGCAAGAATTATTTTTGAAGTAGAATTTCAAACGTCATTTAGACATAGTAGAATAATTTTTTTCAAAAAACCTTGAACTTGTAGAAGTTGATAAATCAAGTTAACTTCCATCTCCAAAAATTATTTGGTAATTTTGATTCTCTAATCAAAAGTTAGGCACAAAAATCAAAGAGAATGTTTGAAAATGTCCAAGAAAATGTCCCTTTCAACCCTGCTCAAAAATTTGATCATAACTTTTGATTGGAGACTCAAAATTACAAACGGATTTTTGGAGATGGAAGTTAACTTGATTTATTAACTTCTATTAATTCAAAGTTTTCTGAAAAAATTAATAATAATATGCCTAAATGAGGTCTGAAATTCTACTTCAAATATAATTCCTACGTTTTCACAAAAAGTGGTGAAGCTCTCAATTTCAAATTATCCCATAACCTTTGAAGTTTCATGATGGTCAATTGATTTCAATATAAAAATTACATCCCCTTCCTACAACCCACAAATGTCCAAGAAGCAATCCCTTCACTTTGCCATCAATTTTTTGGGGGGAAGATGGTCAAAGGACATTGAAGTATTCTTCATTTTGCAGAGATGGATGGATGAGAACTCTGGGGAGGAGAAGGTAACTTCTGTGAAGGTTGTTGAATGTTATGGTTTCATATCTGAAGGTTGGATAAATTCTTTAGAATCAATTTTCACCAAACCAATGCAATAAATGCGTCTCCATGCGTCTCCAATGCATGCTGGTCTTTGTGCAGAGTATTATCTTTTAAGAACCAATGTTACCAAACGCCAAGTGGGGACATGCCCTAATGCAGTCAAAATATTTTCTATTACAGAAGGCCCCCAAAGTCAATTTTTACACTGGACTTCACACTGAAAACTCAGAAGTTCCTAATGAGGTCAATGTTCACTCCATTGTTGTCATGTAAGACATGCATTGTGGCCCACATCTCACATACTCAAAAAAATCCCACAATGGGTCATTTCCTAGGCAACCACAATAGGTCATTTGACCGCAATGGGCTGTCTTACCTTACTACCTATGCAAAAGTGGATCAATAAGAGGGCTTAGAAGGCAAGGCAAGGATTGAGGTTTGAGACCGTCGGATCTTCATGGAAGGGAAGGATTTTGAAAGAGCAGTTGGTGCCAATTTGCAATTTTCTGCCTCATCGAGTAGTCACAGTCAATCAGTGTTCATACATGTGGCCGACCTTCCAACAAACCTTGTGAGGTGGATACCAAAAGGTTTTGAAAAGGTTTAAAGGTGCATGTGGTGAACATTTCACAAAGTAAAAGATTGTTCTCTTTAGATTTGAACCATTTTAGAATGATGTTGGTTTTACAACCCTATAACCTTACCATATTATTTTTGTTGCCAATTGTCATGGTTTGCACATCCCATAATCATCATACAATTGTCCAAAATGAAACATTGACATTTGAACCAAGAAGGTGACACAAAAATTTAGATATCGATTATATAAGTTCTATGCCAAAAAAACTTAGAACTATACTAGTTTAGCAACAAATTTTGGTATACACATAAATAAGACTTTGAAATTTCAAATTTATTCATATAATATTAGAATATATAGTTTGTGTAAAAATACTTTGGAATTCACTTTCACTTACCAATAAATTTTTAAAAAAATAACTTATTCTTTATAACAATAACTATATTCAATTCCTCCTAGTGACAATTATGGAGATACTTACTTTACAAAAAATATAAGAACTACAATATTATCCCTCAAACAACCTGATTCATCTCTTGATTTGAAGTTTTGTAAAGATGTATTATCCCTCCAATAGGTGAACCATTCACCTAGTGGATGATTGCTTTGAAACATTCAATTCACTCAATTAACATTCATCACTTAAGGTGTTTGAGAAAAGTCAATAAAAAGACAAAAGAATGATGTATATTATACTATGATATGGATAAAGTTACTATTCTTTACAATCATTCTTTACAATTGATTTTATAATCTCTTGTTTGTGCAGTTAGAGAAAAAACTACAACTTTGAGAAATAGTTTGATATTAATTTGATTTACAACTACAATCACCAATATTTTTATATATAATTTGAAATTTAAAAATGATCATTCCTTCTATAGTTCATCACATCCTAAATGGCTATTGTATTGCCAAGTTCTTCAACCTCCATGTATTGTAGGTTGATTTATAGTACATAAGGTAAATCCCTTAATTTGCTTCTAAATTTTTATATAGGTGTATCAAATAATATATACTAATTAATGGTATAAATCCTCATTTTTTTGTTAAAAAAATAAAATGATTCAAGGCAAATTAATGTTTGTTGTCCTTATCAAATAGGTTCAATTTTTTTTCCAAACTTCAAACTGATGTTATAATCTTGCAATTCACATGGTCAAATAATTTTTTTCACACATTAAAATAATGTTTTACTAAAATTTTGTATGATTGAAATTATTATTTTTAAATATTATTTTTAATTGTCATCAATGCACTCAAAACTGGTATTTTTTTACAATCTTTCTTAAAACTTTTAGAGGTAAGATAAATATTGTTGGTTATATGATTATTCCATATTTGATTTGTTGAATGCTTAATATTCTAACCACCCAAGTATCTTAAGGTATCTAATAATATATATGTGAAATTGAAACTAATTTTGTGATATCCTTTATAAAGTGCACTAAATTACAATTTTTAAAGAAAAAATTTGACTACAAATTATAAAATATAAAGTTAATACAAATGAATTTTAAGTCCATTGGGATACTAGTACAAAATCTTTGGATTCTAGATGCCAAAGTGAATAAAAACATCCACTTCTATGTTGTAAGAGATTGAAATGAATTGTTTAGGAAGTTTCAATATTTAGTAGCAATATGTTAGAAATAGATGAGGGTCTAAATAATATGTTTTAACACCAATACTTGCTTTGAAATTTTCTTCAATCAATTCCTAGCTTTCCAAGTAGAATTCATAATTTAAATTCAAATACTTAATAAGATGTTAAAAATAAAAATAAAAATCTAGACATTTTGAACAAAAAGATCATGTCAACTAAAGCACTTCATTACAATAATTGCAATATAATTCATAACTCAATGGTATCATTTAGTCTTCAATTGATAAAAAACAATTTTCACAAGTGTGTCTAAATCTATAAAAATGTAGATACCAATTTTTTAATAGATCCAAAGATGTGCAAAATAAAGTTTGAAATTTTACAACTTTTAGTATGCTTTAGTTTTAGTGATTCAAATTAGAATAGTTGCCATTTAATCCCTAGAAGACAATGGTGTGTTGACCAGACAATTGAAAATCCAGGTAGGTTCCAATGAAGTTAATTAAGTATGCAACTTACATGCTGTAAGTTGAAATTATCAAAAGAAAACAATGCATAGTATAAAAATCTCACTCTAGGAGGAGTTGAAAATTGTTGGCCTTGTCAAGCAAGGTCAATTTTTTTCTCCTTCTAACTTCAAACATTATAATCTTTCAATCAGTACGGTCAAAGTTTTTGAAATTTTTTCCACACATTCCCATGTTAGTCTTGTACAAATTTGTATGTTTGAATTTTGAATTTTTTTTTCATTTCTTTCGCAATGCCTTGAATAGTGACAATTTTCACAATTTTTGTTCCAAATATGCTTTAATCCTTTAGGGGTTAAAGACAATTTTATTGAACAAGTTGCCACTTTGCAATCTAACTTGTAGGCTCATATAGCCAAAAAATAAAACCCTTAAGATGAAGACCATATTGATTATAACACTTAGCTTATATAAAAAAATCGCATTTGGGATTATGGTAGTAGTTCTAAGTGTGACCAATTTTATTCCAAGTTTCTAATTTGCGCTATAAATAATATTTTAAGAGAATATTTGACAATATATTATGTTTTTTAGTAGATGATATTGCAAGATTATTTTTTGAAATTTCATGGAATGTATGTATACACTTTTAGATGAATACATGAGTTTTTCATTCATATTTGTCATGTTTCATCTAGGATTTGGAAACCATGTGAGAAAAGTGCTCCACTATTAGGTTTCTCAAACTTCACGTCTATTCTTAGAGGGAGGAAATGCTTGAAAATGGCACCATCGGCTCTTTCTAAATATCACCCTCCAATGAAGATCCGACGGTCCTAAACCTTGATCCTTGTTAAGCAAATGGAGCCCTCCCATTGGTATACTTCTACACCCTTCATATAAGTATTGATTAATTAGTATGAGCAATTTTCTTATTGTCTTTTTAAGGGTTAAAGTAGACTTGAAAAAATCTTAGATTACATAAAGAGGTTGCAAAGCAAAGCATATTTTATAGAGGTTGAATTTGCATTGGTCTGATGTATTTGTGTATTTTTGTTTTACTTAGGGTTGTCTTGACATTGATATCTCCTCGAAGGCGATGGGTATCATGAACTCTTTTATCAACTACATTTTTAAGAAGTTGGCTCAGGAAGCTACTTGTTTGGCTCATTATAACAAGCCTACAATCACTTCTTGTGAGATTCAAATTGTTGTGCGTTTGATATTGCCCAATGAGTTGGTGAAGCACGTTGTTGTTGAAGATACGAAGGTTGTGATGAAGTTTACAAGTGCTTGAAGCATTGGTTGGCTTTCATTTTTGAAGGAATTACGCTATTGGTGTGTAAACACCATTTTTGATACGAAAAGCGTGGCTCTAGATGGTTGGTATTTTGTATACAGTGGTTCGTTAGACTTCATAGGGGATATACAAAATTTGTAAGCAAAGAATCCTTGATGGTTGGTTATTTCATTGTTTTGTTTATTTGTATTTTGGGAAGTGGAATTGGTTGATTAGTTTGCTAAGGATTTGTAATTATATAGTTGACAACTTTATTTCAAGTTGGTCACCAATCCAAGTACAAGTTTTTGGCAGTGTCGGTGGAATTGAAAATGTTTATTTTCTATGGAGGTTTTTTGTAGATTTATTTAGAGAACTAAAATTCAAGCTATCTCCATTGGCTAATGTAGTTATCAGCTCATGATTATTAATTTTAGGCTTGCCTAGTTCTAGAATTTTTGTATTTCCTTTTCCATTCTTACGAATCACATGCATGGAACAATGAAGGTGTGGACAATTTCTAGATTGACACTATCAAGAGTACTTCATAGTTTATAATGTCTCAAATGAAACACCTTCCACAATTTTTTTATTCTGTAACAAAAAAATTATTTTTGGCTTTTAAACACTAAACTGCTTTATAATGCACATGTATTTCTAAGTTACAACAAAACATTAGGCGAACATGTGCAAATATTGAGAAGGATACAAGACATGGAAAATGTGATGCTCTAATAATATTTAAGGTCTGCGTACTATTGCACAAAATAACTGAACTCAGATTCCTACAATAATACTTAATATAGTATTTGACTCGATTAAATGCTCTAATTTTCATTAGTTTACAAATAGTGTTCCTTGGAATTGTTGTTGGCCATTGTTGGTAACATTTGTAATGTTCATGACATTAATTGCACTACATGTCAACATGAACACTACTATCAATTACAAGTAGTGTTTCTATTAACATTTAATTTAGCAACACTATACTAAAATGGTTATTTAATATGGGTGGATAATAAGCAGGCATTGAAAATGAGGATCCTCAATGTAAGAGTGCCACTATTGTACACCTCAAATATTATAATGCCACCATTACAAATCATGTTGAATAGTATGTCCTTGTGATTAATAGTTTTGACCATATTAAATAACCATTTTGGTGTAGTAGTGATGATATTTAATATTAGACTTTGTAATTAGTGTTGTACCCACTACCTTATAATAACAATGATTTTTAGAAGAAAACATTGTCATGTTCTATATACGTCCACTATGTAAAAATATATATTTGTTGTCATAGTAGAGATTTTTTTGGAGAGTTTAATAATTTAAGTGAAGTAGACTCTACAATTTGTACCTCTATTAGACAACTATTTGGCATTAGTTCTTTCATTTCTAAACTTAAAGACATTTCAAAAGTTTATTTTGTATTTGAGGTTGTTGAAATGAAAGATAAGTTTGTTTTACCTTTCTTTTGAGTTTTAAAATAGATTAGAAGTCTACTTAGGAGATAAGGGTAGAGTTATGGAGCAAAAGAGATGGCCAATAGATGAATTTAAGTTCATATGATATTTTTAAAGATTATAATCCACCTGCTTAGGTGGATGGTATGGAAGTTGAGGTGGCAGATGAGGTGAAGGGTCTTCTTCCTCCTCCTCCTAGTTTTGTTAAAGAACCATGACTTTGAAAAGTCATAGGACATTGTATATGAAGAGTTTTGTAATGAAATTTTAGAAAGTTGTTCATCATATTTTTGTAATTCCAAAACTCTATTACTTACTCAATTTGGAGTTTATATGTGAAAGTTATGCTTGAGGGAGTGAGAGAGAGATGATTTTTATAGAGTATGAAGGGCAGAATCTTCAAGGGCTCATAACTACTTGATGGAGTGGTATTTCCTTTTGAGATTTGGTGTATTTGTAGATTGAGTTGTCTATTTTTCAAAAAGCTATCACTCTCTTTGTTTGGAGTTTAAATGAAAAAGTTATGAAGGTAGAAGTGAAGTGGTAAAAAGTTGCCTTTGATTTGAAGTGAGAAAACATTGATCGACTATAAAAATTGGACAATATCATATTTTGGAGTGATTTTTGGAGGAATTGTAAATAATTGTGTTAGCTTTCTATAAAAATATCACAAGATCAGTTTGAAATTAGCACGTGAAAGTTATGAATTTACAAGCAAAGTAGTGATGAATTGCCTTTGAGTTGGAGAGGGTGTACTTTGAGAGACTATAAAAGTCAAACAATATGATATCTTGAGTTAATACTTGGAGTATTTGTAGATGTTTTTGTTAGATTTTCAAAGAGTTATTACACTCTCAATTTGGAGTCTTGGAGTGGTTTTGGCACTCATTTTAGTATCGAGTGCTTCTTCAAAGAGAGTTTAAGATGCTTATGTGCAACTTCTACTACTTTTATATAAATAAGTGACATCTTTTTGGTCTATATGATCCATGATGGGAGTATTTGAGCACGAGATATTTTGTTTGGTTTATTTGACTCTATCTGGAGATTTATGTGTATATATGTGGATTTGTGAGTGTATTTAACTTTGTAGTTCTTCATTTTTCGGACCAAATCTAGTTGCAGCTAGATTCCCCATGTTTTTTTACGGCAAGGCCTCTCTACCCGACAACGTGTAAAGGCAAAATAGTCACTTTAGACTAGTATTTATATTTGCTTGATTTCCCATTGGCGTGCTTACATTTTTCAACAGACTATTTTTTGCTAACTATTACATAATTGATTGTTGACTTTTGAATGCTACATAGGACCATCCCATTGCCAACCCATTGCCATTGTCATTAGAAGTTGTAATTCATAACCTTCTTTCTTTTCAACTTGCTTCCTACATCCTTGGATCATAAAGATCAAAGGTTGTGGTTGAAAATATACAATCGGTTACAACAATAACCTATTTGTCATTGCTAGTAGTGCTCATTAGTTATCTAATACATACTAATGTGTCCTGTACCATTGTTACATTTAAAGTCAAATTCAAAGTAATTTTTTAATTCCTAAGAACTTCAAAAATCAATAACTTTCACACCATGAGTTGAAACACCATGAAACAAAGCTTCTACATCCCTCTTTACCCAGAGCTTTTTGACGGTACCAAGAACGCTAAAAAGGGAAACATAGTCTAGCCGTCTAGGAGATTCCAACATAACAAATAAACAAAACAAAACAAACAACCTATCTTAATGGATGGACTAGTGTGCCCTCTGTCATTGCTATAGTCAAAATAGAAGTAAAAGTAATTTTCTAAATCCTAAAAACTTTAAAAATCAATAACTTTTGTACCATGAGTTAGAACACCACAAAACAAAGCCGGTGCACCCCTCCTTGCTGAGAACTTTTTGATAGTACCAAGAATGCGACTAAGGGATGCATGGTCTAGGAGATCTCAACATAATAAAGAAATACACAATACTTTTTTGGAACATCCTAGGCACCACCATGATTCCTATTTGATTTTTTCATATTTTTTTTTTGTATTTAGAAACTTAATGCACAACATTTACTTTGTATGATGTAATGTAATTTATTCATGAACCCAATGCTAACACCTCTAAGACTATCTAATCATCTTTTTGTTTTATATTAGGGGTAGATCACTCAGGTTTAGATAGTTCACAACTAAGTCCATTACCATATTTTTCATAATCAAATACCAAACCTTGACATAATTGCCATACTAAGCTTTCAAAAATATCGATAATTTTAGAAGCAATGTACTATATGGAGTCAAGAGGTTTCTATGCCAAGGAAATCAAGCTTACTATCCAAGCTTTGATATATCAAATAACCGTCCTTTCTTTACTCTTAAAAGAAAATATAAGTTTAAGATAAAGAACAACTTTATAGTATGCAAATTTTTTTTAGAAGATATGGACCTCACCTGTGCCCACTCCACAACAAAACAATATGTTGCAATGTCAGTGAAGAAACAATAGGTGTCTTCAATCCATAGTGCATATTATAGCTGTTACTAAAATACAACCAAAATTATGCGTGCAAACCAAAATTCAACATAAGGCTAAAACTATAGTTGAACGTGAAAACCAATTGAACATTGTGCTCTACTTTGTAAGCAATCCATTGCAATCTAATTGTAACCACAAGCAAAATTGAAAACGCCTCAAAATTCCACAGCTTGGTGAGCATGGGCGAATTTGACAAAGGAGAAGCACTGGAGTTTCATGGCTATAGGCTCTGCTCTTCTTGTTTAATATTATGGCAAGGACATAACTTATTAGAGCTTGTTGTATGGGCATGTAGCCTGGTGGCATCTCAAGCAGTTTAAAATTCACCAAACTTCGTTAACCTCTGAGTGCTCAAGTGACTATTTTTTGGTTGTTGTCCAACTTCAAGCAACATTTTTCAGGCAAAAAAATCTTTTTTTCTACGATCAAACAAAAACTATAAGAAAAATAGTACAAAGTGTTTAGATTGGCCTAGTGTTGAAAAACTTACTATTTGGGGAAAGTGTTGGTGTCCTCATTACTAAATCTTATGCATTTTTTTACAAATCAATAGAAACCACAATTTTGACTAATAATAAATTCAAATGCTAAAGATAAAAATTGTATTTTTGGTGAATTTTTGAAGTTATATCTTCAAAATTCATTTGAAAAAAAAAATAGTTTTAAAATTTTGACCGTATGAATACTTTTTACTTTTCATGCTTCACATTATCTTCTTTGATGCAAACTTCAAAAAAGTTATAGAACTTATATTTTATAACACGTTTGTGTTTTGTTCAAACCCTTTGGGCTTTCAGGGGTTAAGTTTTAACCCTTCTAATAAAATAGTAATAATATATTGAGGGTGCAATAAGCACTAGGGCTACAAATCCAAAGCTGGCTAAATCTAATGAGCTAATTAAGTATGTAATATTGTTTTATGTCCCTTTCAAATCACAAAGCTAATAGGTATTTGTATATCTAAAATACAATTAGGCCACTATGTCATATAAATTTTTTACTTGGAAACATAGAATTCCAAAAGACTTCTATTAATTTTATTTTAAACTAAGCCTTAGCCTAAGATTTGAAGTCTAAAGAGAGATATAAACAAACAAAACTTTTGTAGCACATTTCTAAAGCAGGGTATAAGTTTGAGACTTTTTCAAAGTAAATCATTCTCAAATTTACTTTGGATAAGGATTTGGGTCTAAGTGTTTCCAAATCGAATGTCAAGTTATGCTTCTTCAAATGCCCCTATTAACCTTGATAGTACCTATTGTCATATCAAAGTGTGTAGATATAACAAATGCTATTCAACTTCTAATATTTTAGAGAAATAGAAGCATTTTCACATGTACATCTCATATATCCCAATCGAATCAAACTTACCAATTTATCAACAAAGTACACAAGAAAAAACGAAGCAAAGTTGGTCTTTTTTAGTACTAACAATACATATGATTCAATAGAGTTCAAATATTTGCACAATCGCACAAATACATGATCAAAGTCAAAGCTTGTATCATGAAGTGATTCCCTATAATAAAGAGTAGAAAAGGAAGGAATACCTTTCACATTTTTAATGTAGAATAAGCTATTTTTCAAAAATATTTGGATTCTTCATGAGGTAATGGATCTCACCTATGCCCATCCTAGAAACAAAACACAAGTAAGACATTAGTGAGGTTACACCAAGTGTCTACAATCCATACACACTTATTATTGCTTTCATACAAAAAATCAAAACATTTCTACAAGAGTAAAATCATCAATCTGAAATCAACATTAGGTTTATTAAGGAAACCTATCCGAAAATAGAACTTAGTAAACTTCTTTGCAACAAAGCCATGTTCAAAATTGATCTAAACTTCTCAAGAGTGCACAAGACGTAGTAGTTTACTCTAACTACAAGAATAGTTCTAAGTAATAAAAGAGCTAATGCCAGTAGTAAGCTCTTAGTCGTAGTAGCAAAACTTTGGTACTTTGGAAAATACAACTCCAATCACAAGCATCAAGCCACCATGTTTAAGATAATTTAGCCAATAAGCTCCAATCTCACTTGCAACTGAGCACTCATAAGAATTTTTCACAAGCAACTAATTTAACAATGCAAAGCAACATACATCTACCCATTTGTTGTGTTAAACAATGATTAAGAGTAAGGCTAGTAAGTATGATTAGACCTTAGTTATTGTTAGGAAATTTGAATGCTATAGTTGTAAAGAATCATTTAGATATGTTAACTTGTGTTGCCTACTTCCAATCACCATCACCTAAAGCCAATTTTCTACTTAAATGACATAATCAAGGCATATCTTGTGGTAGGTGAATAGTTAGTTTGATATTCATAAGAAGAATCCATATAACTTCTTTTCACTAAACATTTAACCAATTGGTTAATAAATGTCTACATCAATGTGCAAACATGGTAATTACATAGGAGAGATCCTATAGTAATATTTTCTTGAGAGGTTTGATACAACAAGTGTTATGGCAAGATGTTATAAGGTCACTTTTTCAACTATCTAATTTATAGTTTTTCTTTTTTCATTGTTCATTTTAATCACATTCCATATATATTTAACCAAGGATGGATTCATTCCTTTTGTAATCCTTTCCTTGTCAAAAATTAGGACAAGTAGGATTTAAAGTATGAAATTTGAAAAACAAACAAACAAACAACCTATCTTAGCCCTGTAAAGATGGGTTGGTCTCCGTGGAATTCATCATTTTCTAAAATTGTGGGAATCAATCACTTAAAAAAATGAAAAAATACTCATTGGAAGTCAAACTATTGTACATGATGTTTCCTTTTCTCAACAAAACTCCGAGGATGAATAGTTGCATTTATGTCCTTTATAGAAGAATTTAGTGTCCGTGGTGGCGTTACAGGGTTAATGGATAGATGTGATACATATCCGGTAGCCTAGGTATATAGATATCCCGTCAGGTACCCTGCTATCCCCCAGATACCCTCTTTCTCTCCCCTGGTTCCAGATGATAACCAGGACCCACGGTTTAAGGCTAACTCCCATGGTACCCGCCGGCACAAACCTTGCCTCCATCAATCAGATCGTTCTGTTGGACTTTCCGGGTGGCGCTCTTCTGTTGCCTTGCCGACGCTCTTTCCTTTCCCAGCTTCGCCAGCTCCGTCGCAGACAGAGCCTCGCTTCATTCTTGTGCCTTTCGTTCTGATTTGCGTTGCTAATTATATTTCCATTGCCGAAATTGAGCTCCGTTGTTTCTCTGTGCGTCGAAGCCATTTCAAAAAATATTTTTTCTTCCTTTTATCCCCTCTGGAGTTGAATTAAAAGGTGAAGTCAGTTTCAAGTTTCTGATGGCGTGGCTCTCGGAGTGAGTAGTTTGATTGGTCTCGATGCAGAGTTTCTCGCCTTTGCGTATTCCGAAGTTTTCTACTGCAACTGAGATTCTACATTTTGTAGTTGAGATGGAGGAAACGCCCAAATTATTGGATATTTGATGTTTTTGATTATGATGAGGTGCGCCGAAGATATGGAGGTTTTGGATAGTGTGGAGGTCTAGGAGCTTGAAGTGGAATTCGCCAGTCGGTAAAGGTTTCAGAGCTTTGTAGAGGCTGGAGTTAGGGTGACTCAAGAGCGAGCGAGCGAGAAGCGGGATGTTAAGATGGCAGGGTTCAATCCAGGCGAACTTGGATCCTAGACAAGCTTCCGCGGACGTGCCAATCAACCCGAATCAGTTTGTACTCCTGTCTCTTCTTCTGGATCAACTGTGTCATGTCTTTTCTTTTTATTTCGATTTTTTGAAAATTTTCTTTTCTTGTTGAGAAGATTGTCGTTTGGCGATTTTTTTAAATTTTGGAAATGTAACAAAACATTACGTTCAATTATATTCGAATGACTTGGTTGCGTGAGCTGCTGCGAGCAGATTTATGCTTGAATTTATTTGGTTTAGGTGACAGGATGCAGAAAAATAATAAATGCTCTTGCTTTATTATTTTCTTTAAATCAGCCTCCGTAACGTCCAGTTCCTCGAAGAGATGTTTGAAATGCCCGGTTTGTTGAGATTTACCTTACCTTACCCTATCTTTGGATTTCTGTGTTATGTTTTGCTCCACAGGTTTACAGAGGTAATACCTGAGCTACCACAGTCGGGGTGGCGGCAGAAAGCCAGTACGATTGGTAGTGCACTCTACTGCGTTTATCTTGTACGTATGCTAACGTCACCGTTTTCATGTTCGCACTTCAGAGTGTCGATTTACCTCGCGAATATAATGAGGCTTGCTTTGGTTGGCATGAATTGATATGGCATCCCCGGTTGTGTAACAGGGTGCCTATGCTGTGCTGGTTATTACGTCTGCATGGCTGCCTATGTTAACACCTATCAATCACGCGCCGATATTTGCTCTGTGCAATCTTGGAATGCTGGCTATCACAGGTTCATTTGGATGATCTATTATGCTTTTTCTTTGTGATATCTATAAAAGCAGCCTTTTGATGGTGTTGTGGACTGAGTAGATTCTTTGTAGAGAATCTGCTCCATGATGTTACCTCTTGAATCCCGGGATCCGCATATAGGCTGAGTTCAGAAATCCTGGTTATTGCACCGTACATGTAGTTCATTTAGATAGATACTTCTTGCATGCTGTAAGAAAATGAAGACACCTCTTCCATGAGGTTGTGGAAGGGTATCAAGGAAATATCTTTTCTCTTTCGTCAATTAACAATGCAAAGTGCACATGCAGGGCTTATCTAATACTGCATAATTAAGTACATAATCATTTCATTAGAGAATTGCAAGATGTAAGGAAGGTTATGTTGTAGATCATGATGGACAAATGAAGTATTGCTAAAACATGCAGGTTTATTGCAACTACATTTGCGCAAGCAACTGAAAAAAGAGCGGGATCAGGTGCGATACTCCGGTGCCCCATATGCGTAGTTAGAATGTCTCTTTTGACAAAGCTTAACCTCCGCCTTGAGACTCGGTCAAGGACAAATTTCTGATTCTTGGTACGATTTGCCCCGGCCTGTTTTGCCACCATAGACGGGCTTGCCTGCATGGTTCCTCTCAATGGTTGATCTTACATTTTTAATCGGTTGTCAAATCTGTCTCACGTCTCGACCTTCTTTAGTTTAGCCTTGATATGAGTTCTCTCCTGGTTGGATTTCTGCAGGGCTTCCTTCAATTTAGTGCAGACCTTGAGTGGGTTGCGTACCTGCCTTTCAAGGTTGTGGCTTATGGTACTAGATTCCTTTTCCTCTCTCCTCAATTTATGAATGTGCTGATATATTATGTCACGTTTCCAGACTTCGCACTGCAGTGATTAGTCATGCAAATCAATCTCTCTAAACGATTTTCTTTCTCCGAAGCTAATCTTTCTAACTTAGCAAGTTCTTACGGCTATTGTGGTGATTTTCAGGAACGGGCTCAATTTTGGTAGTGGTAGCCTGGGACCTTCAGGAAGAACTGGACATCCCACACTTGCATTTGCTTCGGTTTGTTTCATTTTCTGTGTTGCCTCTTGTTCTACAAGTCAACAGTGTAACATTGGCAAGTTTGTCATTTGCGGGTTTTGAGGTCAAGGCGGGATGATATCAGGATGCTTCGATGTAATTTAATTTAGACAGCCTTTGCGTATCGTATCCAAAGCAACTTTGTTGAATCAAGTGTTCTTTCGCTATTATTGAGACCAATCTTGTCATTTTTGCTTTCACAGGCTAGTCACTCTGTTTCAAATCGTATGTGCTGCAGCATTGGTTGGAACATTCATTCGTAAGTATCTGGCATTGGTGAATGACATTTCCTTATTTCAACTATGTGAACTGAAACTGGCGATGGACCAATAAATCACTAGAGCACTTGTTGTATTTTTGAGTATCTTAGGCTGATTATTAAGACTGATAGCAGGATTTCTTGAGAGATTAATGTATATGAAGTCTCACTGAATTTTACGCTTCCAGACACTAATTTGAAAGTTCATAAGATAAGCTCACTTGATGTAAGGAATCTGCTTTGATAAATGCAGGGAGGGTTCGCGGTCACAACTTGACTTATTGCGAGCCCGATGCCATGCATTCTCTTTTAACTCCATTGCAGCCTCCAGAGTCGCTTAGAGGCATCAGGTGAAGCCTGTCTACTTTCTCTAGCTTGTGTCAAAGAGGTCAATCAACTGCACGGATGGACTTCTTAAGCTGTGCATTTAAGACGTCAGTTGTGAAAGTGCTTTATTCAAATAGTCTTACACATGCTCAGCTGAATTATTTTCTCGGAAATTTGGGATTTTCAACTTGCATGTCAAAGAACTGCCGTTAAATCAACATTCACCTTTGAGATCTAGCAGGTATATAGAGCGGGGAGGATTGGTGGAGCAACAAGCAGCTCTTCTTTATTACCAAGGGGATAATCTTCAACATCTTTTCAAGGAGGTGTGACTCAACCATGTCTTTTAAGGACTCTGTAGATGATTTTCTCTACATGTCAATCGCTTGTTTAGGGGATTAATGACAGTGCTTCTGTTTGCTTTATTCAAATTGTATGAAGGCAAGTTTAATTGAGCACGCTAGGTTTTTCTCATTTCTTAGCGAAGGTTTCTCTGCTCTAGTTTCTTGCAACATTATGTTTTATCTCATTTCTTCTTGGATGACTTTGGAGCGCAGTTGTTTAGGCTTCAAAAAAGGTTGATTGAGTACGAGCAGTCTCAGGATGGTAACACAACGCCACTGGTACGGACTAGTTAAAAGCTCTCGCAACTATGTCAATTTACATGGAACTTGATGCACATCTAGAAATGTCTATACAACTCATGCCTTTGAATTGGTCAGGTATGAATCAATTGTGAATTAGCAGGGTCTGAACTGCCTTCTGCTTAGCAATGCCTGACGATGCTAGTTCTGAATTTGATTGAAGTCATGCATGTTGTTGATGGATAATTAATAATGTTTGATGCCCTTGAATTTGTTCAGGTGGATTTGGCAAATCTTCTTGACAGTAGAGAACAAGAATTGCGAGCAATCGCTGCTGAGGTACAATCACATACCCTGCAAACTGATGTTTGAATTGGCCATGGAGCTGGTCATCGACATTGTGTCTCTTCATTTCTCACGCTCGTTGCCTATCAGAGAGATATTTTACAAGAAGAGGTTAGAGTGGCACGGAGCCTCATAGGTGGACGAGAGTCGGACCTACTAGCAGTACGCTCAGAGAATGACAAGGTAAACTCACCCCCCTCAATAATCAACTCCTTCCCCTGAATTTCTTGCACATTTTGTGATTGAATTGGTGTTTGTCGAGGCTTTTCCGAGAAACGATACGTAATTTATATTCATCATGCCAGTCCAATGTCTTTGGTTGAATGCCAGTACGTGGAAGAGAATGAAGGCTTGCGAGCTGAATTGGATGAGTGGAGTGTCCGGACAGCGAAGGTAAGCACAGGCTCAACACTGTGACGGTTACAATAGAAATGGAATAGCACAAACTTGATTGTCTTGTTCTCGTTCCGTTGTAGTAACTTCTCGTCCCCCGACCAAATTTTAAAATGTTTACTTCTTTACTGTGAATGTCGGCTTCCGAGTTTTGTAAGCTTTTAACTCAATAAATGCTCAAAACATTGTATGGTTGAGTGCAGTTTGAGGTAGCACTTGAGGTCGAGCGGCTGAGAAGTTCGGACTTGCAGAGACAATACTTCGAACTCTGCCCGACGGTGGAACCCGATTTCACCGACTCTACTGAAGATGAAGCAATCCAGTTGCAGCCGCATTGGACACATCTAGCTTAAGGCAAGGCACTGTCCAAGTAAAGTGTCCCTTCGCAAGTAAAGTGTCCCTTCGGTTAGACATATATAGTTGCGGCTTGTCTGAAGTTGCTGGGATGTACGATCAGATCTAGAGAAGTCATGTTCAGCAAATTTTTGTAACTTTGTTGACCAAATTGGTCTTAACTTACGCAGGAATTACTTCACGAACTGACAAAACGTTGGCAATGATTTGCGTCCTACTATTACTAGTAAGTGACAACACTTGGAACACTACTGTCATTTTCCATTCTCCATCGTAACCGTCTTAGTCGAGATAATTTAGTTCGATCGGATACAACTTGTGAACCACCGTTACAACCATAACCCCTGAGCAGCGAAAATACGCAGTAGTACGCTATCCTCCCCACTTACCCAGCTACGATTGAATGCTCTGCTTCCAGACGTTGCCGCCCTGCACTACCTGTACTCTTCTCATCCCAAACTACCTGTACTGATCAATTTGCCACCTTAACTCAGCCTACATTCCAACTACGCTGAACGCAGCAAATTTCAAACTCCTAGGATTTCCCCTTTCCACATTAATTCTTCCAGCTTAGCATTTTACTTTAGAGTCGCAGTAAACAGGCAATCTTTATGTTAGTGCCTCCACTCATCCAGAATTCAACCATTCCCCTACTCTCCTTCATTCTCAAAATTGGTTGCCCTATTCGTCGGCCACAGCTAACTCCAGGGCAAAATCGTCTCGGTCCTGTAAACGAGACAGGTGTTAGAAAGGCCAGCCCATTCTAATCCAGGAGTGAAACAAGAAAGAGACGAGTGGCAAAACAGGGTACTATGTGGGAGATTGCTGCCCACTTACAATGGCGTTCCTCGCAAAATATTGTCCAAATTGTAGCCAATAAACCTGCAGATCACGAATTTCAATCCCATCAGTTTATGAATCTCTAACTTCGAGACAATTCCATAAAAACATGCTTGCAAAGAAGAGAATTTCATGAAAGGAATGGAGTGCAAAACCCTTACCTCGTCCTCATCTTGTGTTTCAACTTCAATGTCTGACTTCGGGTAGCCGACACACAGAAGTCCATAACCCTGAAGTTCAAGTTATCCACTGTCATCAGCAATCTGCCGTGCACAAAAGGAAATAAAATTCCTCAAAGTAAACTCATAATCGTCTGCGATTTCTCTGATACCATAATTCATCCACTAACAGAAGTCCAATGCTTCAATTATTCTTGCCTTGGTAAGAAGTTTACTGTAGCCTAAAGCCCTTTTCATTGAACATGGAAGATAAATATTGCGAGACGAAGAATGGAATGAAGAACGAGTGACAAAGAAGTTTGCATGGAGAATACTTTAGAGTTTGTCACCTAAGCCTCCAAATTTTATGCCAAGAATATGGAGATGAAATGTGAGAGAATGGGTATGAAGTTTAGAGTTCAATGAGTTCATCGAAATCTACTGTGACTACACTAGTGGCCTTGCGTAAAACAAGGCAAGAAAATGACATTACTCAAAGAGGAAAACAAACCTTCTCCTTCAATTCTGCAGAAATACCGAGAGCTTGTGGTTGGAATAACTCGCCAGATTTTACGCGGACGGCACATGCTGTGCAACATCCTGCACACGAGGTACGTGGCCCATGATCAGCAAGCGACAATTTGCGATAAAAATTCAGAGTTGGAACTCTCATGATCGAATTTGTGCTCGCGATTATCTCTTATAGACTTAAACCATGACTAATTAATTTTAGCATCAACTTGGTACTGAGCACCACTTCAAATTATGGAGGTCTTCTCTGCACCTATGCCACAACTCCTACAACCTCCCGGTCATGCAGCTACAACTTCAAGATTCAAGACATCAGGTGGTTAAATTCGCACCGTGTCTGCATGAAAATGGCAAGTTTATTTGTTGCTGCTCTCCAGTCTGAAGAATGTACTGATCCTGCAGCATTAAAAATGGAAATTAGGAGATGATTCCTCTACATTTCATGGCAAGTATCTTCAATCTAATCCAACCCGTAATTGCCCAAATGGTCAAAACTAGTCGCTTCCATAGGAGTACCAACAAACTATTGGGGATGCTTCAAACTAACAAACTGAATCATTAGAAAGAAAACATCATACTCTAGATTTTCGAACAATAGAAAATATATTTTGCGAGCTACTATAATCAACTATTAGCTTCCAGAGTGGACCTTCTATTCTAAGCATGATCACTAAGGAGCTACGTTGCCAGATAAGAAGTCCTCATATATCAGTTAGACGCTGCAGCCTCAAAGAAGTTTCTAAATTAAAATGAGAATGCAACCCCAACCCTCAAACTTCTCAAACCTCGAATTCTGAAAATGCTGTCCTGCAAGCAACCCAGCCGCAAGCTAGAAACAGAACAACCACTGTCAACCACCTCATCTCAAGAGCCGCAAACAACCTCTCCCACCCACAATTGCTAACCTAATCCCATACAAGGCTAACCTCCGGAACAAAGAAGCTGTGTGTGACGCCCTTCTGTCGGTCCTTCACCGTCACCTTGTGCACCGGAACCTCGTACCACTCGTCGTCCTCCCCGTCCACCCTCGGCACATCAACCCCAACCACGTCCTGAGTAACAACAGATTGAACATTCTCAGGCCTCGCAGCGCGCACCACCAGCGACTGAGCTGCCTGCCCCCTGACTGAGAATGCAACGCTGGACGGCTTCAGCAGCCATGGCGTCGTCGTGGCAAACGCAGCCGCCATTGAAAGCTTCCCAAATTGGAATACAGGAGAGCTTTCCTTCGAATCCTCCGAGGTCTCCAATGCTTCACAAAATATTACAAACAAGAATACCAGAGAAGTCACTCGTCTCATTCACGGCTACAAACAAACAAACAAGCATGGCATGGAAAAGCATCGCGGCTGAACCCACAACCACCAAAACCTCTCCCCGCCACGAGAGGGCTTACCTGGTGATATTCAACAAGGTACTCCGTGAAAAAGCTCCAATTTACACAGAAAAAAGGCTGAAATTCCGAAGAAAACACGTGAGATTTCGGAAACCCAAACTGTAGAGCAAAAGTCCGCAGCAAAGATCGAAAGAAACCGCCCGTCGACAGGGAAAATGATAAGTAACGCAGCATTCGGACCCTCATCGAGTCAGCATCCAGAGCGCCTCCCGTTTGCCACTCTTTGGGAGGAGACGCTGAGGTGGCGCGGGAAAGTGGATTGGGTTTGTCCACGTAGATTTTTTTCGTTTCTTAGCCAATAGAGTTCTTCTGAGTGTCCAGACTCGAAATAAGGAAGGAGGTACATATAGTAACCATGTAACTTACACTTAATTTTGACCCCTTATTAAAATCGATTCCTATAGAGTCTTGTCTAAAACGTACTCCTATTATTTGTGAGAGTCTAGGGTCAATTTTAGAGACATTTATTTTCAAACACTTTGAATATTCATAGTTTATTTATATGGTGTCCAAAAAATGCATTTTAAGAGAATTTAGAATCCTTTAATGACTACCATTAAGGGCCCCTCAAAAAAGAATTCAATACAATAATGGGAATTACATTGGATTGCTTATTCAGTCGATTTTAGGTGTAATTAGCTTATCAGCTAATACATGATTTTAGAAGGATTGAGTTTTTGAAATGCTAGTTGAAAAGTTCTTTGGAAAGATAAATGGAATTGGCATTGGATTCAAGTTGTTTCATATATTTTGAACCTTTATGGAATTAGTTATGAATGTTTGAAGTTGTGATCATGGAAGGTAGTAAAAGCATTCGTTCCATAATATGTTTGTTGTTGGTATATTGATGAATGCAAGTGGTATATAGAAGCACTACAAGAGAATAGTGTCTTTTTGGACATTTCTAGTCGGTTTGGGCTTGTCAATTTGGACAATTTTTATTAATTTTTTTGTTAATTCAGACATAGTTAGTCAATTCGGACACTGTTTTCTTGTAGTGAAGAAAGTAATACTTTGTATGTGCTTTGGTATTAGGAATTGCTTTTAGAGCTTGGTTGTTTTTGTGGACCTCCTAACTTATCCCACATACAGGTCACCATCAATCTTTTTTCTTTCCTACTAGGATAATTCCAAAATTTACATTGAGGTTATTACTTCTGGAGAATTTTGTAGAATATCTTGTTATTTAGATTGGTACAATAGAAATTTTGGCAATCTGCAACAAATTTCTTAGAAAATTGCTATAATATATGGCTAAAAAATCTCATTAATAAATAATAATTTCTTTAAATTTCATGAAAGCTTGTTGCTACACCATAATATTTGTAGAAATGCGTGCAATATTTAGTGCCAAAAGAATGGCTAGTCTTTGTTGTACTATATATAATTCAAAATGAATAATGTTTAGAATTTGAGAAAACCCAATAATTTATTTTATGTGTGTGACTGCAAAACTAATATTGCAATTCTAGAAGATCATTCTATACTTGTTGGAGTCTAAAACAAATAAATGTAAAATGACACTATAAAAAATGAAATGAAAATGTTTTCTCAAAAGTACTTCAAAAAGTGAAATGAAAATGAGCACTTTAGCTTGCTTACACCATACACAGTCATAACAAGACATGTTGAATGAAATGGGATTGAAAATAGGGTTCATCAAATGTGGTGGCCTTATCATATTAAAGCACATCCAAAATTAAATTTCATTCTACTTTGAATCATTGCACCCTTCATTGTATACACTATTTTTACTGTCTTTGTCTTTGTACATGTTGTATATTCATTATTGTCCTAACATAGACCTATGGGAACAGTTTGTTGCCCTCATCATTCATATGGTGATTAGATGAGGAAATAATATGTTAGATTGCAAATAATTTGATGAAAAATACATGAAGAGACAAAAAAGCTTAATAAGAAAATGCAAAAGATTTTTTCTTACAAATTTTCTTACAATTTAATGGTAATGCACTTGAAATCTAATAAAAAAATTCATTGCAACCCTTCACGACACAATATGCAATCATTAGGTGGTGACACAAAATTTTGTTTCTATCACAATTGAACGAGCAATTGAATTGATGGTGTTTGAATCGTGTAGTTACTATATGATAATTGACAACAATTATTGGGCAGTTCTTGGATGTGTGTGATGAATGGTCAGTTTACTCTATGGAATTTTTCTTAAATATTTTACATTTTTTCCTACATCTTACCATTCACTATTTTATGATTTTGCAACCTTTTTCTACTTTAAACTTGTGACATCAACATGGACAATTTGTGTTTGATGGATGACTTCAGAGACCGTAGTTGAACAAGATTTTGTGAACTTTCAAAAACAATTGGAAAAAAACAATTTTCGAAAGTTTCTTGAATGCTTTTGTAGGGTGTGGTACTAAAAATTCCTTCATTGAGGTATATTTGGCCTTTGATCCCTCAAGGACGAAGAAGACACAATGTGTCTCCTTAAAATTTTTAATGGCAAATTCTCGGCATGGTGAAACAAATTTTAATATTTTTGTGAAGTGGGATCTTGTAGAGTAATAAGTTGACATACTTGTTGCATTTTATAATTTATAAAATTTCAATGTGAGAAGTCTTTAAAAATTTATTTAGGAAATGTAGCCTATTAGAAAAAAGAAGCAAACATAATGTTTTCGCAATGAAAGGGCTTGTTGGGATGGAAAAAAATTTCTTGGACATTTCAAAGTCTTTACTCTTACTTTGTACAAACAGAGTAGATATAGAGATTTTTTTTTCAAATTTATATTCTTAGTAATTTTAAAAATACAAAGTTCAAATTGGTGGGGTTAATAATGCAAAATAATTAGAACAATTTCCAATTTTTTGAAGATGTTCCAAATGATATTTTAATAATACCAATTGTTGAATTCCAAAAATCATGCATATATAAATTTTTAAAAATTCTATATGATCCAATTTGGTTAGTTTTGACTTTCTACTCTTTCTGTTTGAAAACGGGTACAATTAGGAGAGAGATTTTATTTCTCAAATTTTTAAATTAAAAAAAATATTAAATTTGTCTAAGATTCCAATCAACAATTTTTGGGGAGAAAAAAAAAGAATCACTCATCTTCATATAATTTTCTTCCCCCCAAGCTATGTTTTTTTGTCTATAAAGTTGATCATCCAAAATTGTTATAATCTAAAAATTCAATGACCACTATTTTTCTACAATTAATTCCAGGCATACTAGACAAAGTAGTCTTTACTTTTGTATAGTTAAAAACTAAAAGTCTCAAGCACATCCATGTGTAGAAAAAAATCAAAGTGGGACAATATTGAAATTAACATGAAATTGACACAAACCATTTCAGTGCATGATGGATACGTATTACTTAAAAATTGTTATTTCGAGAGGCCTTGATGTTTTGACTGTTTTAGGAAAATATTGTGACCATTTTAGGTGAGGAAGAGGACCATTATGGATGTGAGGATCATTTTCAACACCTCAAATTTTTAGAGGTCCATGTCACCCTAATCCAATCACAAGACGACACGTAACACTTTGTTTGGGGACCAAAATCACATATCAACTAGAAAAGTCAAGCTCCCGTGCTGCAGTGAATTCCAATCGAAACAGTCGTCCTCCTTCCATTCCGTAGGTTTAGGGTTTTCAGTGAGCTCCGTCAACCGAGAGAGCAAGCTGCACTACTGACACCGATCGAGCCAGCTTTGTTACATACAATGGTGGTGATCGAGCGAGCTCCTGTGTCGACAGGTCACAATAGTTTAGCAGGAGTCGAAATCTAGCGAGAAGAAAATCCTTTGTGCTCCTCAAGAGGGTTTGATGATGTGAATTGAGTGTGTAGAGAGCGGAAGCGATGGGGAGTTGGAGAGGCATGGGGAGCGTGGCTGCTGTGTTCGCGCTGCTGCTCTTCTCGGCTGCAATTGAGGTAATGTTCATGTCTTTGCATTAGCTTCTCCGTTCTGGTACTAAGCTCTGTTGATAGGACACATTTATCCGTGGTCGCATCTAATCGCGTATTGGAAGTACGATCGCTTCCAGAGACTTGCTAGGTTGCCAGAAGATTTTTTGCAATTTCAGGTATTTGAGTCTGCGTGGATGCGGAACAAGGTTTTTTGAGGCTGCTTACGCACGGGCGCCATTGGAGTCAATTTACATTAAACTCACAGGTGGCCTGATAGGTGGCCTGATAGGGGCAATTTCACCTTTGGAGTAAGAAAGCCAGAGAATTTGAATTCAGTCCGAGTCTAGAGAAAATGAAGTTATCACATTTTTGTTAGCAATGCTATGAAAAAGTCAGCCTTTTTCTTGTGATTTTGACGAGCTTAAGGAACGTTTGCAATTTAGTAACTTTGGTGAATAATAGGGTAGGCGTGTTGTGCGAATGAATATCATTGAACAGCTATTTTTCTCTCCACGGCCTTTGCTGTTCTTGCTGTGGCCGTCCTCTGCATTAATTGGTAGATGCTATTAAAAGAGAGTATATGCATTACGAATCTGAATGTGTACTTGAAACTGAATTGAAGACGCTTCTTCTAGATTTATGGCAGTTCGTGGTGCTTTTTTGTTGTGATTTTGGGTTTAAACTTCTAAGCATGTTTGTGCCAGGTCGGAGCGGTGGAAAAGACGGTAATCAACAAATCATGGCAGGAAAGATCAAAAAGCGCTCCGTCGGTGTTGTCTCTGTTCAACTTGAAGAGAAATAGCAAATTTGTTAGTGAGAAAGTCCTGTCGCATGGTGAGTTGATGGAGCTACATGGGTTGCATTTATCCTTCTCCTGATTTAGACCACAATGTTCTTGCAGTGGAAACTTGAAACCATGATATCTGCTTTTTGTTTCTTGCAATGATTATGCAATAGTCAACACCGATGTGAGGCGATTCAAGATATGTGTGATTTGACATTCCATAGGATGAATTCCAACCATGTTGATTGTTAATAAGCCTACATCTTGGGATGCCTAATCAAATGCAAGACGTCTAATGATATCGAATGTGTCTGTTGGATTAGTGAATGACGACTGGGAAGTGTCGAAAAAGGCCAGCATTGAAGCCAAAGCGAATTACACCCAGGCAGGTACTGGTGCACAGTAGTACTTCAATCGAAACTTTGATTTTCTGTCTTGTATTTGAGAATCTCTCTGGTATTTTTCTGGAGAGTTGATTATGACCTTACGCATGTTTTTTACAGTGTATCTAATCAACATGATGTGCAGGATACTTGGGACATTACTTGAAACTGGAAGAAATCGATGCAGTTCACATTCCTATCCCCATCAACCTCATCTTTATAGGCTTCAATGGCGAGGGAAATCAAGGTATTATAATTCTGAACCATATTCAATTGTTGCCGCATTAAATGACAAACAGAGCAGTCAAAGACGTTGCCTGCTCTGATGGGGTTGCACACAAATGATTGTAAGCTGGAAAATCTCCTGAATTTGATGAGTCATCAACATACCTTTGAGGTTGGAAATCAGAGTTCGAGTGGTATTCAGTTGCTTTGTGTTTAATTCGGTTGGCTAGCAAAACAGACAATCCCATTTTTATGGAAGGGCATATTTACCAGTCCCATTCTGCACACCTTACGGAGGGATTTCTTGAGAATGACAAATGTTAACATCTTTTGACTGTCTAATTGAGTACTATGTTCTGTATCACGAAGCTTCTTCTGCACCTGTGACTGAAGTAATCATCTCATTGTCACAGATATCAAGTTGGGACAAGCAGAATTGGAGCGGTGGTTTACGAACATCGACCATTTGATTGAACATACTCGTGTGCCACAGCTCGGAGAGTCATTGACTCCCTTCTATCGCTTGAAGGGAGATGGAACTCAGAGACATCATCTTCCCCTTGTTAGCAATACCCACTACAAGTAAGCCCCCTATCGTTTAAGATTGTTTTGAAGAAGGGTCCCAAGCAATCGAGTATCTGAAAGTATGATGACATCCTCAAATTGTACTATTCAATAATTCGTTTTTTTCTTTGTGTTCTTGTTTATGTGACAGTTACTCAGTACATTCTATTGAGATGGATGATGGAGTGACCCAAGTCTTTGAGAGGGCAATTGTAGCTCTATCCCGTAGGGAAGATCCATCTGACACGAAGTATGCCCTTTTCTCCCTTTTTGCTACAGTTTATGCCCTTGAATATTACATCCATGTTTATAGGAGTGGAATCAGCTCCTTGTTGACGGTCGTATGATTGGTAACTTCATTGCTTAGAGTGCCTGAGGTTGTGGATGTACTGAAGTTGTTGGTCCTTTTTATCTTATAGTCAGTAACGAATTGTAATGAATTTGTGTTTGTGAATTCCGCTGTTCCACACGTACAGGCCTGACACGGAGGTGATGTGGCAAGTGGATATGGACAGCATGTCACATATTTTTTCCAGCTTCGTAAACTTCCTTCAGCTGGAGGATGCATATAACATCATAGTTCTAAACCCACGAAGAAATACATCACGTGCAAACTATGGTTACAGGTTTGCTTATTTATATGCCTTGTTGATGATTTTGGTGCATTCTAACTTTATGTGTGTTTGTAGATATGAAAAGGACATGCTATGTCTGCAAACCCACATAATTTGCCCTATACTATTGAGCATGAGTTTATCATGCTTTGTATCCTATTGTCTAGTTTTGGAAAGTTGTTTGTTTCTGTGCTTTGGGATCCTTCTCAAGGAAAAGAAATATTTTCACGATAACAAGAAATGTGGATCCGAGCTCATCATCTTCAATCAAAGGCATTGTGGCAGGACGATAAGAGGCAATTATAGTCATCACTTTAAGATGCTTACGGCGTCTAATCCAATAGTGATTGTTATGTTGTGTTGGGAGCAGACGAGGGTTATCTGAAGAGGAACTTCGTTACTTGGAAAATGTGAGAACCTGTGTCCATTTCTTGTTCTATAACTATGCGTTTTCTCATTGAGTTTATAAATCGGTACCTTGCGAATGCTAACTGGGAAATACATACGCAGGATGGAGAAACCAAGAAAAAAGTTTTCGAGTCCAAGGGACTTCGTGTCTCTAATCCTCTAGGTTGGCATCCTCAGACTGTGCCAATTAATAATAGTGTCTTTCGAGATGATATTAATTAAAAGTAGTGTTTTTCGAGGTATTTCAAAGAGTTCTCTTTTCCACTTATTCTTGCACTTGGTTCTAATTCTCTTTTGAGTGGATATGCAGAGAAGGATAGGTATCAGAAACCTTTATATGCGCGACATCCTATGTTGAAGTTTGCATGGACCACAGCTGACTATAAGGATACGGTATGTTCCAATCTTGCACTTGGCTTTTGTTTCTTGACTCTACCTTTTAGGAGCTGGAGAAAAGATACTTATCCAGTGAATTTCAATCATGCTGATTTACTGCTGGACCTGCTCTTAAGCCTATAAAGAACATGTACTCTTATCCGATAGTTCAGACCGGACTCATATTGGGTGCTCGATGATTCGTAGTAAAGTGTTAGTTCTGTTCTTCAATCACAATTGGGAGTTTAGGAGCATGGGAAGTGTATGAGTCTAGTTCATTGAGTTCTCAATGTCAAAGCAAATATGAGAGCTCAAGTTCATAATTATGTTGCATTTGAGATTACCTTTTGCTTGTTGATCTCACAAAGTTTGCAGAGACTTCCAGGGGCATTGGGTGGATGCATACAACAGTGCTTTAGGTGAAGTGGAAAAGGATTTGTATGGCAAGGCAGCCGTGGATACTTTGATTCACAACGCTCAACAGGTGTGTATTTGAGTTGCGTTCAGTTGCCTTCCTTACATTCAGTCAATGTTTGCGGCATTATTTTCTGTGAATCTTGTCTATCTATGTCAGGATGCGGCTACCTTTGGCATGGTCTTTGCTACGTCGTTGGTATGGAAGAGATTCTGGCCGCAGAAGTCAAGTTTAGAGAACGTTGAGCACTTGCAGATGGTCGATGATTTAAGTCTTGTTTGTTTTTAGCTTTTCTTCTAAACCTATTATTGCTAGTGCTTCTTTGAACGACATATTATTGCTGTGAGCTACTATACTTATTTCTTGTTTCTAGTGACGAGTGTTACTATTTCATGAAACAACTTTTCTGTAAATGTTTAGATACTGGCTGGACGAAGTGGAGAAGGAAATAGTCTCGTTAGAGCTCTGAAGGAAGGGAAACCAACGAACTTGCAAGCGGACTGTCTGGTGAATACTTGGGTGGGCAAGGAAAGGTATACATTCTAGGGATTGCATCCATGGTTCGCTGTTGTGTGTCATCTCCATGACTAGAGTTGTAGTGTTTGCAGTTTACCGATATAAGCTTTGGTAGATATAATTCTTTGGAACCATGAGATAATGAGCTAGTGTTTGTAGATGTTATGAACTGTTAATAGTCTGAATCTACATCTGCACCCTTTTGGTAACAGGTGGGCTTTTATAGACCTCACAGCAGCTCCCTTCACTTGGGGTCCAACTGTCGGAGGCGAAGGAGTCCGTGTTGAACGCAGTTTGCCATCCGTTGATGATAGTTTTGGGCCTCACTCTCTGACGACTAGTGGTACCTGCTCAAGGCATTCCAGTTCTCTTCACTAATTTTCTTATGAAAGTGGTTCACAGTTTCATATTTGAATTCGTTTGAGTTTCTATTACTCGGAATTCTCAATCTTTAAGTTTCTGGAAACAAAATAATGTTTTTGCGTTTTTCAGGGGCGTCTGACCAAGAGGTACAAGAAGAGTTGCAGAACATGGTTCAAGATCGCTTCGCCATGTTTGAAGAAAAAGAGGTAAAATAGGTCCTCTGGCATTCTATTGTCGGGAATTGAACTTCTTTGATGCTAAGTAGTTGGATTTGAAAGGAATTTGCAGGGCCGAGTAGGTTTTGTTTTACAGCTTAGGGCTTATTGAGTATGGGAAATTAAACACGTTTTATCTTTGCGCTTCTGAAGTTTACTGTCCACAACGTCTGGAGACATCTGGCCATGCTGCTGGTCGCTCCGTGTGTATTATAAATTGATGTGGTATTATACACTAATGGACATTGCTGATGATTGTGTTTCAGGATCCCCAGCAGCATGCTGTTGATATGCTTTTGGCTGAAGTGGATGTTTATGAGATGTTTTACTTTAAGCATTGCCAGGGTCGAAATGTCGACATCCCCTTATGCGAAGGTATTTTCTTTCATCCATAACCTGACCTCTTAATACTAGAAAGCTGCTATACAGTTTATTTCAATTACTACAAGTTACATATCAACAGTTTCTGTTTATATGCCTTTGACTGTACATACGGAGTAAGTTAATATTTGGTGTAGTCTCTAAAGTTCTCATTTCTATTGGACTTATTTATTTGAATTGAGTTTTAATTTGTGCATGCAATGCGGAGTCGTAGTTGATAGGATGAATTGAAGACTAAACTGAGAGTCTCATGCATAGACTTGTTTCCTGCTTGTAGAGCTTCGTGAAAGGATGAATGATGTAAAATCAGAGTTGGGAAGTTACAGTGAAGAACTACCCCAGGAATCTCAGCGGGTCAAAGCATCTGATGCTTTGAAGCGGATAGAAGAATGGAACTTGTTCTCAGCCCCTGTAATAGTATGTATTTGGAAGCTTAATATTCCATTCCTCCTGATATATCATCTCATTCATTACTTTATTTGTGCCTGGTTTTTGTAGTTCTTCTTACAATTTGAGGATGCTGTACACTCCCAAGTCTTCGTGTGTATTATAGATGACCTCATAATTTGGCTATCTAGATAGACACTTTCTACCCCAAATAATCTGTTTTCTATTAAGTAAATTGGTCAGAATTTAACGTTGCTGAATTCCTTTGTAAACTGCAGAGGCCTGAAGCCTTTTCACTTTCACGAGACACCTTTTTGGCACACCTGGCTTCAACTTTGTCTGGATCTATGAAGCACCTCATCACGCCATCAACAGCGGATGGTGCATTTCATTACTATGAGAAGATTGTGTTCCAGATATATGTCATCACTCAAGAGGTTGATTCTCTATACCTGTTTTTTTGTTAGATTGCTATTCAGCATTGATTGAGGTTAAATATAATTGGATAATTTTAACTATTATGGGTTTGTGCCGTTGAGCAACGACAAACATTTTCCTGCGAGGCTCTGGAGTTGTGGAAGGCTCCTTAAACATTTGAGTATTGAGTTTAGAATTTTTTATATGGAGTGAGTTGAAGCTCTGTGTTTTCAGTGAGCGACAGTAATACTCTTCAATGCTCCATTCTTGCGGTTGTACAGTGCTTCTTGCTGTGTAGCTGTCATTTTTAGTTACCTGGCGGGTATGGAGAGTATGAGACTGTATCTTGAACTAATAATTTCCTTGTTTGCTGCAGAAGTTGAAGAATGCAGTCTTGCTTCCAGTGGATGTGAACGCGCTGGTAGAGTCCCTAAAAGAGCTGATTGTTTCTCCTCAGAGGGTTGCATTCAGTGTGAAGAAGTAAGTGCCTTACTCATGCTGAAGGGGAACTTCATGACCTTTATAGTTCAATCATGATTCACTTGCGTAGACCACTTTTAGAATTTTTTTCACCCCTTCTGAGCCTGGTCTTTGTCACCTGGTCATAAATTGGATCTGGAGCTTATATGTTTGCGGAGTAAGGCTTTCTGTAACTGGCTGCTTTTTTGAAGCTTCATTTACATGTTTACATACAAGGTCTTTGTATTTATGATTTTTTGGTTGTTTTGTGATCGTGGGATCACAGAGTTGTGCTTTCAGAAGATCCTGCTCTTGCCATGGCTTTTTCTGTTGCTCGACGTGCTGCCGCAGTCCCAGTGCTGTTGGTGAATGGAACATATCGAGCTTCAAATCGTGTCTATCTTGATTCGCTTCTTCTTCAGGAACAGTTGCAACGGCTGAGTGGCTCTGCATCCATCTCAGGTGAGAATCTGTACGAGTGAAACTCGATCTTGATGAGGTGTTGGTGATCTTAATCCATTGTTTACACATTGTTTCAGAAGCGTTGGAACACTTTGCCCCTGCAGTGTTGCAGCACGATTTGGATCATGGTTGCTCTTCCGATAACTGTGGTTCCGTCATATTCAGGAGTTACTCTTTAGTCTAATTATTAGTGAAACTGAAGAGCAAGTTTCCCTATTCCCTAGTTTGGATGTTTTTTGGTTATTACCATATGTTTTCACCTTGTTCAAAATTTCAAGAGTTCATCCTTTGAGTGTATGAGTGACTGTATATCATGGCACCTGGAATACACGCAGGGCGAGATCGTCATTAAGTAGTGATCAGGAAGGTCAAAACGTTAATCTGCAAGTGATTTTCTGTTTAACCAGTTTATTACGGCCGGGGTGAACTGCCCCCCTCGCTCGTCCCCCAGGGAAAACGGTGAAATTATTATCTGTCATGCATGCTAAAATTTACAAATTTTGAATTCATAATTGCAATCAGAGGCACCAAATTAGCTAGGAGAGATGTACAAGATAAATTTAACAAGCACAAAGAAGGGGGTCTTTTATTTACCTGCACCGCTGGAATGACTTTGGGGGAACAAGCGAGGGGGTCGGTTCACCCCGGCCTTTATTACTCGATGAGTTGAACAGTTTTTTGGATACTGATTTTTGCTATCTTGCAGACCTCAATGTGCAGGGAAGGGCTTCCTTAGAAGTACCAATTTTTTGGTTTGTGCGATCAGGTGAAGAGCCGCTGTTCATAGACAAACATTATGTGGCAAAGGCCTTGCCAGACATGGTTTTTGTTGTGCAATCTAGTCAACAAAAATGGGAGAGTCACTTGCAGTGCAACAGCAAAGTTATCCATTGGGACCTCAGGTGAAGCTATACGCTCGCAAATCCATTGGACTCAGCAAGCTATCCATTGCTCGTGTCCATGAATCCTGTTATTTCTTTACTTGGAAGGCTTATAGATTTTTGTCATTGTTGCAGTCGACCAGTAAAGGCAGCTGTGGCAGCTGTGGCAGAGCACCTTGCAGGGTTGGTGGAGACGCAGCTTACTTATAGTCATGCTCATCAGAATACTGCCCAGGTCTGTTTCGCTATGACTCATTGCGAAAGTATCTACTTGAAAATGCTTCTTTTATGCAAATAATCAGATTCTGATTTCCTGTGTATTGTTCCACGCTGAAGCTACGTACCTTTTCACAAAGTAGTAAGGTTTTCACCTTGAATCCTTGTGGTGTCAGTGTCGAGTATATCATTTTGATTGAATCCATTGTCCATTTTTTCTCAATTTGATTTTTGCGTGGAGGTAGGATTGGACGTGGGTGGCAGGGTCACATATCCTATCCTGCACAACCAAAGGGTACGAAGTATCAAGTTTCCAAACTGATGCTGTTGCTCGAAGCTACATGGTTACTGCGCTGGATGAGTCCATCCAGACAATAAATGCAGGAATCAGCCTTCTAAGCAAAGAAGGAACTTGTATCCATCACAGTTGGCTTTAATTTGCTCTTATGTTCACTTCTAATTCATTATCTGACGACGGTTAGAGGGGTTGGACAATAGTTTCAGCATGTTTTCGAGATAGGAGTGTGTTAGCTTGATGCTTTGCATGGTGAGTGTCACGGTGTATGGTCAGAGATCTGGAGGTATGATGAACATCTAAGTGTTTGAGCGACCTTTTATTGCCTTGACCATAATTTCCTAGATGAGAAAACTTTTGGAGTAGTGAAGGCACGCCAAGCGAAACTATTGAGACATTATACTACTGTTGTCCACCTTTGGAAACGAGTAAGTCTTCCTTCATCTTCTTTTATCTTATAATTCTCAAATGATGGGATTTGCCTTGGAAATTGACTTGTTTTTCTTGCTGCAACTCATTCCAGTGATACTCTTCCATTTGAGCATGTAGAGCTTTGCTGCCTGGCTGTTGTTGTGTCGTATCAAGAAGTATCAGAACAGAAAGGACTAAAGTTGAAAATTTCTTGCTTCATTGTGCACAGATAGCAAGTTTGGCTGAAACGATGCGGTATGGTGAAGTGGTGAAGCTGTTGGGTTATCTTGAGCGAGATGCAAAAGAGTGAGTCCTGAACTTTTATCGTGGCCTCTTTCTTGTTAAATGGGCCAGGCTTATCTCATGTAGTATATGGTGGTTCATCTGTGTCAAATCTACTTTAATTGAACATTTAGACTCACCTTATTATCTTCAAGCTTTTGTGGTCTCATATGCATCGTGTGCTTGTACTTTTGTAGCTTCTACATGGAGGCTAACGAGACCGTTGCTGCTATGCACCCCATCCGGTGCTTAAAAGAGAGGAAAATCGATGTGGATTTTGACACTACCAAGGTGCTGGCTGGGGGGGTTGTAGTAGTTGTTGTGCTTTGGTTGTTAATGCGGAGGAGGAGGCCTAAGCCGAAAATCAATTAGAGACATGGCTGTAGTATCCCCTTGTGTCCTTGCTTCCATTGCGCACTTGGTCTTGTGACCCCAGCATATCCCATGTCTGCTGCCCCTTGGGCCGTATGTACATTCAGTCTTTGTCACCAACAAGGGCCATAATCGTCTTCAAATTTTTATAATGCTTGAAGCCTGAGCTCAATTGATTTGCATTTTGTTTACCAGTGTGCTTTGTCCCTCCGATCATGCTCGTGTATTTGGCACTTCGATGGCGGGATTCAACTTGACCAATGAGAGTGCCCATTTTCTTGACTTGGTCCTTCGTGTAAAGCGGGCCTTAGTGGCCTCAATCGAAGTTTCGAAAGTTTTGATGACAGGAATGGAGCAATTTAGAGGAGCAATTCAGTGATCACAATAGGACCACAATCGAATTTTCGGACCTTGTTCGTTTGGTCCTTTGTGTAAAGTGGACCTTAGTGGCGACAATCGAAGTTTTGAGTGTTTTGAATTACAGGAATGGAGCGATTTGTTGATCACAACAAGACCTTGTTCGTTTGGGTGTAAAGCCATCACACAAAGTGACTATGTACGGTCTTGATGTTGTGAGAGTTTTTGTACCTTAATTTGTAAGTGCTCAACTTAAAAGATGGTAAGATTAGTTCTTTAAAATCACAATATATATTCTTTTCATAGGTCTTTTTGAATATCTATTTCATTAATTAATGAAGAACATAATGAAGACCAGTTCTTTTCATTTATACTACAACCTTAAATATTACCAACTAGTAACTCTTAACTCCTTGAAAATCAAAGCTACAAAAAAATAATAATAATTCATCCTTCTTCCAAAAGTCAAATGTGAATATGAATACAAGTACATGTACTTGAGTATATTTTGTTGGAACCTATGCATTGGAATTTGTTGTTGATGCTCATTGTGCTATCCAATTGTACAAGGATATGTGGGGGCTTTATTTCTAAAGGATCAAGTAGAAAACAAATTCACAATGTAATATTTTTGGATATGTTGTTGTGAATGGAGATATGCATTTTTGAACCCAAACTTTTATAAAATGTGTAGATGAGGAGTATCTTCTATATGCATTAAAATTTATTACATTTGAATATATGAGAAAAAATTATAAGTCAATATGTTTGTTTTTTAATAAGGGCAATACAAGCAAAGACATTTACATTGCATTCCAAAATTTTGAAATCAGTCCATAGGAGGGTTGCAGAGGGTAGATTAGATTTAAACAACAATTTGCAGTTAGGTTCCAAAGTAGGGTTCTATTGACAAGCCAAAAAATCAATGAATGTGGTGCCTGCTACAATTTTAAATGGTTGGTAGTTGATGGGTGAAGGTACTTTAGCCATAGGACATGAACAAGATAAATGCCTATTGGAAAGTGCAAGCAAATTTCAAAAAAAAAATGAATACAATTTTAAATGGTTGGTAGTTGGATGGGTGAAGGTACTTTAGCCATAGGACATGAACAAGATAAATGCCTATTGCAAAGTGCAAGCAAATTTCAAAAAAAAAATGAATACAATTTTAAATGGTTGGTAGTTGGATGGGTGAAGGTACTTTAGCCATAGGACATGAACAAGATAAATGCCTATTGCAAAGTGCACGCAAATTTCAAAAAAAAAATGAATACAATTTTAAATGGTTGGTAGTTGGATGGGTGAAGGTACTTTAGCCATAGGACATGAACAAGATAAATGCCTATTGCAAAGTGCATGCAAATTTCAAAAAAAAAAATGAATACTCGTAAAATTTTGAATCTATGAAAGACTAAGGACAATTATAAATCAATGAAACAAATTAAAATCCTTTAAATGCTAAGTGACTACTCTTTATACTGATTAGTGAAATGTAATTATATAATCTAATCCAAACATGATGGGAAGAATCGTCAATAGCTTTGAATTGGCATCATCCATAAACATGCTATGATCCACCAAATCTAATAACCACCTCAAAAATGGTAGAGAATCCTACCCTCTTCTCACTAATTAGTCTTTGCAAACAAGGCCACTACTATTCTTTCAAAATTCATAACAACACTTTTAAAAGGTTTCTCACAATAACCACATCTAATTCAAGAGACACATACGTACACAAGTAAGAGATACATAGCAAGTACAAAAATAGATGCTTTTTCACTAAAAAAATTAAATTTGAGGTTATCGTGAAAGAGCTCAGTCACTACCAAAAGGCAAGTGAGTTCCCAACATTGAATACAATTGTAGCATTTAGTGAGGGTCATACATATCACCCTCAAATTTGATTACCTTTGTCTTGTGAAGAGAAGCTACAACAATTAGTTGTATAAAGAGAAGGTGCTACATCACTACAAGCATTTAAAGTTGTGGTCTTCATGTAGGTGACTCACTTGCAATTTCTACTTGTAAGGAAAGGGACTCTAAAGTGGCCACAAGATCCTAAAGCAATCACATTTTGCCATCATTTCTACCAATAAGAAACACATGCTTTAGACTAGTGCCAAAGACTCTAATTCCATTCAAACATTTATAGCTCCATCAAGAAAGTGGTGTGGCCAAATCATACTTTCACATTTAACAGCAAGGTGTGTAGAGGACAAACAACATGCTAAGACTTCCAAGCTTTGTCAAGGGAAAATGGACATAGATTCGCTCCTCTGTTGATGTAGTACATGCATTCATGACAATTCAAGCATTTTTCTTCATTATTTATCCACTCAAAAGTACTATTGATGATTATTCTAGAAAGTACCTCAACAAAAAATAATTGGATGAAGTGCACTCATCATCTAGCCAATGGATAGTTGAGCATTTAGAGACTTCCAACAAGAGGTCATTTAAATGATAGCCAAATAAACTGAGAAACTTATGCAAACAAATTTAAAGTTAGTAGCCCCAACCAAATTTTTGGAGCTCATATCAAATTATTTTTCGTGTCATTTCTGTCTAACATTTTCACATTTTATTTCATTCACCTAATTGTGAACATAATTGGTGCATGATAATGAACCAAGAATTGACAGGAAAAATTTCTAACTGATTGAGGATACTGATAAAATATTTAAATTCGTGCACAAGACATTGCACAGCATTGACTTTTCTTCACCATCTCCTGGTGCACTGAAATGCTCACCTGTGACAGTTGATCAAATTTGACGATTGCCTTGATCAATCCATGCTTAGGTGCGTCGGTTCCAAGGCAAACTGAAGATTACAAGCTTCAGTGCTGCACACGCAACGCTTCGGGAACCAGCACTTACATTACAGATGGTTTGATTTGGGATGGACCACTTTCTGATACCAGGACTAACTTTCTGGACAGCAGAGAGATGTCCCTCTGAAGATTCTCAAGCTCTTCCTCATATCTGCACAAGAGTGTTGCAGACTGTTTATATCACCTTAATTTAATGTTTTGACCTTTACTACTGTTTCCATGCAATAGCTAATTTAGACTTCAGGAACATGCTATAGATTAGGGTCTTGATGGAGGAGCTTTGAAGGACCTGTTCTGCCGATTCTTTTGTGCGTCAGTATCAGCAATGAAGGGAAGCCTTTGGTATTCAGCATTCACGAGAGCCCACTTGATCTTCAGACCATCAATTAGTGATTGCTTTTCCTCGTTGTCTAGCCTGTGGGTTTGGCACTTATTGTGACATCAGTATAAACAAAAGCATGATTCGTACAGGGTTCTAGTGAACAACCATTCGTGAAACACCAAACGAATTCTACACGGCCGTGACCCGCACATTTTACTTACGAGACACGTTTGCTTGAGTTTCCTGTTGCTTGGAGAAACCACTTCGCTTTTACACATTAAATATGCAGAGTTATTGGCATTTGGTCATGACCTGCGAGTGCCTGGATGTAGGCACTTGGCTTGGTTCTCAGGATTGTCCTTTGCCACTTTCTTAGCCAAGTCATTCTTTCTCTTCACAAGGTACATTGGTATCCTTCCAAAGCCTTGCTGCGCACTGAAAGACTTTTCCTTCTTTGGACAGTGAGAATTGTTGGGCTCTGCCCTCCAAAAAAGAAATTTCGATTCCGAGTTATTTTCAAATTGCCAAACACATGGCTGATGTTGTAGATATTATACAATTTCAGATGTTGTAACACCATGAAAATATAAATATCATTCGCAAATAAAAGAACCAACTTACTTGCTCTAATCACCGTGACCGCATTCTCTGTGATATAATTAGTGTTGCTCCTGAGTCCGAATTTCTGCATGCATCGGATATTTACAGAATTAGTGATTTCAATATATTTAGTAGTGGTTTTATTAAAACCGTCAATGATTATATCTTCTCTACATCTCTATAGCGATCACTCTCTTCAAGTATGACTGCTTTATTTGCGACCAAGGAAACTTGTTCCTCCTACAATATTATATTTCTCCGTAGTACTTAGATATGCCGAAGAGTCATTTATTAGGTGATTGTTAACTCTGGAGGAGATTCATACATCAACTTGAAGAGTCAATCAACAGATTTTATAAAAACTAGAGCAATAAAACGAAAAATGATAGTTTATATAAGTAATGTTGCATGCATAAGCCCAAAGTCAGCGCACACTTACTAGTAAAAGCACTACTTTGACACATTGACTTCATTTATTGAGGTTTTTTATGTTCATAGATGATTCTCCTCAATAACCAAAAGAAAAAGGGAAACATTGCTCGAGAAGGAAATTCAAGTAGAATAAGTTACAAAGGCCTACAGGAGGATGATGTGCCAAATCTGGAAGAGGTGGTTTCTTCGACACGCATCGGTCAGATACAGAGACACCTCCATTTCTACAACCTACAACAATTCGCTACGAAAAAGCTTTGTTACTTTGCAATTAGAAATCAAAATCCTTCAACTTCATTGATTTGCTAACGCATAGGAATTGCTACATACTCCTCAAAATCACAATGCAACATGATGTCTGATCTCATCAAATTCATGTCAAATTGATTGGCAAGGGTCAAGATGTGGTACGTCTGAGGGGCTGAAGCTGACGTTCCTTGGAGTGCTTCAAGAGGAACTTGCTAGGCTGAGGTTTCGCAAAGCCTGGAAGGTACCCGAAGGTGGCCGCCTCTTGTAAATGCAAATTGTTATTCATTTTCCATAGCAAATTCCGAAGCGTCATTGGCTTCTGCACAGACTCCAACGAGTCTTTCAATTTTCTTCCGTATGTCAATTGCATCCTACTCTTGCTTCAATTCTCATGTCCCACTGCCTCAAGAAACACACAGCCAAATCACTGTCGAGCAGTGACCACGCCGCCATTCAAAATATTGGCATGCCTCTCAATTTCAGTACCTACTGACAAGTCTATTTCGATTCTCACTGACAATCTATCACAATCATACTCTCTCAGTATCTAATCAACACGGGGTGAAGCTTCACAGTCTCAATCCTATGCTGAACTCTTAGCGCTATACCCAAAGAAGCTGTGCAAATCTCTGCAATGTTAGGTAGGGACGCCCGAATTCAACAGCACCACTTCATCAAATGCTCAGCTCACCTGGTGTACATTCATCTCCTTAAGGCCTATTGTTGCAGAATCATTCTGAGAACATCGATCACTAAAACTTTATCCCTTCATAACTATTGCATACGGTATCCAAGTAACGCATTCTCTGCTGCATTGGAATCCCCCCTTATTCGCCAACAAAAGCATATAAAATTTTAATGCTCAAAAATCAGGAACTATGCTCAAAAGCAAAAGTGATGCTACCTCCCTCACATGAAGCGACATCCAGAAAGCGAAAACACATGAACCAGACTCTCGACACTCGCCCGACTAATTCCTTATCCATCGACATAAATGCAAAAAACGTGAACATTCAAGAACTGGCTCCGCACCGGCGCATTGTCAGGAGCTCGAGGTGGCGTCCTCGGCTTATTCTTCGGCGGAGGCTTGATCACATTGTACACGCTCTCTTTCGACTCCCACATGATATCCTTCTTTTCAAGTAAAATTCCGTCCGATCACTTCAATAATTCCGCTTCAACATCGCCGCATGCACATGCCATTTCACCTCGAGGAAGGCTGCCATGAGTAACCCGCTTTCTGCAAGTAACCATAGCTCATGATTCTCAATTTTGAAGTTGGTGCGGAACGGACATACTCCCAGTGTGCAACACTGGCACCAGAGAATTAGCGTTTGCCTTCTTCTTCGTCGGTGGAATGCTGCTACATCAGATTATCCGTACTTCCGAAGAGTTTCTCCGTTGCAAATTCGGCAATGGATCAATGGAAGCTTCGCACTCTGGCGCTGACGCAGATCGTCGCAGAACACGCAAGAGATAAGCACGAGTGCGTTAACCTACTGGATGCCATAACCTAGTTCCTTCGAACTGCTCTGCTTCGTCTTTCGTACGCAGCGGCTTTGTGGCTCCTTGGATGAATGAATGCCATCCGTTGAGGACAGATTTTCGTTATGTTCGTCCCTCCCTAATTGCACTACCGTGGAGGAACGAATGGGCTCTTGACATGTGTTCATTGTTTTGATGTTTTGACATGTGGAAGGCTCTCATTCAATGTACACAACATGGCAAATTTTGAAGATATATTAACCCCTAAATAAGAGTCCTTGGAAAGAAGGAAAACGTAGATTTTGAGATTTTTTGGCAAAATAAATTATGGTATGAGAAAAATTTTAGATATCAAATCTTCATTTATATATGTTGTTTTTTTCTCTTCCATTCTTACATGAACTCATTGTCAACCTTGCACTCTCAAGGACATAATAAGTCAGTGTTACACAATAACAAAAATGTACATTATTTATCAACCAATGAACCCTACAACTATCACAAAAGATCAAAACTATGAGTGTGCAATACTCACTAACTTTTACAAAACCCCATGACTATCCAAGAAGACTAAGACTAAGAGTGTGCAATACTTATCAACGTTCTCCAAAACATCTGGACTATTCAAGAATTAGGAGTATGTAATACAACATGTGGATGAGTTTTTTCTTTTAAGGTCCAATAATTTTCATAACTTTTGAATGCATGGTTAAAATGTTACTATATAATACATAGTTTTTTTCCTCAGCTAGGCCATTCGGGTAGATAAAAAAGATCAGTTTTTCATAAACAAAATTTGAAAATGGTTTTGTAGATTTATATATACATGGAAAGCTTAAAATCATTCCATATTGATTAATGAGATGAAAGTTATGAGGAGTTTTAGTTGTGGGTTGTTTACAAGTAGTTATGAGATCTCTACTCTCAAATAAACTTTGAAGTCCTTTATATAACTCAATTTTCAATATTTTTTGAAAAAAATAAAACCATTGGATGTAGATTGTTTATTACAACATCACAACGATTGGGATTGGAATTTTTCAATTCCATAACTAAATTCTTAAAAATTTAGTATTTTGAATCATTTTCTACTTTTTTCTACTTACTATTTTTTTCCTATATGTTGTAAAATTCCAAATAATCTAAAAAATTTCAAGCATATATTAGCCAACTGAACTTGAAGAATGAATTTAAATAAGCACCACCAACTTCGACATTTTTTAATACAAATGTGACCTTGTGAAGTACAGTTGCCTTGTTTAATTCACAGGGCCCCCAAAAGAATTTTGTTAATTTAAATGCTAATATCTTGTAATCCACATGGTGGAAATTTTGAAAAAAAATTCTACATCTTTTCAAACCATTGTACTACAAGATCCTACCTTTAAATGTGTCCTAAAATATTTTTTCTTAAAAAAAATTGATACTTGTACTAGAGATGACAGTATTGGAACAATTTTGATGAAAACATAGTCAAGGAACTTCAAAGGTTAAATGTTAATTAAAAATTAGAAATTGGTTGATTGTTTAGATGGTATTATACAAATGAAGATCATATTGGTGTACATTCATTACTTTGAGCAAAGATTCTATAATAATTGCAATCTTGAAAACACCCTACATATTTTGGTCTGTAAAACCTTAGTAAATATTGACATGTGTAGTTGCTTATTGATATGTAGTGATAGAAATTATTCAATCATCTAGCCTCTTATATCATCAATTAAAGATTCAATAAAGTTTTATGACATGTATTCAAGATGCAACATGTAGAAGTTATACAATTGTTATACATATTAAAACCCAAATGACAAAGGGGTGATTTGGAGGCTTTAATCCCTAAATATGTGAGGCACCAAATTTTGGTGTTGACAATACTTTGAAGTTAAATAAACCTAATTAAGTTGCTATTTTTAATAGTTAATATTTTTGAAAAATTCTTTTTGAAGTCTAGTTTTAGCAATAAAAATCCAATTTTGAAAATGATCAATCATGATTTTTCTATTTAAGATTTTGTGCAAGGGTATTCATTGCAATCTTGGCTTTTCACAATACACTACATCTTGTTGAAAAATCACATTAGAAATTCATTTAAAAAAATTGTAGAGTAGATTTTCAAAAGACATAATTTGATTGGGGTTATGCATGTTAGGCCCTTTATCCTCATATTTTTTTGGTGACAAAATTTTTAGATTTGACATGTGAAAAGAGGATTAGAATACACTTTGGTAGTTTTAACACCCTCTAATCAAACATTATAATCTTTCAAACCATGAGTGACATCGTTGTGTTTTCTTTTCCTACGTAATCTCTAATATGTTTAGTTTGAATTTGTACGGTTACAATTTCAAAAAATTAATACAACTTATCAAAATGTTGGCTTTTTGTTCAATTTAGAGCAAATTCCTAGAAGCTTAGAAAAGGCCTTGGGTATTTAGGGGTTAATGAGTTTTAGGTAGGCAATTTCAATTTCAATTTTTCAATCCTACAATTAGAGTTTTCAATTTTGTAATCCTATGTTTGAAATTTTGCACATAAAAGAAGCAACCTATTTTTGACCACTTCAACGGATATATGTATTTATAGGGTGGATTTCTTTAGTGGGAAAATTTTCGTATATGCAAAAATAGAGTTGGAAAGGTTTCCATAATTTTCCAGATTTTTATTTCTCAAACCATAATTACTATGAATTTCTTAGCTACACATTCTTTTCAACCTATATAGACCTTCCTATTTCCAACCAAGGACTCACTTCACATTATATTCAATCCATACCTACATTGCCACAATGGGGGTGATAAAGAATGGGTTGCCTCCCTTAAATGCACAGAAGGATTGCCTTGAATACAAGACAAATTTCATAGAATTTGGATTAGTGTTACAAAGGTATGTCCAATATTGGTTCAATAATCAGATAGTTTTGGTAACTACCTTGATCATGAGGGCCACATCCTTACTAGGTTAACCCTTCAATGTCGGGCTGATGACTGTGGAAATCAGCCCTTTTGGAACCATGTGACATCATCTAATTTAGAAAAAACAAAAATAATCATTGGGAGTCAAACTACTGTAGAAGATTTCCTCTTTCCCTAATTCCAAGGATGAATAGTTACATTTCTGTCCTATACAGGAGAAACGTCCGCCGTGGCATTTATGGGTTAACTCGCAAAAGTTGTCACATACATTTTTCTAAAAATAATTTGATGTAGAGAAACTTTCTTCAGAAACGGACGGGTGAAAAACGGATGGAAATAGAATATTCTGTGAATACCAGAGTGGGGATAATTCTATTGATCAAAATTGTGATGACAACTTCAAACAGGAGTAGGGCATCAGAACATAGCAAAGATTGACAAAAATATGAAATCAAAGGAAATCACACGAAAAAAAAATTCTATCACAAAAAAGCCTCCACGTTCAAGAGCCAATGGGAGTATTACAAGACAAGCGCAAACTCAAAGAGCACAATGAGATATAGTCATGGCTAAAAGTGAGCTTCGTAAATTGTCGGCCTTCAAAGAGTGCATATATTGTAAAAGATGCACCTGACAGAATCCCTAAGCGGCAGAAACCTACATTCGAGCTGAGAATAGATATTTAGAAGAAGTCGATGAAACAGAGCAGAAGCATAGCAATGCTGGACAGCATCACCTGCATCAGAGTACGTCCACTAAATAAAGTTGGTCAAGATTCGACAAGTTCCCCTTTACATGCATCATGTAATATGCCAACGAGAGCATTTCACATCAGCACGAAGTTAACGATCCAAGAAGGTTCGGCATGATGCTTCTCGAGTAAAATCCATCAAAGATACCTTCTATCACAACTTGGCAATGCAAGCTCACTTCATTCCTATGCAAACAAGTCAACCATCACACACTAGAGCTGCGCAAAGAATTCACTCATTCTGCGCCTCTCAGTGTCGGTAACGCTGGCTCAAGCAGGGCTCTTATTCACATCTTCGATTTTCTGATCACTTGGAACCTGAATCTTAGGTGGACTCAGCGGAGTATGCGGGCTTGGGGTTCTTGGTCTGGAGGTCGATCGATGCATGATGGTCTCGCCGCCCTTATCCTCCGGAAATCTCACCACAACAACAGGGCAATCACAATGATGAAGGCAGTAATCACTGACACTCCCAAGACGACCCTTTCGAGAGCGTTTAGAAGCACCAAATCCTGCAAGGCACCCAGAACACACCACCAGTTGCTCAGACCTTACGCGGGAAAGTTCACAAAATTCTGCATCGTCGCTCACCGTATTTAATAAACCAACGGTGTAACAAATTCGAGTAGAATGGTGTCGCAATCACCAAAAGGACCTGACAACGTAGCAGAAAGATCCCGGCATATGATCGCACCAATCGGAAAGAAACTACGACACAGTTTCACTCATAATCGCTACTTATGTTCTTCTATGGTTTACATAATAATTAAAAACAGAATGGTCACATGCTTGGCAATAACACTAAAAATTAGTAGTGCTGATCTCAAGAAAACGGATCACCAATATGCCCTACCTCGACTGCCCATGATCACTGCATTCACTCCAAGGCGCTCGACCTCCAAGCAGATTCGCTCCTTCATGTCATGGTCTTTTACGATGTGAATCTTGTAAGGTATTTTGGCGTCCGACAGTGGCTTGGAAAGGTCAGCGCTTTTTGTGGAGGTGAAGGCGTCAAAATCGTCTTCCATTTTCTGCTGAGCCTCCTTATCATCGGCTTCAAGAACTTGGTCTGAAGCGCCCCAGTCAGCTCCAAATAGAACACTTGTGGGACGCACGTGAAGGATGATTACAAAGTCGCCAGCACGAAGGTAGTTCTCCACTGCCCATTTCACCGCAAAAGCACTCTCGTCACTCAAATCCACAGCAATTGCGATCTTTCGATCGCTTCCTTGTGCAGCTGAAAGTGGCATGCTTCCCCTGCAATGTTATCCGTGACAGAATTAGAGAAATCCAAGGGATACCTAAAGACTATTTATCTATGGACTTCGAATTTTTAAAACGGATCGCGAAAGGCAAGCGAGATTCTGCATCGGAAAGCACGTGAAATGGCGAAATCACATGCTGCCCGCATCTAGAACCTCGCGAATGATTCTCTTGGGCAAAGGGAATATAAAGAAATATAAGCAAAGCACAAATTGGTCGAAATCTTACAGGTGGACGTATAACCTCCTAGGGTTTACAAGACAGATGAAGAGGTTCAACGGGCAGCGGTTTAACAAGTATTCATATCTGAGTGAACAAGGCTCGGCGTTGAGGATATGGCGGGACTCAAGACTATTTATAGGAGGATATTTATTGGTAGTGGTAATTCTTGCAATATATTGTAGAATAGGAAATTCAGAACTTCGCATGAACACCTTTCATTGGTTTAAACAATCATCCTATATGTCAAATGTCAACCGAGTTCAGAATCACCATGTTCCTCAGAAGAAAAAAATCACAGTCACTTATCCTATACACTCCTCAAACAAAAAGACCAATCGTAACTTGCATGAGCAGTATGCAAGCACACTCTTCTAAATTTACAATAACAATATAAAAGCATCCTAAGAGTCAATTCACTGCTACAAACTACTCTCTATAAGTAGTTTGTCATCGGCAGGCAGTTATCCTAACACCTCCATCTCACCACATGTAATACCACTTCCATAACCTACCCGAATACCGCTCCTTCACACACCCCTTCACAACCCTCTGCAACCGATACACAAGGCTTCACAAAAATCACAAACAGACAAATGCCAATACCAGCTCCAAACGCGAGCGAGAGAATAGTCTCATATCAATCAAGATCACAAACAAATCATGTCATTCGAAAACCACGCACGCATCGCACCTTTCATAACCTGGACTCACGCAAGCGGCCAACAATCAATACCTCACAGCGGTACGATACCTTACCAGATAGCACCACCAAACACGCTAATCCTCCGGAAAGCGTTCAAAACGCACAAGCAAAGGCCTCGGAAGTCGGTAAAATTCCACAGAAACCACCGATCACGAGACCGAAGTGAAGAAAACTCGCTCCTTAGTCACAAAACTCGCTCCAAAGATCGCAAGAAAGCTGTTGTCAACGTCTAAGCCAGAGAGAGAGAGAGAGCGTGAAAGTAACGCAGAAAAAGTAGGCGCGGGTTGCCAAAACGACAGCCAGGGGATGAACGCAAAGGCCCTCAATAGGAACGGAGAGAGAGAGACGACGGACGTGCAGTGAGTCACAGCAGGCAGGCGAGGAGCGAGGGCTTCCACACTCTTCGGCGTTGATCTACGAAACATGGAGATAGAATCTAGGAAAAGTCGAGAAAAGTCAGGAAATCTAGGTTATGGGAGGTAATCCATTCGAATCTGTGTGTCGTGGCAGATGATGACGAGGAATGGGTGTAGGTGGCAGGGAATATAGAAAGGGCATAAGGAGCCTCATCGGCATCTAAGGTGAAGGGACCCATAACCGATCACATAAGCAATTCTGGACATGGTCTGCATTGTTGCAAGGCAAAGCAAATGTTTTCAAAGGTGCGTTGATAGAAATGATAGAAATGACAGGGGTTGCAAAAAAAATCGTAATTTTATCGATTGAATTGAAATTACTATGAATTTTGGAAGGCAAATAGTGTTGTGGACCCATAGACAATCACTAGGCGCTTCTAATTCCGATCTTAGCCAAACTACTTTCCTGCTCACTACTTCGTACTTTCTTGCTCACCACTTTGAAACATGTCTCATGACCTTATTTGCTCACTACTTCCTACTTTCCTTGCTCACCAATTTAAAATATGTCTCGTGACCTTATTAGTTGGAATGCATTCCAAGGCTTGGTTGGAAATTGAACCTAGACTTGGTAGGAAATAGAGCACCCTACAAGTTGCACATGGGTACCTGATCAAAAATGGATACCTCTACCTTAAGTTATTGTTGGTTGCTAAGCTATGTTGTTATTTTAACCACACTTACTTACTAAGAAAATGCCAAGATGGCATTCACTTAAAATTTGGTGAGGCATTGTATTTCTACATTCATCCATCTTTTGAACCAAAAACCACTTTTCAATCATACTCATACACTTTTTCATCCACATTTGGCGACTTCTTCACACATTTGAATAGAAATGAAAAATTTCTAGCAAAAAATACTACTTATGCTACAAAGAAAATTGTCCGAAATGACTACAAGCAATTTTTTTACACTCTCCTATTGGCACTTCTTATGCTTCTAACATCTTCATGTCAATTTTTTGTCAAATTCTTTTTAATCTTTCCCAATGGATGAAAAAGATTGTAACTCTTTATCTTGAAATCCTATTGACTACCATCTTCTCCATATGAACTCACTAGAAACTCTTCTTTTGGTTTGTTGCACCAGCTATTGCCATGTTTTTGCTTCCTCCACTTCTTCATTGTCCCTTTCCTTCTTGCTAGTATTCAAATTCACACACAAATGTAATTATTCCCCATCTCATTTTTTTCTACCTTTCTTTTCCTTTGTTGCTCTCAAAGTGTGGGTTTATCTTCTTTTGCCAGTTTTGTGCATATCTAGCTTTTAGAAATCATTTCTTACATTTAAAACTTTGAACTTTTTGTTCCATTAAATTAAGTGAGAACAAGTGTAGCACAATATCCATATCAGGAGTACCTTAGCTTTTGGAAAAGCCAAAAAAATATAATACAATAGTCTCTAAAACCAAGTCTAAAACTCAAAGCTAAAGAAAATATTGCCCATTTTGATTACAACTTATTGAAGACTACACTCTCAAATTCAATGGCAGTTGTACATGTCTTCACTTTAGAGTACACCTTGACCTCATAAAAACTCTAAATAATTTGTGCCATTATCTTTTTAGAAATCTAAATCTATAATATACATCTTCCAAAGCTCTTAGCTCTAAAAAATAAAAATTTTACTCTCAGTGTGCCATTAAAGTTGGGACTATGTCTAAGTTTTAGATTTGGCAACTACTCTATCTCCCTTAGTTTATTTCTACAGTCATAACTCTTTTATAACAACTCCAAATTAAAAGTGATATATTTTCATAGAAATTTTAAAATTTATGTACAATCCATCCAAAACTCAAAACCAAAAACATTCTAACCAAACCTCTCCAAGCACTTGAAGTTTTCATCCTCACCTTTATTAGGCAGTAGACCCCTCTCATTCCATCACTCATAATTTTTACATCTGAACTCCAATAGAAAGAGTTATAGCTTTTGAAAATTACAATAATAAGATAAATGTTTTTTTGAAATATCATTGACAAATTCATTATACATATTGAGATATAGCTCTCCAAACTAACTATAAAGGAGGAGGGAGAAGACCTCGACTCTTTATTCAACCTTAAGGGTCACATCAACCCAAGTTTACACCACATAGGATCCCTTAAACTAATTTTCTACTTCCTTTGATCTTCCTAAAACCTTGTCTATTCTTTTATCTAGCTACAAAAAATTTTAAGTCTACAAAAGGGTAAGCTATCTCCATCCTTTTCCTCTTCAATTCCAAACACATTAAGTAACTTTTAAAAATACTTCAAAGTACAAAATCAAAACAATTAAGGTTTAATACATATCTATAAGAGGTAAAAAATTAGAGTTCTAAGACAAGCATCATTCCATCTGCACAAATTTAAGAATGCGTCTAATGATAGTTGCGACATAATCTCTATGGTCTACTTTAGTTAAAGGATTAATTGAACCCTCTAATGAATGTTGATGGCCATGACTTTCTTTAGTAGGTCTAACCATGAAATATTATTGGTCATTGTTTAGGCCTTCAAAACACCCATCGAACATTATTTTTTTACTGCCAAATTCAACACATCCAACTTGCAACAAGATTACCTACGCTCAAGTGTCACGCTGATGAAGGTTTCCTTACCATTGTTGCTTCATGCAAGGTTGCTTTGGTGGATGAAAAGGCCCATCTTTTTTATGAATGCTTTTACAGTAGTATAAAACCAGTAGCAGAAGAGGTTGATTTAACAATTGAGACAAAGAAAACTTAAATTCAAACTTCGATTGAGGCTCTTCATCTCAAGACAAAGAATAAACCCTCCAATTCGATATACTAAATTCAAAGTAAAGAATAAAAATAACTTCATCAAATTACTCCCTTTGTCCCCAAATGATCATCCAGTTGGCCTTGATTTCTTATCCCAAAGTGATTTTCCTACTTTGATTAGGACGAATAGCCGGCGAATTAATTAATTCCTTAGACGAATAATTTCAATCAATGCAGCCATTATGATAGCAAATTGTAGTTGGACCTAAAGAATCAAACAATAGGAAGTAATTTCAAGAATGGAAGCTCTACATCAACTTCAATTGGGGTTATAGGAAGTAACAGATTTGGACTTCAATCAAAAATTGTGGGTCTAGTAGTTATTAGGAAATACCAATGCTTGTTTGTCAAGTGATGATATTGCCCCTCCAAGCCATGTACTATATGCACTATGGCTTTGCAATGAAATTCCATTTCATTCATGTTAAAAGGAAAAAAAATATGGAGTTGAGTGCAACCAAGTGGTTGGTTCATTGTTGTACTATGAAATCTTTTCATGTACAATCTTTTCATTTGTAAGAATACAACTACGTTTAGTGGGTCAAAGAAAGGCTTTCCACTAATTTGGATGCTTCCATATGTAATGTAACCATATGTAAGGCCAAAATTTTTTAAGTTCTTGCAAGGTAAAAAACCTCCAAAGTCATCAATTGGACACTTTCAATCCACACCATTCCTTGATAATCTTTAAAGGACATGGCCTTCCATGACCAATATACTTACCAAAATGCTACTATTATTGAATTAATAGGTGCATTCTTAGCTTCTACATTGAACAATGAAATCATCTTTTGGTCACTTTTGATGCTTGGTATCAAGTATCAAACAAATTCTAAACATAGGAAGATAAAAAAAAGAGGAATTTCTTTGAAAACATGGTTAATAATGAAATTTAGTTAGGTCAATTTCATGTGGAAATCTTACCTATTTTTTGAAAAATTCATTTTTTTTTTAAATCTGATTTTTTTTATATATGATTAGCCATTGGCACTTGCTATGTTACGCATTCAATATTAGAATTTTATTAGAATTCTTATGTATTAGATAGAATGCAAAGCAACAATTTCAATAAATCTTCCAATAAAAATTACTAAAAACTTCATATAATTTTTTTAATAAATAAGCATATGCTGAAATAAACAATAGAAATTTAATGAATGATGAATGTAATACATGCAACGATGAATATGGTAAAAGATACATATATATTAGAATGCATTAAAAATTTGACTCAATTGTTACAAACAATGACAATCCAAATAGAAAAATTTAAAGGAAAAACTTGTAAGTTTCAAAAGCTTCGTGACTAATTTAATTGTTGTGAAATCCAAAATTGGTTCAATCTAATAAATTTCTCAAATAATTTGGTAGTAGCAATAGAAAATTGAAATCAGAAGCTCAAAGCTCACAAAAGCACAAAATCATAGAAATGCAAAAGAAGTATAAAGCCAAGAAAAGCAATGGAATTGCTACCTTTATAATATCACCATATTGATCTTCTTTAATATCATCTCAATTGCAACGACTATATTATTTCTATAATATCACCTTTTGTAAAAAGTGATATTACAAAGGTAATTGTGAATTGCTACTCTATTTTAGGAATATCATATTGTGTGAAAATATGATTTCTATGTATGCATGATTGTAAATATTTTTATAAAATAATTAAAATAATTATTTAAAAAACTTATTGAAATCATTGTCATGCATTCTATTCAAATATATCAAATTTTTACTTATATGTGATACAATGAATGTGTAGCATAGCAAGCATGAGCCCCTAGTATTAATGGTAGCATTTGTGATATTACAGAGGGACTTATGATTTTAGTAGTATGATATATTCTAAAATTACTAGCTTCAATGAAATTTTACATACAATATATATAGTTCCAATGACTATAGTTAATTTTTTAATACATCATGGATGAAAAATAAAAATGATGGATGGATGAAAAAAATTATGATTAGAACTTTAGACTTTCTTATATTTTATGGTATACATTGTCATTGCTACAAAGGAAAATTTAAATGAATTTTTAGAAAATAGTTACTGTAAATACACCCAAAAATGACCACATTAGCAGTTGAGTACAGTTCCTATTACTTTGTAGTAGATTGTCTTCGTTTCAATTAGGTCTTTTTGGTAGAGATATAAGGTTCTCTTATGATATTTTTACTTTGTACTTCATATGTTTTTTGGACAATGTATGAATAAATTAGGAATTTCTAAAGTATTTCTTATTAATTCTAGGTGTTTATAAAACCAAGCCTTGAACCAACCCTATGCTTTGATGTTTAGGAGATGTATGTTTTGAGAGCAAATGTCTAGAAGTGGGTTCGGCACCATGATACATCTATACCTTAAATTAAATTGTTTGTTTGTTTTGTTCGTATTAGTTGTTTTATTTTGTTTGATATACAAAGATCTTAAAAACCATGAGTTCCCTATAATTGCATTCTTAGTACCATTGGAAAGCTCTCCATGTAGACAGGTGCATGGTGTCGCATTGTAAATGCGTACATGTTGTAAAAATGAATGTTAGTGTGTTGTTTTGGTAGATTTAATTATAATAATGTGGAGGGTTTTTTTCTAATGAGTTTCAAATAAAAGAGCTTCAACCATAATTGAATGGGAGCTTTATTTTTTTCCACCTCTACTAGATTTCTATTTGTCTTCTAGTAACTTTAGAGTGAATTATCTTCTAGTTAAGTAAGAGAATTTAGTTGTGTGGTGACCAGTAGGTGTTAAATTAGCCACATGGAAGATATGGGTGGAAGTCCACTTAACTAGAGTGGTTGAGATAGAAAGGTAGGTAGATGATAAGGTGAAAGAAAAAGGGGATGAGTTTTTTTTTTCTTGGTTATGGTTGGTGTAATGAAGAATGTATTTTGAAAGAGATCGAGTGTTGAAGCAACAATATCTTGTTGTATACAAATTATTGAAATGAAAATTTGAGAGTTTATTCCTTTTCTTATTGCTGTTTCAAAGAGATTTTTTTGTATGATTTGGAGTTAAAAACGTAAAGATATAAGCGTGTGAGTGGAAGAGATTTTGCTGCCATTCAACGAAGAGGAGCAGAGATTCGAGTGGCAAACAAAGTTTGTATTTTGTGCTTATCTCTTTGAAATTTTGAAGCATTAGAGAAACTTTCTTAGTTTTCAAAGACTCAACATTCAAAATCATTGAAGCTTTGTAGAGAAAGTTATAGATAGTATAGTAAAAGATAGTCTTTTTTTTTAGAGAGACTGTGTAAGTTTTGTAGGTGAATACACTTTGTGTATTCAAATTTCATATGTATTTTTGCTCAAATGTTGTTTGGGGAAGAGGATCCGGTGGGCGGTACTTATTTCCCCTTGTAGTGAAGCTAGGTTGATGGCCAGTAGATGGTAAGGTTTAGTGATGATGCAGGTGCAAGTTGCCTTTACCTTGTAGATAGTTGTAGGTTCCCAAGTAGTCATCAAAACTATTTGAAAGTGTTTGCATTTGGGACTTTGGATTGGCAGTAGATATCAATGAGGCTTTTAAACCTAATCAATGTTGGATACTACTAGATGCCTCGGGTCTTAAGTGTAAGCAAGATTGATAATTGAAGACAATTTGTTATTTTGTACAAACTCTATTTCTTAAGCCATTTCTAGTTGCAGTCAGAATCTCCGTGATTTTCCAAAGCAAATTGCTCTCAACACAACAACGGACTTTGCTTTGTGGCATTGGGACCTATAGTGTGAAAGTTATTGAATTCAAAATTTTCTAAAATTATGTTTTATTTTGGAAAAATCATAACATTTTCTATTGCAGTTCAAAACGCCATGAAACAAAGCTTTGCACTCTTTTGTGGATAAAACTTTCTATTGGTGCTAGTTTCGTGGCATTTGGACCTATATTGTGAAAGCTATAGATTATTTTTAATTAAAAAAATAATTAAAATATACTATATTTTATTTTGAAAAAATTATATGGAGTGATTTTTACATCACATGTCCAAACACCACAAAATGAAACCCTTGTATTTCTTTGTGCATAAAACTCCCTATTTGTACCAAAAATGCAACTTCTCACACTACGGTGTGAAAGTTATTGAATTTTAATGTTTTAATCCCTTAAAATATCAAAAGTTTATTTTTACTCCTATTTTGGTTGTGACAATGGCACAATGTAGAATAGTTATAATAAAGTTACATTGATGGAAATTTTGAAATTTTGGAAATTTTGGAAAAGGTGTGTCAATGATCTCTACATGTCATTGCTAATACAACAATTCCCATTGTAGTTTTACATTGTATACCTTCAAAGTTCATTTATGTGTATCTGCACATAAGAATGTAAGTTTGATTACAAAATGATTTTCTACAAATTCATTGGTGAGTTTTGTTCATTATTGTTCTACATTATTTAAAAAAAAAAATTTAAGTTCAAATTTGGAATGTTTTATGTTTGACTTTTTTAGTTGTGTTGTTTTAATCATTTTGAAGTTTACTATAAGAAATTCTACATTTATTTCTTTGTTACATATACAAAAAAATATTTCATTTCATCTTGTGGCCTACAACTTTTGCTTCATCTTAAATATTTTGAAGAGCCTTCTCATGCCTTAAAACAAAGAAACTAAGATACCAAATCACATCCACAATATTTTTGAATCTTTTTGAGTTGAAAAATCTATTTATAATATCATTAATGTCATTTACAATTTCCTTTCAAGATGTTGGACTACTTTTCAATGTAGTCAAGTCACTTTTATTGTACAACAGTAGGGGTACTTAACTAAGATGCAAACCACCTAGTCTAAAAAAGCCAAAAAGCCAATTAATCCATATAGGACCATAAGGTCACTAGATGGCTTTTGCATTATACATTTGTAGATAATTTGAAATGTGAACTTCACTAACAATTCGTGAAAAACTAAGAGACCCTAAATGATTTTTTCCATTGAATCCATCGATGTAGTCTAATCAATAAATGACCTTCCTTTAACAAGATTTGCCACCTTCAACAAAGAAAGTTTCGCTCAGAGCAATGGATAAGTCTAACCTTTGTGCAACAATACTAAGGTATATTTAGATGAATTTATCTAAAATTGTAAGATGAGATAAAATGTGTGTTCATCCAATTTGTTTTTTTAATTGCATGAGTATATTTTTAGTGGAGTATTTTAAATTCTTTTGTTATAATATTTTTGACTTTCTATTGAAAAAGATGTTTAACCCTTAAAGTCCCAATGCCCTCTTTTCATCTAAATGCACTCAATATTGTTGTTTCTATTGTAGACCAAATATTAAAAATTGTTTATTTTCCCTATTTAACTATAGGATTTTGTACCACACAATTTGAGACAGGTTTTCAAGAGATTAAAAAGAAAAAAAGAAAATTTTTATATCTTAATAAACTACATTTTTCTTGCTTCTACTCTTCTTCACTTACAATTTTTGCATTACTAGTTTTGATTTTCTAATTTTTCATGATCAAGAAATCACTTGAATATTGGAGATTTTAAAAAAAAAATCTACTTGATTTTCATTCTTTTAACCCTATATGCCCCAAGCCTTTTTTGAACTTTTCAAAATTTTGTCTAAATTGAATAGAAAGTCATCATTTTGACAAAGTCCACCAATTTTCTTTAAATTATAATTGTACAACTTCAAACTAGACATATTAAAGTTCACATGGGGGAAAAAAAATAATATCATTTATGGATTGAAAGATTATAACGTTTGATCACAAGGGTGTTACAACTATGAAAATGATTTGAAGTCTTTCAATCCTCTTTTCAAAAGTAAAATCTTAAAAATTGATCACCAAAAAAATAGGAAGTTACAAGGTATAACATACACAAGTCCAATCCATTTATAGCCTTTAAAAAGCTACTCTACAATTTTGGTAAAAGAATTTCTAATGTGATTGTTTCTCCAAGATCTAGTGTATTTAAAGTTCAATTCCTAGAGCTCTCAAGAGCTAGAAAATGAAGATTTGCAATGGACAACCTTGTACAAAATCTTGAATAGAAAAATCATAATCATTCATTTTTAAAATCATATTTTTGATGCTCAAAGTACACTTTATAAAGAATTTTTTCAAAGGTATAAGCTACTAAAAATAGTATTTTAGTAACTAGTAAGGCTTATTTAACCTCAAAGTATTGTTGACACTAGAATTTAGTGCCTTGGGCATGTAGGGGTTCAAACTTTTAAAAATAGAGGTTAGTACAATTTTGAGCAAAAAACTAAACTGTTAATAGTTCCAAGATGGAATTGAAACACAATAATCCCAATAATGAGACTAATCTACCTAACAAACTTAACCTCTCTAAAAATTATTTTTGTATAGTTGTAAAAATTGCATTCAAAAATCAATTCCATAAGTTATTTTTCAAAAAGGTGCTTACACTGCCCTCAAAATAAAATTTGCCACAACTTTCTCATCACTAGTCCAAATAGAATGAATAAAAGCTTTACATATAGACAAAATATAATCTTTGAGAAAAAAATTTAGAATTACAAGATTTCATATTTCTTTGATTTTTAGAGACCTTCCCCTTGAATTGCTACTTGGACTTCGGGTGGCTTAGCTTTTGCCTATAGGCACAGATTGAAATAAAACTTATATTCTCAAAAAGCTAATCTGATTTTCTGTCTTTAAAAAATGGTTTTTAAAATCATGTTAAAAATTGAGGTCATAGAAGCCTAATAAAAATCTCAGGAATCTCCTACAAGGATTTGGGGACTTCAAGAATTAATCCATAAATTTGCAAGGCCTTTCTTCTTTCAAAATCCACTACAAATGCCATTTCTATTGCAAAGTGCTAAAAAGATTTAAAGACTGTCTTCTTTGCATATTTGACCATACATTTTGCAATTATAGTACTAAAAAAATGCAAGGAAGAAATTTCAAAATCATTCATTGGATACATTGAAAAATATTTGCATTTAATGGGAAGGAAGTTTTTTTGGAACCTTGCTTATCTAGATTTTTGAACCTCAAATTTCTCCACTACTAATTTCAAATTTCTATTTTTATTTTCAAGAATTGAGTTCAACATCTAGGATAAAACTAAACACACACTTCATTTGCACTCATTAAATTTTTTTAAAGTAAAAATAGGTTCAAAAAAGAAGGGGTAATTACATTGTTAGTAGCTCTAACATAGAATTCAACATACTAAGCTTGACAATGAGATTATTCTAGAAAAACATTTTAACCTTGTGAATTTCTTTTTAAATTGTAGAAATTGAAATCAAAAGTGAATTCTACAAGTTCCTTTTTCAAGAAATGTTTTGGTTGTCCTCCAAAGAAGATTGTCCACAAAATTCACATTCCTGGTTTTTGTTGCTCTCGATTCTTAAGCTGCCCCTGATTCTTGTGACTGCTCCCGGTCCTCTGCTCCCGGTTCTTGTGACTGCTCCCAGTTCTCTACTCTCGGTTCTTGAGCTGCCCCCAGTCCTATTGCTCCCGGCTCTTGTGACTGCTCCCGGTCTGGTTGGATTCGGATTTTCTTTCTCTTACAATTTTTTGGGAATTTAAAACAAGGGCAAGGGTGGTCTTTTCAAATCTAAGTTTTGGAATGCTATCTTCACAATTTTGGTGTAAGAACTTTTGGGATGCTAATCTTGGGTTTTCAACTAGAGTTTTTTAAGAAAAACTAAACTTGGTGGGATGGAAATTTCTTAATGTTTGGCCCCTTTCTAAGAGTGTATAGTTCAAAGCTTCGCCCTATTTCCTAAAACACTCCAATATTCTAATAATCCTAATTTTCCCAGAGTCAAAGCTTCGCCCTATTTCCTAAAACACTCCAATATTCTAGTAATCCTAATTCTCCCAAAGTCAAAGCTTTGCCGTCCTGTATGGGACAAGAAAATTACAAAAGAAAATATGCAACTCCCAATACCTGTTAGTACCTACCTTGCATGTACATTTTAGCACAATTCTAACCATGAATTGTTAGTACAAAAATAAATTGGAATAAACAAGACTTTGTATATACAATTTGTTAGTACAACCATAAAAAAAACTCTAGAGACCCCCACAAAGCGACATCGCCAAGGTACGGAGTGGGGTTTCTCTCTAGGATTAGTACACAAAGCTAAATTCTAACAATAACAACAAAAACTCAAATTTTGATGACCAAAACAACTAAGATTAAGCCAAGATTTGAAGGGACCCCTCAAGTCCTTCAAAGCTTGAAAAACAACAACAAAAGTGCCCGAAAACACACATGTATATAATTTGGAACCAAAATTTGGCCCAACAGTCCAACAAAATGGACTAACGTGTATTTGGTGCCAAAATGGTCACCAATTAGTAATAAAGGGGTGGTTTGAGAGAGAAATGAGATCCCTTACATACTTTTCTAAGGTCTTCACTCCCCCCCAAGTTCCTATAAGGTAATTCCATTTCCTAAGTCATTTGTCCTAATTCTACAATTTTGACTTTCTACGTTGGTCCAAACTTCTAACTTTTGGAGAAAGACTCCAAATTGCAAACGGATTGCGCCATTGACTTTAGAAGGCCATTTTTAGTTTGAAGAAGAACCCACCCCTTTTTCCTACGTCAAAATCACAAAGATTTCTAGCGCTAACTAAATGACCAAAAATGGATTAAAACCCAACTTTTGGAGATTAACTTTTCTAGGAAAAGTAACTAGCCTAGGCTCTTTTGTAGGTCTAAGGGAGTAAGAAAAGACCCTACTTCGACCTCAATCCAATTCTGTATGCTCCCAATATGCCGGTCGACTCCATGTTTAATCTTCAAATTTGCCAATTTTGGAGGATCTTGCCAGTTTTGCATCTTCTAGCTATCGGAATGCCACAAAACTTGTTGGAGATTGTTATTAACATAAAAAAAGCTATATAATTTTTAGTGAGATTTTAACGCAGCCTAGATAATTTCTAGGAATTTTCCATCATTATTTTCAACGATTGACTACTCGGAAAAAGATTCTTTGAAGATCAGAAAAAATCAAGAATTTTCATGGAACCTCTCATGGAGTTCCACGAGGGATGTGCAAACTCATATTCCCATTTTGCACATCTAAAGAAGGAGAATCAAATCCTGCTATCTCCTTTAACTTTTGGTAAACAAGGAATCTTCTATATGGAAGGGAATCTTGGCGAGCCGATTGCTCCGTTGGACTCCTGGCATGATTCCCACCTCAAATCACCGTACTTAGGTTGTAGATGCCCTTCTCTGGTTCGTCTTGAGTTTTTCTTCACCTACAGGCTAAGAATTGGGGTTTCTACTATTTTACTGATGGAATGGGAAAACTAAAACCTCTCTTTGGAAATCTATACTAAGATTCTTACATAGTTCCCTTGGACCAATTTGGTTAGGATTTGTCAATGAAAGGTAGGTTCAAACAAGTTAGGCAATTTCTACTAAACATGATTATTTTGTACAATTTCTGGGGTTTTACCCTATCTACATGCAGGATTTGGTTACAAATAACAGGAAATGCCCCATTTAGGACCAATTGCCATATTAGTATGTGACATCTCCTTTTCGGTTATTCACTCTTTTTTAGACTTTTTGTATATATAACTACATTCAAAACTTATAAAATAAAAACAATTCCTGAGTCATGAGTGACTAAATGGGCACAAGTGGATGGGCGATTGGGTGGATAGACAAACTAGGCCGTCTGCCTTCAACCGACTGCCTAAAGAATTATTTATTTATTTATTTTTCTTCTTCAGCGGACGGCTTGGGCCTTGGAAGACACAATTCAACACTCATGTGGGAAGTATGAAAGCTGCAAGGAAGTCCGCCTAGTAGCGCTCACACAAGTGGATGGGCAGATGGGTGGGCAGATAAACCAGGCCGTCTGCCTTCAGCTGATAGACCCCAAAAAATTCCTTTTTCTTTTTTTTGATTCCAACGGACGGCTTGGACCTTGGCAGATACAATTCAGCACTCATGTGGGAAGTATGAAAACTGCAAGGAAGTCCGTCTAGTGGCCCTCACACAAGTGGATGGGCGAATGGGTGGACAGACAAATGAAGCCGTCTGCCTTCAACCGACTGCCCCCCAAAAAATAATTTTTTTTTTGTTTCGAGCAGACGACTTGGGCCTTGGGAGACACAATTCAACAATCATGTGGGAAGTATAAAACTGCAAGGAAGTTTGCCTAGTGGCGCTCACACAAGTGGATGGGTGGACGGAAAAACAAACAAACCAAGCCGTCCGCGTCCAACCAACTGCCTAAAATCAAGATTTTTTTTTTCTAGCAGACGGCTTGGACCTTGGGAGACACAATTCAGCACTCATGTAGGAAGTATGAAAACTGCAAGGAAGTCCGCCTAGTAGCGCTTACACAAGTGGATGGGTAGACGGGCGGGCAGATAAACCAAGCCGTCTACCTTCAACCGACCGCCCAAAAGAAATTAAATTTCTTTTTCCATCGGACGGCTTAGGCCTTGGAAGACACAATTTAGCACTCACGTGGAAAGTATGAAAACTGCAAGGAAGTCCGCCTAGTGCCGCTCACACAAATGGATGGATGGACAGGGCGGGCAAACAAACTAGGCCATCTGCCTTCAACAGACTGATCCAAAAAAAAAAAAAAAACTTTTTTTTTCCAGAGGACGGCTTAGGCCTTGGGAGACACTATTTAGCACTCATTTGGAAAATATGAAAATTGCAAGGAAGTCCACCTAGTGGTGCTCACACAAGTGGATGGGCGAATGGGCGAACAAGCAAACCAGGTTGTCCGCCTTCAACCGACCGAACCCCCCAATTTTTTTTTTTTTTTTTTTTTTTCAGCAGACGGCTTGGACTTTGGAAGTCACAATTCAACACTCATGTGAAAAGTATCAAAACTGCAAGGAAGTCCGCCTAGTGGCGCTCACACAAGTAGATGGACGAAGGGGTGGACAGACAAACCAGGTCGTCTGCCTTCAATAGACCGCACCCCCCCCAATTTTTTTCCATCGAACAGCTTAGGCCTTGGGAGACACTATTTAGCACTCAAGTGGGAAATATGAAAACTGCAAGAAAGTCCGCTTAGTGGCCCTCACACAAGTGGATGGGCAAATGGGCGAACGGACAAACTAGGTCGTCCGCCTTCAACCGACTGCCCAAAAACAAAAAAATCTTCTTTTTTTCTAGCGGATGGCTTGGGCCTAGGGAGACACAATTTAGCACTCATGTGGGAAGTATGAAAAGTACAAGGAGGTTTGCCTAGTGGTGCTCACACAAGCGGATGGGCGAATGGGCGGACAGACAAACCAGGCCGTCTACCTTCAACCAACCGACCAAAGAATTTTATTTTATTTTTTTTCCAGCGGACGGCTCGGGCCTTGGGAGACACAATTCAGTAGTCATGTGGAAATTATAGAAGCTGCAAGGAAGTCCGCCTAGTGCCGCTCACACAAGTGGATGGGCAGATGGATGGACAGACAAACCGGGCCGTCCGCCTTCAACCGACCGACCCAAAAAAAATTGATTATTTATTTATTTTTGTTTCCAGCGGACAACTTGGGCTTTGAGAGACATAATTTAGCACTCATGTTGGAAATATAAAAACCAGGGTTGTCGTGGACGTGCGTCCGCGGCGAAATTGCGTCCAAAATCGGACGTCCGCACGTTCGGACCCTGCGGACGGTCCTCGGTTGCCATCCTGCGGGCGGGCGGGCAGACGGGCCGGTCAGATTGGCGGACGGGCAGGCGGACGGACGGCCTTTTTTCTTGGCGGACAGGCAGACGGGCCAGCGGACGGATGGGCGGACGGGCGGACGGATGGGCGGACAGGCGGACGGATGGGCGGACAGGCGGACGGATGGGCGGACGGGCGAGCGAACGGATGGGCGGATGGGCGGACGCGCGAACGGTTCAAGGGCCAAGGGGTTTAGGGAGTCTGGGAGTGACCGACTGAGAGAGTGAGGGTTTGTAACTTTGCATTTTGCAATTTTGCATGATTTTCAGTTTGTTTTAGGGTTCTTCTTACATATTTGTGAGTTTTGGCGCTTCAGAAATTTTTACGTGCTACACACTTGAAATTGAGAACAAAAAATAACACAATGAAGATTTCTTTAATATCACTTGGGACAAAATCCCCCAAAAATGATAGTTTCATTAATTTTTTCAAGATAATTTGGCAACCTTGTACTACTATGAAATGCTCCGAGAACTAATAAATCTTAGCTATTCATCTCTCTAAATCGTAAGCATTTGAGCACCAAGTTCTATAAATGTTCTTCATTCAAATCTTTTCTAAATTTGAATGCCTAGGGGTGGTAATCACTATCTCCTTTCACCTCTGCCCCGCTACTGTACTCTCTTGATTGGAATCCATCATCTTCATCACTCATGGTGTTCTCTTCATCGTCTGATGAAAGTGTTTGAGTTTCCCCTCTTTTCTCTTGTACTGTTGAAGATACACGAGCTTTCTTAGGCTTGTCCATCATTTGCTCGTTCTTTGCTTTCATCAAGGTTTTCCCTACACGTTCACGGAGGCGATCAACCGCTTTTCCTTTTCTCAACGGAAGTTCTGGAATAGACAAACGCTTATCAAGGGGGGGTTTTCCTGCATTCACTTTCTTCGTTGGAGAGATAGCAAACGGCTCCATTACTCGTTTGTTCTTTGCTTTAGAGGGTTCTTCCATCATCATTGTCATCCCTGCCTTTCTCCCTTCTTCAGTGAATGCCTCTATAGCATTTGAAGATTCCAGTGTCGGGTTCGCTAGCCTTGTTGAAGATGCTGGTAGGCGGTTTCCTTGCTTCTTTAACATTGAGGCCAACGTCTCATCTTCCTCGTCATCGGTGAATGAAGAAATCTGCAATCTTCGATTTTCGGTACGTTCTATTTCTTTCGAAATGATGGAAGCTCGTGTCGGACGTTGAGAACTTCCTGAACCCACCAAAGTAGTGCTTACACTATTAAATAGTGAGCGTGCACCTATTGGAGGAATGCTACGCGGTGGACGTACAAAACTTGTCATGTTTTTCTTTGTGCCTTGGCCACTGTGAAGCAAGTTCGAACTTCCACATTCTATCAAACGCGAACGTACATTGTCTTGTGTCCCACTCGCTTCATGGTTTAGGCTACTTGGTTCCCCGTTGCTTTTGCTTGCCAATCCTCCTAGAGACTCCACGCTTATCTTGTCCACATTCATTTGCTCACGGTCCTTAACGTTGTCATTCTTTTCTAGTTGGGCCACCACTATGGATGGAGACCTACCGCTTCCAATCACTTCATCTATTTCGGAAGTTCTAGCATTGGATGCTATGGTTCCATTAGAAGTCAGGACTTGGACATTTGCGTCCTCTTCGTTTAGATTGAGGACCTTGTCACTACTTAGAAATTGATTTCCATCTACAAACCTTGCTATGGAAGGTACGCCTTCATCGTTTCCACAATCATTATCGTCCATTGGAAAGTTGTATTCATCTCGGTCATTGTTGCCCATGTCATCATCATCCATATTTACTCTTCCAAACGGTTCACCTCCAAAATTGTATGTGTTGCCATCAAAATCTTCTTCTTCATTGAATATTGGGTCGTACCAATTTGCTTCTTGTCCATGTGCTTCATTCCCGTCCACACGAACACCTTCTTCTTCATCTTCGCTGCTTTCGTCATCTTCGTTTGGTCCCTCCGATTCTTCTGAATCTACATTTTCAAGGTACCACTTCTTCTCATCCCTCTCCTTGGATGTGGCCAACACTCTTGAATTAGTGTACACATACACCAAATCCGCAGCTCTCTTTGTTCTCAACTTATTCTGAGATTTGTTGTGAACAAAAGAATAGCTACTCCAATTCCGTTCACATGAAGATGAAGATACCGGTTGGCCCAATATTCTCCTTGCAATTGGAGCAATGAGCTTCCCACATGCGCCTTCAAAATCCCACCAAGCGTGTGCCGATAATTTTTGTTCACTTGGATCCAACATGTTGTGGAAGGGAGGCTCCCTATATCGAAACGCCATGAATTCCTTAACAACGTCCGCGTAGTCCGTAGGTTTACATATTCGCATGAGAACACGTTTGCATGCCTCGGTGGCCTCTGAATCGTCGGCTAGTTCTTTATCGTGCAAAAGATAGGGATTCAAAAGAGCTCCTGCATATTGGAGATCGGTCTCTACCATTTCCCATCTAGCGTTGAACGCCTCCTTCAATGATTTGGCAAATTCGGGGCTCAATAGAAAAGGCGGATTTTCTAACCCCCTCACATGCGACCGTATCTTTCTCATAATATGCAAAACTTTCCCTGAACATGGCGTCTTTGCATCTAAATCACGAAGGCCATACACAACAATGCCCATCAATTGCACAAAATTCGTGCAACGCCTCTAGAAATGTTCATTGTTTATTATCTTCTTTGTACACCGAGACTTTGTACGGTTCTTCTTTTTCTTGTCATCCAACGTCCTCACATATTGTTCCCAACGCGGATCTGTCACACTCTATTGAAGTGCTCCCTTCACTTTCAACAACCGTTCAAGCGCAATGAAATTTGAAGCAAATCTTGTTTCGCCTGGCATCAATAAGCTGTGCTCTTTTTCGTATGAACGAAATATTGCAAGCGGCATGTGCCGCTTTCTAAAAAACGTAAGAACCATACGAGCTTTGGCCACGACATCCGCCACCCATGCTTCCTTCCCCCAATCTTTTAGCAACAAATTCAAGGCATGCACCACACAACCTTGAAAAGAAATGTGAGGATATTTGTCTTTTATGATTCTACATGCTCGAGGGTTTACAGGAGCATTGTCTGTTGTTATTTGCACCACATTATGCGGACCCACCTCCTGTATGAATTTGTCCAAAATAGAGGCCAAGTACTCTGCGTTTTTTACGAACCCACTTGTGTCCACCGATCCCAAAAATTGCTCCCCTGCAGAAGATACAAGCATACAATTCACCAATGGCCGATTTGTAACCGAACTCCATCCATCAATAGACAAGGTTGCTCCAAACTTTCTGATACTATCCTCGGTCCTCTTCTGCAACTTTAGCTTGACATCTTCTTTCGCTTCTTCTAGTAATTTGGTTCGTAGAGCGTCGTACGATGGTAAGTTGTATGGCTTACCAAACTCAGCTGTTTTCTTCACTGCTTCTTTGAAGGCCTCACTTCGAGCTACCGCAAATGGTATGTTGGCTGAATAAAAGAAATTGGCCCACAACGCATTCAAATTGCGTCTATCAGCTTGTTCAAACCCATCTACTAGCCGACTTTGTCTTCGTGACCGATTAATGGAAGAGGGTGGAGTTGGACATTGTTCACTTGATGTTTCCACACTTTGATGTACCCTTGAAGACGCACGATGAATTTCAGACGGCGCTGCACACGAGTCCTCTTGTGTTGAACGTGAAAAATCCCTTCCATTTGAGGCATTGCTTGCAACCCTCCCTATGTTTTCACCATCTACATTGTCAAGGGCCGATCTTCGTGGAAATAACCCATTACAACCGGCAAAAAGAGTTCGAATTGACGAAGTCAATTTTGGACATATGCTTACCCCCCTGTCGCAAACACCGTCTTTGCCTTCATATCCAAGGTGGCTCAACATGCGATACTTCCGATTTGCAAACACCAAGTCACATGCCTTGCACTGCACTTTACCGCTTGATGGAACAATATACCAACCGGAAAAATCCTTACTCATTGTGAAAAGCTCCGTTCAAGTTCAAGTCCAAGTTCAAGTTCCAAATGTTTAGGTTCAAATCACCATGTCACATGTATCAAATATAGTCTGTAAGCAAAGCCTTGGAAACCAAAGCCCCCCTGTCCACTGAACTATGCATTACCAAGCAAGGGACACAAAAATTGCAGCTCCTAGCCCTTGGAAATCTTAGCGTTCAATTTCTCAGAAGTGCTTGTAAATGCCTTCTTCCTTGCTCTTATACTCCTAATTTGTTGAATGTTGTATGCCTTAGAAGTAACCGTTGCCAACGGTCAGAAAACCCGGCGGACGGGGTGGGCGGACAGGGCGGACGGGGCGGACGGGAGGGCGGACGAGGCTAACGGGCGGGCGGGCGGGGCGGACGGGCGAACGGGTCAGACGGGTGGTCGTGCGGACAGGGTGGTTTTAGCCTTTTAGGGTGGTCAATTTTACTTAGTTACTTCTTTACTTCGAACTTTTGGGCTCTTGGTTCAGTTGGTTGCATTCCATCCTAGGGATAACTAGATTACGAAAGTAGTAGAAAACAAGTGTTAAGTACTACAACAAAATTCTCAATTAACGACACAATTCACTAAAAATTGGGCATAACATGCACATTTCAATAAAACTTAGTCCAAGAAAATGAATTTTATGATAAAAACATTATATATATATATATATATATATTCAAATAAATAAATAATTACTTGCAACATGTTTTTCTTCACTACATGTATATGCAATACAAAAAAGTCATGATGGACATGGTGGGCCACGTACAATACTACTAGTCATAAAAAAAATGAAGCCCACACTACATAATTATATCCTGAGTGCCATTAAAATACGACTACATAGGAAATTAAACATTTCACAATTACTTCAACACACTATTATCTTCTTCGGCATCATGAGATGTCCCCTCCCTCGCCATGAGTCTTCTACTTGTTCGACGAGGCACCGGTTGCGGACTATTTCCATGGCTGCTCCCTCCGCGGCTAGCTTGTACCTGCATGTCAACCCTCTCAAATTGTCGTTTGGTTTCCGGAGAGTGGTCATCCTCCTCTTCAATCTTCCGTTTATTCTTCTTCTTCGGAGACAGCTCCACTTCGTGGGCCCTCAAAGCCCTCACAGCACAATCTATGTCATCCATCAATTGTTTTATCATTTCATCCTCGCTTTTCATCATCCAAGTTTGTTTGCCTCCCTCTCCTAGATACTTCCTCCACTTGGTTATAATGTCCTTCATGTTCATGTCAAATGCCCTTGCAACGTCTTCCATCTTATGCTCTGTAGATGATTTACCGTTTAGGTCCACCACAGAACGAACTCTTGCTGCTTCTTCCAACTTCGACAAAATGAGGGCCCGCCCTATCAAATCCGTATTGTAGCTCGCAAATTGCTTTATGACTTTTGGATCACGCTCAACCTCCACCAAGAGGTCATTTGGACCCTCTCTCTTAGTCTCTTCCATTCCTTCTCGGGAATTCGAAAGAACTTTTGGTGCTGTGTGCTCCAATATCCGCCCATGCTGCGATAGAACAACTCTCAAGCCTCGTTGTTCTTAATCTCGAAGGCACGCAACTCAACCTCCACGTTAGACGTCATCCAAAAGAATTTATCTTTGGTGGGAAATGGGCCATCGCATAGCTCATATATTTGTGATCGAGCATCCCACTTCATTGGTTTCCCCCAATGCAAATAGTTCTGAAATTTGTATGGCTCTTGGTCAAGTGGAAGGTTCCATCGATTGTATTCGTGCCCCGTAGGCATACGGTACAAAATCCCTAGCATTTCATACAGCCTTGGACTCAGAGGAATACGGCATTCGGGACAACGGCGTTGAAATTCTGCCGATCTTTGAATGCAAAACACATGGAATGTATGGCGACACTGTCCCAATGCTATAGCTCCTTCGGGCCCAAAACAACCTTGGCAAAGAGAACAATGACCCTTCAAGATGGGAGTATTTGGAAAACTTCCTGGCACAAGCTCCTTCTCATGTTGCTGGAAGTGAGCTGACAACGTGCCATAAGGGACCCATCCTTCCTCCGCTTCCAAAGTCCAATCAATCTTCTCTGTATCATAGGTCTTTCCGTGGTTTAGCCACTCATACATCCTATCCATGTTCCCCCAAACCGTAAGTTTTAAATCAGGGTCCTTTCTTTCCTCCTCCAACTTCTCCACAAAACTCTCATAAGAACTCTTGACATTCTCGTATGCTGTGTCTGATTGCAATGCATACCTCAAGAGCCCGTTCATGAGTCCGGATGATACTGAGGAATGATCTTGTAGTTGTCGCGCCCACATCATCCACCGTAAATCCGCATTTTCCTTTGGAAGGATTTCACTTAGTACCCCTACTTCCATCATTCGTTTCATTGTTGATTCGGCCTCATTCTTTCCTCGAACTGCCAAGTCCAATTGATGCTTTAACTCTTCAACTTCCGGATTTTGTGATTGCATGGAAGCATCTTCAAATGAGGGGAAAACTATGGATTTTGGACTCGGAATGCGTTGTCGGAGTTCTACGGTCCCATCCTCAGCTTTGCCCTCGTCAAGAGGAAGAGATAGTTGATCGCTTTCTTGTGTTGGTTCACTTGCCTCTAATAGCCCTATTCCGCCAGGCGATTGTTGACCTGCCTTCTCGTTCTGTAATGTCCACAATGTTTTGCGATGCTCTTCTAACATCTCTTTGCATGTCTTCAACTCCAACACCAACTTCTCATTCATAGCCTTGAGATTCTCATTCATGGCCTTCAAATTGTCATTCGTTCGCTTCAAAGTCTTGTTATTTTTCTTGACACTCTCATAGGCATTACCCAAGGGCTTCAAGTTTGGGGTCGGCCTCCAATACAACGTGTTGTATTTGCTCTCCAATATCTCATACTTTGCCTTGAGGTCATCATGATCTTCTTTGGAGTAACGCACCTCCTTCAACTCCAAATTCTGTTGTTCCAAAAATTTTTTATGCTTAAGGTCTTCCAACTTCTCGTCTTGTAGTTTGTCCGCAAACTCGACAAACTTTCTGAAAGCCAAAGCACCATGAAGAACGGATGGTGTCATTTTCGTAAATGTATCAGTTATTTGCGCAAGAGCAAGCGTCAATATAGCCACAACTCTAGCTGTACATGATAGAGAATACGCCGTTCTAAATATCTCGCCAAATCCTGCTGTTGAATTGCCTGAAGTGGAGCTGCGTCCTTCATTTGTAGTGCCACCTTCATTAGGATTTCCTCCTACATGCTCAGGGCCACCTTCGTTTATAGTGCTCCCTTCATTTCCGCCATTTGTTGCTTCTCGGTGAATTTCAAATTGATTCCATCGGAGGGAACACTGCAACAAGTTCTCCATCTCTTCTAGTGGAGGCATCTTTTGTAGAGTCTTGAGATCCTCTGGGCCCAACAAAGCTAGCAACGGATGATCTTGGATAATCGAGGTCTCTTTGTCGTTGTTTACAGCAGCCTCGTCTTGAGAGTCCATCCTTACATCTGTCGGTTGAGTTGGATGCTCTTCATTTTGGTTTGGTGAAGTCTGAATTGCATTTTCAAGTCTGGATAGTAGGCTTGGTTTTTTCCTTGATTTAGGAGACGGAGGGACATAAAACATGATGTCTTGTGCTGTGTCTGCTAAAAACCGGTCAATACAAGCGTGAGCCTCCTTCACGTCTTGAATGTCTTCTCTATCTTCAATGTCTTTTATAGGATCCTCTTCTTGGTGCTTCTGTGACATCGATGTAGATCCATGTTCTGTTGGCTGAGGGAGCTTCATTGCAACGTTGCTTTCTGGCACCCCTTCTAACACGTTTTGTGTAGGGTTCAAATCCGTCGGTGGAGTCAAAAACACCTCTCCCTCCACATCGTCCACAAGACAAGTGCTTCCTTTTGTGGGGTCCCCCATACAAACCGGTTCTACCGCCATTTTCTTTCCATTCAGTACTTCCGTACGACACACTTGGATTTCAAGAGGGATCTGAATTGATTCCACAACATCCTCTAATGCTTTCTTTTTTTCACTTGCTTCAGGAAGTTGCGCCTTCGGAACAAACATATCAGGGATATGTTTCTGACGTCTGCCAATCGCAAGTGGCAATGTCGCTATCGTAGGATACGTACTCCAATCCACTTGACGGCCCAGTATGAGTTCAGCGTAAACCATACCTGCCAAGCTGTAGTTAATTTTGCCCTTGCTCATAGCCTTCTCCGGAAATAAGGCCTTCCACACCTCCATCGAACGGTGCACAAAATGATCATTGAGGCAATTCAATGGTTTAAAACAATATTCACGGGTGTGAAGAGGGTGACACTCTCGAGGCCACAACTTCCCAATGTGATACATTTTCACGTATTTGCGGCACAATTTAGAGGTCCAATACTCCACATCCTCTTTTTCCCAACCCGTCTCAGCCTTGATGTTGACGTCATCCAAAATATCAAACCGTAGCTCATGACCAACGCCCTTCGGCTTTGACTTCTTCTTGCCTTCAGTTGCAGCACTACTTGCCTCCTCCATGACTACTTGAGTGTCGAGTACTCACTTGCAATTTTAGAATGGAAATTTCCAATATATAATCCCCGTTCTCTCAAAATATATAATGTGCTTCACTGTCTCCAAACGTATGTAAGTAACCAAGGACCAAAATCCAATGTAGTATGATCAAAATATGACCCCCACTCTTCACCACATAGGAGCAATTAGCGCGTGAAGCAATAGTAGCACATCCGACGTGGCAGTGATTCCCAAATGGAAGAGTGAAAGTGAGGAAATGTGTGTTGGCCGTCCGCCAATATACCCGTCCGCTCCCAGACCTAAAAGAGGCCCGGGACCGGACCTATCCCGAACCACGCGGACGTGGCCCGAGCCGGCGGACGGGCGGACGGAGTTGCCCCGTCCGCCGCCGAAGCGGACGGGCGAACGAAGCTGCCCCGTCCACCGACGAAGCGGCCGGCTGGCCCGGTCTCGGTCCGCCCGGCGAACGGGCGGACGAAGCTGCCCCGTCCGCCGACGAAGCGGCCGGCGGCCGGGTGGACAAAGCTACCCCGTCCGCCGACCAAGCGGACGACCCGACTGCGTCCGACCGCCCCGTCCGCCCCATCCGCCTAGCCCGTCGCCTATTATTTCGAGGCGTCCAAATTTTTGACAATTTGGCATGAAGCCTAGGATTCTTCTCATCCGCCTTTACTTACTGTCAGTTTTTTGGGGTCAATTAAAGTTTCAGCATCCTATGCTTTTCTCATCAACCCAGAAAATAAGAAATAGACAAGTTATAATCAGATTTTAAATAATCATTTAGAGTTCTTTGAAGTTTACAGTGAGACCCTAAACCCTAGAACCCTAAAACCTCAACTCTTAGTCTCCTACATTTCAGATTATGCCATTGTTTTGAGCAAATTGAAAATTTGTAATATTCATTTGAAATTGTATGCATACAAATTTTAACTAGATATAAAGGATATTATTTTTTTATTTATTTTTTCATCATGTAGGATATTTCGAAGGGAAAGAAAAAAACAAAAACATGATCAATATTAGTGATGAAGTGAAACATTATAATTCCCAATTGACCAAATTGAGATGGTGCTACAATCACAACAATTACTTCAAGGGGTTTGGTTTTGGTTCTAGTTTTGAACGTCATGGACAATTTCCATTGACTTCAAGGTGTTTTGTACATATGGACTTATAGAGAAGCCAAAAATATATATAACTTATGCATGTCACACACTGCAACGCCATGTTTGTACTGTATTTTGTAATGCCCTTTTTTGATTAGGATTGTTTTAAAAGTAAGGATATACAAAGAGTGTAAGACTTCACAACATTTCTGAAATTAGTAGAACTGTAAAATCCTTACTCATTGTGAAAAACATTATAATCTTCTAATCCATAAAAGATATGTTTAAGCATTTTTTGTTTTGTTTTTTGTTTTTTTTTGTTATATATATATATATATATATATATATATATATAATATATATATATATATATATATATATATATTTTTTTTTTTTTTTTTTTTTTTTTCTTGGAGAATTTGCAACGTGAAGCAATAAAAAAAATTTAGTTTCTATTTGTATAATGTATAAGTTCTTCTTTTATCTAAGCCTGGGTTTATACTGTGCCTAAAGCCGGATGAAAGTCCGGCCAGATTTGCCTTCGATCCATTCTTCAATCCGGCCCCAATTTTTTCCATCCGGCCCTACTTAATCTAAAGTCTAAACCCCTTGGGCCGGATTTTCAATTCATGTGCTCTTCAATTTTATCAAGGCTCAATTAAAAAACGTCAATAAAAATATGCATGTTTATCTTTTATTTCTTTTTTAATTAAAAACAAAGATTTTTTTCTTTTGTTTCATTTTTCTTTTTGTTTCTATACATTTTATTTCTAAAATACAAAAAGAAGTTTATTTATTGATTACTTAAAAATAAAATAAAAATTTAATATTTTGGTTTTCCTCTTATATAGAATATGCATTTGTAATCAACATGTTTAATGCTAAAACATAGGTACTTTATTGTAGTCACTTAGATGATTTTCCTTTAAAATTAAATTAAGTAAATCCATAAGGGAGTTGCTCTAAGAACACCCGTGCTCTAAGAGTGATCATGACGGAGAGGTACATTTTGCTTTAGTGAATGTACTAGCACATTTTAGGACATGGTCACTTTTAATGACCGTTGCCTTTCAACTTATTCGCCCTCCATAACTAATTACAGAATGATTTAAAAAATATGAAGGAAATCAAGTCACCAAAAAAATATGAGGATGAAGGGCCTAACGTGCATTTCAAAATCTACTCTACAATTTTTTAAATGAATCTTTAATGTGGTTTTTTCTCCAAGAGTTAGTGTATTTGAGGCTCATTTCCAAAAGCCCTCAACACTATGAAAGTCAAGTTTGTGATGGAAACTCTTGTACAAAATCTTGAATAAGAAAATCATAATCAATCATTTTGAAAATTGGATTTTTGATGCTAAAGTTAGATTTAAAATAAACTATATATATATATATATATATATATATATATATATATATATATATATATATATATATATATATATATATATATATATATAAACTACTAAGAATAGCAACTTGGTTAAGTATTATTAGACTTAGAATCTCTATTCTCATAGATAATTTTCTTTCTTATTTAGTATTTAGGACGCTTTAATTCATTTAATTAAGATTTGTTATGAGATTTCAATTTGTTTTCATCAATTTTTTTTGAGATTTCAACTTATGTCCTGTTATAAATTCTGAAAATTTCACTACATGCCATATTTATTTTATTTTTTAATTAATTTTTAACGAATCTGACTCGAGCATGATGAACTTCAATGTGTATAAGAACGGCCCGTTCGTCGTCCGCTCGTTCGCCATCCACCTGTCCGCCGTCCACCTGTCCGCCGTCCACCTGTCCGCCTATCCGCCGTCCACCTGTCCGCCTATCCGCCGTCCACCTGTCCGCCCGTCCGCCGTCCGCTGTCCGTCCTCCCGTCCGCTGTCGGTCCTCCCATCCGCTGTCCGTCCGACAGTCCGCCGCCCGCTGTCCGTCCGCCGCGTAGTCAGAGCGTCCGTCCGCGGGCTCCGTCCGATGCAGTCGTCCGCAGTCCGTCGAGGCCGTGCGATTGGACGCGCCGGGACATATTGCCCATCCAATCTGGCGGTCGACCCGTCCGCCCGTCGGATTTGGGCAGTGATGTCAGCATCGGCAGACGGTATAAAGAGGGGCGCGGACGGCCCATTCCGCGCAGTTGTTTCCCTTGTGGAGTGGGCAGATCCAGCGCCAATTGGTATCTGTGAGCCCCTTCCGACTTGGAGCGTGAACAACTGTGAATGAATTAACTTAATTTTTTGTAATCTCTTCATCACCTTCTCAATTATAGAAATTGTAAACTTCTCACTCAAACATTGCATTCGGTGCGGAAAAGAAGGATTACCATGGCTCCAAAAGGATTTCCCAATCCGCTGAAGAAGAGTACAAAGGGAAAATCACAAGACATGGATTGGGACGCCTACTTCAACCACTTCTGTGTGGCTGAAGAGGGATGGCAATACGAGCCCAAAGCAGTATGGACTTGCACAACGTGCCGAGAGTATGTGAAAATGTCACACATTGCGAAACTCTGGCCAGCAAATAACACAGTTGTATTAGAGAGACAAGTAAGACGGTGGGAAGGTCCCATGAACACTTGCAAGAGTGAACATTTCAAGCAGAGATACGAGGAGATTTGGGCATCTTGCGGTCTAGGTGCTTCCAAACCAAATATCATGAACTATTCCACCATGGCAATGATTTGGGCGGAGATTGTACTCCAGAAAGATGTGGATTGGCGTACGGTGCCTGCAAAGGACAAGAAGACCAAATTGAGCTGTGACAAAGCGGTGATAGACACCAATTGGGTTGGCCCAAGCGATTGCATGCCGGAGTGGTCTAATCGGGGTCAATTTGGATTTCCTCCGGAACCATTGCCAGATGCAGAGGACAATGATGATGATGACGAAGAAGACTTACCACCTCCACCTCCACTTCCACAAAGGCACGTACGTCGAGAAGAGCGCGAAGACTTGGACTTCCAAAATCAATTGCGAGAGGCAACAAGAAATAGTATTTTGGATCAAGGTCGCCCGCGTCAACAACGGTCACCACCTCGTCATGATTGTGATGTGCGTTGCCCGCAATATGGAAGAGGAAGTTTGCATTTTAGCCCTGGCCCCCACGATGACTTCCAAAACATACAAGGAAGCCATGGAAGCACAAGGTTCACGGACTACAGTGGATCTCAATATGGTAGGTCGCAATTCTATTCGGGGATGGGAGGGCCGGACTCATATGGGCCTCGTGGAAGCTCATACTACACCGGCTCAAGCGAACGAGGGACAAGAGGGGCCGAGGCAAATGCATTACCTCCTCCACCTCCACCATTTGGGGGTCCATACTTCTCCGATTACGGACAAGGAGGATGGTCTGGCGGATATGGGCGATGTGGTGGCTTCGGTCCCACACCCGAAGGTCGAAATGACGATAGTAGTTCGGATTCAGAATAGAGTATAATGTAGTTTAACTATTTAAGGGTAGAGTAGAAGATGTCTTTTGACTTATTCGGAGGTTATGGATTTACTATTATTGTTTAAATGTATTTTGGTGACCACTTTTGTGACCATTAGTGGTCAATGATGTCACTATTTAAAACTTTGAACATGCACATCTATTGAACATGTTTAGTTGTAGTATCAAAAATCTCTTCTTGGAAATGCTTGACAGTGTTTTTTCTTTTTTAGATTTAGTGCAAGGGTACCGAATGCAATGTTGACTTTCTGTATTCTTTATCTGCTCTTGGAAGTTGGAAATGAGATTGAAATGCAATTAGTTCTGGAAAATAAATTAGAATCCAAATTCATTTGGAAGAATTGTATAATAGTATTGTGGATTTTGATTAGCCCTAATGTAATTGAGCTTATACACATTAAGCCTTCCAATTTTTTGTGTCACGAAGTTCAATGGTTTGACTTGCAAGAAATATTTGAACTCTTTTTTGCAATTTGAACACCCTCATAGGTAAACATTATAATTTTTAACTCCATAAGGGATATTGTTGTGCTTTCTTTTTTTCCATAATGTCTAGCATGTCTAGTTTGAATTTGTACGGTTAAAAACTCGAAATTTCAAGAAAATGATAAATGTAATGAAAATATTGACATTTCTTTAGAAGTAAAAATTTCAAGAAATTGAAGAAAGTTGAGAAGAAGCCTTGGGTCTATTTTTTTAATTATTAGGCATTGAAATGCCCAAATGCCCAATTCCTCCCAAACAAGAAGACCTACATGAAGCTTATTGAATGAAAAGGGGGAAAAATCATCCTAAAAATGAGACGGTAGAAATGAAGTGGACGATCTAAAAATCGCCCCCTCTAGACCGTCCGATCACGCAGACTGTCCGTCCGCCCGATCGGACGGGCCAGAGGGGGCGCACGGCCACCCCGTCCGCCTGATCGGACGGCCTCTGTTCGACCGTGCAGACTGGACTAGTCGTCCGCCAACCCTAAACCGTCCGATCGGACAGCCAGGAAGAGGCGGACAGCCTCTGTTCGACCGTGCGGACCGGACGAGGCGTCCGCCAACCCTAGACCGTCCGATCGGACGGCCAAGAAGAGGCGGACGACTAGTCCGTCCGCTCGATCGGACGGCCTCCGTCCGCTGTAGGACTGGAATGAGGCCGTCCGCCTCATATAAGACAAGCAAACGGACCGTCCGCTCTCACTTTTGCCTTTCCCCTTGCATGCAAGAGAGAGCGGAGAGCTGGTGGTTTGACCTCCAATGGCTCCTTTCTTTGGGTGGGTAAGAGTCTAATATTTGGGGTAACTCTTGCCAAATTTTTTATAAAACTTTGACGTTCATCATTCTACCGGATTATCAACATGCCGAGGGCGAAGAAGGCTTCCAAGGAGCCGAAGGGAAAAGAAGAAGCCCTCTCTATTCAGTGGACAAGGGAGAATCCCTCGGAGAGTTGCAAAGCATTCTTAATCAAATTGATTGTGAAGTTTTATGAGACAGAGACTACAGTGTCTCTTGACACTAAATATGTGCGATATGAAGAGGATTGCATCGAGAAATTCTTCGTGGATATGAGGCAGAGGATGTTGAACGCCTTGCACGTACCGCAGTGGATTGATGAAACGGAGAAGAAGAATTTCCCCAAATTTCTTGTCAGCAAGGTGCATGATGCATTATGGAATGCTTCGGTCATTTTGGATAAATATTGGAGGAAGAAATGCGAAAATGATGAAGCCTTCGAGCATGTCATTATGAAAGCGGATTTATTCACCAAAAGGTGCCAACCATTTAAGAGGAGGCAGAATAGAGCACGGTCAATTGGTTGGTGGACGAGCAAGCCTGGAATGAACCAAGCACAAAATACACGTCGCCTTCTAATAGCCCTTCCGGAAACGGCCACGGTGATTCCCGTAAATAACAAAATCATGCGGGGTGGCTATGCTACAATTCGGAGAGTGCGAATAGAAGGATGTGGGGAGATTCATCCATCATGGGAGTTTGCAGCAAAGATGTCTCTCCAAGAAGGTGAACGACCTGCTTTTGCAAAGATGGAACACAATACTGAGACTATGGCAGTAAGGATTCCGCATGCTGGAGTGATACGTTTTTTTGCAGTGCATTCCAAAAAGAATGAAGGATACTCATTCTGGTGGAACGGCGGTACATTGCGTGAAATGATGCGTCGGGATGACGACTATCCAGACAATATAGCCCTTCGAGTGCTGTATGAGCCGCGTATAACAGAAGAAGAAATCATTGCTGCTAAAAATCTGAAGCGATTTAGAGCCAAACGCGTGGAGCTTGCATGGGCATTACTGCACATCATGAATGCGGTGCACACCGCTGGACATCTCCACAACGACATTTCTCCGGACAACATCATGTTTCATTTTCCTGAAGATGAGTCCCGGGTTTACATTGGAGTTTGTGATTGGGGGATGACTACAGTGTTGAGCGAGCCTATGAAGTCGTTGTATACATTCACATCAACAGCTAAAAAGGACGAAGCTATAAAGAGGAGGTGGTGGGTGGATCCCAGTATTACTTATGTACACGGAAGAGATGCAGATGTACAAAACATCCCTTCTCTTTCCATGCAATCCGAGCAATATGCTGTTGCTAAATTAGCTGAACGGATCAGTAGGCAGTGCATGTCGAAGGCGTATCACAAGTTGCAGCATGAATCAAGTAGCTCACATGTCAAGTACCTCCATCCACAATTTGCACAGGTGTTTGATACTTACTTGAAGCGCGTTCAGAACAAAGAGAGTACTTTGGCACAAATCATCTTCCGTTTTAGTACTTCATTCAACTGGCCTGTTCCGGATGAATACTTCCGTGGTTCATATTGAAGTTCAAGAATAATTCATATAAGTATATAGGCTGGTAGTATGCATAGATGCCAAGTAGTAATATAGTATGTATGTGAATTACATAGTTGCATAGCATATGTGCACCATTTTGATTTTTTAAGACCAATGAATGCCAATGTAGTTGGACTTTTATGTGCCTTTGTAATTGACGAGGATATTTTAATTGATAATGATTTTTAAAGTGTGTGAATTGTCCCTATCTTTTGTCATTGTTGGTTTGCAATTTTGCATAGAAAAGTCTAAAACCCTGCAATTACGGAAATTGTGATTTTTTAAGTTGGTATTTGCAAGATTGGGAAGTTTTTGTTTTAAATTGTATGGTCTTCCAATTCTTTAATTTGCCATGTATGGTTGAAGATATTCAATTGGACAATGTATTATGTATAATTGTAAATTGTCTTCTAGATTCTAGAAGCATGGTTTTTTGTTTGGTATCAATGGTGTGTTGTTAATTTTTTGAATGCAACGAGTTTGTCGGCTTCATTAAGATGTTAAAAAAAATAGTAATTACCCCCTAAATGCTTGAGGACCCAAAATATTAAATATGGTGTTTGCAAAACTTAGAAGTTCAGTAAAACCTAACTATTTTTCATCATTTTAGTGAGGTAATAATTTTGGGAAATTCTTTTTGAAGTCTACTTTTGGCTCCAGAAGTCCGATCTTGCAATTAAAGGACAATGATTTTTCTGAAAGAGATATTATGCAAGGGTACCTTGTGCAATCTTGACTTTTCTTTTGTGTTAAGAGCTTTTGGAAATGAGCCTCAAATACAGTAGGTCTTGGAGGAAAATTCATATTGGAAATTCATATTAAAAAATTATAGAGTAAATTTTGCATAGCTGTAAATTGATTGGGCAAGTTTGGCCCATTAACCTCATATTCTTTGGGTCCCCAACATTTTAGATTTGCCTTGCCAAAAAGGCTTCAACTTTTTTTTGTGATTTTAACAGCATCATTATCAAATGTTATAATCTTTCACTGTACAAGTGATATTGTTGTGCTTTCTTTTCCTATGCAATCTCTAACAAGTCTAGTTTGAATTTGTATGGTTACAATTCCAAAAAAATTGATACATCTTACCAAAATGTGGGCTCTTTGTTCAATTTAGAGCAAATTAAAGGAAGTTTAAATTTGAAAATAAGGCTTCGGCATGTAGGGGTTACAACATCCTATGGTTATTTGGATGATTGAATTTGTTTGAACCATCAACCATTGTTTTCTTGGGCCAATTGAAGGCCCAAATGCCTAAAAAAAAATGAACTGCACCAAATCTATAAGTTAAATTTGAAGAAAAATTGGATGATAATGCCAAATTGTTCAAATTTGAAAGAAAAAAAATTGGATGAAATTGCGCACATCAAATGTAACTCATCTAAATATGTCGATGAAAAGATAATTCTATCCAAAATATAAATGAATACTAAAAAATTTAGTAACATTATTTTGTCATATATTGCCACTTTAGCAATTCTCCAAAAATTGACAAAAAAACCATGGTTTCATCCCTACACCGAAGTTTACCCCATTTTCCGCCAGATGCCCCGATCGGACGACCCCACACCAACCCGTCTGCCCCGTCCGCCTCCCCGTCCGCCTCCCGGTCCACCCTCCCGTCCGCCTCTCGTCCGCCTCCCCGTCCGCCTCTCGTCCACCTCCCCGTTCGCCCTCCCCGGCCGCCCTCCCGGCCGCCTCTCGTCCGCCTCCCCGGCTGCCCTCCTCGTCCGCCCTGCCGTCTAGCTCCCCGTCCGCCCTCCCCGTTCGCCCTGCCGTCCAGCTCCCCATCCGCGCTCCCCATCCGCCCTCCCGTCCGGCTCCCCGTCCGCCCTCCCCGTCCACCCTCCTGTCCGCCTCCCGTCCGCCCCGTCCGCCTCCCCGTCCGCTGGACGGTCAGAACGTCCTATGTCGGTGGACGTTCGGGAACCGGCAGACGTAGACGCTGGACGTCCGTCCGGACGTCCACGTAACCCTGATAAAAACTGCAAGGAAGTCCGTCTAGTGGCGCTCACACAAGTGAAGGGGCAAATGGGCGAACAGATAAACTAGACCATCCACCTTCAGTCGACCGTCTAAAAAAAAAGTTTTTTTTTTTTTTTTCAAGCGAACAGCTTGGGCCTTCGGAGACACAATTCAGCACTTGTGTCGGAAATATGAAAATTGCAAGGAAGTCCGCCTAGTGGCACTCATATAAGTGAATGGGCAATTGGGTAGACAAACAAACCAAGTTGTCCGCCTTCAATCAACCGCCAAAAAAAGAATTTTTTTTTTCCTCCAACGGATGCCTTAGGCCTTAGAAGACGCAATTTAGCACTCATGTGAGAAATATAAAAACTGCAAGGAAGTCCGCCTAGTGGTGCTCCCACAAGTAGATGGGCAAATTGGTAGATAGACAAACCAGGCCATTTGCATTCAAGCGACCGTCCAAAATAAAAATTGTTTTTTTGTTTTTTTGTTTCCAACGGACGGCTTGGACCTTGGGAGAAACAATTCAGCACTCATGTCGGAAATATGAAAACTGCAAGGAAGTCCGCCTAGTGGCGCTCACATAAGTGAATGGACAAATGGGCAGACAGACAGACCAGATTGTCCGCCTTCAATAGACTGCCAAAAAAAAAGTTTTTTTTCCCCCTCTAATGGATGCCTTGGGCCTTGGAAGACACAATTCAGCACTCATGTCAGAAGTATGAAAACTGCAAGAAAATCCGCCTAGTGGCGCTTACACAAGTAGATGGCGGACGGGCGGGTAGACAAACTACACCATCCACCTTCAACTGACCACCAAAAAAAGATTTTTTTTTCCAGCGGATGGCTTGGGCCTTGGGAAACACAATTTAGCACTCATGTCTGAAATATGAAAACTGCAAGGAAGTCTGCCGAGTGGTGCTCACACAAGTGAATGGGCAAATGGGCAAACAGACAAACCAGCCCCACCGCCTTCATCCGACCGCCCCCAAAAGAATTTTTTTTTTTTTTTTTTCTTGAGCGGACGGCTTTGGCCTTGGGAGACACAATTCAACACTCATGTGAGAAATATGAAAATTATAAGGAAGTCCGCCTAGTGGCGCTCACACAAGTGGACGAGCGAACGGGCGTGCAAACAAACTAGGTTGTCTGCCTTCAACCGACCGCCCAAAAAAAGAATTTTTTTTTCCAGCGGACGGCTTGGGCCTTAGGAGACATAATTCAGCACTCATGTCTGAAATATAAAAATTGCAAAGAAGTCTGCCGAGTGGTGCTCACACAAGTGGATGGGCAATTTGGCGGACATATAAACCAGGCCATTCGCATTAAGCCGACCGCCCAAAATAAAAATTGTTTTTTTTGTTTTTTTATTTCCAGCGGACGGCTTGGGCCGTGGGAGATACAATTCAGTACTCATGTGAGAAATATGGAAACTGCAAGAAAGTCCGCCTAATGGTGCTCACACAAGTGGATGGGCAAATTGGAGGATAGACAAACCAGGCCATCCGCCTTCAACCGACCGCCCAAAATAAAAATTGTTTTTTTAATTGTTTCCAAAAGACGGCCTGGGCCTTGGGAGATACAATTCAGCACTCATGTGGAAAATATGGAAACTGCAACAAAGTCCGCCTAGTGGCGCTCACACAAGTAGATGGACGAATGGGCGGACAAACAAACTAGGACACTAGGTCATCCGCCTTCAACCAACCGCCCTCAAAAAACAATTTATTTTAGCGGATGGCTTGGGCTTTAGGAGACACAATTCAGCACTCATGTTTGAAGTATGAAAACTGCAAGGAAGTCCGCCTAGTAGCGCTCATAGAAGTGGATGGGCGAATGGGTGAAGAGACAAATCAGGCCATCCACCTTCAACCGGCCCCCCCCCAAAATTTTTATTCTTTTTGTTTCGAGCGGACGGCTTGGGCATTGGGAGACACAATTCAGCACTCGTGTGGGAAATATGAAAACTACATGGAAGTCCGCTGAGTAGCGCTTACACAAGTGGATGGGCATATGGGTAGATGGACAAACTAGGCCATTTGCCTTCAATCGACCGCCGCCCCCAATTTTTTTTTCTCTCCAGCGGATGCCTTGGGCCTTGGAAGACACAATTCAACACTCCAATGAGTCAGTTCGGAAATATGGTCAAAGGGTGAAAGATCTAACCAAAAAAATAACTACGGACGTAGCTCCAAGTATACAAGTGGAATGGTATGTGGCAGGATTTTTGGAAGAGATGGGTTTCCAAATCCGTCAGTCACGGCCCACCACACTATGGAAAACGATGGAGTCGGCTCAGAATTACGAGAACTCAGCCTAGTCATTATGAAGGTCTATAAAAAAAAGTGAAAAGAAGGAGAGAGGAAAGAGTAAAAAGGATGAGAAGAAGATGAAGCGAAGAAGGAGGTATTCCAAATCTGAAACTCCAAGTTTCTTAACCGGAACGGACGAATCATCTACAAGCACCACTAGCTCGGATAGTGAAGTAGAAACTTTTAACAACACACAAACTATGCGAGGTAAAAATGAGAAGGCCAATAAGAGAATAGTAAAGGTGAAAGTGGAAGAGGAAGACTCGAAAAAGTTGATGAAGAGCATACAAGAATCGTTGGAAGCTATCAAGGTCAACTTGGCAGACAACCGGATGCCTCGGCGGATCATACCGACTTCCCAAACTAATATTTGGTATACGAGATGTGGCCGACCCGGTCACTATGCAAGCGAATGCCCTCAAGGCCCTCAGAAGCAGATCCATTTTGTGGATGAAGAAGAAGTGTAGGGATGTGAAGAGCTTGTGAATCCGGTGTTCTAGATTCAAACCGGATATAGAAGAGGGAAAATGCCTTAGCAACTGGTCCGCACCAACTTGCACATGCACCCAGCATCAGCCAGATCCAGTCAAGGTAACTATCCCCCTTCTAGATTTCCGCCTGGGTGTTATTTTGTGTGCGGAAGTCCTCAACATTACATAAATAGTTGTTCTCATAAGGGATAGGGGCAAGGGGCACCATTGGCCTTACCATATCAGAACTGTTTAGAATACGGACACGGAATTAGTGAGTGTCCAAAACCGCAACAAGTTCGTACTCTCTATAAGCATGTAGAAGTACCACCCAGAGATCAAACCGGACTCAATTACGGATCCACCGCCGGAATTGAGAATACGGAAAAATGACAACCAAGGGTGAAACTTCCAGAAGTTTTAGAGGAATTCGTTCATCGAATAACAACTCGAAGTTCTACCAAAAACCGAAGGGATAGATATAGAACCAAAGAGCAGAATAGGAAAGTCTAGGATCAGTAATTCAGTTCCAAAATCCGATCCGAGTGATTCTGATCGCTCAGGAAGGACGGATTCCGTCAAACCCACAACAGAAGTAGAAAAAGGGGTTGGGTCTCAGCCGATTTCCATAGATATTAGTTCAGAAGTCTAGAAGGATCTGGAGAATGCTAAGGCATTTCCAGATCTTGGAAAGAAGAAGGCTACATTTGAAGATGTTTCGGTTTTCATCAATCCGGAACTAAACATGGATAAGTATGACATTGTGCAAGACATCAAGGATCAGAAGGCAAGCGTCACATTTGGACAACTTCTCCATGATAACGCAAACTACTAGAAGCTGATTCGAAATACTTGGACAAGGACAAGGACGAGGCGGTTTAAGCTTCCATCGGTCGCAGTCAACTTCTCCCAAATCGAAGACTTTGGAACACCAGAATTGGAGGTCGAGGTTGGGGGATGTATCGTACCAAGAGTATTAGTTGATGGCGGATCGGGAGTCAACCTCATGTTGGAAGATACCGCATTTGACTTGGGATACACTTCCTTTCAAGAAACCGACCAAGTATAACAAATGGCAGATCAATCTTGAGTGTATCTGGTAGGAAGATTATCCTAGATTCCAACCCGGATCGGAAAAGAGACATACCTACTAAACTATGTAGTCATCCGAGTATCTAAAGGACGACCTTTTCCTATGCTACTTAGAAGACCTTGGTTGTATCACTACAACAATGGAAGTGTTTTATGACTACATAATTATGACTGAGGATGATTGGCAACTGCTTGCAGTCATATTCTTGAAGGCCAACACTTTGGGAAAAAATATGACTGCAAAATATGACTACCAGTCATTTTTACGCCTTGTACTTCACAAGTGTATACTATACGGCCATTAGGAATACCAAAGTACTTCATAGAGAACGTAGGGAACATGTTTGGGAACGTTGAGTTATATTATCAATTATATTTTCATAATAGTGAATTTTTTTTGTTTTGGGCAATTCAAGAAAAATACGGGAAATTCTAAAAAAAATATAAATAAGCCATCATTTAAAATTTTGAAATCCTAATCACTTACTTTTTCGGATTTTGAATCCTAGTCACCACTTTTTTAGTGTTTTGAAACCCTAGCCATTATTTTTTTAGGGTTTTAGAACCCTAAACACCACTTTTTAGGGTTTTGAAACCCTAGCCGTCACTTCTTGTGGTTCTTCTTCCTTACCTTTTATTGTCTCTTAGCTCTCATTTGTTGTTGCTTTTTGTTGCATCTCAACTCTTGTTTTTTGTTGCTCTTTACTTCATGTTTCTTGCTTCTTATTATTGCATTTAAATTCTTTTTTTCTCTTGCATTTGAACTCTTTCTTCTTTTTAGTTGTTGTTTTATAGTTCTTGCTTCTTATTTCTTCTTGTTGCATCTACACTTTCATTTCTTGTTGTTTCTTGTTATGTTTTAGTTGGTGCTTTTTGTTTCTTCTTGTGTCTTAGTTGTTGCTTCTTATTTCCTCTTGTGTCTTAATTGTTACTTCATGTTGTGTCTTATTTTGTGTTTTTTGTTGTGTCTTAGTTGTTATTTCTTGTTTTTTGTTGTGTCTTAGTTGTTATTTCCTGTTTCTTGTTGTGTCTTAGTTGTTGCTTCTTGTTTCTTGTTGTGTCTTAGTTGTTGCTTCTTATTTCTTATTGCATCTAAACTTTTACTTCTTGTTATTTCTTAATACTTATCTTTTTTTTCTTGTTTCCTCCATCATCAATCATATTCTTCCTATCCTAAACTTGAGCTACATATTTTGTATTGTTATAAGCCTTTGAAGGTTGAGCTTTGTTGTTCAATCACTAAAAATTAACCTCTCATTTCTTTAATTGTATATGCAGGCACCAAAAGTTGAAACAAAGATATTGGAGGCTACTTACAACCCAATGAAGCCATCTTCATATTATTGTAAGGATTGTAGGCCTTATTGGATTGTGTAAATAATTCATTGTGATATATATATTTTGTATTAGTGACTAATAAATGTCAATGAAGATAGTTGTATTTGTTCTTGCATTCTCCTTCTTTAATATGATTATCTCTCATACATCTCTAAAATCATATATTATGTATTCATTTTTAATTGCATGAGGCTTTTTATTCAATTGTCAAATCATCTTGATGTATGATAGTTATATATCATGTCCATTTAAAATGCATTAAAAATGTGATTGTAGTTAGTAATATGACTGACGAGAGTCGTATTCTACATCATTCAAAAATATGACTCATGAGAATCATTTTTCACATTAACAAGAATATGACTCACCGCAGTCATATTTCATAATACTGCAAAATATGACTCACCCTAGTTATATTCCATATAACCAAAAAATATGACTCATTGCAGTCATATTCCATGTTACTACAAAATATGACTGACCGCAGTCATATTCCATATCACTACAAAAAATGACTCACCGCAGTCATATTTCACATCACTGCAAAATATGACTCACTGTAGTCATATTCCACGTTACTGCAAAATATGACTCACCGCAGACATATTCCACATTACTGCAAAATATGACTCACCGCAGTCATATTCCACATCACTACAAAATATGACTCACCGTAGTCATATTCCATGTTATTGCAAAATATGACTCACCACAGTCATATTCCATGTCATTAAAAAATATGACTCACTATAGTCATATTCCACGTCATTAAAAAATATGACTCATCGCAATTATATTCTATGTTACTGCAAAATATGACTAACCACAGTCATATTCCATGTCATCAAAAAATATGATTCACCACAGTCATATTCCACATCATCAAAAAATATGACTCATCGTAGTCATATTCCACGTCATTAAAAAATATGACTCATTGTAGTCATATTCCATGTTACTACAAAATATGACTAACCACAGTCATATTCCATGTCATCAAAAAATATGATTCACCACAGTCATATTCCATGTCATCAAAAAATATGATTCACCACAGTCATATTCCATGTCATCAAAAAATATGATTCACCACAGTCATATTCCATGTCATCAAAAAATATGACTCATCGCAGTCATATTCCACGTCATTAAAAAATATGACTTGACACAATCGTATTCCACGTAGGATTTTTTTATTTGCCCGGACAACCCAAGAAAAAGTCAAAAAAACCCTAGAATAGTCAAAGTATACGCCTAGTTGGCATACTATGGCTAAAAATGGGTATTTATATCCCTCAACCCATATGACTGCCAATATGACTGATGTCTGAAGCGATTGCTTCTCAACGACTGGAGTCAGTCATATTCTGAGTCATCTACAGTGATTTCTGTGTGAATCATTTTTTTTTATTTTATGACTCACTGCAGTCATATTTTGCAGCCATAAAACACTGTTTTTGTTGTAGTGTATGCAACAAGAGTTTTGGTGGACTGGGGAGCCAAGGAGTTTGTGGTAGGAAAATCTACCATCCGGATTCTTTGGAAACATGTCGACCATCTAGGAGAGACTAGTGAATCTGACGGGTATACCACAGATTGGTCTAATCAAGAAAGTTCAGATTTAGTAACTAGTTACTTCACGTCTATTACAAAACTGGATTTCAAATTTCCAAAACCCACTCTGAAGATTACAATGGAGGAGATAGAGAGCAAGGTACCGGCCGTACCAGAAGACCAATCATTGGGAGAAATGAACGTCCCACTTTCCTACAAATGGATTAGACGACAACTAAGAGAAGGAAATCTTCCAACAGTTGGGCTCAACCAAACAAGTCAAGAAACTGTCTGGAGTGAATCCCGAAACAAGGTAGAGGAACCAGAATGGAAATGGATCAAGACAATTGTGAGTCCAACGGAGTATGAGGAGGTGAGCGTTGCTCCAAGAAATCTTTTTTCGTGAATAAAACCATGGCTACTCCTGAAAAGAGCAAATATAGGAAATTTCTAGAAGAGTATCTAGATGTTTTCACCTGGGTACCTTCGGATTTAAGTAGAATACCAGCGGAGTTGGAGGACCACTGGATCGACCTCATAGAGGGAGCAGTTCTGATATAGCAACGACAACACTAGTTGAATCCGAGATATTCCCTGATGGTGAAGGAAGAGATTGATGCCTTGTTGGAGGCTAGATTTATCTACTTCGTCTTTAACTCAGAATGGGTCTCACCCATTGTCGTTGTTCCTAAGAAGCCAAGACCAAGAGGAAAGATCAAGACTCGGGTATGTCAGGATTTCCGGAAATTAAATGATACAACACGGAAGGATTACTTCCCACTTCCATTTACGGATATCATCCTTGACCAGGTTTCCGGAAATGAGTGTTATAGTTTCCTAGATGGGTTTTCCGGATACAACTAGGTCTTCATTCGATTATTGGACTAGTTGAAGACTACCTTCACGATGGAATGGGGAACTTTTGCATTTACTCGGATGCCGTTCGGATTATGCAACACTCCCGAAACGTTCCAACGACTCATGATAGATAATTTCCAAGATTTCTTACGACATTTCTTGGAGGTATTCATTGATGACTTTGTTCTAGCCTTCCAGAACTTCACATCTGGACTACTTACGGAAAACCTTTCAGAGGTGTAGAGAGATGAATCTCAAACTACACCCTAGAAAGTGTTTTTTTGGAATGGAATCCGGAACTCTACTTGGACATGTAGTAAGCCGGAAAGGATTGGAGGTGGACCTAGACAAAGTCAAAGCTATGCTTGCCCTGACCACTCCAATATGTGTGCGGGAAGTCCGAGGGTTCCTAAGATGTGTAGGATACTACCAACGATTCATAGAAGGATATGCATGGAAAGCCACCCCACTTACCGAGTTACTAAAGAAGATACGGAGTACTTGTGGAGTCGAGAATGGCAGAAGGCATTTGGAAGTTCTAAAATCAGCCTTATCTTCTCCAGATTGGTCTAAGGAATTTTACGTCACATTCGATGCTTTCAGATGGTGCCTTGGAGCAATCCTCTGGCAATATGATAACGACCAGAGGGAGTGCCCCATTTACTATTCCAGTAAACAAATGAGTTTGGCGGAAAGAAAATATACCACGACAGAACAGGAAGCATTAGCAGTGGTATATGCATGTAGAAAGTTCCAGCATTACCTACTTGGGTATCGGGTCGTATTCCATACGGATCACGATTCACTTAAGTATCTGGTAAATAAATCGGATATTTCCGGAAGGATAGCAGGGTGGATGCTATTACTCCAAGAGTTCAATTATGAAGTGAAGGTGAAATCCGGGAAGTCCAACGTGAATGCAGACTTCCTATCCAAGTTTTGAGGACGAAATTCCTTGGAAGACATTCCAGCAGAGTTTCCGAATGAATTTCCAGAAGTATCGGAAGTACCTGTATTCTATCTTAGAGGAGAGACCAGATTGGACTTCCAAGATATCATTGATTTTCTCGTGGACGGAAGATACCTGGAAGGACTGACTAGAAAAGAGAAAATCATTTTCTACCACAAGGTCGGCCCTTACTCGTTAATCAAGGGAATTCTATTCAAAATAGGGGCGGATGACCGATTGAGACGATGTGTGGAAATGAAGGACCAAAAGAAAATAATGCGTGCTTTGCATTCCGGAACTTTAGGAGGACACTTTGCAGCCATCACTACAGTAAACCGGATCTGATCAACGGGATATTGTGGCCGTATCTGATCCAAGACGTCAAAAAGTATGTGGGAAGTTGTGACCAATGTCAGCGGATAGGAGCCCCCTCCTTCCGGAACCATTGGCCACTCGTCCCCATCATACCGATTGCTCCATTTGAGAAGTGGAAAATAGATATTATAGGCCCCATTTCTCCTGTCACGGTTAGAAAGAAGAAATATATAATCCTAGCAACGGATTATACCACCAAGTGGATCGAAGCACGAGCCACTCGGAACAATTTTGCTCGGATTGCTGCATCATTTCTATTCACGGAAATCATAATGAGATTTGGGCATCCACTAGAACTAGTCAGTGATCGGGGGCTTCATTTCTTGAATGATATTATTCAGGATATTACTACGAGATATCTGATCACCCACTGGAAGACTACTCCGTATAACCCAAGGGCGAACGAGTTGATGGAACGGGCCAATGGGATAGTGGAGAGGATTTTGAATAAAACCATCTCCAAGCGCTAGAAGAAATCAAGGGGGTTTGCGACTGCAGTTAACAACTGGTTTTAGAGTTGCAAAGGACATTTGCGACTAGGTAATAATTTGGAGCCTGTAGTCGCAGTGGACAAGTTGCATGAGTTGCAAGAGAGTTATAAGTGCACGTCATATCGGACAATTTTCTGTGAAACTTCATCCTGCATATCTTCTGATGAGATATGCATTGCCACGTAAAACTAATGAATTCAATGATCACTGCTCAACTACTTCTTTACAATTAATGTACTTGGCTTAAATTTGAACTTTGCGATTATTTTCAACTGTAATGTGTGATGGTATACAACCTATGTGCGACTAGTATGCCACTGATTTGCAACCTATATATAACCCATTTACAACGTATATGCAACTAGTGTGCAACTCATTTTGCAATCTACATCCAACTAGTATGCAACTCATTTTACAACCTGAATGCAACTAACATCCAACTCTTTTTACAACTTGCATGCAACTAATATCCAACTCATTGGGCAACCTATATGCATCCAGTATACAACTAGTGTACAACTCAATTTGCAACCTACATGCAACTACTATGCAACTCATTTTGCAACCTACATGCAACTCCTTTTACAATCTATATGAAACTAGTATGCAACTCCTTTTACAACCTATATGAAAATAGTATGCAACTCCTTCTAAATCTACCTGCAACTACTAATTACAAAATCACATAAATTTGCATATGAAGTTCTATACACTTTATATTTTATGACATTTTATATATACAACAACTCATTTACTTTATTTTGAAGTAGTACATCTTACTACTTATAATATTGCATTTCTTCATATCCTAGGTTGAATCTCATTGCAACAAAAAAATAGAGTTTTTTTAAGCAAAGCCCTCTCTACTCAACATTGGATTCTATTGCACCTTACATTATCTCCCACCAACACTATCAAGCTCCACAACATTAGGGCCAATGAGAACTCCATGCCACGCTTCTCACATGACAAGTGCAAAAAAGGTCAATGTGTGGTCCAATCATTCTACTTTGCCCAAAAAGGTTTATAAAAATTTAGTGCCCTTTGTATGCATTGTGTAAAAATATATGATATAAATCCAATTTAAAAAAAAACAATCTACATCTACTTATTAACCATAAATAAAACATACAACCAATTTTTAGTTTGTAAAAATCAATTTACTTTAGAGATTTTAAATTTCAAAACTCCCATTTTATCATTATCTTCTAAAGTTCTAAGGCCTTTTATTCATCAAAAAACATTCAAAATTTCCATTACTAATGCAAAGAGAAAAAATAAAGTTTATTTTTATTTAAAAAATATCTTAACTAACCATAAGATCTTGTATAAGACTTGTATAAGACTTGTATAAGATCTTGTATAAGACTTGTATAAGACTTGTATAAGACTTGTATAAGAATGTGTGGAAGAAATTTCAAATTTTTTGACTGTATAGATTGCAAGGTAGTTGTGTTTAAAGTGAAAGAGATAGGGGGAATTGCCCCTTGCATGTTTAGAATAAAAGACTTTGAATCTTTTGAATTTCAAACTTTTGCATTATAAATTTTGAATTCAATTTTTTACTATTAAAGAATTGTATTGAGAATGTAGAAAACAAAAATTCCAAAAAAACACTTGCATTTTGTTCTATCAAAAATTATTAAAGTAGAAATAGGAATAAGATAAAAGTAAAAACTAAATCATTAATTGCTTTTCAATGGAATTGAAATGCACTAATTTCAATAGTAATATTTTTCTAGCAAAAAATTGAACCTTGTACAATTCTTTTTTTAAAACTATAAAAATTGAATTCAAAACCAAACCAAATAGGTCATTTTGTCAAGATGATGCCACAATTGCCTACAAAAAAACAATATCTATAAATTTCACATTACTAATCCAAATTGAATGAATCAAAGCTTTTCATATAGACAAAAATATAATCAATGAAAAAGAAAATTTTAAAACTTTGTATCAAATTTTGGTGAGTTTTTTACTACCTAGTGACTTGTTTTTTTTGGCTGGGGATGGCATAACATTTGCTCTTGGGCATGATTGAAATAAAAGTTGTATTCCCAAAAATTTAATGTAATTTTCCATCTTCAAAAATAGTTTCAAAAAATTATACCAAAAAACAAGGCCACATGAGCCTATTTCATATTCCAAGTGTCCCCCAAGGATATTTAGCTTGTACTTTGGGACTCTAAGGGTTAAATTTGTCGAATTTATTTAAAATTAGATTGTAAAAATTGCATGTTTTGGTTTTAGATTTGAAATTACTTGACACTTACACCTTAAAATCTTTATTATGAAGTTCATTCATAGTGAAATCCATCAAAGATATTACAAAATAGATACAACATTAAAATAAATTCTGAAAATGAAATAGTTAAATTTATTAAATATAATTCTTTGATTATATCTGTATTTAAATTTATTTTTGAAATTTTTTACCATATGAAAAAAACTGATTCAAAATTACATGAATATTTTTTTTCTATGACCTTAGGATGAACACTACACCAAGATGGGTGACTTTACGACTTAGAATTGTAAATATTCTAATGTTTTTGATAGAACAAAAACACCATTTTTATTTTAAAAATCATGGTGATAACACATAATTGACATTTCCAAACCATTTTATTTTTCCATATCCTATGGCAAGAGTTTACATTAGATTATAATTAGAATGTGTAGAATAAAAAAATTAGATAATGTTGATTGTAAGATTTTAGCATTTATAGTTTGGAAATAAAATCATATTTCTATACCTTGCTATACATGGTTACAACTCACAAGGTTATATAGACTTTAAATCCTCTTGAGTATTTTGTATAGTAGATTTTTATTTTATTTTATTTTATATTGTAGATCTAGAAATAACAATATTGTAGATCTAAAACTAGTAATATTATATTTTCTAAAAAAATCATATTGTATTGTCTAGAAAAAAAATTAGAAAAAAAATTTGATTTCTAGTATTTAAAAGAATGACTTAGAAGTTGATAAAAGGTGGAAAGATAATTCAATTGTTAATAGTTCTAAGGCAGAATAGTACATGTCAATTCTAACAATTATATTGTTCTATCACATCATTGAAAACCAATGCACCTCTTTCTTTTTTAAATGGAAAAATTGAGTTCACAAGCAAATCTTTTAAGATATTATTGTAGGAAAATATTTACCTTGATTGCAACTTTAATCCCTTAAAGTCCCATTGTCTTCTTGGGGGACAAAATGGATTTTGGATAGGCCCCTACAATCTCAATTTTTATTGTGACTTTTTAAAAAAATCAAAGATGGAAAAATACATTAGCTCTTTGGAAACATGATTTTTTTAATCTAATAGGTATTCAAAAGCAAAAGTTATGCCACCCTGAGCCCCAAAACAAGGGTTGGTGTGTATCACAAAAAAACCACAAAAAGTCAAAATAAAATTTTTACTTTTTTTCCTCTAAAATAATACATTTTTTTGTACTTGTAAATTGCTGATTCATTGTATTTGGACTAGTAATGAGAAAATTATAGACAATCTTGTTTGGGGGCAATCTAAACATTTTCTTGATCTAATAACTTATAGGGTTCTTTTTTTAATGCAGTTTTCATAATTTCTCAAACAATTTTTTGACACGTTCAAGTTTGTTTGCTATAACAATCTTACCATCAGGCTTATTATATTTCAATTCCATCTTAAAGCTACTAATAGTTTAGTTTTTTATTCTATTTTGGACCTAATTCTATTTTTTTTTTAAATTTAAAGAATGAAAATCAAATGTGTGCTTTTTGAATTTTTTTTGCTAGACTTTCAACTCAATTCTTCAATATATATTTTTTAATTCAAAGTTTGTAGTGCAATTTTTTTCCACAAATGGTAGTTAAAGTCATTTGAAATTATAGGACACCATTAAAAAAACTTCTTTTCCAAATTTGAATGCTACTATCTTCCAAAATCCAATCTAAATGGTCAAACAACATAAAAATTTTACCATATAATTTGAGACAAGTGAAGTATAAGATCCTATTACAAAATTCTAAATTTTTTATTAGATGAACATAGTAGAAGTGGCAGTTTTGAATGGTTATTGACAAAAAAAATGATTTTGGGACTTTAGGGATTAACAAAAATATTCATAAATCCATATAATTATATTATAAAAAAATTGGAAATTGAAAATGCTTATTCTAGGATTTATTGATTTTTTTGCTTTTCCAAGTATTTTGTGTTTCGTGTGTTAGAAATTTTTTCTCAAGAACTAATTAGACTAAATTTTTTTTCCAATAATGACCAATTCTATTATCTTGGAAAAAATCCAAAAATTCAAGCTAAAATTGAGACTATAGGTAGTTTTCATAGAATTTATGTCTTGGAAAGGTTTAATTTTTTTCAAATTGTTTATAGTGCAAAGAGTTATTGTATTTTACATTGATCAATAATTTACTTTTCCCAACCAATTATACAAAATTAAAAAACAAGGTTTCCTAGTTCTTTTCTAAAGAGAAATTTCATGTTCTGAATAATTTAGGAGATTTTTTAGGTAGTCCACTACTTGGTTAAGTTTCTAATATGTTGAATAATTGAATTGAAAACCTACTAAATATAATCAAACCAAAAAATACTCAATTTTTGTTTTATATAGAGAAACATTTAAGATGAATTTAAGGTAAATCTACATGCATTGGTAATGGCATTAAATGAACTTGAACTATTCCAATTTCAACAATGAAATTAATTTATCAAACCATTTGGACTATGTGAACATCTTGTTTTTCTAGAACTATAAAAATTGAGTTCAAAATGAATTTGAGATGTTATTTTTTCAACAAAATGTCATGACTCTTTGTAATCAAAATCCTTTTAGTATACATTTTACCATTTTAAAATGTATACATTTTACCACGCTAATAATCATGGAGGGAATCATACTTTCAATGTATCTATAAACCTATCTTACACATTTTTTAACTTCTAAATGCCCAAGGCCTTTAGATGGCGTAACACCAATCAATTTATCACTTCTCAAAATTTAATCTATAATTTCTTTAAATGAATTTCTAATGTGATTTTTTCTCCAAGATCCTTGCCAAAATCTAGTGTATTTGAGGCTCACTTCCAAGAACCCTCAACCCTATAGAAAATCAAGATTGCAATGGACATCCTTGCATAAAATCTTGAATAGAAAAATCATAATCAATCATTTTCAAAATTGCATTTTTGATGCTGAAAATAGACTTTTAAAAAAATTCAAATAGAAATTTGTTTAGGTTTTATTTAACTTCAAAGTATTGTCAATACCAAAATTTGGTACTTTGGACATTTAGGGGTTAAGCTCTTGATTTCGGAATCATAAACTTCAAACTTTTGTAACTTTTGAAATATTTACCAATCCTCTTTAATTTTACATCTTCCCTAATGTTTTTACTTACTAAAAAAATTATTAAAACTTTAAAATATAAATATAGAATTGATTAAAAACATGAGTACTTTAGCATGTTTTTGTTGGCACTTGTCTTAATGAAAGAACACCTATTCTGGACATTGCAACAAATTCTATGCCCTACATTTTGAATTCCTTTGGAGAAAAAGTGAAATTTCACTTAGTGGTCACAATATTGTAATCAACTTGTGCTAGAAAAAAATTCTCAAATAAAGTTCAAACCCATTGTAGGAAAGATGTTTCCCTTCAAAATAAACATTTTTTGTCATAGTTGGCACCTTCTTTAGATATTACTTTTCTTTTTTTACAAATTGCAAGTTGTTGTAATAAATGATGGTCTTTCCATTTTTGCTTTTGCTCACTTAGTAACTTACAATTTGTTGAAAACAAGAAGCTATCCTACAACAAGCTTTGTCCTTGTAACATTGATTCACTTTATGAATAAAATAACTACTTAAACATTGTCATGAAAAGCTTTTGTCAATGCAAAGCCTCCTCCCTTCTAGTCCAAAGTCCATCAAAAATGTAGTAAGCTTAGGTTTTTTAGAAATGGCTAAATTATACTTAGCCAAAAGCAAGGTGATTGTCAAGGCCTAATTGTGGCATTGACATCCATTAGTCCAATGTAAAATATTTATGTACACAATTGTTGGAATCCACATATAGCAACATTCTCCAATTGAATGACCATTTTGGATGTGGATGAAGAGTCAACAAAGGTAAAATGACTTTACTTAGTATCATCCCTTTGGTCTTTGCACATATTTGGAGATATCAAATATACATTTTTTTCCTGTCACCAAAACAGGAGATCAAAGGATTGTTCACATATATATTAGTCAACTCATAATTTTGGGGGGGAAATTGTGTGTGTGTGTGATATTATAAGTGGTCAAAGGAAAAACATCTAGCTTTTTGTTGTTGTCCTTAAGGGTATATTATTCTTATCCATTTGGTTACTAATATAATTCTCTCATATCCCCACACATTTGCAATAGTAATCCAAAAGCATCCTTCAAACTTACGGAATAATAAATGAACCTATCGCCATGCGTAGAAATTGCATGTTAATATTCATTGAATTCATAAATGAAACCCCAATTCGACACTAAATAGCTAGCTAAATAATCATATTACAAACCCTTGCATTATTCTCACTACATTAAGATGCAATAAAACCATATTAGATTCTAGGCTAGAATTTGCAATTGAATTGAGAGCAATATTGGTGCATCTCTTAACCCCTAAATGCCTAAACTGCGTTTTTTGGCAACATAACAATTTTGGGCAGCTTACTACAAATGGAGTTTTTATTTTTATTTTTTCTTTGAAATTTTGACACAACATGTGCCCAAGGAGTAGCTTTAAGGTCCAACAATTTCCTATATGTTGCACAATTCCAAATGATTTTGACCGGATCAACGCGACCAAAACAACAGAAAAACGAAATTTTCTAGTAGTGGGGCTGCAAAAAAAACCTCTTTAAAAATCACTTTTTTAAGAAATAATAATTTGAAATTAGTGTGTGTGGGAAGCTTTTAATATATATTTGTGTGTGTGGGAAGCTTTTAATCATTCCATTTTGATTAATGAGATGAAAGTTTTGAGGAGTTTTAGTTTGGGGTAGTTTGTAGGTAGTTATAGATTTTCTAATCTCAATTAAACTTTGAAGTCCTTTATCTTACTCAATTTTAAATATTTTTGAAAAAAAATAAAAACATTGGGTGTAGATTGTTCATTACAACATTGCAACTTTTGGGATGGAAAATTTTCAATTCCATAATTAAATTCTTGACAATTTAGTATTTTGAATCATTCTCTACTTCTTTCTACATACTATTTTTTTCCTATATGTTGCACAATTCCAAATGATTTGAATTTTTCAAGCATGTAGCCAATTTGCCTTGGAGAATGAATCCAAAGAATAACCATCATTTTTGACTTTTTTTCATACAAATTTGACATTGTGAAGTGCAGTTGCCCAATTTTTTGCAGAGCCTGAAAATGGATTTTTGTCAGTTCAAACGCTAATATCTTGCAATCTACATAGTTGAAAATTCTACAAAAAATTCCACACCTTCTCGAACCATTGTACTACAAGATCCTATAGTTACATGTATAGAAAAATGTTTTTTTTCTAAAATTTGGTATTTGTCCTAGAAATGGCAGTTTTTGAACGGTTTTAGTAAAAACATAGTCCAAATCATTTAGGGGTTGATATAAAATATGACTTTCACACATAGGTATATCAATGCTAAAGTTTTTTTCTTATTGTAGAACTTGTATTCTTGGCAACATGCCATTGCAATATATTTGAAGGAACATCAAGGTATTCATTTTTTTATGTCAAAACTAGCGACATATTGCCAAAAACCTACTAATCAATGGCAAGGCAGATAGTTCACATCTAATCTTGGAGAATTAGGGTGCGCAACTTAAAAAATATCATCTTGGAAAAAAAATTTAACCCCTAAAGTCCCATTGTCCCTACGGAGGACAAAATGGATTTTGGGCAGGCTCCTATGATCTCAATTTTTACTAAAACTTTTTGAAACTTTTCTATAAGATAGAAAAACTTATGAGCTTTCTAGGAATATAATTTTTATTTCAATTGGTGCCCGGGAGCAAAAGTTATGCCACAATAGCCTCAAAATGTGAAAATGGGGGAGACCAGGCAACAAAAAAAATCCACAAAAGATTGAAATAAAAATTTTAATATTTTTTTTCTTGTAGATTATATTTTTGTAAATGGGAAACTTTTATTCATTCCATTTGGATTAGAAAGTTATGGAGCTTCTTGTTTTGCGGGCAATCATAGCAACTTCTTAAAATAAATTCATTTCTTTCACTTTGATGTCTAATATCTTTCAATTTGTACGGTCAGAAATCACAAAAAAATTATCACATGATCTAAGACAAGTGTAGAACAAGATCCTATGGTCAAATTTTTTTTAAATTTAAAAATTTATTTTGTAGGTGAACATAGTAGAAGTGGTAGTTTAGAATGGTTGACACAAAAATGGCCTTGGGACTTTAGGGGTTAATCATTATTTACCATCATGTGATCAATAATTTGAATATGTGATTAGAATACAAGACCCTTGAATTAGCAAGAAAAAGTCATGATATTCAGCACAGCTAACAAGAGTGATAATCTTCTTTTGAACTTCATGAAAGATAAGAAGAATTGCACCTAATTGTAACACCTTTCAAAACATCAACTCCTTAATTCCTCGGTGCCTAAGCCTTTCCAAGGGTATTTTTCCTATGAAAAAAGAGTATGGGCTTATAGTTACCTCCAATGAAGCAAATTGTTTTTTCTTTTTCAAAATCTGACCATATAGATGTTTAAACTTTAAAGAACTTGTTTATTAGTTTGCATACCAATTTGAGCATGAAATTACATAGGGTTTGTGAAATTATAACAAAAAAAATGTATGCATTCTATCTTTAGTATATTGCCCCTCCCTACAATGTTTCAAAAATTTGCACATAAAATTTTTTTGGGGATGGAAGGTGACCTAAACACTAAAACGCACTTTCAAAAAACTTAATTTCACATGAAAAGCTATCAAACACATTACACAATCCACCTTATAATTGTTGAAATGCAATTTTTTTATAAATAGAAATTGCACATAACTCCAAATCAACACTTGTAGGTTTAAATTTTTAATGGTGAAAATCATGGAAACATTTTCCATTTTTCATTGGGACCATTTTCAAAGCAAATGGATAAGTACATTTTTTTAAACCTCAAATCAAGTGAAATTCACAAGCTTTGTTCACAGCCAAGAATTTGAGTACAATTTGCAAGCTGTATTTTTCCACTAATGGTATATATACATCAAAAAGTTTAGACCCTACGGTTTGGCAACAGTTATCATACAATTATTGTTGTTTTATGGGTTTGCACGCTAATCACATTGTTGTCACATCATTACAGTGTATTGCTTTGCATCGTTACGATGTAATTACAAGTAATGCATTGTAACGATATAGTAGCAATGTGAAGCAATGCACCATAATGATGCGATAACAATGCAATCAATGTGTGAACCCATGAAACAATGATAACTACACGATAATTGTTGCCAAACCATGGGGTCTAAATTTTGTGATGTATGCCTCTGAGGACCTCTCAAAAAATTCAAATATTTACAATTTTATTGAGAAAAATAAAACTTCCAATAGTTAATTTCCAATATTGCTCATAATAATTTTTAAATCAGTCAAAGGAATTTATATAACTGCCTACACCAAAATGAGCTTGAAATTTTGAAGCAACCATACATAGTTGCTTAGGCATTTGGGGGTTAAGGTTCTTATGTAAAATACATATTTACAAATATTTTCTTTCACTATTTAGAATGGGATTTGAAACTAAGTAATACTTTCAAAATTTAAATAGAAATTTTGTGAGGATGGAAATGTGACCATATGTCTAGTTGGGATGAGAATGTAACATGAGGTCATGATAGCATGCATTTAATACATAAATGAATGTAAAATTTTAAATTTTTGGCTATGCTAGTGAAGGTCATCTATAAAGTAACTATATAGAAATGCATCCTAAAAAGCAAGAACATTATTATTATTATTAGATTACCTATTTTTTGTTGAATCTAATTGGAAACCAAAAGATAATCCTAGCTTCCTTTCAAATATACTTTTTGGACACCATATGAATAATTTGTGAAAATATATTAAAAATTGGTGTATCTACAATTGACCTAGGTTTTCATGAATAGAAGATGTACATTTTAGGCAACAATATGCAGAGAACGGTTTTGCAAAGGAGTCACATTAAAGTAGGAGGTTCATAAAGTAACCATTTACTATTTGATTTGCAATTTTGGAGAATTTGACTTCTTGAAATACTTTTTGGTAAATTTTCTTTGAAAAATAAAACAAAATTGGCATTTGACTCAAATCATTTCATATCTTTCAGACCTTCTTCATATTTGATATGATTTTTGAAGTTGAAATCTGAGTTGAAATCACACAACGCTTTTTGAGCATTCACCTCTAATATGTCCATTATTAGTACATTGGCAACTACAATAGATACAGTGAATAAAGCAATATACACCTACATATTAGAAAATGCTTTTAGAGTCCAAATACTTTATGACCTCAAATCCTAATGCGAAGTTATCTAAAATCTATAATTGTCATTGCTAAACTGTAATTTGACAAATATGAAATTAATTTTCGATTTGTGTGAAATTATAGCCAATTGGTTTTTAGAATTCTTCTTTGATTGTTAATTGTTAGGTGCCAAAAACAATCATATTTTCAAAATAATTTAGATATTGAAAATGCTAGTATTCTTGCTAGTGAAACACTCGTAATATCTAAGACTGTGAAGAATTTGCAAAAGAGTTTGAAATGACTACATGAAAAAAAATACGCAAAAGAATGTGTAAAGACTACTTAAAATATTTGCCTTCAAATCAAACCAACTTCAAGACAACATCACAAATTATTTAGTTTTAAGACATCTCAAATAATTATGAATATGTGTAGTTTACCACCACATGTGACATAGTATTGTGGATACAAAGATCATCAAAATGCTTATTAAATTGCCATCACAAGGTGGTTGTAACTAATATGGCACATCTCAAACCATCTGATTCAATCTAACTATAGAATTCATTTCAATATCACTCACATTGCTCAATAGGCAGCAATCATCTACATGGAGATTTTCATTGCACCAAAGCGAAGATGTCGAGCCCATTATAAGAGGGAACTCTCCACAAACTTCAACAATCTCTTCTCCATATTCAAAGTCCTTGTCCTTTTGAAATTCGGTAATCGGTATATTTCCAAAAAACATGGGTAAAACATCATGCATTTTGGGACGTCTCGAAGCCTTATAATGAACACATGCAAGTGCCACAACTATGGCACGCATGATGACATCCAAGTCCAAAGGAGAATGTTCCATCTTAGGATCAATAAGCATCATTGTTGCCTTTGCTTCGTATTGTTTCCAAGCTTGTAGTATATAAACAAAATCTATAAATCAATAATTACATACATTGTAAGTATTGATTATAACCATACACATGAATGTATTTTACAACATATTTATACACATATTAGATTGAATGAACAATCAACATCCTATTATAGAATACAAAACAATAATGTGTTAAGACAAGAGTGAAAAAGTAATTCACATATATAAGCTCAGGATGTGGTTAAATGGATGAAAGAAGTGAATATGTAAATTCACATTATTTATAGACACTCAATGATATGAGATTTAAATCATTGACAAATAAATATGATTTCCATCAAAATTCTCACCCATTCTCGCAAATAAATTTATTCACTTGATTTTTGAAGATCGATGTTTTTCCTTCCGCTCACAATCTCAAGCACAAGAATTCCAAAACTATATACATCAAGTGCTGTTGACACATGACCTTGGAGCGTGTATTCGGGGGAGCAATATCCTCTAAAAATCAAAACATAAATAGACTTGTAAGTTTAGCATCAAATGATTCACAAATCTAGAACACTTGAGGTGAATATAGAATACATGATGCAATGAACCATCCACTTTAAGGATTGATAAAACCATCCACTTCCAATAGCCAATAATGTGTGAGAATTCATAATTCATTGAACTCGTTCATAAACCTTCAACAATTTCAAACTACTTTTGAAAAAGTAAGCAATCTCACCTTGTTCCTGCAACTTCTACCAAAGTCAAATGTGAAGCTTTGCTATCAAGAGTTGGAAACAAATACGCCAAACCAAAATCCACAATTTTTGGATTGTAATTCTTGTCCAAAAGGATGTTGGTTGCTTTAATGTCTCTATGGATGATTGGTGGTTGCAACTCCTCATGAAGGTAAGCAAGCCCTCTTGCAATACCTACAATGATTTTGAACCTCGTTTCCCAATCCAAACATGGAGGTTCAATGTTACTTTGCAATTCACCTACAACAAAATTTTAGTAAGGAAACATATATGTAAATTTTGTAAATATAAGATCAAAGAGAATTCAAAGGGGGCATACCATGCATCCACAATGCTTCCGCAAGATTGTTGTTTTCCACATATTCAAACACCAAGATGCGTTGATCTCCATCTCCAAGACAACAACCTTTGAGCTTCACCAAGTTGCGATGTTTTAAACCAGAAATGACAATGACCTCATTCAAAAACTCATAAAGCACTTGCTTTGATGACATTGTCAATTTCTTCACGGCTACTTGTGTTCCATCAAAAAGCTCTCCCTAAAAAATACAACAATCAATTTTAGCTTAACCCCTAAAGTTGTTTGTATTCAAAATGAAAATCATTCATGAAATTGTTTTAAATCATCTTTTTTCTAAACATGGACTACAAAAACCATAATCTTTATTTTAGAAGTTATAACTCTATGATCCTATAATCGACTAATATTTGGATTTACAAGAGAGATAAGAGTCACATTTTGTTTTGAAAATTTACAAACTCTTCCTTAATTTGAGTCTTTGTTCAAATCTAAAGTCTATTCATCTTCTAGTAAAGGTTTTAAGCAACAAAGAAACACCATTATTTCACCAATGGGATCTGTTTTTATCAACTTAGACTCTCTAAATATTGTTTGGTTTCCATATTTGAAAAGAAAATCAAGAGAAATTACATATAAGTGATACTTCAATTTTGATGATCTAAAGATCCAAACCCATGCTGTCTTTGAAAGAGTTTGAGAGGCAAAATCAAACCAAGATTCTAATCAAATGCGATTACAATATTGAAGACCAATTGTCTTCTAAATATAACATAATTATATAACGCATGAAAAAAGACAATTGCTATAAACGAGAAAATCCACACCTATCAAAACTTGTAGATTTTTTTGTTTGTTAAATCATTAATCAAATATTGAAACCTTTCGATGCTTGAGCAAGTATTCGCCAATTCATTTTTTTGAATACTCAAAACTTAATTTTGACTAAAATTAAATACTTAAAACTTAATTTAGAATAAAATCAAATACTGAAAATTTAATTTAGAATAAAATTGAATACTTGTAAAATGTGATATGGCCATCTTTAGAATTTGACTTTGCTATTCATAAAACAAATCAACTCTAAAAAGCCATGAATCTTTTGGAAAGATGAATCTAAAGCAAGTAAATTTTCCTACACTATCACAGCATTCAAACATATATTGTACCTTGTACACTATACCAAAACTGCCTTCACCAAGCTTGTTGTCCTTGTCAAAGTTGTTTGTAGCCAATTTCACCTCTCTATAAGAGTATAAATTGGGTTTTACTTCTTTCTTGTCAAATTCTAACATCACCAATTCAAATATATTATCAACATGAACACCTTTTATAAATTTCTAATATTGGATACACATGTAGGCATGCAACTATATGTCAAAGCCTTCAAATATTTGACTATATAAAAAGAAGGAGATATTAGTTGCAAGTTTGCAAGTTAGATGAGTTTGTAAAGAAAAGAGTATTCTATGATGAAACAATGTCTCCAAATGAAGTAAATGAGTTGTTTAACTATTTGAATTGATAACCCTCATTTTCAAAGCATTCAATTTTGGATTTTTAATTTTCTTTAGTGAATTAGCTTTTGTCAAGAAAATAGATTTGAAAAAGGCCAAGGTTATCTCACCTTCTAGAATGACATGAAGAGCTTTGATTCTACCCATCAAGCGCCATACATATATAGCCTCTATCAACAGTACTAATACAAAAGTTGATGATGTTGTTGCAATAATTATAACCTTCATCTTTGTATTTGACTTTGAAATAACTATTTCAACAACAAAATGCCATCAACAATCAATGAAATTTCTAATTGATTGGGATTTGTGTATAGAACTATACCCCACACAAAGTGTGTAATCATGACATCATAGGCTTAGCAAATATTGAACAAAAATAATTATGTCATGGTAACTATGAGATGCTATTGAAATATCAAATTTGATTAAATTGTGGAAATTTAATCCCTAAATGCATTCCCATTTTACTAAATACTAATTTTATTTTTTGAATGCAATGACAATTCTATAATTCCCTAGAAATGAGTTATTTCTTTTTAGAAAAACATAAATTCATACCAATAACTTTTGTGTTGGATATATTCAAAATCTTATTTGATTTTTCATCCACTGAAAGATTAAAAGATTGGTCAAAAGAATGCACTTCAATCTTAATCCTTTGATGTAGGCCAAATTAGACAACTTTGATGTACAAGACAAAGGTTGATTTCTTAACTTGCTTGAGATGCACCATTTGAATTCCATACTTGTCTCAAATTTGAAGTGAACTTAGATTAATGCCTGCTTCTTCGGCGTACAAAATATAAATTGGTTTCATATTTCTCATATTAATACAAAAGTTTAAATTCATATCACTACAACAAAGATTTACTTGTCAAGATAATATTATTGCTATCCAACACATATTCTCGCACATATCTGTAATTTTGATCACATTTGTACCAACATTTCTTTACAAAAGCAAAGCTTTAATGAACGAATGATTTTACATTATTATAAGTATTACTATTTGTTTCATCCAATATTTTAATTCCTAATTCAATTTTCATGACACATTGACATGTATAAAATAAATGTAATAGATATCATACCAGATTGTGGTTCATCCGTTCGATTCATGCGACATATACTTGTTAAAATCATATTTTCAATTTTTTTGCACATAGGATTGCCTCCGAGGCTGTCAATTGCATGGAAAATATCAACAAAGATATTTTTTAGATCTTTCAATGACTAATAGAATAAGGCATTCAAAGTTCAACTTCAAATTATACAAAAGGCAATTAAATATTAATTTTCTTTAAAGAAATCACAAAACAAATAAAATAAAATTAAAGTACTTACAAAAGTAAACTTGAAAATTGAAGGTTGGAGGATGAAAATGGTCCGCCCTTTGGATATTGCATCACACCACTGAGTTTATTATTTCTTATGAATAGTTGTGATAAGTTGAAATTATCCATTTGAAGAATAGGAAGTTGCAAACTGTTATATTCATTTTCACTAGCGTCCCTGACAAATCAATGTAGATAGTGAGTATCTTATAAATAAATTCCTAAAGGAATTATAGATCAAGAAGGATGAATTGTAGAAATCATTCAAATTTTGAAAAGTACAAAGGTTATATTTCTTTCTATTGGAGAGAGATAAATAAGTAAATAATCCTAGATTTTTACCTTATCTTTCATAAATTAAGAGTCTATTCATGTTAAATCCCACTCAAAACCTTAAAAGATAAAGACAAGTTACAAATAATATCAAAAGAAATCCCTATACAATTAGATTTCTAGCTTTGTTTGGATGTGTATCTTCAACACATTTTAGAAAATACAATAAGGTTAGTAAAAGTCATAAATAAAGATTACAAATTGAAAAAAAATGATAATATCATTTGTAGATATGACTTGGATTAACTTACAAAATTTGTAGATTTGTAGCAGTTAAAATATTAGTTGGAAATGGTCCATTGAAATTGTTGTTTTGGAAATATCTAAACAAAGATCAATAGAAATGAAACATCAATGAGACTATCCTCCACATTAACTATGAACATTGCACTTGAACATTTTAACCAACCTCAAAATTTCAACAACAATAGTTTGAACCTTACATTTCTTGAAGAAATGGTAGAACAATGTTGCCATTTGAAGGTGAAGTCTCATTGAATATCTGAAGATTGATATCATAAAATTGATTATTGGATAGATCTATTGAATAGGCATTAAGATAAGCACCCGTGAAGAATGTCCCGGTGAATTTATTATTGTTGATATTCCTGAAAATCCAACACAAAATATTGTAAGCAGAGGTTGAAGATGAGGGAATTAAGAAATTCAATTGCTTATGTTAACATTCTCCTAATGAGCAATTGTGATTTCTAAATCTTATGTTAGTATCTATTTACCTTTCTTTTCATTGATGAATTTGGACATGTTTGAATATCTACATTTTATTGATAGAATCACAAAATTTTAATTCTTTTCATCTATTCAAAATTTTGAAAATTGATACAATTAAAATTTAGGATAATTACATAGTCATTGGTGTAGATATTTGATTGATGTTGAATTATACATTCAAGATGACAAACTATGATGGGAATCCTTCAAGGTTTTCTTTTCTTTGATTATAACTTTTGCATCCACACCTCGATGCGTTTTAAAAAAACAATCTAATGAATGCTTTCCAAGAACAAATGCTTGTTCATTCACAAAGTTTAAAAGTTTCAGTTTAATATTAAACTACAAGCTTTGCATGTTGAAGCTAGAGATGTTCCAAGTGAAGTTTATTTAAAAGTCATAGCCAATAATGCTTTAGGGGATTAGTCCAAGCTTTTATTACTACTTGCATAGAATGAATGTATTGAAATTAGATTATCATAAAAAAAAACAATCAATTTATCTATATCTTTATATGTATAATATCTACAAATATATTATTTTTTGAATCATTTAATAGCATTCATTCATCAATAAGGTATAGTTTCACCAAAAAGAATTACAAAAGCCTATTTTTTTTCAAAATTTAAATAGTTGAATTGTATTTGGAAATGACATTTTTCTAAGTGAATACAATTTTAGTCTTCTCCGGATGGAATTATAAAATTGAAGTGCAAATCAAATTTAAATTTATTGAAGAATTGGAGTGGTTGAAATCAATGAAAGTATACCATTTAAGAATATTTAGACTATCTATAGTCAATTGAAAAGATACCATTTGAATTCATATCAAAAGAGGATAATAAAAATCCATTAAATGCAATTTTCTTACAAGTAATGTAATGCTGTAGTCTCTTTCAAGCTTCCAAAGTCAATTGACCCACCAAAGTGGTTCATACTCAAATCCCTGCACATCCAACATCTAATAGCATGGCTTCTATATCTTCTAATGAAAAGAAATATAATAAAAACATCAATAATCACTTGGACATACTTGAGAATTGTTATAAGACTTATTTGCAAATGGCAATGGTTTTCTACTAGGTTTTATTATATATTCAAAGTTTACTATATTATCAAATTGGTTGTTTTTATAGATTTTGCTTACAAATTTTACATGCATTTATTGTTTATTATTGAATTATAATCTCTACTATAATTATTGGTTTGTTATAGGAAAAAGTTGATGGAGTTGAATTCTAGAAATAAATGCCAAATATTTGGCCCAAAAATGATTTTATGTGGTGAAAAATATTTTGTAGGATATTTCCAAAAGATTCTGAAATCTACAAAAACTTGTAGAAAAAAAAAATTTGACAAAGATGTGTTGATCACTTGATCCTACCCTTCAATATGTTAGAGTATACATTTTAGCTTAGAATTAAAAGATCTAATATTAGATCTAAAGTCACCCTTTTTATATTGTGGTATGCATAATAAACACAAAATAATTGATAACCTCATGGATAGAAAAACAAAAACTTACAAAGTTGATAGAGAAGGCATTTGAAAAACTTCTTCAAGAAATGGGCTCCTAAAATTGTTGTTAGAAATATTCCTGTACCAATCTAAATTGTCAAGGTAAAGATATAAGGTGGTAGTGACTTAGTTAATGTTAGTAGAATAATAGATACAACATTTAATCTAATCTTTTTATAAAATAGACATTTTGTGTATTAAAACATATCAAAATTTAGAAAAATACCTAAAGATTTTGAGGCCATCACAAGTACTAATAAGAACACAATAAGTCAATGTGTTTGCAAACGAAACATAAATTATTTTTTGATAAAAAATAGTGCAATACTAAAACTTGTAAAATATAAGAAATTCAAGTTAAAGTCAATTTGTTCTAAAAGTTATACACAAAACAAGTTAATGAAAAATTTCAAAAAATCAGATACTTTGAATTTTAGAAATTATCAAGGAAATACTATCATCTTGACCCCCTTAAGCAAATAAACATAAACTTTGAAATAGGTGCAAGACAAATCTTGATCTTAATATTTTTTTAAAAATGATACATAACTTTTCTAATGACAATAGATAACCTCAAATTTTATCTTTTACCTTCCAAAAGTTTAAAAGAAAATTCTACAAAGAAGATATGTAACTAGAGATTGATTATGAATATATGGAGAATTTCATTAAAATGGCGATATTCCATGTGCCATTTTCACAGTATGTCATTCCCACAATTCAGACTGGGTGGTTTGAAATCTATTAGTGTACTAGATTTCAGACCACCCGATCTGAACTATTGGGATGCCAAAGTCACAGAATATTTTTCATTTTAATGAAATTTCCCATATATGAAAATGATTTTGGAAGATATGAAAAGACTATGCAAAGTGTAGAATAGTCTTCTTTTCTTTAATTATATCACATCGTACTTGTGGTATAATACCCAAAATATGGCAAAAAAAATACACTTATTTTAGACAATAGGCACAAAAAAGTTACAACTTGTATACTTTGCAACTACTCATAAATGAAACATCATCATGTTGGAAACTCATGGACATAGAAATGTTTAAATAGGTTAGATGAACTCACAAGTATGATAAAGATGGCATGTATACAATGCTTGAGCCATTGTTTTGAGTGGATTTAGAGTAATTTACAAACTGGATACTAGTGAAGTCATTGTACGACAAATCTAAATGTTCAACATCAATGAAAGAACCAGTCGAGAATGTCCCTCCAAAACGGTTATTGCTAAAATCCCTAAACATCCACAATCAAAATCTCATAATCAAAAGTTAGTATTGAGCTTGAACTACATTATTTTGATAGTGATTTTACATGCATCATATCAAAGAGTGACAACAAACAAATTAGAAACAATGTGTTCAAATGGTACAATCTTGTAGTGAAATAGAATCTTACAGTTCAGTAGCTGGAGCTTTGAAATTCCGATATTGGAAATCTAGTGGTCCATCTAGTTGGTTAAATCCCACATTTCTACACAAGACAAATGAAATCAAAATCAATTTACATTAGTGAGATCCAACCTCGAGTTAAGAATGACAATCACTAGAAATATTCTCATAAAAACTTCAGTTTGGGTGGTCAAATTTTTAATATAATGAATCTTGTAAGAAACCATAATTATAATTTTAATGTTTTTTTTTGACAGTTTTGATTTGAGAATTTGTCAAGGTAATTTCTTCAAGTTTGTCCTGTAAGTATTTGTTTTAATAAGTGAAATGAATACTGTATCAGTGATAGAAACTTGAATTTTCATCAACACAAACACAAATCCATACTGCAGTTTCATTAAAATAGTTGAAAATTCCATTATTAGCATTTGTGAAATTTGCAAATATGAAATGTTTGTGAGATTAATTTCGAATCATCATTATGATAAAATGTGGATCATATGTACATTGATTGAAATATTTTGAATCAATGTACAGAGTGCTTTCAGAATTAGGAGCTCATGAATTAATGACTTCTTGTGATTTGATCGGCACTTGGTATACTCACAGTTGATAGAGAGACGGACAGAAGAGAGTCCCGTTAGAGTTCACTCGGAGACTCCCACTGAAATTGTTGTGGCTCAAGTTTCTGTTGCCAAGACGCATATGCACCAAATGAAGTTTGAATTAGAAACCGAATAAAACCTCCGCTGACACCGCAATGATCGCATTTCAAGCGCGCAAGAGCAAGCAAGAAAGCAGGAAAATTTGTCTCTGTTGTTAAATGATGCATCAAATATTTTGCATTCATCGATCTCACATAAATCCCAGTTGGCAGTCAGCGTTGTAAACGTCTGAGCGCAGGGTTCCGCTTAAAGAGTTGTTGGTCAATTCCCTGCAGCAGCATCACACCTTGTTATCGTTAAATTGGCGGGAATCCGAGCACCAGCCGAAATTTGTGACCACGTACTCAAAGTGGCAAAGTCGAGGAAAACCTCAAACTGAAGGAAATTGGCTTTCCGAGTAAACACAACTGGACATGACTGAAGAAGTCTCTCCTTCATATATAGCTGACACAACTTGGCTTCACTTACAATCCATATAGGGAGGGCATTTGGAACAATTCAACCGGCACAGGCCCCGTCAGCCTTGGATTATGATTTATGGTTCTGCAAAACTCAGGTGCGCGCGTAAGTGAAATTATTGATAAACTGCAAATGAAGGATTATCAAATTAAAGCTGCATGGGGATGAGGATTGGGGACTACTTACAGGTCGTGCAGGTTGGTCAAGTTGCCAATCTCCGGAGGCAGTTCTCCAATTATCCCGTCGAAGCCACACGGGAATTCATAATCAAGCGCAGGTATAGCCTTCATTTCGTCGTCGCCCTGGCATCTAAAATTGCTCCCTGATATCCTGAAAAGAAGGTGGACGGATTAGAAATAGGAGCATTGATGCATTCCGCGGACTTCCAGCACGAAGATTTAATACCACCAAACACAACTCTAGACAACTCGCAGCTTGCTCCTTGTACCACAACGTTCACGGTGAGAATTATAACAATATAACTTGAAGAAAGTTAGAAGATGAAACTCACCTCAAGGATGTGACGGATATATGATAATATTTGGCAGATTCAGTGATGTTCTGGAGCTCTGCAGTACATCCAACTCCGTGCCATGCCCCTTGGAAGGACTCTCCAGACGATAATGCCTCGGTGTCGGTAAGGTTATTGCACGGATGTTGCTCGAGAGCCCAGTTGAGAAGTTTGGACAGCTGAGGGTTCTGCTTCGACCATATTTTGAAAACGGCGTTCAAAGCATCCGCTGCGCCACAGTGATCAAGTGTCCAACAAAACACACTCAGCTTCACATGAAATAACCATAAAATGAAACCTCGGCGAGCTAGTGAAGCAAGCATTAGTCAGGTGGTGGAGCGTTTCAATATGGGGCAACTAGAACCCATCGATTGGAGATCTCCAGTTCATCCTTCACCAGTGATACCTGACGGATATTTCGTTAAAATGGCAATATTCAACAAACTTGGCACTTTTAGGTTTAGAGCATGTGGTTTGAATTCTAAAATGTAAACCAGTCTTAGACTTTAGACCATGTCGTTTGAAATCTATATTAGTCTTACAGAATGAATGGAAAAATGGTGGAAGAATATCGTCATATTAACAAAATATCCATTACAAGGGTTTGACACAAATTGGCCTTTCTAATTATCATCATTTTAGAAGCATAGACACATCATAACTTATATGTCTGCAAGCAAGGTCAAGTCGTATGGGGAATTTTGTTAAAATGGCGGCATTCCATGTGCCATTTCCAGGATAGGTGTAGTTTTTAGGAATCTTGGATTTTTATAGATTTAAGAAATCTATGACTACTATAGATTTCAGACCGCATGATCTGAATTGTAAAAGTGACATCTAACACAACTATAGATTTCAAACATCTAAAAATGGTATAGATTTAAGACATCTATGACGTTTGTACACTTCAGACCGCCCGCTCTGAACTATAAAAACTGCCAAAGTAGAGGAATTTCGCCATTTTAACAAAATTGCCCATCATGGAATTTTTACGGTTTAGACTGCACGATCTGAAATGTATATGAGTACTAGATTTACGAAATTTCCCATACCTAGTCCAAGATCGATCGAGTTCACTGTAAATTAAATAGCGACCAATCAATTGAAGGTCGGTTGATATGCATGCACGCACGAGTTCACAGATTCGAATTAGAAAACGTGGGCAATTTCGTTAAGATGGCGGTGATTTTTTTTTTTTTTTTTCCATTTTCCATACTCCGTGTGCCACTCTAATAGAATGTCGTGTCATCTTTGACATATTCAGTGTCATTTATGGAATGTAGTGACATTCTACAGGAATACCGTCATTTTAACGAAATTGCCCATTAAACGTACTTCACATTTCCAGTTCAACAACAGCAGAAGAACAGCCGGGGAAACAGGCGAACGGTCAGAAAACGATCGAGACTAACTGCACACGGGTTAGTTCACATTATTTGGCGCTGGATCGAATTGCTCCACCTCTAACGAATTTGAAGTAATTAACATGCACGTGCAACACATCAAGAGGACTACGTACCTTCATGTGGATTAAACCTCACAATGATTTGCGTTTGCTGCGTCGACGGCGTGGGTGCAGGTGCGACGGCGTCGGTAGAGATGCCGCAGTGAACGTCTTCCATTACGAACGTGGCCGCCGTAACGTAGAGAAGAGCGACCATGAGGAAACCTCGACAGCGCAACACCAGCACTCCATCCCCCCGCAATCCTTCTCCACCACTTCTAGTGGACGCCATGCCCGTCTTGCAACGACCCTCCATCTCCACCAGTGATCCAAAACTTGCGTGTCCGGCCACCACGGGCCCCGGTGCACGGTCGGGAGGTTGTGATCAACCTAAGTACTGATGACTTGGTTGAAATATGTTCTCAATAATCAAGCCAAGAACTGGAAACTGCATGCACTCATCGATCTGTACCTCCGCTGGACGACGGTCTCCCCTCCTTACGTACGTTCCGATGCATATGCTAGCGGCGAAGATGAAACTCCCCGGGCAGAGAGAAACTGGGTATTGAGGCTAAGTTAGCTGCTCTAGATGGAACTGATCGCCACACATGCTTTCAATAGCAAACAGGGAACTAACTAAGTCGGCGATCGATGAGTGTTGGAGGGAGCATACTTAAACATCCAGTGTAGGTCTTCATATGTATGTATGGCCAGGAGTCCGGCGCGTTGGTGGACTTTAGCTGCACCCGGGCTATCTTGAAAGTAAGAACACTCGTTTTAGATTTTTAGTGCGTGGGAATTCTGCTGAGCATGACATGTTTCCCTGCATGCTGATGTCATTTCCAACATGGACAAGCACGGTCATACACTTACGTCACAAAAGCATGAGTCAGGCAGACAATCAACCATGGAACACCCGGTTAATTATGTTTTGTTATTCTTCCTCAAGGTGAGCAGACGACTAGATAACTAAAGTAGCCATGATACCTTGTGCCACTCAAGTCGCATGACTGCAACGCATTCAGTGTTTCAGTGTCAGTAAAAGTACCAGTCACAGGGACGAGGCTCCTGGTGCTGATATGCTAAAAGGTATCTGTACACTGGGTTACAGACACTTCAGATCTGATGATTGATGACTTTACAGCGATATATGATATGGGCGGGTTTTTGTCCTCCCTTTTCCTTTGCTCTTCTGGTTCCCTGGACCACCGGTGTTTCTTGTCCCGGTCGCTGTTTCACCTGCCTGCGGACGCGCGCTGGGCCGGTCCTGATCGCTTTCTCCGTCTCGACCGCTATTTCACTCCCGCCTGGGGAGCTCCTGTGTGCTCTCTCCGGTCTCCATGTTCACTTTCCTCCTCTCTCTCCTCGGGCGTGACGTTACTTACGGGTGATTTTTCTCATTGAAGGGTCCCGCCCTATACTGGGTTTCTCTCCAATGATCGATGACAGTCAACTGGGTTACAGACACTTCAGATCTGATGAAAAACAAGCCTGCAGCTCTTCGTACCCATCGCATTGAGTAATCTCTGGCGCTCGATTGCAAGATTCGCTGTCATGGATGATACGCCCCGGTAGACACTCAGACGACGAAGTTAACGGCACTAAGGGAGCCGACCCATTTCCGACCAATTAAGCAATTTTGCATATCTGGAGTGTTGTTTTATTGAGTGGAGAAATTATCCCATGTGGGTGATTGCAAGAAACACTTGTACTATTTGTTGTGTTTTCGGTTTTCGAGGGTCCTGTACTTCCAGTACTACAAGTATTGTGAGTACTATGAAAGGTGCGCAGGATGAAATGTGGGCCGTTGATTTGAATTCTGATCTATGGCTGCAAGTACATGTGCCAGCAAACTTTCGAAAGACTAACATGGCGGGTAGAGGTAGTCAGATGCTTGTCATAATGTCGCCGTCGTGGACTTTACTTTCGTTTCGCCTGATTGTGGTGCCAGCATGGAGGACGGTTGAGTTAGGACTCCACTTCCGCGTACCGTTGAAGCGACCTCACGGAGCGCTACAAAGGTTGAGTTTTGCCACAACTCTGTCGGCGATGGCGTCCTCACTCTCTTGCATCGTCGAACTGAGCTCCCATTTGCGACTACTGCTGTTGCTGTTGATTTTAGGATTGCAGACAAGATTGACTCGGGTGATTTTGGGCGTCGTTGGAGTTGCCAACTTCAGTGAAGTGCTCGCTTTGTAGTGCATGACAGTGGCGTGGGTTCGGAAGGCGTTCACTATGTGGATGGGAGTATCTTCCGCTGCGTGAGCTTCAATTGTCCCATTCATTTGTCTAGAAGAACGTCTCCGCTTCAGAAGAGGTATGCCATGCCTGCCCCTATCCTCTTCAATTTCGTTCGACATTGGTTTAGATGCGTCTTTGTGTGCATAGGTATGACGGACGTACTAGTGCGCCCTTTGTGGTTTGTCACAGGGAAGCTCGAGTGAAGCTCATGCTACCGTCTTAGATTTAGAGCTGAATTCTAGTACGACAGGACTTGCCTCCTCTCAATTGGATGACGGTGTTCCTTCTTGTTCGCGATTCAATTCACACACAGTGATGTAGTGCTGTTTTGGTAATCGCTCTCAGTGAACGGTGGCTTGCAGTGCTAGGGCTTAGGATTTAGGGTCTGTATGGTAGCTGTGAGTTTATTCTCGTTGTCCTCAAGTCCTCCACCCACCGTTTCTAGATGTATGGAATTTGTTCTTGTGCAGATTTTTTGGAGCAACACATCGTCAAAGGAGAACAACAACTGCGCATACAACTACTGAATGAGGTGCGTTGTTCTATAAGAATTCTCTTCTTGTCATGGTACTTTATAATGCTTTGTATATTTTCTTATATCATGCTCGTTGTCCTTTTTTTTTTTCTTTTGGTGGATTCCTCATGTTACTGGACTTGTACTACTTCGTTGTTTCTTACACATATGTCATTGGTTTCACCCTGTCTTCAGAATTTGCACAGACAATGTAGACTTTGGTTTCTAATGTTCAGTTCTTGATGTTCATGGCTTGCTTACCTTACGTAGGACTCTGCAATGGCGAAGATGAAGACTACTCCCGCTGACAACGACGTAACTGTTATCTATAAGAAGAAAGGCAAGAGAAAAACTTCGTCACAAGTATCGGTGCTCAGTCCAGCAAAGGGTAAAGCCACTACGGCAAGTGCATCTCCCGATGGCGCCAGTAAAGTGAAGGGCAAGAGGAAAGCACTCCCTCGAAAGCAGAAGGCCCGACAAGTTTCTTCCGACTACGACTCGGACGGCAACGGAGATGAAGACTTCGAACAGGAGAGTCCGGACGAAGAGCACCGGAGCCCACGCTCGAAGCAGAAGAAGGTTGCTTCCTCTGCAACGGTTTACGATGAAGTTGAATGCCGAAGATAACTGAATATGTTGAGCCAACCCTCCCGGCGTCCTCACACCGCCATGTCCGAGGACATATTCCACACTTCCTGTAAATTGGCAAGGGATGGGCTGAACCCTCACAGACTGCGCTTGGAGAAGGACGTCCCCAAGATTGACATGGAAGATATGTTCAGTGAAGAGGAAGGACGAAATGGATTCCTCCTTGCGGAGAAACTGACGCCAACTCTTCGAACAGAAGTAGAGTCTTTATACTACCAAATCTACCAGAGGACACAATGCCCTACCCACATCGGCAAGGAAATGGCTATGGGCTGGATTTTGTAGACGAAAGGAAAGAGTATTAATTGGGTAAGCTTCGCAGCTGAAACGAATTTGGGGCAGCAGTAGTCGTATGCTAGACGTGTGAAGACTTGGTTGACACGATTGGCTGAAGCGCAAAATAAGACATTCGAAGAGGTTGCCAATGTGGAGGTCATCTCCAAATACTTGGATGCTGCTGACGAAAAGAAACCGCGCATTCAATTGTTTCAGTCCTCTGAGGAGAAGACCGCAACTGTGACTACAGCTGAGCAATGCACTCTGGTACTACGTAGCACCTTTCTTATAGATGCACATCGGGCAGAAAGGTGCATTTCCTTAGTCTTCCACAATTGTCCTATAAGTACTCTATGCATGTATTAGGAAGTTTGTGTGTGTGGCTCTTTCATTTCTTCTTCCGCGTGTTGCATAGTGCACTATGTTTGAGTACAACAATGCTGTGATCATTGTACATAGCTTTCATTTCCAAGTACGTTCAGGCTAGCACATGTAGAACCTTTATGCTCTTTCCTAGCACTTACACCACTGCAACGTTGTCAAAAGTGAGCATTTGTGCCTTCATTCAGTACTACCAACTATGGCAAAAAAGTTGACGCAAACACTGTGTAGTCGGCGGACCTCGAAGACTCTGTATGCATACGTAGAGTACTACATACTTATCCACCTTACCCGGCCAACAATGCAATCTGCTTAGTGGTTTAGCGTAATACTTGCATGAGGGCTAACACGTACTGTCAACCACGACTCTAACTCTAATAAGTACTCCCACTGTCAAGAAGTTCTCGATGACAATATTTCACAATAGGTAGACCACTACCATATATTACTTTGCTGTCGGAAAAGCTTAGTAGTACTAGTACTATGCAAGGCAATTCTATTATCCGCCACCTTCAGCAGTCCTTGTAGGTGCTTAGCTCAATGGCTTAGGAACGTGACGTTGGACTAGTACCAAGACTGAGTACTACTCCCCTGGCGGCTTCCTCTGGTGTGGGCAATGTACTCCATGCATTCACCTACACTCGTACACCGTACTAGAAGGACTAACAAAGCAGTGTCGTAGCCTTCGAAAATACTACTGTACAAGTTCAGTCTTTTCTGTGAGTACTAGGACTTTGTTGTGCATTGTTTTCTCTCTAGTTAGTAGTACGACATAGTCCTTCGCTTCAGGACTACAATTACGGTGAGTGACATAGTACTACTAAGTAGTACTACTACGTACTTCTTGGACCTTCTATACTAACATGAACCTCCATTTTTTCAGACTTGCTGCAGTGCAGGAGTTGGTGAATTCGTTGAACGAATCATTCAATAAGTTCGAGGCCGACGCAGAAGACCTCCGAACAAAGGCCGACCTTGCAGCTGATCAACTTCGTGCGAGTGTCCTCGGAATTCAGCAAGTACAGGAGACAATGAAAGAGATGGGAGAGGACAGTGGATCTGCCATTTTCAAGAGGTTACTGGAAGGGCATTCAAAGAAGTCTGCGGAGTTGACCGCAGTAGAGGCTAGCTGCAAGACGGCTCTCGACAACGTCATTGGAAAGATTTTGGGTATCCAAATACAGTTGACAGCTTTAGAAGAACATTTGCAGAACTTGGCGCGTGGAGGGGATGGAGTGCTACTCCACCCACATCCATTGGTGAATACCACAGAGGCTCTACCCGGTACTGTAATGGAAGACATCATGTTACAGCAGCCACTTTGTGCCGCATGCCAAGAGCCTTTTCCTCATGGAGATGTCGTACTTTGTAGTTGTAGGCATATGTATCACTCATGGTGTGCGGCGCAATGGTTTAAAACATCTTCTATGTGTGCTCACTCTCATTGCGGAGTTGTGAATCCCAAGTGGCTAAGGAGCTGGGGTTTTCCCGTCAGCTTCAGTAATACTGAAGTGCGTGGACATGACGTAGACGGCAACTCCATGAAGAAATTGCCCGCAACTGGAATACGTGGTCAACAAACTGGGGGGCCTTCAGCACTCGGTACGTGACATACATTTTTTTATTAGTGAATACTTCAGTAATGACTTCCAGTGCTTCAGGGTTTACTGTAGTCCACGACAATGTTCCTCACTTCAAGGCCTTGGACTCGAAATTCAGTACTTAGATAGTGAAAGACGTACCTAATCTAAAGTTCTTGACATTACTACTTCTCCAAAATGTGATTCATGCATGTTGTGATCACAAACATAATATGCTGCTCTTTGTAAAGGAATGCTGGGGCAACGTCTTGTCTATGAGTTTTTAGTATTCTTTGTCATGAAGACGTCCTAGTTTCAGGAAGACACTAAGAACAAGTACTGCGGTGTCAATGGGCAGGACCATACTCCCTTACAGTTGGTGCATCCAACATGTCAGCCTCAGATAGCACATTCTCTAAAATCGTCTTAAAGAAAACGAACTATGCTGGCCTTGTAGTGGCAAAAGAGCAGGAAGACACATTGCCTGGCACTCCGACTGCAGTCATTCGTGAAGGCAGTGGTAGTTCCAATCCTTTTGATTCCAAGGTCGCCTACACAGACACTCCACAATCTCTGCCACCACTGCTTGAATCAGCGACCAAAAAAGTGGATGCCGACTCAACTGACAAGAAGAGAGGACCACAGCCACATCCTCGAAGCACCAAAGAACTCGTTTTGGAAAAGAGAGGGACACCACCTGCCCTTCTTGCAAATAATGCATCCGTTATGAAGAAGAAAGTCACACTTCTGGAACCTCGCACCAATGAGGTAGACGTTGTGGACGACTTCCTACAAAACTATAAGAAGACCACAACACTACTTTCAGACCTTGACAAGCAGCTCATGGAGTTTGATGCAAAAGAAGAGGAATTTGATGACATCCTTCCGCAAGCGAGACCAAGTTCTGCTACATGCTCTGTACCAGACAAGCCGCCAGAGATACGTCATTGTGTTGGAGTCAACGGACTTCTTATTTGCTTAATTCCTTCGTATGCTGCATTACTATGTCTCCATTTTTTTGTTCAGGTGCTTCGAAGTGTGAGATTTCAAATGTTCTTTGATGTTGTAAATGCTCGACATTGTTGCAGACCGAGCGTGCAGAGTCTCAACCGACTGCTACAATTGAGGATCCCTGGGATATCACGATTCTAGATGCATCAAAGTCGAAGGAGAATTCCAGCGGGAAGGAAGTCCCTACTGCACCTGTACATAGCAACGCAGGGGTGCTCAGAAAAGAAGGGACTGAGCTAGCAGACTCCGCAGCTAGCCCAGTGAAATGTGGCACAAGACGACCCGCGTGTGGTGTGTAACAGTACCCAGTGTCCATTGCAGTGGAAGTGTTCCTCTTTCTAGTATTACAATATGTCTTTGTTCGTCTTACAAGTACTATTTGTGATTCCTCTTAGTACATAACGTACGCATTAATAGTACTTTAGTCCTCAACAATACACGATGATGATGTTGGCAGTTCTAATCTTTATACGCTTCAGTCCTCCACAATACGTGACGATAATGACATTAGTCCTAATCTTTGTACGCTTCACGAACAAAAAATAAAGTCCACATAAGGATGCACGACGGTCTCTTACTTCATATATAACTAATGAATGCATACTGTTCTTCAATGTTTTGTATAATTGTATCAAGTAGAGGAGGCAGGTTTGCGTCAGCCAAGACACGGAATCCTTCGGAACCTAGCAGAAGACAGTTACGTTCGAAGACGCTTGCATCATCAGGAAGTCCTCCATCAGCAAGTGCTACTGGAGCGTGTAGTTCGGATGAGGTGGGTAACTAGTGAACTTGCAGCGCATGCATCTCCGACTGAGGTCATACCACATGGAGAAGATGTGCAGGGAGAAACCCTTCCCCACTTTTGACAAATCTACTTCTACAGAAGTGCTCCTTTTTTGGATAGGACTGACATGTGCTGCCTGTAGTAAACGCCCGCACGGGCCTAGTGCCAGCAATACAGGGGCCGAGCACGAATGTTGAAGAGGGGTGTTGCAATGCCCTGTGCAATGAAGTTCTGAAATTTTCTATATTTCAGCTCATCACAGTATGCAATATACTATTTATTGGGCCTACATATCTCTTGTATAATATGTTGCTATCCACAAGGTGCACGTTCAACATTTGTACGTGACTTGTCAAGAGGATTGGAAGCACCTCCTATTCTATTTCACGATGCTGATGCACACAGTTGTAAGTTACCCATTCATAGTGGCTGCATTTACATACGCAAACCTGTTTTGCATGAGTCAATGAATGTGGGTGCTCTAGCATCAACATGCTCTGCTCACATTTGTCCTTTTGTAGCTTTTGAGAGAAAATGCAGTGACATTGAAGGCGCCGTCTACTCCGAAGCCATTCTAGGGTCAGCTTATGTTGGAAACGATACTTTGAGCGACCAATTTTTGGCAGAGGTAAGTAGAGTACCACACTATGTACTCTTAGTGTACTTACGCATTTGCCTTATCCACAGCACTAATGTTTGGTGACCAAGGAAATGCATGTTTGTTTGCAAAACGACATTTGGTTTCTAGCGTGGCCAAATGACATGCATGGAGTGCATTTGCCTCGGCAGTTCAGACGGTCAAGATCACTACGGAATGGAGGCCTCGTTCGCTATGCAGAGCTTCCTTCTTATCCGGAAAGTGAGGACAAAAAATGTGGCGGCCATGTTCAAAGACTATACATCCGGGAGTGCTACGGTGTGTGTGGTTGTAAGCCTCCTTGTCATAATCAAGTTGTGCAAGGAGGCGTGCAGAAGCAACTAGAGGTCAGTGTAGTTCCGGCAGCCGTGGCGTTTCCTCATGTTATTGCTTTGGATTCATTGCATGAAGCGATTTGTCTCCTACCGTATTCTTCTCTGAATCAATTGACGTGGATGTTGCAGTTTCCAAGTATTGACAGCTTGGCAAACATTGCAGGTGTTCCATGCAAGCAATATGAAAGGTTGAGGCATTCGGACGTTGGAGAGACTTCACCGGGGATGCTTCGTTTTTGAATACGGTAGGAAAATTGTAACCAATGCTGAGTTGTTGAGGCGGGGAACAGAGCAGCATTTTGCTCTAGCTTTGGATGCACATTGGCAGTCAGAGGTCTTTGAAGGAGATGACTCACTACTTTCCATTGACGCATCCAAATATATGAATGTCTGGCACTGGTTGAACCACAGGTGATGTCCTCACTCTCTTTACAGTTCTGTAAAAGTTAGCTTTCCATGCTTTGAAAATGCCGAGTACATGCCCTAACGCGACGGTTGTAGAATTGATGTCTACGCGAGGGCAGATGCGGGGATGCAAATCTGGTGGACATCCCAGTTTTGATTGAACACGATGTTCCGACTTTATACCATGTAAGTAAGCCAAAAGCGTCCTTGGGAGGAAGAAGTAGCATGGGGAGTGAATGACGGCCTGTACTGCATATTGCATGAAGAGGAAGTATTTCTCATTACTACTGAGGTCTCGTAGGTGGCTTTCTTTACAAATCGGGAAGTGCGGGCGGGAGAGGAACTCACATGGGATTATGGGTGCACGTTTTATATTGAAAACGGTCTGAGGATGCCATTTCCATGCTCCTGTGGCAGCAAGCACTGTAGAGGGGAAAGTGAACAACTTTGACTGCACACATTAAGACCGATTGTACATAGCATTCCAGTACATTGTGAAGTGTCAGACATGTACTATAGGTCGCTAATTCTGTAATAGTACTCAATAGATGTACTATCCATAGTACTTTTAGAACTCCTATGTAGTGCACACTATACTATGACAGTACACATGAGTACTACGTTAGTACCAATTTAGCATTGATGTATTAAATGTAGTACATCTAGGACATTACCACACTGCACATTGCTATATTGTACTTTTAATATTTCCTTACAAATACAAGTCAGTACTTCAGAGTACGCCTATGTCAGTCTCTGTGAGAGGAACATAGGTTTACTTCCTGTAAATATGTAGAGGTTATCAGAGAAGAAGGGCTACAAGTAGGTAGTCTACCTATGAATGTGCCAGATATTTTTGTGAACCTACCGCTAAGATTTGAGGAAGACATTGCATTCCCTATGTAGAGACGATAGTACTTGAAGGAGATAGTATGTTTGCCAACGCAGTTGGCAAGGAAGAAGACAAGAGAAAGAGAACATTGCTCTCATGTAAGGTACTATGTTGGACATCATGCCATTTTTTGTAACTTAGAAATTCATCTCTTCCAATGCAGTGTTGATAACGTCTACTTTTTCCTCTGCCATACTATATACAACTTTTCTGCCTTTCACTCTGTATTGTCTAGGGATCATTTGAAACTTGCAAGCAAGTACAGAATTAGCATCAAAGAAAGCCTCCCTTGAATTACGGAGGAATACATAGTTGTTGCTATCTTGGCGTCCCCATTTTTTATAGTACTTTCCGGAAATGACAAAGTCGCCTGCTTCAAATTGCCCTCCCCAGACACATTAAAAGTCCCCTTTGACAATGTGCTTTGGCTGCTGACATTGTAAAACGTAGAAGGAGACACCTTCATCATTGTCCTCCTCGGCTGGCATAGCAAAATTATCTCCAGGTTGCACTAGGTCCCCCATGCATTCACCATCTAGCTCGTAATCCCAAGTGTCCTCTTCATCCTCCTCAATAAGCTGGACAATAGCGAAGGAGACATTTCGTGGCTGAATCTTCGTGACAGTCCACGGATCAACATATTTTTTCTTCTCACAGTGAACGAAGTTTCCCTCCACACACGGGCCATAGATGTCTGAGGAACAATTTGGTTGGATCATGCTTATCAGGGGCATAAATGGAGTGCAGTTTTGAAGAACCTAGAATACGATCACAACTTTGAGTGTTCACGCGGTCAACATCTAGCGCTCCGATGTGATGGAAATACCTGTATGACCTGCATCCACTTCCTCAGATGTTATTAGCGCGTACACTAGCGGTATACACGACAAATTCTATTCCTTTGTGGTTTCTGCAAATGAGAGAGGATGCAATACTATGAGTACTATGACAGACATGGGACACTATATAGTACCTCAAGAGTAATGTAGTACCAAGAAAAGGTACTAATTGTTGCTTTGATGAACCCGAGCATTGTCCCTGGTACTCATTTCATTACAATACCCAAGTACAATGGTACATTCAAGAGAACCATACGTGGAATTTGGCAGGACGACAAATGACGCATACGGTGTGGAAGGAACCTTGTGTCACCACGTTGATTAGGAACCTGTCCGGCCATAGTAGCATCTAGGAAGAGAACACAGTCTACTGCATTCTGGAGTCATCAGTGAGGATTCAGGAGCTGCTCATTCCGAAAAGCCCTTTTCACAATTGCTCCGGCCCCATCCCATTCACCCTTTCCATGGCCTGTGTCATAGTAGTTCCAATGCATTGTGCATCCGCCAGTGACGGCCGGGTATCTGTGGCATTGTGTGACGACTCCGTCATGTTCATGAAAAAGTCGTCCACTTAAACAGAAAGCCATGCATTTCAAATGAGTGGCCGTTGCCATACCTAACGACCGTCTACAGTGAAGCAGTCGAAGCACAGTACTACCTAGTACAATGTGTAATACAACAGGGTACACAATAGTACGGCTGCAAGTATAATGGATGATTTTGACCAAAGTGTAGAAGACAGTGACTTGGCAACGAAGTACATGGCCTTTGCACTTTTGAATTGCGTAGCACAACCGTCATTGAATACATAATGAGTGTCTAGAGAAGATCCCTTCGACTGCATCTACCTCCAGTGCAGGAGTAGGCAATGTTGGGCGAAAGCACTGTCATGCATCTTATCATCGGAAATGTAGTAGTGTGTCTCCCTGACCAACTGCATTTCCTCCTCCAAAGCACCCTTCGAAACCAGAACGAAGTACGTCACTTGAACCAAGATTGACACTTGGTCGGAATGGTAATACATTGACTAGATCTCATTTTGGATTTCGAATGTGTAGTTCTCAGCAAAATCAATGTGCGTCAGAATTGCCCTGGTCTGCAAGGAAGCCTTCAGTATTTTTGCCTCGGCACTTTGCCACTTTGCAATGAAATTGTGTCGTATAAAGTGTTGTATAGTCGGCACAAAGAATTCAAGGAACTCACGGAATGAAGATGACATGTGAACCTCCTTAATGCGGTTCTTTGGTTGTCCATCCGTAGATCGGCCAACCACTTCGTACTGGAATTGCTTCCAGTGAATTGTCCGTGTAGCATCTACCACCCTTTCTCAAGGACAGATGTTGAAGAATTTAGCGCCACAACGACTACAACATCCAAGCAAGCACTTCTTGTTATGGAATTCCTCATCCTCTGCCTTCGGACATAGTAGACTATCCCAAAGGACCGTCACACCAGCATATTGACTTCTGCCAACACTACAGAGGCCTTCATCATCTCTGTCGCACACAATGCAAGTGCAATTGCAAAGGAAAATTACATGTGCCCCTTTCCGGGGGTCTCAGAAGGCATTCAGAGCCTCCAACAAGTACAACACTTGGATGTGGTACCGGCAACAACAAACGTTCCAGTCCTTGCACTTGATAACAAAGAAAAGGCGCAAGTAGATGAAGGAGCGCTGCTGGATGGAGCACTATGGATGTGCTTCTATAAAGCGTGTGTGCAACTCCATTTGCAAGTACTCCAATACAGTAGTTAGAAAAAGTTTAGAGAACATGCATATATATCAGAATGAAAGCACAGAGCAATGCACGTCTGATGTATGCTGACGTACTGCAGAAAATGAAGTGCATGTGAAGAGGTACTTAACGTACAAGTATGTATAAGAATAAGTACAAATTAGTACTATATAGTATTAGAGTTCAGGGTGCTGTGAAATTTGTATGTCAGTAAATTCTTGAAGTACTCCTAAGTACTGCAAAGAACACCCTGTAGTCCTAAAAGGACTGACCTCAGTACTAGGACTTTCTCTGACTGTGACCATAGCATGTCGGGGACTTCTTCAGAGAGTCGTCAAATATGGGCTTAGTACTGTATTAGACGTCGCAGTGGTACCATGCGGATTGCAAGGATGAAGCTGACAACAAAGGAGAATTACAACGCGGCATGCTAGTATAGACTCAGTGCTACAGACAATGTAACTATACTCTATTGAATTCGCGTCATACAAGGCATTGCTCTCTCGGTGCTCACTAGTATGAAGTGAGGACTGTGAAGTTTTATATTGGTCCAGATAGAACATAGTGGACTACAAGGAAGTTGTAGGGGACTTAAGCCCATGAGCGCTAGTGACACGCTAGTAATTTCAAAATGAGCCCAAGGTATGATCTCAATGTAGCAGAGGACTGTACAGGAGGATCCGACAGAAGTAGGAGCTCGAAGTACTACATAAGTATCCATGTAGTATTCGTTGCTACTACATAGGTCTCATGTTTGCATCAGGAAGCACTAGCAACGAATGCATAGTACAATGTCTGAAGCAATAGTGTTCTACCTGTCGAAGAAGAAGATTCTGAATATGTCATCTCGAAAGCAAAGACATACCACAAGTACAGGGAGGGCCTAGTGGACATTCTATTGAGTACTATGGAGGCATATCCATAAGCGTGGACGACGAGGCAACAGAGGCCTTAGCCATGTCCACGTATTGCGATATATAGATCACTGCAATGTAGGTAGTTCACTACAATGTAAAATGCACTTCAAATGTGTCAAGAATGTGGACGTACTACAGCAGTACCCGAAGTCCTACAATGTGTCCGAGAAGGACTAATGGAATGCAATGCATTCCATCTGAAAATCTTTGTATATAATATAAATCAGATTAGGACTCCTCCAGACATGCGAGAAGTCACTTCTAGTATTATCATGACATAAGCAGCAGTCATGTGACACAACAAATATTCTTTCTCAGGGAAGACAATACCAAACCGCTCTATTTTGCAAAGAAAAGACATCACGCACTTGCTAACAATGAACATGAATGGGCTCTGTTGGCTAGCAATGTTAGCTGTACATGCTCCTACTCTGTTTACTATGTCGTATGAAGTGAAGACCTTTACTGCAAAGGAATCCTGAAAGCGTGCATGACTTTTCCAAAGAACCCTTTTCCTCAAGCAATGAAGGTTTGAACAAACAAAGATTGTACAATAAAAATCGAAGCCATGATTGGAAATTAGGGAGGCCGTACCTAACTCTCCATTAGAAGATGCGATGCATGAATGTCGTATACATTCCGTCCGAGGCGTTTGCGTCACACATCCCGTCTCCCGGGACTCACTCGCGTCTCCTGTGTCCACCACTACAAGACCAGTTGTTTGACCTCATTGCGGATTCCACCTTCCCTTTTCTTTCGAGCTGAAACTGCAAAACGTGAAAAATTTCTGTTGTAGCTGATCATAGTCGCTCTACAGTAGCTAGCAAATTCTCCTTTCTTGTACCGAGTATGCTATGGAACTTTGAGATGTCGGAATCTAATTCACTCACCACTGCCTCCAAGATCGCCCTCTTGCAAGCCAACATACCCGAAGAATGAGGAATTTTCATGGCCACCAAGTCCGACTTAATTTGAGCGGAATTTGTCGTTGGGCCTTTGCTTCTTCAGGAGTAGGGTAATAACTAGGGAGGAGCGGTCAAATGGTACGACTACTAAAAACCTTCTCCAAAACAGCAACTCTAAAATCGGAATCCCCAATACGCTGTAGCAATCGGGAAAGGGAATTCATGATGCGACTCGCACTCTTCCAAATACTAGTCTGGTGCCTTTTGCATCCCCATCGTAGATATGGCGCGGAATTGGCTTCCACACCTGCTGCGACTGCGTCCTTCGCAATGCTGCGGCGGTTGCGACTACGCCGCTAACGATCCCTCCATTATTGTCGTTGATTCAGTACCGTAGCATCCTCCGCCCGTCGCCGCGTTCATGGCCCCGACCGCGTCATCCACTCAACTAGCGGAATACTTCAAAGGCGACATCTGCAGCAGCCCCCGATCATAAAACGGGTTCTCATCACTCCTGCCCCTATCTTCTTCCCTGCATGAAGATGCAGTATTGGATTTCTGTGTACTGCCTTCCAAACCCAACATCGTAGTTCTACTGCTCATTCCATGCACTAACTTTCCCTGCAGGAACTATCATTGTTCTTCTTCGGAACTCCGGAATAAGATAAGCTAGCGGCGTTCATCATTCCCGATGCATAGACGCCACAGAAGGCAATTTTGAAGTCTCCATAAAAGCAAACCGCAGGGGTGGATGAAGAGGTAGTTGGACAAGCAGTCCACGGTAGCAATGGCGTGGACCCCCCCTAGGACTATGTAGTACTATTTGTCTACATTGGAATACTACAGGGAGCCAAAACTTCATAATATTGCTAGAAAATGGCAGTTTTTTATTTCTATTTTTTATAATTATAGGAGGTCCTTAAAAAATTAATATAAAAAATGGCCATTTTTCCCAACCCTCTAAAGTCATTGGAAGTGCAAAAACCAATTCATAATATTAATTTCCATGAGTGGAAATTACCTACAAATGTAGCTCTATTCTGGCCAATGTAGAAGCCCATGAAATGAGGCAATCACAAATCCCTCTCTTGGAAAGTTGTATTTCCATAACAAGAAGGAGCCCACGAAGTCTGACACCCTAACTCTTCAGAAAAGGTACTCAAAAGTATTAAAAAACCCTAAAACTATTTATGTGACATTTGCTTAAAATTCAAAAAGCCATCCATAATCATTTTTGAAAATTTTCTAAAAACTCCAGTACATGAGTTGATGATGGAAGAGCACTCAGCCCAAATTTCAAGTTGATCCCATCTTTTCTCCAATACTTATGGCATCAAACAACTTCCGCACGCAATGGGTGACGGAAAATAGTACAAGTGTTTCTTGCAATCACCCATGTACAAAAATAAAAATAGAGTTTAGAAGGGTTCCATGTTTTTTCAAAATTTTATTTCTCAAAACATAATTACTACGAATTTTTTAGTTGAAGATTCTGTCCGACACATTCTTGATACATTCTTGTCATATAGGTCCTCCTATTTCCAACAATAGATTGGTTGTAAAATCAACCAAGACTGCAACCAATCATAATGTACCACGATTGCATTGGAGATTGTGCCACAATTAATGTCCTACTTTCTCTTGTTGATTGAAAAGAGTGTAGTCTATATGACGGGAATGAGTCCCTGGTTGGGAATGGATCGCCTCCCTTAATGGGATACAGTAAAATCATAACACTCAACCAACCTCAATCCTCAAACTATTGGCCAGGGAGGATTGACCCTTTTATTGCCCCGTGTTTTAACCCTAGAGAAAACACTGAAATTTTTTATTTGTCGTCCATCATAAAATTTGGAAACTTTGAATTCATATTTGCAATCAGAGGCTCTAAATTAGATGAGATTCGCGAAGAAATACAAAATTGATGGATGCAACACAAAATAGGTGGCAATTTTTACATTTACCCTGGAATGGGGCAATAAGGGGGTCAATCCTCTATGGTTCAAATTAATTGGTAAGTCCCCTACACCCAAATTTCTAGCAATCGAAAGCATAATACCTTCCCAGCTTAGTTGTAAAAGGTAGGAGGTTCTAATTGAAAGGGCACATACTATAGAATTACCCACCTGTTCAAGTGTACACTATTTGTACATGGGTTTTTTTCATAGCCCTCTGCAATGTACAAGTAGTGCACATCATAACATTATTAACCTTCCCTGGGGGGATCCTTTTGCTCCTCAAAAATCAGAAGCCCTCAACGATAGCTTTGCCAATGACATACCGAGCTCTAACAACTTGGTGGTACATCACCTCTGCCCAGCCAATGACTTGTGCAGCATTATAACTAAACTCTCCCCCCATGTATATAGGAGGGAATTATACCTCCACTTGGGGGGGGAACGAAACCAAGCTGGTTAGCAATGTTATGTTTGAGGAGGTGGGCGATTATTGAGCCCTTTGCCATTTCCAAGTCCAAAGTCCAAAGTCCAGGGAGGATTGACCCCATATATTGCCCCATCAAAGGATAAATGTAAAAATTGCCCCCTATTTTGTGCTGCTTAAATTTTGTACTCCATCGCCCCTTTACAGCAAATGTGGGACCTCTGATTGCAAATATGAATTCAGAATTTGCGAATTTTATCATATGCGACAAATAAAAAATTTCAGTGTTTTCTAAAGGGATGCAATACATGGGTCGATCCCCCTGCACACTGGCCCCTGAGTCCCTGACAGCAGCAACTGAAGTGGGTTGTTGTGATTTCAGGACACTTTTATTAATTCCGTGACTCCCTCACACAAAGCGTGGGTGTCAAATTTATTTATTTATTTTTAAACATTTGAGTGTCAAATTTATTTATTTATTTTTAAACAAATGGGTGTCAAATTTATTTATTTATTTTTAAACATTTGAGTGTCAAATTTATTTATTTATTTTTAAACAAATGGGTGTCAATTTTTATTTTTACTTTTTTAAACATTTGGGTGTCAAATTTCTCAAACCGCCGCGTGTTCTGGAGAGACATGCTTGGGAAATCAACTTACTGATTGTTTCAGAAACGGATTTATTTAATACTACTATTTTAAGTGTCTCACATCAGTGTACAGGGAGTACCGGCATTTAGTTACGAGCTAGCCGGTTGATTTTGAGAATTTCCGAACAGATTTCAAAATCTTCGAAAAAAAACCGATCATTTAAGAGGAAAATCAGAAAATATTCTCTATTTTATAAAGGTCTAGCCGAGAGAATGCTTCAAGCAACCGTTTGGTCTCAGAAAATGTAGGATTTTAGCCGGTTAAGCTAAAAATCTCCCCGGACTGTGTCTCACATTATGTTCCAACTCTATCCAGAGTTGTGGACCAGGAGGCTCATAAACCAACTGACCATCTAAGGGATAATGGCCCTCTGTAGGAAAATCAACAGAGCATAACATTTTTCACATATTTTTGGTAGATAGAGAAAAGAAAAACAATTTATCAGTGACAATCTAAACAATAATATTTTCTGACTTATAATGAATTAACTATGAATTTTCAAAGTGAAAGGTACATAGGTAGCTATTGGTGCTCATAGACTAGACCAATCTTCAATCAAATTCAGCCTCTCAATGAAGCACTTCAAACTTATAATTTTGGCTCTTAGAGAATGATCCACATCATGGATTGATTTATTTTAACCTCACATGAATGTATATTTTATTCAAAGTGATTTAAGAACACAATTAAAAAGCAAAAAATGCATTGAACAAACTATGATTCATTTTTGAAACTCTTTGTACTATTTATGACAGTTTTACATGATTGATTCTAAATGCCTGCTCACACTTTGAGCCTCCTACCTTGATCCGATGAAGGTAGAAACAACAATGTTTAGGAAATTTTTGGAGCTCCCTGCTTCATTTCCTCCTTCCACAAAAATGGATTGGGTTTTTTTCAATGGTCATTAATGCCATCCTCTCAACTTCAAAATCTACATTCAAGTCTATTTCCTTCAATATCATTTTCTGCCCAACCAATATCCTTCAAAATCAAATCGATAGTGGCTAGATTGCTAGAATCTTCTTAATGTAAAAATAAAATAAGTAAATAATAAAATAAAATAAAAAATAAAAAGTGATCAAATTCAAAATAAAATTACAAATTTATATCATATCCTTTGCAAGGCCCTTCAATCATTATATGAAGGTCAAACATTCTTTGAAGTCATCCAAGACGGAGTAAAGAATGATGATAAAAAGTTTAAATAAATTAAATCAAAAGAGCTAAGGAATTGAAGATTTTACTTTAACTCCTAAAACATGATTGTTTGTTGAACAAACAATTGAAAATCAAGGTAGGTTCCTATGAAATCAATTTTGGTCTGATGTTCACAAAATTTTTACACAAGGTATGAACATATCCCCCCTTAGTGGGAATTTTTTTCCAACTGGGTGCCTAGATCAAAAGTTCTACTACCTTGAACTTTTCAAGCAACTTAGGTAGCTTCAAGCAACTTTTGCAAAACTCTTCCTTTACTTTTAAAACTTGGCAAGTATATAATTTACATAATGTAAGAAGCAAATGCCCAAAAAATAACCTTGTGTAGTGTAAAAATCTCACTATAATAGAAGTTAAAGGCTATTGGCCCTATCAAGCAAGGTCAAAAAAAAATTCTTCTAACTTCAAATGTTATAGTCTTTCAATCCATGCGGTCAAAGTTTCTAAAAATTTTCCTACACATTCCATGGTACTCTAGCACAAATTTGTATGGTTGAATTTTGAAAAAAAAATTCTTTTTCATTTTTTTTCTTATTGTCCTAAAAAGTGGCAATTTTTCACAATTTTTCCTCAAATTATGCCTCATCCTTTGGTTTAAGTTTTTGAATTGTTTTTTCTAGATGTCATTGCAAGGTACCATTCATGATTGATAAATAATTGATGAAAATTAGTGGCTTTCTTCCACAAAACAATGGCAAACAATAGGTGATGACCTAAACTCCAAACTCTCATTCCAATGGCTATATTTACCATACTAAGGCCAATATCTACCTTAGGCAAGTATGATGCCTTTCCACTACATCATCATCCAAGTATCTCTATCCCACTCAAGTACTAGCTACTATTTTTTGTTCTATGGTAGTTGGAATTTGTCAAGTATAGAAAGAAGAGGCTATTAAAAATATTTAGTGATTTTTTCCTAGTATCAGTTGATTTCCTAACCTACTTAACTTTCTTCTAGTTTTACATACTTTGTTTTCAAAATGCAACTAGTTATTTTCAAAGTTGCACTAGCTTACATTGAATGAGGTTTTTTTTCTTGGCCATTGAGACAGAACCAAAACTACTACTCTTTTAATCCAAACTAGTGTGAGTGTTTTACCTCCACCCTCAAGATAAGATGAGCACAACCAACCAGTTCTTATAGTAGTGCAAATGTTTATCTTTGGAATTTTGTATAAAAACAAGAGGTCTTGCACATTCAATAGTTTTACCTCCAATGAGTGCTCTTCTATTTTTTTTAAAAACGATTTACATGGTACGACAAAAAAATGATTTCCATACTTCTATAGTAACCAAATTGACTTTCCAAGGTTAAAAATTCGAAATGAGAAGAAATATTGGTTACATTCATTTTTTCCTAACCAATGAAGGACTTCCATAGTCTTCTTGAATACCAAATTTGACAATACTAATTGCACTAATTTGTCTTAATAGTGCATGCAATACTAATTTATAAATGCTGTACTATTTTGAATTAGTGCAAGTTTAAATATTATAGTACCACCTAATTTCTATAAAACTAAAATTTTGTAGCGACACTAATTTTCTAGGTGATTCTAGGCTCCCTCTTTACTAATAGGAAAAATGAGTGTAGATAATGACAATCAAGGACAATCATGGTTATTGAAAATGATCTACAAGTTAGTAAATATCAAGTAATTTGGCGGTAACATCTTACAAATCTTTTGGACAATAGTTGCCTTAATTGCCATTACTAAATAGAATGCCAATGTAAATAGTATATCAACCTCTAAGGGGTCCCATGCCCAAAATCAATCCATCAAAAATAGTACATTGACAAATTGCAGAAGTTGCGCACTTTTTTAGTATTTGTAAAGTGATTGTGAAAAATTTGCAAGATTTGAAAATTATTTAGAATCACAATATGCGTTCTTCGACACCTTCAATGACTATAGTTATGGTATTGTTTTGTACATGGGACAAATTCATATACATTAAATATTTGAATGCAACTAAAATGCTAGTTATATAATCATTCGATAAACCAATTTTTAATTTAAATATATCATGTATTGGCAAGTTGCTCTTGGTACAATTTGCATGCTTCAGATATAATCTAAATCCAAGTTTTATCAACCAATTAACGAGATTCTAGGCTACATTATCTTTGTCATACAATTTGGCATAATAATTGGTGACACATTATTCCATTTATTCATGACTAAATAATCAAGGTTTTGACAAACCATTGTTATACCTATTTCCGGTATGTTGTTGGCACAAGCCAATCGGCCAAATGGTATACTATATTAATTCTTTCTTGCCTTACAATATTCATTTGTAAATATATTAGAGGAAGAAGTGCATGCATGAATTTTTCTAAATCCAAGTGTGTAATCATGTGTACTTGGCAGCATGTTGTAATTGTAAGTTAGTAGTAGATCATAATATCATTGTCATGAAGAAAAAAATTGAAACTTGAACAAAGTACAAAGAGTGGAAAGCCCCCAAACGAGTCATTTGTGCAATTTTCTTTCGGATTTCGTCACTCATACTATATATCTTGTTTTTTCATATCTACAATGTTATTTTTTAAAAAGGCAAAAGTACTAAGCTTCCTTCTTAGTGAACAAATATTCTCATCCCAATCCTACATTTCATAAAAAATTTGAATTTCCAAGTGTGAAGAAAGGTTATCTAACAACAACTACTACAAACAAATGTACAATGATCCCCTTAGGGTTTAACTATAGAAATTACATTAAAGATTTTGGGTGATACAATTTAAATGTTTTGTATTGAGAGGGGTGTTATCAAGGGCATGTTGTACCATACAATCCCTTTTTTTTAATCAAAGAATGTAACTCCCATTGTGCAAGCCATTATTTTTGTTGACCTTAATGTAAGGCCTAAATTGATGAACTTTTCTATGATGATCAAGGTCAAGAAATGCATGGCTATTTTTTTCTTTTGTATAAAAACTCGTTGAATTGAACACTTGCTCCTTCAAACCATTTTCACGCAATTTGGTAGATTTATGAAAATCAAACAAACAATTATTTCAATTTATTTAAATTAAAATTAAAGATATTATATCTTAAAATACTAAAAAAACTAATAAATTTATAAATATACAAATTAATGACAAATTTAGAAGTGCAAAATTTCAAGAGATTATAATTTCAAGGTTTTAAATTTATATCTTTACAAATTATTGATTTTCATTGGGAGCTCAAAGAAGCTCTAATTTGGAAACAACACTTTTCCTTTTATTTATATAAAAAGTAGTTCCTAAGTTGGTAGAAAGTAGTTCTTTTTTGTGTTCTTTCAAGTTTGAGATGAGCATTTATACCATTTGCACAATTGAACCCCAACTACATCCTTTTCCTTATTGTGTACATCTTGTGTCAACAATATCTAAGTTTGTTTGTCAATTTTTGGTTCAAATGTAGGTGTCTAACTTTGGATAGAGATTATCCTTTATTAAATAAGGCTTTTGCACAAGAACTAGATGTACTATACTATATGAATTTTTAATTTTTAATTTTTTTAGCAATTTCATAATTGGATGAAACCATATTTGAATAGAACAAATACTAGCTTCATACATATAAGGTATGCACACCAATAATCATCACAAAATTTGACATCTAAATTTGGACCAAAAAACAACACTAAGCTTAACCCCTAAAAGACCAAGGAACCCACTTTAGGCTTTTTGAGAACTCAAGTAGGCTCTATTGACTTCATAATACTAGACCTTTTTACATTAATTTCCTAGGATGGATGCTTCTCATCATAATCTATGTGTGAAGTTTTGTTTTATGTCATTTTGACAAATATTGCAAAAGTTAGAAGGATTTTTCAAATTTTAATGTCAAATTGGGCAATAAAAAGCATATTCAAAAAAATATTAATTGCTTTTTAAAAATTGTAGAGATTGATACCTACTAAAAAATAAAATCATTGAATTCCAAATAATGTGGTAAAATTTATAAGGAGTTTTATTTTGCAAGCAATGAAGGTGGAAAAAACATATGAGGTAGTCTTTTGCTCTCAATTTTGAAAATTATCAAATAAAAATAAGGATATTAATTGTTTACTAAAACATTCTCACCATTGGGATTAGCAATTCTCACATTCTTTCAAAAGTTAACTGTTTCTTACAATATAAAACTACAAATACACAACTAGTACGCAAAGTGCTTCCTACACCTCTCAACACACTAAAACAAGAGAAAAAGACAAGGAATCAATTTTTGCTTCAAGTAGTCACCCAAACCCTAAAACGACTAGCCGCTAGTTAATTCTAACCATAACCCTACTAACCTTAATATTAACTACTAATCAATCAGTTATCAACCAGTTATCAAACCAACTAACACAAGCTCAACACCAAGCTTCTAACATCAAGTTTTTAATACCAAGCTTCAAATATCAAGCCCCTAATACAAACAATTATAAATACTAAACGCATTTTTCATAATAAACAAAGAGGTCATTTCAACTATTAGATGGCCCACATCACGACAATGTTGTTCGAAACTGTCCCATAGGCTTGTGATCATACATAGACATTTCAACCTTGACTGAGCTAATTGGATGTATCATCGTGTGGGAGATTTAGAAGGGGCTTCTTTTTACTAATGATGTTGTCAAACTTGACAAGAACAAGTCCTACCTGAATTGTAGTGAGATGTTGAAGCATCTCTTACAAAATCCTCATCTGTGCAAGCTTCTTTAAAATCAAAAAGTAGCAATGCTTCAATTAAATCCTCTCAACAAGCGACATCCACATGTATTAGAACCCTTGATGTGGGTGAGGCATGGTGTAGATCCTCATACATTACGACATCCCTACTATTAAAATCCTTAGTTAAATATTAAAAGGGAAACCTACTGTCAACTAGACTAAAATGGATATTGCAAGCAATGCTTCCATTTCATTTGAAAGGCCCTTATTTGTTATATTTTGTATCAATATGAGTAAATGCAGTGAATCTACCTTCATTGTACATTCAAATGTGATTCCATTGTACCAATAAAATGTTTGTAATTGCATTTGGCATATTAATGTCTATATTTTCTAGTAAAATTGTGGAGAACTAGGGATTAAATAAGGAGATCTCACGATCTATATTTTTTCCAATGATTCATCTCAAGTATGTTGACCCCCCTGCAATAATGTTTCTTGGCAATCCATCTTTTCAATCATATAATATCTTGCTCCATTTAATGTGTTCTTCCTAATTTCAAAGGCATTATAGTCTCCACAATCCTAATTTCAAAAGATTCCTGATTAGTACTACTATAAAAAATTCTAGAATTCCCTTCCCCCAAGTCCAAAGGTAGTTAAATACAACATGTTTATTTTAGAGTAGAGAATCCATAATTACTCACAAACTCAAACTCCTCATAACTTTTGACTCATTGATCAAAATGGAATGATTCAAAGCTTTCCACATATATATAACTCTAGGAAATCAATTTCAATTTTTTGTTTAAAAAAAGTAATTTTTTTATCTGCTCAGACTGCCCATTCACAAAAAAGTAACAAATTAGGCCATAATTTTTTACTTGTAATTCCAAATGTCATGAAATTTAGTGCACATGAAAAATATTCCTCATCCCCACCTTCTATTAAAATTTTAGATTAAAATATACAAACTTCTAGTCACATGTACCTACCCAAAATTTCTAAGTTGCCAAAAAATGCATGTTGGTTCTTTAGGGACTCAAACTCCTAATCAACATCCTAAACACCTATTTAGACATTAGAAATGACAAATGGGAAATGAAACTACCTAAAGGACTTCCAAACTTTTAGGGACTAATTCACTGTATTTGTAGGAATTTCTCCTAAACACAATGCAAATATTCTTTTAGATCTTTTTTACTATAAACATTGATAAAAATGAACAAAAGTAACAACAATAGGATTCACAATATCCGACAAAAATAATGTAGCATGCCTAGTCAACATAGTTTTAAGTTTTTTACCCTTTTAGAATTTTCAATTTTGTTTTCAGACATCAACTCAAATGTCCAAATGTTTTTTGAGAAGTTATTCGAGATAGCTTAGACATCCACATTTCATCATGAACACTTCTTGTTATGTCTACTATGATTTAGGTGAACACAATGCTATCACCTTCAACATTCATATGATTGAATACACTATTTGGCATGACATTAATACACACAATTACATATTTTATAATGTCCAATGCAAATATAATATACAATACACAATATTTGGCAACTATGTTTCATGGCTTCAAAAGCCACTTATTGTGAGTTTGTAGAAGTCAAGCAAACAAGTGCGGTAGTAGGAGGTGAGACAAGCCATAAGGTGATATGGAATATGAAAAGCGTAGGAATTGTGTTAAAAGAATAATTTCATACCTCATTTAGGCATAGTAGTATAATTTTTTTCAAAAAAATTCTTATTTATAAAAATTTGGGTAATCAAGATAACATTCATCTCCAAAAATTCATTTGAGATTGTGAGCCTCTAATCAAAAGTTATGGACAAATTTCAAAGAGGGATTGGAAAAAATATTTTTTTTGACATTTTCAAACATCCTCTCTAAATTTTATCCATCCTTGTTGTATATGGCATATATGTCTCTAGAAACATCAAAGTTGCGTTATGACGTTGTGAAAGACAAGCCTAACTTTATTATATTGCTATACAAGATGTTCCAACAAACATGTTGGTCTTGCTTAGGATATTAACACACAGACATTTGTACTAGTGAAGTTTGTGCAATATGATTACAGCCTATGTACAATACAAGGCATGGGAATATTTTTTTCTCATTAAGCATTGTCATCTAAGAAATGCAACACTTATTTATACCTAATTCACTAATTCTCATTTTTTTGGAGATTCTATCAGTAATTGTTTAGAACATCCTAAACAAAAATGTGTGCTTAGTTATTATAAAAATGAGCTGAGACTTGTAGAGACTATGGAAGAAAGAAATTAGAGAAGCTAACAACAATGAGCTGATGCAAAATGTGATCATGGTAATATATCTACTATAAGATGTCGGAGGAAACTACATTGCCTTAATAGGTGATTGTGCAAAGCTTAACACGTAATTGTCTAAGAAAACGTTCCAATGTCTCTAAAAAAACATCATTCAATATTTGTAGCAAGGACCTAACGCGTTGACATGGCAAGCTACATCAACCTCATTGGATGCCATGTCACTTGCCACATCACTTGCCACATCACTTGCCACATCATTGCCACTCAATTGACATGTCATTAGCCATGTCAAGTGCCACATTTTTCTTTTTAAGTCTACCATGTGGCCAACTTTCCCCTATTTTTCACCTCAAGCAAGCATTTTATCCCAAAGCGTAGTAATTTTTATTAACTTATCTACAATGAAAATGGGTTTAATTGTTGAGGTGACAATCTATGTTTTTTTGGATGATCTAGAAAACATCAATATGTCTTCAATTATATCAAATAAAACATCAACATCAATGATACTTAGTATCAACTTGTTTTTATCATGATCTTTATTGTAATCTCCCACCATTATCTACAACATCCACAAAAATTTAAATTTTTGTGCCATTTATTCTTTTGACATCTTCATATTTTGTTGGACATTGACACATTGTGTGTTTTGATTTGGATATTGTGTATTTTGTTTTGATTTGAAAACTTCTATCTAGAATCATCCTATATACTTTTTCAAAATAGTACACTTTAATTTGATTGCAAGAAAGTGAAGAAAAATGGAAGACTCATATCACGTTTTTAGTTCAGACTTACTAAGTATTTTTGTATATTGTATTTTAATTGTTGTAAAGCATTTATATTATTTGGATTTTCAAATGTCCTTGGTACTAATATTTTAGAATTCAAAGCATACAAGCATACTTATTTCACTCACTTTAATGAAGGTCTTGAAGTACTAAGTTTTTAAGTTTAAAATATGGCCTACCAATTTACTTCAATAATTCATTATTGTTAAAAATAGGAATGTCATTATAGTTATAATTTCACATTTTAAAGTATCTCCCTATTCTTGAAACCATAAGACATTTTAAATACATATGTTAATTTGTGATGAATTTCAAAATATAAATTCACATTCTAGGTTTAAGAGTTACTCAAAAGTATTGATTTGCATAATATTAAAATTGATACAATTCATTAATCATAATATAAATTTTTTATTCAAATAAAACCTTAGAGCCTATATTAAAATTGCTACAATCCATTAATTATAATAAAAAAAAATAATTCAAATAGAACCTTAGAGCCTATGATGTACAATCTACTACCAAAAGTTTTCATGGGACTCAATAACAAATATAAACTAAAATGAACAATAATCTCATAAAGTGTATTATAACAATTTGTATACAATTTTTCAAAACTTCAACTTACAATCACCACAAAAGTTCTGAAAATATATCTTATAAGTTTCAAGGCTTGACATTAGCACTATTATGAAGAGAATTTTAGCATGACATATGATTGACAATTCAAGTATCCATTTCATCAATAAAACAATCATTTCATCAACAAAACACACAAAGGGAATTTTGGCATGACATAAGCTTGATAATTCAAATATCCATTTCATCAACAAAACACATGAAGGAAATTTTGGCATGACATAAGATTGATAATTCAAATATCCATTTCATCAACAAAACACATGAAGGAAATTTTGGCATGACATAAGATTGATAATTCAAGTATCCATTTCATCAACAAAATAATCAAGTTGATTTTTAAATTATGTTTGCCAATCAATGGTGCCAAATATTGTAAGAGCATCTCCAACCTTCCACATTCAAAGTGGCACACTCAAATTTCACATCTATATTTGAAAGGCTCTTCTATATAAGGTAGGTACACCCAAAACCAACACTTTTTGCTATTGAACCTATTTTCTATTATTAGACTGGTCAAATTTTCATATGTTCTTGTTGACAAGTGAAAGGAGGTTCCAACACACCAAAGAATGTGGCATTTGGATGCTATATGCAAAAGCTATTAAGGAACAAAGTTTGGTTCTAAAAAGCATTTCTTCCACATAGGTACAGGACTGATTTTGAAAATGTACATGTAATATAGATGGCAGTTTAAGGTCAGTGGCACATTTGGATGTACCTACCTTATATAGAAGTCTTCCAACTTCTCGTTTTTCCACCAAATATACCAAATGCATCTCAAATTTCAAATGTCACATGGATACTCTATTTTTGTTCGTTACAGAAATTAACCAAATTTAGAATTGAAGAGTTTGGCAAGGTAAGATTCATGCTGCAAACGACGTTCTGTACAAAGGTATTGAAGAGGAATCCAAATTATTTCTTCTTTATTTTAGCCGTATTTATTAAGGCAGGCATGCTCCCAGGCTTCTCAAATTCCTACAACACTGGCAAAGACAATTCCATAAACCCTGAAAACCGAATAGGAAGTCCTTGTGAATGTTCCTCTGAAGGAATCAGCACTGAAGATCGTGGAACAAAACAGAAAAAAGGCCTACAGCATTTGCAAAACGTGAATTGCAAAGGCAAACGAACGACATGCAAGTCCTGGGGGAATAAATGAAAACGAAGTGCAAATTTCGGGGTGGATGGGGTCGGGGAAATGAAAATAAAGAGCAACTTTTAGTACTGCACTTATGCATAAACCTAATTGAGACTCAAAACTGACAGTACAACATCAATATGTTTCCATATTTAGGTAGGTGCACCCAATTGTGCCACAATGTACATATTCTCTTCACTTCAAAACCTACAATTAGGACTCTTACTTTCTCCAGCGTTTTTCTTTTACAGTAAAACTTGTGTTCCTGGCAGCATGCCATTGCATTATATTTGGAGGGACATCAGGGTATTCGTTCTTTATGTCAGAACTGGCGACATATCGCCAAAAAAAAAAACACTGCTCTTCTCGAGGCACAGTCTCATACGATTATCCTAAATATAGGTCAGAAATGTACATTGTGGCACAAATACCTGCAAGGCGCGTTCGAGTGCACCAACCTTATAAATTGATGAGGTAAAAAAAAATCTACCCGGAAGAGACGGTCTATCGCCACTTTCTTTGTCTTGCATTCAGTTAGTCCCATGGAAGGCCTGATATCCTTCAATCGCCAGGGTTTGTCTACTACAGAACACAACACCAGAGATTGCTCAATATGCGATAGACAACTCAGAGTAACACCAGCAATCAATACAAGTGCAAGTCATTTTGTGATCACAGACGCATGCTCAAGCATGTCGCCAACAACGAAAAACCACAGAAGTAATCAAAGAATTCATAAACAAAGAATTCAACAATTTGTTGAAGAGGCATAGTAAGCTAACCTCACGACCTTCGTCGCAAGATTATAAATGAACAATCACTACCGAGGACGCTGATCCACTTTCACTTCAATCCCACTCTTCCTCGCTCGATCTGCAAACGAGCTCGATGTCAAAGCGCACTCAACAATGCCTGCGCAATCTGCAAGAGGCAAGTCCTTAATAATTTCCAGCAACCTTTCCTCTTCTTCTATTGAAACAGCAGCAGATGGTGAAGCCGCTGCAGCATGCATTGTACTATGAGGAGACCGTAAAGTTCCCCGCGTCTGGCAAGCCAGCATGGTCTTGCAATGTTCCGCTTCATCCTCTCGAATGTTATAAAACACATCATACAAATTCTCCACCTTCGGTCGCCTCGTATTCGGAATGCGGTCCGTTTGAAACTCGTCAAACAAGTAGAGGTCCCCCTCGGTATAGTATTTCACTGCAACTTCAGGAGCAGGGAGCTTCTTCAACTCCTCGCCATGTAACTTGATGAACTCGTCGTATGTGTGAAAAGCATGCTTCTCAACACACTCGGAGAAGTTGTAGGCCATCCGAGGACTGACAAGGTACATGATCACCGTCATGAAGTAGTACCCAACCGCAATATGCTGCGCTAAAAATCGATCCACCCAGCGCTCGTCCCCGCCCAAAGCCTCCATCGTCAAGAGGTGGTGAAGCTCATTCCAACTCTCTGCGAAGTGAATCTTAATGTAGTCTGCTCGCCGCCACCAACCAAAACTTTCGTACATGTGGAGAACGGACACAAAGGCGAAGTAAGGAACGCGGGCAATCGTTTCCAAAACGTAGAAACGAGCGTAATCCCTGTTCTTGTAGAAAACGTCTAGGACTTGGATAACTGCGTCGGTAGCAAGCCGGTTGAACGCCTTCTCACCCTTGATCTGCCATTTCTCTAGGGTTTGGGAAGTCTCTCCAGCATCGTCATCACTCATCCCGGTCTTCTCTGAATCCATAGCGTCTTCCTCCACTGCCCGTTCCTCCACGAAAGCTCCTCGAGTCAATTTCCGACTGCAATGGTGCCGAACCCCAGATATTTGTAGCTTGGTGGAGAGATGAAACACTCTCCTGCTCTCGCATAACCGCAAGGTTCCCCCTGCAACTTTTCGACCGCATTCGAAACGATTTCGTGGAACCTCGGCCGCGCGGAGGACTAACCCCTCGCCCCTCAGCAATCCACTTGCCAAGCTGCTTGCCATGGTTTCAAGAAAACGCTCTCATAATCTCCAATTCCCAAGTCTCGAGTACGTTGAACCCAATTCCGAAAATGCGAGAGCACAAACACGCTTGGAAATATTGAGCTACAACTGTGAGATAATCGCAAAAGAATACAAACTCAAACCTCAACACGAGACCTTCAAATCAAGATTGACTTTGAGGATACGCAACCACCAAATTCACTGTAAGAAAAAACCCTCACAAAAGAAGCACACTTGCTTCGAAAGAATGATCAAATGGTTAAGAAACTGCGCATAATGGACGACATTCTAAGCAAGAACACAATCTACGACCTATCTATCCAACCGTCCAACCGCTAAAAATTTGATGAAACCCAATTGTCCAACGAGACTGGACAAATTCGCGTGGAATTGTCTTGATCCGCCGTCTGGCACTGAATTGCGCAAACCGAAATATCCGAAGGAGCTTTATCGTCATCGAAAGGCGAAACGGGTGGACTGAAAAAGGTTCGACGTCGTTCTGCAGCTTTTCCTCGGTCGAGTCTACAGTAGCGCAACGAGCCCCCCACGAGCCTCCTGCGGCTTCCCGACGGAAAGCAACCAGCAAACCTCGAGTTTGAGCGTGGGCTCCCTCCATCTCAGCCGTTCACACGGATCCATGGTTGTGAATCACCTAAACCTTGCAAGTGAAACGAGCCTTGTGCGGAGCGCGGGCAGGTAAATATGAAGGGGTAATTTTATTTCTAGCTAGGATTTTTGGATTTTATTTAAAAAAAATTGAGGTCCTTCCATCTCCACCGTGGATCCATTTGAACAGCTGAGATGAGGGAGCCCACGTTCAAACTCAAGGTTAGCTAGAGACGAGGGAAAGCATCACTACATTTTTTTAATCAATGAATGATATTCTGTAATGCTCAGTTATGAAGAAAACCTCTTGAGCTTCACATTCCACTACAAAATCTCCTCAAGTATTGTAGTGCAAAATTGTTGGGGTGTTTTATGTCATCAAGCCATTATAGCCTTTTTCAACCCTATAAAAATTGTTGAAACTTATTATTTAGCCCAAATGATGAAATTTGGAAATTTGGAATTGGAAATCATAAACTGGATATCCAAAGTTAAGAAATGCAAAATGAATCAACCATCATATAGGGGTCAAATTTTTACATCTATCCCTAAGAGATCACAATCACGGTCATAGTAATGAGGGGGAGAATTTTTCATAGTTGTTTGTAGTAAGAAAACTTTAGAATTTCCAACTTATCAATTCTTTGGTGGGTTCTCATAAATTATGTGTAAATGTGAGGAGTATGGCTCTTCAAATTTCATAGGGTTTTTCCTTTGTTTTTTAAATCCATACATGAAATTGTTAAGTGACTAGTATTTTTTTCCCTTTGGATTTTAAGAGAGAAGTATAATCTTCTCTTCAAAACTTAGAGGGATAGTTACAATGCTTTTAATCAAAAGTTAGAAGGACATCCTTGATCATACCTAATGGTTGTTGGAAGGGCCCCTTATACTACAAGAAATGCTAAAAGGATGCCTAACATTAATGAATAATGTCATACAAGACATCAATCTTTTAATGCCTTGTCCTTTTGACCTCTTGCATAACATTCTTCTTCAAAAAGTTATTGTATTTTAAAGATTCTATTTGTATTTAGATCTTGACAGGTGAATGGTTCCTCTATTTTTTTTTAAACTTAATTGATACTCCCCCTATCTCAAAAAAATATCAATGTTTGCTAGGGAAATACTAGTATTATTTTGAGACAGAGGGAGTATGAAAGGTAATCATAGAAAGGTACAAGAAAAATGTAAGGAATGTGCTCATATGTAGCATGCCTTTTAGTTTCTACGTATCTATCCAAAGACAATGTTTCAATAATAGACTTGCATGCCATTGCATGCATATGTGCCAAATCTTTGTTTACCCCCCTCTAATCCTTTGACCAAATTTGGTTCTTTCTATAGTGATGCTATAAGAGCAAACCAACAATTCTATAGGAAATTTTATTTCTTAAATTGTGTTTTTGTAGGTGAATACATCCCCTAATAAAATTGAAACACTTTTTCTATTGATTGAAAACTTCACTACCATTTTCTTATTTCCTTGATAGGTGCATTAAATTGCAAAATTTCTACAAGTTAGGATTATTTCTATAGCAGATTAGGATTATTTGTGCAAAATTCCCTCTATTGAAGATCTAGCTAAAATTTCTCTCTTAGATTATTTTTACATAGCATTACAAAAAAATTTCAGGCCTCCAGAGGGCTATTAAGGTTTTGATTTTCAGCATGCCGCAGTGCAAGTACAAGAAAATTTTAAAAAATTAAATTATTATTATTATTATTTTTAAAATACTAAAAAATACTAAAACCCGACATGGCGTTGACATGGCACAAGTAGTGCCACATCAACTGCTGTCATTAAAAAAATAATAAAAAATAATAATTTTATTTCCTCTATAATTGCACCCGGGGGGTGACACTAACTATCCTCCCAAGGCCTGAAATTTTTTGTAATGTTCATCCCTAAAATTGATGAAATGGAAACAAACATTTATATGCATTAAAGAACTAGTGAATGTTTGGACTTTCTAAAATAAAACCTTTGACCTCCAAGCCATAGGCCTAACATGTGGTTTTTAGTTGCTTAAGAATCCATCCTATTAATTTGTTATACTACAAAAAATATTCAAGTGAGTTGTCTAGGATTAATTCAAGGGCTTACAATAAAACTTGCACATTAAATTGGCATTTAAACACCATCTACTAATCTTCTTGAATCTAAACACCTAAGTCGCTACGTTTTAAAAAATGAAATTGATACTAGTTTCTCTTTTAAATTTAGTCTCTTTCACCTTATCCATCTTCATTTCTAATAGCCTATTCCTTTGCTATTTCCAATTTTCCATTATTTACTTCAAAACCTTCATTTGATCTTTAATAATTTTCTATTCATCATTGCAATATAACAAATCCTTAAAGTGTTTTTTACAAAATTTCAATCTCTACTTTTGAATGGAATGAATAGGTATATTAATCAACAATAGTAGAAAGGTAACTACAATACAATTCTGAAAATTCATTTCAAATTAATATAAGTGGGGCAATTTTAGGCGTAGTTACATTATAATATTACAAGTACTTGTAAATATGACTATCAAAATTACTCCATTAGAATAAATAAAGTAGGTCTTTCACTTCTTTAACCCTCTCTCCCTCTTTAACCCAATATAGTCTAGACTTTAAAAATTAAGATGTATTAGAAAGAGCAATTAAGAAAAATAATTGAATGATAAATGTTGAAGGATACAATCAACAAATTACATCTGCATGCTTCAAGATGTCACTATACTAACCAATATTTATCAAATACATTTGAAACTAGAAATTGAGAATTATAATTCAAATTGATTATCAAAATAATTTTTAAATTTTTTTAAAAATTTGAAATTTAAGCTTAAAATGTTTATTAAATATTATTTACATTGAATTTTAAACTATATATTCCAATTATTTATTTGAATCAATTTTTTAATTCAAAATGTTATGTTTTGAAGTGGAACTAAAACTTCAATCTAACAAGAAAACAATCGAATCATAATAGATTGAATGAAAATTTTCCTTCTTGTCATTCCAAAAAAAGTACATGTTGAATTAGAATGCAAATGCAAGTAAATTTGCACCCCAATACTCCATTTAAAAATTTAGTATACAATTAAAATAAAATATTCTCCACATCTGCGTTAAAATAAACTCCTCGATGACCACCTAAGCATTGCCACATCGGAAAATTAAGGTCACCTCCAGTAGAAACTCTGCCAAGTGGATATAACCCCGCCATGTCTCAACGGTCCTCTCCATTCAAATTTCTCCCGCCGGGTCCCAAGTGGCCCAACCCGTCCGATCTCCCCATTCCCATCATTGCATTCAAATTTGAAGCTTCAGCTTGCATCGGATGGGGTGTAGACGCAATTCCATTGTGTCAGTGTTATATGTACCCTTGCAGAATCACCATCTTATGTTACCAGCTCCTTCCGTTGATAAGCAGTATGTTGGAGCTTGAGCAATTGTGAGCGATCGGCTGTTTGGAGAGAGGAAGTGCGCTTTAGGGTTTGGTGGCGATGGCGGATTGGGAGGGTAGTCCTGACTACGGAAGGTCGGAGCCTCGTGCAAGGAGGACTGCGAAGTCAAGTGCACAGCAGTCGAAAGCTGAGCTGTTGCAAGCTATTGCCGCGCGTCGCCAGGCTCAGCTTCTTCGCAGCACAAAGGCTCCCTCTCCGCCTGCAGGTTTGTCATTGCGTTTCGTTAAGCAGAGGTTTGTTGTCGCGCGGATGGATCTTTTGCTGCGTTACTGGAAAGCAGAGTATTCTCGTGCTTAGAACTTTTCAATTGCGTTTTGTGTTGCCTTGAACTGCGTTTTCTTGGACTCTGTTCTACAGCTGCAAGTAAACCGACGAATGTTGTAAAGAATTTAGAGAACGGTCGAATTCGTGCTGATTTAGATACCAGAGAACGAGAGCATTCTGTCTTCCTGTAGCTTAGAGCTGTTGTCATGTATGTGAAGGTGGTTGAAGGTAACGTCTTCTGTGTCATTAATTCTGATGGAAGGCTACTTGCTCGATCACTTTGGAGGATGACGTTTCTCCCAACGATGTTCTTGTTGGAGCGCCTTGCCACATTATAATGCCTGATTCTTTCCTCTTTCAATTCACAAGTAGCCTGCGGTGATGGTGGAAATTGGGTCTGCTGTTTGTAGTAGTAATTGATGCGGGTAGGTTCATCAGTTGTCGTAAAACAAATTTTTTTGACTGAGTAGGAGTCATGCAGATGGAGGATCTAATGAGAGAGGCGGGATCTTACATGCTGTGGCGAGAATGGCCTCAACGGAGATCCTTCCGGATTCCTCAGAAGCTAGCGGGATGAGTGGCGACGACGAAGAAGACTACGAATCGAATGATAGTACCTCACCGTCAGGTATATTTGATGGAGGCTTCTGATTTCGCCATTCAATTTGAGGAATACTATTTTTGGATTTGTCCTATTCATCTCTGGAAACATCGAATTTGAAGTGTGTTCGAAAACTATATCAATATATCTTGTGCTGAAAGCAGAACAGAAACCAGGGCTGTACGCAATTAAGAAATTCTTCTGTTCTCTCTGCAGGATCAAGTCATCCGAAAATCCGAACGGACGGTCGGAGAAGGTCATCCAGTCGGAAATCTGTTCCAAAACAAAATGGAGATGAATTTCATGGGGAGTCTGTTGTAAAAAATGCCTCCCATGGGTCTTCAATGGTAGAAGACTTAAGCTCGGTTCTCGATCAGATTAGTTTGAAAGACAAGAATGTAGCTCTTTCTAGTGATGGACCAAAGTTTCGGGAGAATCAGTTTGAGAGAAATCCGAAGGACTTGATTCTCAATATAAGAAAACGGTTGGTAATGAAGTCAACCGTCGTTGACGTGGAGAGTGACTCCGAAAGCGAGAGTTTTGTCAGTCTAGATCCTACAGTTCCTTCGTCGTCTGCAGATTATACCTCTGCAGACGATGGCGACGTGGATTCACCTATTGTTTCGAAGGTCAAGTCCAAAACAAAGCAAGTTGCCGCGCTGCCAATGCCTTTTCCAGTGTCTAATACCCAAATTCCTCGCTCATCAGACCCTGACTATGAAAAAGCTTTCGCTCCAGAAACCACAAACAGGGCCAGAGGTATTGCTATTTCATTAAGCTCTCTACAATTTTACACAGTGTGTATAGTTTCTTAGTGAACATAATTTGCTATCTTCAGTTAACATTCTAGTTCTGTAATGGTATTGTATGGCAAAATTTTCGCGACTCAAATCCATCCTGAGGTTCAGAAGATTAGCGTATTCCTTGAGTTTCTCTGTGTACGTAATGAGAATCCGAAGTTTATCTTTATCTTGCCCTCTAAACTGTACTTGAGGTTGGACAGAGTTCCTGCCTACAGTATTGGGCTCTCAAGCAAATTCAGCGCGTGCTGTTGATCCTACCACTATGGTAGGCAATTCAGAGATAGTGGAGGACATGGCGTTTGTTGAAGGAAGACATCGATTCACTCTCCGAGCCAAAACTGCAAATATGTTATATCCACATCAACGAGTAGGACTGGAGTGGTTCTGGAGTCTGCACACGAAAGGAATGGGTGGTATCCTTGGTGACGACATGGGCCTTGGCAAAACCATGCAGGTATATCTCACTAAAATCAGAATTCTCATGTTCATTAGCAAAAATCAGTGAATTTCATGATCTTTAACATCATCTTAGCAACTGCACTAGGCATGTGATCACTCTGTAAGGATAAGGACTATGTAGTATGGTTATCATGTGTAAGAACTATGAGTCAACTGGGTTCTTTTTACTTGTATCTGGCAGTCTCATTTTGCTTAACCCCTGCAGGTTGCTTCGTTCTTGGCCGGGCTTTTCTGTACTAAGAATATAAAGTGTGCCCTAATTGTTGCCCCGAAAACGCTCATTGCTCACTGGGTTAAAGAACTCAAGGTCGTTGGACTTTCTCGCAAAACACAAGAGTGAGTTCAACCCTCTGTCTGAGAACTCAGTTCCAGTTTTTCATCCTGGATGTTGACGTTGCATGGATTGGGGCACTTGTTCCGTTTAACGTGCATTCCCCAAATCTCCTGTCGTATCTCATTTTCGGTATTGTCGTTACTGCAGCTATTCGGGTACATCTGTCAAAGCACGTGAGTATGCTCTTCAACACGTTTTACAAATGGGGGGAGTATTGCTCACGACATATGACATGGTCCGCTGCAACTTCAAGGCTCTTAGAGGAGATTTTGACGGAAGAGATGGCTATGGAGATACCAGCGATGACATTGTTACATGGGATTACATAATTCTTGATGAGGTTAAACTCATTCCTAATGTCCCGATGGACAAATTTAGAAATGGCATTTAGGAACGGAAAGAATTTTGCCACATTTTACCCATCTCTGCGTTCTGATTCTTATGGGTCTATTTAAGTTGCAGGAATTATTTCCGAAGAAACTGTGTACAAATCTCCCTCAACCCGAAGTTTTGTTGCTACTGAGGACTTGCGCAATTTTTGAATAATAATCAGAATTATCCAAGAAGAACGATTTATGTCAATTTGAATACCAGTATTTTTTAAATCTCTTGTACTTTTGTTCATGTAGTGTCGTCTTCAGCGTGAAAATAATTTCTGTTTTCTCACAAATTGTGGTGTAACAGGGGCATCTCGTCAAAAATCCTAATACTCAACGTGCTAAAAGTCTGCGAGAGATCCCTGCTGCCCATCGCATTGTTATCAGTGGCACTCCTATTCAGAATCATCTTCAAGTATGGTCCTCTTATGGCACTAGTCCTAGAGACTCGTGATGTTTTCCGATAGCGTTATTTCGATATTTTTCAGAGATGCACGGAGGTCAGTATATTCAGATATTGCATCGCATTGTGTTTTACTAATTTGAAACTGTTGCTTGGCGTAGGAAATGTGGGCACTATTTGATTTCTGCTGTCCCAACCTTCTTGGAGATCGAAAAGAGTAGGTGCTTTCTTTCTTGGACTTGTTTCTGTCATCTTGAATGCCACGGTTGTTTTGGAGGTAGAGGAAATTTTCACATTTGTAGTGCACTGAAGTGTTGTTTTATGCTGGTATATGCATCCAGGTTCAAGGAAAAGTATGAGCGTCAAATCCTTGCTGGGACTGACAAAAATGCTTCCGATCGGCAAAAACGAATTGGATTAGCAGTTGCTGAGGTGGGATATCCCAATCTTGCAGTGCCCTTGAGTACATTAAGTATCGATTCTCCTTCCTCTTGTTTGGCTAACTTATTCCCATAAATTAACTGAATGTTTTATTCTGAGAGGTTACGATGCTGTCATTTTCTAGTTGCTTCCTATATTTTTAGAATGCTTGTTCAAGTGTATTCGATTTTTCCGACTGCAGGAACTAAGGCAAAAGTTTGCTCCGTACTTCCTGAGACGTCTGAAAAGTGAAGTTTTTCCGGACTCCGAGGACAAAGAAGAACGAAAGTTATCAAGGAAGAATGACCTAATTGTCTGGCTGCCCCTTTCTGAACGCCAGGTGAATTCCCTTGTAAACACTGAGGAATCAGAGTGGAATCGAAGCATTGATAGTTCAATTTTTTTTGCTTCGTTTGAAGTTGGACTGAGCGTTTTTTCAGTGACCCTTTCCCTGCTCCCTTTGTTACATTAGAACAGCGAACATGTGCCGTTATTTGAACTGAATGTTTGCAACTGTCTTGCAGGAGAAATTATACCGGGCTTTCTTAAACAGTAGAGCAGCTGAGGAAACAGTGTCTACTGGGAGACAAGTTCTCTCTGCACTGACAGTGAGTGACATTACGATTTTATACCTTACTGACCTCTATTTACACTCTACTTCAGCTTGTCATCGTGAATGACATGCCATTTTGACGGTGTGACCTTGCTCCGTTCAGGTTATGAAGAAGATTTGTGATCACCCATCATTACTCACAAAGAGAGCTGCAAATGAAATCGCTGAAGGGATGGAAGGATACTTGGATACAGAAGATATCCAAGCTGCTGAAGCCATGACTCGTTCACTTGCTGGCATGGTTGAGGAGGATGAAGATAAGGGGGCTCGTTCTTGCAAAATCGATTTCCTGATGGCCCTACTTGTAATGCCCTTTCTTCTATCTTCCAGCATTTCTATTTCTGTCTCCTCCTTGAAACTACCCTTTGGAATGAGAGTAAGAGATATTCGTGGAAGCTGCTAATCTTTAGGATCTTTCTGCGCAGGAAAATCTTGTTGCTGAAGGTCACCGTACACTCATATTTGCTCAAACTCGAAAGATGCTCAATATGATTCAGGTTCAACCGCCAGCTTTATTTTTATTTCTTCCTTAATCTTCTCTAATTATGCAGGTGATAACCTTATTGTCTGTTCGTGCATGCTTTTGATACTCATTACTCCGCAACACTTTGAAATGATTTCATTTGACAGGATGAGATTCTTGATAGAGGATGGATCTTTAGACGCATTGACGGCACCATCAAGGCGGCTGAGCGTGAACAATGTGTACAAGTGAGTACGTCTTACCGATATAACGACACTAGTCTGAGATATCAGGCATGCTGAGGGGCATGAAATATCTTCAGTAGCTTATTAAAATTAGACTGGTCGGTTGACTTGTATTGCTCTTTATAGACCATTCCCCCAAAATTAATGCTTGTATCGACTTGTATCAGGAATTCCAATGTGATGAGGAGATCCCACTTTTCTTGTTGACGTCTCAAGTTGGCGGCTTAGGACTTACCCTGACTGGGGCTGACAGGGTGGTAATTGTTGACCCTGCTTGGAATCCAAGGTAACAATCTACTCCTCTGTTTCTGAGATATGACTATGCGAATGTCTGCCCCTTCTCTTGCTCAGGTTATGCATGTCCTCTATGACATGTCGATCACTTAGCTAACTGACGCTCTCTGCATCGAATCAGTACCGATAATCAGAGCGTGGATCGCGCATACCGCATTGGTCAGAAGAACGATGTGGTTGTTTATCGCCTCATGACATGTGGAACTATTGAAGAAACAATATACCGCAAGCAAGTAAGGAATTGCATGTCTCATAGTATCTCGATTTTTCTGTTGATTATCTGAAGAGGGTATGGATGTTCATTTTCTTCTTTTCAGTAACTTCGCTTTCCAATTAATCTTATTCGACGATCAGTAGGACTCACCTTTATCTTCATTTTTCTTCCCTTTCAGGTTTTCAAGGGTGGTCTTATGAAAGTGGCAACTGAGAAAAAGAATCAAATGCGATATTTCTCACAAGGGGCAAGTGTTGGCAGCCTTCCTAAAATATTTATGTCTTGCAGCAACTCCTTACACACAGGAAACGTAACCTTCAACACTTTGTTTTAATATGACGATATTCTTATGTGGCTTCTTGGTGCAGGAACTGGGAGAAATGTTTAAAGTACCAGAAACAGGTTTTAGGGTGTCACAGACCCAGCGGCAGCTTCACAAAGAGCATTTTAGTCAGCGCAGAATGTAAGTCTGCGTCGTTCAGTTATTGCTCAATGGAAAGTTCTGAAATTTCCATCGGTTGTTTTTGTTCTAGAGGTTCTTATTCTACGAGATCGTTTCTGCTTGTAACAGAAATACAGATCTACAAGGGCATATCGAGTTTCTTGAGGGTCTCGGCATTGCTGGGGTTAGCCACCATGACTTGCTATTTACTAAAGAAGCGGAGCCATTGCCCCCTCCTGGACTTGAAGATGAGGACTTAAAGGCCTCATGGGAACCAAGGTGAGTAATTCATCTCGTCTCTTGGAGTCAGCAATTTAATAACATAAGTTTGTGGCCATCACTAAGCTGACTAATGTGACAAACTGTCTTTTAATCAGGAATCCATTATATGCCGGGCAGCGATACAAAGCAGCTTCAAAGCCTGAAAGCTATGTCTGGGAAGCCTCGCCATCCATAGGGTATTTAACCTTTCCCTGGTTATCATAGTTGTCAAGGAATTTCTGTTTCCAATCCATCCAGCGTATTAGAAAAGTCTTGTCCTGAATTCTAGATTTTCTAAAAGATGTGTGCCCTGTTTGCACCAGGCGAGGGGTTTTGGCAAGTGCGACTGCTGGTTTGCAAAACCGAAATGTGGCCAATGATAGTTGGCTCAAGGTGCAATTCTTAAGGAGCAAACTGGAACGACTTTACAGAACTCTTGATGATAAGGTGGGTTCGATGCGGGAATTTCCTCTGCTTCAGTGCGTCCGCTGGAGTTGCATTTTGTCTCTCAAATTTCAAACCTGAAAATCGCCATTCATTCCTGACAATCTCCTCACCTTTTGCACTTGCAGGCATTACTTTCAAGGCTGCCAGATCACGGAGCTTCCCTTGAGACGAAAATCGACGAGACTGAGAACGAGCTGAAACAGGCTGAGATGATTGCAGGCAGCAAGGAGAATATAGGCGCGCAACTGTCATCTCGGCCAGCTGTCCCAATTGCTGTTGTCGATCTGTCTGCAGAAAAAATTTTAACAGCTTCAGATAGACTCGAGGGTCAACGACCTAAACCACTTGGCTTTAATAACAGCATACCTGTTGTTTCGCCATTGCCCGGCAAGAAGACTACCGTCATCCTGAGTCCAGGCCCAGCTGTTAAGGTACCCAGCGTTCCGAAAGCGCAACCTCTTGTTGAGCTGCCGAATTGGAGCTTACTCAGTGACTCACCGGCTTCAAGCAGGGGCTCACCAGCACCGACAAGCAGAGTGGATGTTGATGATATGGCGGAAGCAATGGGCTCTCTCAAACTGCGTCTGCATTAGGTACACTTCACAGTGGGAAACAATTCATGTGATTCTCACATGCCAATTTGTAATCTGTACTATAGACAACCCAATTCTAAAGGAAGCTTTCTTCAATGCCTATTTCACTCTTATCCTAATCTGCATTTTCCCATGCATTCCTTGATCGTGTGCCGAGCGGAGAGGAAATGTGTCACATTGGCGTTAGTTATGGAAATCATATTAGCGTGCGTGGCTTTAGGGATGCTCATGCAGGCGTGGATCATCGCAGTTGGAAATTGAGCAAAGCAAACCCGAGTGATCAGTAGCGTTGTCAACTCATATACACCTAGTTTTATTATTGGCAAACGCTCTTATTTTGCAGGCCATGTTACCCGACATTTCGTACGCTTTTGAACACTCATGCGTTTCGAATGCCAGTGAATAACATCGAGGTACAAATGTAAGTTTTGCACCAACGGCAATGAAAGTATCGAATAGTGTAGGTGATCCCACATTTACTGGAGAATCTAATAGAAATGATTGTAAAAATTGAGTCCACACCAGTCTCTTGACTCAGTGTTTCTCTTGAGTGCATGTTGTGACCACAATAGATGAGTGAGCTAATCATCATGGATGTCCTTCTAAGCTATTGGAACAAGCTCAATGGAGCAACTGCACACTTTCATGATTCATCACAATTTCATACTTCGCTGTAAAAGCGTGGTTCCATTATGATTTGGTCTTTCTTGTCATTGTAGGAGGAGTCATAATTCAGAAGTAGCACTCAGAGTGGTTACACTTGGCAATCCTGTAGACAAGCACTTGATAAGTATTCACGCAGGATTGATTTGAACAGTCACAGCTTATCCGTTGATGAACTTCATGCCTCATTTTGGTGAGCAGGAAGTGAGCGTCGGAGCTCAATTATTAGGAGTGAGAGAGAGCGCAGTCAAGGCATTGGCCATTGGGCAGCGTAGCATTTGCAGGATTATAAATAGGTATTACTAAAATTACGCACAATTGAAATTGCAGGCAGAATTGAACAAGTTGAAATCCGGAGGCACTTTCTGGTGGAGATTGGATATTAAAATTTAAAAAAATACTTTTTACTGTTGTCTGATGTGGCAGTCGCTCTGTCACGTCAGATTGCTGCTGCGGCTGACTTCTCACAATCCAAGAAATTGTGGGATCTTGCAACCTCATAGACTACACTAAAATTGGTAAATAGTGTTGGGTGATAATTAGTGTTGTAGTGAACGGGATCATAGACTTAACTTATTATATTACCATTCGAACTTCTATATTTTGTTCCCATCTAACACTAAATGCATTCTCATAGAAATGTTGAAATGACCAAATTTTACTATAGAGCTAAAATAGTGTTAAAATGGGTAAAATGTTCTAACACTCACCTTACAAATCACAATTAGTGTTATTGTTGACAATTAGTGTAGCCAACACTATTTACCAATTTTAGTGTAGTGCAATTTCATTGAATGAGGGTCAAAGTTTAAAGTTTTTATTGGTAGGTGTTCAGAAATCGTTTCTTTAACATATGTATATATTGATTTGGAAGATGTACCTAAATTGATGTTAGTGGTTTTGGATCGGTGGCATACTTGGAAGTACCCACCTTACTAAAGGAAAAAAAAATTAAGTGAGAAATCACTTCTAAGTATTAAAAAATAATTTTGAAGTATTTGGCAAAATTTCTCTCATTTGGATGACATTACTAAATTGCTGTTTTTGGATGAATTTCAATCCAATACCATGTGTGGACATTTATAAATCGTTACATTAAGTAGCAATGAGAAGGATTGCCTTCCCTTAGATAGAATGATGTGGAATATTCCACACCCATCAGTAGCTCCACATCCATGTGTCACAAATTGTCAAAAAATTGAAGCTCGCTCACCTAAGTAATGTAAAACAGCCCATTGCGGTCAAATGACCCATTGCAGTCGCCTAGGAAATGACCCATTGTGGGATTTTTTTGAGTATGTGAGATGTGGGCCACAATGCATGTCTTACATGACAACAATAGAGTGAACACTAACCTCATTAGGAAATTTTGATTTTTCAATGTGAAGTTCATTGTAAAAATTGACTTTTTTGGCCTTCTGTAATAGAAAATATTTTTACTACATTAGGTAGTGAAATGAGCATTATAGATTCAGATTTTGTTAGTTTTAAGGTAGGCTACAGACTCTATTGGGCTGAACACTTCAAAAAATTCCTAGTGAATCCATACTCTGTCAAAAAAAATTGATTTCAATTGCACTTGATGTTTCTCACACTTGTACTAATGTGGGAAAAAAAATTGAAAATTTTCAACAACAAGATGATGTCAAACTCCTCATTCTGACCACAATGGGTTGTTTTACCTTACCTGGGACAAAACTGTAGTTAAGTTAATAACAAAATGGGTTACTAAAAAAACAATGCATTCAAATGGATTAGAAACAAAACCACTCTTTAAGATTAAAAATTTCATGAAATTAGCATTCTACTAATTGAAACTAATGCTTGAACTTCCTCGTTGTGTTTTGAACGCCTTTTATGATTTGTGTAATAAAAATATATTCATGATATACGTATGGGGTGGTAGAAGGTAAAGTAAACAATGTGGGATAAATAAATTAAAGTTAGTAGGAACTCCACCGCTCATAGTTAAATCAATTTAAAGCAAAAATTCTATTTGAAGTAAAATTTCAGGCCTCATTTAGTCATAGTAAAATAAAAAAATTTCAAAACTTCAGACTAAAAAAGTTGTGAAAACTATTTAAATTTCATTTCTAAATATTTGTTTGATATTTCAAGCCTCCAATCAAAAGTTATAGACAAAATGTCAAAGAGGGGTTAGAAAGGACATTTTCTTTTACATCTTGAAACATCCTCTCTAAATTTTGTCCATAGGTTTTGATTGGAGGCTTGAAATATGAAACGGATTTTTGGAGATGAAGTTCAAATAGATTTTCCAACTTTTTTTAATCCAAAGTTTTTGAAAAAAATAATTCTATTATGACTAACTAAGGTCTGGAATTCTACATAAACATAGTTTTGACATTTTGACAATAAGTGGTTTAGCACTCATTTTCAAATTATCCCATATCCTTTGAGAAATCATGGTGAAAAATTAATTTCAATATAAAAATAACATCTCCAACCTTCACTCCCTCAAATGTTTCTTACTTAATTCCTTCAAATGGCTACCAAAATTATTTTTTGTATGGTAGAGGGTTAAATGACATTTAGATTTTGATACAAAGGATTCTCATGGTGTTTGGCAAATCATCTGAATGTTTCTTTGAATATTTGTTTGGTTGATCTGAGATTTAGAAGGAAAAAAAAATGTAAACCATAAGTCTATTGCCATGGTCCTAGCACACAGTACTGGAGCTTACTTTAATTTCCCATGTGGATGTTTTTTGTGGATGGTGCCTCCTAGGAAGGAAAGGCAGCCTCTTTGAAGGCTACTGAATGTTGTGATATCTCTTGTGCATTGTCCCCAAAAAAGAAATAAAAATTTCCTCTAAAGGATAGTTGGTCTGACCCTTTGAAAGCAAAACTAAAATATGGCATACCATTTCTCAATATTAAAGCTTGAAGTTCAATTTTCAACAGTATTTTTAAAATCTAATTAAAATTTTGTCACCTCTGGCATTGACATTCCTTAACACCTAAAGGATCTTGCAATCTATGAAGTCAAAATTTTTGAAAAATATTGTTGAAAAATGAATCTCAAGCTTTAATATTGAGAAATGCAATCTCTAACTTCTCACCATTTGGATTTCAAATAATAAATTTCTTACTACACAAGAAATCATCAAAAAATGATTAGTGTATTGCCAATTCACTTAACATCCCTGCATTGTAGGGTGATTTAGTATAAGCTAGACATCTCAATTGTTTCTACGAATTTTCTTGAGTGAACCTAACATCATATGCTTTTAAATGGTAGAAATACCTATTATTGTGTAGAGCAAAACTTTTACTCCAAGAGGGTCCAAAGTCTATTGATCCTGTTTCACAAGAATGAAAAAAAAAATTCTGCAAACATTATAATCTTTTGATCCACATGGTCAAATGGTTTGAAATTTTTTCAGCATTTTGGTAACAGAACTTACTTTAGTTTTGTACAGTTTTTTAAAAAAAGACTCAATTTTCATTTTTGTATAACATACCAAAAAACTGCAATTTTTGAGAACATCTCTCCAAAAAAGACGTCCCTTTAGGGGTAAACATAAGTTGTGCACTCTTACCACCTCTCACTGCTCATGACCCTGATTTTGTTGTTTGCCTTGTTGTGTTTGCTGTTTAAAAAATATAGATAGAAAAATAAAAAATCTAGAAAAAGCTCAAAAAATATTTTGACCAAGGACTTGCCTTGTGGTCTCTGTATTTTTCCTTTAATCAATGGAAATTGCCCATGTTTGAAGGGAGAAAAACTTTACATAAATTCTTAACAATTCTCATCATGTATAAATGTTACTTAAATTTTTTCTTGCCATGTATAAATCTTGTTTTGTTTTAACCCCTTAAAGTCTTAGTGTCCCCTTAGGAGACAAAATAGATCTCAAGTAGGTTCCTACAATTTCAATTTTTAATTCCTAAAGTCCCATTGTCTCTGTGAAGAATGAAATGAATTTTAGATAGGTTCCTATAGTATTTATTTCAATTGGTGCCTACCAAAAAACGTTTGTAGGTAAGTACTTATGTTGAAATTCTACTTCTAAACTAGTACAAAAAAGTGTTCTAATGTGTCTTATGGAGCATTCTTTTGCCAAACACTATTATGTGAGCCATTGGCTATCCATATTATGCACATCCTTGTTTAATAGTACTTGAATTGCAACAACGTAGGCATTATGGATTGGAGAGGCAAACTTGACTTTCATTCCCAACTCATGGTTGGACTCTTAGATTAGATTATAGAGGCTTGCAAGTTTGTGGGTCAATTCATAGGTAAGAAGTCTTGCGTTGGCATGCTTAGACTCTTAAACTTCAAAGGGAAGTACATTGCATTTTTATATAGGTAAAAAGAAATATAATATTGTAAAAGAGATTATGGTTTAAGTTACAATTTTTTTTTCTTGAAGTTGGAGGTGATGTTGGATACTATTAGCCAACACAAACTTTGCAAAGAGAAGGTTTCACTTCTGCCTTCGTATTACTATGAAGATGATTTACTTGCCTGGTAATCATGAACAAAGACAAAGTGGTGATTTGTTGAGTGAGTTGTCCTTGGGTAACTCGTGGAGTCAAAGGACTTAGACCAATCTAAGCTATATGGACATGTAGAAGTTGGTTGACTCACTGAAGGACTACAAAGGAGATTAGTCAAATAGTCATTTAGGTGGGCCCAAGCCGAAGAGACTTCTTTTGGTCTTATCACTTTTATATTGGTGTAGTTGTTGAACAACAACCATTTTTGCACAACAACCATTTCTTTAAGCCAATTTTTTTTATAAATTCAATGATAATTGTCTCTCATCCATTTATACATCCAAGTTACAAATCATTAGTAATTATAAAATGGAAGTCATTTATAAACAACTTGTTCACAATGACTTCAAGGGACCTAAGTCATTTTGTAGTCAAATGTGTCTGGAATGACTCTATAAAGTTTATATTGAAGTCATTTATATGGTCATTTTTGTAGTGTAAGGGCATATGCCATATTTAACTACTTTTGGACTTTGCAAAGTCCAAAATTGGTAAAGGGACATCTAAGATAGTTGTAGATTTTGATTTCTATAGATTTTAGGAATCTAGATATGATATAGATTTTGAACTAGGTGGTTTGAAAAATGTACAACAAGTTTAGATTTTAGATATCTATGACAATCGGAGATCTCCCGTTGGACAAAGTCCAAAATTCCCTGAAAAGTCCAAAAGTAGTTAAATATGGCATGCATCCGACACCAACGGATCTTTAGTGCAAAGGCCTTGAGATTTTCTATATAAAATTGTGTAGATTATTCCAGACATATAATTGGAGAGTTCCACTATTGAAGCTCTATTGTATTGTGCTAAAAAAAGGATAGAAGAGTGTGATCTTGTCATTTATAACATTGCAAGTTACAATAGTATTGCACAATGAGGGATAACATTATGAGATGGTAAGGCATTTATTCAATGGGGGGCATTAATTTATCCACATTTCCTTTATTTTTAACAAATTCTAGAACAGTAGATATTTATTTCACACTTCTTGAAAGTGGAAGAAGGGATTGTGGTTTGAGTAAACAACTAGTGTGTGGGATGCATTAATGTTAACCTACATTAATTGCAAGGTGCTAGGTACCATCTATAGTGATAACATTTTTAGTGTTCAGAGGCATAGGAGTTTATCATTAGCTTTAGGTTTGTCCAAACCAAAGTTGTAGCCACACACTAAAACAAAATGAAGTTTTTTCAACTACAAGAACAATTGCTTTTTTAGTTGAATGGGACATTTGCAATTGGTGAAAATTTGGGGACTCAAAGTCATCAATGTGGGCAAGTAGTTCTCAAAAATGTAGTCGTAAAGGACAATGGAATTGTTTCTCATCCAACAACCTAGTTAGAACTTCATCAACATATTCTTTTTAAGTGGTTGTCAATGTGATATTCACTATTACGTGAGGTCAATCACTCATTTGCATTGTCATGCAACTAGATTGCTACTATTATGACTCATAAAAGTCATATTAGGCAACTAGGTAGCTACTATTGTGACTCATACTAAGTTATATGCAGCAAACTTCTATTCATTGCATGAAAAGCTAATTAATGTCTATTTTGGATTCATCACTACCAACCTTCTTATGCAATTCAAGTGTGAATGGCATTATTTGACCTTAGCAATTTTGTAGTCACATTTTAGTTGCTTTTATTTTTTACTTTCCATATACTATACGTTTAATAGTTGTCTATTGATAATTATTCAGTTGCAATATTTGAAAGAAGAAAACAACTATTCCACTAAGGTTAGAAGGCCAATGTCCTTTTATGCGGATGATTTTGACATCATTTACTTTAATTGTGGAGGCATTGGTTATTGACAATAAGATTGCAAGAAATTCAAAGTGCATCCATCCAAGTCAACGTTTTTTTGTTTCAAGCATGAAGTCAAGGGCCTTGGGGAGGCTAGTTTTTGAAAACCATATCCAAAATTCAAGCCCAAAGGTACTCATGGTGCTATGCACTTTGACTCAAGGACATCAAAACTACACTAGCATCTAGGAAAGAAAAGAATTTGGGGAAGGCCAGATTTACAAAGTTGGAGGCAAAGATGGCGGCTATGAGCGCTATGATTGAGATTGGAGATGCAACAATTACCAAGAGAACATCAAGTTATTATGGAGCAAAAGAGGACTTGATGTTACGTGGTCTAACAAAGTTGGCAATGACAATGCTATTAAATGCTTCAATTTGCATTGACTCCAAAAAATTGAAGGTTGTTGCGGTGGTAGAGCCTCCTCATGGAACCAATTTTGGTCTAGATATATCCATAGTGTGGTGATACACTCTGCCAAACTTTCAGAGTCATTTATCTTTAAGGAGATGGTGCTAACTTCGTCCATAATACCATTGAGGAAGGGTTGGACCTTCAATACTAGGAGATTGATATGGAGGCCTATACTACATGTTGGAAGCACGAGCGTGATGCAGCCACAATGTGTGGAGAGGAGACTTCTTCATTAATGTGTACTTTGAAGACTATTCTTGAGCACAAAATTGTGATTGGTGTGAGTGTTTTATCTCCAACCATGAAATAGGACAAACAAAATTAGGTTCTTAGTTCCTTGTTGTAAAACTCCTATAGTAGGTGTCTTAATGCATTTTCTTATAATGGACAAATATTGATAAATAGTGACTCAAATTGCAAAAAGAAAATATTCATATTGGAAAAAAAAACTCAAACTTCAAGATTTTAGTATTTTTGAACATTCTAGCTAAACCAAGCCAAAAACTTTGGTCCCATAATATAAATCTGCCTAAAATCACATATAGATATTCTAGGTCATAAATTTCATCCATTGGTTTCTACTGATTTTGGGACCAAAATTGACTTTTGATTTTAGTGATGAGCTTAAATTTAATCCTAGCATCTAAGTTCTAGATTTGATATGGATTGAATTTATAATTACCACTTTCATCCAATTTTGAGACCAAACTTCATCCTTTGTTATCTTCTTTAGTTTAACTCTATTTCCAAAGTGTAAACTAGTTTGAAAAACTTCAAAGTATCTTCTAACTAATTCCAAGTTCAATTTGTTTCTCTAAAAGATTTCAATTGGCTATCTACTTAGTACTTAAGGCTCTAGACTTCTTTTGTGAATTTTTTTATTTTTAGGATTTTAATATTTTTTCTTTATAGAATTTTTTTAACTTTGTAGATTCCTAAGACACTTAAAGTGTGGACACTCCTATTAAAAGTTATAGACAAATGAAGTTTTAACTACTAATTTCTATTAGTCTATGACCCTTATGAGTTTTGAACTTTGAAATTTAATCTCAATCCTCAATTTACTCTTTTACCTTTGATGGATGATTTTTACTAGTTTTCATCCACTTTTACTACCATACTTCATCTATACATATCTTCTTCATTCTTTCTCTATTTTATAAGTTTAATATGTTTTTGGAAATCTCTCAAGGTGATATATACTAATTTGAATCTAAAATCATGGTTTTAAATGATTCCATGAGTTTGAATTGAGCTTGTAAATCATACCTTATATATGGAATTTAAAACAAAAAGAATTAAGGGAAATGGCTTGTTTAAGCACAGACATTGGAGTCTCTTTCTTACAAGAGATGCTTAAAAATCACCTTGGACCCCTTGTTGTTCTCCATCTTTGTTGAAATTTGTTTAAAACTTATTTTTTTGTTTTGGCTCATCAGTTAATCAAGAACTTATAATAAGAAGTATGATTCTAATTCACCACTAAAACTTCCTCTTTCTAATTGTTTTCTTTTTCTTTCTTTCCTTGATTTCCTTTTCTTTTGTTGTAATATTTGTAAAATCATTGAATTGATTAAATCCAATAATTCTCCCTAGTTGACTAAAGAGAACTAATATCTACTAGGTCAATTTTTTTCTAAAGGTATTTTAATGGCTTTTCCAAGTCAAGGATCCTTTGTTAGTTTTCTTAGTCTAAGAGTCAATGATTGAAGCAAATTATTATGTTTTGCAAGTCAGCACTATTCCATGATTTGTCACTTTTAAATTCTATCTCTCTAACCCTATCCTTCCTTTGTTCCTATATTTTCACAACTTCTCCCTTCATGACAGACTATTCTCTTAACATTTCATTTCCTTCCTCACTTCATCCTTCCTAATTTTGAGCATAGTTTTCAATTGTCAAGTTTCCTTGATTGTACTTGTAGTATTCTAAACTTGATCTTTGAAGTTTAATCCTCAAAAGACAAGCCAATCATTGTGGAAATCATTTGCTTGGGCACCTTGTGAATTGCTAGCTTAAAAAAATGCAAAAGCACTCATTGGACAATAAACTACTTTAGAAGACCTTCCCTTTTCAACCAAAATATGGAGAATCAATAGTTGCATTTATGTTCTACTTGGAGAGATTCTTTATCATTTATCAGCCAAAATATATCGCCTACGTCACTTATGGGTTAATGTAGGACGTAGAGCATGATTTCTATTCTAATTTTTCGTAACACAAAAGCACGTGATTTTTTGTTTTCTTTCTTTCCTAAAGGACACAACTTGGCCATTTGCCTATAGTAGTTAACCCATTTCCAACCATCACCCCATTTCCAATCTATAGGTTGCTTTCTTTCTATGAAGTTGTGGTGCATTATGATTAGTTGTAAGGCTATCAATATTGCAATTAACTCTTGATTGATTTTAACCATAGAAAGGTCTATATTACCCTTACAAGTCAAAGAGAATCCTTCACTAAGAAATTCATAGTAATTACATTTTGTATAATAAAATTTTGGAAAAATATATAGTCCTTCCAAACTCTATTTTTATACATGAGAAAAATTCCTCACTCAAAAAACTTGTGCTCCAAATATGCATAATTGCTTAAGTGGTTGGAAATGGGTTAGCTACCTCCACCATACGATCTTGAGGCTTCGAATCCAATACAACTCTAGGGTATTGAAATTTTAGGCTGACAAGGGTTGACTGGGGGAGTAATGGTTGAATGTTGGGCTCCCCAAAAATACAAGCTAGTTTAAATCAAAGATGACTTGATTTTCTAGGTTGAGGGTAAGAAACCATAAGGCTATAGGAGCAACTTAACCCTAAAAATTGCGTTTTTTTAAAGCAACATAGTGATTTGGGGTAGCTCTCTACAAACGGAATTTTTAAATGTTTTTTTCTAAAATTTTCACACAACATTTTCCCAACAAGGCCTAGCAATTTTCATAACTTTTGATTAGATTCTTAAAATTTTATTGTATGATATGTCATTTTCATTGTTCTTCGGGCAACTTGGGTAGCTCAAAAAACTTCTTTAAAAATCACTTTTGAAAAAAATAAAAAATTGAAATTGGTTCTTTAGATTTATATATAAGTGGGAAGCTTTGAATCATTCTATTTTAATGAATGAAATGAAAGTTATGAGGAGTTTTGGTTTGCGGGTAGGTATGGAATCTTTGAAAACTATACCTACTCACAAACTAAAACTCCTTGTAACTTTCATTTCATTCATTAAAATAAAATGATTCAAAGCTTTTCACTTATATATAAATCTAGAGAATCAATTTCAGCTTTTTATTTTTTTCAAAAGTGATCTTTAAAGAAGTTTTTCAAGTTGTCTAGGTTTTCCACAGAGCAATGAAGATGACATATCATGCAATAAAATTTTAACTATGTAATCAAAAGTTATGAAAATTGTTAGGGCTTGAAATTACTCCTAGGTAAAATGTTGTGTGAAAATTTTAACAAAAAAAATAAATTTTTTGTTTATAGTGAGTTGCCTAAAATTGCTATGTTGCCAAAAAAACATAGTTTAGTGCTTTAGGGGTTAACATGGTTATGGAAGTTCTAAACTACATAGTAAATTAGTTTCAAATGAAAGAGATCACTGAGACATGAGTTACTATAATGCTACAACAAGGGGCATATGATCAAGGCTTTGCCATATTTATAATTTCAATAAAATGATTAAGGATTTGACATCTCTATAAGTAAAGGCTTCACCATGGCAATGTTTTCTTTAGCAATAACTCTAGAATAATAAGAACATAAAAGCTTCTTGAGATTTTAGTTTAAGGCCAAACCTTTGCCGTGTTTTTGGAAACGAGAAAAATATTGAAACCAAATTTGAAGCAGACAAGTTAGTAGGGGACAAAGTAGTACAAACACTCAAAACTTAAGGGAAGAACTACATGTATTAGAATCTTGCACTCCACAATCTTGAAAAAAAATTTGAAGAAGGTATTCCTACCAAAAAAAATGTGTATGAAATCTCAAACAAAGTACTAAAAGGCCTTGACAAGTGGCATTGCCAAGGTACATGGAGTACTTGTCTCTATGATTAGTGAAACACATAGTAATCTAAGGACAATGCAAGGTTTGAAGGAACTCCAATGTCCTTCAAAACCAGCTCTAGAAACACCAACAATGGAGCAAAATTTGTTCCAAAAACATCCAATTGGCAAAGTCTCGCAAAAAAAACAAAAAAAAACACTAAGAACAAATTCAAGTAGTTCAACAATAACACAAAAGGTGGTTTGAAAGGGAGAAGAGTGACCTTAAATCATTTTTCTCAAGTGGTAATGACCCCCTTTTTATCTAGTGGTAATCTAAGTTCTACACATTTTAATTTAGAATTTTGTGATTTTTCTACTTTTATGCTTGTCTAACTTCTAACTTTTGGAAAAAGGCTCCAAATCACAAATGGATTGTGCCATTGACTCTAAAAGGTCATATTTATTTTTTAGAACCCCTCACTCTTTCCTATTGCAAATGGTTGTGAAAAGCTAACGCAAAGTTCAATAAGGAATGGAGTAAAAATTCAAGACTTGGAAGTTACTTTTTTTGAGGAATTTGACTAACTTATGTTATTTAGAAGGTGTTTGGGAATAAGTAAAGACCCTCCTTTGGCCTTGTTCCAACTTCATATATTCTTAGTACACCAATCAACTCCACCAATATTTTTCAATTTTACTAAAATCAAAAATCTCATTGGTTCGGGTACTTGTTGATATTGGAATGCCTTAAAACTTATTAGAAACCATTGCTAGCATAAAAGGCTAACTTAATTTTTAGAGAGATTTTATTGTAGTTTGGATAATTTTTAGGAATTTTCTATTGTTGGTTTAAGTTGTTAACCATCTAGAAGAGGATCTTTGGAAGTTAGAAGATTGTAGAAATTCTTATAGAGAATCTCATAGAATCCTATAAAAAAATGTATAGGCTCATATTTTATTCTACACATTTCAAGAAAGAGATTGAAATTCTACTATCTCCTTTAATTATTGGTGACCATGTAATCTTTCACTCAAAGAGGACTTTTGGCAAACCAACTTTGTCATTAGATTCCTAGTATGATTTCAATCCAAGAATACCCTTTGTTTGTCATGGATGCCCTCATCTACTACATTGTGAGTTTTTTTACTATATTATCAACGAAAATGCTTTTAAATTTTCATTTGTACTATAATCATAAAATTTTGAAAAACAAATTTTTTTGCATATGTAACTATAGGATCTTGCACTAAAATGGGTTAAAAAAATGTAAAAAAAATTCTACAAATTTCTTCTATGTGGATTGGAAGATAGTAGCATTTCAATTGACAAAAATATTTATGTTAGTCTTCCAAAAAATAGGACAATTGCACTTCAAGAGGTTACATTTGTATGAAAAAATGTGAGTGGTGATTTTTTGGATTCATTCTACAAGCTAAGTAGGCTACATGCTTGAAATTTTTTAGATCATTTAGCGAAAAAAAATGCAATGTGTTGACAAGGTTGACAAAAAAGCCTAACATGGACTAGTTTTAGGAATTTTATATCTTCTTCGTAAAAAATTTAAAATAAAAATTAAATGGCAAAAACCTAGCCCAACCTCTCTCTTACAACTATAATTCTTTGACAACCAAAAATTTTTAATTTGAAGATTAGTGGGGATAGATTGAGTTTGAATTGTACAAGGTTAGGCACACTCCAAATTAGGGATTCGAGGTCCATCATATTGGATTTACCTTGTCCCATCCTTCTTATCATATCATTTGCATGAAATGTAGATACTACTAGGGCTCCAAAATGCATTGCTACTTGTATTTTGGCAATGCAAAAACATTGATATAACAACCACTGAAGAACCTATGTGTCAATTTCTAAAGCAAAAGATCTAAAAAAACATGAGAAAATAGTAAAACATGTCCTTGAAAAACCCATCACAATACATGCCTACATGTCATCTGGCTTCAACTATCCCAACTAATCAACTACATATCCCAAATATGGCGATGAATGTACTTATTTGGTTGTAGCATATAAAATAAAACTAGTCTTTGGACCCATTCATTATATATTGTATAACTCTATCCTCTCAATTTCCCTCTTACTTGTGGGCATTTTTCAAATTTTTTGACTAAAATGTAAATATTTGTGCCCTTGCTGTTTTTATTGAAAAAAACACTATATTACACCATAACTTTTCACTTGTATATTCAAATGCAATGAAATTTAGTATAGACAGAAGATATTCTTGGTCCACATGTTGTGAAAAATTTGTGCTTGAAAATCAAATCTCTACTTATAGTACCTTATCCCCAAACACTATGTTGCCAAAACTAGCTAGTTGGTCCTTTAGGGATAAAACTTGAAAGCTAATAGTTGGGTTTCTATTTTTCTTAGAACAACTAAGAATTGAAATGTGTTTCCAAGGAATGAATTAGAAATCCCACTAGAATTCCATCAAACTATTTTAGCCAAAAATTATCATATAATGAATAAGGTTAGGCATTTTGGGAGATATTTACAATGTATTTTGGATTTTTGCTATTTTTGGATTTTTAATCTATACACATGTAAAATTTTGAAGTATTTTAGGTATTTTGCTCTATTATGAACCAAATACAATATTGGTATGTACAACACCTATTTTAGTTTAATATTCTTTTAGAAGTTTTGAAGTATAAATTTTAATTATAAATGTTAAAAGCATAACAAAACAATGAGTCTTAAGTGATGAATTGGAGGCTAACAATTGGTGATACTTTGATTGAAATAGAGGGCCCAACTTTAGTGGCAGCTTGATTGCAAACTATTTCAACACAACTAGCAATTGACAATTCATCCATCACTCCAAGAGTGGTGGTCTTGGACAATTCTTAGGGCATCTTCTAGTTGATTGGGACCAAGATAGAGTACTCATGCCTTGCCATGAGCAAGGCCATGTGTTATTAGAGTCTAAAGTTGGAAAGAAAAAGATTGACTTCAATTGGAAAAAATTTCGAGGAAAATTTCAAGTTTCTATCTACAATTAGATTTGGCCTTGGATATGAAGAAACCTATAATCACACAAAATAGAAGTATAATGAATGAAATCTACATTTGTGCATTCATTATTTTGTATAAAGCATATACAAATAGATTTATGAGTAATTGCAAAAAACATTTATCCTTTTTATTGTCCCCTTGGCCTTCCATGGGTGGTTTTTTGCTTATAACTTTTGCACTATATGTTAATTTTTTATGAAACTTGAAATTTAGGTACACATGGTAGGTAGTTGTAGGCATTGAATGATTTTCTCCACTTTTTAAAAATTAGTTTATTATTTTTAAGTACCCCAATTGGATGTCTAATTTTGTCATTTGGGGGGGGGATAGTATTGTTTTTGACCCATAAATGCAAACTTGAAGGTCAAAATTGCGATATAAGGACTTTTATTAAATTTACACGGCAAACCTCCAAAGAGATTTTCTCTACACTTGAAACAAAAAATGACAAGATTTCATATATTGATACTCATGTAACATGTATGAAACACAATATATACATATAAATATAATACATACAAATCAAGTCCTATTCAATTTGTACTCATATATATCATGTAAAGAAGTTGTAAAGAAGTCAAATATAATATCATGTAGTTGTATAGGGATCATATGAATTGTATTTAATATCATATATTCATATCAAAATTATATACATGATAAATAATATTTTTACTCGTATGGCAGTTGTACAAGTAATAAATAATATTATATTCTTGTATAAAAGATGTATATTTTGGATATGATGTTGTATTTTTGAATAAAAGTTTTATAAACCACATGACTATATAAAACCTTTGAAAGTGTATCCAACAATCAAATGGATGCCACATCTATTATAAAACTCCAAATCAAGAGTGTGATGGCTTTTTGTAAGATAATACAAATTTCTATCAAATATTCCAAATTTCAAGTTGAAATCTATTATTATGAAATTTCTTTTCCTAAATTTGGCAATAATTAAACTCCCTTTTATTTTTAAAGACTTCAATTTCATAAAATCTTTGAAAGTCCATAAAAATAAAAGGGAATTACAACAATGTGTTATAACTTTTTGGAAAGTCAATTTTTTTTGTACATATTGCATTCAAATTTGAACTCCAAATCATTTATACCATGTTATCTATGACTTGCTAAAGTTGAGATTCTAAAATCTAACAATATTTATATACTACTTTATTTCCAAGTTCATATCTTTCACCTCTTAACCCCAAAGTAAGATAAAAAATTTTAAAGATAAAAATTGATATATAGTCTTTATAAATGTCAAAATTAGATTCTTCTTAACCTAAGTATTATGGTCATTCAAAAACTTTGCCCTCAAATTTTGTGGTAGTTGACCCTCTCTCAAGTACTAAGCATAATTTTTGTATACAAACTCCAAATGGAGTAAGCCATATATTTCTTAAATTATTGGATAGGAAGAAAAGCATTCTTCCAAAATTACATTCCAAAATTCATAATACATAGTTTATTATGACTCTTCAAACACACAACAAACCAAAAAAGAAGTAATGAAGGAAGAAGAAGTTTGTCTCTTATCCTAAGCAATTAGGGTTCATCCCTATATTATGCTACATAGACTAGATTTCATCCACTAGACATCTCTTTTCTCTCCCACTAATTCTATCTATATTTCTAAAATGGAATTACAACCCACTACAATCCAAAAAAAAAGTAAAATAAGTTTCACCTTTCGTTTCAACATCTTATCTATAGCAAAATATATCATTGAATTATCTTAAGAGAATGAAAAAATGAAAAAATGAGACTTGACAATCAATGAACAAAGACGATAATTGCCTTGTAAAAGCAAAATCAAACACCAATTCATAGACTTAGTTGGCTAATTAAGTTTCTATTGCTCAATCCAATTTGGATTCAAGCCCCATTGAACTCATCAAACAACATAGACATCTTGTTGCTTGGCATTGCTAACGAGATAATGCATGAAAGTTGTACATTCAATCCACTACTTCCTCCTTGAGCTATGTCAAGATGTATGACATTTGAGATAAATTAACAAAAAATTTCATTTAATTAAACCATGGTTTTCACCATGACCCCTCTCTTTTTCTTCTTATTCATTTTCTTTACATGGACTCAATCATATCCAATCAAAATAACAATAATAAATATTTTTACATAATCAAACAATTTATATTGTAAAAATGTATTCCCATTGACTCATGATGTCCACAGCGAGTCCATAGCTATTAGGTTGTAGTATGTTAGTAATTTGGCCATTGTTAGGCCTTGTGTTGCACTGAAAGTTGAACATTGTCTTACTAACTACACAATGGAGTTCTATGCAAGGTGTATTTAAATCTTGTTACAATGGAATTTTGTACAAGGCGTGTTCACATTTTGTCACATTAGTATTGATTGGAATTGAGTTTTAGTTCATTCATGTGTTTAGATGTAACAATGACAATGCCTAGGTGCATACTTACAAAGTCTTTGTTGTATCATTAATGTTGTTTACTCATGTTGTGTTTGTACATGACAGCATCTTCTTGGCACAATGTAATTGTACATGAATGTTGTTTACTCATGTTGTGTTTGTGCATGACAACATCTTCTTAACACAATGTAATTGTACATGACAATGTCTTCATGAGAAAATAACTTGTAGGTCTCTTTTGTGAATTCAAATTCAATAATTTTTCAAAAAGGAAGTTCCATGAGGTTTAGTTCGCTTGCAAGAACATTCTTAGTGTTGGAATTCATGTTTTTCAATTCTAAAACATTTTAAGTGTTGGAATTAGTGTTTTTCAATTCTATCTCAAAAAGTTCTACAAGGTTTAGTTTGCTTGCAAGAACATTCTTAGTGTTGGAATTCATGTTTTTCAATTCTAAAACATTTTAAGTGTTGGAATTAGTGTTTTTCAATTCTAGAACATTCTAAGTGTTAGAATTGGTGTTTTTCAATTCTATCTCAGAAATATAAATGATTTAGTTTTTTGTTCAATCTTGTTTCTACTTCTATTTAGCAATTAAAAAAAATTGAAAATCAAATGTATGTTTTTTGATATTTTCCTTAGTCCTTTAGCTCAATTTTTCAACAAAAAAAATTTAAAATTCAATACTGGTAGTGCAAAATTTTAAGCAAAGAAGATTCAAAGTCTCATAATCTAGTCACATAAAGTGCAAAAAATCCCATTTTCTTCACTTCAAATGCAAATATCTTAAAATTAACATGGGCAAGATCCTATAGGCAAGACATGTGAAAAAATATTTTTTGAATTTTTTTCTCTCTTTGCAATAGAAATGGCAGTTTTGAGTGGTTTTTGATTTTAAAAAGGCCTCTAGACCTCTAGGGTTAAGTCCTTCACCAATTATTATTATTATTATACTATTATTACTATTACTTAAATAATCCTCTATTTTACCAACAATTTTCACTAAAATGAATTTACCCCATTTTTAAGGTGACGCTAATAATTTTCCCCTGAGGATAAATCAGTACACCGGTAGAAGGTATTTTTTTTTCACTCTAGTAACGAGACGTCTACACCCAGGCTTGCACCAGCGTAATGCCCAGCCTGCACACTAACAGCTAATGCGAGCAAATGCGAGCTAATTTGCAGGGTTGGACTTTCGCCCCCGCATTTGAAAACCTCGAGCGGCACCGTAGCACGAGGAAACGTAGGAGCCTTACGACTCGCATGTGTGCAGCGCTTGCCAATCTCCCACTGCCAGACATCCGCCCTCCTCGGGTCGCCACTCTGACAATGTCCGCGATCATCGGCGATCCCCTGCCGAAATTACTCACTGTAGCCCCCCCCGAATTCTCTCGCAACATTCACGGCGACGCGGAGTCCCAACCGAAAATCAATTAAGGATGGAATGCGAGGCTCCCGGGCGCCGTTCGGAAGCCGTTCCCGCACTTGGTGGCGGCCGCGGCGCTCAAACTGGCGCCTGTCCACCCGCAATCAGTCGCATCAGCGCTCTCTGTTGCGGTGGGGAAGGCACTGCTACTTACAGAGGGACTCGTCCAGTTGGGATCAGCAACCAGCTTCACCGCCCCTTGAATCCGGACTTTGGAAAGGTAACGCGCTACAGAGAGGTTGAATGCAATCGCTATATCAGCTCTTTGACCTTTGAGAGCAGTTGCAGTAGCTCCTTGTTCGCTCTCTGGGCTGAACCCAGTTCTTGGATTTCTGGATCCTCACATCATTGCGTCAGATGTTGTAGATTTGTAACAGCTAGGTCTGTTCTTGGTCGGTGCGGGATTGAATTCGGAGGAGGAAAAGGAGGTCCGTTTGCGGGTTGTACAGGCAGGCTGGTGGGGTTGCGGAGCTGCATTGTTTGGAATTGAGAGATTTAGATTGAGTGGCAATTTGAGTGCATTGCTTGGTGATTGGATTGGGGAGGAGGAAAAGGTTGTTGGTGGATTGGCGTGGGGAGGGTGGGATTCAGTTGGTTGTATGGCAGGCTCTCAGCTGGAGAGGAGTGCGTCGAGTGTGCGTGAAAGCATGGCGGCATTTCAACGGACAGCGTCTTCCGTGAAGTTGGATCTGTCCGACTCCACGCCCATTTTGCCGCGCGCTACCTCTATGAGTTCGGAAGCGAAGCTCAAAAACTCTCCGACAATGTCGATCAAGGATACGGCGCTGCTAAGTCCCAGCCCTGCAATTCGGAATCGCAACATCTTGATCGGGATGTTGTCCGCACTTCTCATTCTCGCTGTATCTTGGAACTCGTTCGCACCTGATGACATTCCCGCGTATGAAGCTGCTGCACTAGGGAGCACGAAATGGTCCCACGGCGGCAGAGCAATCCCTTACCATGAAGTTATGCAGAAGGGCTTCAACGGAGGGCAGAAGTTCCTCGTGTCCGATCCGACCATCGATCTGAAGTACCACGGCGGCCCACTGCTGACGACCACCCCCTTGAAAGTGCATGTGATTTTTTATGGCGCCTGGTCGGTGCCGCAGAAGAGCATTATCACTGATCTCATCAAATCGTTTACGGCTCCGAAGGCGAGCAAGGGCTACCCTACTGTCGCAGGGTGGTGGGCGATGACGAAGAATTTCAAGGACACGAAGAAGACCTCAGTGGCACAGAACGTTGTTCTGGGGAAGGTGATTGCAGACGCGAAGTACAGCTTGAAGAAGAATCTGAAGGAGTCGGACATCGAATTGCTGGTGACGAAAAATTTGAAGACCATTGATCCTAAGGCTGTTGATCCGACCGCAGTGTACTTGGTGCTGACATCAGCGGACGTCGCCGTGCAAGGGTTCTGCAGCTCCCAGTGCGGCACCCACAGTTACACACGGTCTCTGGCAACGCAGCACAAGGCGTTGCCCTTTGTGTGGGTAGGAAACCCTGCCAAGACGTGCCCGGGAACCTGCGCTTGGCCCTTCGCCAAGGCACCTTATGGCGCCGGACCTAACACTCCCCCGCTCAAGGCACCGAACGGTGATGTTGGCGTGGACGGCATGTGCATCACGATTTCGAGCATGATTTCTGGCGCAGCAACGAACACTCTCGGAAACGGATACTACCAAGGGAGCATCTACGACGGCTCTGAAGCTGTGGCCGTTTGTGCTGGGATTTATGGCGAGGATGCTTACCCTGGTTATGCTGGCAAGCTCCTTACGAGCAAGACCGGGGCGAGCTACAACGTGAACGGTGTCGGGGGGCGCAAGTACCTCATCCCCTACAGCTTCAACCTTGCCACCAAAAAGTGCGCTCTGCAGGCCTAGAGCTTAATTTATTTATGTCCATTCTGTGACAGCCATGGTTGACATCTGAGCTGCTGACTCCGGTCTCTCGAAAGAAAAGACCAGTCCATAGTCGCCGATGCAACGCCAGTAGTGTTGATTGAATTATAGAATCAAATTCTTGAGTCGTCCTGGACAAGCATGGTACGACTCAGTTTTGTAGCCCTTTTTTCTTGGAATAAACAAGTGTGAGCATTTCGGTAATGTCCCGAAATTGATTGAGTGATTAATGACCTATCAGTGTTTAAACGTCTGCCTTTTCTTTTTTGTTGTGACTGAGATTTGTAGGTGATTGGCATTGATCTCCTTGGTTTATCCGTTCATTCGGTGATGCGTCGGTGCTTCATCTTCCACAAGCATGGCGAACAAGTGAAGAGGAAATGAAACGTTAATATCTTACACCATTGGCGACTCAAGAATGTGATTATCTTATATATTTCATATTTCTTCACGTTTCTACTTTGGATTTTGTCCACTATATACACTTGTGATGTTCTGTTTCATGTGAATCGTGATCTGACTGTCTGTATCTTATCTTACCTTTTCACTCCTCAACCGCAATGGCGTTTCTTAGAAAGAGGAATTTCGTGCTGTGATTGTGTCTCGATTGCTTGGTCGGAGGTTCTGAATGGTTTTGAATAACTGCTTTGGCTCATATTCTTGGAGTGCTTCTAGGTTTCTGAAGCATTTGGTTCCAGTTGGAGAGCAGTGACCGGCGGAATGAGTGGCTTCAAGAGTCTCTATCGATGGACTCCGTCCCGAAACTTGGTAAGGTTTCCAGGCTTGGTTGCCAGGAAGGTGAAAGCGCGTGGATTGAATGCTGACTGGAGGATTATGAGAAGCATCTGTAATATACAATTGAATTTAATGCTGAGTGTTTATTGAGCTAAGTACTCTGCAGTTGAATATACGAGGATTTGCATACGAGCGGTCAACCAGCAACGTGGGATGTGATGACGGAAAGCATGAGGCTCCTGTGGAGAGGACGAGTTCTACAAGCCAGGAGGTTCAGAAGAGGACAACGCGCGAAGAAACCGTGGCGGACAGTTGTGATGACTCTGGCGAGATCCCTACCCCGAGTTTAATCAAAGCGAAAACAACGAAAGACTTCTTCATTAGTTCTCGAGAACAGCGGTTGCGTGAGAAAGTATATATCACTTCTTGATCCTTCACTTCTTTTTCGTAACGTGAATTATTATTCCATTCCATTTGGACTTGTTTGAATTTGTAAAATTTGCTAAAAATTTGTGAAGGCCGCAATCTCGAAGTCCATGTCATTCAATTTCTTGCAGGCGAAAGACGTCGACGTGCTGAAGCTTCAAGAAACGTTTCGGAAGGGCGCATCTACTGCCGACCTGGATTCGGGATAAAAGAATCTGTAAAATAATTCAGCTTGAGTGAACCTCGATTTCTCTGATCGTGCTCCGTTGCATTTCTTCGGAGCCGGAATATTTTAACCGACGATGGAACATTGTGCTTAGATCATCTGTGTGCAGTACAATAATTGTACTTGTAAATACAACGAGTTTTTGTGAACTTTTTCTGGAGTAAGTTCTCTCGCTAACAATTCTGTAAGCTCGCCGAATGTTCGAATTGAAGATCTGACCTATTATCAAGCAGGGAGTCAAGACCTTCGACGTTGAGCTCTACTGTTGTGCAGATTAATATATGTAAAACCAGACGGTAATGATCATACAAATTCTACAACGATTGTCTGCCCTATCTTGAACGTTATGAAAGCCCGAAGGCAAACGAAACAAGAAGGGGACAGCCGCAGACCGCCAGAACGTTATACGAACCTGCATTTTCGAAAAAGTACGGAAGAGCCACGTCCAAATAATTGCAAAAACTGGAGGACGTTAATCCATTTTCTACAGTAAATGAATAGTTATCTGCTATCTGAGCCGCAGGTGTTGATCCACTGCACTGACAGCATCTGACAATTGCGGCCATACTGTCATCGTATTGAGCAAAATCGCTTCCACACTTAAGGCGCAAGGTAATTCTGTGCCCTTGCACAGTCGTGGTTGCGGAGCGCCGCAGCATCGCGGCCCTCGGTTCCCGCACGTGTTCCCATCTGCGAGCACTTGGCTTATCCAATCTGCTATATGCCCGGCGAGTAAGAAGCCGAACTGATCATTGAGCATTCTAGCAGGCCATAGAGCATTAGAGATCGCCATTTGATCATCAGCAGAACCTCCGAGTGAGTGACTCGAGGTAATGAGGTTAAGTTGAAGTGACGCCTGTGGTATGTTGGTACTGTAGTGAATCCGTACGAGCAAATATTTTTTGAGATTTTGGAATGCTCCTTGCTTTTTCTTTTCTCTGTCACGTGATTTCAGCACTGTTTGGCAAGATTTTCGAGATTCTGATTGGCTGCAGTATGTCTGTAGCGTGCATGCTGAATTGATGCCGTTTTCATTGCTTAGTATTTCTTACATTTACTGAATAGTGAGTGTAGGGTGAAAGTTATCAACCGATTGTAATTAATAGAATTTTTTTTTGGTTTTGTTTTGATCTTGTTCTTGGAGTCGCGTTAAGCTTTTTCAGTCGGTGTCGCAGTATGGATTGAGTGGGGTGGAGGTTGCGATGAGTTGTGGTGGAGGAATGACATCGGTGTGAAACGGTAGAGCGAGGATTGTATGGCAACTCAGTTTGTTTGTTGCGTCCAGAGGAAGGCGAGGTAGGTGTGGTGGTGGCGAGCAGACTTGGTGTGCAGATTCAATCGGTTGCTGATCTGTTGAGGATGAGATGTAGAAGACAGGGGAAGCAAATTTTCTAGGTCCGTCTTTTGGATGATGGGAGGGTTTCACACTTGCTTAACACTCCTCGAAGCGCGTTAGGGTTTGCTGTCGAGTACGAGTCGCTTTGCGCGTGCGAAGATCAATTTCCTGCTCCGAACAGACGGCAACATGGCTGCCGTGAGGTGGAGAAGGTTTAGTGATGTAGCCTCCGGGATTTCAAATTGTCGTCAATGCTTCGGGCTAGCTGGCTCGGGAATAAAATTTAGCAAGCCTTTTGAATCGCCTTCTACTTCCGTCATTCCACACTGCGATCACGAATTTGTTCGTTCTTTCAGCGCGTTATTGCCAGTTGCTGTTCCTTTCGTTGGAAGCGACTACAATTCCAAAGTCGATAACATTGCGATTGGAAAAGGGAAGATTCAAGGAGCCAGGTTTCATGAGGGAGGGTTACGGAGCCAGAAACGTGGAGCCAAGGGTTTGCAAGCCCACGCTATATGCGCGAGCTGCAGCACTCCATTGGCTGCCTCAGTGTCGTCGATCTATCCTTTGTCTGATTCTGTGCTCACTTGCTCCAATTGTGGAGGTACCGAATCGCTTATGATTATTGAGTCTGAGGGGACAGGAGATGACAAGTGGACAGGAAATGCTTCCAAGGGCTCCATCTCTGCACTGTCAGTCGTAGAAAATGCGCAATTGCGTGAAACCGTGCAACGTATTTCTCGATGGCAAGCTTCCCGCAAGCAGGGGCAGGGTGGTGTGCCTCGCCATTGGCAGCAAGGTGCAGGCTCCCCTCCTCCTCCAGTGGCTGTGCAAGCGGCTGCTAATCCTCCATATCCTCCCAGCACCAACCTTGTCCGGGCGCACAATGGAACTGGAGGCTCTAATGGCGGATTTAGTTCCAGAGATGCCTGGGGCGGCTCTTCTCTCGGCAAAGACCTTCCCACCCCCCGCGAAATTTGTCGAGCTTTGGACAAGTTCGTTGTGGGACAAGAACGGGCCAAGAAGGTATGTGCGCAATTCACTTCCTTATCTGCCTTGTGTATTTAGTGCAACCATCGAGCGTCTACTACAACACGTATTTCATTCAGAATATTTGATCACATCTCGCATAACCCTAGTTTACTTGGTGCTCTAGAAAGGTTGTGACCTTCATCCCCATCTCATTATTATTTTTACTTCTTTTGGTTGTCGTGGTGTACTGCAATATTTAGTTGATTTCTATGTTTTCTTTTAGGTGGCTTTCCCAGCTTGACAATTTTTGTAACCTTTTTAATTGCTTTTGTCGTGACAAGTGTTGTCATCATCGCGCATACAGTAAGTGAGAGGGCGATGCGTTGTTATGTAACGGGAGGCGTCGTTCGAGGCGTGTCATTTTTATTTGCAATGTCGTATGTATGCAATACCCTAAATTGATTGTGATAAAGCCTATGCTGTTTCCTGACAGTGGATGGATGTTTGAAATAGTACCATTAATTGTAGTGACCCTCGTAGATCATCTTTGAGACATTCGGTGGAGAGTGAGGAAATTCATTTAGATTTGCCTACACAACAGCTAACTTCTGGTTCCCTGCAGATATTGTCCGTGGCGGTCTATAACCATTACAAACGCATCTACTGTGAATCTGTACAGAAAGGCAATTCGAAACCTGCAATTGAGGGGTATTTCCTACACCATACTCGCCTTCTATTTTCATGCGCTACCTTACTTCTCTCATTTGCTATGATTATGTTGCTAGAATCTGGTTAGCATTCTACTTGAAGTATCACCTTCAATTGTATTCAAGAAATCAATAATTTTTCGGATCTGTTAAACTGCTTGTTGTCATTCTCTTCCGTTTTTAGCTTGTAGTGGTAGACGTGCTCAACTCCTGACTTGCTCACGGTGAGAATAATGCTGGTTGCAGAAGTTACTGAGATGATTGAAGTATTATTGTAGAATTGCTATGTGCCGAATGTCTAAATTCATGAGGTTCACTTTCAGGTTCAGTGCATGTGACGCTGAAGGTGAAGAAAATGATGTTGTAGAATTGGAGAAGAGCAATGTTCTTCTCATGGGTCCTACTGGATCTGGTGCGTTTGGTGTTATCTTCTTGGCAATTGATTTTGTGTCGTAACTTATAGTGTAAACCTTATTACCATCCAAGTTCAAATCCAGAAGCAAAGTATTGTCTGCCAGACCTTTTTGTGATTTAATTTCACTTGTCCAGTACGAATGTGGAGACAGTATCACAACCCAAGTGACATATTTACATGGCACTTTTCTGACAGGAAAAACTCTGCTTGCCAAAACATTGGCGAGGTTTGTAAATGTTCCTTTTGTCATTGCCGATGCTACAACCCTTACTCAGGCAGGATACGTAGGAGAGGATGTTGAATCCATTCTTTACAAATTATTGATGGTACGTCTTTTATCATCTGAAAAATCACTTCCATCCATTCGTTCTCCAACTGCTTGATTTTTCTTTAATTGTTTTTGAGCTGAATAGTATTTTTTATCTAGGCTCTTCGTTTAAGTATCCGAAGAGTGTATCGGCTTAAGTATTAGTTGGTGGGCTTGATATGTAACCACAGGCTGCGGAGTTCAATGTTCCTGCTGCCCAGCAGGGTATCGTTTACATTGATGAAGTGGATAAGATTACGAAGAAGGTACTTGTTTGCTCTGCATGCTAGTCCTTGATTGATGGAGGTGATCAATTGGTTTTAGACCACATAGATATTGTGAGGAGGGTCAGGTGTTGCCTTACTCAGATGATTGAGAGATTCATTCATTCATAAATTTCGAATTTGACAAAATTTTGAATTAACTTTGCTGCCTTGTTCTGCAACTTTCTACTCACCCACTTATGTTTGTGTCTCTGCATAAATTTGACTGACAGTTCGTGAATGGTTTAGGCAGAGAGTATGAACATGAGCCGAGATGTGTCTGGTGAAGGCGTCCAGCAGGCACTTCTGAAGATGCTGGAAGGGACTGTAAGTTTCTCTTTGGACTATAATATGACCTGATATTCTGCACAGTTATCATTCAGAAGCACAGAGCAGTTACCAGGCACCTCACTCACAGTTTGGACACTCGGGACAGTGAAAACTAATTTGGACTTTGCATGTGTGGCCTGCATTTTTCTCTTTGCAGGTGATGATCTAGTATATACTGAGATGGCTGATTCACTTTATAATGCTTTAGGATCAATTGTCTACTTTGAGAAAGTACAAAACTTCAGTTCTTATTATTTCAGCGCGTTATGATGCAGGTTGTGAATGTCCCCGAGAAAGGGGCCAGGAAACATCCAAGGGGGGACCATATCCAGGTGCCTGGTGTTCTTAGTTTGTTTTCACTCTTAAAAGTTGTCTCTCATTATCATCTTCTTTGGTGGAAATTTTACTCGAGGGGAAATCGATATTGTTGGTTTTAGTCCCCGTTTGTGTCACTCGGATCTTATACCATGGTATGGCAGGCCACTCATGTGAGCAGTAAAAGCTGTGCAGATTGATACCAAGGACATTCTTTTCATATGTGGAGGTGCTTTTATTGAGCTTGAGAAGACTATTGCGGAAAGGTAAACTGTCATCTATAAACTTTATATTCCAGGAAGAGCATCTAATCGCTGATTTGTGCCTCAAAAGTTTTATGATCTATCACTGCGGTTTGATGATTGACATCACCAGGAACACGTCAGCTGTGAACTGGATTGTAATCTTTGACTGTTATTGCAGGAAGCAAGATTCTTCAATTGGCTTTGGAGCACCTGTACGAGCCAATATGAGGGGAAACAAGCTCATCGATGCTGCGATTACCTCGACGTTGCTAGAAACGGTACAAGACACTCAATGTAGTGTGTTTGTGCCTTCCAGATTGTTCTTCATACGGATAAATTCATTTATTTGAGTATTTTTGAAATTCGAATTATTGCTGCCTTGATGTAAGGTTATTTTCAAGTAGGATTTGAGATTCCGTCTCTGAGTTTTCTTAGATGAATAGTGGTTGTGATTATGTTATACAGGTGGAGAGCAGCGATTTGATTTCCTATGGGTTGATTCCTGAGTTTATTGGAAGATTTCCAGTTCTTGTTAGTCTTTCTGCGCTCAATGAAGACCAACTTGTTCAGGTAATTGTTTTTTTAGAAACGGTTTCAAGATTCATAATTTTTCAGGAGGTTATTCTTTCAGTAGACTCTTGGACGATATGAGCTTTGAATACGCCTTCGCTATATCTCAACTTATTAAATTTGATGGTTTGTATCATGGATTTATTCATTATGAAACTGCATTTTTGTGAAATTGCCTTTGATGATCCTTTTATTTTGTGACAGGTTCTCACAGAGCCCCGAAACGCTCTTGGGAAACAGTACAAGAAGATGTTCGCCATGAATGATGTAAGCAATTGGTGCAGTGGTATTCTTTTGATTTTGAAGTTTAGGAGCAAGTGCTTGGATATGGTTAAGGAAAGGTGAATTAGGTAATTCTATTTAGGAGATTTCCTTGAAGTTGCTCCATTTTTAAAAAATGAGGTCAGATCTAATGGTTTGGTCTGTTCCTCTTGTCAGGTAAAACTGCATTACACTGAAGGAGCTTTGCGGAGGATTGCTCAGAAGGCAATGGTTAAAAGCACTGGTGCTCGTGGGCTACGATCCATTATGGAAACTCTCCTTACTGAAGCTATGTACCAGGTTTGTCTTCCAACTACGATAAAGTACTGTCCTTTTCTGCTACAATTCCGGAGTGATAAAATGCAATGGTTTAACAAAGGTTTCCCAGCCGGAAAGGGAGAGCGGTTCAAATCGTTGCACCTACATATGTCATTTCTTCGAAGCTATTTGCAAGGTATAACAGTTTAAATTGAACTTTATACAACTTACTGCTTTTTCGCAAATGTGAGAGTCCAATGGATAAGTAAGACATAGACTACTTAAAGTAATGACGGGAAATGTTGTGAAACGGATAATGAGAGCAAAAGATGAAGACGATTCGCTGTAGCAGCAGCATGACGTCGTGTGATTAACTTAAGCATCAATATCATTATTCAGAAAATATGGATGGCTCTATTTTTTTCTTCCCTGCAGTATATAGAACTAATTATGAATTTTGAGTGTTGCCAGGTACCAGACGTTTCCTTGAAAAGACATGAGCAGGTAGATGCTGTCGTACTGGATGAAGACGCTGTTGGCGCTCCTGATGGAAGTGGAGATGGTGCGAAGATATTGCGTGGCGAGGGCGCATTGGATTTCTTTTTAAGAAATCAGAAAAGACAAAGCAAGGTAAGGAGCGTCGCAGGCTTTGATGGCCGGCGTGCCTTCATGACTGTAAGCCTCTGGAACGACAACAATTACGCTTTGAATCCAATGCTGCTCCTTCATGCAACTTTTATGAAACGTGTTCTCCGTGTTGATTTTCCTCACGTTATGATTCCTCAATGTTCCGAACTTTCGAACTGTTGCAACTATATAAAAGTCTGATTGGGAGGTGTATAGAGCTGTGGAGAGATCTTTTGGGCACTAGTAAGAGCCAAATCTTTTGAGATCAAATTTATATGACTGAATTTCTTATGGGATTTCAAAAGTAGGATGTTGTTTACCACTGTGACAGTGGACAACTCCATTTTTAAACTAAGATGAGTGGCCAGGTCTTGCTTGTATCACTTGCTAATGAGTCCAACAAGCGTATGAGTAGATGCGTTGCCATTGGTAACTGGGTCGGCATAGACGACGGGATTAGGTCCTATCAGTTTCAGTATGTTTAACTAAAACTACTGGCGTCTGATGCGAGTTTCGATGTAACCAAGAACAATCATCGTGACTACAGAAGAGTCTCACTTTGGTTTTTTGTCATTGGTTAACGCAGATTTTTCTGTTAATGATTGCAGCAGGGTGAAACGCAAACAACCCCACAACAAGACGACGTTGAAACGGAACAAGAAGTGCTTGCCAGGGCGGTAAATTTGTAAACAAGCAATGAGGTGTCAAAGCTAGATTGCAGAAAATCGCGCTTGCAGAATCGCGTCCCGAAACTCTCGGGGGGCTGGCTGCTACTTTGGAGAAAGACGAATCACGGTATGCTCAGTTTTGGTAAGAAACTTGCAAATCGTGATTCTTAGGTTCGAGTGGAGATTAATTCTATTTGTGCCTGTTTCCATAGTAGTATCATGTCTACTCATTTTGGATAGCTCTAACTGCTATTGCTAGTTCTCGCAATTGAGGAGCGTCCTGACCATATGCTCAATTAGAAACCCTATAAGTTAGTCATGGGTTCTGTTTGTACAGATTCCGTTTTGCTAGAGGTAGCAAGTGATAATGACGAATAATGACGTTCGGTTTGATATGATTTGCGGGTTCCTCTTAGTTGATGAGGAGAGTATCTTTTCGTGAAGATTAATAAATGGATAGTATTAAGGTAATTGCACTTATTCTACACTCATTCTTAACCCCTAAACGTCTAGAATCATCTCCAGAATTGACAATTTTGGGAAAACCATTATAAAGTACAATTAGGAAGAGTACTTTGGAATTGGTATACAAATAAAAGTTGTAGATTTTGAGTTGTAGATTCCATCCGTACGATTAGATTCACCAAATGCTATCACCAATATTTTTCTATAAATTTTGAAAGGAAAATTTCAAAATTCCTTCTAAATTTGATTACAAGCAAAGTATTATCATTTTTTGAGTAAAACTTGTTGGAATGGATTTGAAATGAGGTTTTCTTGACATGGTGATTTTTTGAATTTTTTGTGTTCTTTACATCTATGACCTCATTTTGACCTCATTTTTGTAAATGCAGTTTTGAACTAGAGCCAATGCAATTTGACCACTTGACACATTTTCCCATTTGTAATTTTAGAAAAATATGCACTCCAGGAATACCAAATCCAACCATTAGATAAGACAAGAATTTATAAAGTACCTCCCTAAATTAGGATGACTTTCATCCAAGCACAAATGAAAAAGAAATAGGAACATGAATTTGTTCATTGTCTAGAAATTGGGTGTTGGAGAGCTTAGGGGTTGTATCTTTTCATGAAGATTAATAAATGGATAGTGTTAAGGTACATAACATTGCTAAACATTGCTAACCAGCTTGGTTTCGTCCCCCCTAAGTGGAGATATAATTCCCTCTATACCTGGGGGGAGAGTTTAGTTATAATGCTGTACAAGTCATTGGCTGGGCAGAGGTGATGTCCCCCCTAAGTGGAGATATAATTCCCTCCTATATACCTGGGGGGGAGAGTTTAGTTATAATGGTGCACAAGTCATTGGTTGGGCAGAGGTGATGTAGCACCAAGTTGTGGTGATGTAGCACCAAGTTATCAGAGCTTGGTAGGTGATGTAGTACCAAGTTGTCAAAGCTTGGTAGGTGATGTAGCACCAAGTTGTTAGAGCTTGGTATGTCATTGGCAAGGCAGAGGTGATGTAGCACCAAGTTGTCAGTTGTCAGAGCTCGGTATGTCATTGGCAAGGCTACTGTTGAGGGTTCCTGATTTTTGGTGAGCAAAAGGGTACCCAGGGCATCACCAAGTTGTCAGAGCTCCTGATTTTTTGTGAGCAAAAGGGTACCCAGGGCATCACCAAGTTGTCAGAGCTTGGTAGGTGATGTAGCACCAAGTTGTCAAAGCTCGGTATGTCATTGGCAAGGCAGAGGTGATGTAGCACCAAGTTGTCAGTTGTCAGAGCTCGATATGTCATTGGCAAGGTTACTGTTGAGGGTTCCTCATTTTGGGGGAGCAAAAGGGTACCCCCAGGGAAGGTTAATAATGTTATGTAATTGCACTTATTCTACTCATTCTTAACTCATTGTATGAAGACATCCTGATTTTTGGGGAGCAAAAGGGTACCCTCCAGGGAAGGTTAATAATGTTATGTAATTGTACTTATTCTACTCATTCTTAACTCATTGTATGAAGACAAATTTGCAACCATATCATATAGACTTAAGTGTCCACTTATTACTCAAAGTCATCCAATTTTTTGTCTTTTTATCTTTGTTTTTATTGGCATAATCTAAAAATATGTGAATTTGAAAAGCTAATGAAATATCTATATCCTTATAAAGTAATTGTACTCTTTCAAACTTCAAATTCATATGATTTTTCTTTATATGTTTCTTGATAACCACGGAGATATCTTTCTTCAAATTTTTATTTTTTATATACATAATTTTTTGGATTGATATTGACATAACAACCAAGGCAACTAGCATGAAGAGTTGAAGAGTCCCCACATGAGCAATGTGAGCAATGTTAGTATGGGAGAGTTGAATTGAGAGTTTTTATTGAGAGCTCCTACCACTTGGCCATCAACACAAAAAGTTAAAGAATCCCAGTCATTTACGAATTGCCTCTTTGAGGCATTCAAATTTTCTTTTACAATGTAGAATATATTTGATAGATTTTGGAAGAGATAATTATCATTGCATCCTTACACAATTGCATGCAAGTCTATAAAATTTCAAATTCAAAAAACCAAATCTCCATTTTTGATGAATTTTTAAAGTTAATTTTCATGGTTTTACAAGATGTTTTATTGCAAGCAATTGGTGGTGAATTTTTAAAGTTTGATTGTGGATATATGTAGGGAGCATCCATATGCACATCTTGGCCTAGGCAAGTTTCTCTAGAAAAGTTTTACAATTCTTTCTATAGAGTTTTAAGTGTTAGGATGACAATGTCCAAATGTTGTAAGAATAGATTTTTCTTTGTTATAATTAGATTTTTCTATTTGCCTGGTAACTAATTTGGTACATTTGAGCATGATGGTACAATTACTTTGCTAAAATCTAATTCAAAATATAGAAATATCTATTTCACAAAGTTTGGTCATATGACACCTCAATTGAGCCCTTATTGAGAGCTTATATTTTTGTTACTTAATGGGATGTTTTTTAATATGAAAGATCCCCACATATTTGTGCAATTGAATTAAAAAAAATTCATCACCAATTATTTTTAATAAAATATTATGTAAAACCATGAAAATTGACGTCCAAAATTCACTAAAAATGGAATTTTCCTTTTTTTGGGGGTGAAATTTAGTAGGCTTGACTAGGATTGTATGAGAATTGAGTGTAAATAATGTAAGATGAAAAATTCCAAATCTCTTCCACATTATGCAAGGAAATGTGCACGGCAGAAATAAGGCAGTTCGTAAATGAACTGGACCCGACTGTACAGTACATTGACTTGTCCATTTAGGGAATGTGACACAAATTTTACCATGGTCACACTATTTTGTAAACTAAGTAAATTAGTGTAGGCAGAAATTTACTGTATTGTAACAATTTCCTCGAAAATAATTTTTTGTAGTAATAATAGTTTCGTACCCTCAGCAGTAACAGAAATCAGTGTATTAGACCACAGAAAAAGTTTACTGGAATCAATTCTTCCCTCCTTCAAGGAAACGGGATCCATAAAACTCTGAAGTTCATGTGCACCGCAATTTGTTTATTGCACATAGCCAGCTATGCAGGTGATATCTACACTACAGTAACAGTGACCCTAACCCTAACAGAACTCTCGTCATTACTCATCTACACTGACACTAGTTACACTGATTAGTATGGGATCTTGAAAGTCTTGAAAGTCTGGTGCTTCATTCTCTTCATCGATCACTTGAAATCCTTCAAACCTAACCTTGACTGCAAGTGCTGAAGTTTACACTAAATGGACAGTTGGAGGCCAGGTTCCCACCACCTCCTACCTAAATTCGTGCAAAAAAATTGAAAAAATCTCCTCTTTAGGAACCAAAAAAAAGCCCAGAAACTAACAGACACATTCGACAGGACGAAGTGGGAGTCAAATCCATTATGAGTGTTATCAAACTCCCATCGGCTAAAACTCTCGAAGAAAACCCACCACCGTGCCCGAAGTCCCCTGTTACTGTGCCCGAGGCCTCTGTTGCCGGGTCCCAGATCCCCTATTGCCGTGCCTGAGGCTGTAAAGGCTCTGAAACGTATGATACATGTTTTCTGAGTTGGGGCATGAAAACGTAGAATTCATGCTCCTGAAGTATTTGATTCACGCTCCTGAAGCACTGGATTGATGCTCCTGAAACATTTGATTTATACCCCGATCACAGATTTCAAGCCGCAAATGCGCATCCTAGAGCGGCAACGTGCTTGAGCTGCTTCGATTCCGAACAAACTTGGAGAGCGTTTCCTGCGCCGCGAGAGTGTCGGAGTGATCCGCGCCCAACATGACAGTGCGAATACTGATACAAGTGCGAATGAGCTCCTCCCCCACGTCGTAGCGCCCGCCTCGCATCAACAGCTTCGCGCGCGCTTCCAGCAGGAGTGCTTTCAGAAGCGTCAAGTCTTGCCACACATACTCGTCAACCTAAACAAGAGCAAAAAATCGAAACGGTTCATGACATTGCAGCTGATCAAGGAGAACATCAAAAAATGCGAAAATTTAGAGGGAATGAGCATTGCGAGAGGTGTCCAAGTTTTGATACCCGATGTGGGACGTCAGCGTCACGTTTCCAGCAGAGAGATCGATCCCAGCGGTCTTGAATCTGCGCAACATACGATTTCTCGACGTCTTCCAGCATCCCGTAGCAGAGTCGCAGAACTTCCAGCGCGGCGGTGCAGCGCGAGAACGAGTGGAAGGCGCGAATGGCGAGCGGCAGCACGAGTCGGCGCGTGAAGTCCAGGAGATCGGGCACTTGCAGCTCCACCACGGAGGCGTCGCTGCCGTAGCGGCACACGAGATACGCCGCGGCCCAGAAGTGCTCGTAGTGGTGCACGACGTTCCCGCGTTTGCGCATCACGCGCACAAATGCGCGCGCCGCGAGCACACCGCCGCGCTTCTGACAGTACACCTGGATGATGTCCGGGAAGTAGAGGCCGTCGCAATCAGATCGCACGGCGGCGCGCGCGACACCGAGGCGCGTCAAGAGGTCGTGGGCGTCTCTCTCCGTGCGCGCGTTCGTGTTGGATCGCGGGTAGCACGAGCTCAACATCGACGTCCCGCTTGTTCGGCCATCCTTCTCAAGCTTCTTGGCTACGAGCACAAGGAGCGCGAGTGGACACGGCGTAGGTGCAAACCATCCGCCTGCATACGCCATGCGCACGGCCAAGCTCTTGACGCCCATGAGGTTAAAGCACAAGTCCAAGAGTTTCACCAGAAAAGGGTTGCTCCGCAACACCACGTCGTCTCTTTCAATCGCAGGCTTGACGCGCTTCGTATCAATGGTTCCCATCTTGGAGAGAATCTCAGAAGGTTTCATGTTAAACTCATTGATAAGCCGGCCAACGATGGCGAGTCCAAACGGCAGGCGCCGGAGCTTGTCCTCGAATTCCTTGAACTTGTCAATCTGTTGCACCGAGAACGAGCGCTCCGACCGCTTCCCGTCGCGCATGAGCGTGAGCGCTTCGAAACTGGAGAGATACGGAAGCTCCAGGCACGCCAGGCGCAAAACACGAGGGAGCCGTGTGGTGATGACGACGTGCGAGGCACTTCCCGCTCGCGGCAGAAGCTCCGAGAGCTCGCGCGCGTCGAAAGTGTCCAAGTTGTCGATGATGAGTAGGTATGGGACGTCTTTCTGAAGCTCGTAACGGATCTTCTGGACGGCTTCGCTCTCCATGTCCTCGAACGCCCGCGGCTTTCCGGGTTGCGAAGTCTCCGTGCCCACGCTCACGCCCAAGATGGTCGACAAATTGAGGTAATTTTGACGCAGGTAGCGCGCCTCCCCGCCTACCCAGAGCACCATCTGATACGTCTGCGAGTGGCGGTAGGCGTACTCCAGGGCGAGCTCGGATTTGCCGATGCCTGGGATTCCTGTAACTGTGCACGCGGGCGAGTACTTCGTACGGTCGCTCTCGCCACGCCGGTCAGACGAGTTGCGACGCTTCTCACGCGACGCGCGTCGCGTGCGCCGTGACGCATCCTTCAAACCCGAACCCGTTTGCACATTCCAGGCGAGCTCCTCATAATTCTCACTGTCGTAGTTCGACGGCCGCGACGAGTCCATGTCCTCGGTCTCGGCTTTAATGGACGCATCGCTCCGCCGTGACGAGACAGTCGATTCGTCGGGTTTAGCGTTTGAGTGCCCAGATGCCTCGGTGAACAACAACTGAACACAAAAACTCAATAAATTGGCATAAATTTCCAAATGCCATAAGTGTTGTGCACAAATGGTTCTTCCTCAAACCCCAAATAAAGAACCCGAGCTGTCCAATTTTGGCCTCATGTTCTTTTGGAGCCAGTTTGAGTAGGTCATTTGTGGATCTTTCTTTGTTCAATTTGCTTTATATTTTGACCAACACGTGATACTGTGATGCTCTTCACTGATTTTGGTGACATAAAATATGGCCTCATCTGAATTATGTTTTTCGCAGTGTGGTCAATTGTACTAGCCTTTTCTAAACCTGGAATCCTTCGTCCTTTAGGGGTTAAGACTAGGACAGGTCTAAGGCCGGGATTACCATACGATGCTCCCTGCAATACTATGGTGGCAGTCTGACAGATTTACACAAAATTGGCAACGTGTGTCTTGTATCTAGAGCTTTGAATACCTTGCAATGTCAGAAATCGTACGGAAGTGGTATTCGGTTCACCAGCTTACATTCAGGTTTCGCATGAATCTTTGCCACTTTAACAAAAAAACTTGCAGATCCAATAATGGAACTTTCCTTACCTTCTCAATGAGCTTTAATTCCTTCTCGCGTCCAGCGAAATACGGGTTCCGCGGCCACGGGAGCTCCTCATTCAGCATCCTCCTCGCCTTCTCTATATCAGTGGCGCTTCTTCGTCCTAATTTGGATCCCACCAACGCGACCACGCGTTGAATGCTATCTCTCCAATTGCGTTTATATGCCTCAATCCTAAACGCCTCCACCGTGAGCAACCCTTTGACCGCCTCCGCCCACCCTTTCTCCTCTCCCATGTACACTTTCCACATTTCCCCTCCCTCCTCTTCCCAAATCTCGCCCTGCTTCTCCACAATGTCACGCACCAGGCAGTCCGAGGGCGCCAAATCGAAGAACACGGGTACCAAGTTCCCCCTGTCGAGGAAAATCGTGAGCTCTTCAATAGTGTAAGGATTCCGAAACGACTTCCGCGCGACGAGCACCACGCCGAACGCCGCGGCGTGCATGATCGCGCGCGCAATATCGTGGCTGCGCTGGTCGGCGTACAAGGCTCTGTCGGCGGAAAAGCAGGCCACGCCGTGCGACTCCAACTCCGCATGCAGCCATTTCGCGTAACGGAGCAATAGTGGATCCTTCCCGAACAATCCAATGTAAACCTCGCAGCTGCGCGGGTGGTTGAAAGAAAGCGAAATTAGGGGCGGCGAGGACGACCCAATGTTCACATTCCCGGAATGGCGCCCGCGAAGCGAAGGATTGACCACTGGTGTGAAGAGGCTCGTGCTGGCGAAGCTGCTTGAAGTCTCCGGCGTGAAGAAGGAGCTCGCGGACGCGGCCTCGTGATCTGAGTCGGAAATCAGCACGTTGTACTGTAGCGGCGACGCCGCGGACGAGGGAAGCGCAAACGGAGGCGGGGATCCAAGCACGGACCCAAACTCACCTGAATCAATAGCGCAATGGCGCGCGCTGCTTTTGCGTTCTGGCGTGCTGGTCGCCGTCGTGAGGATGCTGCCCGTGGCGATTGGGAAATCGGAATCCTCGGGGTTGAAATTGATGTCTTCGGTGGAGGATGCGCGTGACGGGGGGTGGGGCACGGAAAGAGTGAAAGTGTCCGCCACTGAGGGTGGCAATCCGCAGAAAGACGACGAGGGCTCATCGAGTGCGGGTGTGGGGTGCTCGAAGGAGGAGTATACGGGCGAATTCGCGGAGATGGAGCTCGGGCGCACGCGGAACACGGCGGGTGAGGACAGGTCGTCCAGCTCGAAGCTGCGTTTGTCGGGCGCGATGGCGGAGGGGGGAAGAAGCTCATCGTCGCGCTCGAATGCAGGGGCCGAGGAAGCGCTCAGACGCCGAGGCTCGCTGCCAGAATGGGAACCACGTCGCGACGGCGACGGGGCGCTGCGGGAGCTGCTGCTGCCGCCCGCGAGAGACGTCAGGAACAAATCCAAACCCGCAGCTTGGAATCCCGCAGCAGCAGATTCAGGGGCGACTGGCGTTGCGGCTGCGGCGCTTGGAGTTGTCTGATTTTCATCGCTGGAGATGCGCTGCAGAGGTTGGAGTGGCGGTGGCGATGCATCCTCCTGGTCCTCGTCCATAGAGCCCGCGGCCCAAGCGCCCGAACCACCATGCACCAGGGATTCTCTCCTTGAATCACGTCCTGTCAACGATCCCACAACGAAGAATGGCGCCCTGGAACCTCAACCATCCCTAGTGCCTGTGCTAGGCTAAACCCCACGAGCGCCGTGAATTCTTCCGGGCTCGGTTACGTCCATCCTACCCTGTAAAATTCAACGTCCAGTGGGGCTGCATTGACAACGAAAACGCCAGCCCTCAACGTTCTAGATAAACCCCACCAAGTCCTGTTGCACCTGAAAATCCCACACTGTTCTTCTCTACCGAATGCAGCACCCTTCTACCCTGCAAGCCAAAATTCCAACCCTGCAATCTGTTATTTCAAAGCTAACACAGCCGCCGTCAGTATTCTTCTTCTCCTCAGACTTTTCGCCGTGTCTGGAATCAAATCTCCACGGCGCCCCAGCCCCTCCAGAAGTCGTCGACGTCTCCCAAGGATTCGCCGACAAGTGAAGAGAAGATCTGTCAATGGGGGTTCTAGAGGAACTGTAAACCCCCGTGCGCACAGAAGAGTCATTGACGACGAGATATGGAGTGAGCGTGGGCCGAGTCAGGTCAGAATCCAAGAGACACCGTGTCAACGCCGGAACAATAACACAACTACAGTGTCGAGATGCTCCAAAATGGCCACGCTTTTGCTGAATTCTTGGACACTGGGCTATCCATTTCGGGAACTACACCCAATGAATACAGTAAACGCTTGCAGCATTCAAGGTAACTTTGGAATCCTCGATGAATGGTAGCATTCAAAGTAATCCCCAATAACGTCGGCAGAGAGAACGCTGGTCACATGCGCTCAATATCATTCTTCTACTACTTTTTTCCTTTGAAAGATCAGAAGATTTCAATTAAACGGCTTCGCTCTTCCCCGTATCACGAATTGTAGAAGTGACTGTCGAATCCTCTAAAGTGAACAGGATGATGTAATTCCGGCGTAGAGGGGGAGGATTCGGGTCGAGTCTATGATAGTGCAACGAGCCTCTTACGGAGGCGGTTTTGCCCTCGTGTTTGACCCCTGGGGAAAACGCAGGAACCTTTTATTTGCTACGCAAATTTTTTTGAGTTCATATTTGCAATCAGAGGCCTCAAATTAGCTAGGACAGGTGTTAACAATAAAATTAATACGGCACAAAATAGGGGGTCTTTTTTTTACATTCACCCTTGGCTGGACCTCCGCGCACTACTATAGACTCGACCGAGGATTCGGAGGAAGGTCAGAATTCCTCAAAGGAAACTACTGATTTCGATGATTTCCCGGAAAGGAAATAGAGATATTATAATATTATAATGATACTATAATACTAATAATACTAATACAAAAGAGCTACACTCAAGTGGGTCGCCCACTTGCAGCTATTGCTGCGGCACTCCTGGACCCTCCCGGTCCCTCCCGTGCACTTTCCGAAGTGTTGGCGAGCCAGGCAGTCGTCCGCCTGCCTGGAAATGCGATCGCCGCCAACAAAATTGCAACTACAGTAGTACTACCCACGGCCATGCCCATTTCGCCATTCTCACTTATTCCTTGCAAGCGTAAGTCAAGGAATTTCTCACGGCTCACGTGATTGTAGCATAATTGAACCAAAGTACTGTTCCGCACAATTAAATCCTTCCAATAATGCTGGCGAGTTGATGTTACACGCTGGATGTTAAAAGGATCTACAATTGCAGTCATTAACATCCTAATGAAATTTACATACTTAACCAATGAAAATGGAGAAATAGACAGACAAAAAAGCTCAAGTACAACCATCTCTAACAACGACGATGACACATAGCAAATATTCTAACCCGTTGAAATGATATCATATCTTTTCAGGAGAAAATCACTCGCTCCATGCTCACGTCAGTGGTTGAAAATCTGACAGATTTTGCAATCCAACGTTGGGACTCGAGAGGGTAGGTATCAAAGTTTAGCCGATATTCTCACGGAATTTTGGTATATAGCAATAACACCTTGGATACCTCAAAGGGCAAGGTCTGTAAATCAAGATGATAGCATTCAAAAGCTAACGTCATTCAGAAGTACACTCGGACCTCTCCCATGTGACGATCTCCAAAATGACATTCTGGAATATCCTGGACACTATCATCGACTCTAGCAAACTTGTCACACATCCAAATTACAGATCTTGCCCTTTGTGACCCCAGGCAGTCAGATCAAGAGGTCAGGGCCTGGGAATGCATTAATCTCCAATAAGATCATTTACTACATGGCTCACAAGTGAGATAAACATACAAATGAGACACATCTACGTGCTCAAATCGTTAGTGGAATGTCCACAAGAAGGTAAATCTAAAGACTGGCAACCGAAGTGGAAATTTGATTGGTCGTACTTACAGGACACCACGAGTGGAGCTTGCGAGTTGGATTCTATCAGCTAGATCATCCACACTAACGTTCCCGAGCTCTCCACCGTGTCTGGTTCGCACAGTCAGAGTTCCGGATTCCACTTCCTTAGGACCCACAACAGCCATGACCGGGATCTTCTGCGTCTCGGCGTTACGAATCAGCTTCCCAAGCCGCTCACCGAAAATCACTTCAGCTCTGATTTCCCTCGCTTTCAACTTGGCAACCACCTTCTTGCAGTAATCGACCTGCAAGTCAAAAGTCTGCACGTCAGATCATCCCGCAAATTTTGTATCCTTGACCGAAAGAAGAAAAAAAATTCAAATGGACAATATCTGCATCCAACTTCAACCCACGACAGAAAGTGGCAGTGTGATGAGAGACTGAATTTATCGACTTAAGGACCAAGAGCCCCAAAGTCGTCATTGCCATATGAACAGGAGTTCAAGCAAATCATTAAGGAAGCTACAAGGAAAGTAACAAAATATACCAAGAGAAGAAAAAGTCATGTCCTCAATTTTTCATTGGCAGAAATTTGTTTTGGAAGTTACCATAATCACCTGTTAAATTCCAAAGTGGATTTTCTAATTTTATGAACGGCATTTACTACCCTAAACAAAAAACAAAATATCCACAATAGCCGATTGTAATAACTTTCAACATATTTCTATTGTCAACTAATTAGGCAATCAAAGCGTTGCAAAGTGCAAAGTAGCTCACCTCGTGGTCCGTTACTGGCAACAATCGAATCTGGACTGGAGCAAGCCACAAGGGAAAGTCGCCAGCGTAATTTTCAACCAATATACCAAAAAATCTCTCAATGGAACCTAAGATAGCTCTGTGAATCATAATCGGCTGCTTCCTTGAGGTATCAGAGTCCACATACACCATATTAAACCTCTCAGGCAAATTGAAATCCACCTGAATGGTCGAGCACTGCCATTTCCGGCCAATAGCATCCTCTATTTTCACGTCAATTTTAGGGCCATAGAAAGCGCCACCTCCTTCATCAATGCCATACTCCCAACCCTTGTCCTCCAGTGCATCTTTCAAAGCCGACGTCGCTTGCTCCCAAATTTCATCACTACCAACAGCTTTCTCGGGCCTTGTTGATAAATTAATCTCAAATTTCGAAAAGCCAAATTGTTTGAGAACGGTCTCCGTTAAATCAAGGACTCCTCGGATCTCATCCCTAATTTGATCAGGGAGACAGAAGATGTGTCCATCGTCCTAACCACCGCAACAAGAATGTTAAGCTTCAAAACAGCGCAAGGAAGACAACATACTCCACTCAAACGATGCAAGTGCTCCCGATCACAAAACTACTGATCAATAGGCGTTTGAGTAAGAAGGAAAGACAAGAGGTCAAGGTTTGCAACCAATCTTCAAACAATGAAGAGCATAAATAGGAACAAAGAGTTGAAAATACCTGCGTGAAACCTCGAACACGGAACAAGCCATGCAATGTACCAGACCGTTCATACCGATAAACAGTGCCCAGTTCTGCCACCCTCATGGGCAACTCTCGATATGATCGAAGTGCATCCTTGTAGATTTGAATATGGAACGGACAGTTCATAGGCCTAATTTGATATAGCTCCTCCTCTATTTGCATCTGATCGAACATGTTTTCCTTGTAGAAGTCGTAATGACCACTTGTTTTCCACAAATCAAGCTTAGCAATATGAGGAGTGTAGAGGAGCTCGTATCCATTTGCGAAGTGCATTTTCTTCCAGTATTCTTCGATAACGTTACGCACCATAGCTCCCTTGGGATGCCAAAAGACAAGACCCCCACCTGCATCTTCCTGCAACAGAAGCATGAACATCAAAATATGCCAATGTAACAGTTTCAACTGCTTTCCCAATCAAATCCAATACAAGCTAAGCCAATTCAAACAATCAGAGCTCTCAAGGTTACGAGACATCTGGCTGCCATTACTTGGATAGAGAATAAATTAAGGTCTTGTCCAAGACGTCGATGATCGCGGCGTCTCGCCTCCTCCTTTTGAATTTGGTAGGCCTTCAGTTGCTCCTCTGACTCCCATGCTGTTCCATATATCCTCTGCAGCATCTGCCTCTTCTCATCACCTCTCCAATATGCTCCTGCTACGAACTCCAACTCAATGGCTCGTCTGTTCAGCTGACCTGTCCTCTCCAGATGGGGCCCAGCGCAGAGATCCCACCAATCTTCCCCTGCAAAGAGTGCAGAATGAAAAAAATTAAGAAAAGTATCGTCTCTAGTGGAATTATTAGAACTTCAAAACACCTAAAATGAGGAGCAGAACATGCATAGCAGTAAGTTAACCCATAAGTGCCCAAATGGTCAAAGGTGTCCACTACCATACCTAGAAGTAGAAAAAAATCATTTCAAGGAAGATAACAAAATGTCCTAACAGAAAGAAGAAATCATATTCAACATTTTTGAACCATAGAAATATGCTTTGAAAGTTACAATAACCAACTAATAACTTCCAGAGTGAATTTTCTCTTAATACATTAGTCATTCGGGATTGATGAAACCCAGCATATCTATTTGAAAGTCGTCTCGTGAACTGTATAATGGATCACCTACTTTCAAACCGAGACAATCATAGTGCTGGATAGATCAGAAAACGAACCAATTTTGTAGATTGTAATCGGCTCTGACTTGATACCCTCCAATATTTCCAGTTTGTAAGGCTCATTTATGGCCTTGATACGGGCCTCGGCTTCCTCCCTTGACACCTCTTCTCGTGTAAGTGGTAAATTGCGGCTAATAATGCGGTCCTAAAGAGGTACACTCCACAATTTGTCAACCTCAATGGCCAGCACAAGCCAAATACAAGAAAATAGGAAGCAAGTCTAGAGTCGAAATGACACATATAGTACAATAATGAACCCACCATTTCTTTCTTGATTTTCTTCAGGTCTTTCTCGGTAAATGGTTCTTTCATATCAAAGTCGTAGTAGAAGCCCTTCTCAATCCATGGACCAATTGTAACCTGGGCCTCTGGAAACAGCTTCTGAACAGCCATTGCCAGAACATGTGCACTCTGGAAAACCCAACAAAAACGGCAGAGCACACCATCACTCAAAAATCCAACCATTAGAGAATATGAGCGATTCTTAACCCCAGTTGTTCCCGTCATCAGAACAAGTGAATCCTGCTGCCAACTGATACATAAGAAAAACTTTCACAATTTGTGCAATGTACCAATAGTTGCATTCTGCAAGTGAAGAGGTGCCACTGTTATTGAGAATAATATTAATGCCATTGAAAAGAAAAGTGGTTGAAAGGAATAGTTGCCGTGTTCATAAAACAACTGGAATGACAATTTTGAAGGACAGCAACCAACCATCTATGACTGAGTCTTAGAATTTTAAAAAGAAGCATGTTTCAAGAATCACGTACCTTGTAATATTAATCTAAAAATTGAGACAGCAAGCCCCTTTTGGCTCCTTTTGGCTCATAAGATACATAAAGTATCATTAAAAAAATTTCAAAAATTCAAGGATCGATTCAGAATCAAAAGTACAAAAAGGTAGGAGAAAAGGTTACCGTGTGGCGGATTCTCAAAAGATTCTCTGAAGACTCGTTTGTAGGCAGAACAACGGGCTTCTTCTCTTCCTCCACTTCGACCTCAACCTCGGACTCTGATTTGATAACGGTCTCCTGATCAGCTGCGAGAGACGCCATTGTCATCATCCGCTCACTACCTCCTTGTTGGCTCCACAAGGGCATCCGCCCAAGGAGAGACACCATGGCTACATGTTGAAACAGTCGGGAGTTGGAGCTGGCAAGCGACACGTATCCTAACAAAACGTTCCGATTCCGCCTTGCCGCACACAATGCACTCGAATGCAAGGAAACTCGCCTGAATATAAATTCCACCAGTCAACACAACACGATCTAAAACAACATGAACCCCTCCACATCACACCATAAAATACAATTCATAAATCCACTTCCTACCATCACCTTACTTCAAAGAAATCCAAAGAAAAAGAAATCCCAAAGAAATTCACAAAATTTACTAATTGATAATCCCAAAGTCAATACTGATTTTTGCACACTCCACGAAAACAGAATTAACCCTAAATTCGAAAAACTTGTGCCCCTAAAAATCAAGCTCTCAAAAATCACCGATTCAATTCATCACAATGTGAAAAACAGAACTAAAAAGAAGTCGTAACTTCTATCACTATATTCAGTGAAGAACATTCCACGTGCCGGTCAAAAACTACCTAATTGAACTCCAAAAGATCCCTGAATGACCTACTCAAAACTGCTAATCAGAGACGGGGTCAAATTCGGCCTCTCAGGCTCCACAGACACTAAACCCTGGCACCAATAGAACCTCAAAATTTCGGAGAGATTACTCCCGGTGACGAAATCGAAATTGATCCTATCAAAAATCCCGTCATTGCAATCCCTAAAAGTCCAAAGTACTCGAAACTCAGAAATGCAAGAAAATCAAGAAAATCCCCCAATTCCCATGAAAATCCTCAAAAGTTGTGTCAAATGAAGGAGCTCCGAGAGCAATCGAACAGAAACTCACCTGGAGAAGAAGAGCGGGGAGAAGCTGGTAGCAGGGGCGTAAAGGGAAGAACTCAGCGAGCGGAGCTTGGGGAGCGCCATGCGAGGGACTATCGCAGTTGCGGTCCCCATATCTCCTTCCTACTGTGACAGATTTCAATGCTTTCAGCAGCAAATTTCAAACTGTTGTCAGCATTAAAGGAAAACTAAGTGCAGAGTGGAGGAGAAACAGCAAGGAGCTGTGATTGTTTTTGCGATGCGCGAGCATGGTCATTGAGAAATCACCGCTTGAAGGGGATTTGTTTTCTAGGAGCAAGATTGCCGATACTTGGCTCCCAGGAAAAGCCCTCAGTTGGCTTCTTTCGTGTTCACACTTGCTGATTCTTTTTGAGATTCTGTTCACACGGTGTGTATGCCTGCGGAGGTTTTTGGTGATATTCATCTGTCCACAAAGGCACACTATTTTGAATTAGCGTGGGTTGAAATATTATTTTATTGAACCAATTTTAAGTAAAATGAAATTTGGTACTGACAATAATCCCCCCATTAAGGTCTTCTTACTATATAAGATTGGTGGCAAAAAAATCACTAGAAGACAAGAAAATCTTACTAATTGTCTTGCTAGCCTCAATGAGTGAAAATGGAGGATTTCATGTTTCACTAAATTGGTGGACAATCCCATTTGTTGAGACTGAGGAATTCTTACTTGATCTCTCCCCCACCCACAAGGTTCACACATCACTACAAGTTCTCATTTGAACCCTTGTGAACTTTGCCCACCGATCTCACATGGCAAGAGCCCCTAATTAGATAAATTAAAGCAATTTGAAAAAGTAGTTTGTGCCTTTGAGAAAGACTAGGAAAACTTATTTTTAAAGTTCAAGCATTAGAATTGTGCAAAATGGTTGGTTTTTTCACCTTGAAAGTTTATGAGGATATACTTCAATAAATTCACTTAAAAAAATCTAATGATTGAATTTGCAAACCTTTGTTTTGTTTTAATAATAAACCTTTTTGAGAGAGTTTTAACCTTCTAATGTGAAGGAACTTGAAGAATAACCTCGAAAATAAACAATCCTATCATGAAGGTAACCTACCCATAATTATCAAGTTCTTGGATAAATAGGTGCATTCTTTATTTTTATAGTTTTGGTAAAAGTCAATCAGTGGACACTTTTAGTTCTTAGCTATGTTAATCCTTGAAGATATGAATAACCCAAATTTGGTCACAAAAAGTTTTTCTTTTGTGTATTTGAAATAGATGGTGCAAATTGAAGTATACAGTAGTGACAAAAGTTTATCCTCATTCTAAGTTGGATCCAATCAAACACCAAGCTCTCTCAATTTGGATCATTATTTAACACTTCTAACTCTTGTTTGTATGAGGGAACAAAATGATCATGTTATACACTGCCCAAATGGTGCCATGTTTAAGCATGATAAGGTTAAAATGTTAAAATGACATCCAAATGAAAGAAATAATTGTTAAATTATCAAACCAATGGTATATGTCATGCTACACTTTTGTTCATAAATTGTATTCTAGGAGTCAAAGATTTGAACTAGCCAAGCCAATTAATGCAAAAGAAGGGGTAAAAATCACCCCCCTGCTCCCTCAAAAGAAATGGTCCTGTTGAAAAATAAGCTTCACAGACAAATTTTTGTAAAGTTCATTGTCACCCAAAAGCTCCATGCATCAAATAGGTATCACAATCCCATAGGTTTGGGGGGTAAGAGTTTTTGTGCACAGTCCCGCCTGAGCCAGAATGCCCAAGAATAACATCCTTAGTCGTGATAGTTTAGACAACACGTTTTCACACAATTGGCTACATATTGAAGGACTGTATTTACAATATCAATGAGAACAAGCTTAAGGTTCTAAACTTAAGGAAAAAGCTCGCACCTAAGCTAAGCATCAGTTCATATCTGGTGCGCTTCTGTCCTGAAGTAGATATGCAGAAGCTACATCGCACAAGGGCACTCGTAACCTGGAAAGATCTAGAGCAAATCAATCGATTCTGGACCAGTATTGATATCAATCCTATCACAAGAATTATGAAAGCACAAATATATGACAAGGCCAGAACATCTCACCTGGTACAACCCTGTCATGGTACCCCCAGCAAAAACATTACAGCTTAAAATTGCCTTTGAGTTCAACAGAGCATCCGGATTTGTATTACTATAAAACAGGGATATGAACAAGCAGCCGGATTCATTACTGTGCATATTGATGCAGGTGGCCATGACCAACAAACTGGTCGACTTGTCCGCCTTCTATTGCAAACCCCATATGCATGACATTGTTGAGGTCCATGGCCCAGTGCTGTTGCAGCTCCTTTGCCAAGCCAGAATTCACTCCTTGCATATGCAGCATGCTAGCATCTGATGGATTCTCAGCGGCAGCAGAAAAGAGTTCAGCACTCAAGCTGGTGTTCGTTGCAGGTGCATTACTAGAAAAATACTGGATCTTCTTCTTCTTTGTAACACGTTGTGACTTTGAAGACTTGGACCTCTCCGGGGATGTCAAAGATTGTCGAAGCTTCTGCAGTCGATACAGCAACTGAGCTTCACTAACCTCCGCCGGGGTTTCGAAATCCTTCCTCCCCAAGCTCTTGTCGCTGGAACTGTAACGTCGTTTCGAAGCGGATTTGGTCTTGGGAGTGGAGTGTTGTCGATGGTGAGGCTCGGGGATGCCGAGTGACTCCCTGAAGCTCCGGAGGCGCTCCAGTGCATCGTCTGTGTGCTCATGATCGTTCACTACTTCCTCCTCAACGTCTTCTTGTTGCTCGAGCACGTCTCGACGTAACCTAGCCAATCTCATGGCAATTTGCGCGTCGTCGTCTGACTCGTACGTTGCCCTGCCCTTCTTGCTCTGTCGCTTTTGAGTCTTGGGCTGCTGCATTCTGGAAACGTCAACGCTCTTCACACCACTCTGGTCGTGCACAACTGGTGCTATCGAGTTGACCCTGTCAGTTGGAAGAGAAAGCAACAAAGGATCAGCAACAAAAGATTAAATGTACTGTTCATAAACTCATATCATTAAGAGAAAGCTCAAGCTCTTACTATCGCTTGCACAATAGCACCATGAGCGTTAACCCCTAAAGTACCCATACTTTAAATGAACAATTTGGTTGAACATCTTGTGAAAATAATAGATTTCAGACACATCCAAAATTTATATCAGTGAAGAACAGTACATGTGATGGTCAGAAAATAAATAATATAGAACGAAAGAAAGTTGTCATTGGACCCATTCGAAAGTGTTACAAAACACGAGAAGCCCGATTCGAGCTTCTTAGTCCTAAAATGGTTAAGATACACAAAGCAAACAAAAGTGCAAGAAGCAAAACCAGAAACACTGCAATGTTCAAGTCAATAGAAATCTATACACACTACGCTTCAGTGAGAAGCTATCCCCACACCGTGTCGGTGACCCAACGACACCGCATTCTAGGGTTTCCCTAGGAGGCAGAAACAGGTATTGCCTGCAACATAACAGTTACTGAAGAGGAAAATAACAAATATCACTCAAAGCTCCTCACAAGGACTTAAAAGTCGCTGAACGAAGGAGTGAACGTAATCAGCTGAAGAAATCGAGACAATAATGTTGAGAAAACCTACCTACTCGCACATTTGGAGTCAAGAGTCCACTCTGAAATTTTTTTCTTGATAGCTTTTAGAATACTCAACTACGCAATAGCTCATAAGAACCACTACAAATGCATTGCGCAAGCGAGCTTAAAACCCTCAAATGGAGACGTTAAGCCAGGGACGCACCAAACTAAAAATCAACGATTCCGAGAGCAGTCGAAATTTGCACGAAATCTCACGAGACGACAACATCTAAAAAGCAGAAAAGCGATTGAATTGACTGCTACAAACCGCAGTGAATTGGCAGGAAAAAGCCGACTCTACTCACACAGCTCGGCCCAGAAACTAAACTGCAGTTACAAAAGAACTGTCATAGAATTCTCTTCAGTTTCCTGTTCACAAGTTCAATTCTGTGATACTAAATATTAACTTTCGGAGGCCGTAAAAAGTCCATGGCCGTAAGTTGTGGTTGCTAATAGCAAAGTAAACCCTAATTAGAACATAAGCATAGCATCAGGGAAATCTTACAAGTTCGGAAGCCCCGGTTTGCTTGGCGACAGAATTTTCAACGTGCCAGGTTTATTGCTGTTGTGCCCACTCTCCACGTAGCGCAGCATATCATCGAAGTCCAGATTTCCAAGTGGCGCGTCTGTCATCTTGTTCTCCGAGGTCACAACGACGATCAGCTCATGTCGCAAGAAGGGCGCAATTTGGCAATCTCGCAAGAGCTTGACCTAAACAAAGGAAGCAAGCAATGGTGCTGCAAACGAATTTTCCTTGGAGGGCACAATTTGTTTGGGGGCAGATCCATTAAATTTATTCTGCTGCCCGTTCCTAGCAACTGTTTTAGGGTTCCCATCACCTCAAGACCATATGCATACCTAACCCCTAAATGCCAGAGGCACCAAATTTTGGTGTCGACAATACTTTGAAGTTAAATAAAACCTAACCAAGTTTTTATTTTTAGAAGTTTATATTTTTGAAAAATTCTTATTGAAGTCTAATTTTAACATCAAAAATCTGATTTTGAAAATGATTGATTATGATTTTTCTATTCAAGATTTTGTGCAAGGGTGTCCATTGCAATCTTGACTTTCCCCATAGTGTTGAGGGCTTTTGAAAATGAGCCTTGAATACACTAGATCTTGGAGAAAAAATCACATTACAAATTCATTTAAAAAAATTGTAGAGTAGATTTTGAGAAGCCATAAATTGATTGGGATTATGCATATATATTAGGTCCTTTATCCTCATATCTATTTGGCGACCAAATTTCTAGATTTGACATGTGAAAAAAGGATTGGAAGATTTCGAAATCACTTTTGCAATTTTAACACCTTTATGATTTAACATTATAATCTTTCAATCCGTAAGTCATATTGTTGTATTTTCTTTTCCTATGTGATCTCTAACATATATAGTTTGAATTTGTATAGTTACAATTCAAAAAAATTGATATAACTTATCAAAATGTTGTTTTTTTGTTCAATTTAGAGCAAATTGCTAGAAGTTCAAAAAGGCCTTGGGTATTTAGGGGTTAACATCCAACAAATTGACCTACTAGTTTTGATACAATATAATATGCCATGCATCCCAATAGTGTTAGCACCCGGAGAGATCTCTTAGTGTATCTATAAAAAACCACATGAGTTCAAGTGATTTTTTAGACCCCTATATATATTTTTAATAAACTCTCGAATAAAATACAATTTCAATTTATAGTTTTGAACTTTGTTTGATATTAACTAAAAATTTAGGATGCAAAAAATTCCCAACTCAAATAACATATGAAATAATTTTTAGAATAGGTTGAAAAATGAATTAAAATGGCATGTTTTTCAACTCAAGTATTTGTAGAGAACACATTTAGATGACCATTGCATCATTATTCAGGGAAAATGAACTTTGAATAGAAAGTTGTTTTTAGCAGTCTTTTATTAATTTTCTAGACAATTTTTTCTGAAATAAAATAGGGGTATGAAAATTATTTTTAGCTTTATAGTGTATTTTTTTACTTCAAAAATTTGTAACTAATTTTAATTAACAAATAAAAATATCAATAATTCACAACATAAACTTTCAAAGTAGAAGAATCTTTTCATATTTATTTATTTATTTATTTATTTATTTATTTAATTTTTCAAATATAAAATAGAGGGTTGAAAATCTTAACGCACATAGTTTCTAATGGACACTCTAAGTGATCTCCCCATGTGTTAGCATTAATGAAAAGGACTTTGTTTTGCCAAGTGCTACAAGACAAAATTTTAGATGTAGTAGTGGGAAGTTATTGCAACCCTCTTTTTCAAACCATCTTCATTAAAAGCTTTGTAATAGACCATGAACAATTCTGAAATGAATACATGGTAGAGACTGAATCAATTGTCAATAATATTAGTTTAAGATTTGTGAGATATTGGTTCATATTTTCCCCATAGATGGAATAAAAACTACAATAGGTTCATTTAGAAATAAGTGGACACGAATGCATTGAATTAATGAATTTAAAAATTATTGGGTGAATTGCCTTTTCATGGATACAAAGAATCTAAAATAATGATTAACTACAACATGGGACAAAGAAAGGAAAATAAAGTTCACTTTTCTAACAATGGACCAACCTCGTCTCGAAACAACCTCAAATGTGAGGGAGGGCTCCCTCCATCTAGGCCCTTCACATAGATTTACGGTGGAGATTGCTTAGTTGACTCATTGCTTGGCTGGCTCAAACTTAAGTTTTGAAAGTGTCAAGCCAAACTTGGCAAGGTATGTATAGGAATAAATAATTATGGTCGTTATGATAATAGGTTGATTGAATTGCTTGGCATACTCCTGGATGGCAGAATGGGTGGTGTATCAAAACAAAGGCTCTCACACATTCATTTTGACCAGCTGGTTGGATGGCCATCAAATCCCACAAAGAGTATCATGAAGGGAGTGGTGGTGGACATGGTGGTGGTGATGGCTACCTTCACAATATGAAAATCAGCATGAAGTGGTGGTGGTAATTGTCACTAACACCAAAAATTGAACATGGAAAGGTGGTCGTGATGGCACAAAATAAAAATTAGTATAGGGAGGTGGTAACCGTCACCACCACCAAAAATTGAACGTGGAAAAGGTGGTGGGGTAATGGCTACCACCACAAAATGAACATTAGCATGGGTGTGTGTGGTGACTATCACCACCATAAAAAATTAAACATGGGGAAGGTGATGGTGATAGCCACCACCACAAAATGAAAATTAACATGGAAATGGTGGTGATCGTCATCACGATCAAAATTTGGACACATGGTGGGTAGCACCACCCAGTCAAAAGAGTGGTGGTGACGACTATTACTTTCAATAAAATGAACATATAGTGGGGTCCCCACTAGGTTTGAAGTGGAGGTACTCATTTTATTTGTAGTGACAATGAATACCACTTCTTCAAAAATGATGGTAATTTATCCACCCTTGGTAAATAATCAAATACAACCAAGTTCTTTGTTTATGCTTGGATTTTAAACTATTGAGTGCTTAGGTGTTGTCTATTATGCCTTCCAAAAAATGGATCTTTTCTAAGTTCTTAAAGTTCAAAGAAATCACTACAAACTATCTTAGTTGCAAAAATTAATTCTAAATAACACAAAGTCTTTGAGTCACTATGATTTTTAATAAAATGATCTATAATCTAAATTTAACTTACCTGAGTTGTAGTTCAATTCACACCATTTCCGATAACATAAGTCTTGTAAGATTTGGAGATTCCTACAAGAAGTTACAATCGGATGAAGTTGGAACTTTTAAGAGGCTATCAAAACTTCATTCATTTCTTTTCAAACTTTTTCTATTCCAATTTTTTGCTAATTTTGAATCTTAGATCTGCACTACTAACTTCTACTCAAGTTTTAAGTCTAAACCTCAATGAATGATTTTTAAGTGACTTCATCCATTTCTTGTCCCAAACTTCATCTTTCTTTATCCATTGGAGTTTTAAGTGGTTTTGGAGTCTTCTAAGTTTCTTCTACCGAATACTAATGCTAAGTTTCTACTTGGTTGTCTTCCAAAGATTCTAATCTACTTCCTATTTTTGTTTTAAGGTTCGGGACTTCTTTTGTCAATTTGCTAATTTTAAACTTTTAAGTTTGATTTCTTATAGATCTTATTTTTGTGTATATAAATTGATAAAGAAATCTAAATTTGAACTTCCCTAGTGAAAGTTATGAGTGGATGAAGTTTGACTACTAATCGGTACTTCAAACTTCATCTGTGGTTTTCTACCAATCTACAATTTAAAATCAACTTCCAATTTCACTTTTGACCTTTGGATTTCTAATTCTATCTATGTTTTCATTCTTGTCCTTTAGAATGAAATTTACTAATTTTCATCCCCTATGACTTCTAAACTTCATCTACTAATGTATTTCTCAAATTAACTCCAATTTCTAAGAATTTTATATTTTTGAAAATCTCAAAGCATATATTATAGTATTCTAAACTCAAAAGTGACCTAACTTTTAAACCTATAGGTCTAACTTGCTTTTAGGCCTTGGCCTCACTTAATTTTGTTAATTAACAGGGAAAAATTTTTAGAAGAGTACCTCAGAGCTCGCTTCTTCAAAACGGTTTTCTTAAGCCTGTTCAAAGTTCTCCACTTAGTCCATTTTTTATATTTTATTCTCTCTTTTTATAATGCTTTTTTACAATTTTTTTGTTTTGTTTTATCAAAGTCAAACACTATAAGAAAACCTTGTTTTACATGACGGATTGACATCAAAAGGAACGGATTTTAGGTGACATCAAAGGTGACATCAAAAAACAAACCCATGTTTTTATGTCAACAACGATGTCCATTGATGTTATATTGGACATCATTGTTGACATAAAAACATGGTTTTGTTTTTTTTCAATATCACCTAAAATCCATTCCTTTTGACATCAATAAATTTTGGTTTCTTATAGTGAAAGTAAACTATTGTTCTATCCTTCCAACTTTCTCTTTCCACCTCTTTCTTCCCTTTGACTAATATCCTTCCTACTATGAATTTTCTAATCATTGACTTGAATATTCTAGAATTTTTAAACCACTATTTTATAATTTTGTTGACTATTTGAGCATCAATCCCTTTTGCCAATGGTTTTTGACTATTTCTTTTATAAAATTTCTCTTGCTACTTCCTAATCTCTCCCTTCTACTAATCATTCTTGCTTCTCTCATCAACCATCATTCTCCTTCTAAATTTTGAGAGTTTTTAATGCGTAGTTTGCGTTGTTTCATGAAGCTTGTTTCTCTCTCCTTTCTTTTCTATTTCTTGTTTTGCTAATTTTCCTCCTTGTATCATTGTCTTCCCTTCTACTAATTTCCTCATTTCTAGTTTGCGACCACATTAAGAGAAAATTTATCAAAAAAAAGGGGTCTGGATTGACCTAGGAGGAGTGAGTTGGAAGAAGTGAGTGAGTGGAGAAGAGAGAGATAGAAAAGGAGAAGGAGGATGAGTGAGTGGAGAGGAGGGTGAGTTGAAAGGAGGTGGGCTGGAGAGGACACAGAAGGGAGAAGGAGAGGATAGAGAAGGGAGAAAGAGAAGACATAGAAGGAAGAAGAAGAGGATAGAGAAGGGAGAAAGAGAGGACAGAGAAGGGAGAAGAAGAGGACAAAGTAGGGAGGAGAGGACAAAGAAGAGAGAAAGAAGGGAGAAGGAGAGGACAGAGGAAGGAGAGGGAGGTGAAGGCCTAACTCCATTGGCAACTCAGACCTCCGATGTCCAGATGGGGCCGGACCTCGATGGGAGCTAGGTTGACCCTTCTAAGAGGCTCCATTGGCTTCCAGAGATCTGCTCTTCAAAGGCCTATAGCGCTATAGTATTTAACTTTATAAGCCTAAAACTACGGTAGTCGTTGCAAAGTGTTTGTCTGCTAGTTCGGAATAGGGAGTCTGGCCATCCTTCGGCACCCTCTAGGTTCTAAGCCTGCATTTCCGAAATGCAAGGGTTGGAGGCCGGACAGGTAACTAGAGGTCCGATTCTACCTACCAAAGCGTTAGTTGCTAATAGAGCCTATTAGAGGTCTATATGGAGAGGAAAGAGAGAATAGGGGGAGAGAGAGAGAGGTTAGGAGAGTAGGATGAGAGGAAGAAAATGTTTTGTTTTGTTTTTATTTGGATGATGTTTGGATGTTTTAAAGAGAGGATTTTAGTAAGGATTTCTACAAGGTAATCTAAACTCTACAAGGTACTCTAACAAGAGGTACAACCAAAGTTTTAAACACTAAATGTAAAACTACAAAGTTGTATGTTTCTTTGAAAGCCAAAACTTTGCCGTGGAGAACAATCCAAAGGCAAAGTGGAACAAAAGTTAGTTACAAATACCAAAAAATAGTACAAAATACATTAGTATATAAGTGTTAGTACAAAAAAATAAACTTCCAAACAAGTTAGTACATAACCAAGTTAGTACATAACCAAGTTAGTATCACAAAATTCACACAAATCTAATTCACATGTAAGATTTGAAGGGACCCCTAAGTCCTTCAAAGCTTCTCAAATTGTTAAAAAATGTAGTGTGAACGCTCACCATAATATGGTGAGTGACACGTATTATAAAGATTAAGTGAAATTCTTTCTAACCAATAGAAAAAAACAACTATTCATTGTCTCTCTCCTTTCTCCCTTTGTATATACTTCAAACTCTCTAATGGAAATGCTTCATTCTTGTGTACTTTGCTTGTTGCTAACTTTGTGATTTGTTTTTTATTTTGTATTCACAACACGTTATCAATACACTCTCATGTTATCGATCATACAATCTCACGTTCTTTGTTTTCAATTCTCACTTTGAATTTTGATTTCAATTTAGTTTTTGAATTTTTGAGAGTTTTGCAGCCACATCCCACTTTCTACTGTATTTATTTTTCATAGAACCTCCCTAGACCTCTCTCAACTTTCTACACTTCTACACTCCCCGCACTCCTTCCCTATTGATGAATGAAGGCTAAAATATTGCCTATGTAATTTCTCTAATCTTTGAAAGCAAATGCTTGTATATATGTACATAGAATCATGTTGGAAAAAAGTCTTTTATTGAATGTAGTAGAATTTGGAACAAATCCAAATAAATCCAAATAAATCCAAATAAATTCACACAACATTGGTAAAACATTCCAAGGCTCTAAAACCTTGCAAGAACATAACACATAAGAGGTACTTCTACTTAGAAGTATTAGAAGAGTCTTTGCCCTTGAATACATCAGCAAACAAAGTGGTCATTTGTAATTGACCCTTCATTGCCAAGTCTCTACTCTCTCTATCACTTTCTATCATCTTCTCTGCAATGGACATCTTTATTTTCTCTACCTTTAGAATTCCCTTAGAGAAACTAAAAATGACGGAGGCAATGGACTCTTATATAGTAGCTAGCTTTCTCTTTTCTGCACTCCTATTTACTTGTCCCTCATATTCTAGTTGGTTAATTGCTTGTGTACATGGGGACTATATAGAAGTAGTACCTATAGGGAGGAATAGAAGGAGTAGTAGACAAATTGTTCTCCTCTTCATCACTCACAACATGAACCTCTGAATGTTGCAAGCAAATGCCCTAATCAATGTCATAAGGGACCCCATTGATTTTAGCTGTATCACCAAAGATTTTGTACCATGGAGTCCAAGAAGAAGGTGGAGCTTCTGTTTCTTCTTACTTGGCCTTTTCTTCTTGATAAGTAGTCCTCATCTTGTTCCATTTGTCACGGCATTGGGTCCACGTTCTCTGAGGGTCGTTAGGGAACTATGCATTCAACTTCCTTACGAAGACCTTCCAATTTGCTTGCTTGAACGGCTTCCAGTTATACTCCTAGTATTTCTCCTCACACATGTTTACAAAGAACTTCAAAGCTCCCTCCGTCCACTCCCTCTTCAAAGTTAAAGAACCACCCTTCTCTCTCTCTTGAATCCCTTAAAAATCAACCTCTCCCTCATCACCAAGCATAAGTGCTAATAACCCCCCTCTTGGACCCTCTATTATATCCCAAAAGCACAAACCCTTACTCAATATAAAGAGAACTAAAAAACGAAGTCACTACCTAGAGTAATTCAAAAGAGTACGGCACGGGCTCTGTAGGGAAGAAAGAGAAGCCCTGAACCTACAAGGAGGCCCTCCCGCTTTAACATGTCGCTACAATGTTTATTTGTTTTTCACCTTCGTAGTTAGACGACCACAGTAAGCCCACCGTGAGGACGCAGGTCTCAGATTTCATGAGCTTTTCCTGTGAGGGCTCGGTGAGGGCAATCCCACATTTCTTTGCCCTCACCTGCGACATCGTACGCCCTTAGTGAGCCTCATGTGCGCAGCCCTTATATGGTCTTTAATAATTTGGACCACTATAAGAAAACTATGTTTTTCCTCATGTTTTTACAAAAACACGTGACGTCCAAGAAGATGTCACATGTTTTTTGAAAACATGTGACGTTTTCAAAAAAACATTGGTTTTTGACAAGATTTTAGTTGATGTCACTGAAAACAGGGCAACAAAATTCAAAGAACATCTTAATGTCACTTACAACGTTACACGTCCTCTGCGATGTTTGACACTACATAAGACGTTTTCTTGGTGACGTCACTGAGAATGTAGTTTGTTCACGTCAACAACTTTGTTTGGAGCCACTTTGGGTAGTGACTGAGCAGTGCCAGAGGGTGTTGCCCAACAGGGAAAAGACTAAATAAGGGGCAGGTGCTTGCACAAGGCTTTAAAAAAATGTAGACACATTCTAATGACAAGTGGTGAACCAAAAATTGCTCCTATGAACTGCTGCATCCTAAAATTGTTGAAATAAAAATTCTACATATGAAATTAATTAATATTTTATATCTTGATACTCATGAAGTGGTGAACATAGTAAACAAAGAAGACAAGGATAAGGTGATATTTAGCTTTGGAATTTCATCAAAGTGGGCCCTTTATATTTTGAATCCATTTTTGTGGGCCCAACAAATTAGGCCATTAAATTGGGAGTACATACTGCCCACCCTATTATTTTAAAATAAAAAAAAGGATTAATACCTTGGGCTTTCAAAACAAAAGGACTAAATTGCAAGCATGATAAATGACAAAGTATTGCAAAGGGCTCGCCAACATTTTCATGAGCCTAAATGAAGTAGGGGCCATTGTCAGGGGCTTTTTTCTATGAAAATGGGCCTTTTCTTATTTAAAACCCTTTTCTGTAGGCCCACATAAATAGGTCATACAATTGGGAGCACCTACTGCAATTTTTTAGGAACTAGGGAACTACAAGAAATTGCAATTTCAAAATTCTTTAAATTGTTACATCATATCCATCTAGCATAGGAAAAATTCGTAAACTTCAAATTTAATTTCACTATTAGATCATATATTGCTCGCACTACAAACATTCATGAATCCTAAATTTTTTTTAATTGTCAGATCAATTATATCCATCTACCAAAAAAAACATGAATTCAAAAAAAAATTGGATTGTTAGATCATATCCATGTACCCCCAAAAAGACGACATGAATTCTAAATTCTTTTATATTGTTAAATCATATCCATCTAACACAAAAAACATTCATGAATTTCATATTTTTCTAATCGTTAGATCATTTTCATCTAACACTAGAAATAGACATGAATTCCAATTTGATTTCAATTATAACATCATATCCATCTAGTACAAATAACATTCATAATTTTCAAATTTTCCTTAGGGTTTAGAATCATATCCATTTAACACAGAAAACATTCATGAATTCCCAATCTTTTTTAATTGCTACATCATTTCCATGTCACACAAAAAACATTAATGAGTTTCAAGTTCTTTTATATTGTTAAATCACATCCATCTAGCACAAATAACATTCATGATTTTCATTTTTATTTTTATTGTAAGAACATACCCATCTAAGGCAAAAAACATTCATGAATTTCAACTTTTTTTAAAGTTGTTAGATCATTTCCATCTAATACAAAAAACATTCATGACACTAAAATTCTTTCATATTGTTAGATCATATCCATCTAACACTAAAAACATTTATAAATTTAAAATTTAGAATAATTATTACATCATTTCCATGTAACACTAAAAATAGATATGAATTTCAATTCTTCTTGAATTGTAATATCATATCCATATAACAGAAAAAACATTCACGTATTTCAAATTCAGAGAAATTGTTAGATCATTTCCATCCACTAGTAGAAAAAAGACAATCAATGATTATAATAACTAACTTGAAAACCAATCATTATAGACAAGAACAACTAGTGATTACCTCTAACAATATTTGAGGATTCTAGTCATTGTAGACAAGTCATTGGAGGCAATAGAGTCATTTAGGACAAGGGCATTGTTTCTCATCCTTTCAATGATGTAGAAGTTCATCGAGGATACTGTTGACTATACTTCTAACATGGCCCAAAGCTCTGATGCTTGATAGGATAAAATGAAGACATTGTAGAGTCATTTATAACCATTATGTTTATTGTAGGGCCCACTAGAACTTTGCTGGCAACTTTTGATAGGAAGTCCTGGCATAGGTTTAGGATACTTGGAATAGATTTAAAATATTTTAGTATTTTCATGCTTATTATAGGATTGTTGTGTATAAATGATTGAGCCATAAACTAATCATTTTCAAATTCTTGGAAAAGAGTAAGAGTGATAATGACTTATTTGTAGTTGTTTTAAAGTCTTTCATTTTGTTTATCAATAGACAACAACTGTGGCCAAAAGTCTGAAATGACTGAACTACTAGCAATCATGCACTACTCATCAATTGTATGACTACAAATTAACTCACAGAAGTCATTTTTAAGGTTCTATAATAGTCATGCATTACAATTATAATTTTTAAGTAATAAAGACAAGATGTTATATGCTTGGGTAGTTCATAAATATTGTAATGTATTAAAGAACAATGAATGCAAGAATAGAGAGAAAATATTTTTCTACACAAGCATGTCTATTACTTGTAAAGACATGGTTCATACATGAATCACTACACACTTTGAGTGTATTTATGACTCTTGCATCAATGTGTACAGGGATAGAAATAGACAGGATTACTGTAGTAGGTAGCATTATAAACATCATATTCACATATGTAAATAAGAGGTGCTGCAATTAATAAGAAATGTCTTTAACTTACAAGAAGAGGTCCTTAACCATTGTCTTTCAATGCTTTGACTTGGAATCTTAGAAAGTACAGCCTTTGCAAACTACATAAATAGCAAAATGCAAGTCACCTAAATGGCAAAGCATTCAAGGAGAGAAACACATGCATTCTAAATGCACTTTCACATTTTTATTGAGCATATTTCATATACTTCTTGTCCCATATTGCATTGGAGTTGACAATGTCTTTAAGTTTCATTTGCTTTGTACTCTAGTTTGGGAACATGAGGGCCATGTCTAGCCCTATTCTCTCTTGTACATCAGCTTTGAACCACAAGTGCAAAATGTCCATAAAATGGCACTTGTATTCACCCCAAAGTCCATTGATGACACCTGAAGCAAGTGCTTATTTAGGTTGACTAGGATTCATCAATATCACATCTTGTTTTATAGAAAATTTTGGCATAATATAGACATGGAATTAGATAGTAGGCTACAATACACACTTTGAACTTGAAAGAATTGTTGACTTCTAGTAGTAGTCATTTCTAAGTGAGTTTCTTGTATTCTAAGTACACCAACTTTTGCATACAAAAACTTCTTCATCACTAAATTATGACTTCACTACAATTGCAAGCAGCCACTAGTTCTATAATGTCAACTAATTTCTATATGCATGCCTAAATGACATTGTAAGCTTCTACGTTTGGACTTCCAAAGTTCTGGTAATGCAATGTTTTTGTCCTCATTTCTCACTTTCTAGAAGTCTTCTATACATTCACAAAACATTTCTATTTTTTTAGTATTGCATGTAAAAGTAAGAAGGCAACATGGCATTTCCTATTCCATTAACAGTAATATAGAAATCTATGTGTTCTTTGCTTTGAAATATTTTCTGAAGCACACTCTCCTAATCAAATTTTCTTACTCATCTTCCATACTATTCGAATTGAATGAAAGACTTGCAAGTTCTGATTCTACTACCAATACCCCATTGCCTTCTACAACAATACTTATTAGATGCTAACAAAAGGACCTCTCACCTTCCAAATGTTCTTTTTCTTTGCTATCACTGCCTTTGTCCTGATACCTGTAGAGGCTTAGAAATTCAAGGCCATTGCCTTGTTCATAGAATTGTGTGGGGCCTCTTTTGTGCTCTCTGCCGCTATCCTCTTTTACTTTTAAGTATATACACGTTTTGTTGTAGTCACTTGGATGTCATTCTTTCACTCATTAGTTTGTGTAACATCCATGACTCCTTCTAAAGCACCATCTTCAACTTGCAAGTCTAATGAATTCTCCTTGTCTGTATATACTTGGAGCCATATACATCCCATAACTTGCAAAACACTTGGTATGCCGTGCTTCATTTTTAGAACTCAATTTGACATGCATAGACTCCTCTAGTCCTTGTCCATTAATTTGTCCATAAACTTCTTCAAAAGTGACTGCATATGTTCTAAAGCATTGTTGTTATCTTCTTGATTTTGCAAGATTTGCACCATCTTGTTGTTCATGTGACCTTACTTTCTCTCCAATGCTAACAAAGGAGCAAATATTCAACAAGTAGCACCATGTATAGAATTGAAGACCACAGTTCACAATCAAAGTGACAAAGACTATTCAAAATGACTACTTCAAGTATCAATGCCTATTTTTACTATACTACCTTTGGAATGTACTTGCCAATGACAAAATGTGGTCTATATAGAAATAAAATCATATCAAATGATTGAATAACTATACAAAGACTACCTAATGTCTATTGCTCAGAGCTACAATCTGTAGTTTCTAAGTGCACATGCAATTTCACAATTATCAAATTTTGTGCTCTCAAATGTAGATTCAGTACTATTTTCCTTGTATATCCTCTTTTTGTTCTATTATACTATTAGACAGGAAATTATATAAATCTTCAAAATACATTCAAAAGACTTGTATATACATATTTATATACTAAAACAAGATACCAAAAGTTTAAAGGTTAATTAACTTAATGTCTGATATGCATTATATATACTTGTAGAATTTTTCACTACACAGTGGATTACAAGATATCTATATTTATAGTAGAAAAAAAAAGTTTACCAATACATTATAGGACTAAATTATTTGACTTACCCTTTATAATTTAAATTTTTTGCACTACAAAGTTCTGAAGTCTGGACCTTTAAATTGCAAAATTCTATTCAGAGGCTACAAGACAAAAATTTAAATTTTTAAAATTTAAAAAAAAAAAATTATTCAATAGAAGTAGGTACAAGGTAGAAGGAAAATGTACATTATTAATACCTCTTAGATGAAATTAAAATGTACAAATTTCAAAGGTGACATGTATAGTATAAAAAGATGACTAAACCATTTAGAACTTTATTTCCTTAGAAATTTTAATAAATGCATTTAGATATGAGTCCTATAGGATTTTTTTTCCAATTATATTGCCTTAATTGTCTGAAATAACATTGTTCAAAACTTTCTTATTACAAATCCAAATGAAATGAATCAAAACTTTGGAAGAGCACAAAAACATGATCTTTGAAAAAAAATAAAAAACATTTACAATTGGAATTTGGATTCTTTTTTTGACTGTCCCTTTTTCCTATTTTGAGCTTCTTTAAGGATTTAACTTTTATTCTCAGGTACCAATTGAAAAAAAGTTTATATTCTAATAAAGCTAATTAGTTTTTTTATTTTCAAAGTAAAAAAAGAAATGAAGACAAAAACTGAGCCTATAGGTACCTACTCAAAATCCCATTTCTCTCCTAAAAAAACAATGGGTAGCTTGAATTCTACTTCAATGCAACCTTAATCCAGTTTATATTCTTTTGATTGAATTTTATTCAAAGTAACAAACAGAAAATCTAGATTGAGGTACATTTGGCATGTCACTTTAATACATTTTATATTTTTTTGAGTTGAATTTCTTTAGAGAAAAAAATAAATAAAATAAGATGTAGGTCAACCTCAATGCAATTTTGGTATACAAATAGCATAATATGTAATTATAGATTTCGCCACATAAACCCAAAGTTGATCAAAATAACTATATTTATACTATTACACTAAATAATGTTAATATTTAATTTTACAACTACTAATCTGAATACTTGGAATATTAATATAAATACTACCAAATATTGTACTCTTAAAAGTACAATACCACCTCAAAAATGAAAAATTTCAGTAGACCTTTTTTGTTATACCTTCTTTTTAAATTATATATATTGTTTACTAATTTCTTTGATATTTTGTAGACAGCTATGACTTATTGATTCAATACATTTTTTTAATTCTAAAGATAAAAACTATGTTTTCTAGCAACATAGCAAATTTGGGCAGCTCACCATCAATGGAATTTTTATTTTTTTCCTTTGATAATTTTACAAAACATTTGTCTAGGGAATAGTTTGAAGGTCCAACAACTTCCATAACTTTTGACTGCATGGTTCAAAAGTTATTGCATCATATGTGAATTTCATTGCTTGGCAGGTAGCCCGTGCACCTCAAAAAACTTCTTTAAAATTAGTCTTTTAAAAAACAAAAATTCCAAATAGGTTCTAAGCAAATATTTAGACATAGTGAATTTTGAATCTTTCTATTTCAACTGTTGACATGAAAGTTATAAGGTTTTCCAATTTGTAGGTAGGTGAGAAGTTTGTGGATTTCATACTTACTTACAAATTGAAAAAACTTATAACTTTCATCTCAACAATTGAAATACAAAGATTCAAAGTTTATCATGTCTAAATATATTTTTAGAACCTATTTCAAATTTTTGTTTTAAAAAAATATATTTTGAAGAAGTTTTCTAAGGTGCCTGGGCTACTTGCCAAGCAATGAAATTCACATATCATGCAATAACTTTTTGGCATTGTGGTCAAAATTTCTGAAAATTGTTGGACCTTAAAGTTACTCCTTAGGTAAATGTTTTGTAAATTTTTTAAAAAAAGAAATAAAAACTCCATTTATGGTGAGCTGCCTTAATTTGTTGTCTTGCCAAAAAAACGCAATTTCTAACCTTTAGGGGTTAATACACTACAAGGGATTGCAGCCCTAGATGACAAGTGTTTGACAAAATTTTGCCCGAATTGACAGCAATCACTTTTAACAACCTTATTTTGTCAATTCGACAAGCATTTGACAAAATTTTGCCCGAATTGACAGCAATCACTTTTAACAACCTTATTTTGTCAATTCGACAAGCATTTGACAAAATTTTGCCCGAATTGACAGCAATCACTTTTAACAACCTTATTTTGTCAATTCGACAAGCATTTGACAAAATTTTGCCCGAATTGACAGCAATCACTTTTAACAACTTTATTTTGTCAATTAGGATAGACCTGTCAATTTTTTGTCAATTTCTTGTTGATTATTTATCAAGATCTTTATCAATAGAATCCACAAAATCCAAAGAATCCAAAACCTTAGTCAAATAACAAACCATAGAGTGCCACCTAAGCAAATACAACTAGTGATCAAGCCATTTAAGCACCCAATAAGTACTAACACTCACTTGTCAAGAATATGAGTGTTGGCTAATATATACAAGGCAGTAGAACATTTACCTCCCCTAACACATTTATCCCATATGTATTGGTAAATATTTTAGTGCCTTGTATATATTAGCCAACACTCATGTTCTTTGACATGTGTGTGTTGGTACTTGTTGGGTGCTGAAATGGCTTGATTACTTGTTGTATTTGCTTAGGTGGCCTTGTAGAGTTGTTATTTGCTTAGGTGGTTGTGCCACGTGGACTGTTTGTTGAGGTGACTGTGCTATGTGGGTGGGTGTGCTTGCTCGGCAATTTTCTATACTTAATTTTGACATGGTAAATGCCACGTGGTAGCCTCTAAGTAGTCAGACCCCCTATGTGTAATTTAAAATTTTGAAGTTATAGAATGTCCGAATTGACAGAATTCTGTCATGTGATTGACATAATTTTGCCAATGGAGTTACAAAATCTTGTCAAACAGGTGTCCAAATTGACTTGAATCAGCCCCTCCTAATTGACAAAGGAATTGACAAAATTTTGTCAGTTTTTTGTCAATTCGACCACAATTCTCCTTATAGTGATACAATATCTAAATGATGAAATTTATCTACTTGAAGAAAATCCAAAAATATTTCTTGTCAACATCTAAGCCTTTTCATTTTGCAATAATTAAGTTTTTTGCCTATTAAATTTTTATCAAGTATACAACTTCATTCAAACATCTTATACTTGAATGTCTTGTAAAGAAAAAGATTGCCCATTTTAGCCTTCCTTTCCAAGTTTATATTTTGAAACACTTGTAAACTTTTCTACATAAATGAATATGAAGGGATAAATTATTTTACAATATTGCCCTTGAAATTTAGTACAAATTTTCCTACCTATTACAAATTGAAGGTGCCTACACTTTAATCCCTAAGTGCCCAAGTCTTTCCCAAGCTTTGTTGACTATGAAAAAAGAGTATGGATTTATAATCATTCCCAATGAAGTAAATTGTTTTTTTTTCAAAATCTAGGTATATAGATGTCTAAAGGGCTTGCTTTTTAATATGGATGCCAGTTTTGGGTGCAAAATTGCATAGGAGTTGTAAGCTTACAACAAGAAAAACGTACATTTTTCTATTTTTTGTATATTGCCCCTTTCCACAATGTTTCAGAAATTTGCATACAAAAGGTTTTAGGAATTAGAGGTGACATAAACAACTACAAATAGTATTAGAATGCTAAAGTATAGTTTTTAAAAACTTAATTTTGTATGAAAAGTTATCAAACTCATTACACAATCCACCTTGCAAATGTTGAAATGCAATTTCTTTTAAAAGTACAAATAACTCCAAATCAACATTTGCATGTTTAAATTTTCAATGGTGAAAACCGAGAAAACACTTTGCTCTTTCCATTGGGACCAATTTTAAAGCAAATGGATATGTACAATTTCTTAGATGTTAATTTAAAAGAAATTACTGAACTTTCTTCAAAACCAGGGAATCAAGTCAATTTACAAGCTTTTTTCTTTAACTATTAGTATACAAGAATATACTTTTGAGAACCTTTTTAAATCATGAATTTCCATTTTTCAGTAAAAAAATGAAAGTTTTTAATAGTTAACCTTAAAAATTGTTTGTTAAAATTTATAAAACAGTGATAGGAATTTAACTGTCCAATCCAAAATGAGCATGAAATTTCAAATCAACCATATATGGTCAATTGGGCACTTAGGAGTTAAAACACAAACTTCTATAGCTTTTGTAGGAGGTCCAATTTCATATTTTTACATTAATAGAAAAAAAATGAGATGTAATCTACAATTTGTACACTTGTGTTAGTTAATTATGAAATGATTTCACAATACACATATATATAATAAATCTTTAACAGAATGTAATACATTACAATGTGTTCTATAATACAACTTATAAACTATATAACAAACAAGTATCCTATATTATTAAACTATAGAACTTCAATATTCTATATTGCAGCTTTTAAGCCAACTAGTCAAAAGCTTCTGGTAAAGAGCATTCCCACTGAACATTTCATTTTTTAGGATGGCACACCATCTAAAAAATGAAGCTTTTTGATAAAGAGCTATACCAAACTGCCCTCGACTACCTACAGTCTTTGTACAGTGAACTAATTCACTTGCCTTACAAAGAAAAACATTCTCAATACTTTATATAGCAAATAACTTCATCCCTGGTAAATAGAAACGCACTTCATTCCCATATTTGTTCTCTGTACCTGGTAATAGAGTATATAAAAGTAAGTACAAAAAATAAGTATAATAAACTTTGCAATGATACAGAAAACAAAAAATTTAAAAACAAAACAAAACATACTTACCGTGAGCACCAAACCAAACGAAAAACCTGTATGAAACATCATCTTCATCCACATGGACATTGCAAGAATAATCACAAGTGATTGACATAGATGTAAAAGGGCTATTGCGAAGTCTGATGTTATCTTCATCTGTAATCCCTTCTTCATCTAATATGGCCTCCAAGTGATAAAAAACAGTAGGAAATTGTTGTTTTAAATGATCACTTACAATACTACAAAGTTCATCAGCTCGGGAATAACAACTGTGTACACCATGTCGAAACCTGTATTATCCAATAAAAATCCATATAAATACTATTTCAAAAAAAAAAAAAATTAAATTAAATTGTGTTTTAAATTAAAAATACTTGTACTAACTTTCCAATCTTGCCGTAAGCATACCGAAAACCAAAGGTCATAATTTTGGTGTCATAGTCACCCCTCTTCATTTCTCCCCTTTTTGTTGGATTCCCTTTTGCTTCCAGAAAAGGAGCAAGTTCAACCATCATACCCAGTAAACTAGTACTAAAACGGGCATTAACATAGAAAAAATGGATGGAACTTCCTTGAGAATGAACACATAAAGTAGGTATTACAACCTTATCAAAACTACAAGTTTCATCCTCCAAATTGTATTCATCTATCCAATATTTTTTGGGCCTTCGTCTTTATACTTTCTGTAGAACATGAATCTATTGGCCTTCAGTGTTCCACGACTGCAAATTTGCAAGCAGTTTTGGATAATGTTTTTGTAGGCTGACAAAATGCACATGAAGAAGATGTGCCTTCAATTTCTTTGTATCAGCTGGAATCCCCACCTTTTTGCACATTGTATACTCAAATGTATTTCTTGCATCGCTGCAAATAAGACCTTCTCCTTGGAAAAAAGGCATATACATATGCAATTTCTCTAACTTCCTATGTTTCTTCCCCGAATAGTGATCAGTGATACATTCTTCTGAATTTGGTATAAAACAATCACAGAATAAACATTCGTGTTTATTGGGGTCTTCTACCCCAGCATCCCTCCACTTTCCAATGTCATTTTTTTTTGCTTTTGATCGGGACTTTCCCATCCTGTGATCCTGGATATAAAAATTAATTATTTAATTACTCAACCAAAAGTAGGTAAATAACTAATAAACAAACTCAATCTAATAAAGGAATTACTAAAGACCTAAACCAACCTAGGACTTTCATACAATTGTTCTTAATTTTTAAAATTATGACAACATGTGACACTTCTAAGCATCTTGTAATGCTATAAGTGAAGTCATAGCATTAATCAGCTGAGGTGTCACCCCGGAGAATTCATATGAAAAAAAACTTCAACTCCTAAAAGCTTCAAGACATCTTGGCACCCTATGAGGATGAAATCATAGGATGTCTCAGCCGAGGCCTCCAAGAACTTCATTAGATTTTTCTTAAAATTAACCCCCGATCAATATGTCTTGAGAAATATAGATAAATAACTATTAAATACTAACTTCATAGTTCACAATAACAATATAACACTCAAACTACTATAAACATCATGAACTCTTTTCAAAGAATTTACTCCTAATTATAGCATTGTGCACTTTACATAATTACAAATTATTCTACATTTGTAAAAGATTTTGAATTCTATTTCAATTATAGTTGTGCACAATACAAATTCAAACTACAAAATACAATCCTCTCTTCCTAGATATGACTAAAAGTTATGTGCATCCCAATTTACACACCTGAGAAATGGACTCTACAATGTCGGAGGCCACCAACTATAATCTTGAAAACATGATGGTGCCCACCAAGTTGAACTTGCCTTTTCCCTTATCACTAATAAATATACTGCTCAGAATCATGCACAAATGTAGAATTTTAGTATAAGATTTGCATATAGGAAATGCACATACTACTATCTATTCTTGTATTTCCTTTGAAAAAGGGCAACAAACAAGGTTAAAAGAAGACCTTCACTTTGTTAATAGCATTGGCAATGAATCCAAGATAAGACTACGGTAATTGTCGACGTATACGTCGACATATGTGGTATCAACGACTATGACAATTTTTTATTGAGCATCATTTTATAAATGATGTATTACTTCCATGTCTCTTTATTAAAAGAGACAAAAATGGATTTGTTATTATTGTTATTTATGTTGATGACTTGAACTTAGTGGGCACCAAATCTGTATGTACTGCAGCCACTCAACTTCTTATTCGTGAGTTTGAGATGAAATTACTTGACAAAACTACATTTTGCATTGGTTTATAGGTTTTTCATATGAAAAATGGCAGCATTTTTTTTTACAAACCACTTATATCAATTGAATCTTTAAAAAATTTAATATGATTAATGCTTATATACTGTCTACACCTATAGTTGGTCGTAGTGTAAAAGAAAATGATCTTTATCGCTTTTGTAAAGAGGAGGAGGAACCACTGAGTGAACAATATCCATACCTCGTTGCGGTTGAAGCACTCTTATATTTGGCTATGTCTACAAGGCCTGATATTGTTCATGGATTTATTCATGATTTAAAAAATTTCAGTGAAGATGTATGTATGGGACCAAGTGGAGGTTCAAGTGAAGGATGAAATGAGAGTTTATATGGAACCAAGTGGAAGTCCAAATGAAGATCGATGTGGAGGTTTAAATGCGAATGTAAGTGAAGATCCTAATAAAGATGAAAACGACAAACCTTTCCTAAGTCCTAATGATGATAACGAGTTTATAAAAGAGATGTTTTTAAATATCTCAAACATAACATCCTAAAATATTATAAGAAAAAGGTATGCGAGTTTGACAACAAAAAAATGCAATACTTTGAACTTAAATTTAACTAATTATGAACATTGGCAAGTCCATAAATAACATATGTATGTACCAAACATAATGAAAATGTATACATGGGGTACATTTTGAATTCAAAATGTACAAATGTATCGGCTACCAGTTGATACCTTAATTGTCCATAATTTGCAAAAAAGTCTAGAATTAATTAAATATAAGATTTTGAAGAAGGTTGAAGAAATGTTTATGGCAATTTTTCAAGAATCTATGAGGTTGGAACCAAGACCAAGTCAAATACTCATGCCAAGGGAAGGTGGAAATATCACCCTACTACAAAAGAGTGTTATAAACACAAGACTTGAACATGGGAGTCAAAGGAAAAATAAAGATTATATTACAAAAATTCAAGTGACGGAGAAGCAAGTGTGGTATAATCTCCAATACTTAACAATAGAATCAAATTATAATACCGAAGACAACATGTATAAAAGAAGTGCACAAGGATGAAATTACTAAAGTTTTTTAGAAGACAATGTCCTAATTGAGAGGGATTAAATATATTTTTCAATGGACTTACTATCATTGAATGCTAGAGTTGCTAGTATACAATAGTAAAAAAAGGTCATAGTATTACACCAAACACTCAAAAAAGTGAGGTTGAACAAGACATGAAATTGTTTTTTAAGGATTTTGAATATATGTATTAGAAAGGTGAATGCAAAATTTGTTTAATTCAAATTAGTTATTTGGTGTTATTTATTTAATGAAGGTTCAAATTATAGCGATTTTAAATGCTATTTTATTGTGGTTATTGTATTTGCGTATATTATGTGCAACATTTGTATTATGTTTTATTGTTTGTTTTAATAATATATATGAATCATATATGTGTTTATGGCAATTCCAATGTACGTTCATGAGTATTATTTGAACATGTTCTAAAATGTTATAGAATGATCAAAGGTTGTTAATTCACATTTGACTAATGTTACTAACCTCAAAAGTAGGGGTTGGTCACATTAGTAAAATGTAAACTAATTTTTTGAAAAGATTAATCTTATTTAAAATTGAAAGAAAATTGAAAATGAAACATTTAAAGTAAAAAAGATTGTGCATGCAATGTGAATTTAGTTCAAAAGTTAAATGAACTCATTCCTAAAACCGTTGTAAACATTAACCCGTAAGTATCTAAAGACTATAGGTAATATTGAAAGCTATTATAAACTGATGTTTTTTTAACTTTAAGTTTCAACTTTAAAGAGTATATAGATGTCATCCTTATTAAAAGACATCCATACAATTGAATTTCAAATAAAACATATAGATGTTTTTCAAATGAATTTATAGAATAAAACTTGTAAAATTAACTAAAATTACAATTTCAACACTTTCAATTTGTAATTTTTTATTATTGGTTGAAATAGTAATGAAGTGATTTATTTGAGATTTTGTTTTATAGAAGTGTCTTCAATTTTTCTTGAATGCAATAAAATGATAGTTTTATAAGTTGAAATGTTGCACTTTATGCAAAACATGATTCAATGTTGTACATTAAGTCATTTTGGCCAATCATTCCAACATTCATGAGATAATGAAATTTTTTTATTTTTTATATAATTAAAATAATAACATTTAATATTTAACTTGATATATAAATAAAAATTAAACATTCCTAATTTTAAATTCTATCCATATAGTATCTATGATTGCAATCACCCAAGTTTTATATAAATTTGAATCTTAAATTTTTTAATTATAATTAGATAAATGATTGCAAATCACCAATATTTTGCATAAAAAAGAATCCATAAAGATGGTCTTGCATTGGGACAATAGTGTTATAAGTGCATGTTAATTAATTTTAAATGGGTAAAATTTTCATTATTACAAAGTTGTCATTTAGACTTTAAACTTAACATTGTAAAAATGAAAATTTAAAGTAAATGTCAAATTTCATTAATGTCATTGATTCCTTAAATAGAAATCACTAATAATATTCACAATTGATATAATAGATAAAATAGAATTGCATTAGCCCCTAAATTTTTGAACTCCACTCTGTTACAATTTTTACATGACAATGAATACTATATTGATAAAAAAATGTATGAAATTTGTTGTAATGCGGGTTGAAATGTAACATTCTAAAAATAGTGATTTTATGCAAATTTTTTATTCATTAATTGAATGGCCTAATTAAATAGCATTATTCAAATTTGAGGATAAAATGTATTATCAAACTTTAAACAAATTCTTTGAGAAATAGGATCCATTTGAATATGATCAAATTGTAATCTCATCACTTTATAAGTATAGTAAGTCACTAAAATTGTGTGATCTCTTGTCAACGTCATCAGGTTGCATCATCATTTTATAAATTCAAGCTTGAATGCTTGATTAGTCAGCTAAGCAACCAGCCCACCAAGCAATCTCCACTGTGAATCCATCTAAAGGGCCCAAATGGAGGAAGTCCTCTGAGAGAAGCCCTCCATCAACCTCGAGGTTGCATGGTTGCTTAATACTTATTAGCAAATAACATGGCAGCTTTGAGAACTTCATGAGTCCACATTCACATTAAAGGATCTTTATACCACATTGCATAATCAATTATATAGTCGTAGTTTGTATTAGAAATTAAAATTTGATAATGGATGAACCTCACTTCAAATCAAAGAACCGCATTGTTACAATCATGCAACAATGTTTTGAATTTGGAGAACTCTTTTGCATTTTCTATAGCAAAAGTGTAGAAAATTGCACAAAATTTTGGATGCTTTCACAGGTTCCCTTCTTGAACTTGAACCTTAAACCTTTTAAATTAGTATTGTTGATTTAGAGCAAATTGTTAAATTAGATACAGTAAAGTTATAGCGCAATTAACAACTAATATAGGAATGTAAAGTCTAATCTAGAACTATACGTAAAAATTCACTTAAAACACCCCTTTCTCTTATAGTATCCCATATACCTCCTCTCCTTTGGCCCCAATTGTAACTTCACCCAATGACCCAAGGGGATATTTTAAAAATTTCAAGTACTTGTGGATAAAAGAATGACTAGTGAATGACAAATTTTGGGATAAAATACATTTTGTATGGATGATTTTTTTTTAAATGAATGACATTATTCTAAATGAATTGTTTTTTAGGTGGATGAAATCATGTTATTTGAATGGCAAATTTTTGGCTAAATTTTTTGGATGAATTATTTTTAATGGATGAAATTAGGATATATGGTGGCAAATATTTGAATAAATTAATTGCCAAAGGGATGAATTTGTGATAGAAAATAGAATATAAAGAGAACTTATTGCTAATAAGGAATACAATCAATGATTATATGGAGGCAACACTACAGAAAACAAAAGCATTAATCAAATTGAAATATTATATTTGATTACTTTGCAACCTCAATTTGCATCTTACACTTCTATCTTGCATTTCAACTTCATTGCAAAGTTGTCAAGAACAACTAGCAATTCTTTTTCACTACAACTTAGAATCTTCAATAATCTCTCTAACTAAAGTTTTTATTTCCTAAAGATCTTGTTCACAAAAACCAATACTATTTTAATTTTTAACCAAAAGATATAAAATAGACTAACCACAAAAGCAAAAAAAACTTCAACTCACAAAATAAAATGGACAATAAAATGTCATATAATGAAAGATGCAGAAGAATCATCAAATTTTATATCTCTAAGAAGGTTCAATACAATTTACTTCTTTAAATATCTTTAAAACCCTATCTAGCAAATTAAGCACTTTTAGCTGACTGTAAACAAAGTATAAGTTTGAATATATTTGAACTTACATAAACATTAAGATTCTAATCCATGCTTCCACGTAAAACCCTACTAATGGGCTTTTAATGATTACATTCAAATGTTTCAATTGGGCCACGAAAAAATCAATACATCCATCAAAGTGGTTTGAGAGTGTAAAACTCATATTTTACATGAATGCAATTCAAGGTAGATTTGTATGATGACCACTTCCATCATAGTAATTTGAATTGCAGACAATGGTTCTCAAATAGGTAGTCCTACAATCTCCAAATTAAAGTTAAGCAAATGAATAGTAGTGCAATTTTTGAAGAGCAAATCACAAATTCAAAACTCATAACAACTTCACCAAAAATAGAGAAGTGTCAAGTGTATTAGCAATGAACTTTAACCAAGACTTTACTATTAATATAAAAGCCTCATATTTCATGCAAAAGATGTTGTGCAACCTTCAAAAATCCACCTACCCTCTATATATACAAATCTACCAAGACCATTGCATTACACGGTATCAAGGAATAATTTCGTCAATGCATGCATTCATTGAGAATTTGTCAGGAGCTTTAACCTTATTGAAAAAAAAATGTCGCTTACAAATAAGTATCATCCAAACATTATGTAATACAATATGTAATTCAAAGCTTAAATATCTAATAGACACTCTCAATTATACAATCCTATCAAACTAATTAATGATAGAAAATGTCACAACGTCAATAGATATCATTTCTATAAACTAAGGTTACAATTAAGCACTATGCATTTAAATTCATATTAAGTATAATTATATTATATTGCATCATCTAATTCATCTTTAGGGTTATAATGTCATCCTTTTAGGATCCTTAATTGAGCATGAAGGAATGAGATTGAGTATTGATCCATAGCTAAGCATGAAAGTAGGCAAATGTTATTAGAAGAATTGACATTTTGGGAAGGCGTATTTCAATACGGCAGGTATTCAATGTTATTTCTCATGACAAAGCTTTAATTTTAAAGTATTAAGTTTACAATCTGAAAAAAACTATATTTATTAAGTCTTAAAGTCTTCAATGATAGTAGATATACATGAACAACATTTAAAAGTTGTATAAACAAAAGTTTCAAGAGATCACTCCAATTCATCATTCTTTCCCTACTTCCCACCATATGTACTATTTAGTTGAAAATCAAATTTAAAAAATTAAAGTTTGGTTGAGCAAAAGGCAAGTGGTATGGGCATTTGTTTCTAAATAGACCAATATTAGATAACAAAATGATGAGCTTAAGTACTTCAAACATTCAACTTACTCCAAAGTTACAAATCTTGATGGATTCATCTCTGATTTTTAGGTCTACCTATCTTTGTAAATCACATTCTAGAAAACATATTGCACCAACTATGTGAATTAAGCTTAATTATACATATAAGGCACAAAAGGATTACAAAATTATTTATGAAAACAAAAGAATTCATAGTATACAACAAATTTATTCACATGACTATGAAGTTATGAAATCCTAAAATCACATCTTGGAAATATTCTTAGCAAGGGCTTCCTCAATGCCACTTAGAGGCCCAAAATTGTCAAAAATCCAATTGCCCTCCTTATACTCTAGCATTTCATACCTTTAAAATTCAATTCGAAAATTAAATATAACTTTCTATAAACAAATGGTCATATCTTATTTGTATGATTTCAAACCAGTGAAATCTTTTGGACACCATAATCAAACATTAAAATTTTAAAATTAGAATGAAAATGCTAGTCTATTTTCACTTCTCTTGAAGAAATAAAATCAACTTTTCCTCTACTAGAGTTTACAAGTTGCATACGAATCCTATGTCAATGAAATTGCCATTGCAATTTTTTAGTGCACCAATATTAGCAACTAAAAGGCGAAGATCTAGAGATAACCAATGTTCAAAACATCAATTTCATTAAATTGGCAATATTCAACAGAACACTAAAAAGATGAAATCCCATAAAACCTTAAAGATTTGTCGCTAGATCAAAAGAAATTAAGCAAGGACATGAGCATGCTTCAAATTCATTCAAAAAAATTTCAACATAAAGAGAAATGTAAGCACATACAATCCTATGAGGATCACTCATGCGATGGTTGCAAATTTAATTCGGAGTTTAAAATTCATTCTAAAATAATGTTTACTGACAAAAGTACTTTACATCTACATGATGTTAAAATCTAAAACAATTAATGGAATGTAAATAAGAAAATATGCACATCCATATACAACAGAAAAGAATTGAAAAAGTGGGAACAATATAAAAGCGACAAAACAAATTTCAAAGTTAGCCGCATTAAGTGATTTGCATCCCCGTGTATTTCAAAACCTCATTCTAAAATACCTTCTCTAGGCCTACATGGAGGGGGGATAAAAACCACACTCTTTGAAAGACTAAAAGGAGTGAAGGCTATTTGTTTTCCCTTTGAAAGACTAGGTGAGAAAAATAACCAAGATTGCAATGAACCACAATTTGTACTTGCCAAATGACCACAATAACATGAAAGACATTTGCAATGATACTTCTTGCTTGTTTGATAGACGTCATTTTTTTGTAGAAAGATCTATTTAAGTTGCAATAAGGCAAATGCTACCTCAATTCATTGTGATGAGAGTCACAATTTAGGTGAGTGAATCACTGTTATTGGAGGTACGCAACAAGAGGACGGACATGGCCCCAACAATGCATTAAAATTGCTCATTGAATGTGAAAAATAGAAAAGCACATACACTACAAAAAATAGGTATATATGCAAATGACTTGTTAGGAATGACTTAAGAATAACTATTGCTTCCAAATTGCACTAAAGGAACTTGTTCTACAACATATGACTATTCTACAATCGCTAGCATGACTTAGGGATGATGTCAAACCTTCATTTCTTAAATTTTATTCACAACATTGTCGAATTTTCAATATGACTAAATCACTATCATTTGTGATGGTTATACTTCACTCCAAGGCAATTATATAATGACTTCTATATCATTGCATTATATAAAAAGGCTTTTTTTTCTTTAATTTTTTTTAAACTTTTTCATTGTTATTTAAAATTTTATTTCTCTTTTTCATTATGAAATTTTATTTTAATTTTAATCTTTTATCTCTTTTTTATTTTTGGCTTCTTCATTATTTTAACTATTTCGTTACTTAAAATTTTTAAACCTTTTTTATTTTTTAATATTTCTTTTCTTTTTTCTTTTTTTAAAAAAAATGTTTTTTATTTTATATATAGTTTTTTCTATTTCTTTTCATTCTCTCTTGTTTTCTTCATTTCTTCAAATTTTTTTAATCTTTCCAATCTTTCTACTCCTTATTTATCTTTTTTATTTAGAAATTTTTTTTCATCAAAAATTTTTTTTTGTCTTTTTTTTATATCATACATTGTTAGTGACCTTTTTTGTTGGTGTATACTATTTTTTTCCTTAGGATCTACTACATGATTTATTTAAACTCCTATTGATATGCTAGCAATGACTTCTAAAGTTTTACACCATTATCATTACACTATTTTTAAATATTTTGTATGATTTACATTTGAATTATTAGGGATTTAAACAAACATACTTTAAGGTATATAAATGGATTTGGCAAAAATTGTTAAGTTCTGTTTTCCCCTTGCGCAAATGACAATATAGCCTCTTTGAAGCCATTACAGAATGATTTCTTATAATTGTCAAATAACTATTAAAAAATCTTGGATTACTACATACTTATTATATTATTGCTTCAATGACTTGCACATTGTAATTCATTGTGCGATTTGCAAACGTCCTATGCAATCATCGTTATACTTTCCCTGCATAAAGTGAAGAGACTTAAAACAATCATAAACATCTATGTTTGAGAGAAGTTAAATATGTGATTCTAGTACTCTTTTGATACCAAATATTTTCATTCTCTTTAACAAATTTGTTTATAACTTTTGATTTAAGACTCAAAATCTAAAATAGATTTTTAAGGATGAATGTGAGATTGATTTTTCAACTTTTATTAGTTCAATTTTTTTTTTTAAAGGATAATTTACTATGTTTAAATGAAGTTTGAAATATTATTTGTGGCACAAAATTAATTCTTGCGTTTTACATATTATACATAGTTTATCTTGCCTCTTATAGTCTTACCACCTCACTTGTATAAAAATCTTATCATTCTATCTCTTTATACTTATACATTAAGTGACTTTGGAAGTCATGTTATGCAACAAAATGAATTATTACATGTTAGTTCATTTGACCAACTCAAAGACTGCATCACAACTTTTAGATGACTATATAATGACTTTTAACATGACCATTTACATTAAATGTGTCATGGGTTTGTCGTAACTTCAAAATGACTTCCAAATGATTGGCCATGTGGATGTTCATGTCAAATGCAAGGAGTTAACACTTTCCACATGGCAACTAAAGAGCCATTTTTTTAACTCAAACTTTTTTTTATGAGTAAAACAAAAACAGTTAGTCATTCACTTCTATATTTAAGGTCCTTCATCATTGGTAATACTTAAAACTATAGTCAAGTATAAACAACTTGCTCATTATGACTTTAAGGCCCTCAAGTCTTCTGTAGTTAAATGTGTTGAGAATAATTGTTGTAAAGTCATATTTTAAAGTCATATATGTAGTTAATTTTTTTGTAGTGATGCAATGATATTTTGTAAAATAAATGAATCCATAAGAGAGTAAAGGTGCCAAAAATTATAGTTGAAAATATAACAAACCACATAGCAATAAAATGATTTATAACGGTTACAAAGGCTTCAATACAAACAGGCGAGACGGCTACCAAAATATTTTAGGTTCGAGTTTTTTGATAGTGAAGAGAAGCTTTGATGTTGTCAAGTCTAAGAATCTTGAACCAATATGATAGAACATTTGGGATTGTGAGAAAAATTCACAAACTATAGAAGTATTTCAAACCCCTTCCTTGTTAATTAATAAAAAAGTTCATAAAAAAATAAAAAAATAAAAAATAAAAAAATTAAAAGAGGCTTTTAAAAACATTGATGATAACATCCCCTTGAAAACCACAATAAAAATTTATGGTATTTCCATTACAAGTTTTAAGGGATATGCATATGTAACAACTTTATCTTAAAGAAATGACTAAAAAAAGAGTCTTTAATGATGAAGAAAAAAGAAAAATGGTGAAATACATATTTGAAATGCAAAATGCAAAAATGAAGTTATCCCCTTTACATAGGCCAATTTTAAGCTAAATTTCATAAATTTACACTAACAAAGGTAACACTATTTAAGGATGAAATTCTAAATTGTGGCCTTGTAGGTGGATTTAAATGTTTTCTAAATAGACATCTAAATTTTTTTTTTAAAAACACAACCACTACAACAAAACCAAGCTAAAACTTTGTATTTAGAAAATGTCAAAAAAATTTATGACAATTTATTTATTCTATGTGACGAACATGAATATGAACCTCATCAAATATAGAATTGTGATGAGTTCAATGTTTAAGTTAAAGAGATAGGATTGGTTTCATATTAGCAAAAAGAAACATTAGAAACATTCACATAATTGTTTTTTATTAAAGAAAATGGTTCTTATTTTAATATGCATCAATGTTATAGGAATTAGATTCTCAAATTTTTTTTCATCTTTAAAAAAAAATGCAATTATTTATTCAAATCTGATGAAAAAAATGTAATAATGACCATGCAACCTAAAGCATGGATGACACGTTTGTTGTTTAAAAAATGAATGAAACACTTTATAAGAAATCTTATAAACATATATGACATGTTACTTATTAAGAGGCACTTCTTTATTGTAAACGATCATACATCTTATGTCACATTGAAGGTTGTTTAAATGATTACATGAAGTAGTTTAGATCTACTCACCTTCCCAAGTTATACTTCAATACTTCACATGCCCTATAATCATTAGATGTCACTTGTTTTAAACTTTTATAATTGTTTTTAGAGCATATTCTCAATCATATTGAAAGAATTGTAAATCATATTAAATGAATTGTAAATCATATTGAAAGAATTGTTGGCAAAGAGAGCATAGTTACATGAGTTTTTTTTGGTCTTAACAAAGCCCTCACTAAAGAAAATATTAAGAAAAGTTTTAAAACAACTAGCATTTATCTTCTGAATATTAAAGTCACAAATGACAAAGTTAGACCAAGTTTAACTTTCATATAAAAATGTTAAAAAAAAAACACTTCCGGTAATAAAAAGGTAGCTAATAATGATTTCTTATATAAACTTCAAAGTGAAGGCATGCAACAATGGTAAATACAAAGATTTATGAGAAAAATATTACTTTACTACTTTAATATAACCAATACTATGTAGATGTTGAAAGTGATCCTTCAAAAGTCTCTTCATAAGCATACTACCTTACAAATAATTAACAATTGTCATTTCAACAATATGAGCATTAGTGAAAATAATTTAGGGTATAGGTGAGCAAGCAAGTCATTTATTCAAAAAATTTCAACTTAGACAATATTGCAAAAACAACAAAAATCATACTATACAATTAATAAAAAGCAAAAAAATTAAACAATGAATTCCATTAAGGTCCAAGCATACAATATTGAAAACCATAAGTCATTTCTGACCTTGTTCGGTATTTAAAGAATAATTAGGTTATTTATTTATTTTGTTTTATTTATTATGTTGAGATCTTTTGGATGTGTGTTGCCCGATTGCATTTTTAGTATTGTTAAAAAGCTGTTGACAAAGAGGGGTGCACGTGGTGATGAGACCAACATTGTAAAAATTATAAATTTTTGAGTTATTTTTGGAGTTTAAATTATAAAAATTATATTTATTATTATTTTGATTGTGATAATGATATAAAATATATTAATTTATATATTAAATTATTATCAAATATATTAATATATATTATATTATTTTTATTATTTTATTATTTATTTTTTATGAAGAGATCTCCAAAACCATGTGTCTTTTAGTCGCTATCTTATACAATTGAAAAGCTTTCTACAAGAAGGGGTGCAAGGGCCTTATTTGTGGCGTTTGGACCTATAGTGTGAAAGATATTGAATTTCAAATTTTTTATTATATGAATTGAAAAATTAAAAAAATTATTTTGATTTATTTTGATTGTGGCAATAATACAAGGCACATCAATCCATACTTTAAGTTAGGTTGTTAGTTAGTTTGTTACATTGAGATCTTTGACCCCTAATTGTGTTCGTAGTACCATTAGAAATCCCTCAACAAGGAAGAGTGCAAAGGCTTTATTTCATGATATTTGAATCTACCATGTAAAAAATATTGATTTTTGAAGTTTTGATTAACTAAAAAATTAAAAAATTATTTTGATTTTGATTGTAGTAACAATATAAGGTACACTACTTCATACCTTATATTACAAAGTGTTTTTTTTTTTTGTATGTTTATTTGTTTGTTATAAATCTTCGGAACCGTGCATCCCCTAGTCACGTTTTTGGTATCATTAGAAAACTCTTTGTAGGAAGAGGTGTACGGGCTTTGTTTCGTAGTGTTTGGACCTGTAGTAGAAAGGTTTTTGAAGTTTGAAGTTTTAAAAATTTTAAATTTTAAAAATACTTTTCCTTTTATTTTGATTGTTGCAAGAGCATAGGACACATTAGTCCATACTTTAAGTTAAGCTATTTTTTTTGTTATGTATATTTGTTATGGTGAGATCTCTTAAACCATACATTCTCTAGTTAAGCTTTTGGTACCATTGGGAAAACTCTATGCAAAGAAGGGTGCATGGGGTTTATTTCAATTAACAATACAAAAGTTATGAATTTTTGAGTTATTTTTTAATTAATTTTTATAAATACTTTTATTTTTATTTCAATTGTGGCAACAACACAAGACACACTAGTTGGAATTGAAATTGAAATTAGAGTATTTTTCATTTGACAAGTATGAGGGTCACTTTGGGGAATAATTTGAAATCGTATTTAATCACTGTTCAAATACTTAATCATTGTTCAAAGTGTGACACTAACATTTAAATCAAAATGCATTACTAAAATGTAGATACTAATGACATAAAAAATATAAAATTAAAATATGAGAGTGTGGTGTCAATTTTTGGTCTACTTTTAGACAATTTTTTAACTTATTTACATGGTGTCCAAATAATGCATAAAGTAAACTAGAATTCTTGGTCCCTTGCCAATAATGCCAACAAAGAAAAAAATTATTTTAACCCCTAAAGTCCTATTGTCCCCCTTAAAGGACAAAATGAATTTTGGGCAAGCTCTTATGTTCTCAATATTTTTTTGTGAAGATAGAATAATTCATTAACTTTCCATAAAATAATATGGTTTTTATTTCTATCATAGCCTAGAAGAAAAAATTATGGCATGAAAATCCCTTTATTTAGTTCAATGGTAAGAAAAAAAACTTCAAAAAAAGTTTAAATAAAATTTTATTTTATTTTTTACAAATTATATTTTACTGTACATGGAAAACTTTGATTTATTCCATTTGGATTTGTTATGTGAAAGTTATGAACAATCTTATTTGTGGGGCAATCAAAGAATCATTTTTTTTTTTTAAAATACCTTGTAGGATTCATTATTGACTTCAATGTTTACAATTTTTTCTTAAAAAAGTTTCAAAAGGTTAAGATCTCTTGTTAGAACTATCTCACCATTGAGATTAGTGTATTTCAATTCCATCGTAAAACTATTAACAATTTAAATTTTTCTTCGATCTTGAACCTACTTCTACTTAGCAATTCTTTTAATGGTGAAAACTAAGTGTGTTCTTTGCATTTTTTTCATAGACTCTCAAATCAAATTTTTATTATATAAAATTCTAAATTCTAAATCAAAAGAACAAAAATTATGAGTTATAAAGGTTTAAATCCAAAAAATGTAGTTGAAGAAGGTGTAAATATCTTGCAATCTACAAGGTCAAAGTTTGTGAAATTTCTTTCACATATTCTTATACTAGTTTAGTACAAGATTCTATTGTTAGATATGCATAGAAAAATATTTTAAATTTATTTATTTTTTAATATAGAAATAGCAATTTTGAGTGGTTTTTGATGGAAAAGAGGCCTTGGGACTTTAGGGGTTAATAATAGTAATTATGTTTAGTTGCTATTAATGTGGTTTATTAATACACCCTACTTTGGCAATGGAATTATTTACAATCTATTTTGTAATTGAATGAAGAAGATTGAAAAAATAGGGTATAAAATTCAAAAGTCAAATCAAGAAAATCCTTGTTGACTTCCATATTGAGTTTCATGCTTTATTTTGTTCAATCTTTCTCCTTTGGTTATAAAATGGATTAAGTAAACCTTTAAAATTCCTCTATTCCTTCACGGGACAAAATAGATTTGGGGCAAGTTTATATAGTCTCAATATTTGTTGAGATTTTCTAAAACATTTTATGAAGATAAGAAAATACATTAGCTGTATAGGAATATAATTTTTATGTCAATCAATGCACAAGAACAAAATTTATGGCACAATAAGCCCAAATTTTAGTTTGGCAATTTGAAAAAAAAAATCCATAAAAAATCAAATTTTCAAATTTTCAAAATCCTTTCCTTATAGATTGTATTTTTATCTATATAGAAACCTTTTATTCACTCCATTTGTATTTTTTATTTGAATGTTATGGACAATCTTGTTTTCTATGCCATAAGAGTATCTTCTTGAAAGAAATAACTTGTAGGATTCATTCATGAATTCAATTTGAAAAATTAAAGTTTCACAAGGTTAACCTCTAAAGTCCCATTGGTCCTATAGGGGCCAAAATGCAACTTTGCGTAGGCTCATATGGTCTCAATATTCATTATATTTTTATGAATATTTTTGTGAAGCTAGAAAAATAGACAAGCTTTATAGAAATACATTTTTTTTATTTCAATCAATATCCATGAGCAAAAGTGATGGTACAACTAGTTAAAAATAGGGGTTAGTGGGCAACACAAAAAAAATAAAAATAAAAATAAATAAAAATTTAGTTGTTTTTCCTAACATATAATATTTTGTCTACATGTAAAGCATTGATTCATTCTATTTGAACTAGTAATGTGAAAATTATGAACAATCTTGCTTTTCAAACAATCTATACATCTTCCAAAAAAATAACTCATAGGATTCATTTTTAAATGCAATTTTTAAAATTAAAAAATAAAATTTGGTAGGGTTAAGTATACTTGCTAGAATAATCTCATTGTTAGGATTATTGTGTTTCATTCCTATCTTAGAGTTATTAACAATTTAGTTTCTCTTTCAATCTTAGACCTACTTCTATTTAACAATTTCTTAAGAAACAAAAATCAATTTTTAAAAAAAAATTATTTTCCTAGACTTTCAACTCAATTCTTCAAAACAAAAAAAAATTGAATTCAAATTTTGTAGTGCAAAAATTTTCCACAAATGGTAGTTAAAGTCATTTGAAATTGCAAGGCAACATTTATATATTTTTTTGCCAACTTTAAATGCTAATATCTTCCAATCTATATAGTCAAACTTCATGAAATTTTTACCACATGATTTTAGACAAGTGAAGTACAAGATTGTCTAGTTAGATTCTTCAAAATATTTTTTTGTTTTCTTGGGCAAAAACAACAAAAATGATAGTTTTGAATGTTTTTTGATAGAAAACTGATCTTGAAACCTCAAAGGTTAAGGTCTCTTGGAAAAACAATCTCACTATTTCAATAAGCATGTTTCAATTTCATCTTAGAGCTATTAAGGATTTAATTTTCCTTCAATCTTGACCGTACTTCTACTTAACAAATTTTTAATGTGTAAATGTTAGTTCTTAAAGATTTTTAACTATGTTTTATCAAAAATGCTCCATAATTGTCATTTCTAATACAAGTACCAAATTTTAGGAAAAAAACATTTTTGGATACATAAAATCGTAGGATCTTGTAATCAATTGGTTTCAAAAGATGTGGGAAAATTTTAAAAATTTCCCCCATGTAGATTGCAAGCATTGGAAGTGACAAGAATTGTTTTTTGGCCCTACAAAAATCTAGGCAATTGCACTTCACAAGGTCAAGTCATTATGAAAAAATGTCCAAAATGGTTGTAATTCTTTATATTCATTCTTCAAGGTAAGTTGGATATATGCTTAAAAAAATTAGATCATTTGAAATTGTACAACATATAAGAAAAAAATAGTAAGTAGAAAGAGGTAGATAATGATTCAAAATACTAAATTGTTAACAATTTAGTTATGGGATTAAAAATTGAAAATTCCAATAGTGGTATTGTTGTAATAATTAATCTATATCTATTTTATTTTTATCTTTAAATATTGAAAGTTGAGTTAAATAAAAGGCTTCAAAGTTTATTTTAGAGTAGAGAGATTCTATAACTATTTGTAAACTATCCACAATCAAAACTCCTCATAACTTTCATCTCATTAATCAAAATGAATTGATTCAGTAAAAGCTTTCCTTATATATATAAATCTAGAGAACCAATTTCAAATTTTTATTTTTTAAAATAGTGACTCTTGAAAAAGGTTTTTTTGCTACCTGGGTTGCCCATCAAGCAATGAAAATTCCATATCATACAATAACTTTTTAACCATATAGTCAAAAGTTATGAAAATTTTTGGGCCTTAAGCTACTCCTTTAACACCTATTGTATGAAAAATTTAGAGGAAAAAAATAAAAATTCCATTCATAGTGAGTTGCCCAAATTTTCTATGTTGCTAAAAAAAAGCAGTTTGGTCCTTTAGGGATTAAGTGTGTTTTTTGGATTTTTTTCCTAAACTCTCAATTCAATTCTTCATCAATTTCAAGCCTCCTACCTTAAGGTTAGTACCCTCCAAATCAACTATTCACCCGAAAGCAACATTTTGTAATAGTATTGTACATTTGATGCACCTAAATGTAGACTATTAGTATATATTGTCAGTTTTTTTTAGTGTGGTGATTTTAGGTGTACTTACCATTACCGCGTCACTTATATTTGTGTCATATTTTTAAGACAAAGAGTATTGATCCCCTTATTTTTCCATCCAAGGATAAATGTAAAAATTGCCCCTATCTTGTATCATATAAATTTTGTACTACCTTCATCCCAAAATATTTCTATTGGACAAAAATGTTCCCAATTAAAGCTAAATATAACATTTAAAAAATCATACAATAACATTTTATACTGTTAGTAGAGTTTGGTGCACTTCTAGCATTCTAAAAATTTTGAGTTTTGTTGGAACCCTTTTCAAAATGTAGTTTTGAAATATTGAAAAGTAGATTGGGGGGGGGGGGCATTTTCAAAGAGCACCATTGGTCAATTAATTGTTGAGTGTGAGGTTGACATTTTGTAGGCATTTAATATATGCCCAAGACCATATTTGGCCTTTTGTTTTGCCTCATAGAGCTTCATCCCCTTCAATCAAGCAATATTCAAAGAAATGCAAAAAACAATAATGAACAATGTGGATTGATTCCTTTAGTCATTTCATTTGTTATTTGATTGATGATTGCATGGATGGAGGGGGAATTACTACTTAGAATTGTTCTGTTAATTCCAAACAACAATCAAAAACCAAATTTGACCAATTCACAACGTCACAAAGTACAACAAGAAGATGATTTTAGGACAAAAATTAAGGCCAATAGAAAGATCATTTTGGGATGGAGGGAGTATTTCTTTACCTCTCTCAACTTCAGTAAGGCCTCTAATTGCAAATTTAAATCTAGAATTTGCAAATTTAATCATGGGTAGCAAACAAAAAATTCCGGTGTTTTCTCCAAAGATAAAACACGGGGCGATAGCCGGGTTTTGGTGATAAAAAATTTACTCTGGGAAAAACTAAAGGGCAATCGACTGGGCCCACCGACGACCAGTCCGTCCACCTAGACCCATCCACCTGGACCAATCCACCTGGACCAATCCACCTGGACTTACCGGTCTCCGCCAATTGCAAAACCACTCGGCAGGCTCTACTATATTTTCTAGGGTTTCCTCCTCGAACCACGCGCATGCAATCCACTGCACAATCGCAACTCCCGACGCAATCCTCAGTTACCATCTTTTGCAATTGCAGATCCTCTGTAAGTTAACGATGAGTAAAATCTGATCGCGTTCAATTTACTTCAACAGTTGGCCTAGCGAAATTGAGAGTGCTCCGCAAGCCATGTCCCTGATTCCGGCCTGCAATTGTGTGGATTTAGCTTTGAACGCTCCGGAGTTTTGAATGGTTCGCTTCCCGTGTTTCGAATCACGAGGGCGATGCCATTTAGGGCGAGTATTGTGATCCAGGATCGTATTAGTATGAGTTTTGGAATTTTGGATTGAGTGTTCGGGCGAGGGAGTCGTTAGGGTTTGGCCTGGAGCTTGGAATGGTGTAGAGTTTCCACTTTGACGAGGCTCAACGTCTTGCATTCCGGAGGTGATACCATTTGGGGCTAAGTTTGTGCCATTTGCATCCCATTCAGGATGGGAGTAGTGTGAGAATTGGAATTTCTTGATTTTTTGAGTGTTTTAGTGTGAGAGAGGTTAGGGTTGGGGGGGGGGAGAGGAATGGCAGCTGCTGCAGCGCGGAGGGTCGTGCAGAATCAGGCGTGGCCGTTGCAGACATTAGTGAGTGCCATCCCGGCGGAGTTGATCGGGTCGGATGTGAAATTGAAGGTGCCAGTGGTGGCGAGGGCGCCTGTGGATTGGCAATTATTGCAAGATCGCAGGTGTTCGTATGAATTGACGCCATTGAAGGCATGGAATTACACGACTGTGAGGGGGTACTACATGCGCAACATCTCGCAGCTTGTCGCGACGGCCAATAACAAGAGAGCGTTTCTCGTTGACACTCTGGCACTGGTAATTTCTGAATCACCATTATTGTCAGGATGTTTTTTCTCTAGTTGCAAGGGACAATTTGATCACAATCATAACAGCTGGGTCTGCATGTCCCGAGTGGACGTGGAATACCTGTCATGATGGATTTTAGGTTTGGCAGATGTGGTCAGGAAAAGTGTAGTCTGTTGTTCCTTAATAACAGAACTTCGTTTTCGAAATTTGGAATTGCACCCATAAAGTTGGCTTTGTCGAGGAGATATTGAAAACTGCATATCAGGAATCTTAATCTAGCCATGATAGTCAGTTTTTTGGTGATTCTGCTCATCGATGTGTACTCTTGTGTGGTTGGTCTCGGCCTTGTAGGGTCAATTTGCATCCTTGTTAGGCAGGAATTACGTCGGCAATTCAAGTTTCTTTGTTCCCCTAATTGATGACCTCTTTTCCCTATAGTGATATGAAGACCAATGCTTGCATTAGGCATAGCATTGAAACTTTCCAATCCTGCATTGATAATGCAGGTTTGAAATTGGTGGACGGGCCTCTGCGGTTCCTTCTATATTCTGCACCGGTTTTCTGTTTTTGGAAGTCAAAGAGAGGAAGATATCGCACACCTGACATGAGGTCAATGGATGCCTTCACAGGTTCGGAGGTTAGAAGCTCAGGGATTGACACCAAAGCAAGCTGAGGCGATCACGGCAGTTATCACGGAAGTGCTCAATGACAGCTTGGAAAACGTGGCTCAATCGTTTACTTCGAAAACGGAGATGACAAGAGTATGTCTGTCCAAAAGTCTTTCACTTGAATCCGCATCAGGGTTAGGGGCTTTGGGCAGAATTTGGGATTTTGATATGTGTTATAAAAACTGACCAAGGTCTGATTAGTGTGACGCAGTTCTTGTGCCATCTAACACTCCCGTTAGGCAGGTCAGATAAAATGTTAAATGTTAAAATGTAGTGGCAACCAACTGCCATTACACCGGACGCACCATGACCTCTTTGTGTTCAATTGCACTGGAAGGAAAATTAATGTGGCCCTTAACAATTTTGTCCAAGGAATTTGTAAGCTGTAAAAGGTGGTCAAAAGTGTCACTTAAATGTGAAAACACGTTTTGCGGTGCCCACTCGTACTTACCGTGGTCCACAGTAAATGGTATATTTGGTGCAGTAATTAGTTGTTACAATAACTGTTTAGTATTGTCTTTCGGCAGTGTCATTCGTTTTCTGTCTGGAGTTTATGAGTTGTGTGCTCAGATTTCAAGTGGTCTTATCTTGCAGAGTGAGATGATGGCAGAAGCAGCACTGTCCAAGTTTAAGGGTGAAGTGCAAAGCTCACAGGTATTCTTTTAAAACACTTGGATCCATCTCCCGTCGGAAGTCCTTGCGTCTGCCATTTTCTGCCTTTTGTCCCGACTACACCTCTCTGATGATGTTTTTCTGTGTGAACCTCAATCGTCATGTTTACAGGAGCATCACTTTGCAACGTTGCAGCGCGAAACTGAAAGGCTTCGGACTGACATTGACAAAATGCGCAGTGAGCTTAGGTCTAACTTTGCGCTCACTGTTTGTCAATATTTTCATTCCGAACTTACTAAGGATTTTTAGATTTGAAAACACTCAATTCAAGTTGAGACAAATTTGTACGGACATTTTTTGGTTCTTATCTCGATTTTGTGTGGTCATCATTGCAGGTATGAGATTGACAAAGTAACAGCAGGTCAACGCTTGGACTTGAACCTAGAAAGAGGGTGAGTTTTATTACATCCTGGACTTCTTTTACTCGATAATTTTCTTCTTCCATCTCTGTACCAACTGGCATTAGCATGCAATAATTGATTGCATCAGTGAGCTGATATCTTTAAGGTTAAAACTGCAACAGTAATAGGATGGTAGATTGTTATAGGATACCTAATAGTAGAGTTGGATGTAGAAGTTTATATCAGCTTGTGAATGGCTGAATCCTTAATATTCTGGGTTTTTTCCAGGCGCATCCGAGAAGAACTAGCCACACAAAGCAGTGAGACTTCAAATCTCACCAACAAACTGGACAGGGTGAGTAAGAGAAGACCAGACGTTTCCTCTTCCTATATCTTTTTGAGTTGCTTTAATATGGATGGCTCCGCAGCTTTGGATTTTTGTGGATCGCAGTCATGTTTTGAAATGTTGGAGCTTCCACGCTAATGTGCTACATGTATGTTTTCATGAACAGGAAATACATACTTTAAAAACACAACTTGAGGCGGCCAAGTACGATGTCATTAAGTACTGCATTGGTACAGTTTTTCTCACTGTTGCCTTGCTTTGTTTGATGTTTGTTTCTTCAACCCTGAAGTCCTAGACCAACTTCTGAGATTTTATTTTGAAGTTATACCTGGTTTCTTTATGATATTTTTTTGGATTAGCACTTGATTTTTACAATATCTTTCCTGGGTGCAGGTACCATTGTCTCTGTTACGGCTGTTGGGCTTGGTCTCCTGCGCATTCTCATGTGAGTTTGAATAGAATATATCCGCGTACATTCTATTGGATAGGATTCACTCTAGTTAAAGTATTCATAAGTAGTGCATTGGACTTAGAGTACATGCTGAACTCAACCTCGTGCAACCTGACTTTTTCAGCTGAAGCTTCAACCTACGTTAGTATCGGACATCGATGTTGGAGGCGTGAGCAAGGGGAGATCCGGAGGGTGCCCCACTTGCCTGACCTTTGTAAATGTAGTTGCGTAAGGCTGTTCATGCTTTCTGCCGCAGATTGGAAATACCCATCAAAGATTTTAGGTAGCATTTTTTTCTGTCGTGGCATTCAGGCCTCGTGGAGACAGTTCATATCATCTGGTCACTCGTCTACAGGGCGCTACTGCCCTTTGAATTGCAATATACGGTGAATCACAAGGAAAAAGAAACACATGGTGGACCATTGTGAGCTGAATCATTGGAGGCAGGTCAGAGTTTTGATCTGCTACAAATTTCATGGGAAATACAAGGTAACCCACATTTGAGTAGTTTTAGGTTTATGTTCGGGGGTTGAGTAGATGAAGTCCTGATTTAATGGAAGCTACTGCAACTCGGGCAATGTCGAAAGGCATTCAAAACACGCATCTATTATTTGCTCAACTGTCGATGACATCACAGCCTGATAGATTTGTGTATTGTGTTAGCACGGTAGGTGGTGGGATTCATTGAACTCTCAGCGTTCAAATGTGGGCACCCAAGCAACCGCATTAAAATTTGTTGAGACGTTCCCATCTGGTTGTTTGCAAAATAAATTAAAATATCTTGAGACGTTTGGTTTTGAATTTGAATTTGTAACTGCTCATTATATGTTGGCAAGGCGTTCAAATCAATGCTCTAGAGGGCCATCCTCTCGGGGATTTAAGGCTGTCATGCAGGCATACAGCTACATTTAGGGAGTTCTATGTAGACGTTAATTTATTCACAAATTCTAGAGAGGATGTTACAGTTATCAGGAAATAATATAATTGGCAAGTGACGCTAGTAAATTACCAAAGTCACATTATTTGTACTGTATTTAAACGCTTGCTGCTGAAATGAAATGTTACTATAATTGAGCAATTTCAACTTATTCTCACTCATTCTACCCTAATTGTGTGACTCACTAATTCTACTGTAGTGATATTTCATATGCAGCGATCTCCTAAATATGGTTTTCATGATTTCATATTTCAAGTTGCTAGAAACGTTGCTATAAATATGCTAGAATATCAATTTTAATAGGACTTTGACACGGGTATTCTCATTTGTTGTAGCAGTAAGAAAACTTTTGGAATTAAATTTGCTAAATTTGCTAAATTTGGTGTTGCAAAATCGTGTACATCTTCTCTACTGTGGGCACCGTGCCATGATGCAAAATTGTTCATCACGAAGACGTTTCAAGTTTGCAAACTCACTCTGTCATGATGAATGAGGCAGAATGAGGCAGCCTAAGATTTCTTGAAGAATGGTGCAGTACTGTAAAACTGTAGGTATCATAATTTGACAAAATTAGTAGCCTCAACCAAATTTTTAGAAGTCCTCTACAAATGAAAATGCAAAAAAAGGTTAAAAGCAATAGGTTTGGTAGTTTGCACTAGAATTGGGAAGGTTAAAATTTTGAAAAAAAAGTTCAATTGGTAGGCATCAAGAATAGTTGGTAGAGTGGATTTTCAATATCTTGCTTTCAAAAGAGGGTCTATCAACAATAAAATCTTAGGTTTTACAATAATTAAACAGTTAAGGGAGCAAGATTATGAACATACACAACGGTCTTGGTATCTTCATTTCAATAAACTTATCTCTAACCCCTTCTCTATCCTTTTTCTTATGTCTCTAGGTTTAAGCCTTCAAAGTCTTGGATTTTTGTTTTTACTAGATCAACACATGTTGAAAACATGAACCAAAACATGAACCAAAACATGAACCAAAACTTGATCTCAATGTGTACAAAGGTATTGCATCTTCTATAGCCACTTTGAGGTTTATTTAACCCCTAAAGTTCCTTGACTATGTTCTCACCAAAAATGCTCCAAAACTGCCATTTCTAGTACATGTACCAAATTTTTGAAATATATCATTTTGGGATACATGTAAACATTGGATCTTGTAGTATTGTGGTTTGGAAATATGTGGAAAAAATTTCACAAATTTCACATAGTTGTAAGATTTGAAGTGGTAAAAATCCTTTTTTTGGCCTTGCGAAAAAACAAACACTTGCACTTCACAAGGTTTAGGTCATTATGAAAAAATGTCCAAAATAATTGTTCTTTGCATTCATTCTTCAAGGGAAGTTGTCTACATGCTTGAAAATTTTCAAATCATTTGGAATTGTACAACATACTCGAGACAACATATAGGAAAAAAATGAAAGTACATGTCCACTCTAAAGTGAGAAGTAACTTCATACAATAACTACCCAAAATTTCCAATTCATTTTGTGACCCAATTCCCTTATTCTTTGGAGATTAATCCTTCTAGGTCTAGTGAAGATTGTATATATGATCCTTTATTTTTATTCTTAGAATATGTATTATGTACTAAAATATGACAAAACATACACCTTTAGATTGAAAATTTAGCAATTAACATCTTTCATTGGAAGGTCATTTTAATAATTAAACCTTATCATGTTTAAATATGATACTATTCACTGTGCAGAATACGTGCACATTTTGCATTTTCTCATACGTGTAGGAGGTGCAATAATGATCTAAATTGGAGTGTCATATGTCATTGAATCTGACTCAACATGAATACAAACTTTTGTATAGTTGCATCAATTTATGCACCTTGGATATCAAATACACAAAGAAACACCATGCTCCAACCCAAATCAAACTTCTTAAACCTTCAAGGGTTAAAAAGTCATAATTTTCTAAAATCCTTTCTCTTACTACAAACTTCAAAACAATTGTGGAATTCATATATTATATACACGTTTAGATATTTCCCTAAGTATTCTCACACAAAAAAATAAAAACTAAAATTATAATTATAATTAAGAATTAATTAATATTTAATATTTTAGTTTAATTTAATTTTTAAAATTAATTAATAATTACAAAATTAAAATTAAGTCCTTGTGTACGTTTTCAATCAATTGGAAATTTCACTTCATAGACTTCCTGTCAGTCAAATTCTACAGGAAAGTGGGTGTGGGACTGTGGTCATAATTGTCTCTGACAAAAATGGCCTTGAAAAGTTGAGAAAGGACAAATATTTTTAATCTTATTAACTTACCCCCCCAAAAATTAAAGCAAAAGTAAAAGTAAAAGGGGAGAAAGGGAGCTGGTAGACATTTTGGTCTTGTTGACTGGCCAATTTTTTTTTGTGCTCAAAAAGGCAGGAATGCTAAATTTTGGAAAATCAAAATTGATATTTGGAATTACCAATTTATCATTTGTTGATAAAAATTCAAGAAAAAATCATGGGATGTATCAATTAATAGAATAAATTATAACACTTTGAATTCATATACTTAAGGTATTTTACAGGTGGTACGATACTTATTTATTATATTTTTATTTAAAAGGTCTTGTTATCTTCTCCTCTAGCACTTAGGGGTGAATTTATACCAACTACAAAAAGTGATTGGTGATTATTTCATTGTAGTGTGTGGTATTAAAGACATTAAAATATGAGAGATTTTCTTATCTTTTAATCTTTGACTCCTAATTACTCCATTGTCTATATTCTAGATAATGGAAGTTAGTGCTTTTAATCAATGGCTTTTATCATGAAAGTAACTTTTTAATCATCCAAACTCCAAAGTAACATTGACATTTTTGAAAGACAATTTTTTCATGATCAATTTGATGGAAATGGGTGAATAATATATTTGTACAAAGATTCATAAAAATTTAAAAAACAATTGAGGCCATCTCTTTTCAACAAAAATTCAAAAAAACATCTCTTTTCAAACATCACCAAATTAAATAGGAAGTAGTCATTGGTTCCCCTAGAATATTCTCTAAGCACTCCATTCTACCATATTAACCCCTAAATGCCCAAGCCTTTTGAAGTGTGTTTTTCTTATGCAAAAAAACATAGGCTTCTACATTGAATAGGGGTATTAAAGGGACCCATACTAATTAATTGACATTTAACACCATATAAACATTTATCTTTACTGTACTAAAATACCACTCTTTAGCCACTCAATTAGCCACCCTTATTGCAATAGAACCTTAATGCCTCCATATGAGGTAAGTTTTTCATAGTAAGTTCCTTTAATTTTTATTTTCCTTAATACCCCTATTCAATGTCGTTATCTCCAATGAAGCAAATTGTTAATTTTTTTTCAAAACCTAATTGTACAAATGTTTAAAGAGCTTGCTTATTAGAAAATATTCCAATTTTGAGAGTAAAATTTCTTAGAAATTGTAAGATTATAACAAGAGAAATGTAATTGTCCTATTTTTAATTAATACACTACCCCTCCCCACAATGTTTGGGAATTTGCATACAAGAGTTTGGGAGTATTGGAGGTGACATGAGCAACTAAAAATTGTGTTAGCATACTAAAATGCACTTTCAAAAACCTTAAGTTAAAATAAAGAGCTATCAAACTCATTATACAATTCACCTTGCAATTGTTGAAATACAATTTTTTTATAAGGAGAAATTGCAAAAAATAACTCCAAATCAAATTTTTTTTGGCAATATAGCAATTTTGGACAGCTCACTCTGGATAAAAAAGAAATTCTTTAAAATTTTCACACAACATGTGCTCAAGGAGTAGCTTTAACCCTTTACATACTAGGAATTCACTATTTTCATAAATTTTAACTACATGGTTCAAAAGTTATTGTATAATAAGTAGTTTTCATTGGTCGATGGGCAGTCCGGGCAACAAAAATAACTTTAAAAAAAAATAGTATTTAATGAAATAAAAATTTGAAATTAATTTTCCAAATTTAAATATACGAGGAAAGTTTTGAATCATTCCATTTTGATTAATGAAATGAAAGATTATTGGGAGTTTTAATTTGCAGGTAGTTATGGAATTTCTACTATAAAACAAACTTTGAAGTTCTTTATTTAACTAAATTTTTAATATTTTTGGAAATTGAAAAAAAATGGGTGTAGATTGTTTATTACAACATTACAACCATTGGGATTGACATTTTTCAATTCCATAAATAAATGGTTAACAATTTAGTACTTTGAATCATTTTCTACTTCTTCATTCTATTTACTATTTTTTTCCTTATATGTTGTACAATTCCAAATGATATAGAAATTTTCAAGCATGTGGCCAATTTGATTTGAAGAATGAATCCAAAGAAGTACTACAAACATGGACATTTTTTCATGCAAATGTGACCTTGTGAAGGGTATTTGCCCATTTTTTTGTAGGGCCAAAAATAGTTTTTTGACCTCTTCAAATTCTAATATCATGCAATCTACATGGTGGAAATTTTTGAATTTTTTTGCAAATCTTCTCAATCTAGCATAGGGTGATTGCAAGAAACACCTGTCGATTTTGTTGCGTTTTCACAGTACTCATGGTTTTTCTTCTGTAGTACTTTAAAAATAGAAAACTAATTTTTTTTAAATTAAAAAAATATGAATTATGTATATACTTCTAAAATGAAGGTTTGCAGGGAAGGAAATGTGTAGGAAAATTCTCTAACTAGGAGAACTTGAAAAGTACCAAATCTCAAGAAAATAGGACTTTTGATGTGAAATTTAGTTTAAAATAGTAAAAACAAGTAAATACAAAAAATAAAAAGTGGACATTTCTAAAAACTTTATGAAGATGGTCATTCACCAAAAAACTTACAAAAATAATATTTTATATGTTTCAAAATGCAAGCAGAAGGAAGCTCTCTTCATAGACTTCCACACCACACAAAATTAATTATTTTTAAAAACCCTTCGGTGAAAAGTTGTATTTATATGTAAGGAAGAACTCCATATAATTCTCTTGATGTAGGGTATATGAAAAAGGTACTCAAAAGTACTAAAAACCTCCAAATTGGCAAGTGTGACATTTATTTCGGGCCTATTTTTGGATAGTAAGTTATTTTTGAAAATTACCAAAAAATCAAGGAAGTTGTAGTATAGTCATGAGTACCTTCCTTGTAAATCTTAAGTCATTCGAAGTTAAAACACAAAAGTTATGGCCAAAAAACAACTCAGCCCGCAACGTGTGACAGAAAATAGTACAAGTGTTTCTTGCAATCACCCCATACTACAAGATCCCACAATTATATGTGCTCAAATTTATTTATTTATTTCAAAAATTTGGTACTTGTACTAGAAATGGCAATTTTTTAGTGTTTTTTGTGAAAACATAGTCAAAAACCTATAGAGGGTAATTTTTCAATTGTGAAAAGCATGAAAAAAATTATTCTTTCTAATAGGACCATTTTCAAAGCAAATGGATGAATTCAATTTTTTGGATCTCAAATCAAGCAAAATTGACAAACTTTGTTCAAAGCAAAAAAACGAAGTAAAATTGTCAAGCTTAGCTCTTTACTAATGGCACAAATTAATATGCGTATGAGAATCTCTTAAAAATAAAATATTTACCTTTTTCAGTGAAAAATGAAAGCTTTCAATAGTTAGCCTTCAAAATTGCCCATAATTTTTTTTAACATGTCAAAGGAATTTAATTGCCTACACTAAAATTTTAAATCAATCATATATAATCAATTGGGCACTTAAGGGTTAAAGATAGACATGCCAAATCTAAATTTGGTTGGTTTTTTCCTCCATTTCATTAGTGAATTGTCAATTCACTATTTATAAAATTCATTTTGTAAGTACTAGTGAGTTGAAATGTTGATCAAATATAAAAATAAAATTATGAAAAGTTGATTTGATGTTGTGTAAGTGGCAATGCCTTTAAGATGAAGGCACCCAAAACCGTCAAAATAAGGAATTCAGCATAGTTGGAGGCTTATTTTCTTAAAACTAATATTTTTGTAGTATTAGCAAGAAAAGGCCATGAATATTAAAAAAAATAGATTTTTTCAATGTGATATGTAATTTTTATGATTTTTCAAAGTAGTGGGTCTCTAGACCACTGGAACTATCCCATAGGTGCACCCAAATCTAAACTATACAAAAGTCAGTTGTCATGTAGTATGTGTCATTCAAATATGTCAACAAATCAAAGTTCAATATGTGTAAGACACATTAATGGAACTCTAGGGACACTTTAAGGGCACTCTATGGAACAAGGATTAGGTACAAGGACGGAATTGGATGTTTCTACCTTAAAGACTTAAGTTCTTTGATAGTCATCCATCTTCTAAACACTAAACAAGTGTTTTAGGCCAATGTTTCATTTGAGCATCTTTTCACTCATTGGAAGTAATTTTTAAATTTGTAAAGGATTTCCTTCTTTAATAAATTTGATAGAAATGGGATATATTAATAGAATATAAACATAAGGTTCATAAATCCAAATACAATTACCAAATTTTTGAAAAAAAACATTTTTGGACACATTTGATTGTAGGATCTTGTAGTACTTCATGGAAAAAATTTCAAATATTTCCACAATGTAAATTGCAAGATATTAGTATTTGAGGTAACAAGGATTGTTTTTTGCCCTTGCAAAAAAACAAGCAGCTATGCTTCACTTGGTCAAATCATTATGAAAAAATGTCTAAAATGGTTGTAATTCTTTAGATATATTCTTCAAATAAAATTATTTCATGCTTGAAAATTTTCAAATCATTTAGAATTGCAAAACATATAGGAAAAAATAATAAGTAGAAAGAAATAGAGAATTATTCAAATACTAAAATTTTAACAATTCATTCTTAGAATTGAAAAACGTCAATCCCAATAATTGGAATGTTGTATTAAACAATGTACATCTAATGTTTTTAAATTTTTTCCAAAAATATTAAAAATTAAGTTAAATAAAGGACTTCAAAATTTATTTTAGAGTAGAAATTTCATAACTACCCGCAAATTACCCACAACTAAAACTCCTCATAACTTTCATCTCATTAATCAAAATGGAATGATTCAAAGCTTTCCATGTATAAATAAATCTAATAAACTGATTTAAAGTTTTTATTTTAAAAAAAAATGATTTTCAAAGAAGTTTTTTTTTATTGCCTAGGTTGCCAACTAAATGCTAAAAATTACATATCATACAATAACTTTTGATCCATGTAGTCAAAAGTTATGAAAATTGTTGGGCCTTGAAGCTACTCCTTAGACACATGTTGTGTGAAAATTTAAAAGACAAAAAATAAACACTCCATTTGTAGTGAGCTACTAAAATTGCCATATTGCTAAAAAATGCCATTTGATCTTTTGGGGGTTAAGGAAAGATTTTGATGCCAAATTTGCACAAAACAACATTGTATGTTCAGATATAATTTAGCAAAGAAGTATATAATATTGTTAACCAATGTTGGGGTCCTTTTGCTTCTTCTAGACACCAAATGCCCTTAGTTGAATTACTTCTATAAACATGAAGAAATAATTATTATTTATGTTGAACCATCTCACTACAAAAAGAGAGATGTAGATTTTGGCATTGTTGGCAAACAATCTTGTGATTAAGGTTCTAAAGTTATATTTCAACAACCAAGGTATTATATCTTATATTTTACTTTTGGACATGAAACATGTATTAAATATGGAAAAATATACAACATTGCATTGGAAATTCAACGAGAAATTCAACAACTAATATCTTGCATTTGAAAGTCATCTTAATATCTAAACCTTATCATATTCAAACATGACACTATACATAGAGAATACATGTAGGAGGTGCAATAATCATCTAAATTGGAAGTGATATATATAATTGAATCCAATTTAAGATGAATACAAATGTTTATATGTGTCAAATTACACACTTTGTATTCAAATATAGGCAAAAGAAACACTATATTACGATTTGCCGCTTTTCAAACCTATAAAGATTAATCCCAAAAGATTGAAGCACATTTTGACCAATACAAATTGTGAAAACTACCACTTTTCAAGGCAATGGGATAAAAAAGAATTTTTTTTTCAATATTCAATTGTATAAATTTTTACTAGCCTACTATAGGGATGTGTGGGAAAAATTTCAGAAATTTTGATTGATAGATTGAAAGATTATAAGGTTTGAAGTTAGAAGAAAAAGTTTTAAATTTCTAATCTTGCTCAATAGGGCTAGTAGACTTTAACTCCTCATAAAGTGAGATTTTTATAATATACATGACACTTGTATCATGTAAGTTACAGACTTGCCAAATTTCAAAATTGTAGGAAGAGTTTTGCACATTTTGCTCAAAGCTGCTTAGGTTGTGCAAAGAGTTTAGGGTTGCATAACGTTTGATCCAAACACTTGATTGGAGGAAAAAAATGATATTCCCACTATTAGGGTACATGTTCACACCTTCTGTCATAATTTGACAAGACATCCTTAAAAAAATGACCTCATATTTACCTACCCAAGATCATTTGCATAAGTTCAATGGTCATTCAGTCCTTTGAGGATTAAACTAATTACAAGATGACAAACAATAAGGCATGGTCAACACCTTTTTGCCAAAAAAATTCCTAGAAAAATAAAGTTGGATGAAAGCTACTATTTTTTCTGCCAATATTCTTACTTTCACCATACAAATTAAAAAATAAAAAATCCTCTAAAGTTTTGGCATTTTTTTTACATTTACCGCCAACCCTGCCCTGCAATTGCACACAATTGTCATAATTTATTTTTGCCTAATCCGACCCTCACGTAAAAACTTGAGCAAGACCCGACGAACTCCTAAAGGTAAGCCCGCGACTCCGGCGACGCGCGCGCGCTCGCACGGCCCGGCCCTCGCGACGACGGCGACGCCAACAACGACCCTCACTGACCGATCCCAACGCTCGTGAGCGTCCCGCATCCTCGCCCGCCGAGCCGGAAGCACCGTCGAGCTTCAATGGCGATGGAGGGACCCTCCTCCGTCTCGCATGATCCCATTTACCAACGCAACCGCTCAACGCACATGCCGAACATTCCACGTCGCAGAAGCATCTTCACCCCCTCTTTGCCAGCCCCACCATTCTTCAGCTTAGTCTCCACCCCCCTTTCTTGGCTTTCCACTACTACTGTTCCGCTTCCTATGGACCGACTCTTCTGTCTCACAGCCGACCGACGAAATGGTGGATGAGGGCACCAACAAGACACAAAGCCCGAATCCGCCGTTTGGGGTGCGGCGTAAGTAGCTTCTGCATTTCATTTTGCGTTTGGGGTCGAAGAGTTTGGTAGAATTCGTGGTCAGTTTCGATCGATCGAGAGGTCGCGATCTCGAGAATTGAGCGTGAATTCGTTTGGGCTTGACTTTTGAGAAACGGGGTTAGGTACGCGACTCGAGGAGCCTTCCTTCTTTTTCGGATTGCGTGGCGGGAAGTTTTTTCCTTTCCGTGATCTTAGTTCGTGGTGGGAACCTTTGGTGGAGAGTAGTCAGTGGTGTGTGTTCTCGAATGAGTTGCGTTTGGGATTTCTTGGCTTGGGTGGCTTGCGGGGTACGTTGAGTTAGTTGTTTGGTGAGAGATTTGGGGTTGTTGTTATTGATGAGTATCGTCATTTCAGCTTCGTTTTTAGAGCAGATTCTTAAAGTATCCATTCTTGTTGTGGAGAATTCAAGCTGATCCTCACTTCGAAACGTCTTTGGAAAAATGTTAGTTTCATTTGATTTTCTTGGCTGCGGCCGTTGTATTGGTAGCGACGCTGCTGCTGCTTGCCGTAATACGTATATATTTCAGTGCTTATCCGTAACTTTAGGTGCGAGATTTGGAGAAACCGATTTTAGTCGTGATTACCGACAGGAAAAATTTCGAAGATTTGAGATTTACAGTTGTTGTGTATTTCTTTCGTTGTGTTGATTACTGAATTTCGAAGTGAACACTTTGTTGAGGTGGGGGGATGGTGTGGTTTTGGTGTTTTATTTTAGCGCAAACTTCTGAATTTTCTTGAGAGGGGTTTATGCTACAGTGAAAGGTTTGAATTTTCTTGTAATGGGGTTTAAGTGACAAGAAGGCTCAGGAATTTAAATACAAGAAGTCGGTTTATAGGGATTTTCATTGAATGAGAGCAGTCGACTCGAGTTGGGTAGCTTAAATAGAGCCGGAATCACAAGGGATCCAGGTTGGGTGGTTTTTTAGGGTTTTTCTCTGTTCGGTCGTATTCTTTAGAATGGCGTGTATCAGGGCACCAAAATTGTGACATTCGAGTGCACAGCGCTCTAAATACTCGGACTGGTAGAGATCTGAGGTTCCGGACGGGCTTCTGAAACAGTGCCAATGTTTTGAAATTTCGCCAATGTGCCGATTATGATGATCATGGCTTCTATGTCGTTCTTGTTGTGAAGAAAAGGCTTTTAATTTTGAACATATGTCGTTTCGAGAATCTCAACCTCTGAGTGAGAATGGTTGCCAGGATACTCTCTTGAGATTCATATTAGCTATGTTTTGTCTCGATGGATTTCTGATACTTGTGTGCTCACTGCTCTGTATTGCAGATCTTTTCAACTGTGTAAAATAGACTTGAGTCCATGGATTGGAGTATCTTGGTACTGGATTTGGAAGCAGGGGGTATACCTAGGCTCTAGATGTTTGTTTCCTGCAACAATCTCGATCACTCTGAGGTTTTCAACCCTTGTTCCGACTCAAATCTTCAAGAGGTTTCCACACTTATTGGTTCTTCCAGAATGTGGTGTAGTAGAAGCCGAAGTAAGATGTGACCGAACGAGCGATGCCAGAGTGTACAATGAGTTCTCAATTAGCACCATTGATGCGAAGTTTTAGTAAAGCAGTGTGGATGGCGTTTTTCTGAGTGGGACCTCGAAAAGCTGTGCAATGGACGAATTGAATGGAGATTCCATTTCATACAGCAGAGAAGGGGAGAAGCAGGCTTCCCCAGTTCGTGAGAGCAGGCTTGCAGTACTGCGAAGGACAGACTCTGTAGTGCAAGGTGGATACTCAAACTCAGGTCGAACTTCACCCACTCTTCTTCAACGCTCGAATTCCATGACTGCAGAGAAGGCGCAATGGTCCAATCCACAGCAGGGTTCTCCCACCACACGTGGTCGCCAGAATGGGCCTTTTAGGACACCGTCTAGTCCCAGAAGTGACCTTCTCTCGAGGCCTCAATCTCCACATCCTCGGTCGCCAAGGGCTTTACCCCCTGAAACCTCGCTCCCGGAATCCATGCGAGGGAGTCCCAGGCTGAGATCGTTCTCTGGGAAACATGCATTCGAACACTTTACTAGAAGTGGCACGTTTTCAAAGAGAGGGCGTGTGCGGTTGCTGAAGAGAGGCGGGGCTTTGTTCTTCTTCGTCCTGTTTTTGTGGTTTGCACTGGACTGGATGTATCTCTCCAGCCTTCAACGGTCGGCATTGCAGTCTCTCAAGAAATCGGAGTCTGCACAAGCAGTTTATGTGAGTTTCGATTTTCCCTGCTATATTTGCACTGCTCATGTCCATTTACAGATGGTTATGTTCCCTTTTTTGCATTTGAAATACAGTTGTCTTCATTATCTCCTTTTTATGAGGTTCGGTTTTGCTTACACACGTTCTAATGGTTAATCCGTGAGTGCCTGAATGTCCAATAGTGAACACTTCCATATCTATAGAAGTTGAAATGAATGATTTAGGAATTTTCAAAGAAGTTAGCATAGTTTGGCAATAGAAAGAAGAAACCATACTCGGCATTTTTTTGAACCAGAGGAAGATGTTTCGAATGTCGCTATAATCAACTATTAGCTCCCCAAATGGACTTTCTAGTCTTACCTTGACCATTTTGGTTTACGGACGCAGTTTTCAAAACTCTTCTACGATATTTTATTTTGTAACTGCTGTTTATGACGCTGGAATGTCCATTTTGGAACTCATTGGATTCACCAAGGTCACGTCGTGGCGACTTTGTTGTTATAGCTTTCCGATTTAGTGCGTTTGTTTCTGAGGAGGATTCACTATGTGTATGGCATTTGGATGTTCGGGAACGACTTCAGGATTTTAGTGTCAGGGTTTAATATCTGTTATGATCCCTTACAGGTACGTCAGGATGGTCTCATCAATCGAACTTCCCCGGTCCTATATGATCGACTGCTTGCCTTGGCAGCACATGGTCTTGCTGAGGTAATATGATCTTTATCCAGGCGACAAGATTCCGTTCTTCTATATTTGGCATCGAAAACTCTAGTTGAATGGGGACATTATGTTTTCCCAGTTGTACCTGTATTCTTAGAATTAGAGTGGTCTTTTTTTCTTAGTGCTCTGGACTTGTTATGGTTGCGGTAATGTATCCATAGAATTTTGAAAACTTAAGATGATATTTGACTTTGTTGGGTGCATTTGTGACGGCAGAATGAGTTCAAGCCTGAGCCTGATGATTTGTGGGACGAGCCAACTCAGAATGCGACTACATGGCTTCCTTGTGCAGATCAAAGACTCAAGGATCACATTCGTGAGCGCCTTAATTTAACTCAACTTGAGCTTGAGAAATCTAGATTCTAGACTTCCTCAGCTTTAAAACCCTTACATGTCATAGACCTCCGTATGAATTCGCCGGGAAGGCAATATTGTGAGGTAGCAACTTCAATTTTAATTCAGAGATCATTAAGTGCCTTGCATAGAATCCCAGGAGCCAACACTAGAATGTATCATCACAGCGGTATCACTCAATTCATGATTGTGCCTGTGATTGCAGCTCCTCCGTCACTCGAGGATTCAACCGGCTACGTCATGATCAAAGCGAATGGCGGCCTCAACCAGCAGCGTGTCGCGGTAGACCTCTTACTGTTTGGTATTTTTTGCTTTTTATGGATTTTCTAAGATCAAACTTCCAAATTGCTTTGTGTCTCACAATATCACTTCTCAGTAATTGGTTTACCAGCGCATTGAAAATGATTTATTGACGACACCTTGTTTGAGTTGAGCTTGCAGATCTGTAATGGTCTGGCGGTGGCACGTTTGATGAACGCCACTTTAGTTTTGCCTAAGTTTTTATTCAACAGCGTATGGAGAGATACAAGGTGCTATTTCTAACACATACCATTTGGATGCTTCCTCTATGACGGTACAGGATTGATCATAGCTAGGGGAATAGCTAGTATTAGTCCCTACTTGAGCAAGTGAATTTATGGTGCTCTCAGTTCGTTCCTGCATTTCAATTTTTAACCCCTAGAAGACCAAGGATTCATAGGTTTAAAATGACCACTTCGATTGATCATGTTGTGAAAAATATAATCTAGATGGGGCCGAATTGTATGTTACTGAAAGGATAAATTCACGTGTTGGACGAAAAATAAATAAAATTGGACGAACGGATGTCCCCTCGGAACCTATTCAAAAACTGCTAAAAGAAACTCGAGGGGCCCAAGTTGGGCTTCTTGGTCCTTTAGAGGTTATCATTTTTCATTGATAACGTCAAGTCCTTGTGGGAGGTGGTGCAGTCAGTTTGGAGATATTTACCGGGAGAATTACTTTATAGACTACTTAAAAGAGGACGTGCGAATAGTGAAAGCACTCCCTATCGAGCTGCAATCGTTGGACCTTGAGGCAATTGAAGCCGTGGTAAGCTTTGCAACAATTTCAGTCTTGTAAAACCGTTCTGATATTAGTCACCGTCTGTGGATCCTGAAGGGGCTTGCCTGGGTTGAACGTTGTATCATTGCTGACGTGAATTGTGTAGGTGACAGAACTTGATGTTCCGAAGGAAGCGAATGCCAGCTTTTACCTGAAGCACATTCTTCCTCTGTTGATAGAGAAAAAAGTGGTTCTTTTGGAAGGTTTTGGCAATCGATTGGCTTTCGATCCGATATCATTTGATATACAGGTGCGCTCCTTCCCAAGCTCTCATTGGTTATCTGGGGGCTCTTTAGATTGCATTGGTCAAAGCAACAAGCTTGAGATAACAAGAAATCCTACATCTTGATTGGTTAATGAAGCCTTTTTTGTTTGTTTTGTTCAGTTTTAACTTCACACTGGTTTAAGTGATAAGAATGAGCATGAAGAGCTGATGCGTACATGGCCTCCATTTTGGCATGCTTAAAATAATTGAGATAACAAGGTTTCAAGCTACCTGTGCAATTTGAAGTGCCCCGTAATCCTTCATTTCAAGTTGACAGCTGGTGCCCCGGTTTACTTGTCGTATGGACTTTGTTGTCTCTGGTCCCATATTTAATGAAGATCTTGGTTTTGCAGAGATTGAGATGCCGCTGCAACTTCCATGCACTCAGATTTGTCCCAAAGCTACAAAGAATGGGATATTTGATTGTGGAAAGAATGCGAGACAAGCATCCTCGCTGGGGCCCTAAGGACGATGAATTTCATCCGGACAACACTCACTTCGCAGGTATTAATCCAGTGCTTGGCACTGATATAGACTTGCTCTCCATCTTGAGTTTTCGGAGGTTTGACGTTACATTTAGCACTGCAAATCCGTCTAAAGGGTTGGGTCCTTCTCCCCGAACTGCCTGAGCTAGAATATAAAGTCCTCTTTGGCAGTTGATACACGATTTTTTAATCTTTCAAAGAATATTTCTTTTGTTAAAATATAGAGTGTATAATTTTTTTCTTTCTATTGATACATTTTGATGTCTTATTGGTGCATCCTGAATGAACATTCTCGAAGCATCCTTAAATGATTTATTGCAATTCCTATAGATATAGAAATGGCCACTTTGGACCATTTGGACTCTTAGTAGTTATGAGATGTGAATGACCGAGTAGAAAGTTGCTGTCGTGCTTGCAGAATTAAAGAGATGTATCTTAGGAAACTCGCTAGATTAAGAGTTTTGCTCTTATTGCATATTTGTTTGCCCAAACTCAGGCACTAAGAGACAATGAGTACCATTTGCTGCAGGAGATGAGAGAATGCGAATAAAATTTGCCAAGATTATTCCCAAATATCTGGCTGTCCACATGCGGTTTGAGATGGACATGGCAGCTTATTCTTTATGTGAATTTGGAGGAGGTGAACATGAGAGAGAAGAGCTTCGAGCCTATCGGGAAGTGCATTTTCCAATTCTTGCGAAGTTGGAACAGGAGGGAAAGTATGCATTTCTCTCACCATGACCTATTTTTATTAAAAGCAGTCCTGTGAAAACCATTTGTAGACTGTTTCTACATGTCTTTAAACTGCATTAATCTGCTTCGGGCGGAAAGATTAGAACTAAAGCCTGATGCACTCTTCTCTGAGGGTGTAATAACCGGACACAACTATTCAAGAAGACGGGGTTTGGTATAATTTTAGGAGTTGTAGCTGCCTAACTAACGCAATCCATACTTAACAATTAACATCGTAGTTACGAAATATCAAAACGAAATAGGATATGAGCACAGCTGCAAAGGTGACACCGCAACAACACATGCCATTCTAGTCTATACATTACTACATGTGTTTAGTTGAATTTGTGATTGAACCCTAAACCTCTGTGATAGTGGGATTGAAGGGATGTTCTGAGCATTATTTCTCAGTTGTAGCGATGTCCTTGTCGTTGTAGGGTACCAAGGTGCATTAGATTATGCCCCTTTCAGAAATTGTGAAGCGTAATAGTCGATGAAACTATTGTGCAGGTGGGGGTCTGCGGAACTCCTCAGGGAGCGGGGTCATTGCCCTCTCATGCCAGAAGAGGGCTTTTTAATGATAGCTGCGCTGGGGTTCAAGCGAGGAACCAGGATCTACCTGGCAGGAGCCCACATGTATGGTGGCGAAGCCAAGATGGCGGTTCTGAAGAATTTGTATCCCAACATTGTCACCAAAGAGGACATTCTGACGCCGGAGGAGATTGCACCTTTTCGCAATCATTCTTCCCAGGTGAGTCCATTCTCCTTCTGGCCATGTCTCTATGCAGGTATTGAATTCTCAATTAAAAAAGCCCTCAGAGTATTCTAAAAAATCTTGCTTTTCATTTGACAGGGTTTATGTTAGAAACTGCCTGAACTCCCTAGGTCACAAGCTAAAAATGGATAATTTATAATTGGAAGCTAATAGGCAATCTAGTAACTTCCAAAACATATTTTAACTGTTCAATAATGTAGGTTATGATTTCTTCCTTTTATTGGTATGTTTTGCTACCTTCCTAAATGATTCATTCAACTCCTTGAGATTTGGAATTGGCCACTTCTAGGCATTTGGGCACTTCAGGTTTTGGCATTAGAATTGGTAGGGTTTAATGTGGCAAGGTTTTTCTACATTTTCCTCTGCAATTATGGAACTGTACAGTTTGGAATATCTTCAAATGGATAAGATATCTTCACAATCATAAGTCTCTGAGCTTGCGTGAACGTAATATCTAGAGAATTAGCGTGGCTTGTTGTAATTGCACTGAAAAGGTAGGGTTTTCTGCGTGAGGCTCTTGGTGGTTTTTGTATTGTTTGTATATCTTTGGTTCTAATGTTTTTTGTGTTTCATTTTTCAATGCAGTTAGCAGTGCTGGACTACTTGGGTTGCGCATTGGCAGATGCATTTGCCATGACTGATTCGGGCAGCCAGCTCTCCTCCCTGGTTTCTGGCTACCGTATTTATCACGGCTCAGGACACTCCCCAACAATACGTCCCAACAAGAAACGGTTGGCCGTCCTATTCGAGAACAACGGTACCATTGAATGGAGCCATTTCGAGGACAAGGTGCGGAAGCTGGTGAAGGAGACGAAGAAGATTGCTGTTCGTCCCATCTCGCGGAGCATTTATAGGCATCCGAGGTGCTTGGAATGTATGTGTAAACTTGATGCAGTTTAAGTAGACTCAATTGAGTGTTTTCACATTTTAATATTCTTGTGGGTGACACAGACAGGACCAGTTTTCTGAAGGTGAACTCAGCTGTCTTACCGTGATTAGGAGTAACTTAGATGATTGGCTGCAGAGCTGAAGGTTTGAGTCCCTGGCCTACAGAGTCCACATATTAGTGTGCCTCCCCCTTTGAAACGAGATTAGTATTACAGTGCAAAATAATAGAAAGCCGGGTGAGAGCAACTACGTTTCGAGAACACTACATTGTTCCACGCAAAGCATAATGTTGAAACTTCATTTAAGAAGATGTGTTATCTTCTGACCATTGTTCAATGTCTTGAATAGCTGTTATAGCTTTGTGCAATAGTCCTTCTCATGTGGTAGGACGTTTTCCAACCAATGAATGATAAAGAATCTGTCCATCTAGGATAGAAGTGCAACTATTCATCCTCCAAATTTTGTGGGTGTCTTCTATAATAGCTTGTCTCCAATGAGTGTTTTTTCATTTTTTTAAGCCAATAATTCACACGGTACTCAAATAGATGATTTCTGTAGTGACCGGCTCGTCAATTAAGGGTTAAAATGTACCGGTGAACCTCAGAGACAACAAAATACTAGTGAGGTAGCAACACCCACAACCATTAATTTAAGGTGTTTGGACATGATGTCTACTAATACACATCCAACAAATTATTGGATCCTACTAGCAAGAGAAAAATAATTCCTCTACACTTTCAAATTTATTATTTTTGTGCAAAAATTTCCTTTCTACTAGTACAAGTATTTATAAAGAATGTTTTCTCAAGCATAAGGTAGCTTAACTCTCCTCCCTTACATTAAGGTTCAAAGAAAAGATAATATCTTACTTTGAACCTATAATTTTAGATTTCCAATAATAATTTCAAGTCCCTATGCATTTTGATGTTATGTTCATTAAAGAGATGAAGCTATTTATGTCCATGGATATAGATGAAATATAAAGAATATAGATGAAAATGTAATCATTTATCCCAAAGTGTATACATTCATCCTCCAAAGAGCAATACTATTCAAATTTTTTGTTGCATTGTAGCAATTGACAATTGGATAATATATTGTCAAATATTTTCTAAAAATACTTAACCCACATTATCATTTTTGTGGTTAGTACTCATATTTAGGCAATAATTTTGTCCATCAATTATTTCATTGGATGTGAAGTATATATAGAAAAATCTTTCAATCCAAATTTGGGATTCTTATTTCTTGAAAGTATGTAGTGGAAAATGTGTTTGCAAAAAAATGTAGTGTTTTGTCAATTTGGAAATCATCCATACAATGCAAGATTTTATTAGATGTGTTCGGCTTGTCTTTTTAGCTAAGAAAATTTGTGAAGACATGCCTAATCGAGTGCCTAATATGATCTTTAATATTAAAAAATAATAATAGTTTTCTAAATTCAATAATTGTAGTGCAATATGTTGCTATCAATGGCAATCAAAGTTATGTGAAATCTTTGGATTGGATAAGCTAAAAACTTTTTTTTAAACTCCAAATGCTAATATCTATTACCCTACGCTCGGGTCAGATTCGTTAAAAAATAAATCAAAATATAAATAAATAGAATATGAAATGAAATTTTCAGAAATTATAACATGGTGTATATGGACATTGTAGAAAATATTAATGAAAATAATATGAAATCTGAAAAAATAAATTATAGAAAATACTATAGTTAAAGTTGAATAAAGCCACCTCAAAGTGTGGAAGCCCCACTTGTGGTCCCACAAAATTTAGGAAAAGTTGAACTAGTGGCAGTATAGTATAGTTAAGCTATAGTGCCTTGATAGTCCATGAATAATTCAAAATAAAGTCAAACGAAAATTTATAAATTCTAAAAGTAAATAATGAAGTGGATATTCGGCCAAAAAGAAAACATTTCGTATGAGGTCTTACAAACCTGACCCCAACGTACAGTAATCTACTAGTCAAACTTTATGAAATTTTTATTTTCTTGTTTTCAGTCCAAGATCTTAATATTCCAAAAAATTCTTTGTTTTGTATTTTCACCCAATGTAATAGAAATGACAATTTTTAGTTGACTTTGAAAAAAAGTCTTTGGAACTTCAAGAATTAAATGGTACCCTTCAACTACTACTACTAAAGAGATCACTTTCTATGTTGTCTTAAATTGGAAACCCTTGTACTAGGATGAAGAAGTCTATAAAGTGACCATTTATGAGCTAATGTACAATCTTGGAGAGTTTAATTGTTTGCACTACTTTCCAATAAGTTTTCCTTGGAAAATAAATGAAATTAGCATGATTGGTCTAATCCAAGTCACTTTAAATCTTTTTGACTTTTGTAGAATTAAATATGAATTTTGAAGTTGGGATCAAATAAGGCATTAAAAGCATTCACCCCATGATAGGTCAATTGTTGGAGAAGTCTAGAAGTCACTTGTATTTGACCTTTTGAGTCTATTCCGATGGAATGAACAAACTCCTAGTAATCCATATAGACACCAAAAGGTTGGTGAGTCAAGTTACTTCTCTCTTCCCTCTTGGAACATTGCCGAATGCAACTCCTACATTGAAGAAAGCAAAATGTTTCCTCTTGATACATTGCCAAATGCAATTGTTACATCGAAGAAAGCGAAACGTACTTCTCTATTAGAAAACTATTTGAAGCAAGGGTTTTTTTTTTTTTTTTTTTTTTTTTTTTTTTTTTTTTCATTTTTTATGAAGTGCCAAAGTGGCAATATAAAAATGTTAAAGTGGTGCTCCAAATTTCACCATTCATACAGAACAACACATATCACATGTTTAGAATTCTGTTTTCATACACAATTTGATGATTTCATCCAAGATTTTTTTTTTTTTAATTCAAAGATTTTTTTAAAAAGCTTTTCAAATTTTTGCCTCTTTTTTTTTTTCTTTTTTTTTTTCAATGTGACACCAAAAAGAAAAAGAAAAGACTGATTTAGAGCCTGGTTGCTTTATGAAACTCCTACTATTTTTTTCATAGGGGGAGTAAGTTAGGTGATTTTCAGTTGGGGAATTTAAGAGAAAAATCATCGTGCAATGTGCACCGCCTTCCACGTCTTCCATGACCGCCTAAACCTAAAGCTGAGGGCCAAAAAAAGTCTTAGGCCTTGTAGGAAAGTAGCTTTTCAGGTAGCAGCAGCAGCGGTAGTTCCTTTCCCTTTCCCCGCGCACTGACAGGAGGCAAGTTCTCCCACGCCTCTCTCCTCGCAGCGCCTGCACAGTGCACACCATCATCGCTCTCGCAGTTTCGCTTTCACGAGCCAGCCTCACATTTCATCTCTTCGACTTTCGCATCTCGAAATCTGACAGAAAAAGAAAAAAGGGAAAAAAAAGAGGCACTCCCGGAACTGCAATGACAGATTGACGTGAAAAATCGGGACTCACGGGACTGTTTGACATGATCTTGTCATGAATCGTGCGAGATCGTGCGGCCGTTTGGAATGAAGTAAAGGTCGATTGCATCTGGAAGGGGATACATTCGTGTAATCTTATTACCCAAGATTGTGTGAAGAAGTGGACAGAGTTTGGCGAATGTGAAAAGAGGTTGAGTTTGGAGATGATTTGGAGCAGTAGGTCATTTGGAGTGGCCTGCAGTCGTTGCTTGCGTCTGGAAGGGATACATTCGTGTAATCTTACTCAAGATTGTGAAGGACTGGAGAGAGTGTGCAAATGTGAAGGGACGTTGAGTTTGGAGACGATTTGGAGCAACATTTGCGGATTGTCACCCGTGATGAGTTTTTGAGGACTCGGAATTCGAAGAGTGTTGTGTTGTGTGAGGCGAGGGAGACGTGTGTAGGCGAGAGAGCGCACAGCTTGGTGGAGGATGTCGTCGGGGGATGGGATGGGAGGGCAGCGGGCGCCAGAGCCGTCGTTGGCTTTGATTCGGAAGCTGTGGAGAGTGGGACGGATGTTCTTCTTTGGCGATCAACAAGTCAAGGCTCGGTTTCTGCTCGTCATTGTGCTCTGTCTTTGCGCAGTTTGTGCAGGTTCTTCATGTTCTCTTTCTTTCTTTCTTTCTTTCTTTGATGTGACTAAGTCTTGACCTAATCTTTCTTGCTGTTGTGAGATTCTTGAACCCAACGTCGTCTAGGGCAGATGGAATCGACGCTTGACGAGGCTGTGATTGAGCAAGTGGTTTGTTGTGTTTATTTATCAAGCTATTTCTGCATTGCGCTGTTTCGGGTTGTAGCTGTGTGAGTGTTTTTTCGTGTTTGGGATCTAAGCCCCAAATGTCATGATGCTTTGAGATAGATGATGTTACATGATCAATTAGCACCAAGGTGTTGTGGTGTTGCAAGAGTCTTCAGCCTTTTTCTCTAAAGAAAGCTATGAAATTGTGTAAAGTTTTGGTGTGTTTTTTGTGATTGAAAACAATGCGCTTTCGTTCGGATCTTGATGCACTGGACAAAAGTTTTCTGTGGCTCAAGTGGTACCATGCTTATTTTTATTGAATCATGAAGCTGGATCTTGCGAAGCTTTTTAAACCTCTGTGCTTTGGAATGCTTTCCTAGTAGACAGCTTTGCGAGCATGGTTTTGCTTGAGCCGCTTACTTACACAATCAAATGGAAGCAAGTATGTCACAAGCTGAATGGGCTTGTGATTGTGAGTTGGACAGGCTTGTTCGTGGTGATGTCTTATGTTCAAAGGGACTTCTCAACCGCTCTTTCCAGCAAAGATATTCCCGGGTTTTATAGAGCCATCTGGCGATTTGTGGGGATTATCGTGGTGGCAGCTCCCTTGTACTCATTTTATGGTTACATGCAGGTTCACTTTCTCATTCTGATCTTACTGCTGCTCTGCAATTTCTGCCTATTCCCGCATTGAGATGTTCAGTTGGTGCGGCGTATTTTGAGAAGCTTGGTTTCATAACAGTAATAGTTTGGATTTAGGTTAGCTCGTTAGCTAGTCAGTGCCTTAAAAGTTGGTTTTTACTTTGGGAGTTTGAACAATGACATGCTCTTCAAGCGTGAATATAAGTTTTACTTCTCCGTCCCGTAGGGTTCATTGTGTTGCAGAAACAAATAAAGTCCTGAAAATTCATCTGTACTGGGATTTCTAACGCTGCTTTTCATTTGGTACAGGACATGCTTAGTCTCGAGTGGCGGGCATGGCTGACGGAATACCTTCTCTCCAGTTATTTCTGTACAAACTCCTTGCCAAGTCTCCACACCCACCTGTCTCATTCTGGAATATGTTCTTTTTCTAAGTTAGCATGCTGTAAAATGGACAAGTGCTCCAATTTGGACAGATATGCATGTCATGTTCATTTTAGTAACAAATGTCAGATCATTGAACAAAGCTTAACTCCATTTCAGCAGAAATTAATGTAGACTACTTACATTGGGCTGTCATTTATTGCCCAGAGTGCACGTCATATGTACATTTGTCTGAGTTATGCATATTTGTCCGAATTAGAGCACTTGTCCATTAGGGCCACTTACCTTACATTAAGTTGAATGCGATTCGAGCCCTCTATCTCTCAATTGTTAAGAGCTTCTACGTCAGTACTCCTACCTTATTGGATGTAATGGAATGATGATTGCAAAATGAGTTCTCATTTTTATTTAACATATAATGATTAGGATGCAAAACATTCTTAGTCTAATATGCAGTGCATTATATGCTGGTATTGAAAGACGTCAATTAAAACTAATTTCTGGTTTCTGGGGCATGTGTATGCTTGAAGCCAACAGGGCATATTTTGATTTAAAAATGGATGGTAAACTCGACAATCCAGACCAACGGATCTGCGAGGATGTATCGAGTTTTGTCCGTAACACAGTAGATATCATTGCCTTGTTATCAAGCAAGTTTTTGAATGTCCTCGGCTTCACTGGAGTTCTTTGGTACGCTTCTTCTCATAGCTTGTGGTGTTTTCTCTCCATATGTTTTTGCGATATCCTTGTTTGGTGTAAGACTGAATCGCAATGCCATTGAACATATGCATGTGGCCCTGCCAACTTTTATTCAATAAGCACCTTAGTATCTTAGGAATACATTGATTGTCCATACAAACATGCCTTTGACTCTAGCAGGGAAGTTTAAACATTAACCACTCTTATGAATCTCATTTCTTCTCTGTTGGGTTCGACAGGTCCATAGCTCCTGAGTTGGTGTTCTTCTTGATTGGATACTCTGCGTTTGGGACCCTCGTCACCGTGAAGGGCTTCGGAAGTAGATTGATGAGCCTCAAATTTCAGGTAGCTTACTTTAGAATTTAAGTGGCTAATGTCCGAAAGTGGTCGCTTCAAGATCCATAGGAATTGAAATGAATCATTTACGAAGCTTGAAAGAAGGTAGACAAATTTACCAATAGAAAGAAGAAATAATTCCCTACATCTGTTAACTATAGAAATATGTATTGAAGGTTCCTATTCTTGACTATTAGCCTCCAAGGTGGACTTTCTGTATTAAATATTGCATTGCTCTGCTTGCTTAAATAGATACATCCACTGCACCCTTAGCTCTTTAAGAGTCAGAAAAGTAAAGTTGATGCGACTGATGATGACCTTGACCTATGTACAGGCTCTTCAAAGAGAGGCCAACTTCAGGTATTCGCTTGTACGAGTTCGTGACAATGTCGAGTCTATCGCTTTCTACGGTGGTGAAAGTCATGAAGCAGCTACAATTAAGGTCGTACAAATTTTACTTGCAATGTGGGATGTTTTATCTGAGCTGTATGTTGGGTTGTTGTTTCGTACTTCAGAACTTTATGAGTGTAGTTTATCAAGACTGTCGGTGGCTAATTAAAGGTGTTTCTAATGTTCCTGTTTCCAGACTTTTTTAGCCACTATGGTGGCGAATATCAGGGAACTCATTTTGTGGAACCGGCATCTGTCCCTATTCAACAACGTTTATGAGTTCTCCATGATCATTGTCCCATCCACCATTGTCGCTCCTCGTTATTTTTCTGGAGAGGTACGCCGTAATAATTCCAGTCTCGATCAAGTGTACTTTCTATAGACGCAATCATAGTCACTAGTGTGCCCTGTGCCGTTGCCATAGTCAAAATAAAAATAAAAGTAATTTTTTATTTTTGAACTCATAAAAACTTCAAAATTCAATAACCTTTTTGTTGTGAGTCCAAACGTCACGAAACAAAGCCAGTGCACCCCTCCTCGCCGCACGGTCCAGGAGACCTCACCGCATCAAACAAAACAAACAAACAAACAACCTATCATGGATTTTTGATGTATGTGTAAAGTCAACTGTTCGTTGTGTGACGATCTGATCATGGTGAGAAGCTGAGTGGTTGGACAGGTGCAATTTGGCGTCATTTCGCAAACTGGTTTTGCTTTCCACAGGATTTTGGCTGCTCTGTCTGTCATTGTACTCAAGTTTGACAGTCTCAGGTGCGCTTTGCAAATTTCCCTTCTTGGTTAAGTTGCTGACTGTTGTCATCGTTATGTGTTCCATTTGGTAGTGGTAAGCTTAACGAGATGGTGGGGTTGGATTGGTTGTGAAGTCTTAGCATTAGAGGATTGATCCAAAGGATGCATTCTCAGTGGCCTTGCAGCGCAGACCGAAAGACTGGAAAGCCTCCTTTCAGCACTTGACGATCACACCGGAGACGTGCGATTAATGAAGCGTCATTTTGGTCGGACCTCCTCGGGTGTTGGCCAGGCTGGTGATGGCGATGACGCCCGGGAGGACAGCCCTTTGTTGAACATGGTGTCAGGACCAATTCCCTCCGGTCCGTCCTCTGACACTAATAAACGTGAATCTTATGTCCTGAACATCGTCACTGAAGGTGTATCTTCTGGTCCGTATCTTAACACTGCACACGATGCAGCCGAGTTTTTACATTTTGTTTATTCTGCTTTGAAGTGAGTTCCTTGAACTATATTAGTGGCCTTTTCAGGCATATTGTGAACAGGGTTTTCAGTAAAATCAGACTAACTGAGGAGCTTATAGACATCATAAAGTGGATCTCCCTCATAATTTATGGAGATCTCTTTCTATGTATATGGTGATCATAAAGAGGGAGACCTCCCTGCATATCGAGGGGAGGACCATATGGAGACCTCCCAATGATTTAACGGGACGATTCTCTTTATGATCGTCTAAAAGTTCTTGAAATAGTTTAATTATATTAAAAAAACTATGACTAGAATCTATATGTAGAGCATGTCTAGGCACGTAGTGAACTCAATTTTTAATCTGCTCAGGTCACAGATTATTTCCTGCTGATTTCAATCCGAAGGTATTCTTTCTTTGTACTCGTGTCCGTGTAAACTGATCAAGAAAACGGCGCTCTTTAATTTGCAGGGAACATATTGAGGGAAGTGGGACCGGGCCTAGTGCTGAAGGATCTGTCAATTGCAACGCCTAATTCTCAGAGTGTACTCTACCGGGACCTGAACTTGGAGCTCGCCCCTGGAGAGTCACTTCTTGTCATGGGCCCGTCCGGGTGCGGTAAATCTTCCCTACTACGAGCCATTGCAGGGTTATGGAGCCGGGGGAGCGGAATTTTGCAGAGCCCACCTAGTGCTGACACTTTCTTTTTGCCTCAAAAACCATATATGCCACTGGGATCTCTACGTGACCAGCTTCTGTTTCCAAAGTCTTCCAGTAATTCTAATCCTTCCAGCATGAGTGATGACGGGGATCTTTACAAGGCGCTCCAAGAGGTGACGCTGGAGGGGTTGCCGGCACGAGTTGGGGGACTTGGAGCCGTGAAGGACTGGTCGGACTCTTTGAGTGCTGGTGAACAGCAGCGCTTGGCTTTTGCGAGGCTGTTCCTGCACTGTCCGAAAGTGGCGTTTTTGGACGAAGCAAGCAGTGCTCTGGATGCAGGGAATGAAGCACGTCTATATGAATTGTTGTCTGAGAAGATTGATACGTATGTTTCGGTGGGTCATCGAACTTCACTTGTGAAGTTTCACACATATGTTTTGGAGTTCAAAGATGATCGCAGCTGGAAGCTTTGCCGAAGAGACGAATTCATCAGCGCGAACTGATCTTTACGACAACATGAATGAAGATTTGTAAACGCGTAATCTCCAAGGAATGAAGCGCATCTGCATGAACTGCTGTCACAGATAGATACGTATGTTTTGGTTGGGCGTCGAACGTCGAATTGTGAAGTTCTGCTCGTTTGTTTTGGAGTTCAACGATGACCGGAGCTGAAAGCTTCGTGGAAGAGTGGATTCATCTCGGATTAAGGTAGCGCCCCCTAAAGTCGACATTTTTGGTGTTTAGCATTTTTGCACTGTTCAAATATTTTACTTGAAGAGGGGTTTTTGGATACCATATACAAAAGTTATTAAAGTCAAAGTTATATCTGTAGATGCTCTAAAATCACTTTTTCAACAACAGATACATTGATTGATTAAGGGGATGTACTCCAGGTGAACTTCAGGGACGAATCCCTGGGAACTTTAGGCGACCCTACTTTAGTTTTACATTGGCTTACATGAAGATTTGTAAGCTCATGTTGTTTTATAATTTACAATTTGACATTGAGCTGGGACTTTTATGTAGCAATGAACAGGAACTGGTCTCAAGATTTTAAATGTGCTTTGCTTTGGTTTCAAATATATTTTGAAACAATCTTTATCATTGATAAATTTACCCCTTCTCCACTGCTGATACCAATCAAGAAAATGATATTTTCTGCAGAGCATGCATATATGATAGTGAGTGGTTCAATGCCTGTTTACTTGTAGCTTCTGGTATTGCGAGAATATTGCGAAAATCTTTCGAATATGGTGGATTGTGAAGTTTGTTGAGCGCTAACGGAGAATGCAACCGTACACAATGGATGTCAATGTGCTTTGCTAACTTCACTCAGGAGAGGCATGATCCACCTTTGAAATTGGGAGAAATTAGAGAAGGAAAGTCACACGACAGTACAAGAAATGTCAATATACACAACTCTAGCTACACTAAAATTGGTAAATAGTGTTGGGTGATAATTAGTGTTGTAGTGAATTGAATCATAGCCTTAACTTATTATATTACCATTCCAACTTCTATATTTTGTTCCCATCTAACACTAAATGCACTCTTGTAGAAATGTTGAAATGACCAAATTTTACTATAGAGCTAAAATAGTGTTAGAATGGGTAAATAATGTTCTAACACTAACCTTGCAAATCACAATTAGTGTTATTGTTGCCAATTAGTGTAGCCAACACTATTTACCAATTTTAGTGTAGTGCAAATGGTAATTACATTGAGATGAGCAAGCTTTGGAATCCTAGAAGTTGCCTTTAAAGTTACCAATTTGTTAAAAACCAAAATACAAGCTTTATACATGATGTGATATTATTTTGCATATATAGAATCAAGTAAGTTTTGAAAATTGCATCTATAATCCAAAATGTCCAAGATAAAAATAAAAAGTCCATTTTGGAAGCTATTAGTTTATTAGTTTATTATAGTGACATTCAAAACATCTTCCTACGATTAAAAAATGTCGGGTATGGTTTTTCTTTCTATTGCCAAACTATGCTAACTTCTTTGAAAATTCCTAAACCATTCCCATTCATTTCAGCTTCAATAGATATAGAAGTGGTCACTATTGGACATTTAGGCACTCATAGATTAACCATTAGAATGTGTGTCACCAAACTTGAACCTTCTAAAAAAGAGAAAATGAAGATTCTTGTATTTCAAATGCAAAAAGGAAATATAATCATTTGGAAATAGACATAAGCAATGCAAATTTAGTACGGAAAATTGAAACTCACATAAATTGTTTGGACAGACTACTACTAAGTTTATGTCAATATTGTTTTGGATTGCTAGTTATTCATGATTCAAAGACCTTAGAAACTACTTTCTAGTCACCTAGGTCTCAAAAGGTTAATATGAGTGCAAGATTGTGTATAAAAAGAAAGTAGATTCTATTTATCCAAGTAGTTCCTCAAAAGTTTGATGCACCCTATCTCTTTTTTAAATCTAAATACAATTTTCAAACTTAGACTTAAGGGACTAGCTTTCAAATATTCTCTGCTTCAATTTTTATTTGCCAATGTACATAATAAATAAGGTAGACATATCTATTTCCACGGTCCCACCCCTTTAAAAATTCTTCCCTCATGTATTAGTGGTACATATATATTTTTTTGAACATTGGTACATGATGATAGAATTCCGTATAGGAGCAAGAATGGGTTTGTCTACCTTGTATTGAAATGCAACTGGGTGATTGAATCCATAAGCTCTTACAATGTCTTCATTGTGCTCTCCCATAATTTGACCCTCTAAATATATTACCATCTTTCACCAATTTATAATTAGAACTTAAAAGTACATTCCAAAATACCTTAAATGAACAAAATAAAATTTGGTTTAGACTTTGGATGACAATCTTCAAAGCAAGCTAAAAGACAAAAATTATAGAGGCCTCAACAAATCATGCTTAAGAAAGAAAATCATGCAAATGGTATGGCAAAGTCTATTCATCCAAAGTCTAAATCCAGATTTTATAATGTCAAGTTAAAGTATTTTTGAATGTACTTCTAATGATAGTAATTCTAAGTTCTAATTATAAACTAGCAATAAGGTAGTAATTAGTATTTTCAAGGTCACATGGTGGAGTACCTCTAAGATGGTCTTAGTGTTACAATCAATTTTGCCTCTTGAAAACTACAATTGGGTATATTTTGTTGGCTTTGATTGAGAGTCAAAACAAGATATGAGATTCTCTTTGCATACAAATATTGGACAATTTAAGAATAATTTATGAATTTTAAAGTTCTCTAACTAGGAGTACCGCAAAGCAAACCTAGGCTCTCATATTTAGGGTGCTTATATAGAAGGTACAATTATATTTTTAAAATTTAGCCATACAAATTTGCATAAAATAATATCTTTTCATGAAAACCTTTAAAAAATTGTAAAGCACATATATCATGGGACATCTAAGTTTCTTCCAAGCCCCCTTGGATTTATTAGAGCCACAAACCAATTTTTTTTATTTGGACAAAAACTCTATCGTTTGTAAATTTTCAAAGTCATACACTACAAGAAATGCTCACTATAGATTGATTTGGGAGAAAATCCTAGCTAATCAATGGTCTTTCCAAGAAAAAAATTCCATGGATGTAGGAGTGGACAAGGAATGATTGGTTGGAGCATATAGTGAATGGGCATGGTCAAGTGAAATTTTTGTTTTCCCAATGCACCTTACCTGATTGCAAGGCTTTGAAAACAATCTTCCATTGCTCCAATCTTTGTGAAAATTTGCATGCATGTTTTTAACTACTCTTTATTGCATTTGGTCAAAAATGGAAAAATCTTCTATTGTAAGAATTTAATATATTGGCCCCCAAAATCATTTTGCCTAGAAAAAGAAGCTCCTATTTTTCAAAAATTGAACTTTAATTGGAACTATCTCAAAACTTGTGTGGTCAAAATTTTTGAAAATTGAAAAGTAGAGTAATATGTTAGTGATGAACAAGATCTTGAGGTTAAGATTTTCAAAAATTCATTCTAAGTAAAGAAGACAATACTTTTATTTCAACATTAGTAGTTTGGAGGTGATTTTGGAAAGGGGACCTCCCTTGAGCTTGTAGAAGTTAAACTTCATAGAGAAAATCAAGCTCCCCCTTTTGTAAATACAATCTCTCAACCATAGGGGGGATGTATATATCTTTAAATAGATTATATTTCAAATTCTTCTTCAATCCATGAGGTTATATTTTATACCTCACCTTTTCTTCACATTTCATGTGAATGTACTTTATTAACATGTAGAAGAAGTTTCCCTTCAAGAATGGCATTTACAACATTTATCAATAATACTACATGGGTATCTTTAGAAGTCACTACACTAAAATTGGTAAATAGTGTTGGCAACACTAATTTACTAAGATAACACTAATTGTGATTAGCAAGGTTAGTGTTAGAAGATTATTTATCCATTCTAACACTATTTTAGCTCTATAGTAAATTACAATTTTCTACGAAAGGGACAGATTTTTACAGTGGATTGCAAAAATTACAATTTTGCAGAGAAGGACAGATTTTCAAGACGGGAGGCAAAATTACAGTTTTGCAGGATAGGGACAGATTTTTGCAGTGGGAGGCAAAAATTACAATTTTCTTGGAAAGGGATAGATTTTCACGGAGGGAGGCAAAAATTACAATTTTCTTGGAAAGGGATAGATTTTCACGGAAGGAGGCAAAAATTACAGTTTTGTAGGGAAGGGACAGGTTTTTATGACAACAATTAAGTGCCCCAACACTATTTACACATAAGTTGAAAAATAGTGTTGGGGGTAAAAAACAGGGAACAATACTAATTATCACCCAACACTATTTACCAATTTTAGTGTAGTGCTATTGAAGTTAATTTTGTTGATTTAGTGTGAAAAAAATCACCACACAACCAACTACAAGTTTCTTCCTTCCATCTAAATCTAATCTTTAAATCTTACAAAGGTCATTTTTTCTCACCTCGAAGATCTAATTGTTGAATTTTAGCTTGTAGTAGATTCAAAATAATTCTATTAAACACCTTAAAACCAATCACTCTAAACACTATTATGCCAATGAACAAATCCAATTCACAAATTAAGGTTGTAACACCCTATAATTAAACTTTCTATAGTGCAAATTTTCAAACTTTGTACTTATTTTTTTAAAAGAAAAAAAATATGCTTATGCATATTCCCAATATATTTATACCATTGAATATTGGAAATTTATCACAAGCAAATATCAATCACTTATCATGTAAAATCATGTAATTTAGTTTGAAAAATTCTCCAATATAGAATTTTATTTTTTTTTAAATTGAAAATTACTATACTTCATGGAGACTACATAAGAATGTAATGATTTAGGAATTGCACAAGATCACATTTGAAAATGGGATATTGGTACAGGAAAGAAGGAGGATGTCTAAATATTTTTGGTCAGCTTTCATCCTGATTGTGAACCACCACAGTAATAAATGACCTAAACACGATAAGGGATTCTCTTTTCTAGAGCCCGTTTGCTATCTCTTAGACTCTCTACTTTCTCAAAGTCTAGATTGCCGTGAAGAAGTGCCAACAGAAGCTCCTTTTCAATTAAGCGGCCATGCCGTAGGCTTAGGAAGAATTGCCTCGCCCCAATCACTGCCCAAAAGAAACTCAAATACTGGTTAACCTTTGAAAAGTTATCCTAGTATACCTTCATTTCTTCTTGACTTTTAAAATCCACCATTAATAAATTGTTCATTGGGACAAATTATGATGTTTTCTTAGATATTAAGGAAGGAAGAGATTGTGCCAACTCCCATGTAAATCAAAGTATTGAAAGAAACAATCAGGTGTTATGTTCACGCTCTGTAAAGGGTAACTAAAGTCACCTGAAATGTGAAAATGGTTATTCAACAATTAGGCTACCATTTCGAACATAATCGATACACAACTGGAATAATAAACAAACAGTTATAACAGTGAAGCCTTACCATCTAGAGGAATTAAAACTTGGTTTGCAGCCTCCTCCAGCTCTGAGTTTGACAATCCCTTCAAAGGTGGAATAATAGCTCTGCATCATCAACCAAATCCATCACAAACATCGAACCAGAACATGCACTTGAGATGCTAACAACGTGAAGAATAAAGGTACCCAAGTACAAAACCGCAATGAACTTGAAACTAACATATGGTATTAATGTATCTCAGTATATTTCCGAGTCAATCTGAGTAGATTTACACAGTTCTCCAATCATATGTTAACACAAAATGCAGTATCATATGCAGGCATAGATACACGTACTTGAGCTCGTACTTATTATCCTGTCAAAATCAAAATGAAGCAGAATGAGTTGTCAAGGTTACACCAACTGACTATCAGAGTTTCCAACTTTCCAAGCATCAGACAAGTTTAATCGGGAAGAATGGAAAGACAATGAAAATGCAGTACCTCACGATTACCCCAAAAATCAACAACACTGAGCTGCACGTGTTTAAGGTTTGGTCCCACAAGTGTCATTTCGCCCACGTATCTGATTCACCAGATGCAAAAAACTAATCAAATATTGAATTCAAAAATGTTGTTCTCATTGCCTGCATGCTTGGTGATCAAGTGGACTACAGGTCACAGTGATTTTTGTATACTCGACATACAAGGTGCATGAATTGACGTATACACCATGCTTACAAACGTATGTCTTCCCATATTTTAGTACATACTTTGTATTCTAAAAGAAAACTACAAGACGGTATATGTGGTTCCCACCAGACCTTTAAGGGTTAATATTTCACCCCCAAGTCGTCATTCAAAAGCCTAAAAACTTTGATGAAATCCACAAGAGGCACAGCGGAAACAACAATACCTACGAGAATAATACCAAAGTGCAGTCGACGCAGCACCGGCTCCTCCCACCACAGCGGTCACAGCTGCCACTGTGCCCACCGAAAGATGTCCCTAAAATATGCCCTTGCACAACAGCCAAAAAGATGCAATCTATTCAGGCAGTATGATCATCGACTGCGTAAGGATGTGTGCATCAATTAACCCTAAGCACTCCAAAGATCCACTGGGTGGAAGGTGAATGTTGAGAAAAGTGCATATTCATATAATATATCAATGGAAAGAAGAAAGAATGCTCTACATGAATTCATGTCTACACGAATCCATGATCTAGACATGTTGTAGGAGTTTAAATTATACTTCGCATATTATAAATTTTCTCACTAACTTGAGGTCGAGCAACTAGGGTTAAATCAGACATACATATTCAATAATCCAAAGAAGTACGTTTGCTATCCGTTCACCTCATTTGCATATTCAGCTAATGGCAATGCGAACGCTGCCAAACCTCCAAGCTGGAAAATCTTGAGCCTGCCCAAAACATAAAACATAAAACTCCTATAAACTTACATTCCTACGAAAAATGTGAACAGATACGTTTGGCACAGCAGAAGACCAGCAGAAGACTAGCAGTAACCCTTGAACCTTAAACCCTAAAAAAATCAATGAATATGACTACGAAAAGGTTATCACCTGACCATGACACGAAGAGGTCGCATCCATTTAGCACGATACATCACCAACTTCTCAGGGTGATCCTTTACAGTACTCTTCACATCTGAGCTACAGAATCGCTTGGTCGTCAACTCCGAGCTCGTTCGATTCCTCCCCCAAACCGCTCTCTCACTCTGCCCATTGTACACACTGGCGTACAATGAAGTCTCCAATCCATTGCGTAAGCTTCCATGCAGACACCTGCGGAGCGCCATGATTCAAGTCCTAAAACAACAGAGAAGTTAATATTGAAAATGAAAGAGACAATACGTACAATGAGCATGGATGAAGATAAAAATGACTCCTCAAGCTCTGGAAATCAGAATAGTGTATGTGAGAGGAGATCTCAACGGAACGAGATCGATCTGCACAATGAATGGAACCCCAAACCCCAAACCCTAAACCCCCTAATTTGGAGATCGCGGATTCAGAGGATTCCAAACAAGCGATACTGAAAAGTAAAACCTAAAGCGCTCGCTCCGGTGACATCAAGTAGGCTAGATTTCTCAGGATTTGCACCGATTGGGATGTCCAAGAAACAACCAGTCCACAAATGCAATACCTACAAAAGTGATGCAGAGAAAATCAAGCAAAATCTCTACAGAATCGAAGCCTATATGGTACTAAACCCTGGAAGCGACGCTTGTAAAACTTCGGCAGTCTACACTGTTCTTACTTTCTCACCTGAAGTTCGAATATTGATGAGATTACGGCTAAGAAATCACATGAAAAGAGAGAAAGAGCTCCAAGCCAGCGGAAATGCAGGAGGAACCAAGGACTCTGCTCATGATGAGTTGGTGCAGGTACTCTGTCAACAGATTTTGGAATATTAAGGGAGTGTAGACATCCCATTCACCAAGCATTCACGGGATTGTGCAACTGAAGTGAGATATGCGTGATGATGACAATCGCGCAGGGATTCGACCATCTCCAGGTAAGTTGCGAAGGACCCAAATTGGGCTTCCAATTCGTTTGGCCAGAGCATATCTATTATACCATATCGGTAGCCAGGAAGGACAGAGCTCAACGTGTATAACTATACCGTAGCGCGAATGGAACCTTTGCCTTAAACTAATGAGTAAGGAAAACAACGCGAGTGGTTGGAGCCACTCGCAGCATTCCCTTGTGGGTGCGTCATAAATTTTTAGGGGGCGACAGGCTGGCCGGGCGGTGACGCTGCTTACTTCGCAGAACTCGCCTGTGCGGGCCTCCTCTCACCCACCCCAAAACAATTCTTAAAACGCAACAGTCTTTTTTTCCTCTTCAAATTCTGCCGAATAATTTCTCATTTTTTTTGGGTGTACATGGAAGCTTGTATAACCACAGCCATCCGACCACGACAACGTTGGGTTCAAGAGTCTCAAAACAGCAAAGAAGATTAGGTTAAGGCTTAGCCACAACAAAGAAAGCAAGGTTTAAGGTTTCAGTGTTTTCCATGACAATGTAAGGTTCCATGACCTTACTCCATCTTGATGCAATTTTCTCCAATTCTCTTTGCCAGTGTTGATCTCAACAGGTGTATGTTTCAAGTTACAGATACCATAAGAGTTTGGAGAGACAATTCTTCCCTTTTCAAATCCATTCACAGCACGTAAGTGAGAAGATAACTGCACCGTATTCTTGCCTAAAATGTCGGTTAAATGAGAAAGGAACTGCGGATGGATGGATGAATGCGTGTGTGGATGAATGCATGGATGGATGAATGCATGGATGGATGAATGCGTGTGTGGATGAATGCATGGATGGATGATTGCGTGTGTGGATGAATGCATGGATGGATGATTGCGTGTGTGGATGAATGGATGGATGGATGAATGCGTGGATGGATGGAGAACTGAAATTTCAGGCCGCCATCCTTTCTTCCAAGTTGCTTCCCTCTTTTCCCACCTTCGACTCTATTGCCTTCACGCGCTTCTCATCCTCTGTCGGCACCGCTGCGCAGCCGCGCTCTTGAGCGCTAGAATTTTTTGAAGGGTTTGTATTTGAAGCACGATCAGTAGCCTTGTCAAGTAACACGTCTCTTTCTTTTCTTTCACCAGTGACTCGACGTTTTCTTGCTGCAGATCGGACTTGAATAGCCTGAGATCGGACTTGAATCGCCTGAGATCGGACATTGGGGTTCTGCTTTGATCTGAAATCGGTATGCATTTCTTCAAGTGTGCGTTTTTGGATCTTGTTATGTTACCTCTGATTGAATCTCCTTCCGTCTGATTAGATGGGTTTAGGGTACTGGATCTCTGCGGATCAATCGCAATTTTCCTACCTGGTTGTGCCATTCTGAGGTTGTGGTTAGTGTGTGTTGCCATTTCAGTGCTGTTCCCTCCCCGTCATTGAACTTGTGTGTATTCCAATCTCCTTGCGAAGAATCGTGTGCAAATGCAGATTGTCGGTAGACGGATTTCATAGGTGTCTTGGCCTAATTGCCATCGTCGTGCGCTCATTTCTGTCTGTGAGGTTTAGTCATGGCTAGTCTGTGCGCTGCCTTTCTTTCTATGCCGATTTGTAATTGGTTCAGTTAATCTTTTCAGTCTTTGTTCATTGCTATTATAGTGGACCGTATTTTGCACGTGAATTGTATCAGTGACGGTCTTGTGATCTAGGGTAGGTACACATAAATCCAACATCGTGTACGATTGCCAGGTCCCTGAATGTGTGCTTGTGGTACATACTTTTGTTTTTCAGGGTAAAGTAGTGACTCTTTTAACTATACAATACATTAGAGGCTCTATTGACCATATAGGTGAACTTTGATTTCTGGTGATTGTGTAAACACTTTATCTATTGACATTTAGTTTTGCAATTGATTTTCAGCGTAACACACTTTAGATTACCTACCTTAGGGAAAGTCCTTTAGTATGATTCGATGTGTGACAGTGTTGTTCTTTTTTTGAGAGAGCACAAGATTTAACACCGTGCTCATTGGAAATTTGCAGAATATGGGAGGAGAATCACCGCACCCCTATCCAAGTGCTCCAACTGATGGTCCATATGGATCTGGCACGGATGTTCGAGGCCCGCCAGGTCCATATGGTTACCCGCCCTCTGTTCCTTACATGCCAAGTGGAGCCCCTGGTCCCTACGATACACAATCAAGCTCTACAACACATGCAAGTGCTTCTGCTTTCCCACATCCTTCAGCTGATCCTTATGGCAAAATCCAGTCGATGAACAAGCCAACTGAGTATCATGCAGGTGGCAGTGACCCTTATGGACATGGTGCGTATCCGCCGCAGGGTGCTTACCCTCCTCAAGGAACTCATGGAGGTGGCTATCCTCCTCAGGGACCAGGTGCTTATCCTCCTGGACATGGCTATGAAGCGCATCCTCCTCAGGGAGCAGGTGCTTATCCGCCTGGACATGGCTATGAAGCGCATCCTCCTCATGGTTACAATGTGAATGCTGTTGCTGCTGGCGTCGCAGGGCTTGGGATCTCTGGACAACCAACAGGGTATCCTCCTGTAGGCTATGCTCCACCTGCGGGGTATCCTCCCCAAGGTTCTGGCTATGGAGCTCCAGCTCCCCAGCATTATCATGCGGCTGCACCGGGTTACCCTGCTGGACATGGTGATCATGGAAGCTCACATGGACATCCTGAGAAGGAGAAGAAGGACAAGAAAGACAAGGAGGGCAAGGAGAAGAAGGAGAAGAAAGATAAGGAAGGCAAGGAGAAGAAGCATAAAGATAAGGAGGGGAAGGAGAAGAAGGATAAAGACAAGGAGGGGAAGGAGAAGAAGGACAAGAAAGATAAAGATAAGGACGGGAAGAAGGATAAGGACAAGGAGGGGAAGAAGGACAAAGATAAAAAGAAGGACAAGGATGGGGGTATTAGTTCACTCCTGTCATGGTAGTCTCTCTTGTGAACTGGAATGAATAAGGCAACTCATCAAGCAAGGTTTGTATTTTCAGTAGAACAGAAAGATGATTAGGTTGTTTACATTGTGTTACAAAGAGTTTCTGCATTCATCCTCAAATTGTGTGCACACTTACTGCTTGTTGCATGTAGTTTATATCAACATATATGATGAGAAAGACCTTACATCTGATAATTTTTGATAGCATTCATAGCATGGGTGGAGTGCTGGCTGACCTTCTGGTATCAGTGCAAAGTATGCAATCTCTTTGAAGGAGATTTTTTGAGGCTCTCTATTTGATATCCCATGAGTGTTGTGAGGATGACATGTTGCCATGTTTCAGATTGATTTTACAACGACCTAATATTCCAGGTAGTAACACCCACTTCAGGTCTAACTTGTGCTTGGTAGACAATAAGTGCTTGTCGCTGAAAACACTGCAAAGTTACACTTTGCACATGTGATTCTGTATGATTATTTATGCAGAAACTCACAATCATACCCTTGCTCAAAGCTGTGGTCCAAATCTTTTGATCTTATGGAAAGACATGCTGCATTCTTTCACGGCATTCAATTTGAAGTGAAATTTATAAATCTGCATATAATTTGAATACAGGAACTTGATTATTGAGTTCCACTACAAAAGGTCTCTTGTTTTCTTGAGCCTCTTCTCCCAAGCAGTGTCACCTGGCAAATTCCAGCGCTATTTCTGAGTCGACCTTTGAAATGGAGTTCAACAAGACGCTTCTCATGAATCCCTAGCAGTTCTATGTAGGTAAAACAAAACTAAAGAAATAGAGAAACAAATCATAACAACAAAAAATCATTTTTGAAGTTCAATGCAAGGGTTCATTTGCTTTCTATGAATCAATGCTCCTTTCATTGTAGAAAATCTTGAATGCAAGCTTGCACATGAATTGTGAGCAATTGTATAATACATGGAATTATTCTTGACACATGGATATTATAGAATGTCAACTAGGAATCCCTTCTTCAAGATTTTTATGATGAATTGTTACACTAATATCTATCTATAGTATATTTCTACAACAAATCAAGTATATGAATACCATTATGATCTTGAAATATAGAATCCCTAGCTATTCAACCATCTGTTGGGTGGATGGTGAATGTTGTACAAAGTAGACTTCATTCATTTATCATATACTATTTATACATGATGATTCAAAAAAATATCATGTAATGTATTGAAAGAAAACAAATAATGCCCTACTTGAATCAATGATGTATATGTTGAAGGAGTTTCAATTATTTATTACACATTTTCAAATATACTTCTAAAGAACTTTATAATTTGAATTTCAAGTCTGAAAAATTCTCCTATTTTAATATTTTAATTTATTTTAATTTATTGCAATTTTCAAATTTTTAGAATTTGTTATTTATGCACATCTTTTTAATTTTTCAACCAAATTTCTAGGTAAAATTTTAAATTTTTATTGTCTTATAATCTTTTGAAGACTATGTGTAGTTTAGATATCCCAAATTATGGGAATGTATCAAAAAATGCATTTTAGAATAATACTTTAATGATAGTTTTTAAACAAAAGTTGTTAAATATGATCTATAAATCATATATGTATCTGCTTAGATCAATTGCTATTTTAACCAATATTTTTTAATAAAATTTAAAACTAGAATTTGAAAATTCTTTCTAAAATTGATTACAAATGGAATCATTGTAATTTTTTTAATGATGTCTTTTTTTCTATATTCACAACATGTTGAAAGTCATCAACAATTTTTGGCCTTCTCATTATATACTAAATATAAATAAAAAATTGATATGTATAATAATTTGAATACATGTGATGTACTATCTATTACTTTGATTTAGCATTCATAAAATATGAGGTGAATGGCTCTTTTTTGATAAATGTGTGCCTCCCTTTCAAGTAGGTATCCTAATAGTATGAGGGATGTATCAAAGGATGCCGACTTGACTTATGCTCATTTATTAATTTTTTGCTTTTTCCTCCAATGTTAAAAAGATGGACAATATAATATGGGGCATGACAACCATAGGTGATGGGACAAACTAAGTTTATGTGGAAATTATTAATAGATAATGCTATGATGTGGACTTAATGCAATCAAAAGCATAGAATTTAGGGAAAGATTTGGATTTGGAACTATGAAATTTGGAAGTATGGCAAGACATATTCTATTTGGTTTCTATTTTCACCCTTCATAAAAGATGTCTTTGAAAAAATTTCAGACATTTAGAAACTAGCAAAGTGCCTAAGAAGGGCCAAATGCACATCAAATACAAAGCATATAGAGGTCTGTTGGGACACCAAGCCAGTACCTAATTGGGCTTCTAGAACCATGTTACCTAGTTTGGTTCTCAAGGACCATCCTTCAACTAGTGTAGACCTTTTAAGGACCTTTTAAGGATTAAAATATTTTTTCAGTCCTTAGTCCCTCTATTCTGCACTTTTTTTTAGATGGTGATATTCTCTGGATGGCAAAATCCATTTGACTAATTTTCATCCATTTTGAGTGACATATCATCCACTTTACTGCCTTACATTCATCTATCCGTTTCGACTACAAAGAAAATATTATTGATCGCCACTGTGGCTACATTCAAAAATTTGCAGGAAAACTGCACTGTACACTCCGCATGGAAGTTGGTGCAGGAAGACTTGCTTGAACTCCGACCCCGACGCCGACTTGCTTCGATTGTTGGAGCTCCTCGAGTCTTAGCCAGGATTTCAGAACGCTTCGCCACTTCCAGACTCACAACCTAATTTTTTCCTCCATCAACAATGATTTCTGGGGAGTCTTCGAACTCACGATCATCATTTTGCCGCAATTAGCAATGCAGCTGCTGCAATGGAGATCGAGAATGCCACTGACGCCGCAGAGATTGTGAGTTCCGTGGATGCGAAGTTTAGGTTTCACGGCGAAGGTGAAAGCCCCGCTCTCGTAACAGTTCTACAAGGCCAGCTCTCGCTCCTTGAGCATCCGCAGCCTAACATCCGACGGGAGTCTCTCATCTCCATCTCTTCCCACTTGGATTTGACGACGGAGTTGAAGACCAGGGAGGAGCTTTTCCACGCTTTGAAATTCCGTCTCTGGAAAGAGGAAGAGCCGTTTCTTGTTCAGAGTCTAATTAGGGTTTTAGTCGGTGTGGCGCTCGTCCCGCTTGTCGCTGGCTCTGTTCTGCACCATGAGCTTTCTGCGTGTATTGATAAGGTTTCGGAGAAGAGGACGAATATGCAAACAAGAGATGGTTTAGTTTCGTCGACTACGAGTCCTTTACAACGGAAGAAGGAAAAGTGGTGTGTGGATGGCAAGTTGGCGATTGCGAAGTCGGTAGCGGAGGTGCTTCATGCGTATCTTGGTGGTAAAGACCGTGTGGAGAGTTCGTTGCAAGTGCAGGTTCTGCATTCTTTGCTGAAAATCGGGGAGAATACGGAGGCTGTTGTGACATGGGAGTCGGTTGGAGGGTTAGTTCGGGGGTATCTGAGAAGTAGTAACCCCAAAGTGCGAGCGTTGGTGCTACGGTTGCTTGTGGAGAGCGTGCAGGAAAATTTGGAGAATGCTGGCGAGAATGAGGGAAATGCAAAGCGGAGGCGCATTGGAAATTATTGTCTACCAGTCTCTGGTTCAGTCCAGGGAAGTGGTGTGGACTTGGACGTGAAATCAGGTGATCACTTGAAAGCAGGGGAAATGCTTCTGTCTTCATTGTTGAGTTACATGAAGGATCCGTATCCATCTGTGAGAGAGACGGCTCTAAGGGGGCTGATAAAGCTGCACATGAAGGGATACAAGTTGACAAGTGAGTGTTGCAGGATGGCTACTAGCTTATTCAGGGATTCCTTCGAATCTGTGCGCATCGGTGCCATAGAAATGGTCAGCTCCGTTTCTTATTTCTAGTGTTTATGAATTTTTCATTTCTGTTTACCTGTACTTTGAGCTTTGTCAGTTTTCTCAGGCGTCCTAATTGTACTTCATCTCACTGTTACGTTGTTCTTGAAGATTTTGCGGACTCATATCAGCTAAATCAAGTGTCATTTTATTGCTGTTTACCAAGAGGCGCTAAATTGGGCTTCATTTTTGCTTTTGCAACTTTGAGTAGATCCTAATTATGGGGATTTCTTTTGAAATTCTGTTTGACCAACACATGAGATGTTCTTCACTGATTATGGTGATTCTAGATTTGGCCCCGGCTGAATTATTATTTCTCACAAAAGGATCAATCGAATTGGTCACTGTAACGCCATGAACATAGGTAAAACTATTTGCTCCTCGCAGGTGGGGTTGTGGATGAGGAGTCGCTTGGACGTGAAGGATGGGTCATCGTCAAAGCAACGCACGGAAGCATTTTTACAGGTACACAGGAATGTTTATAGGTTCTTATGATGAACTTGAAAATAGCTCATCTGGTTATCTAACATAGCTCCACTATCAAAGATGATAAGGAATCGTCGATACAAGCTTAATGCTGACAGTGAGACTCTTTGTTATCAATTAAGAGTTCATATATGTTAATTTATTTATGTATTTGGTGGCAGCTAGACAGTGATCAGGTTGCTTTCGATGGGGAATTCTGTTTATATCCTGCAGCTGCTTGCAAACCTTTTTTCGGGAAATAGCAGGAATTTTATTGGAAATTCTTATTCTGCCAGGTTTGTACCACGGTGACAGACATGAGCATGAGGGTGAGGGAGTCGGCTTTCCGTGTCCTTGGCGAGGCAACGAGGATACCTGAGAGCGTGTTACTTCAAACATTGACCAAGAAAGTGGCAAAGGCTCCTAAAGAAACGGATGTTTCTGTAAATGCGTCGAGAGATGGTGACACTGACTCACCCAAGTTTGAGGAAAGTGCCAATCTTTTGGATGCCAGTGCTGCTGGTGCATTTGTGCACGGGCTGGAAGATGAATTTTTTGAGGTAAATTCCTTCACAATGCCCTAGCAACTCACGGTTTTGGACTGAGTGCTTGCTGAACGCTTGAAATGGGTGTAGTAGAATAACGTAGTTGCCGCATCATACCAGTGTGCAAACCGAGTCGTATCTGTTTGATCGGAAGGGGCGCTACAGAAGGGGGCATTGTATTGTTTTGAATATTTGCAAGTCTTTGTGTTATTCACCTTCCTGCAGGTACGATGTGTTGCGATAGAAGCCTTGGCAAGTCTGGCGCGCATGTGTCAGAAAATGGTTTTCGGTGCAGCGAGTCTTCTCCTTGATATGCTGAATGAAGAGGTGGAAGTTGTGAGGATGCAAGCTATGCGTGCTCTTTCGCAACTCGCAACTGCGGGTTATCTGTCGGTGCATGACCTACATCTTCATTTGGTAAGATCTGGCGTTATTTCTACAAACTGGAATCTTCAAAATTGATCTTGATCTAGCGCAGTTAATTCATGCCATCTGGGGAGCGTGTCCCATCTCTCTGCCGTTATCAACCAGTCATCGCGAATTTCAGACCTTATCACGAGAACTCCCAAGGAATGAGCGGTTTTCTTACATACGATTTTCCGTGTTTATTTCGTCTCTCAATCTTCCTTTGGATGGTGGGCTGCAGTTTTTAAGTGTGCTGGAGGATACAAGTCCTGAAATGCGAAAGGGTGGCCGCAACTTACTGGCTTCGTCCCTACTGCCAAGCTTCAACACTTTCCATTCGATTGTGCGCTCACTCCTTTCCAGCTTAGAGCAGCATCTTGAGGTCTGCTGAGCAACCTGCCCTTATATTTTCTTTCCATTTGCAGAAATTCTGCCCTTTTGCGGCCACCTCTCTTTCACGCATTGCAAGGATTTACTCCATTTTTTGTTTGTACCAGAGCGTTTTATGGACGTTTGTGTATTGCTGTCGCTTTCTCAGGAATTTACGTGTTAGTTGCTCTGTCCTGCAGGACGAAGAGGGTGTTATTCTTACCTTTAGCGTTTTGGGTCAGGCTCATCCTACTTTCACCGAATGCATTGCTCAAGAGTTGCTTCAGGAGGTAGTCTTCGTGTTTTAGCTTATCGTTTTTATCTCATTAAATTTCAGTCGATGATGAAATTCCTCGCAAACCTTATTTAGGACGAAGCTCTTGCTGGTGGATAGATCTACCGAATTGATACGAATTTCGCTGTCCTCACGTGGTCATTAGAGGGCCCATATCCTGTTCTCCTATTTCTTTTATGCTATCTCATCGCAATGAACTCGTGTGCTGTGTTCCCCGAGGCATCGTTCTTTACACTAAGCAGCACAATGAGTTGGTTAAGTTGTTGATGGGGAAATACTGTTGTCATTGTCGTGTGCGTAGATGCAGGGATACCTTAATGAAGAAGTTGGACTCGACGAGCCCCGATTTGCTGCAATTTTGTCACTTTTCTTGGGCGCTGGACTCTCAAATTCCAACATCATCTCACTTATTCCCGCAAGGCTATTATCGTACGCTAACTTCATCAGTCACAAACTCCCTGACAGCCTTCCATTGATCAATCTACGACCAGTAGGCCTAAAATCTCTGCAATTTTCTTGGTCTGATGGTGAGAAACTGCGGAGGAGTGCTATTGTTCGACCTCAGTGCAGAGCTCTACATTCATCATCTGTAGCCAAACCGCACATTGCATGAATACTACTTTATGCTGACTCTGAGCCAATTCTGAGGATTTGTATCACAGTACCATGTGGTTGTATATATGATACCTTGGCATCCAAAGCCATGCAAAATTTGATCAGAGAGCTTTTAGGAAGCCCAAGTCAGGCCCGACAGGCAGTTTTTCATGCACGTAGTTTCTGAAGGAGCTAGTTGCTGTGATTTCTGATGAAGTTCATTTGTATTGTAATTTCACATGTTAGTCATGGCGATTTTTGTGTAAGATCATTTGTTGTAACATAGTGTACAATTAGACATATGTACCATATGATAATAAGGGGATAACTGAAGATGTAAGCTAAGACACATAACTTAGTACGCATGAACTATTTCACTATCATAGCAACCCTTCATTCTAACTCTTAAAAAGAGAAAAAAGACTCTGAATTCAAAGCAAGAATACCGCAAGAGTGAAAAACGACCTTGCAAATTATTCAAATAAATTCAGGTCAAATAATAAAGTTTACAAGAAATTCAGTGGCAAATAAATTCAGGTCAAATAATAAAGTTTACAAGAAATTCAGTGGCAACAAGGCGTTACCCAAAATAATCAAGCTCCTTTTCACCGTAACTGACTGACACTGCCGAACTTGCCCCCCAAGTTCGGATTTGGTAAAGGAGCTGTCAGCTTCAATACTAGTTCATCACTGTCTTCCAGTAAATATGAATCGGTTACCGAGAGGGGTAGGGACTTGAAACAAACTAAATCACTCTGTACACATTACGAAATGCAGACACAATACCCAGCTCAAGTCCCATGGTCTCATCTGCAAACTTCGTTCAACATCTTTTGCTTGGTGTAGAATCCTCTGGAAAAGTACATAACATTCTTGGACTCCGTATAGTACATTCCATCTACAGACCAAAGAATGCAACTTTTCTTGCTCTCTTCTCCTGTCAGAGGCTTGAATCTTTGAAATAAAAAGGGACCTGGCGTGGTGAGTTCAAGAACGTTATGTACTTACTGTAAGAAAGGAAGTCGAGAGGGGCGAATGGAGCCCCAGCGTCCCACCATAGCATGGCCTAGCATTTGCCATATCGAGTGTTCTTCATTGTACGTATGCACTGCAGGTTCGGCATTTTCGATTTCGGAGTTGTCAGGCTCCTGATCAGGGACTTCCAAGTCGGTGATTCCCTGATTCTCGGCACCCTTTCTGGATGCTCTTATGGAACATGGAGTCGAGGAACTGCCTCCCTGCAACCTGAGTGTCGGATGGGAACCTTCTTCTTCTACAGAGTGCAGGAGAGGTGTCTGAAGGGAGGAGAGAGGATCCACTGGCAAGGCTAACTTTTCTGTGGTTTGGACGGCGTCATCGAATGTCATGGTGGTGGTGATGATCCAGGCCAGCAAGGCGCAGCCACTTGGGACCAGCGCAAGTGCAACCCGGATCAGAGAGCAGTGGCAGATGGGAGGAAAGGTCAACAAGTTGTTGCCCACAATGTCCCCCACTGGACAAAACCGAGTTTGAACTGGAACACAACCAAAAACATACAACACACAACAGCTTATTAATCAAATGAAATTTCAAAGAAGAGAAATATCCCTCTTGCTAAAGGTTATGCACCTGATCTTCAGCAAGCTACAGTTGCTTAAACCTCTAAAGGCTTCATTGTCTGAAAAACGTCCAATACGATCGATCATATTGTGAAAAATGCAATTTAGATGGGGCCAAATATTATATCAACAGAATCGGTGAGGAACATTGCAAGTGAGGGTCGAAAAATTAAAAAAATAGTACAAAAGCAAAACCCCATTTGACCCACTCAAAGTGCTTAGAAAGTTTAGATCAAATTCGAACTCCTTGGTTGATATGACATAATCTCATTTCACAACGAGTTATTTTCAAATTTGGGTGAGAAGTGCTATATAACAGAAGGATGAGTAGCAAGAAGAGGAATCCAAAAGACAGTTAGGAGTGTGCTGTGGGTATGAGTATGGATGAAACCAGTGAAAGTAGTAATCCTCTTACCATTCATGCCTTCAATCAAGTACAGAGCAATGCCACACGCAAGTTTGTCCAAAAAGCTGAGGGAACCGTATACAAATCCACAGCCGCTTAGGTTGGTGCTCACCAAGAGTCCTTCCATACTTGTCGCTGTCACCTGTAATCCAAAGAAACCTCTTGATATTAGCGCTCGATGATGATTACATAATCTACCACTATAGAAACAATCGGTGTGACGAAAGAGAAATATACAAGATGTCTGGTTCATGGAAAGATGCACACCAGCATGAAAGCATTTCCGATGCCAACAAGAGCTGCGAGGAAGTAAACTGGGCCGTGAAGAGATTGGGGAAGAAGAATGAAGATGGCACCCGCTACCACCCACAGGCCCGCTCCCATTGCGAACACAGCCTTCAGCTTGAAGCTGGTCCAACGTAATTCCTGATGAGATGATCACGAAAATCAGTACAACCTCCACTGATGATTCGTGGAGTATCTGACCTGTCATAAGAGAGTAGCACAACACTGGCAAACCCCGGCAATGCTGAAACTCACACGGTGCATGTGAATATGGGCAAACGTAGGACAGATGTACCTGTAAGACAATGGAGGCTAGAAAGCTGCACGCATATATCAAGGCTGGTACCTGCATTTCAAGCACGCATCAGGTGTAAGAGCTTGAAAACCAACCAGATTCTACATAAACAAGTGTACTTCGAGAGAACACTTCTCGAGGTTTATGTTTTAAATCAGACGATGACGACACCGCAATCAGTTCCCAATAGCAATGATTGGCACACATACAGATTCATGCTAGACTTTCCTAGAGTCCAAGAGACATAATAGAGTCCACGAGATACCAAGACTAAAGAATGGCAGTAAAGTTCACGTGGTTAGGCATACAGAGAAACTCGTACGAAAGAAGAAAAAAGCATACCACAGCCTTAGACGATTCTTCCATGCCAAGGTCATCAATGAGATAGAAGGGCAAAAGCGCCTGCCATTCAATGAAAGAGAAACATGTCAATCCTAGATTCTGGTTCTCAATCCAGTATCAAAGTATAGGAGGATTGTGTTATTCAACAAAAAAGTCAATTTCTTTGTATAGTACTCACCGAAATCATCTAATGTAGCGAAGGAGCGTCACCAGAAACTATAAAAACAGGGTTCATTTACATTTCCCTGCAAAATATTCCTCTAAATCAACCAACGAGACTTCCTTTCAAAAAATGCACCGACATGTACGGTCAGCTAGTAACACTACGTAGCTAACCTGTGACACATTGGTCGTCAGTCGTGTAAGCATATAGACCGCAGCCACTTGGTAATATAGCAACTTCCCAAACCAAACTTTGAAGCTTTGCTTGGAATAGCATTCTTCGTTACCCTGCTTGTGGTGCGAAAGCCTTGGTTCTTTGACTCCAATAAGAAACACTAACACGAAGCAGCATCCCGTAGCGATGGCAATCCCCGCAATCCACTTAAACTGCAACGAAGACAGAAAACTCTCATTTCAGCAAGAGCGAGTTAACACCGAGTCATGAAAGCTGGCCATGATGGAAGTTCTACAGGATTCAGTGAGTTCTCCCAATATACAAAAGCGAAATGATCTTAGGACGAACGTTTTGAGAGATCGTACCTGGGTCTCAACATCGCAGACCTGCTTAGCAGGTAAGATTCGAAACACCGCATATGCGATCACGTATAGGCCTAAATTCGCAACCTGGAAGCACGGGTGAGGTTAGGATAGACTAAAAACAAAGGGACAATCTAAGATGGTTGATCCACACTTTGACAATATTTAACAGCTTTACTGTCTAATGCAGTTACGTACTCTCAAGTGGATGTATATGGTGATGTCTGACAATGCTACATAACAGTTTCCACAGACGGAATTTACGGTTGCAGACCATATGAGCATGCAACGTACCATAGTAAACGCGTTCCTGCAGCTGTTGAGGGAAACCTGGCTACTTTGATTCGAAGTTATGCAGTTGACCAAGGACCTATAGAAAACCACATCAAACTGGCTGAAATTACATGGCATGAAATTACAAAAATTTCTCATGGAAGGATCGATCTAATGACGCAAGTTTGGTTAGTCTTCAGCAACAATACACCGACGTGCACCATGATTGAAAACAAGGCACACATGAGGAGGGAAAAACTTACATATGAGAGACTTGTGTAGCTGCCCATCCTACATTGAAAATGGCTGCAAATACGCTGTAGCCAATCGTGTGGGCAACGGCGTAGTTGTTTCCAAGAAGTGCACACGCCATACATCCCCCGAAGACAGAAGAAAAGGAAACTGCCACCAACAATGATCCTCCCCCATGCCATATCTTGAAATGGCCGAAGGTGTCTATCTATTCACAGCAACGAAATGGTTCTGACAAGTCAGAATGCATCAAAGCGTCTTAAAACCCAGCATTGAGTCAGACTCATCAAAGATTGACTTCTAATGATTCCTTTAAAAAACAAAACCTAATTAAAAGCCCAGGAAACCTAATAACAATAACGTTCAAAGGTGGATTTTAAATTGAACAGTTGAATTCTGAACAACACGTACCCACAAGCAATAGACTATCAATCCATGAGAACCATTGAGTTCTGCATTACACCTACCAGTTGGCCAACAATGACGGTAGCGATCGCGTCAGCCACCTGGCCTGAAAGCATGACAGTTGCAGCTTCCCTGCGAAATTCAACCAAGTAAAACTTAGCGAGCTGAGCACAGAAGCTATACACCATCAACACCATTAATCCCTAAAGAATCCAACATTCATCGCATTAAAAAGATCAACTGTTAATCAGATTGTGAAAAATGTAATTCGGATGGAGCCAGAATCGGTGAAAGAGCACTCCGTGTGTTGGTCAAAGACGAATAAAATTGGACAAAAAAAAGTCTCCACTTGACCAGAATTACTACTCCCTCGGTCCCGAAATAAGTGTCCGAATTGGACCTCATGTTTCTTAAGGTTGTTTTGGTTCGTAAGGCTTTTTCCTGTCCAATTTTATTTAGGTTGCCATGAACACAAGCAATGCTCTTCATTGATTCTGGTGATATACAATTTGAATTTTTCTGAATTTATGCTTTTCACAATATGATCGATGAAATTGGTCTCAATTGTTTTCAACAATACTGCGGACACACGGACGGAGCAAAACAAAACACGAGGTCCAGGTCGAAACTTTCAGTTGTTTAGGTGTTCAAGACATGAATTGCACAAAGTGTTATAGATAGTAAGCAAGTCGTCAGCTACGCTAATACCCTTACCATCACAAAACAGGTGAAGCAAGGTTCTCCTGAAAGATGCAAACCCATGGAAACATGGAAACATTAGGGCTTTGAGGGAGGGATATAATTACTGAGGCGAGAGGCCAATGTCCGTGAGGAAGATCAAGAGATACGTGAACCAGCACGCGGCGGTGAGATCATTCAGCATGTGGCCTGTGCCGTAACACAAAACGGCTCCTCGAGACATGAGCTCAGGGGAGGGCCCAAGCTCCGGGGCTTCATCCTCCATCACTCGCTCTTCGTCCCTCGCTAACAAGCCCATCGAGGCGAGAATTGAACTGTCAAGACCAAGTCGTCGTCAACATCTGCTTCAATTCGGTCAAGTCTGTCCCCCAAACACCAAAAATGAATGCTTAGCGCTCAACACGTTAAGGTACGAGCAAGAGTGTCGGATACCTTATGATCAGGGAATAACACATTAAAGCGCAAGCAACATCATTACAACTTCGCTTTGTCCAGATGCGTACAAGAAGGATAGAGAACGCCCAACAGGCAACAACCGAGGTGGAATTGTAAACTAAAATTTCCGAAATACTAATGACGAAAGGTGAAGCCCCCGAATATCAGCAGAAACCTTTGAAGCATAAAATTTTCAAAAAAAGTCTACAATTAACGGGAGACTTCAGAAGCTCCGAGCATGAAACAGTCTCCCGAGATGGCGGGCGTGGCGGATTCACATTTTATTGTGCCGGTAACATCACAACCAATTCACTTAGATCAGATGGTTACACAATGAATAGAGAAAAGTCAGCACGCAACACCCGAGGTCGACCTGCAAATCGAAATTTAAGAACTAAACTAATGAAGCCCGACCATCACCAAGAGTCCTTGAAGCAGCAAATTCACAAACAGAAGTTGCAAAAAACAGGAGACTCTTCAGGCCTAAGCAGCTCAAACTCTTCCATCCGAACGTTTAAAAGCGCAAGTAACATCATTACCAATTCGCATTAGTTTAGATGCATTAATGATGGATTTAGATCAAGCACTCCACACCAGAGGTGTACCTGCAAATTGAAAATGAAAAAAAGAAACGAATGAAGCGCAACTATCACGAAGTGAAAGTTCTTGAACCTGGAAATTCACAAACAAAATTCGCAACAAACGGGACCATTCAAGAGCTGAGAGCATGCTCCCGCAACGACAGAGCGTGGCGAGTGAGGGCCCGCCGAAAACGCACGCAACAATTCAAGGAGATCATAATAGACCAGCATATACCACTCGCTGCAAGGACACGTTCACTCACGACGCTCGTCACAAAATCCACGTAAAACAGAAACAAGAACACTACCTTACGTAGTAACCACCACCACCGAGGCAGCAATTGAAATCCGAAAACAACTACGCAACATCTCTCCACTATTACGCAACGCCATTATACACAAGCGGCAACCCAATTCTTTGGTTGCATTGGCCGCATCAAAAGGTGTCCGCACATTATGCCGAAGTCCCCGCTTTAAACTGAACCGTGGATCCCGCCGTTGTGAATGTGCCTTCATGGCCGTACATGTAGCGTGGCAAGCAGGCGTTGTCCCGACGTAACAGTGCATCAGAACCACAGGTTCACCGTATAAACCCTAACTGCCAACTGCCAATACCGAACTACATATTTCGGTAACCTAATCCCGATCAGTGTCGCAGACGATCACATGAACATCTATTCAGTGTTGCAAATAATCATATGAACTTCTCATCAAAGAGCCGAATCGATTGAAATTCCTTCTCCGACATTTGCCCTAATCGAAATTTCGGAGATGGAAAGTTTCGGTGGACTACTAACCCTAACTTTTCAACGACGTTATCGTGATGAAAGGTGGGCCGGAGACGAAGGGAATTTGCCTTTTGACCGGTTGACTAAAAGTGTAAAAAAAATCCAGAATTGCCGTGCCGTGGATGCCGTGCCGGGATGGAGGGCGGGTGTGGCAGTCTAGCAGCACCGGTGACTGACCGGCCGCAGGACTGAGCTTGCCAGACAGCTTCGTCATCTCCGAGCTTTACCCTAGCTCGGGGTCTCTTTCTCTTCTTCACCCCTGTGCGTTTGAGGAGCTCCGAGGTCAGCTCTGCATTGCCCTGAGAATTCAGCGGGTCACGCACCGCTCGTTCAAGGTACGTCGTTCGCGCAGCTTAGAGTTGGCTTGAGAATAAGCGTTTGGGTGGGAAGAGTTAGCGTCGGAAGGGGTAGCTTTGTATTAGGGTTTCAGTGCGTGGATAACGCTTCCGGTTTTGTGGTCGAGGGTGAGGTTTGCTGCTTCGTTTTTGAGTTGCCGTGAAGTGACAGAGCTCACAGGGGCGGCAATTCTGTTTCAATTTTTTCTAGGTCAAGCTTTTCTGGGGTTCCTAAGTAGCTGCCTTGAGTGTGTGCATCCGTGGTTGGGTTTTGTTGCTTTGCAAGCAAATTCCTCTCCGTTGTGTATCGGTGTTATCGATGTGTTTATCTTCTCGTTGTCCAGAGGTTTGGGGTTTCAGAATCCAATGGGGCTGAGTCAACTCTTGTTGGAAGCACCATTGTTGACTGAATTATGTTTTGGAGTTGCTATTTGACTAGGCTCTTCGTAGTTCTCTTGCGTTGGTAATAGCTCTGTGCACTGTAGTGTGAAGGCTGTAGTTAAGAATTTGTGTGGTGGAAGTGAGAATGTGTTGCCTTTGTTCATCTTCACTTGGTTGTGGGGAAGCAGATGAATAGGGAGAAGCTGATGAAGATGGCCAGTGCCGTGCGCACTGGTGGAAAGGGCAGTGTCAGGAGGTTTGTACTGATGGTTTAATGCTTAGCAAGCTTTTGTACTTTCTTGTCTGCCGTCTTCAACCTCAAGATTGTTATTATTCTTCGTACCTTCATTATCTTGTATTCTTCCGTTGGGATAAATGGGGAACTCTGGTACATTCTCTCCATAGACCTTCTACTGTGCGTCTCCTGATCACGCCTGCAAGTTTAGCCATGGATTCTTGCTTGTCAGAGCATATGTTCTTGTATGTCTCATGTACTTTCATTTCGTTTGACAGGAAGAAGAAAGCCGTCCACAAGACGACCACAACGGATGACAAGAGGCTGCAGAGCACGTTGAAGAGACTTGGAGTGAACGTCATTCCAGGGATTGAAGAGGTCAACATCTTCCAGGATGAATCTGTGATCCATTTCGTGAACCCCAAAGGTGATCCACTGTTGCCTTTTCTGTAACATGGCAGGAAATTTTCAATTCTGATCAAAGCCTTTTCAATCAATTCGGTCAATTGATATGCTTGTGATTGCTGCAGTGCAAGCTTCTATTGCGGCGAACACATGGGTTGTGAGTGGACCTTCGCAAACGAAGAAGCTTCAGGATATCCTGCCTAACATTATCAACCAGCTAGGCCCTGACAACTTGGCGAATCTGAAGAAGCTCGCCCAGCAGTTCCAGAAGAAGGACAACCTGGGCGAGATTCCCGAGGAGGAAGACGATGAAGTCCCAGAGTTAGTAGAAGGAGAGACGTTCGAGGAAGCTGCCAAGCAGGAGGCCGCCAAGTAGGGAAAAATTGATATACTCTAGGTAACGAAGTAACGAAGGCCAATTCAGCAACCCTTGACTGCTCTGTAACTGGTGTCAGTGCGCACAGTTTTGCGACTTTTATTAATGCATTTTAATGCATGAATTTACCAGCCCCACCTTCCTGGAATCGTCCGAATTGAATGTATGTACAATGGCTCCCGTCACTTCTTTGTATTATAACATGCTTTATTATGTTTTGAGTGTACTATCCAAACTTAATGCGTGCATTTATTACTGCCCCGCCGCCGAGGCTTTGTAGCTTTGAATTCCACCACCGGTACGGTCCACCTCGCAAGGCCGTCCTCCTTTTAAATAAAAGGAAAGTTGCCCTCCTTCACTTCTTTTCATATATCTGGCATCCATTGCCACACTTCCTCTGAATTTTTTCGGAAGCTTTGTGCAACTAATGGCTTCAGGAAGTAGCGACAGGGGTTTATCGAGAATTCTTGGCACAGGGCTACCGACAGAGACGAACTGGCTAGACGAGAAGTGGCTGGTTGCTCTCTTTGGGTTGTCCTTGCATGGCGTATCATTTCATGCGTTTCAGTCGTGGGCCAGAGCTGTTGCTAGTGGGATCTCAATCCCTCTTGACCAGGAGCTCCACCACTTGCACTTGCAAGAGCTGACTCTTGTAAAGCTTCCTTCGGAGGCACTGGAGTCCGGTGCGGGGGGGATTTCTAAAATTCTGGGCACAACGCTCCCTACCAGAGAGAAATGGCTCGACGATCAGTGGCTGCAGAATCTTTTTGGGCTGTCTTCTCGGGGTGTACAATTCTCTGCGTTTCGAACGTGGAGCCTCAACGTTGCGATGGGGAAGCCGTTCACTGTCAACGTGGATACCTTATCTTCCAGGAAGCGCGGCCTTGTGGAGACTCTACCCAACCTGCTGGAGAACAAGGAAGCGTTGAAGTTCAAGTCGCCAGAGCTTGCTCATTACGTCGCAGGATTAGACCACTATCGGTTCTACAACAAAGAGTATTTGGAGGAAATCAAGGCTCACATGTAGAATCACAAGTCTCTGTACTGGAAGCGACTGGATGTGACGATTTCCATTCAGGCCAGGTTAAGCTCGACAGATAACGGCATCCCCCATCGTATCCGAGAGTTTTACAAAAGCAATCCGTTGGTTCATGGGAGTGACTGTGAACTTGTTGAATCAGGTTCAAATTACAAGCCATGGGTGATACGATGTGGAAACTCGATTGGTGTACATGGGATCAAGAAAGCAGCCAGAATGATTGCCATCATCAAGGAGCACATGGATCCGTGCTTTGATCCTGACGGTGACAGTCCGGCACCGTCGCCTTACCTGAACAATCGGAAGAGGAAGCGAATGCAATCTGTGAACAGGGCAATTGCAAGTGAAGATGCCGAAGTCGTGACTGTCGAGAAGCGTGTTCAGGTACCGAACTTGAATTGACGGAGATTGAACGTTAATTGAACGTGATTTGGAGCAGGGCTGAACAGGCCCAGTTCTGTCAGTTCGTGTGAAGGTCGTGGTTTTTGCGAGAATCAGTCTGCAAGACTTTTACAAGAGTTTTGTGCTTGTAGATGAGATTTTTTCGTTTGATGTTGTGGTCTAAGGTTCTTCATTCGACAGTCATTGACAGTCATTCTTCAAATGACAGTCATTCGACAGTCATTTTTGTATCAGTCTAGCTAGGGTGCAGGTTTCATGCCAACTGGGAATATGGTGGCAGCTTTGGAATGTGAATGAGAACGTGGACTTGGCTCAAATGAAATGGATCCTCTTTGCTTTTTTGCTTCAAAGGGGCCATCTTTGGAACTTCAGTTATAAAATTTAACCTCTTGGTCGTCAGGTAGTTCACTATTAATATAATTGCAACCCCTGCGCAACCCCCATGTACTAAGTGGACAAATGTATTCTCAAGATGTTTTTCATGCATTCTCATTATTACAACCCTAACCTTCAAATATCCCCCAACTTCATCCCTATTTCCAAATGTTCAATTCCTTTGGTGCCAAAAATTGAGTTCTTAAAGGGTTTCTAACTCCACAAAACATAAATCAAAAGGATTATGTAAAACATGTAGCAACTAAACATGTTCCTGTATCATCCTTACTAAGGTAAATAAGCCCATTGTGGGCAAAATTTATAATGTATATTCATGTTATGAAATATTAGCTCGTGTAGCAACGAAACATTCAGAAGTGATGTAAAGGTTACAAACGTTTTCCAATTCAGTTTTAATGGAATTGGAATCTGGTATTTCAGCAGATCTGTATACCTAGTGTTTGCTTCTGCTTCAATAGAATTGTGATTTGCTCATACCAAACAAGGATCCACGAAGTTCTTCACAAAAACACGTCTGCACAAGTTTATGCCACAAATTCATCAGATCAGCTTCAATAGATTACTCATCAAAACAGAAGAGGGCATTCGGAGATCTTTCCCAATTGGCTGCACACTTGTACTCAAATATGATTACTTGCACAAGCTCCAGACAAGGCCTGAATGTATATTGTCATATTAAGGTTCCAAACGTACCGTAATTGATAAGGCAGGCTAGTGAAATGATGAAAGAACGACCTGAATCTAGACCACAAAACCCAGTGGATTTGAAATCTTTATTTCACAGGGCTCCGTTAGGTCCTAATAAGATCACAGTCCACAGAATTGGAAAAAAGGAATGATTTCTCAGTGTTGTCGCGACTGTCTCTTATTAAAGCATTTTAATGCATGAAATTACCAACCCACTTTTGGTCTTGTCTGAACTGAATGCACGACCACTCGCACAAATGCTCCATCTCTCCATTCAGTAATTGCATCTCTCATCATTGTATATTAACTCTATCCAAAATGAATGCACATATTATCACCCCACCCTCAGCCCCGTCACCGAAACAATCTGGCTTTGAATTAGAGGACGTACCTCCCATCTCGACCTCGATCTTTGAGGCCTTAACCTTCACGGTATAAGATACTCCCATCCACTGCTCTTACACTCTTTCAGCACCTTACACACTTTCAGTCTATTTCTTTGACAGTTTTTTGCAAACCAATGGCTTCAGTACGTAGTGTATCCAGAGTCTTGGGAGCAGAGCTGCCGATTGTAGCGAATTGGACTGACGTCAACTGGTTGCCGTCTCTGTTTGAATTGTGCATAATCGGTTTTGAGTTTCATAAGTTTCAGACATGGGCTAGAGAAGTCGCTGGCGGGACCCCATCCGCCGAGGAACAGAAGTCGTCAAAGAAGCCTTGCCTGAAGAATTTCAAAGTAGGTGATTTAGAAGTGTACGATCTGCTTGGTAAAGACCTGCCGAGAGAATTGGCTCGACGATCACTGGCTTCAGGCTCTCTTTGAGTTGTCCTCCAAAGGTGTACAGTTCGGTGTGTTTCGGTCACGGAGTCAAGCTGTGGCGGGTTCGATGTCGATTCCGCGAGGTCTTGTTGAGATCCTGCCCAGCCTGCTCGTCGGTGATGAAGCATTGAAGTTCAAGTCGCTGGAGTTGGCTCGGTATGTCAGAGGCTTGGATCGGAGTCGATTCTATGAGAAGTACTTGGAGGACATCAAAGCTCACTTGGAGAAACACCGATTGCTGTACTGGAAGCGACTGGATGTGACGATTACCATTCAGGCCAAGTTGGGCGTGAATGGCGTGCCGCAACGTGTCGGAGAGCTCTACGACAGCAATCCATCTGTTCATGATAGTTTTTGCTATGTTGTTGAGGCGGGTTCTAGTTGCAAGCCATGGGTGATGCGATGTGGAAACTCCATCGGTGTTCATGGGTGCAAGAAAACTGCCAGAATGATTGCCATCATCAAGAGACACATTGATCCGTGCTTTGACCCTAACGACGACACTCCGGCACCGCTAGCCTCTCGCGTCTCGCCTCTCGCAAGAGGAATAAAAGAGGCATATTTTAATTTCGAAGCTCCATGACAGCTGTATGACAAAGGCAATTGTTAGAAATTAAGCATCTGACAGATTGACTGTTCAAAAGATTAGGGACTTCATACCAGCTTGTTCGAAAATACCGGTATACTAGTAATGACATTTGCAAGTTAGTAGAAGGTTAGGTTGACGGAGATTTTCTGCAGCTCTACTCGGGAATTTTCAGCGTCACATTAGTTCATTGAGGAGCTTTTTTGTGATGAACACTCCTGGGAAGTTTTGATATGGTACCTTTTGTGATTGAAAATGAGCTTTTCGGGCACGACATTTTCCTTCCTTGGGATTCACGTTGAATTCTATCAAACATCATTGGATTTGAACAGTTGAATATTAACACAATGGAAGTCTTGTATTCTTACTAGACAGTAGACTTCATACTATATGGGGAAAGATTTTGGCTTACAGCAACTTATGCTTGATATGGGCTCTCTAGCAACGACCAGACATAGTATTGATTGTTGGAAAACTCCGAAGTATAGACACGAAACGACTGTTTACTCTACAGAAAACGGATAAAGATTCAACATGTCAGGAGTCTTGTTACTTATCTGGAGAGGTCCAGTTGTCATTTTGCTTGCTTCTACTTCGATAATGCGGAGAATCAAATTGTGATTTCCTGATACTAAATGAGAATCCAAATTCTTCCTCAGATCAATACGTCTGCACAGAGCTAATGAAGATTGATCAGCTTTAAAGACATTACAAATCACGCAGAGGAGGGCATAGAGATGTTTTCAAAATGACCGCACACTTAGCTCGAAATGATGGCTGCACAAGCTCCACACAGGGCCTCTCTGCTTTCATCCAAAACTAAGGAAACTGATTTTATTACCCTACTCTCAACTCCGCCGCCCCTAGCACCATTGAATTCTAGTAGCGGTGCTGACCTTCCACCTCACTCTCAAGCTTCGAGAGGTCCATTCCTCGGTAAATGCCCGAGGATTGGAGGCCTCCATATCTTCTAGTCAATTATTGCATTTCTCGTCCACACTTGACTGCCTCATCCGAAGTTAATGCGTTGATTTATTATCCTGCAATTTACCCTGCCGCCAAGGCCACATGACTTTAAATTCCACTACTTTCCATCCCTCTCTACAGCAGTCAACCTTGGATGCCATGGCCTTCAAAAAAAAGTTACTCAGCCTCTTCGCAAGCACTCGCAGCTGGCCACCAAGGTCGTTACGTTAGTTTCCTCAACCTTTGCAACCAATAGCATCAGAAAGCAACGAAATGTTGAGAGTTCTAGGGAAAGTGCTGCCTACAGTCACGAATTGGGTTGCCCAGAATTGGCTTCTGACTCTTTGGGGGCTGTCCACGCACGATGTAGAGTTTCATGTATTCCAGTCTTGAACCAGAGAGGTCACTGGCGGAAGCTCCATCATTCTCGAGAAGGATATGCACCACTCTCCAATAGTCCTGTCTTCTCCACGCCAGGAGGTATTAGAATCTGGTGCTTGGGGAGTTTCCAGAATTCTTGGCGCAACGCTGCGTAGCGAAGAGAATTGGCTAGACGATCATTCGCTTCAGGCTCTCTTTGGGTTGTCGTCTCGGGGTGTACAATTCTCTGCGTTTCAGGCATGGAGCAGACACGTTGTGTTGGCGACCTCGATCACTCCTGACACGAAGCACGGCCTTGTGGGGGTCCTACCCAACCTGCTAGTGAACACAGAGAAGTTGAAACTCAAGTCTCGAGAGTCGTGCGAGTTCATCCGTGAATTGGATCGGAAGCGGTTTTACGAGGAGTACTTGGAAGATATCAAGGCCCACCTGGAGAAGCACAAATTGGTGTACTGGAAGCGGCTTGATGTGAAGATTACCATTGAGGTAAGGAAGGGCTTGGCTCTTTTCAATGACGTGCCCGATCGCATACGAGAATTCTACATCAGCAAATCGTCAGTTCATAGATGTGTATGCGAAGTAGTAGAGGAAGGTTCTAATTGCAGGGCATGGGTGATGCGCTGTGGAAACTCTATCGGTGCATACAGGACCAAGAAAGCTTCCAGAATGATTGCCATCATCAAATAACACATTGACCTTTGACCGTCCTTTGACCTTGAAGGTGACAGTCCGCCACCGTCACCCTACTTGAACGATCAGAATCAGAAGCGCATGCAAACCATGGACATGGCAGGATCAAGTGAAGACATCGAAGTCGTGACTCACAAGAAGCCCCGCAAGAAGCGTAATACAGAAGAGACGACGAAGTGACATCGGGGAAGGCCACGCGTGACGCAACTATAAGTTCATAGGACGCCTTCTTGTGATGAACATCTATTGACATAGTTTCTGATATCTTGACTCTTGTGATTGTAACTGAGATTCTCGGCAATGACGATTTGGTCATAGCTTCGTTCTAGGGATTAAAATTGTATTCAGTCAAACACCATTGTATTCAGTTGAATGTCAAGACAATGGAAAACACTCTTTTCTAGCAAGGTCGCAGGTTTCAAACCAACTGGATAGTCATGTGTCATTGGTAATAAGGTGGCAGCTTGGTATTATCAATTGAGAACATGGACATGGCTCAACTAACACTCTCCAATCTTGCGAAAGATTGGAATAGTGACTTGTATTGATAGAGTTCTCTACCAACGATCAAGATGCTATTGAGTTTTGCCATTGTCGCAGTATTGCCTCCGTAGACAAAACGGTACTGCTTATTCTATACAACAACACGGAGATTCAAAATGCAGTGTTGCTACTTTTCACAAATCTCAAGCACTGGACAGAAGTATGTACATTTTCTGGAGGACGTCTCTGCCGCTCCGTCCTGCGATTAATGATGATGGTAGAAGTCGCACTCGAGGCCACCTTGGTGAGGCATCAAGGTACATCAGAATAGGTCAAGATCTAGTTTTCGCTGTGCTTGCTTCCATTTTGGTAAGGCGTAGAACTGCGCTTTGCTCATACCAAACAAGGATCCAAATTCTTCTTCAGATAAATACGTCTGCACAAAAGTTATACCACGGCAATGAGAATAGTCACACCAGTTTCAACTCATTACACATCATGCAAAAGAACATAAAAATGAAGAATTGAAAATTAGGAATAGATCCTCACCTCTCTTTTAGTGGGGTCAATATCTGGGGCAGGATCTGTAGAAGTAGTTCTCAAATTCTTGTAACGTACAGTCCTACAGACTGCAAAACCTTTGGCTACAGTATTTGCAGGGTTCTCTTCAGACGGACTTGGGGTAGAATTCGAGACTTCTAGAGCCTGCACTTTCATGGCAGGTGAGGACAATGCAACCCAATCCCCCTCTGCAAGAATACGTGATACTTTCAGCGGTTATTGTGATGTGCACAACATTTGATATTTTCGTGAAATGGACTCATCCCCGTCAGCATAAGTACAACTCACTGAGAAAAGATTACAGCTTAGTTGAAATTCAAATCTAGTGCCAAGACATTTAACATTAATTTTAAATAATTAAACATTTTAAACATTAAACATTTCTCTTTAAACATTAAAGAGAAATAAAATTTGATTGAAGGGAAATCCACGCACCAATGGCTTTCTCCGACTGAAAAATTGTGGATAGGGATGCCATAGCTGAGTCTTTTTGTGATGAGGTCAGGTGAATGTGTACAAACTCATCATCACTTGCGCATTCTGAATTCCCCAGGGCTTCATCCTTCATAGCATTCGAGGCCTGCGCATCGAAGTCCGAGGACAGCGCAGCCATAGATGACTTTCTTGACGCGGATCTTGGTGTTGCTTAAAGTGTCTGAGCATTACAGAGCTCCGTAACTAGTTCCAATGAAGTATTTGACGCCAATTATTTTCTCCGTAGTCCGTACCAGTACACAAATTTCCAATGAACACAAACTTCACTACTTTCTGGTTACAGTCCCAAAGGCGAATTCTGCAATCTACACCAAAGACATAAGTTTTAAACATGCCAACCTCGAAAGAATATCATTCGAGGTTACTCAGCCATATCATAGACACAAATGTAGGTTACCGTACAGACACAGAATCCAAACAGTAATTCAGAAGCAAGCGCTTTCATCTCGGTGAATGTCAATAATCGAAAACCGCTACAAAGCTAAGCGAATCATTCCAAGAGATCCAAATTCCAATATGAAAAACGGCAGTCATCGTAGCTCTGTTTGTAATATGCTAAAATATAGGTTGTGCAGCTCAAGATCCAAACGTATACTCTCCTTCACCTCCGAGCCATTTCCTAATATCAATATTCTCAAATTCTGAACCAAGAGAAAAGATAAGGTGAAGCGGATCCTTGATTCTACCGAAAGAATCCTAAAACAGTAAGAAAAAATGAATATGAAATAGCCGACACTCGTCAACGCACCTCTACAGGACTCGGCGACAGATCACCGCCTTAAACCTCGTGGAAAAAAGGACTTCATCAAATCGATCTCACACAAATTCACGCAATTCGATTACCGGTGATTTTTTTAAGCACGTGCAGAAGCTCAGATCAATCACAAGGACGTGTCAATCCAAGACGTTTTCCCATGAATTGCGTGAGCTGTACATACCTTTTCAGACCATCTCCGTCTTCCTGCTCCGTCTTCCTGCTCCACTACCGCACCAATTTCATCGGAAAGAGAATCATAAGTCGAATCAGGAGAAACGGAACTTATCGACAGCCCCGATCGCACCGGTTTCGATTCCCCGCAACCAAATCGAGGACAGAGACACATAGACAAGGTTTTCTTGCGACAATGGCCATAGCCAGAAAGACGCACAAGATTTCGGGACTCGTAGAATTACAATCCGAGTGAAATCTCTAATTTCAGTATAAAGACGAAGATCTCAAGATTCAAACAGGGACGAAGATTCCAGTATCCCGATCTAGAAAAAGAGTAGCATTTGGTGGAGTATCCACTATCTCTATTCTGATAATAGTACGCGTTGAAGCGACCCTTTACCAACTGACTCACAATTTCCAGGAGCCAGTTTGCTTCCTTTGAAATATTTTTCAGTAAATTTTCATCTAAAATTTAATTTTCATCTGAAATATTTTTCAGTAAAAATGTAATTGACATCTAACCCAAGACTCATAATCTTTGAACCTTTGTAGAATTAGTTTAAAAAAAATTTAACCTTAAAGGACGAGCCGATCACTGTGGAAATCATTTGTTTGGGTACCCTATGAATTGCTGGCTTAAAAAAATGAAAAAGCACTCATTGGGATGCAATCTATTGTAGAAGACCTTTTCTTTTCACACCCAAATTTGGAGGATGAAGAGTTGCACTTCTATCCTATATCAAGAGAATGATTCTTTACCATTCCTTAGCTAAAAAACATCCTTTGCATCATTTATGGGTTAAGTTCAAACACAACAGTCACATTAGAAGAGATTTAAGGCCTCAAGATGGTTGTTTCAAGCCTGTTCCCAAAGTTGAGAATGTGTCAAAATATTAAAATATTAAATAATTTAAATAATTTAAAAATAATTATTTTCCGATAATTAGTTAATTAATATTATTGATGTGGTAGGGTCTTGACCATGTCAAATTGTTGATTTGACAGAGTTCCTAGAGTTCCTCGCAGTCTAGGAACTCATAGGAACCCGCAATCTTCTATTGCCCTCAAATTTCATTTAATGTTAAAAGCATTCACCTAAAATGTACACTATTTGATGCATTAACCTTTGAAGGACATTGAGGCTGAAAAGTGGTTGATGAATGACTTCATTGTTTATTGTAGAAACAAACAATGCACCTATTAGTCTAATAATTGAAGCAGTTTGGATGACTACCTTGGTCTTGGAGGGCGCCTCCTTCAAATTAGGGTTAAAGAATACCTTCTATGTTGGTAAATTGATTAGAGCCTAAACTATTTTATAACTTCCTAACTTACCAATGCTAGGAAAAAAACACTATGGAGAAACTAGTTTTAAAAGTTAGAATTGAGTGCAAAAATAGTTCTCTTTACAGAGAATGTCGAAAGAACATCTAAGGTATGACCGATGTATCATCTCAAGTATGACCTAAGTACTATTGTAAACTTGCCAATCACTGTATAGATAAAATTTAAACCCTTTTCTATACTATTCTAAAAACTTACATGCTCTAAACCTTGGCATGATTATTAAATACCATGTTAAGATTCATTTCAAAAAATAGTACAGAAAAAGGTTTCTTCTTCCACATTTCAATGATTCAATTCAAATTGAAGGCAAGAAGGCTAAAAGTTAGTTAAAATAATCTTCCAACCCTTTACCACACAATGTGTGGTGACTATGTAGTGGCACAAAATTTAGTTATATTCAAGTTCAAGAATGTGCGATCTTTGTTCGGTAATTAACCCCTCAACACCCACGTTAGAACTAGCAACAGGAGAGAAAAAATGAGGCGTTGGCACTTACTACTAATCCCTTGGCAGCTCCAATGAGCCTAAACCAAATCACCATTGATTTCTATAGCTAAGACATGTATGCATCGATTGAAAGTGTTTTCAGTTGACTTCACCCTCCCGATCTAATTCCTATAACATTCTAGTAGGACTCACCGGTTGCACTTTATGGATGATTTCGGCACTGAATAGACTTTCAAGACACCTCAACAGCAAAACTTTGCGAATGTCACTGAGAGAATTTGAAAGGTGGTACATATGCCTCTCTAGAATGCACACCCAAGTTTTTAGAAGCAACAAAGAAGTGTGCAATTTTTGAGAGACATTGAGGTAGGACACCTTCAGAGACAACCATGCAACAATAACCGGCTGCCCTCATCGCTAACCGGATGGGGATTGGTTTGATTGCATAGATACTACTGAGCTCCAATACGTAAATCGTGGCAATAGCAAAATATTCAAAGCCGAGTAAAATGAAATGGCAACATCATGCAGTTACAAGGGTGAAGATTATCCATTGTCTCACATCCTATTCAAGACAATTGTGAACTACGTGCTCCTAAGCACTAACATCTTGCAGTTTGCAAGCGGTGCCAAAAACTAGACCCTGGTGCGAACAAAAAATCTCCCAATTTGCATGGGGACAACAAAATAGCTGCAATCTATAACATACTACTCAAAATTGCATGGTCAACTATTCCTGCATCATCATGTTGTAGGGTCTCCATGTGATCTCCATGACTTCATCGACTTGCAAAGGTGCTATTCTCCTCTAACAATACAGCAGCCTCTGCAAAATCAATCTCTAGCAAGTTCAAAGCAAGACCATGAGGCAATCAAGATTGACTCCCACTCATCCGCCACCAACACTAACATGAACTCTTCAAAAAGAATGTCAACAGTGCCGAGAGGTTGATCGACTACCACTGCATGGAAATCGGGAATTGTCTACGCTCACCAACCAAGCTAGACATCCAATGCACAATCAAAGATTAGATAATTGCATTGACCACTTCCGTGATTTGTGCACTAGAGTAAAGCATAGTTCGTCACACATGAAGATATCTCCACAAGCATGACAAATTCGGTGTTGCTTTGCTTTACATATAATACATTGTCAAGGCCAACGTCCTTGGTACTGCACGAAGCAATAAATGACTTGTGGATTCCAACTGTGGACACTGGCAGTCCTCAGCAAAGGCCACTACCACTCAATCAATGCTTGTACAACTATGTAATGAAAAACTTTGCATCCAAGAGGATGTTGTTGTTTTGCTTTCATATGAGCACAATACAAAACCCAAGGATTCTACATGGATGAGTCAAGCATGAAGAACCAAAGCTTGTGCCACCATTTCCGGGACCAAAATTGCACTATGTAGTCTCTTTTCATTTGATCATTGAGATCAACCGCCCTCATGTATTGTTGATATTCTTCCTACTATGGGATGGTTGCATGGTTGCGACAAGTTCATGGGTGCCATTGATCCACCAATGCGCAAATACTCCCTCTCTCATGGGATCTTGAGAGGTACTGAGAAATGTGACAAGCTTGGCATCATACCAAGTAGTTACAGCCATTTTTTGACTCTTATGCATTTGCCAAAATAAAGTGCCACATTCATCCTCCCCTCATTTGAAGCCCAATAGAATGGAGGGCACCCCAATTCTACCACCATTTACAATGCCAGTTGCCCATATTCCTCTCTCTAGTAGCTGGTCAAATAATTCAGGAGAAATAAAGAAGTTGTCTACAACAATACAATGCCCTATGTGCGACATACCTCTAACAAACTAGTTCACTATTTGTGCACCCAAACCATGGTCTATTGTGCCACTACTACCCAAATACATTTGCAAATTATAAATGTATCGAGCCGGATTTGAGATAAGGCACCATATTTTCAGCCCATACCAAGTTGGCTTTGCCTTGATGTATTGGCGAATAGGGCTGAAGTGTCCTCTGTATGCTACCATGATTTCGTCCTCTGTGACAAATTTTTCTGGGTTCCACAACTCTCGTAACCTCTCCACAAAGCTTTCAATGACCTACCTAACTTTGCCTATTTTATCGTATCATGCGCTCTGCTTATCAGTCTCAAGGGTCCTATTATCTACACAATGCAAACAACACAAGATGCATTCAAAACAATCATGATTCATTACACAAGAAACAACACTACAATGCCAGAACATGTCCGTTTTTCAATAATCCCATATGGTTGGAGTGACTTTTAGCCCCATCAAGATAACAATGCCCAACCACATTCAAAATTTACTAGGTGTGACATCTGTCCACCTCGACCCTCCATTCAAATACTGTAACACATACTCCATAACCTCCTGTCGAGTGTATCTATTGGTCTCATGTACCATGCAATCACTAGTGGGTTCGTCTCAAAACAAGTCAAAAAAATATCGGGGACTTTGTTGCCTGTAACATCTACGCTAGGTAGGTCCAAGTGTAGGTCCTGTAAAACTAATCCAATCTTCCAACAAAACCAACGCATGTTGACCCTAGCATGCATTAGAATATCGCTCTTTGACACCTCCCAATGGCTGTGGATTCCTTTATTCATTCTCACAAAATTCTAAGTAGCGATCCTTCTCCAAACCATCAACAGCTAACAACCTAACAAACATATCATCAAGGACCTCCCAATTTGAGTTTTCATCGGTGGAGAGGTTACCTGCAAAGTCGCGGTACTCCCCCATCCACTCTGGATCATGAGAATTGTCTGTCCAACCGTTGAGGTGAGTCAAGGGAGAAGTTACGTTGATTGGTCGGGGAAGATCAGTGCGCATAGGCAACTTTGCTCCAGAGTTGTTGATATCATCTACCTAAGGAAAAGTAGGATGTATAGAATTACAAGAAAGTCGAGGCTGCCCACAAAAGATGCCTACGCTACCATCGTGCGACGCACTTGCTTGCCATCTAGGTGACGTGTAAGACCTTGGCCATGTAAACGGTAGAGGTCTGGCTTCTCTCCAATCAAGCATTTGGCAATACACCACTGCGATTTTACTCCAACCAATATTGCCTCTGAATTCTACCCCATACCAATGCATGTCATCTTCCCACCAGGCTTGTTCTACATCACCTAGAAAAGTAAAGAGCCCACCCCACTAGTTGGGGTCAAATCCCATAATTTCTAGTAGAACCCACACGTTGCTTGGAATAGAACAACCTTCAGGTCCATTTGATCCTTCGGGGAGGCAAAGGATAAGGCAAGTGACCGATTGAGCTTGTGATTGAGTCCCTGCTCCATGGCTAGCTATTGCAATGTCAAGGCGATGTGGAGCAAAGACATCTATTTCTGCCAAGTTGACCGCATCCTCAAGCCAATCTGAGACCAAGTCTGCGTTATTGAAGGCCCTATTAAGGTTGCACGCCACTCCCCTACTATACGTACTTCTCCTTCGGCTTCCTATTGGAGATGAATGTAGAGTCTCAGACCCCCAAATTGAACGGCCTGCACCCCTCTTATAGCCACACGAAGTAGAGGGGATCTCTTGAGATGTGAGGCCGGGGCCTAGACGCGGGCGCCGAAATACATGAGCCGCTGAACCATTGGACAAAGAAGCCAGATTTGGAGTTGTCGCCTGTAGAATGTGTGCAGGAGGCCCAGGGGGTGCACTACAAAGGAAGTTCATGGGTGAGGAGCGACCAAACCCTAACTACCCATTTCTACTTTTTCTAATTACTTTCTAATAAACTATAATTTCAGCCTAAAATTTTGATCTTTGTTTAATAATGTCTATAGGTTTCTATTGCCAAAAATTTCAATCCTAAATAACATGTGATATATTGTCTAGAAAGGATTGAAAAATGAACTAAAATGGCATGTTTTTCAACTAAAATATTTATAAAGATCACATGAAGATGACTATTGTATCAATATTCAGCCAAAATAAACTTTCAATAAAAAGCTATTTTATAGAATTTTTTTTTCATTTTTCAAATTTTTTTTCTTATATAATATAGGGGTGTTAAAGTTATTTTTAGCTTTACAGTGTATCTTTTTTCTTCTAAAATTTGTAACTAATTATTATTAACATAAAAAAATACCAATAATTCAAAACATACACTTTCAAAGTAGAAAAATCTTTTCATTTTTTTTTAAATAAAATTTTAGGATATAATATAGAAGGTCCAAAATTTGGTCGCCCCTCACCCATGAACTTCCTTTGTAGTGCACCCCCCGAGGCAGGAGGGCGAATAGATGCTCATTTCCATCGCCTTGGCAGGGTATGTGTCCCTACCAAAATTACAAGCGGCATCCAATCCGGGGAGGTTGTGGCCAGGGTTGGTCAACACCGTCGACCCCTGCCTCGCCCTTGATGACAACCTCGACCCCTCCCTACACGTGCCCCTACATCATTCGTCAGAGGCAGAGTCATGACTACCTCATTCTCCCATACTAGATGTAGAATTGTTCCTAACTAAGCTTGCGTAGGGGTTGTGTCGGCCCTCACAATGTCTCCACGTGATCCTTGAGCCTCTATCACTGCCAATTGTGGACCGCGTCCTTCTTGTGTAGTGGCTCTCCTGGCCGCTTGGAGCTCCCTCAGAATTTGGCCTCTGCTATTGGGCAGACATTGCCTCAAGCGATTTGTTGCTTGAAGCCTTGCATCTCCCTTGATTTGGCTCATCCTCAACAACTGGCCATTGTTTCTCTCGAAGAAAGGTGTCCACCACAAACAAAATCCCTCTAATTTGGTCCTCTGTGACTTATTCTATTTACCTTAGCAATCTTGCAATTTGTCTGTAGAAGAGGTGCCTCCAGTTCTTTGTTCCAGGATTCTTGGTCCAATAGTGTCTCTCAGTAGGTGCAGGCAATGCCAAAAGGAAGGATTCGTCAAGGCAATTCACAACTCTCTAAGCAACGTCGACGCCCACACCCTTGTCCAATGTCCAAGAGTACAATGTGTCTTGGATGAATCGTACTTCCTGAATGCTTGCGCAACTTTTATTGAGAGTAGCCGTCATCACCTCTCCCTTCTGAGTTTGTATTGTAAAGCGACGCCTCTTCCCTTGAATGTCACAAGTGGTGAGAGTAGAGTACGCACAATCTACACTTGTATACAATCGCAACAAGTCTTCTATGCCTACAAGCGCAACTAATCCAACTGGTTCATAATGTTCTATCAAAACGGAGGGGATGAGGGTTGTCATTGCTATAAGCAAATTTGACCATGCAATCAACAACCATATCGCCCACAAGTGCAATGGCTACATTGCAACCACCATCTCCCACTCCCTACTCTGACCACGATCTGCAATTGCCATGAAAAAATGAATGCAAAAACCGAACAGGGCAAGATGAGTACAGTTTCCCACATTGAATTCCTCAGAGGAAGACGACAGTAGCCCACCGGCTATAGCCCATCAAAATTTGGACTTCCGTCCAAACCGCCATGTCCCACAATAGGCTTTGCACCAATCTACCCTCCATTGCGCAATTTGAAATTTCTCTGATTTGCCAGGAAGTACATCTTTGGGTTCAACAAAGCAATTCTTGCACCTTTCCCTCATAAAATTCAACAATTGGGTGCCATTTGCTATTACTACTACAGATCAAAGAATCCGGAAAGGCGATTTTTTGCCGCGTGGGCATTGAGGGGTTAACATGGGCACTATTGGTGATTGAAATTGTGCAATATATGGCGTATTTACTCTACCAAAATATAAATGGTATGCATGTGGTAAGAATTTGAAGGCCAAGGTGAATTGACACTTTGCTTGGCCCCTCAGGAAAACTCTAAAATTTTTTATTTTCCATGCATGATAAAATTTGCAAATTTCGAATTCATATTTGCAATCATTCTCTCAAGACAAAATATTATTATAAATGGCCTTCAATCTATATGGTCAAAAATCACATTTTTACCAAATGATCTAAAACAAGTGTAGAACAAGATCTTATAGTTAGGTTCTAACTTTTTTTAAATTTTGTAGTTGAACCTAGCAAAAGTTGTAGGTTTAGCTAGTTTTTGACAGAAAAATGGCTTTTGGAATTTAGGGGTTAAAATCATCCACCCAAAATCAAATTCATTGGTCCATTCATTGATACCTTAAATTAGGTTGTTTGTTTGTTTTGTTTGTCATGTTGAGATCTTTGAACTTGTACATCCCGAAGCGTGTTCTTAATAGTGTTAAAAAGTGCTCTATAAGGAGTGCTCACATCTTGTTTTGTGGTATTTGAACCTACAATGTAAAAGTTATGAATTTATATATATATATACATATAAACTTCAATTATGGCAACAATATAGGGCACACTAGTGTCTTTGATTTTAAGAATCCAAAGTAAAAAAAATTGTATTGTTGTTTGGATATAAATCATACAAATTTTCTTTTTATAATTTGTGAATTTATTTCACTACAAAGTGCTCAAATGAAAACTACAAGAAGTTTTCAAAATGGCCATGTCCTTCTCAAACTACAATATTTGCAATCTCCAAACACATAGATATGTGTTTTGATACCCATTGTTCCTCTTTAGTTTCTTTTGTACAATTATACTCTCAAAATGACCATCATTAGTGCAATCAACTAACTTTCAAAAGTATGTTAGATTGTTGAATCCAACCCCAAGAACACATTCCGAATTCATATATAATAGTACTAATACATTTGATACAAATCAAAGACATGGATTGTTGTATTAAATTTTATTTTTTGAATGACTAGTGATTCTTAAACAAGGTAGGAGTGAAAAACATAATCATTATAAACAGTTCAAGATTGAACTCAACCCCAATAGGACAAGACAACCCTATCTATGACAAGAAATTACAAGCCAAAGATATAACAAACATCTTGCTCTCTAGCACACAAACTCACATATATGCAAAAGAACCAAAGAAGGAAATGGAAGTAACTAAAATTGCTTTTAATGAATTTGGATAAAGCATTTCTTAATTAAAATTTAGCTTATAAACTACTCCACATGAATAAGTTCTATAGTTTTACAAAATATCTTAATACCAGAAGATGCATTGAGCCTAATTCTTGGAGAGAGATGAAAAATTCAACCCAAAAAAATCAATGCCCACCACCTAAAGAAATGATTAGGGGTGTTGGTAGGGTTAGGGATCTATTCAACTTGGGAATGAATGTCTCTATTTGGCTTCCTTTTTTCTAGCACTAGCTAGGGTGTGTTTTGGTTGGGAAGATGTGGTCAAGAGGCATGCTTGGACACGACTACATTTGTGATTTTTTCATATTGTACCTTAGTCAACTCGACCCTAATTCTTTCATACTCAATTAGGGGTTCTCACAATTTTGACATTTGTTTCGAAGAAGTTTCAAACATTTGAAAGCTTCACTTTGGTTGTATTGAACTAAAAATATTGAATAGATTTAGGAACTTGCTTTGATTGAATTTGTGTGATATGAGAAATGAATCAATAGGATAGTTGGGATTTCCAACTATTTGAGATTATTTTTAGGTACTAAATTGCTTAAAAGTGTGTTTTTTGGAAATTTTTGAATTGTTTGTTTAGTCAAGAGAGGGGTATCAAGTGCAAGTTTGAATGCTAATATTTCTTTTTGTACTATCTAGAACTTTTTTGTTGAGAAAATATTAAATGGCTAACTTTTGCATTTCATGGAACAAGATTTTTTTCAAGTAGATAGACTAAGGTAGGAACACCCGTAAACAAGAATTTAAGCAGATTGAAGTAGAAAGATTTATTGATGAGGCTTAAAATTTATACAGTAGGTACATAAGAAAGAAGGAAAAATATTGGTAAGAATTGCCAAGTTGCAAGGAGCAATACAACTTAGCAAAAAATTTCAAAAGTGAAAAACTGTTGGAAATGTAAGCCTATGAGTAGGAAGTCTTCACGTGCGTCTTCATCTTTACATACATGTATGTAATAAAGGGAAAGAAAATTTTGTAAAGAAGGGTGGGGGCAGGAAAAAATGGACATTTAAGTTTTATATATAGAATAGCCCTACTTAAAATGAAATTTCAAAAACCATAGGGTATTAGAAATATACCCCTTGTAGCTTTTTATGTAAAAATATGATCATCTTAAATGCAGCAATTGAGACAAATAGTCCCATATCAAATACCCTCTTAATTCAAATGTATACCTTCAATTAACTTAGTTGCATACTTTAAATTAACTCATGTGGTTACTTTAAATTACAAAGAGTGATCTCCCTAAGGATCCAAAATATGCTTCATATTAATTCCTAAATGTCTAAGGCACCATATTTTGGTGTTGACAAAATTTTGCAGTTAAATAAAATCTTATTAAGTTATTATTTTTATTATTCCCTCCATCCCATAATAATTTTCTTGTTGGCCTTAATTTTTTGTCCCCAAATGATCTTCATATTGTACTTTGTAACATTGGAATAGGTCAAATTTGGATTTCGATTGCTTTTTGGGACTATCAAAACAACTATGAATAGTAGTTCTCCTTCCATCCATGCAATCATCAATCAAAAGACAAATGAAATATTGGAAGGATCAATCAATATTGTTCGTTCTTATTTTTTGCATCTCTTTGAATATTTTCCAGTTGAAGGAGATGAAGCTTCAAGAGACAAAATAGAGGTTTAAGCATAGTCTTGGGAATATACTAAATGCCCATAAAATGAAAACTTCACACTCAAAAATTAAATGTCCAGTGGTGCTATTTGAAAATGCTCCTAAAATTCTATTTTTCAACACTCCAAAACTATACTTTGAAAAGGGCTTTGAAGCTAAATGTTTCTTGAACACCCAAAGTACGCCGAACATTTTGTCCAATAAAAAGATCATTTTGGGACATAAGTTGTAGTTTTTAATTTTTTAGACATGAAAATTCTTTTTGAAGTTTAGTTTTAGCATCAAAAATTGGATATTGAAAATGAATGATTATGATTTTTCTATTCAAGATTTTAGCAAGGGTGTCCATTGCAACTCTTTTTTTTTCTTCTAGTGTTGAAGACTCTTGGAAATGAACTACAAATACATTAGATCCCTCATGATCAAACCATTATTGTTGCATTCTCTTTTCCCATGCCGGCAATCTATATCGTATCTAGTTTGAATTTATACAATTACAATTAATTATCATTACAATTATCATTACAATTATCATTACAATTATCATTACAATTTTGTTCAATTTAGTATAAATTTCAGAAGCTTAAAAAAGGTCTTCATTTTAGGTAGGGGTTAATTTCATATTCTATTGTAATGATAATACAAAAGTCACTTAAGAGATTGTTGCAAAAAAAAATGATTGAAGGATTGTATATACTCTCTACTACAAGAGTTTATATATTCAATATAATTATAAATGTTATATATCATGAAATAGGGTATACCACTCTTTATTCTTTACACTAGATAATTGATTTTTGTGCACATGACAGAGGTTTTAATATGTTACATACATCCCAAAACCCAGCCATGGAATAATTACAGAAGTAAGTTGTGTATGTAAACAACTAAGCTCCTCATTTCTGACTCAAAGACAAGGCAATACTCTTGAGGCAATACAATTATTAGGCAATATTTTATAAGTATCATATCTCATAGTAAAGTAAAGGTCATTTTAGAGATTTCTTAGCGGAGCCCTTTTTTTCATCAAAACCCACTCAAAATTGTCATTTCTATAGCAAAGAGCAAAATTTTTTTAAAATTATTTTTCTTTATACATCTCAAAGTAAAATCTTGTACTATACTAATATAAGAATGTGTGGAATTTTTTTTAGGAACTTTGACCTTCTAGATTGCAAGATATTTGTATTTAAAGTGACAAATTCAAGATTTTTTTAAGAAGATGCTTAGATTGCCCAAAAACTAAGATTGTCCATAACTTTCTCATCACTAGTCCCAAATGGAATGAATCAAAGCTTCAAATGTAAACAAAAATATAATCTTTGAGAAAAAAAAATTGAAAATTAAAAAAATTTAACTTTTTGTGATTTTTTTGGGACTGCCCCTTGAATTGCTTTTTGGACTCATGGTGGCATAACTTTTGTTTCCAAGCACTAATTGAAATAATAATTATATTCTCCAAAAGCTAATCTAATTTCCTATCTTCAAAAAAAGTTTCAAAAAATTATGTCAAAAATTGAGATCACACAAGCCTACCCAAAATCCCAAGAGTCTCCCGTAGGGACTTTGGGACTTTAGGGGTTAAAGCATGCATCATCAAAGTCATTTACAGATTTGTAAAAAACATCCATGATATCTCAAACCATGGCATTTATGTGAGTTTTGAGTATTACAAAACAGTACCATGTACATGTACACACATTCCACACTTGAGATATGAAGGTAAACTACCCTGTTCTAGACCAAATGGAAGCAAGCCCATTGTGGGCTAAATTATGTTAGTGGTTTACATTCAAATTCTCACATGTATACCACTAACATAATTTAGCCCACAATGGGCTTGCTCCCATTTGGTCTCAATTGGGGTAGTTTAGTTTATACTTTAAAGACCATCTGAAGCCATGCTAGTGCTATAGCAATTGAGCAAAAGATCTCCTTATGTGAGACAACATTAAATTACATCAGTAAATGCACAAGATTATGACTGAACAGCATCAAACCCACACAAACAGTGTACAAATTTTCGTAAGACACCTGTCCAATAATTCTACAGTACCTATCCTGTCCAATACTTGCAACTAGCCAGTTATGCATGATAGGCCGCAGTGCTTATATTCCAAGTTTCAATATTAGGTGATCCCCAGAGGATTTATTACTAATTATGGCACAGGAAGTGTATACCTGCAGAAGCAGAAAAAACATACCAAATTGAAGCCATTACTCAAAGATCCATCCATAATGTTCATTATAACAAACTAGCAGAATTACCACAGCAGAAGCTCCCTAAAGATGATTCAAAGTGCATTAAAATATATGATTGCAAACAAAGTGGAAAGCACAGTTAAAATTCATTTGTGGTCAACTTCTTCTCAGCACCTGGCAAGATGTTTTCCACTTACAGGGACTTTCTTCACAACTAGATTCTTCAGTCTTTAAGCTGTTCAAGGCATAAGCACAGCCATTCTTCACAAGCTTGTTGTTGAGTTCCGGAATCTCCACCTTTCATACCCTTGCCATGAAGGATCTGCCTTTGACGCCACTACGCAGGATGGTTTTCCTGAGGGAACAAAGTTGATCACTGTAAAATTTGGCTGACAGGACTTCAGGTTCAATTACTGCAGTTCAATTACCTTATTAAGTGCTCAGCAGTCACTTTGCTATACCCGGTCCTAGACACCCAGAAAGACTTACACCCGTTAGTAGCGTGCCAAAATAATTTACAACAAAGCAATGAACTGAAAGTAAGAAATATCAAAAGTAAAATTTCTCTCGGCCAGGCCACCTGTGGCTGGTCGGTTTTGTACTTTAATTCTTTGCAATGAAATTCCGTTTCATTTGTGTAAAAAAAAAAAAAAAAAAAAAAAAAAAGAATTTCTTTGATGGGCCTAAAAGCGGCCGATGGATGACTTTTATGATCACTGTAGACATGATAAATGCACCTATGGGTGCACAAATCAGATCATTTTTGAGGGACTACCTCGGTCATAGACCAGGCATCCTTCCAGGGTTAAGAACATCATACGACACTTAACGCTCACAACAAAATAAGAAATAATCCTTAACAATAATACTGAAGGATAATAGAAGAACCAGAAAAAAGGAAATTGTAAGTGCACATGAGAACATTATAAAAGCAAAACTCCGGAAAAAAAATGGCTTATACCCAGCTTCAAGAATGACATTGCCAGTTGGACACTCTCAACTAGGCAATAAGAGTAACACATTCATACAGGTAAAAGACACATTTGTGACGTGCTCCAGTACACGTTCAGCAAGAAAATCTTGCTGTATCAATCACCCAAACAGAACTACTATTCATAATCAAGAGTATAGCTGATTCTACTTCAGCCTCCAACAAGCCGATTGAATGGTTCAAGTGCACTTAGAACTCTTTATTCCCCTGACGAGCCCGAGGTGACCAGTTCCCGCCTATATCAAACTGCGCAGAACTTTCATGCAAATACAAAGCCCAAGGCAAGATAAATATGACTACACAAAAACTCATCACTCGGACAGGCCCTTCAGCTTTCAGGTAAAGCAAAATAAGCAAACATGATTCTTTTCGCCGGATTATGAAAGAAGTTATTTGTTACACACGGAGCCCATGAGTTTTACTTAAGAGCCTTGAGACAGTCTCTTTATCTGGAAGCGATGGAATGGCTCCTCTTTCTGTTGTCGTAATAGCTCCGCAAGCGTTTGCATACGCGAGGGCTTCACGCAACTTGGCTTCATCCTGTGGCCGTTACAGTGGAGCACAACATGTCAAACCCCGACATTATCTTCCAGGTATGGCGTACTATGGTCATTACAAGGAACGCTGATTCGAGAACCAATGGATAAGACAAACGTTCACTGATTACAACGTGCACCAACCGAACTAAAATATGATCATCAGATCTGGCACGTTCGTCAATCCATGACCGCAATCATAAATTGAACAGGGATATTCTGGCTAACATAAAAGGCAAACTAAGATTCAAACATATACATAACATTAGAACCGAAATAGTTCGAGCGTAACTAACTAGCCTGCACATACGAAGCATTTTCTTACCTCAATAATGTCAGGGGATAACGCAATCTGACTCAGGAGGCCAGCACAAAACGCATCACCAGCTCCGGTGGTATCAACAACTTGAACACTGTGACCTCCTACTTGACCATGAAACTTCTGCATTCCCAGAGCCACGAAGTAGGTGTCAAATTGATAAAAACGAAATAAACACAGAACGCTGGTGCTATTCTAAAATCATCAATAAAATAGCTGAGTTCGAGAACAAAAAAAAACGTTCACAATCATAATCACCGGAACACCAAATTATAATTCTAAAAAAATCTTCGTTAGATGCGGATGCTAATTGAAATTCAAAACATTATTCGACCAAGCCCTAGTCCTCGAAGTGATATGAACTCTTACTATACTCAAAGCATATCACGCAGTTACTTCATACTACGATTAAAATAACTGAAATCTCGGGTACAAATGTGTACCGGTGTGTAATAACGACACCCTTCCCCACCCTCAGTCACCAGCATCAACTTGCATCCAGACTGCATCAACTTCATGTTGCCGGCATCATCCTTGGGATCGCCACCGGTGAGAAAGATGATCTCCTCGTCGCTGACCTACAAAACCAAACAGTCACTTCGTTAACTCCAGTTTCACAAAATAAAAAACGTCTCATCATTCATAAGCTCATTCTGAGAATGCAAAATGTAATATAAAAATGTCTCAAAGTCAAGTCAAAGTGCAACTTAAAATGTTCTAGAAACACAGGACACCCTCATAATGATAACTGAAAACGACGAGGAACATAAGTAGCTGGAATCAACATGAAGTGCGAGACGCAGCAACCAACGTCTTTCTTATGTTCTGGCTTGGTATGATAGGAAGCTGGCTTAATGTCTCAAACCAGAACTTAAAAGCCAGCTTCCTATAATATCATAATATTGTTATCAAAAGGGAAATTTGGGTATGATGATCGCGCAGAAAACCTTAATGATGTCAGCTTGATCCCAGATAGACATAATGCCCTCTTTGGCGGCCGCAGCCGATGGCCACAACGGCAGCCGAAGATTTGGGTCATAGGACAATATTGCGCCTGCTTCCTTGGCAATGCGCATTGCCTCCAAATGTGTTGATCGAGATGGCTCCGTGATCAAGCTTATGGAACCATAGTGAAAAATGGCCGCCTGAAATTGACATTAGAAATTACCTATGTCATGGTGGTAATTATTCACAAACCGTACAACTATCTGGGAGTGCAAACAAGACAGCAAAACAGTAAAACATGAAAAAATATTTGCACCTTCCGTAACCAGTTACATAAGTAAGCAGTACCTGCTTTAATAAATCAGTATCCAGCTCAGTTATTTCAAAGAGCATGTCAGCACTAGGGTTGCGGTAGAACATAAACTCCCGCTCTCCATCAGCACGCAATGTAACAAATGCTAGGGCTGTTCTGGCGTGTGCATCAAACCGAATACCTTTCGTTTCCACCTTCTGCTCTTTGAGCACATCGCAAAGCATGTACCCGAATTCGTCATCGCCAACCTGCAGAACACCCAAGCTCTCACTATGATGAGACGATTCTAGAATCTCAGGGTGCACCGCTAAATGATATAACCATTATAAATAGCGAATTAGGTTCAGAGTAAAACCAAAACATCAATTCACACCAGTTTCACTTAATCCAGAAGTACAATAATACACAACACCTATAGGCCCTCTCCCACCACAGCCCAAAGATTGAACTTCAATAATTTCCTCGAAATCTAAGCAAATCAAGGAAAGAACCACTCAATTTTGTAGGAATGCGTTTTAGTTTTCACTAAGCTCGCCCTCCAATTCTCAAACATTCATTCACAATGAGGATCTGAATGGTTGCTGCTCAAAGACGACTCAACCTACATTATGTTTTTGGGCAATTTTATGCTCAATATGGAAAGTTGGATATCGAATACAATCAGATCATTCCCAACTCAATTCTCAAAATTGCGCACACTATAAGTGATTGAAGACTAGTCTTGGAAATGGTGGTTGTGTGATAGGAGGATTGAAGCTCACATGCAACAAAGAGTTGCCAACTCATCATAGTACACCTACAATGAAGTTCTGATTTCTTTTCTGTTACAAATGTCTTTTTACAAACGCCAAATGTGTTTCTTAATTTCATTAACAAAAAATAAAACGCCAGAAAGCTTGACTTAACACACTCAACCTCGCCTATGACAGTACCAGAAGGTTACAAATGAGCTTCTCAATGCAGTCGCACAGGTGTTAAAGCTATCCAATCAGATGCAGAAACAGCATGACAGATTCTGAGTACACACAAGGAATGTGCAATTACAGAGTGTGTCATTAGAAAGGGTTGAGTGCAATCCAACAAAGAAAAGAGCCCTGGCATAACCTAAAGCCTGCAATGGGGAAGAGGACGCAATTTCCGAAGGATATTCAAAGGACGTGGAAATGCAACAGTAACAAACCTTTCCCACGAAGGCAGCATTCCCACCAAGCTTGGCTATCCCACACGCCACATTCGCAGGTGCACCTCCTGGTGCTTTTTTGAATGCAGGAGCGTCAGCCAGGGAGAGGCCTCCCACCGTGGGCACAAAGTCAATCAGAAGTTCCCCAAAGCAGACGACCAAGTCATTCTTCCCTGCAAGCACACAACAACAAACAAGTCCACCTTGTTATCATTACCTCCAATACGGTACTTGAAGACCACTCCTTAACAAGGGTCGCCATGATTACGCTGGACAATTGAGTTACCATGCTTGGAGGAAATTGGAGCTCAGGGAACATAAAGCCCTAAAATGTACAACTCTAGTACATTCTCACCATTGAGCATACACTGCGCCCCACTGAGCTCCTGTGTTTTGACTCGTGAGCAACACTCTACCCCATACTAATGAACACTCTTACGTTCCCTATATATACATGTATAGCCAAGTTACATGGAAAGTGTACTTCGGAATCTGATCCCATCTGACCTAAACCGCCCACCATTATAACAGCAAATGATCTACCCCTGTACTTGGTGGACTTAATAGTAAGTGGGGTAAGCATGACTCGGCCTAAATGTCTACGTCACGATTCGTTGAATTGAAATGGGGTTATCTATGACACTTATAGTGTTCTACGAGTGCCCACTGAACATGATTGCGTCAGAAATTCATACAATGCTAAACACATTTGACTCTCGTACTCACAGTGATCAATTCACGGCTCCCTACTCCTCTTCCAATACACACATGTGCAAAAATGCATAAAGTGAAGCACGTAGTATCCCCTACCGTACAAACGATCCAGGGAGTAAAAACTAAACTGTGAATGTCCAAAATAAAGCGCCTTTCAAATTGATGGGAGCATCATAAGCTTTCCAGGATAAAGGGCAGCAGCTAGAGAAAGGTAAAGAATTGGACTCATATCATTGGCCTATTACATTGGCCCACTCGAGAAATGGCAAGAACTGAAAAGGAGACCCTCATTTCATTTTCGAGCATCCTATGTGGCAGATATGTGGCAGATAGAACGATAAAGCAACCACTCTTCTTCTACTGGACACTGTAGCTTGGAAGTCCAAAAGGAAGGTGGAACTGTTCATGCCATATGCACAGTATCTAACGGAAATAGTGCTGTCTACGAATGGAAACGCCCCCTTGTGAGCATCATAAGAAGAAGTGAGAACCAAATCTTAGCACCGTACACTTGCAAGGAAAACCAAGCCTAACCAGAGCAGAACACGTTCGTACCTGCTGAAGCCACAATGTGAGGGACCCGTGGCGAGGAAACAGCCTTGACTGCCCCTCGCTTCACGATGTGACCAATCCCACGATGCGCAAGCGATGAGCCAAAAGGACGAGACGGAGACGGTGACGACGACGATCTCCACGTAGAAGAGATCAAATCAGACTGCGATCGCGATCCCGAGGACATCATTGTCGAACCTGTTCGTGCAGACGACTGCACATTATATACAATGGAGCTATAACACAAGGAATCCATTGATCGATCGATCTCTCCCGTTCGCTTCGTCTCCCAACCTGTTCCCCTTTTCTAAGCTTCGCCTTTTTCCAGCACTTGACCTCCCCTTCAAAGCCACTCCTAACTCTAGGGCCGCACAAATGAGCTTCAGCAGGTTCGAGCGTGTTCTGCTCTAGTTAGGCACCTCCGTTCGAAGTCGGATCAGATCCCGAGAACCAACGTTTGCTCAGGGCTGCCCTCACCGCCCCCTCCGAAAACAGAAACGAAAAAAAAAACTACAAATGGCCGCGGGCGTCCCAACCGAGACGGAAAGCGCTCCTCCTCACTCCTTCCTAGAAGTGAGTTAAAGAGATGGTTGCTTGCCAACGATCGATCCTGGACACAGACAGTAGTGATGGAACCAAAACACGTACTGCAAACACGGAAAGCGCAAACAGAGTGTAGGAAACCTAAAGCGGCATTTGTACGCAACAGGCAACCTGCCAAGGCGAGGTTTGCAAGAACAACCCACAACCAAAAAATAAAAGGGTTGAAAGAGCTTAACGAATCGAGAAATTGTCAAGGAATCCTCTGAAACACTACTAACAATAAGTTCAGCGAAGGTTTTGGCTAATCGACCGTCACATTCTTCGAGGCTACGTCACATTCTTCGAGGCTTCGTCACATTCTCGTCCTTAGATGACCTGCATTCCTTCTTTATTGAGAAGGTCGGCGTCCGTAGGACGTTAAAAAATCCGGACGTCCGTCCACCTCGGGATGTTCTCATGCGGATAAGTCACGCCAGTTTTCAGTTGATGTCGAGCTTATCTTCAAGTAAGTTCGATTGGTTTAGGGGACTTACTAGAGTAACTTCGTCGTTCCGTCAGTTGCTGGGGAGGCGCAGGTCGCGTGATTGCATTGGTCTTCATTCTGCGTAGGCATCTTCTGCGTAGTTTCATTGCTTGGTTCAATTGGTTGAGGAAAATTATTTTATCACCAGCAATTTGATTGCAATTCAACTTGCATCTTTTATTTTATTGGGTTTTTTTGCCCTAGAGGCTCAAAATTTGTTGCTCTAGTAGATGTCGAAGTTGAAATAACATCTAAAGTGTTGTCCTTTGATAGACATTCGAGATGAAATAAATTTGAGTAGGAAACTTCAAGGTAATATATTATAGAAAGACAAATAAGGAGATCCATATAAAGGAGAACTATGCATTACTAACATAGATTTGCTATCTAGGTACTTTGGAGAAGCTATTTGTCAACTCTCATATTTTTCACAGATTTGTTACCTAGGTACTTTGGAGAAGCTATTTGTCAACTCTCATATTTTTCAGAGATCAAATTGTTTGAGAGAAGTCAATTGCAAAAAGAATGAAGACATTCCAACAAGAATTGAATGTTTTGTGATTTTTCAAAGTTGAAATGTAAAAAAGTGAGTAGACCCTTGTTGAAGCATGACCAAAACATTGTTGAAGCGTAGGCTGATGTGTCCGCTCTCCAAGTCCATTACCATTCATGATGAAGGATTAATAAGATTGTGGTAATAGATGGGTCACAGTGACAAAAATGGGAGGAACTTGTAAGTGGTGGAATTACCATTCATGATGAAGGATTAATAAGATTGTGGTAATAGATGGGTCACAGTGATGAAAATGGGAGGAACTTGTAGGTGGTGGAATTGGGTAAATGGTGGTATTGGACAGTTCCACCTTATACAATGGAATTCTAGTCATTCACAATAAGTTTACAATTTTAGAAATGAAAAATGAAACTTTGATGAATATTGAAATAGAATGTTTCCAAATAGTTTAGGTGACAATCTATAAAGATTTTCTGAAGTTTGATTGTGTAAATAATTTCTAAGTATATTCAAAGCATTGTTAAGCATCATGCTTGATATCTTCCTTTTGATACAAACTTCAAAAAGAAGTTAGAAAGCTATGTTTTCTCACTTTCTATCACAAATTTTTTGGAAGTTCAAAAACTTGTCATCTCATATAAAATAATTTTATATATGTTATGTAACAACCATATAAAGACTTTTTTTATTTATTATACCTATTACTTTAAGCAATGAAAAGTTGACATCAAATTGAACAATATAAAATATACTAATAGATAATTTTTTATCCCAATCAAAACATGACTATCTTAACTCTAAAACAATCATGTAGGACCCACAGAATAGAAGGTATATTTCTAGATACAAATCTACATTTGAATCAAGATACAAGTTTGAAATGGTTTGAAATATTTTGTAAACTCTTTGAGAAGTTCGAAATGGTTTGAAATATTTTGTAAATTCTTTGAGAAGTTCAAAATGGTTTGAAATATTTTGTAAACTCTTTGAGAAATGCATTCAGTGTAAGTAGGATGAGCCTGAGCCAAAACACCAAGAGCAAGGCCACCCAGAATAGAAGGTATATTTTTGGATACAAATCTACATTTGAATCAAGATGCAAGTTCGAAATGGTTTGAAATATTTTGTAAACTCTTTGAGAAATGCATTCAATGTAAGTAGGATGAGCCTGAATCAAAACACCAAGAGCAAGGCCACCCGTCCTGCAAAATGCAGGCGGCCTGGACCTGCAAAGATGGAGGCTTGGTCAGGTTTGGCAGCCAGGATACCAGGCTTGCCCCACCCATGGCCTCTGAAGAGGCCATACCCCACAATCTGACGACTCACATCCCCCAACCTGACAAATCAGAAAGAACAGGAGCCTCAAACCTCCGCCAACCTTTGCGCCTCTTATTGCTTCCTGTTTTGGCAGCCGTAGGGTGGCCTGCAAATTGAGGTTGTTTTACCAGTTGCAGTTTCGGCTTACTCCTCCTAAGAGGCCATCCGCTTTATAGGACGGGTGGGGTTGTTTTGGAGGCGCCTCTTAACAGTTCATCCAAGTTATAGGCCGGGTGGGGATGCTCTAAAGGTAAGAACAACACCCTCTCCAATTCGTCCCGCAGGAAAGAGCAACGCCACGCCCTTGAGCTGCTCGAATTCGTGTGGATTCTTACAGAATTGGCAGAGTTTTTTGTTCCCGAATGCTGTGACTCTGAAGGACTTTGCACCATTCGGAGCTGACACCGTGATTATGAATGATCAATGAAGTCGAGTCTTAAGATTGAGATAGTCTTGCTAAGGGTAGGAAGTAGTTGAGATCGAGTCTGTGTCCTGCTGGTTTTACGCACACAAATCTGTGAGATAGGGATGATATTCTGCTGCCTTTCCTACGAGCATGAACTCGGGAGCTTGCTCTGTTGAATGGGGTGCATGTGTGTAGTTTTCGAGAGGAACAAGCTTCAGCTGCTTTGCAACAGCTGGAGATGATAGCGTTGTGGTTGGATCCAAGGATGAGAAAGTGCGTCTGTACGGGATCACCAGCATGAGAATGGTAAGTCTATGCTTTTGTTCTACAAGTCCTTGACTGTGCTTTCACATCATCGAACTTCTCTACTTCGTTTATAATTGTGCGGTTTTGACGTGTCTGTACCTCCATCCCATATTTTCATGTTCTTCGTTGGTGGCTCCAACGACGGCAGTTGAGGGAGCAGATCAGGGCAACTGTATTTTCTGCCAGATGAGGGGGCATCCGGAAGGTGTAATTACGTTGTCACTGTTTGTGTGATTTGTGGACCTGTGCAGACCAAGACCGCGATCCCTGGTTTGGGGTCGCCCATCACGCACGTTGACGTGACGTATGATGGGAAGTGGGTGAAGAGTTCGTACTGTTACGACGTGGTTGCGAAACCGGACAATGTGGGTAGTATGTAGCAGCGGCGACCTCCCAAGTGGCGCCGGGAGAATCACCGGGCGACCCTACCGGGGGAGATGAAATTTATCGGGGTAACGGACAGATCAGGACAGATCGGGGAACGGACAGGGGTTGATTGATCCTGTTCTTTTGGTTATATAAAAAAAATTAAAAAATGCCTTCGTTTGTTGGACGGAAAGGAGGGGGCGGGAAGGCACTCACCCGGCCATTCTTACGGCAATGGCGACCGAGGTCGCCGCTGCTACAGGTGTCCCGGACAATGTTGTGCAGAGCGACTTCATGCACGTACGAGAAGTTCTTGGTTGGTTCGGGAGAAGTGCCTCTAGCTGGTGGTTGCTACTCGACAGGAATTGAGCTCATTCAATTCAACATTTGACTGTGGAGCCGATTCTGGATGGATCGTTTGTTGTGTGAGTGACTACAATATAATGTTCAATGTTCAGTAATCACTATAGTTGGGTCGTCCTCCGCGTGATTTGTCTAGATTCAGAAGAGTGGTACGGCTCATGTTTTCGAAAGTCACTACGTGGATCAGTTCCGGTTTAATACTGCTTCATCAAATCTCTTGGTGGAGAAGTGCGGGCTTGTGGTGAATATTTCCCTCCAACCACAATCACGACTTCTTTCTCTGGAAGTCCTCCCAATTGATCTGTTTTCTTAGCTCAACTGGTGTAGACCTGATAATTCCCTTTCACTGCCTTCTTCTGGTTTGTGATTTTTGCCAATTTCCCGCTTCTCCTCGGAACTTGTCAGGTCTTTCTCGAATGTGGTAGCTTTGATATAATGGCAAATAACAATTGTGACTGCAACTAATTTGTAAATGTAGACTTTCTAGTGTTTTCTGGACATTCACAAAAGGAGATTCATTAAGACTGGGGAGATTAAGTAGGTCAGTTGAATGTGGGAAGACCTTCCCAGACCTTCCCATTCACTTCAATGTAGGTTCAATGTTTTCGAAAGTCACATAAGGACCTTACAAGTAGTTGATGACTGGGAGGCCATTACATGAATTGGATTATGCCCATCTTGCTTTCTTGTAATTAGACTTTTATATTGTCATTTAAATACATATTGTTGTAATAAGTATTAGACATTTTCAATGAAGGCCAATTGCATTTGATCACTTGAAAAGTCAAGTTAGTTTTCACACCACTAAGTACAAAATAGAAAAATAGAAAAGTGAGAATGAATTCAAAAGTTGTTAAGGTTTTCAATTGTAGTAATAATTTGTCATGTCCAAGCAATCATTAATAGGGTCATTGCAAGAAACATGGGTACTATTTATTGTCACCTATAGAGTTTTGAAGTTCTATTGTCTTATAACTTTTGACTCTTAAGTCCAAAGAATATATTTTCTATTTAAAAGAGACTTACATTAATATGTCCCAATTGCAATTTTTGAGGTTTTCACTACGTCCCGAGTATCCAAATTGATGCATATAGAGCTCAAATTTGGATGGTGTATTCATACACTATGTGGACATGTGCCTAGAAAAGGGCATGAAAAAATATTATTTTTATGTGTTATATATGCAAGTGAAGAGGGGTAACTAGTGTGTGTTTTTGAACAATGACAAGTGAAAAGCAAAAAAATTAGATGAATGTGAGTAGCATCTTGCCTACACAAATGGACAATTTTTAGTTTTTTTTCCTAAATCGCCTTCTTTTTCCATGAATGAAAGTATTCAGTTCAGTGATTTTGTGGAAAATAAAATCCATGAGTTTTCATAGTACTCATAGTACCTTGAAATACACATGTCAACACTATAGAAGATTGCTAATAAGATTGAAATACACATGTCAACACTATAGAAGATCGCCAATAAGATTGAAATACACATGTCAATACTGTAGAAGATCGCCAATAAGATCGATAGATAGCCACTAGTCGTCGTTCATAGTACTCATTATACTCAAATTTAGCAAAACCCATAATCGTAGGGAAGGCCCAAGAGGGGCCAAAAATGCCCAGTGTTTCTTGCAATGATCCAATAGATCATTAGATTATTGGTCTCTCAAATCACATTTAAAACTTGAGTATAAGACTTGAGTTGACAAATCATAGAGCTTCCCAACCTAGTATTCAAGGTTTTATTCCTTAATCAACCTTAACCCCTAAAGACCCAAGGACATATTTCAATCTAAAACCACTTAAAATTGCCATTTTTGCTATGAAAACAAAAAAAATTAGAATCCAATTATAGGATTTTGTGCTTCACTTGTCTAAAATCATATGGTAAAAGTTTCTTGAAGTTTGACCTTATAGATTGAAAGATATTAGAATTCAAAGTTGAAAATTTTATTTATTTTTAACACTAGTCTACAATTTCAAATGACTTTGACCACCATTTGTGGAAAAAAAATTTGCACTATAGACTTTGGATTTAAATTTTTTGGTATTGAAGAACTAAGTTGAAAGTTTATAAATTAAAAATAAAATAAAATAAAACTTGATTTTCATTCATTAAAAAATTGCTAAGTAGAAGTAGGTCCAAGATTGAAAGAAAAACTAAATTGTTAATAGCTCTAAGATGGGATTGAAACACAATAAATAATTCCAATATAAGATTGTTCTAACAAGAAAATTTAACCTTGCCAAACAATTTTTTTTGAAAAATTGTGAAAATTGCATTAAGAAATGAAGCCCATAAGTTATTTTTTCAAGAAGATTCTCAAATTACTTGAAAAACAAGATTGTTCATAACTTTTACATTACAAATCCAAATAGAATGAATCAAAGTTTCACATATAGATAAAAATATAATATATCAAAAAAACTTTTAAAAACTTTAATTTCAAGTTTTTATAGAATTCTTTTTCTACCCACTAAATGAAAATTTGGGCTTTTTGTGGTATAACTTTTCCTCCTAGGCACTACATGATTGAAGTAAAAATTATATTCCTACAAAGCTAATAGTTTTTTTTTTTTCTATTTTACCAAAAAAATTATTAAAAATTGAGGTCTTAGCCTCTTAGACAATGGGCCTTTAGGGATTAATAACTTGGTGCCAACTTAATATGAAGTCCTTAATAAATAAATGTTTCTTGCTATGTATAAAAGACTATGGGAAATTGGGAATCAATCCATAGTCTAGGTCTCTAGGAGTTAACATGATTCAATGTAGCTTTGCATTCTACGTCAAGCACATGGACTTCATCATTCTTTATTATCCTTATGGATATTTATGTTTGGATTTCTTACACTTCTTTTATACAAAGAGGTGCATCACCATTGTTTATTATAGCTTTTTAGTGTCTGCATTGATTGAGACATTGATATTATTTGTACAACTTGGAATGTGTTATGGAATGCATGTTGTATTTTTTTTATAAATAAATTTTTTTATAATACTCATATAGGATTATGGATAGTTCTAAAACGATTAGAACCTATTTGGAGGGTATTTCAGTCTTGGTCCTTTTTCTTTGTCTTCGTGTTTGTTGCACAACATAACAAGAAATAGCAACGCAACGTTCACAAAGTTCTTGAAGAGCTTTGGTAGCATGGTGGACAACATCCCTACCTTTTAGGAAGTGAGGTATTAGGTATAGGTCTTTGAGCTATATAGCAAGCACCTTGCTATATAGGCATTAAATTGTCAATTTGTAGAGGTTATTAGTAAATAGAATATCCCTCTAGTGGATTCTCAATCTTTGATGTTTGCGTCAATTTGATAAAATTCCTTGCCAAGCTTGTTTTTTAAATGAAATTGGAAGGAGATAAAGATTAGGAGAAGAATAGTGTTATTATCAAACTCTATTTCAATAAGGGTTACAATAAGATGCCAAAGTTGTTAGACCAATTAGTTACACTAATGAACAATAATTATTTTTGTAGAAGTAGAATGCCAACAAATTTCTCTTTGTTTTTGCTTCAATGGTGATAATTTCCACTACAATCCATATGTTGATCAAAGAGTTGAAGGAATACTAGGTTGCCCTAAAAGTTGAATTGAAGCAACTCCATGCAAATAACAAGGCACATTAGATGTGGCTTTGGGAATACACCAAAAATATGATAGAGAAAATTGATCTTATTATGAAAAAGGTGGACCTTCTTTCAAAGACAAAAAAATAGTTTACCTTGTTTGCTTTACTTTATGCATAACCTTTGAGCATAACAAATTTAGGCATATGGCTCTAGACTATAGAAGTTGGAGATTTCGCATTCATTTTGTAGTTCATTTCATTAGAAGGTATGTGGTGAGTCTAGCTTTATTTTTCCATTTCTTAGTTCACTAATTTTGTAAGTGAAGTGTTGTTGTTTATAAGTCCATTAAAATTGCAATATGGAGGTGAAGTATATATTGTGTACAATTTCTTATCTATGGTAGGGTTTTCACCATCATGTCATGTCTAGACTGACATTTCACCAACAAAATGTTAAGTTTCAATCCTAGCATCCATCAAGACTAAGAAAATTTGTGTGTTGGAGGGTTCTACTGTCTATTGACCTAGATGGTCAATCCATCCAATCAACAAATAGGCCATCCAAAATAAATAAATTGGAGATGATATGAATTTTGATGTCTCTGAACGTGTCTTGATCAACACTAACAAATATCTCAACGGGAAAAGCCAGTGTCACATAAAGATAGAAAGCCATGATCTATAGATGACATGACTAAAGTGTGTGTTTGTTTCTAGAACCTCCACTTAACATTGAAATATGGAAAGGAAAAGTGGAAACTCCTATTCTTGAAAGTAGGATGAGAGATGAACTTTTCATCCTCTAGTTTCTATTTATGATAGTTTTTATATGAAATATCTTTATCATTGAGAATAGAGGATAGTTAGATCCTCAAAATTAGTAATTAGCTTATGCTATTGATTTTTTATTATTGACAAAAAAAAGAGAATGATATAGATATGCTATCTTCTCGTAAAGAAAAATAGAGTCAATTTGTGTTCATAATAAGAAAATGATGCAAATTTATAGTTCATTGAAGTTGTTTATTAGATGTAGGAAGTGTTACCAACATGACATGGATCAATTTGAAGTTACTTGATCCCAAAATACAACCTTAACCCAATTACGGCCCGAGCAATTGGACCCCTATTCCATCCTAATGAATGTAGTGAGGTTAGTTAGAGTTCACATTTAGATGACCATGTCTAGAATTATATTGGATTCACATAGAGATAAGTTAAGGTAGAAGTACCTAAATGTGACACTTATTGTCAATCCGTTGATATGGAAGGTGTGTATAGATATAAGTAATGTGCACTTGATCAAAACTAGGTTAGGAAACCAAAAAAATTGGTTTTGTATTTTTTTGATTTTGCATGAATATAATATGAATTTCTTGAAAGAATTGTGTAGATGCACCTCCAGTGGGCCGTAGACTAAGACACAAGTGCTAATAGAAACACCCAAAAGCAAGAGATTGTAAGAGTATGACCACGGCTACTCTTCAAACGACGCATACACGGGGACTGGCCGTTGCTTGCCAAAGTGAGTGCCCCACAACAAGCACGTAGAGTAGAAGAAAGTGGCCGGCTACAACCAAATTTGATGAAGGGACGGCCAAATGGGGTGTCTCTCCTGTGGTGCGGTATGTCCGATTGTGCAGTCTTTGAGGTACGGAGCGCATATTTAAAGTCATGTTTTTAGGTACGATACGCATTGTAGAGACGTAGAACACCAGTCTATGAACCTTATCCAAACGTTGGTCCCTTTTGCAGTCCCTCTTTTATCGCTTTGTTGTGGGGCAAGCCACCACCACACAAGCCGGCTGTCTCCCCAAGGCACGTCAAACTGACACTCATAGTGCCTCTGTGATGCGCCAACAGTGGCCTTGCTCTAAGCGTGCATCATTCTATCTAGTGTTGAAATCAAGGGTTGTCCTTCATGATGTGTGTTAGCTTTGACTCTTAAAGGTGTGATCAATTCTAGTGTATTCTATGTGCATTGCACTTGCCCAATTGATTGAGTAAGTGGAACTTTTGTGTGGCATGATTTATTTTGAAGAAGTCTCTGCCATGAGCAAAAGATTATTGCATCTGCAATGTGTACTTGGCATACAAACCTCATAACATTATTAACCTTCCTTGGGGGGACCCTTTTGCTCCCCAAAAATCAGGAGCCCTCAACAGTAGCCTTGCCAATGACATACCGAGCTCTGACAACTTGGTGCTACATCACCTCTGCCCAGCCAATGACTTGTGCAGCATTATAACTAAACTCTCCCCCTAGGTATATAGGAGGGAATTATACCTCCACTTGGGGGGGACGAAACCAAGCTGGTTAGCAATGTTATGGCTTGTAACAGCAAATGGCGGGCCATTCCACAAAGCCATGGAAGTGTCGGTTTTTTCTTTGAACAAATGGACCCAATGCAAAGCCAGCAATCCAAACATCACATGAACTTTTTCGCATTATAAAAAGAAAGAAAGAAAAGATTCTACACTGGAAAAAGACTTCTCTTGGAACAAGGGAAAGTTGCACACATACCAACAGGTAGGTTCCTACCTCACTAGAGGAATGACGAGAAAAGATTGAGGCTGGAATCCTCCCTTTTTATTTAGGCATTTTTTAGTCATTTTTGTGTGGCACTGTGACACATGAAAGATAACATAGAAATGACAAATCAAGATTCTTCTTCTAGACACTAGAAGAGCTTTTATTTATTATTAAGGCAGTGTGAACTGGGCCTATGCAAGTGGTGCTGCCATAGTGTGGTAACGCTCTGAGTATGTAGAGAATAGCTTAGTTGCATGATGGCTCGAGGACCAGATGGTGTGTATTATTGATCCTTTTTGACCCATTTTTTTCAGTGCAGTTTGAAAGAATGAATGAGATTCTATATTTTATTGCTATCAGGTGTTTGTCTCTCTACATTGTGACAGACTTTCAAGTACAGGCTTATGTTTGTTCTTGCGGGGATAACTAGGAAATTCAGTGCAAACCTTGTCAATTTGTTTAAAGCTCTGTGCACAGTTTCATTGCTCGTTACGGGATGCCTTACTTGATCACATCTAGCATCACTTGATCCTACCACAACACCCTCGATTTTGCTGAAATTCCTGTGTAGTCTGAGTTTTCTGATTGTCAATGGTTGCAGTTGAAGCGCTAGAAGACTTGCCAAAAGAGCCTGTTGCACCACAGCCTTCAAAGGAAAGGCAGACAATGAGGTCGGTCATACATTCTAGGTGTAGTTCGATAGTCCGTTGTATCATGTTGAACATCGTGTATTTAAATGACGTCTTTCAAATTCTCGACAGCCGTTTCTTCACAGAGAGCTTTCAATTGTGAGTTTGTCTACATTTCTGTGCCAGTTTGGTGTAGTAAATTGTGGCTACTTTTCATAGCAAGGCAATCACTTTCTCCTTCTGTTGCAAGGGCATATCCTCTTCCTCTTTGTGGCAGCCTTCGGCAAGCGATTGCGATTACATGACAAAGGGTTTGAAAACAAAATAAATTTGTTTCATATTGGTAGTTTTGTACTAATAGATAGTGTATTGTATATATACTCTTCTATGGTAATCCTGTGTGCAAATAGCAATACTCAAATATTAAGTGAAGTACCGTACATTCTTGAAGTGTGCCATTTTATCCTCTTTGATATAATTATGTGTATTCTTTTAGGAAGTACATAGATTGACTTTGGAGATTTTATTTTTCTAATACATTATTTTACATATCGTTCTTACTATTTAATAAAACCCTCGTGCAATTTGTAAGCTTGTCACTTCATTACATGTTTATTGGTACAATTATGGTAATTTAGTTATAAATTCATAATATGATTGTTGCAATTCCTTAGCATCTCCAATTTTGCAAATACTATTGTCTTTATTTCTTAAACTTATAATAGATTTAAATAGCCATTTTAGATAAGGTAGATTGAAACAAACATTCTTTCTACACAAAGAAAAAATAGTTTTGATGAAGATTTAATTTAAGCATAAATGGATTGATGATTGTTTCTCAAACTTTGTAATTTTTTGCAATACTCAAAGAAGTATAATTGAAGTAGATTTGATAGAAGCATAATTAAAAAAAATTTAATTGTAGTTCCAACTTAAATTTAAAAATTGCATTAGCCTTAATTTTGCTATTAAAAAGAAGAAAGTATTTTATATGTACCTAAGGAAATTTAGCTTGAATTTTGTAATGAAATTATTCTTATAAAATATTTAGATTTTTTTGTTTAGAATTTCAATGCTTTTGACAATATATTTGACAAAATCATTCTAGTAGACAATCTTCAAAACAATTATTTAAAGTCTAACATTTCTTTGAAATAGGGTAGGATCAAACCTTTTAGTTGCAAACCTTTCATAATCAAATTTAAGCATTATGCATACCTTTCATTTTTCACCCTTCATAGCTTTTATTCCTAATATTTCATTAAAGATTTGAAGTTAGAAGAGCCAATAGAAGTAGTGGGGTATGATTTAATCCATTGAATTATTAATGAAAAATGTGTTTTTAAGGTAGAAAAAAAAACAAGATGTAAAAGGTCATCAATCGATTTTCATAATCAAATCTTGTTGTGTATCCCATGAGTTATTTCTAATGATGATTTGCGTTTGTAAAGACAATATTATTCTATGTAATCTTTTCAAGCTATAAGAACTCTAATTTCTATAAATATCCAAATTTGGTGATTTTTGAAATTAGAAAAATATAATGGAGTACTTTTGGAGACCTACACTCTGAAAAATATATAATTTTGAAGTTTTTTATATGTCAATTAGAAAATAACTTTATTTTTATTTTGATTGTGGCAATGATACATGTCACTCAAGAGTCTTTGATTTTAAGAATCTAAAGTCAAATCAAATAAATAAATGTATGGTTGATTGGGTTTTATTTATTTATTTAATTGTAATTCATGGATTTATCTGAACACAAAATTTTCAAATGAAAATTGCAAGAACTTTTCAAAATGGCCACACTCCTCTCAAAATTGTTTGCAATCTCCAAACACATAAATGTGAGTTTTGATACCCATTGCTCCTCTTTAGTCTCTAAATTGTCAAGGTCTCTTTTGTGCAATAATAACTTTTAAAATGACCACTGTTAGTGCAATCAACTAACTTCCAAAAGAATGTCAAATTCTTGGATCCAATTTTAAGAACACATTCTAATTCATATGTAATAGTGCTAGTACATTTCGATACAAATCAAGCACGTGGATTGTTGCATCCAATTTTATTTTTTGAAAGAATATTGATTCTTGAATTGGATAGAAGTGAAAAACATAATCATTACAAATAATCTAAGACTAAATTCAACCCCTACCTAGAACCCTTGCCTTCTTCTTTTTGATCCCTTGTCTTTTTTTTTTTTTTAATTCTTAAATCTCATCTTCTTATTCACAACTTCTTCATCTCTGTCGATTGTAAGCTTAGAAACAACCCGTCATGGTAAGAAATGGCAATTTGGCATTTGGGAAGTTTTTGAAGAGAGTCTTCTACAATGATAGCATTTCCCCTCTTCAATAGCCAACACCAATTTGTATCATTGGATGTGAGGTATCATGGTTTAGTGCTATCCACTAATCACCAGCTATATAAAGGTGTTTATTATGTAAGTGTTACTTAAAGCAATTGTCAATTTATAGAGGTTATAGTAAACAAAATATAGAAATCACATTGATAATGGTAATTGCATATAGGAAGATCCACAAGTAAAATTGATAAAGAGGTACAATTGACTTTTGCCATGAGTCTTCTCATGATTGTGTTATTTTCTAGTTCATCAACTTGACAACTAATCTATCAAGTTGGATAGCTAGTTCGTCGAGATGGTCTATCCTCAAAAACTATTAATTGTTCACAATCCATTAAGGTCACGATTGTTTTACTACAAGAAGCTTGTGTTTTTTGTGACATTTTATAATTTTAGCAAATGGATTTTAGATGACATTGAATAGAACAACTTGTGTTTTTATGTCAATAATAACGTCCAATATAACGTCCAATATATTGAACGTTATTATTGATATAAAAACACAAGTTGCTCCATTCAATGTCACCTAAGATCCATTTGCTAAAATTATAAAAAAAAACATCACATAAAACACATGTTTCTTATAGTATTTGCATTCAGATTGTCCATCATAATAATTAGATTATCTCCCTACAATGAATATTCTATCTTTACCGATGTTGGGGTCATACTAACGTTGCGACCCTAATCATAGATTGTCCCTTCTTTACATAGCTCCATCTCTATTTATACATGATCATCATCTTCCAAAATATCTTTAATGGATAGTATATTTGCATGCTCTTTAAGATTGATGAACCTTAGGATGTCAATTTCACATTCTACCATTTTACATTCTTCTTGTGAGACAAGGTTGTGCTTTGCAAGTGTAGTGTTGGCCAAATGAAGATCCTCTATCCGCTAAGAGCTTTTGTAAGAACACTCAAGAGCATTGGTTGTTACATTTAGGGAAACCAAACCTCAATACTTAGACAATACCTAAAATTATATCATATAATAAAATATAAATTGAATTATACTATTTTATTCATAGTAAGTCATTAATAAAGTTTTAAAGTTTTAGGAGAAATAAATAAAGGCAAAAAACCATATGGAGTCCTATTTCTTGAGTAGTTTACTTACAACATGTCCAACTCAATATTACCAATATTACTCTATGCAAATACAATCACATTATTGATTTAAACGTAATAGATAATCTAAATCTCTTTTGCAATATTAAAATTCAAATATAGCTAGTTTATTATTATAAAATAACAATTATTTATTAGCAACACACCAAACAAAAATGAATAGAGGGCTTGCAAGCACTCTTTAGTTCAACGAAGTTCTCATTCATCCAATATAATACTTGAATGTTGAAAAGACAACTTTCCTTAAAGACGAATTCCATTCATTTGCAACAAATGTTGTTTTTTACAAAGATGTAAATAAAAATGTACCAAAATTAAAAAAAAAAAAGGTGTTTAAGAGTTAGTACTTCAAATTTGTAAAATGCTTGAATGCTTGAATTGAAGCAAAATCAATCCCAAAGAAAAACATGTTTAAATTCTCGTGCTTTAAAAATCTTTATTTCAAAATGCCACAACTATATGAAACAAAAGTCCCACATTTATGAAGGCTTTAAGCCGCATCAAAAGCCGATGTTGTTTACATACAATTTTCCCCTTTAGTACTTGCTTGCCACCTACCTAGGACCTTGCTCAAAATTATTTCATCCTCAAGAGCATATGTGCGGACCACTAAGGTAGCTCTACCCATAATTGTTAATTTAAAGGGTTTGGATATGATGTCTACTAATACACATCCAACAAATTATTGAACCCTACTAGCAAGAGAAAAATAATACATGCGCATTTTCAAATGTATATCACTACAGAAGAAAGGGGTGTTTTAAGTAAGTTTTTAAGTATAGTCCTAGAGATAAGATTATTAGTAATGACCTTTATGGAGTTTTTTCAATAAAAATCTATTACAAATACATGTGTTTCTAGTAAAATTTTACTAAAAATCTTCATAGAGGTCATTGTTTATAATCTTATCTCTAGAACTATACTTAAAAACTCACTTAAAACACCCCTTTCTCTTGTAGTGTATTTGGAGAATATGAGAATAAGTTATGAATTTTTAAAAACCCAACTATACATGCACATAATATCAACACTAGAGTCTAATATTTAAATGTAGTACATCCTTGTATTCACATTTATTCACTTCCCAAGATTTTCCAAGATTTTAAAGGTGACTGTTATGGATACAATGATAGTTATAGGTGTTGCTACCTTAAGGTGTATAAAAAGACCAACTAGCTTCATTAAGGAAGTTAAGAAAACTTTGTACAACAACTAGATTATGCTCTTTCAAGCACCTTCAAGCAACTCTTCCATCACAAATTCAGAAAACATAACTATATTTGGAAAATAATAATGAAAATGAGAGACTGCAACAAACTGTCAATTCAAAGAGAGTTTCACAACATTAACTTGTTAGCTTACAATATGTTTGCACATGGTGTTAGGGGTGATGTTTGCAATGTGAATACTAATCAAAAGTAGGTCTAAATTTATTCCTAAGATCCTTAGTAACAACACTCTTTAACACCAAGTGCAAACATATCTTTATTTTGTAAGGTTGAGGCACTAGTAGCTGATTGTTTAAACAATTTTGGAGCAGATTGTGCATAGTATGAGGTGTGGAAATTTGCCCCATGTCGGAAGACAGGAAATATGGGGAAAGAAAAATTTCCATAATTTTATTTCCAAAATTGATATTGTTGTGAATTTTGTGAGTCAAAAAATATACTTCACCAATAGCCAGTGTTTAGAGTCTTCTAATTCTGATCATCCAAGAACTACTACTACTTCCTACTTTCTTGCTCACTACTTCGGGACATGTATATAATCTTATTAGTCCCAACCTTATAAAAGACACAAAAAAACACATTCCAATCTTCGATTGGAAATTTGTTCCAGCCTCTGTTGGAAATACTACACCCCTACTGGTTGGATACTAGGCATGGTTGACAATTGGTACTTCAACCTTAACATTCTTGCAAGAAACTCTTTCAACTTAATTTGAGCAAATTTCTTTCACAAGCATTATTAAGTATTGGGAAATCTCTCATTTTTATCATATAAATTCAAATTTGCATTAAAGTTGGGGGAAATTAAGAACAATATTTGATTATAATATGCAAAAGTTATAAGAGGTCAAAGTTAAATTGTCAAATTTTCTAAAACCATGCCCTATTTTCAATGTTCATTGCTTGAAGAGAGTGCAACAAGCATTTACATTTTTTTGCTTTTCCAAGGCTTAGTCCTAGAGACATGTTTGAAATTAGGTGATCCTATTTAACCCCTAAACGTCACAACCAGAATGCCAAAATTCATGAGCTTCTCAGTACTGTGCAAGGAAAAATGGAATAATGAAAAATTTTGTGATTCACTAAAGACTTCAATATTGAATCCACAAGCTAACTACTTGATGAACCTGAGGTTCTAATTTTAAGAGAATCCACTCTCTCAATTTATAGATTATAATAATTGATGAACAATGTCTTGGAGAAATCTATGAACTCTGAACGTCCAGAAAATGTTCGCTGTGACATCAAGGGGTTAATAACTTTTATCCATCTGCTAATTTAAGGAAAGAAGGTCAAGCTTGTTAAATTGGTAGTTCTAATCTTTGTCACTTTTAAAAACTAGGGTCTTTATTTATTGGTTCTAAGTAAAAGAAGAGGAGGCTTTATATAAAATATCCAAAGAAATTTAAATGACTACCTTACTGAGAAAGCAAGCTAGTGCAATAAGGACAAAACTTCTCAAAGTTTATTTGTTTGTATTATTATATTTTGGCTCACTTTGTTGATTGCAAAGATTAGGTCACTATCCACTAAAAAGAGGCTATGACCTCCTAGTTTGCATTAGTTCCTCCCCCCTCTCTCTCAAAAAATGCACAAGCTTTTTTTTTTTTTTTAAATGCTTCCCCTCTAAAATGCCATCCATTTCTCAAAAAATCACAAGCTATTGATCTTTGTGAGATTTAATTTGAGTCGTCCAAATATGAATTCAGAATACGGTACCAAATACGGATATGGGTATAAATACTATATATTGTATGAATACTAAAAATGAATATGGATACGAGAACATATATGGATATTAGGTACGAGTTACGGGAATATGGGATATGAATATGGGATACGAATACAAGATACATTTTTAGTACTAAATTGTCCCATATTGATTGTCCCACAATATGGGTTCTCAAAATTACAAATAGAAGGGAAGGGAGGGGAATTAATTAATTAATTAATATTTTGAAACCAGGGGAAGGGGTTATTAAAAAAAATTAATTAAAATTTCTTTGGAGTGCATTGTGACACAGTTTGATTGGAAAATACTAGAATGATCTTGCTCCAATAATTGACTTTAGTAAAAGGCTTAGATCATCACCACCCTTGCTTTCCAAATGAATTCCAAATAGCAAGAGAGTAGGGGAGGCTAAGAATCAATTCCCATCGTAGCTATAGTATAGAAACTTTCCAATTAGCCTTAGTAAAAATACTTTGGGCTCTTTAACTTGAAGAGCTTGTCCAATTTATCCATATATCTAATTAGACCCTCTTGAGTACTTTTCAACTATAGTCATGTTTGGGTATAGAAATTTGAAGAAGGAAAAAAATGAAAAAAAATATGAGTTGATTCTAAGATTTAGATGGAACCTGGTGGCAGACTAAGATAGCCATGGGTGATGAGGCCATCCTTAAGTTCAGCAAAGCTAGTTGGTTGTAGGGATTTCATTGCCCTATAGGGGTAATGCTCTTACTTGAACAAGCTCCAGTAAAAGATTTGACTTTGGAAGTTGTGAATTTGTTGTACTTTGCTAATACTAGCTTTGATTGCATCAAATACAAGGAATTTGTAATAGTATATATTGATTGAAGAAACAATTGTGAAAATTGGTGGAATATACTACTTTTTTGGATGTTATTGAACCATTGTGTTGTGATGTTGTTTGAGAACCTCATTTTGGAGTTTATAGATGTTCAATTGGTATGGAAGACCAATTTCATTTAGGCCTCCCTAGCCTTTGTACGTTATATAAAAGTTTATAAATTTTTGGCATATAATGTCATGGTATATTCTAACTACAAAAAATTATAAGTATTTCAATAAAAGTCTAAAAAAGTCTTTAAAGTGTGAATCAAAGTAGGTTAGATGTTTTTCCATTAGTGCTTTTAAAAACTCATTTTTTGGGGAATAATGCAATAAATCCCTTCATAAATCCATTTTGTTTTTTAGATGGATGTTTTATAGACACTCCAACTCAAGAGCTCAAACTACAGTTAATCAGATGCAAGTTTATTTATGCTCTTGAACATAACATTTGCCAATTGGTTGATTTGGTTCCAAGAATATAATAATATTTTGACTTTAACAAGTTGGTCTTGAAGGATAGGCAAATTGAACTTCGTAGGATCAAAAATTTAGACTAAGTTGAATGGAGAGTAGAAAACATGTTGTTGGATATATAGTAAGTTAGATCGTGCTAAATTAATAAAATTAACTATAATCCCCAATGACACCTTGGATCATTATTATTGAATGTTCACCTAATTACAACCCATTTCTAAAATTGATCCCTACACATTCTTGCCTAATTTCTACCTCCTAGTCAACTATGAATACACCTATTCTGACCACTTTGAAAATTCAAAGTTGATTCATAGATCCTAAGGTGTCTAAAAGATGCATGATCCAAAAATTCAAAATTTTCAACAAATTTTTTAAATAAGCTATTGATAGACTTATAATAAAAACCATTCTCAAATGTTTATTCAAGACATTTTAAAGTTTAATTATTATAATTACCTCAAGGGAACTTTCTTCATAATTAGTAATTATCCATTAGTATGGTTATTTTGATTTAAACCATTCATGAGAAAATCATTGCTTCACCACATCCAATGCACTATTTGGGGGAAAAATTGAATATGTTCCAAATTGCCTGTGTTTAAAGCTTAAAAAAAGCCTTTGGCTTAAAGAGATTGGTGAAGCTTTGGCTAGGCATTAAAAACATTCAATGCTTATCTTATATGAGTTTAAAAAAATATATAAAATATTATATATATATATATATACTTACTTCAAACCTTGTTTAGTTTTGTTTGAAAATTGTATAGGAGCAAGTAAAGACTTACCGCACGGGGGCCATACAATTGTAGGGCACCTTATTTCAAAAGTTCTTTAAATTGATGGGTAGGAAATTTTGCTATAAGACTTTTGCAAACAAATCCTATAAGTGCACAAGGCTAGAGTGGGGAAGTCTTAGGAGAAGGGTTACTATTATGTGAGCCTAAAATCATGAATACATGAGCCTAAGAAACTATAGACATATGTTATAGGTGTCTATATTATAGAAACTTTCTATGATTATAGAATACCTATAATATAGATACCTATGTTATAGGTGTTTATAGTGTTATAAGCACCTTCAATGATCGTAGGATATCACTTTATATATATATATATATATATATATATATATATATATTCTATGCTCATATGCTTACATTTTCATGCTCACGTACTTAGCATCTCTGGTTTCAAAAGCGAAAGGTTGAGAAGTTGTCAATTTCCACTAATTGCATTGTTGAATTCTTGTTTTTTTTGCAATCTAATTGGTGGAAATTGATGCCCTCTCAACCTCTAATCCTTGAAGGATGAATTGGTAGCTGTAGAAATCATCCCTGTGGATATTGTGGGAATCATTGGCTTAAAAAAATGCAAAAGCACTCATTGAAAGTCAAACTACCATAGAAAACCTCCCCTTTTCATAATAAATTTTTGAAGATCAATAGTTGTACTTTTGTCCTATATAGAAGGATTCTATGTCATTCATCAGACACAAAACATCCATGGCGGCTTTTACCTTATGGGTTAACCATAGAGTGAAGTGTCCCTTACTGTGTTTTTGTCATTCTTGTTTTCAACCAATTTGGTGGGCAAACATTAGCATGTTATGATCGATATCTATTCCTTTACCACAAAGTAGGAGTTCTCTATGATCATTAGGGGTAGTCACACCTCCTCTAAGAAACACAAACTTGGTGAAAGAAAAGAGGAGCCAATGGTGCCCCATTGTGTATAAAGAAGGTGTGATACCCAGGCCCCTTCAAAATGTCAGGAATATAGAAAATTTTCTCTAAGATCCAAATTTACTGTTGTAAATGCTACAATAGACTCAAGTGATGACATAGATGGCACAAGTAGTCACTATAAGAAAACCTTGTTTTACGTGACGGATTGACATCAAAAGGAACGGATTTTAGGTGACATCAAAGGTGACATCAAAAAACAAACCCATGTTTTTATGTCAACAACGATGTCCATTGATGTTATATTGGACATCATTGTTGACATAAAAACATGGGTTTGTTTTTTTCAATATCACCTAAAATCCGTTCCTTTTGACATCAATAAATTTTGGTTTCTTATAGTGAGTGCAGACCACCTACTGGAAATGTAACACCCCCGTGAAAATGCGTTGAACTATGGTAAAAGTGAATTACGCGAGAGTGAAAAATCCTTTGAGAAAATTTTCCTGAACCCATTTCTTCACTTGCAGGGGAGAAGAACAACACTTTGAAAACCTCGAAGATTGAGAATACCGGAATCCACAGACAACCACGCGGAAAGTGCCACGTCTCAATTCTCCAAGAATTGTACTCGAGATGAAGAAAGTATGACTACCCTTATTGTTCCATGACTTCCATCCATCATTTCCGTAGGCCCCTAATTTTTCTAGGGAGAGAATTGAACTCATGTCCTATTATTCATGCCCTATTACTTCCAGTTATAATCAAGTGTAAGGTAACTACACCTTAAATTGCATGCTTTCTAAAAACGCATAGACTAAATTCTTGCCTAAAATGTACTTCCACTATTCATGAGAGTCTATGGTTGATTACCCTAAATCCTATTTTCAAACACTCCGAAAATTCGTAGTTTATTCATATGGTGTCCAAAAAAAATGCATTCTTAGAAAATCTAAAATCCACTTCTACCTTCCAACAAGATCCCACCAATAAAATTTCGGTATAATAATGGCAACCATGCTTATTCGTGCAATTTTAGGTGCAGTTACCTTACTCTCAAAATTCTTATAAAAAATTCTTATAAAAAAATTTTATCAAAAATTTTATCAAAAATTTTTATCAAAATTTTTATCAAAATTTTTTATCAAAATTTCAAAAACATGGAGACCTTTTCTTAAGCATTTTTTCATTTCCTGAATAGCAGTCCTTTACCGGCATGTGCAGTAGAGGATGAAGCTGATTGATTTCCCATGTCGCAACAAGAGCAACCTGGTTTGGCATTCTCCAGGAATCTGTCTCTCCTTTGGAAAGTTTGCCAGTCTCATGCTTCATTTGCGAATTCCTCGTCTCGGTTGTAAACTGTTATAGTCGAGTTCCATTTAGGTTTTGATGAGCAAGCCCAATTCAAGGAGGTTTCGTCGTTTGAAGATCCCACCAGAGACGTGCAATGAATGAAGCGTCCTTTTGCCAGGCATGGCTGGTGAGCAATGGCGAAGGAGAACGTAACGTAGTCCTCGTGTGGAACATGGGCATCAGGCCCAGGAGACCCAAGACCAAGTCCTTCCTCTGCCACTAACTTAATAATTTCTAGGAACCGAATCTTGTGATCCGCAGTCAGAAGATCGTCGGACGGAAGTCTGCTCTGGGCTCTGGAGGAGTCTCTTCACTTTATTCTCTACCGATTGCTTCGAAGTCAAGGCACGGGAACTTGCTCTCGAACCTGCAGCTAGCTCTCACGAGGCTTATTGGTGAGCTCAAATTCGGTCAGGTCGTGGCGAGGACGGTGTTTTGTGGACTGTGGAGTGTTGCGCACGATTACAGTATTCTGAGGTTGCAGAGAATCGCGCAGTCAGTCGGTTTTATCCTAATTTTTGGTGGTATGAATTGCCTTCGCTTCAACGCTGCATGTGGCGACAGGTGGAGGGAGGCTGGGAGGGGGAAGGGGAGGGGGAGGGGGAGGGCTTGAGTGAAGGCACCGACTCTTCTCGAGCAGTCTTGTTTTGGGTATAAGAACTGCGCAGGGGCATCACTCACGTGTTGTGGTTCCACGTTCTGAAGAGTTCGGGGTGTGTAACTTAGCTGGTCGGAAGTAGGGCAAATGGAAGGCGAGGTGAAGAGGGTTTAGGTTCTCTGTATGAATTTTCAAATTGGCTGTGGAGGAGGAAAGAGTTTGAGCTTCTGGCGAGAAGTCTGTCGTGAAGACGTAGTGAATTGGTGTCTTAATTGTGCGAGGCTTTGTTCTCAGTTCTGAAGCAATCTTCGGATCGATTTGACACGCGTGTTTTGTTCGGAGAAGGACGAGAATTGAAGCTCTATTACAGAGTTGTTGGAAATTAAAGAAACTGTGTCCCGAATTGAGTACACGAGTACACGAGTAGGCCGCCGAAATGGCAGGGACGATGGAGTTTTGGACGTTTTGGGCGGCGATGCTGGGCGTGGCGAGCTTCCTTCGCAATTTACTTCCCAAGGAATACGGCTACATGTTCGACACTTGGATCCGGCGCGTGTTCAGTCGCTTCATGCCGTACGTCTTCTTCGACATTCCGGAGTTTTACGGTGCAGGCAACAACGAGATCTACGACTACGTGCAGTCGTACTTGAGCTCCTCCAGCGCCATCGCCGCGGGGCACGTCAACCTGTGCCGCCCCAAGAACGCCACGCAGAACACGTTTTCACTGGCGCACCACGAGACCGTGGAGGACATCTTCATGGGGACCAAAGTGTGGTGGACGCACGAGGTCTCGCAGAGACAGCAGCCTGGGATTCAATGGGGATCCAGCCCCAACGACGAGAAACGCAAGTATACACTGAAGATGCGCAAGAAGGACAAGAGCCGGTTGCTGGATCCGTATGTGCAGCATGTCATGGAAGTCGCCAAGTCGGAGAAGGAGCTTGCGCGGGATCGCCTGCTCTACACCAACGTCAAGAATGGCACTGGCGGGTAACGACATTTCTCAACCTTATGCTCATGCTTCTTCACCCTTCTCATTCATGTTCTTGTTATTCTGCGCTTGTCGTTGCTATGCAGTGTCAACCCTAAGATTTCTCCAGTGTTACCACCAAATTGATGATTGCACAGCTTACTTCGTTTCTATTATTGCTCGACTTCAGTTCAGTTCAGGATCAGTTCTTTCTTAAACATCTTTCGCTTGTAGTAGTATGATATTTCTGTGCATGCTTAGACCTCTAAAGGATCACAATTCCCAAATATGGCCTGTGTTTTTCGTAGCAATTTTGTGTAGGTCAAGTGGAGGCTTTCTTTTGTTCAATTTTGTGTTATTTTTTTACGAACATATGCGATGTTCTTCACTGAGTCTGGTGGTATGAAATCTGACATCCGAATTACATTGCTGACAATGTGATATATCTTTTTTTTGTCATTTTGTAACCATGAATCCTTGGTCGTTTAGGGGTTAAGCCTGTTAGTTGTCCTGGAGGAATGTCCTATGAGTGACTATTATCCCTATCCTTAAGGCTATTGCGAGTTGTCTCTATGGTTGTGCTAAACCCACAAGTGGTTGATTTTCTAACGTAGGTCATTTCTATAGTGATGTGAAAAGACTGGTGGAAGTTGCGCTCTGATACAAGCTTGTTGTGGTTTGATTCAGCTACAAGAAGAAGTCGTGGGAATCCGTGCCATTCAAACATCCATCAACATTTGAAACGCTGGCTATGGACCCAGATTTGAAGGATGATATCAAGGAGGATCTGTTGGAATTTACAGAGGGGAAAGAGTTTTATCAAAAAGCAGGTAAGCCATGGAAGAGGGGCTACCTTCTGTACGGGCCGCCAGGAACTGGGAAGTCCAGCATGATTGCCGCCATAGCTAATTTTCTCAAGTACGACATTTATGATGTGGAGTTGACAGAAGTCGGCTCCAACTCTGAGCTTCGGAAGCTGTTGATTCAAACCACCAACCGCTCCGTTATTGTAATTGAGGACATCGATTGCTCGGTAGATCTTGCGGAGCGTGCTAAGGCTCGAAAGGAGTCTGCTAAAGACAAACCGGAAGGACCGAGTCGTGGCAAACCTGAAGATGAGGTACTTCTTTCTTTTTTGCCCGTAAGAACCAAGAGGCCCACATTGGGCCTCATGTTTTTTATTGACTAGATCGTTTGGAACTTCCTTTTGTTCAATTTTTTTAATCAACACATACCAGATTTGACCCCGTCTGAGTTATTGATTTTCACAACGTGATTAATAACCATGAATTGGTCATTCAATAACCATGAATTTTTTGTCTTTTAGAGGTTTATATTGTCTACTTCATGTATCTTCTGTAAGGATTGGTATACTTCTTTACTAGATCATGTTTTCTTGTAGGATGTATTGGTTTCAACGTGTGCAATCAACTTTGGATCGTTTATCATTCAAATTCCCTAGCTTGAGACAAAGGGTTTAGGGTTTAAATGTTTTGTGAGCCAAGTCTGCTGCCAATTGAGCTCAGTTTTGGGATTTCTGTGTCTTGTAATATTCTTGATTAGTATTTTGGGATTCCTAAACATTTTGGAAAATTGAGTTTGTGAGCCTGGAAACGAGGTACTGATGTCTATGTGTACCACTGTTGCAGGGAAGCCGGGTGACATTGTCAGGACTACTAAACTTTACAGATGGGCTATGGTCATGTTGTGGAAGTGAGCGAATCATCATATTCACCACAAATCACATCGAGAAATTGGACAAGGCGCTGTTACGTGCAGGGCGGATGGACAGACACATCAACATGTCATGGTGTGAGTTTCCGGCTTTCCGCACTCTAGCCAAGAACAACCTCGATCTCGAGTGGCATGACCTGTTCCCTGAGATCGAGGAAGCGTTTGTGGACAAGGCCATAGCCCCTGCCGATGTAAGTGAAATTCTGTTGAAGAAGAAGCGCAAGCCTACAGCTGCTCTCATGGCCCTCCTGGAAGCTCTCAGCAAAGCTCCTTCGGTTTCGGAGAAGCCAGCGGTGAAGATCGACTTTGAAGAAATTTTGCTAACTGGAGCAACACCTGAAGACGATGGTCCTGTATCGCCATCTTCTGTTGACTCTAAGGCTCCCTCTGATCACAAAGGTGAGGCCAATGGTACTACTACTACCACAGTGGCTGAAGCCAATGGACCTGCCGAGCCTGAACCAGTCGATACCTCCAGTGTTGCCACGGCTGAGTCCAGCTAAGATTTTTTTCTACATGCTCATTATTCCGTTGTCTTGAGACTGACATATTGTCGTCCGTCACTCTGGAATGTTGGTGAGTTTCAATGAGCTCGACACCTTTGTTTTTTAACATCGAAGAATAATGAGCACTTATTAGTTAATCATCAATCAAGCCTTGCTAGAAACAGCTTTTGTAGATTATTTTCTTCGTATAGTTCGAAAGTAGATTCTTCCTATAGTTCGAAATTCAAAATTTTGCAGTATGTACAATTGATAACTCGGACTTGATTCGACAGTAGTCGGTGCAGCTTGTAATCGGTAACTGCATGGCTGTTGCAACTCCCACCCAATTGAAAGTTTGTGGTGAAGTGATAGGAAATGATATCAAGTGCCAGTAAACGCTTGGCATTTGACTGTCAGTGATTTATTAGCAAGTTGATATGAAGTTGATATTAAGGCAAGTTCTATATTAAGTTCAAGTTTCCTTTGCCCTTGGTTTACGGGTTCACCAGGCACAAATGCTAAGGGGCAATAACATCCTTGATGGTCTTTCTAGGCCTGCGATGTGCCATTCTGTCCACATTGACATTCTATGCTATGCTTTTTGTATTGTAATTTTTTCCCCAAGTCTCAATGTATTTGAGGCCCATCTCTAAGTGCTCTTCAACTAGAATTGGCACTTTAAAAGAGTGAGCATGATGTCACCTTCCTTTGAGTAAGTAGGAACTTTCAAAATGTCTACACTCTCAAAAATCACTAATATCAAGCCTTTAAAGGCTACAATATTTACCTCTTTTCAAGGAGCTTTTAATGAGTGTAAACTCAATCCCAATCTCCCAAGTACTTGTACACAAAATACAATCTAAGATCTCCTTCCCTTTTAACTCTTAACCCCTAAATGACGGACCTATGACCATTGATTTCAAGCCTCACTGTCATCATTCAATTTGTTGCCATTTTGCAACAAATTATGTATGAAAAAATTTTAATTTATTTTTTAGAGATGAAACCAAATGTCTTCTTTGTTGCACCAAAATTTTAGATTTCTTTGTAAATAATTGATTTGTTTGTGAATTTTTGTAGATATCATACTACTAAAATCATAACTCCCTCTGTAATATCACAAATGCTACCATTAATACTAGGGGCTCGTGCTTGTTATGTTACGCATTTATTGTATCACATATTAGTAAAATTTTGATATATTTGAATAGAATGCATGATAATGATTTCAATAAGTCTTTAAAATAATTATTTTAAATATTTCGTAAAAATATTTTCAATCATGCATACATAGAAATCATATTTTCACACAATGTGATATTACAGAAATAGAGTCTCATTGCAATCACTTCTATAATATCACTTTTTACAAAGGGTGATATTATAGAAATAATATAGTTGTTGCAATTAAGGTAATATTAAAGAGGATCCATAGGATGATATTATAGAGGTAGCAAATCCATTGCTTCTCTTGGCTTTACACTTCTTTGCACTTCTATGATTTTGTACTTTTGTGAGCTTTGAGCTTTTATGATTTCAATTTTCTATTGCTACTATCAAATGATTTTGAGAAATTTATTCAATTGAAGTGATTTTGGATTCTATAACAATTAAGTTGTTCACAAAGTTTTTGAGATTTATAAGTTTTTCTTTTCAATTCTTCAATTTGGGTTGCCATTTTTTTGTAACAATTGAGTCAAATTTTTAATGCATTCTAATGTATGTGTATCTTTTATAGTATTTACCATTGTATATGTTTCATTCATCATTCAATAAATTTCTATTGTACATTTCAATATATGTTTATTTATAAAAGAAATTATACAAAGATTTTAGTCATTTTTATTGAAGACTTATTGAAATTTTTGTTCTGCATTCTATCTAATACATAAAAATTCTTATAAAATTCTAATGGTGAATGCGTAGCATAGCAAGCACCAACTGCTAGTAATGAAGAAAAATCATATCAAATAGAAAATTATTTCAAAAAATCTAAAAATTTCACCATGTGTGCATATTATACTGATGAACAACATGGTGTAAACTCATTTTCCGTGCCATTCTATAATTAGAATGTAGTAGACATTGAAAATACATCCAAAGTTCAAACTGCAATAAAAAATTTATTATTAGGAATTTTTTCAGAATTCAAATTGGAGTAGAAACTAGAGTGAATGAACTTTATTTTGTTAGTTGGGCTTAAATTCAAAAAATATCATTTTTGTAGAGAAATTTCAGATTTAAAGCAAGGAGCAACAACTTTCTAAAATACACTAAAATAGCATAATTTGTGATCCTTTTTTTTTGGAACTTCTCATTTATGTGAAGACAAACAATAGCATAACTCCAAACTCAACTAGATTATCTTCATAACCCAACATGGAAGGTCAACAAGAAAAAAGTGGATGAAAAACTACTTCCCAACTCTCTATAGTTCAAGAAACATTCATCCAAAAGCCACAAAATGGCCTCGTCGTCATTTCTAGGTTAAAGGACAAGCTAGCCACTGTGGAAATTATCTATTTGAGTATTGTGTGAATTGTTGGTTAAAAAAAATGCAAAAGCACTCATTGGAAGACAAGCTACTATGGAAGACATTCCTTTTTTACACAAAAATTGGAGGATGGATAGTTGCACTTTTGTCCTACATAGAGAGATTCTTTGTCATTCATTGGCCAAAAAATGTCCTTCGTGTCGTTTATGGGTTAAGAAAGTTTTGGCCCTAAATGCATTTATTGAAAATTTTGTAATCATTTTTCACTCAAAACTTACAAGTAAAGTGTTTACGAAAGTGCATTGAGAAGACACTTCTTTTGAACTATTACTTGCCTCTAGTTTCTACAAATTGAAGGTCTTATTTATAGTTTTGAATTCTACTAAGGTAAACAAGCCTATTACCACCCTAATTTGGAATTTGAATATCTTAGGGTCAATTCTAAGAGGGTCACATATATTGAAGAGGTGTGTGCTTGTTTTGTGGATCAAATCCAAGTAGAATTATAATTTTCCAATTAAAATTGTAATTTCTATAAAAATTTTGAAGTGGTTTGTTCTAAAATTATAAAATTGCCCATATATAAACGTCCCATAAGCAAAACCACAAACAACATGTAACCGCCTTTCCATATATCTACTAGGACTTAAGTTCCCACCAATTAAAAATGGACACATTATCCATTTTGGCATCAATGCATTGATTTTGTCAAAATCTTGAAGGGATTTACAGTGACTTCAAAAACTGAGTCTATGTCGTGTTCATTTTCATTGCATGCACCATATGTTCAATTTGAATGGACAAAACCCAAAAGACCAAACATGAACCTTGTAGTACACTTCATACACTACAATTCACAAAAAACTTGAAGCAAAAAGCAATTACGGTTTGGAAGTAAATGAATTCCAAAGCTAACCATCCCATAGACTCAGTTTTTGAGGCAGGTTTCATAATCACTCCAAAATTTGTTTAGGCTTTTGTTTTGAACGTGGATGACTTCAATATTTTATAGCATGTTGTTGTACATCATTTAAGACCCACTCTCATTGGATTTTTAAAAATTTGAAATACGTATGCATCAAAAATACTATTTAAAGAAGAAAATGTAGATCATTTTACTTTGAATGGAATTTGAAAATTTTTTTGGAGCCAAAGACTTGCGATATCAATTATAGTCATAGATGACCAATGGGTTTCATATTATTGTTTTTTTGCCTCATCAAATCACTTGCATTTCACATAAATGTACTATATACAACCCTTCAACAATCTAATGTGTTCAAATTGAAAATATTGTAGTAAAAATAATTGTTTTGGTTGCTAAATTAAAATTAATATGATTTGTGTTTATTGTGTATTACAACAAATATGTTCAAATCTACTCAAAATACATGCAACAACAACTCAAATTGCAACCCATTGGTCATCTATGACTATAATTGATATCCCAAGTCTTTGGTTCCAAAAAAAATTTCAAATTCCATTCAAAGTAAAATTATCTACATTTTCTTCTTTAAATAGTATTTTTGATGCATACGTATTTCAAATTTTTAAAAATCCAATGAGAGTGGGTCTTAAATGATGTACAACAACATGCTATAAAATATTGAAGTCATCCACGTTCAAAACAAAAGCCTAAACAAATTTTGGAGTGATTATGAAACCTGCCTCAAAAACTGAGTCTATGGGATGGTTAGCTTTGGAATTCATTTACTTCCAAACCGTAATTGCTTTTTGCTTCAAGTTTTTTGTGAATTGTAGTGTATGAAGTGTACTACAAGGTTCATGTTTGGTCTTTTGGGTTTTGTCCACTCAAATTGAACATATGGTGCATGCAATGAAAATGAACACGACATAGACTCAGTTTTTGAAGTCACTGTAGATATTTGAATGGATGAAATTGGGGCCAAAAGTAAAGGATGGAATTCGACAATGGACAAAATTGGGATGGTCTACTTTAAAGGATTATGATGAATTCATCATTAGATGTTTTGGATGGCATTGAAGGATTGTTTTAGGAATGTTCTTTAAGTTTTGAACCAACAAGATCTTGCCAAAATAAAATATAATAAAAATATTTTCAAATTTTAATTTTAATTTTTTTTTCAAATTGATTTTTTTATTATTCATTGACATAGCAATTGCTCTGCCATGTCAGACTACTAATGTGATTGGGTTCCCATAGTAGGAATTCAGTTGAACTTGTGGCCCTATAAACCAACCGAATTTCATTTAATGTTTGGGTTTGCTATGTACTTCAGGAGATTGCACTAACATAATGGAGCTTTACATCTACTATTTGCTGAACTACTAAACCTTCTATAAAAGGGATGGAGGGGTCCAAGCTTGAAACTCCAACCTCTAGCTCTAAGAAAGTTGAATATAGAACTGGACCTTCCAGAGTCTCCGGCAAAGTTTGATTTCAAAACTATAAGGTAGGTATACCCAAAACCGCCACTTTTTGCTACTAAGCCTATTTTCTATTATTAGACTGGTCAAATTTTCATATGCTCTTGTTGGCAAGTGAAAAGAGGTTCCAATGCACCAGAGAACGTGGCATTTAGATGCAAAAGTTATGAAGGAACAAAGTTTGGTTCTAAAAGCATTTCTTCCACATAGGTATAGAACTGATTTTGGAGATGTCAACATATAGTATAGATGGCGGTTTAAGATCAGTGGCACATTTGGGTGTCCCTACCTTACATCAAGCCAAGATTTCAAAGTTTTTTCTCCTCTCTACCCGTAGGCCACCAATAACATCCCATTCAGAACTAACGAATGACAACACCATTCTCATCCTCATTCAGAGTTAACTGAACGAATGACAGACAAATTCTCATCCTCTTTCTGTTACTGCCTGATTCCGGATTGGGTTCCCTTTCAGAGCGTGGCCAGCTCGCTCCAGCTTCAATTGCTCCTGTTCGCAACCTCTTCCACTCTTTCTCCAATCTTTAGTATTGCATTTGAACCTTCCATCTCCCACGTCCTTGTAAACATTCTCGCAACTCTACCCTTTCTGGTTGCAAACCCGACGCCTTCTTGGAATTTGAAGCTCCCTTGAGGTTCGACTTCCGCAACAGCTTGTTTGACAGGTTTCTTGCGAATTCTCTTGCAGTTGTTTTTGTCTCTCTATACTAGATCGTTTTACAGAGTTCTGCATCTCTAGGAAATGATTCTCTAAGGATGATGGGTTTCAGTTAAGCACATCCAGTCACAATGCTGGGATCTTGGGCTTCCTTTCCAATTCTGCAGTTTATTGGCTCTACCTCAAGGGGAAACCTCACGGGGAATGAGGTAGCAATGGTTTAGAAATGGAGGAAGGTATAGTGCGCTATGGATTTTCGACATTTGACGGAAGTAATAGAAGCGTGCTTGTTCGTCGTTTCAAAGAATGAGTTTCGTTTTTTTAAAGCCGATTTGTAATTGAATTGTAACTTGTAACGTGTGGTTAGAGAAGTAGTGGCATTGTGGGATAGGGTTTTTGAAATTTTCAAGCAGCTGAAGAATGACATGTAGTGGTTTGACATTCTAGAATTTAGTTTATTATGCATGATTTTGAATGAAATAGTGGCATTTGGTGCAAGTTTTTTTTATTGCAGACACTGTCAATATTAATGCTAAAATATTGAGGTTTACGAGAGAGGCGGTTTACTGAGGACAGACTTTTGTAAATGAATTCAGTTTTGTTTGGGTTAGAGACACTTGCATTCAATGATTTGACGAGTGTGTTCGTATACGCTCCTAGGAGTAGTCCAAAAAGGAGTTGGATTCTCGAATTTTGAAAAATTTTGAGGCATGGGAAAGGATCGAGCAGTGGCTGGTAGAAAGTTTTGTCACAACCATTACTGCCTGGTCTCCCAGTTCTGTAGTTGGAGCGCTTGGAGGTGCAGTTCCTTGAAGAGTTCTAGCGGTGTGATTTGGTTTCAAGGATGCCGTCCAGATAGGCAGAATGTCGCAAAATTTGCTACGGAAAACCTAGTTTAGAATACTTGCTGACCCTGAATTTTGGTTGGATAGGTTGTCGATCTCAAAATTTCTCACTCGCTGTGTAAGCCTGGGGTTTAGGGTTTCTACTGGGTCCAGGTGCAAAGCCTGCATGGTCATCAGTTGCGTCTAGGGTTTTACTTGTTTTCTTCTCCAAGTTCACTCAAATTTTTCTAGCTGCACTGCTTTGGGAAGACTAATATTCTGCATAGTCTCAATCCGCTCATGGAAGCTTGAAATCGTTCACGGCGTGGTAGAAATTCTATATTAGGAAGTCTATTGTTGAATCCTTTTGCAGCAAATGATGATATTCCGAGCTCTGCCACTGTTGATAATTTTGTCGCCAATTTCTGTGATTGAGCAGGGACTTCTCTATGCACAGAGGCGGGAGTTGAGCTTGTTGGTGTAAGAATACGGAACTTGACAGGGTGAAATTGTGTGAGTTTTGGCGACATTGCACTAAATGATACTGTCGCGAGCTCCACCGGGGCTCCTCAATAATAAGACAGTTGCTTCTTCACGATGTAGTAGTTCTGTGAGTGGCCGCACCTCAGCTGCTGGAGATGTTGGCCTAGCGCATGGTGCTGTTCCCTTTTCAAGACGATTTTCTTTGAACTCCTCCGCGTCTACTTCCTTCTGCATTGTAGCTGCCAGGGCCTCAGTTGGAGCTTTCGTGAAAGAACTTTCTGTGGCTAATGACGAGGTGAGTGGTTGATTCCATTGCACAATGGATTTTCTTTCGCGTATGTATAGAACTGTTTGATCTCGTTCAGGAAGTAGCCGATTGAATTCTCTTTCCTTTATTGTTAACTCTAAATGCCGAGTGTTTAACCTTGAGGTTCTGGTGAGGGCAGTGACCCGATTTTCTCATTTGCGCAACAACACTCTGTTTTGTAATTTTAATTGGAAGCGAGTATCGTTCGTTGATAATCATTCCCTTATTAGCTTATTGTCGTAGAGATTAAATTTTGATGACGCCGACTGAGCTTATGCAATCTTCGTTCCGTGACTGATATAAGAAGCATTTGACAAACAGAATGAGCTCAGGCAAACAAGGTCAGTCATAAGTAAGCGGGCCACTTTGGGAAGACCTGAGCTTGCGGAGGTCATTGCGGCATTACTCAGGGGCGAGGATGTTGAGAGAACTGTAGCACCATGGGTAGGAATATTTGCACCCGAAGATTGGAACAAGGTTGTGGCACAGACAGGAGATATTGATTGGAAACTAGCTCTTTGCATTTTCAACTTCCTAAAAACGTCGAACGTCTTAGCAGTACAACCAAATCCCTTGTGCGACGAGGCTGATAAGTAAGCAATCGGTATCATTTTCATCTACAGTCGCTGATTATTCTTTTCTTTCTTTCGAGAAATGCTGGTTCTTCTTCACGAGACGATGTTTACGACATTCTCTAGTTTTTTTAAATGGCTTAAATTCTCTCTTAGCTCCCGCATTTAACGAGTCTGCTATGTGCAATATTTTTGTAGGGAAAAGAAATTGAAGTTGCTTAAGGCGTTTACTGCAATTGCAACAATCCTAACCAAGAATGGGAGGGAGGCAGAGGTTGAGATACTCCTCTTAGACATGAGAAGCCTGGGAGTAGATCCTGATGTTCATCTTTTCAACACACTTATTAGAGGCTATGGAAGTAAAGGGCTTGTCCACCTAGTTTCGCAGGTGTTGATTCGAATGGATGTATATGGAGTCAAACCCAACAACGCCACGTACGAAAGGGTAAGGATCTAGCTTGTTTCAATTAGATCCAGTATTTAGTTCAGATTTGAATTAGTTGTTGTCGCTATGGGAACATTTGTGCCGTCACTTCTGGCGAATCTTTGAATCCAGGAATTTAGTTTGATGCAACTTTTCCCTAGGACTTAAAGGTTACTGTTGTTGGAATTTCATGTGAATGTATTTATGATATTAATGCAAAGTTCCTGGGTTTAGATGATGTGGCAGCAAAGTCCAATATGAACCTTGCTAATCACCTTGTGTTTTGCCTTATCCTACATTTATTTTTTCTAAAGGATTCTTAGGTTTGAGCTCGGCAAGGTGTAGAGGTGCTTGTAGAGGCTGTTAAAACTATTTTGCTTTGCTGTCTAGAGTTGCGATGAGAAGGATTCTAAGAGCAATTTTCCTTTCATATGAATGGGGTGAGGACTCTGGACGTGACTGTTCTTGTCGTCAGTACGAATGAGTTGACCTACACATTTTTTAGTTGTCTTCTTGTGCCGCAGGTAATTGCTGCTTACCTGTTTGGAGAGCAGCCTCAAGTGGAGAAAGCAATGCAAATTTTACAAGGAGTTCGTGCCAGCAATTTTATGGTGGCATACAAAACTCTGTCGGACCTTTTGACAGCATGTTGGACGGCTAATAAGGTGGAGGATGCGGATCTCCTCTTTCAAGACATGATATCAGCTAATTATAATATTGACGGAAAGGTACTAACTCTTATAAATCCGCCCCCACGTCACATGTCTTGGTTGCCTGATTGCCTCTCCTTCCTACTACTGGGCAACTGTTCAGGCTCTACACACTGTAATGGAACTTTCGCAAATTCTAGAGTGCTTTCTCAGTTACTTTCATGTGTATGCCACCACTTGCTCGTATCAGTGTATGCAATTTTCTTATCAAGAAAGGAGGACTGAGCATTAGTAATCGGGAATTGAGAGCAATTCGTGTCAAGCTCACATGTCTTTGCATAGGTATTGCAGCGTCGGCACGAGTTTTAGGCGGAATGATCTGGCAGCTAATATTCTTTGGTGGAGAGTCTCCTTGACAAATATTCTGTTGCCTGGGTGGTGACCAGGTTTGGGTAAAATTGATGCACCTTCATGCAAAAGGAGGACACTTCGAAGTTGTAGAGAGCCTCTTTCAGCAGATGCGAGAGGCTGGGGTGGAGGTCAAGAGTGGTGCCTTCGATGCTTTACTGCTTTCATATTGTCGGGCTGGTAAAACTGATCAAGCGTTAAGTGTTTTTCGGGAATATAAGCTGGCAAGTACTCCTTATCTTCGTGTGATAAAAGCAATTCAGTCAACTCCTTTAGGCTCATCTTGCATTGAGAATGGATAGTACGCACAGTACGCATGGTTTGAATTCATCTTTAAAATAGGTTACTTTGGATGTGTAAGAATTTTCTTTGACATTTTTGCTGTGCTGGCAGACTATGAAGCCATCACTAGTAGCCTTTAATATGATAATCGATGCCACTGGTAAGGCAGGCCGACATGACGAGGCTGTGCAGTTATATGTAGACCTCATTCAGTATCGATATCGTCCAAATATCGTTACCTACACATCTCTGATAAGCGCTGTTGTTCAAGCTGGTCGGTATGAAAAAGCTGATGAACTCTACCGAAGGATGCTGAATGATCGATTAGAGCCAACTGCTCACACATATTCCACCATGATCCACGCATGTGCAATGCGTGGGTGGACAAAATATGGCCACGAGGTATAGCTATTATCATGTTGAAATCCTTGACCTTTGTTTTCTTCTCTTTAAAATGTATTGTGGCTCTAAATCGCTATAACTCAAACCAGTTTTCAATGACTTACTCAAGGTTCTTTTCAGTGACTAGTGGCTGAGTCCTTGCTTTATTCTTGCTAATTTATTCGTTTTTAACAAAGCCTGCTTCTATCCTTCAGATATGCTTGGCTGCTTCGAAGGGAACAATCACGAATGCTCTCTATGGGGCAATGCTTCATCTGTATACCAAAAACCGATGGTTCTCCCATGCAGCAGCAGTCTTAGAAGAAATGGGGAGGCAAGGAGTCGAACCTGATGTAGCAGCGATTGGAACATTGATTTCCGCATGTGGAGAACAAGATGATGCAGCGTTTGCGCCATTGGCCGAGGCAATGGAAGGCAGTCACTTTGAGCCTTGTCAAGTAGCCTACCGGCTCGTGTTTGTGCCACCAGCAAACGATGCTCTTAGACACGAGCAGTCGCCACCACAAACTGGTGACACCACCTACTTGGAAGCTGACTCTGTAGTGGAAGAGGCATCAAGCTTCTTTACATATTACGCATCGGCGAAAGATTTCGTGTCCAACGCCTCCTTTTATAATGCACTTATTGATGCACTGTGGGCACGACATTTGCGTCTGCGGGCAAAATTGGTACTCTTGAGAGCTCGGGAACTGCTGGAGGATTACCCACGTCCACAGTACAACGAGGAAGCATGGTCACTGGACCTACGCACTCTCTCGAAAGGAGCCTCACAAGTAGCTCTTTTGCATTGGCTAGAAGAAGTTGCTGTGCGCGCTGCAGAATGTCCTGTAGTTGCAACGAGATTAGTACTTGTTACTGGCGGCAAGGAGGGAAGCTCCACCGTTCTGCGACCCTATTCCGGAAGAGGGAAAGGAGCTAGGGTCGTTAAGCAGACGGTGGAGGAAACTGTGGATGCTCTTGGGATTCCCTTTATTCAGAGTAGTAAGGAGCTAGCACAGTTGCAAGCTGAAACACAACAGGTTATCCGATGGGTTTCCATGTACAAGGATCGTCTGCAGTTGAGTAATACACGCCCTTCGTGATTCATTGCCAGTTGAGCCTCTTTCTCAGTTACATGATCTCTCTTCTAAGCATCAATACTTTTGCTGTGATTTGCATGATCTTCCTTCTAAGTTTCATGATCTCACAGTAATTACGCTACTGCTCTATAATGTTCATGCGGAATTTTGCGGAAAGAGTGCACTCTTTTATTAGAAGCAGAGAATCTTGCATTGAGAAATCAATCAGTTTATTTCTCTATAATGTTCATGCGGAATTTTGCGGAAAGAGTGCACTCTTTTATTAGAAGCAGAGAATCTTGCATTGAGAAATCAGTCAGTTTATTTGATATATGACTCTGCTAGTCCACTTTGCAACATATGACTTTTCGCAAGAAAAAAACTGAGTATCGTAATCTAAGAGATTGAATCCCATCTCCTAGCTTCACAATATTTGACGCCAGAGAAGGTACTGAAGTCAAATTCACTATCAGGAGAAAGTAAAAGATCCTGAAGCAGTTTCTCAAAATCGCATGCAGAATCGAAAAGTGCAAACCTGGAGAGATAAGGAGCTGGAGCTTGTTATGCATTTGAACGCTTCATTAGCACTAAGAAAGGCCTTGTCAACAGCATTTCCACATACCCACCACGAGATGGCGAAAAAATGCTTGGACCGACTGGTCTCGGCGAAGCAATTTAGTGTTGACCTCAAAACCCTAATAAATCGTAAGAGAAAATAGCTAGGTTCGTGGCATGGGGGCTTGAATCAATATGGATATGGTGGCATTGTATGAACTCTGATGTTATTTAAGAGTCAACTTCACCTGTGCTGACTATGAATGACTTTACATTCATGGAGCACAAGTTTTTGACAATAATAAACTCTAGTTATAAGTTCGCCTTAAAAACTTGTTCGTTTTCTTCTGTTTTTGCAGTGATACTTTTGCTTCCGCGATAGCTTCAACCATGTCACCTAAATTGCAAACGTTGGAAGCTTTGAAGAATGAGAGCACACTTCACTGCGAAGATGTTCTACTTCAACATTGCGATTTATTAGGGTCGAGGACTACGGGCCAAGCACATAATCGGACATTATCTTAGACCATCAGATCTTGGAGATTTAGGGTTCAAGATTTGCAACAAACCAATACAATTAATAATGTGTGTGTTGCAATCGTTTGCTGAAGGCTGCCACAAAGAGGAAGAGGATGTGGTTTCGGATGCCCTTGCAACAGAAGGAGAAAGTGACTGCTTCGGCTATGCAAGGTACGCAGCACCAAACTACACCAAACTGGCATGGAAATGTAGACAAACTCACAAAGTTCTCTGAGAAGAAACTGCTATCGAGAATTTTAAAGACGTCGTTTCAGTGCACTCACCCAAAAAAGGAGGGAAATACACGATGTTCAACATGATACAACGGACTATCGAACTACACCTAGAATGTATGACCTCATTGTCTGCGCCCCCTTCCTTTCTTTGAAGGCTGTGGTGCAACAGGCTCTTTTGGCAAGTCTTCTGGCACTTCAGCTGCAATCATTGACAATCAGAAAACTAAATTACATAGGAATTTCAGCAAAATTGAGGGTGTTGTGATAGGATCAAGTGATGCTAGATGTGAGGCATCCCGTAACGAGCAATGAAACTGTGAACAGAACTTTAAACAAATTGACAAGGTTTGCACTGAATTTCCTAGTCATCCCTGCAAGAACAAACATAAGCCTGTACTTGAAAGTCTGTCACAATGTAGAGAGACAAACACCTGATAGCAATAAAATATAGAATCTCATTCATTCATTTAAAACTATACTGAAAAAAGTAGGTCAGAAAGGATCAATGATACGCACCATCTGGTCCTCGAGCCATCATGCTAAAAAACGTGTTATTGAGCTTCTCCATCTTCCTTATATCCTGGGCTTGATCTGTCTTGAACTTCAGACACTGCAGAAAACAAAGGACAAATTCTCACAGCCCGAACACAAAGCTATACTATTCCCGTAAGACACAGTCCAATAGCAAAGAGCAGTTAGAGCTCTACATGTGTAACCCAGTGATCCTAAACCTACCAAGACGGTTGTCAGAGCTGACACTGCTCCTTAAACCCTAACCCCTCGCTAATGACAGAGACTTCCTCAAGATAAATCATGTCACACAAAAGTTCCACTTACTCGACCAATCGAGCAAGTGCAATGTACAGAGAGCACACTAGAATTGAGCATAACTTAAAGAGTCGAGGCTACCACACGTCATGAAAGACAACCCGTGATTTCAACACCAGACAGCAATAGGACTAAACTTTGAATAATGTGGTCTCCTAGAGATCCCTCCAGAATTTCAAAGGATAAAATCCAGCTAAAACACTAGAACAACTACATATACCCTATCCACCAAAAGCAGGGTCAATATCTTTGATCTGAAACCCTAAAATCACCTCTAGGGTTTCTTGAATGACCACACATGTAGCCAATTATCAAAGAATCAAAACTAAAGGTAAAATTCTTCACAATTGTTTACAACTCTCAGCAACCCATCTACATCACCAAAGGCTTAGCTATTGGAATTCCACCAGCAATCCAAAGGTTAACCCGAGCTACCAAATCCAGTTCCCAACCAAGTCTCAGCAAAGTGTGATTGCAGGTGTGTGGAGCGTACCACTTTATCGTCTGTGACTTTGAGAACAAGCTTGCCATCACAATGTCGGTATTTCATCACATACCGCGTCTATAACCAACGACGTAAAGTCAAGGATCCAACCCTAAGTAAAAAAATCTTCATACGAGAATACCTAAAACGAATACTCAATGGGATTACTTACCTCAATGACCTAAATCACCCAAAACCTAAAAGCAGACACAAACCTCAAATGCTACTACAGGACAAAGGCAAGCATGGTAAATGGATACGGCTACGGGATCCGAGCGGAACAGCTTGATGGAGCTTTCCTGAAAGTCGTCCCAATTCTCAATGTACACCATCGCCGCTGCTGGGGGAGCTTCAAGAAACGTCGGGAAGCTGCGAAAGCTCCCTCGCTATCTCGCTATCTGGCTAGGTTGGACTTCAAGCACAAATCGTGAGACTTGAGAAACAAAAGCAACAGCGGTAGGTAAGCTCCTTGGAAGATGAGCACGATCGTTAGAGAGCTTGGAGGACTACGGCGATGGAGCCCGAGGTGGGCTTCTGCTGCAAAAGAGTGCGCCTTGGTTTGGCTTCTGGGCAATGGGCATCAGACGGTAAGGAAAATGAGTTGAGAGGGGCAATTCAAAAAAGTTTGTTGGAAAAGTAAAAGGTGTGAATTACCACTAAGGTAGTGGTACTTTAAATTATTGACAATAATTTAAAGTACCCTTAAAGGATGGAGTGGTGACCGTAAAAATCATCCCTTTTGGCATTGTGTAAATAGTTGGTTTAAAAAAGATTCAAAAGCACTCATTGGAAGCCAAATTATTATACAAAACCTCCCCTTTTCATGTTAAATTCTGAAGAATGAATAATTATACTTTTGTCTTGTATAGAAAGATTCTCTGTCATTCATTGACAAAAAATGGCAATAACATTGTCTATGGGGTAACTTCAAGGCAAGCATGCTATTATCACTATTATTCACTACTTAAGTGACTTGGAAAAATTGCTTGGCATCTTGTACATTTTTCAAAGATTGAAAAGTCTAAAAGAAACAAGTACAATTAAGTCATTTCACCAAGGGGTGGAAAAAAAACTTGTCACCTTATTAAAGATTGGTTAATTTTGTATTTTATAAACTGTCTAAGCTAATTTGGGGTCATTGGTTTCAAATTTGATCATTCATAGTAAATAATAAGATTTTGCATTTTGCCCAAAGTTAAGCCAAAAACAAAAATTCTCAATTCTTAAAAGAAAATAGAATTAGTACTAAGAAAAATTTGTACTTGTGGCTTTCACAAGTGATTACTAGTATTACTTCTTAATCTTCAAATGACTAGCTTATCAACTTGATCAACTACTAAAAAATCATCCACTAATCAAATGAACATATGCATTTTTCATTTCAATAAAAAAAATAGAAATCATTTGGCAATAGCATTTTATCTTATTTTATCTTGTCAAGATTAAAAGTTGATTGACAACCATATGTAATCATATAAAATTTTGTACAAATTTCCATCATGTATTAAATTATCATCTTGTATTCATATACACTACTCATTATAGCATAAATTTATAATTGAACATGATAATACCATTGAAATATAAAATACAAATATAGAAGCCAACATATATAAATAAGACACTTGAGAATAAAAACTTAAATATTTTTGTAGCCAAAGTTATGGTACATTAAGCCCAAATATTAGTTTGGTGGGTGGGAAAAGAAAATTTAACCCCTAAAGGACCATTTGTCCCTTCGGGAGACAATTTGGGTCTAGGTAGGTTCCTATTGTCTCAATTTGTAGTGAATGTTTTTGAAATTTTTTGAGGTTGTGGAGTTTGCCAAGAACTTTGTGAATAATTTTTATTTCAATCGGTGCTCGGGAGAAAAAGTTATGGCACAATAAGCCAAAAACAAAAATCAACAGGCAGCACAAAAAAATAAAAAAAAGTCAAAATATATTTTTTATATATTTTTGTGTACATTTGAAGCTCTGATTCATTCCATTTGGACTAGTTGTGAGAAAGTTATGGACAACCTTAGTTTTTTGGGCAATCAAAGCATCTTTTTGAAAAAATAACTTATAAGATTCATTTATGAATGCAATTTTTACAGTTTTCCAAAAAAAAATTTAGATAAGGTTAGGCTTGCTTTTTAGAACAATCTCACCGTTGGGATTATTGTATGTCAATTCCATCTTAAAGCTATTAATGATTTATTTTTTCCTTCAATCTTTAACCTACATCTACTTAATAGTTTTTTAACGAGTGAAAAATAAGTGTTTTTTTGTTGAATTTTTTTCCTTAGATTCTCAACTCAACTATTCAACATAAAAATTTAGAAAATTAAAATTCACAATGCAAAAAATTTTAGTTAAAAATATTCAAAGCAAAAAAATCTAGTCAAGCAAGTTGCAAAAAAATTTGTTTTCTTCACTTCAGATGCAAATATCTTGCAATCTATGTGGTCAAATTTGATGAAATTTTCACCACATGTTCTCAAACAAGTTAAGTACAAAATACTATGGTTGGATTTTGAAAGAACATATTTTCTTGGTTTTCTTAGGTGAATGCAGCAGAAGTGGTAGTTTTAAGTGGTTTTTGATAGAAAACACCCTCGGGGCTTTAGGGGTTAAAATCATTTTTAAAAAATTCTTTAGGATTATATTTTTATCTATGTGGATGCTTTGATTCATATTATTTTGATTTGTTATGTGAAAGTTATGGACAATTCTGACTTGGGGGCTACTAAAGCATTTTCTTGAAAAAATAACATGTAAAATTCATTTCTAAATTCAATTTTCACAATTTTTCAAAAAAAACAATTTTATAGGGTTACAATCTCATGATAGAGAAATCTTACCTTTGAAAATAGTTATTTCAATTCCATCTTAGGGTTATTAATGGTTTAGTTTTCCTGCAATTATGAATCTACTTCTACTTTTTTATTTTTTTCCTAGAGTCTTAATTCAATTCTTCAACATAAAAAATTAGAAATTTAAAATCACTAGTACAAGAATTTTAAATTAAGACAATTCAAAGTCAAAAAATTTAGTCAAACAAAGTGCAATAAAATTGATTTTCTTCACTTTCAATGCAAATATCTTACAATCTACAAGATAAAAAAATTTGAAATTTTTTCCAAAAAAATCAAAGTATTTTGCTTTTTGTAATAGAAATGGCAATTTTGAGTGTTTTTTGAATGGAAAAAGGCTTTGGGACTAAAAATGTTAATGAGATCTACAACATTTTCATACTATCACATCTAATATCTTTTGCATTTCATCTATATTCATCCAAAATTTGTCAATTCTCATATATGTTCACACAACTTTAATCCAAATTCCATCTAAATGTTTGTACAGAGTACTAATTAGTTACATTACATAACCACATTTGTCCAAAATGCATGATTAGTGTTAGGGGATCTTTCACTAAATTTATGAAATAAACTTGAACAATTGAGGGATTCAAATAGAGTACACTATATGGTGTCAATTTTATTCAAAACCTTATGAACTACCATTGATATAAGTGTGCCTTACATATTTGCATAATTTCAAAAAGAGTGCATATTGATATTATTATTTGCTTGGTACACTATTTGAGAAGTTAATGCCAAATTTTGAAGTGTAGTTGAGAGCATCGATTTTTTTTTAAACAACTTATTGCTCGAAATTGATACAAATTTATTGAAGGGATATTTGGCTCAAGATTTGGCTACATATTTTACATTTTTCAATTAATAGAATCACAAAATTGCTACAAACTTTTGAGTGAGCATCATTCCACTTAGACTAATGTATGCAAGTTGGGATGAACAAGTGAGTTATCATCCACATTATGATTCCATAGTGTATATCTCCATGTCTATACTACAAAGAGCCATGCGACTTTAATAAGATCACTTTTTCTATAGGCCAAGAAAAAGTAAATAAATTTTTTGCTAGTAAAGTAGGGTATCTATAATATGACTAGGCTCAAAAAGTATTCTAAACTATAGAGTTACTTATCCCTTTCTTCAATGTATTAACAATGAACATATAGAGGGGATGAGAGCTTTTAAAAACCTATACATTTCCAACTTCAAAACTCACAAGTAATTGTACAAAGGTCCAAAAATTATGAAATAACTTGGGTAGATGTGAATTCCATTTGTCTTTTAAAGAAAATTTACTGAAAAATATTTCAAAGAGTCAAATTCCCCCAAAATTGCGAATCAGCTGGTAGCTGGTCACTTTTAAGGACCTCTTTACCCCCATTCCATCCAAAGATTCGACGAAAGTAGAGAAACGATACTAAGTATCATCCATCCTGCACTGTTCTAAGGCGACGTGCCAGGCACCGAATATTCTCATTCAGTCCTTCTTCCCGCCCAAGCAGGTTTGCCGAACTGAAGGCGGCCCTGCAAATCCAACCGACGTCGATTCTTCCGTTTTTCCAATAGCCATTTGAGTTTCTGGGGTCTGTTTTTTCAACAGCATCTCCTTCTTGCCATCGTCGCCAAATTCGCAGCACCTTCAGAGATCATTTGATCACCTGCATTGCTGCATTGCCAAGACCTATTCCTCATGAGCCCTTCTTGACGACTTCGTCGACTTTGGAAGGACGATCACTGCACACATTGTGAGTATCTTTCCAGATTTCTTAGGGTTAGGATTTTGGGGTGGGATTGCTGTACAGGATTTTGGTTTTACCATTCTTTTGAACTATGGAACTTCGGACTGGAATCGTTATTGCGGCGTTTCATTAGTTAGTAGTCTATTTTTAGGTGAAATATGGAGATGAATTGAGGTTTAGGGTATGGTGCATGCTCTGCTTGAATATATCCATTTCTTTGCGATCAAACTTCTCACGGGGTTGCATTCTATAGCGTGAGCCCCTCCTGTGTTCCTGGGATTGTGGTTGTCAGTCACTGACCGCACTGTGAGTCTTATCCGCTTTGTTAGGTTTAAAGCTCGGGTTTGGCATTGCTGGGCAGGATTGGCAGTGCTGGAAAGGATTTTTTATGCTTTTGCTCTAGAGGGATTCTTGCTCTGGCGGTTTCATTAATTGGGGTTTTCATTTTGAGCTGGAATATGAAGTTCTACATGTGAAATGGACATTTCTCGAAATGTGTGGTTCTCGAGGCGACCGATTTTGGACAAGGATTTTTAAGTGTTTGCATTGTTTTGTTTATTTTGGGGATGAGTAGGAGCAGGATGGGGACTGGAGCGAGTCGGGAAGGGCGCTTGGAATCGGAATCTGAAGACGATGATGGACAGGAATCGCCGCGGAGTCCATCGTCCGAGTCGAGCTTCAGCTTCCACAATTCGGAATTGACGACGCCTTTGCCTTCGCAGCGAGGCGAGCCGACAGGGTTCTCCACCCCCGACCCCACTATTCATCTGCGAATGGGGTCGCTCACGCTGGACGGACCGCCCATGATGAAGGCCAAGCTGTACCAATACATTCAGGGCAAATGGATCTCCACTGCCAAGAATGTGGGATGGCAGTATGTTCGCGAGGGTGAGGAGGACGAAGAGGACGACAACGAGGATGAAAAGTGGAGAAGCTCCACCGTGGGCCGCAAGGATTACAAGTTCTGGATGTTCGAGGTGGCGGGGGTGAGAGCCAAGGTGGATGATCAGCTGCAAATGCAAGTCTCCGCGGCCCAGCTGCGCGTGGATTTCGTGGCGAAAGGTGTGTGGGCGCTGAAGTTTCCGAGTAAGGATCAGTTCCAAGCCTGCGTTGCGGAGTACGAAGACGCCAAGTACGTTGCACCGTCTTTTATGAATCAATTCTCACTCGCAGCTGAGTTTTGAGCTGTAAACGATGATGGCACCTTAGACCCCACGGTTTGTGTGATCTCAAATTCTTGCCACGCAGTTGGAAGAAAATGGGAATGTGTTCCAGTGTGACCATGTGTGTTCCATTTCTTCAATTCCTGGCAATATTTATTATGATCGTCCAGGATGGTTGTTAGAGAGATGTGCTGTGGTGGTCTTGTGCTTTCGTCCAGTGCTGAAATTTGCATGATCCTGATGAAGGCTTTATACACAATCAGGGAAACGCATGGATCGTTTCAAGCAGAGAGTGGTAGCCATGAACCAATCCATTGGTGCATTGCAGAAGCAGAGCCCCCACTGACAGAGGTCCGCCTTGTGTTGCATTGGCAGGTTCGAGAACACGTATTTCTTGAAGCCGACGGAGGCGAACAAGGTGAAGGTGTTCGGGAAGGACTTCATGGACTGGGCGACGGGCAAGGAGGACGACGACTCCATCTGGCAAGACGCGGAGGACGTGATCCAGACGCCCAGCAAGTACCGGGAGCTGCGAGAGACGCTCAAGACGCCTTCGAAGACGAACATCCAGAGCCTGACGATGGGCGGCTTGGACCACAGCTTCCTGGTGAACGAGTATGGCTTGGGCGTGCTGTTCAACAGCTCCGACGGTCTCGTGGACAAGGACGTGAGCATCAAGTTCCAGGACGGAGGAGGCACGCCCGGCAACGTGTTCCGTACGCCGAAGAAAGGGATGCTGATGCGCGGGGAGAGCAACATGATGCTCATCAGCCCCGCCACGGATGGCAAGTCCATCGCCGGGGGCGTGAGCCAGCTGGACATCGGGACGGGCAAGATGGTTGCGGAGTGGAAGTTCGAGAAGGACGGGACGCCCATCACCATGCGGGACGTGACCAACGACAGCAAGGGCGCGCAAATGTTCAGCGGCGGCTCCACGTTTCTGGGCTTGGACGACAACCGGCTGTGTCGGTGGGACATGCGAGATTCGCAGGGTATCGTGCAGCAGCTCGCCAGTCCTGCTGCTCTGACCTGGACGGAGGGCCACCAGGTGTGTGCACGCCATCCTGGCTTTTGCCACGCCCTTGAGCTGCTCGAATCAGTTGACATTCGTGTGGATTTCTACAGAATTGGCAGAGTTTTTTGTTCCCGAATGCTGTTGATTCTGAAGGACTTTGCACCATTCGGAGATGGCACCGTGACTATGATTGATGAAGTCGAGTCTTGAGATTGAGATAGTCTCGCTGAGGGTAGGTGGTAGTTGAGAATCTGTGTCCTGCTGGTTTTACGCACACGACTCTGTGAGATTGGGATGGTATTCTGCAGCCATTCCTCGGGAGCTTGACCTGTTGAATGGGGTATGTGCAGTTTTCGAGAGGAACAAACTTCAGCTGCTTTGCAACAGCTGGAGATGGTAGCGTTGTGGTTGGATCCAAGGATGGGAAAGTGCGTCTGTACGGGATCACCAGCATGAGAATGGTAAGTCCATGTTTTTGTTCTACAAGTCCTTGCCTGTGCTTTTACAGCATAGAGCTTCTCTACTTCGTTCCTGTGCGGTTTCGACGTGTCTGTACCTCCATCCCATATCTTGAAGCTCTTCGTTGGTGGCTCCCTCTTCGATGCTTGCGAGGGCAGTTGAGGGAGCAGATCAGGGCACTGTATTTCCTGTCAGATCATCATCGGTTGTTTTTGTGACATGTGTTGATTAGTTACATTCACGATCCTGGCCCCTGCTGAGCATTGTGCCTTCTTCTGACGCTCGTATTTGGGGTTGTCGATTGATCCACGCGTCGTGTTCATCAGAAGATTTTGAGGGAGCATTCGGAAGGTGTAATTCCGTTTTCTCACTGGTTATGTGATCGCTGGACTTGTGCAGGCTAAGACCGCGTTCCCTGGTTTGGGGTCGCCCATCACACACGTTGACGTGACGTATGATGGGAAGTGGGTGTTGGCGACGACCGACACGTACTTGATCCTGATCAGCACTGTTTTCAAAGACAAGGATGGAAAGAAGAAGACTGGGTTTTCCGGTCGTATGGGGGGGAAGATAGGCGCTCCCAGGTTGTTGAAGCTCCGGCCGTTCGACGCACATCGGGACGGCAAGCAACAGAAGTTGCATGGTGGCAAGTTTTCCTGGGTAAGCTGAGATTTTGTTGGCTGTCCCGGTTTCGTGGTTGCCGTATACCCTCTTCATCTTACTGTCCTTCGTCTGGAGAAATTACTGTCCACCTCAGACGAGATGACATGACGTTCCTGGCACTCAATGAGTGGTCTATTGTTCTGCGAAGTTTCCCATGCCTTCGACCTTGGCTGACATATGCATGATCCTGGTGTTTCCAGGTCACAGAGGAGGGTATGGTAGAGCGTCACTTGGTAGTCTCGGCGGGAAGTTACACGGTTGTGTGGGACTTCGACATCGTGAAGGACAGTCTCCATGATTGCTACAGGTGCCTACTCATATTCAGATCCTGGTTGAACCTGCCAAAGCTAGGAACGAGGCCGATTGATCTTTGACAGTGGAAACATTGTTTGGGCTATCTCGGCAGCTGTTGTCGATCTTGGATGTGTATTGGGGTTATTTAGAATGTATGATGCTCCATGTTAGTTCTGAGTTTTGCGGAGCGAACTAGTGATATTCTGTATACATTACATGCATTGTGTGACGGGTGAACTTCAGAGTCGTGTGGTATCATGTATGTTGCGACCCTGTAGCTTAGAGGGCTTTCGTTTTCTCATGCTTCCTAATTGGGTGGGTGTGGTGTTTGCAGAAATGAGACGGGCTTGAAGAGTTGCTACTGTTATGAGGTGGTTGCGAAACCGGAGAATGTTGTGCAGAGCGGCTTCATGCACGAGAAGTTCTTGGACGATTCGGGAGAAGTGCCTCTGGTGGTTGCTACCCGACAGGAATTGAGCTCATTCAACATTTGAACGAGTCGATTCTTGATGGATCACATGTTCTGTGAGTGACTACAATCACGATCGGGTAGTCCTCCGCGCGCTTTTGTCTAGATTCAGGAGACTGGTTTGCCTGTCCATGGCTCATGTTTTCGAAAGTCAGTGGATCAGTTCCGAACAGCTTTGAAATTGCAAGGCTTGAAGTCAGTTCTGTGTCATCAATTCTCTTGATAGTAACTCCTTTAAAGTCGATTATATTTATTAAGCCGCCAGATTTTGGCGAGTCAGAACTTTCTTTGGTTCCTAGAGACGCAAACAGTAGAAATAGAAGGACTGTAAAGGTTACGGCTCGTAAGGTAGGATCACTCGAACCCAAGTTTGTACCCTAAACTGTGTCCTAATATATCCGGAGAGCAAGTGTTTGTTTGCTGATTAATTTTTGAGTGTAACGGTAATTAATTTTTTCAGGGTTCTGGATAATCTATTTCTTTTACTCTGATAACTTTGTACAGTACCTTGTGTGACTTTACTTTTAATAGAAGGTTAACTTTTGCTTGAAACACTAGAGTGAATGAAGTGTTTATTCAGGATGAATGATCTATCTAAGCTTCGGGAACCTATATGGCAAATTCCATTTTCATACCTCTAGTGGGAGGTGGGAGGTAGACATTAGGCACGGCCCCATATGATGACAAAGTCATTTCAACTCCCACCATAATTGACTGAATTATGGTAGTAAGTACTTTGTCAAGGTTTGAGTTTGAATTTAGGATCACTTCATTGGTGTGTCAAAGTTGAAGCCATTGAATTAAAGTTGTAGGTGCTTTACTTTCAATAGAGAATATGAGTTGAGATGGCTAAGATTATAAAAAACTTCAAAGTGTAAGAAATTGATGGGTGGGTGTAGAATCAAGCTCCTTTGGATTGATATACTAATAGAAAATTTTATATTGGAATTCATAATATAATTTCTTTAGGAAAATAGACTTGTTACTTCAATGGACCCCATTTGAATATAGATTATATTCCCTCATTGGATGCATGTTATTTTTCACAATGTGAAGATGTTTTTGCATGATAAAGCCATTCTTTTTAGATGCTTGATTGAGCATGGTTTATCAAACCATTTAACCCCTAAAGGATTTTGACTATGTTTTCACCAAAAATGCTTCAAAACTGCCATCTCTATTACAAGTACCAAATTTTTGAAAAAAAATCATTTTTGATACATCTAAACATAGGATCTTATATTACTTTGGTTTGAGAATATGCAGAAATTTTTACCATGTAGATTGCAAGATATTAGCATTTGAAGTAACAAAAGTCTTTTTTTTGTCCCTGCGAAAAAATGGGCAGTTGTACTTCTTAAGGTCAGATCATTATGAAAAAATGTCCAAAATGGTGGTTACTCTTTGGATTCATTCTTCAAGGCAAGTTGGCTACATGCTTGAAAGTTTTCAAATCATTTGGATTTGTACAACATATAGGAAAAAAATAGAAAGTAGAAAGAAGTAGAAAATGATTCAAAATACAAAATTATTAACAATTTATTTATGAAATTGAAAAATGTCAATCCCAATGGTTGTCATGTTTTAATAAAAATATTATATATCGAATTATTTTATTTTCTTCCAAAAATATTGAAAATTGAGTTAAATAAAGGACTTTGAAGTTTATTTTAGAGTAGAGATTCTATAATTATCTTCAAACTATCCACAACTAAAACTCCTCATAATTTTCATCTCATTAATCAAAATGGAATGATTCAAAGATGTCCATGTATAAATAAATCTAAAGAACCAATTTCTAATTTTTATTTTCTTTAAAAGTGATTTTTAAAGAAGTTTTTTTTTGCTCGAACTGCCCACAGAACAAAGAAAACTACATATCATACAATAACTTTTTCACCATGTAGTCAAAAGTTAAGAAAATTATTGGGCCTTAAAGCTACTCCTCGGGCACATGTTGTGTGAAAATTTCAATGAAAGAAAATGAAAATTCCATTCGTAATGAGCTGCCCAAAATCACTATGTTGCCAAAAAAACACTGTTTGGTCCTTTAGGGGTTAACCATTAAGACACTTGTTATAAGGAATAACACCCCTTGCCATCATTTTGAATTGATATATCAATACAAGATTCTATTATGACATTACCTAATCCTTTACGATATAGAAAGTAATTGAATAACTCATTCAATCTTCTTTGATTGTTTGGAAGTAACTTGAAACAAAACAATACATTGAGTTAGTAAAGTAAATCGTTGTGAGCATCAATGAACTTAGATGATTTCATTTTTTATGTGCATTAGTGTAAATAGACTACAAAATGCTGAAGTGATGGGGAGGTTGAAGAACATTAAAGTAATCATTCCCAATCTACTTTTGAACCCATTCCCCAACCTATTCATAATTCAATTCCAATGAAGTCCACTCACTTTTTGAGATATTGGTGGACTTACACTCTTTGAATTCCTACATTTTGATTAAAAAAATAAATTTATAATAGTTTTTTTTTTCCACTAGGCTTTCTCCAAAAGGCTAATCAACACAAATTAATTAATTATGATTTTTGGTAACAGAGGAGGCTCGTATCTTATAAGACATATCATCATATGTAAGACTACCATGACAATCCTCTTCAAACTACCAAATGAGGAATCACAAGTGGAGAAGAGTTAAGGCATGTAACACTCTTCAAACTATCCAAATAAGTAGTGACACTTACTTCAATCGTTAGACTTGGAATTAAAGATTAGATAATGCTCAAGAGCTCACTAGACTTGGCATTATAGACTATATAATGCTCAAGAGCTCATAGGCTTGAGAGCATTATTGTACATAATGCCAAGTTTAAAGGTTCATCACAAACATCCATTTGTACTTTTCACAAATTTAAGAGTGTAGAAAAAGGGTTTGCATTCAAAGTTTATAATACTTTTGGGACTATCCAATGGAATCGTGACAAATCTACCTTGAAAACCAGACATGGCATTGTGACTTGACAATTAGTTGTTGGGGGTAAATTTACTCTGTGGACCCAATTTGCACTTGAAAATTAAACATGTTGGTATGTTTTCTCCAACTTGCATGTACAATGCCCTATAGTTCATTTACAAATTTTTGCTTCGCCTTGTCTCTAACTGACAAAGTTATCTAAATTCACGTCATTGTGATCACATAACAAGGCTAGTTTGCGTAAAATTTGATTGACATGTATCTACCCTAGTCCTCTACTTTGTAGACTACTTAATTGTTGTATTTCTATGCTACATTGCAATTTGCGGCTGCTTAATCACTTGGCTACTAAAACAATGTAAATGACGCCATTTTTCCAACCTCCCCTTGCGTTGCGGCCGTAGTGCCTTTCGCTCCATTGCAAATCCCTAGAGGCTCTCCTCCGTTTGCTCTTCCATCGCCAATTACTTTTCCACTTTTGCAATTTGTTCATTTGAATCTTTCGCCATGATTTGGAGGGGGGTCAGTTGCTTCAATAAGAGTTATGGGATAAATCGACGCTAGATGCATCCAACTGTAGCTTATGAACACCAAGGTCCCACTTCTTTGCCTTGCGACTTTATTTTGCATTTTTGGTTGTTTTTCCAATCATTCTTGCATTTTTCTTTCAGTTACTTCACTGTTGCACTTTATCAACCTTTTTGTTCAGTTTTCTCATCAGATTTTGAATTCGATAGCTTCCATTGAAATTCCCTCTCTTCATCAAGCACGTAGCTCATTCAAAATAGATAAGTGACTTCCTTGCCGCATGTGAATTAAAACTATCCTTTTGCTAAGGATGTTATTGTTTCTATGAATTTACGTATGGATTTACGTTCTTGCAACTAGGATCTAATGTGGATGAGGGTATGAGTGGGCCCTCATCATTGGAATGTGTCAAGCTGGAGTGAAATGCAAAGACATCGTCAATTTACTTCACACGCCACGTTCCACTATGTCGACTGTTTTAACAAAATGGAGACAACTAGTTGCAGTATGACTTATAAACCACCACTACAACAATGGCAGTGTTTTATGACTGCAAAATTATGACTGAGGATGACTGGCGACTGCTTGCAGTCATATTCTTGAAGGCCAACACTTTGGGGAGAAATATGACTACAAAATATGACTACAAAATATGACTGCCAGTTATTTTTACGCCTTGTACTTCACAAGCATATACTATACGGCCATTAGGAATACCAAAGTACTTCATAGGGAACGTAGGGAACATGTTTGGAAACGTTGGAAACATATTTGGGAACATTGAGTCATATTATCACTAATATTTTCATATAATAGTGATTTTGTTTTGTTTTGGGCAATTCAAGAAAAATTTGGGCAATTTCAAAAAAATATAGAGAAGTCATTGTTTAAAATTTTGAAATCCTAGTCACCTACTTTTTTGGATTTTGAATCCTAATCACTATTTTTTTAGGATTTTGATACCCTAGCCATCATTTTTTTAGGATTTTGAAACCCTAGCCGCCACTTTTTAGGATTTTGAAACCCTAGCCGTCACTTCTTGTGGCTCTTCTTCCTTACTTTTTATTGTCTCTTAGCTCTCACTTGTTGCTTTTTGTTGCATTTTAACTCTTGTTTCTTGTTGCTCTCTAGTTCATGCTTCTTGTTTCTTATTGTTGCATCTAAATTCTTTCTTTCTCTTGCATTTGAACTCTTTCTTCTTTTTAGTTCTTGTTTTTTTGTTTCCTCTTGTTTTGTAATTCTTGCTTCTTATTTCTTCTTGTTGCATCTATACTCTCATTTCTTGTTGTTTTTTGTCATGTCTTAGTTGGTGCTTCTTGTTTCTTCTTGTATCTTAGTTGTTGCTTTTTATTTGTTCTTATGTCTTAATTGTTGCCTCATATTGTGTCTTAGTTGTTGTTTCTTGTTTTGTATTGCTTCTTGTTTCTTATTGTGTCTTAGTTGTTGCTTAGTTGTTGCTTCTTATTCCTTATTGCATTTTAACTTTTGATTCTTGTTATCTCTTAGTACTTATATTTTTTTTCTTGTTTCCTCCATCATCAATCTTATTCTTCCTATCCTAAACTTGAGCTACATATTTTGTGTTGATTGTAAATCTTTGAAGGTTAGGCTTTATTGTTCAATCACTAAAAACTAACCTCTCATTTCTTTGATTGTATATGCAGGCATCAAAAGTTGAAACAAAGACATTGGAAGCTACTTGCAACTTCATGAAGCCAAAAATATGACTTACAGAAGTCATATTCCATAAAATATGACTGACGAGAGTCGTATTCTACATTACTGCAAAATATGACTCACCTCAATCATATTCCATGTCATCCAAAAATATGACTAACCGCAGTCATATTCCACGTCATCCAAAAATATGACTAACCGCAGTCATATTCCACGTCATTCAAAAATATGACTAACCGCAGTCATATTCCACGTCATCCAAAAATATGACTGACCGCAGTCATATTCCACGTCATCCAAAAATATAACTGACCGCAGTCATATTCCACGTCATCCAAAAATATGACTAACTATAGTCATATTCCACGTAGGATTTTTTTGTTTGCCCAAGTAACTCAAGAAAAAGTCAAGATTCCCCTAGGAAAGTCAAAGTATACGCCATGTTAGTATACTATGGCTAAAAATGGGTATTTATACCCCTTGGAAAATATGACTGTCAATATGACTGATGTTTGAAGCGACTGCTTCTAAACGACTGAAGTCAGTCATATTCCGAGTCATCTACAGTGATTTCTGCGTGAGTCATATTTTTTTATTTTACGACTCACTGCAGTCATATTTTGCAGTCATAAAACACTGCTTTTGTTGTAGTGCACGTTCTAGACCGAGAAAACTAACTCATAGAGCAGTGAGAGACTTCTCTTGACTTCTTTATCATGAGCGATGTCAACATTTAGGAGGCCTTGCAGCAAAATTTCAGGTACATTGAAACACCATCTAGAAATATATCCATAGGTTTGGATTTGAAAATTGTGTCACTTTGAAAACCCTACCTCGATCCACGACATAAAGCTCAGAGATAGCATTTGCTAAGCAACATTGTTATTGGACATATGATGATTGGAAGAATATCATATGGACAGATGAGTTGTCCTTTAAACTTGGAAAAAGATCTAAATCCATTCAAATATGGAGAAGGGTGCATGAGAAATACGCACCAAATTGTCTTGCGCCTAGTTTCAAATGTGGACACTCATTGGTAATGGTTTGGGAGGCTTTTATTGGATTAGACATATCACTATTGATTATTTTGCTACAAAACAAACAAAGCACATTAGATTTTGTTTAAAATGTTTATAAGACTACATTAAGTGGCTTTATTTCATACACAATGAACTACACAAGCTTATACTCATGGAAGATGGAGCTCCCATACATAGTAGTAAAGTTCCTAAAATGTGGAAGCATGCTCATAGGATTAAAAAATTAGATTGACCTCCGAACTTCCTAGACTTGAACCCTATAGAGAATCTATGGAAGACTGATTACAAAGACTGATTGCAAACATGCTCAATCAAATTGAGGCAGTTATTTCAACACAAGATGCTAGCATGAGATGATAGACAATGTGTACAAAAATTCCAATATATTGTATAATTTTGCGATATATGTGTAAATATTTTTTATGATGATATAATACTCTTTTATATGATTCCAATGCAATTTGCCATTTTCAAATTCGTTCATTTTTTAACATGCTACAGCATTTGAAAGTTTTGAAACTTGAAAGTGCAAACTGCTTGGAACCAAAAATTTGTAAATGAACTGTAGGGCATTGTACAGTCGAGTACCATAAACTTATGAATTTTTTGCATGGCGACTGTGACCATGATGTGGTCAGTCTACCTTTTGACGTCCCTTACTTGTACTAGGCAACAAATCTAGTTGTGAAAATTTGTAGAGGCATCCCTCTTCTTGTCCTAAGCATGTCTTTTTAATTAGCTTAAACTATCATCCCCGCATTTAGTACTTTGGCGGCCAAATGTAAAGATTGCTTCCCAGGTTTGGCAATTGCCGCCCACAATTCCATTATGCATTGTACCAGCTGACTTGGAGATGGCCAAATTTTGCTTCCACTTGCTCCTCCTTCAAGTGCCTATACATGTTGATTTTTTGTTTCCAACATTTCCGTGATCGCATTCTCCCTTGACGCGTTCTTCTTTTTATTGAATCAGTTGTGTTTTGTTTTTCAATTCGATTTGGGGGGGCTTATACTTTGCCGGACGGAGGTCGATCTGGGTAAGAACGCCAATCCTTATGGGTTTGTGTCTCATCTCATCCCGTCCTTGCTTACGAAGCTATTGCAACTGCGATTGTGTTTCTACGCGCTGTCTATTAGATTACGTCTTGTATGGGCTGATTTTCAAGTACATTTTGTGTGTAAGTTTCTCATAACTTTAAACACTCCTTTAGTTGCTTAATGTTTAAATGGGTTAGCATTTCGATCTACACAATTTTCTTCTAATCTAATTGCAATATTTGTTCATTCAGGAAATTTTTAAAACTCAACAATGCGGACATGAACTTTAAGCAATGAAGAAAGAAGTCTCAATAGTATGCATGCGCCAAAATGGACTCATGTAAAAACATAGCTGAAATTTTGCAAATGCCTTGATCCACCATTTCCACTATTCTCATGAAATGAAAAAAGTCTAGATGTTTAGAAACTAAAAAATCGAACAGTCAACCTCTAAAGTTGTCTGCGCGTTCACAACGAGATCTGGATCAGTTGATCAATCAAGACCGGAAACAAACTCTCGTTCGCCTTGCTAAGAGCTTTCAACTTCATCGTAATACTATCCGAAGATATGTCCGTAGCATGGGCTTTGGAAACAAAATTGCACGTAAAAAGTCATATTTGAATATTGAACAACGAGCCAAGAAATTTGCATTTGCTAAAAAGTATTGAAAATGGACAGAATCATATTGAAAAAATGTAATTTGGATTGATGAATCATCATTTGAACTTAGGAAAACCTCTCACCAAATTTGGGTTTGGTAGAAGCCTCATGAAGCATATGCTTCTCATTGCCTTGCACCAACTTTTAAGTTTGGTAGATCATTTGTCATGGTTTGGGGGGCCTTTACCAATTATGACAAGAGTCCTATAGTAATATGCCAGAAGGGGAGAGAATGACAACAAATTTTGTTCGCACTATCTACGAAAGTACTTTAAGTGGTTTTTGTTTCATGCATGAGAACCTACAACAGTACTTTAAGTGGTTTTTGTTTCATGCATGAGAACCTACAACAGCTCATACTTATGAACAACAGTATTCCAGTGCAACATGGCAAATTCCCAAAGCAATGGAGGAAAGCTCACGGAATACAAAAACTGAATTGGCCCACAAATTCCCCAAATCTAAATCCCATCGAAAACCTATGGAAAACATTGAAAGATTTGTTGCACCACCACAACCACAACCAGCCAAAGAACAAAGAAGAGATGATACACACAATTCAAATAGTTTGAAATGAGGTATTCATGGACCGATTACAAGACCTCATTGCTAGAGAGCATCTATCACTTATAAAATTCACTTGTAAATTTTTGTATAATCATGTAGTACTCTTTTGTACGATTTCAATGTAATTTGCAATTTTGAAACTCATTGCTAGAGAGCATCTATCACTTATAAATTCACTTGTAAATTTTAGTATAATCATGTAGTACTCTTTTGTACGATTTCAATGTAATTTGCAATTTTGAAATCAGACTATTTTTGAGGAAGCTACACCTTCTTGAAGTTGTACACTGTCTGCTGAAGTCAATGCCCAACTGTACAGTGGGGTACAGCTCAATTACGAATTCTTGCATTCACAGTGAAAAAAAAGTTCATTGCTGCCCACTTTGACGCCCTCCCGAGGGCTGAAAAATTAATATTTTCTCACGAATTTTTTTTTACAAGATCCTCTTTATGCTAATAACATATGTGCCAAATTTCAAGTCCAAAAAATTTATACAAAAAAAGATATTCAAACATGTACCAACATGTGTTGTTCAAAAAAAAATTTCACTAATACCAACTTTGACACCCTCCCAAAAATTGAAAAAAAAAGTTTTGGCCTTGAAATTTTTGGTGTAAGATAAACTTAGTGAAACTAACTTATGTACAAAATTTCAAGTTCAAAATTTTTTTCCACAAAGAGTAGTTCAACTTCTACCAACATGTGTAGTTATGAATTTTTTTTCCATAACAACACATGCTGGTAGATTTTGAATATATCTTTTTTTAAGTAAATCTTTTGGCCTTGAAATTTCACACATATTACCAACATAGAGGTGATCTCATGCCAAAAATTTCATGGTACATAAACAATTTTTTTGCCCTTGGGAGGGTGTCAAAGTTGGGCCATAGTGAAATTGTTTCTCATGGCTACACCTATCAATTGGTAGAAGTTGAACTATTCTTTGTGGGAAAATTTTTTGAACTTGAAATTTTGCACATTAGTTAGTTTCACTAAGTTTATCTTACACCAAAAATTTCAAGGCCAAAACTTTTTTTTTCAATTTTTGGGAGGGTGTCAAAGTTGGTATTAGTGAAATTTTTTTTTGAACAACACATGTTGGTACATGTTTGAATATCTTTTTTTTTATAAATTTTTTGGACTTGAAATTTGGCACATATGTTATTAGCATAAAGAGGATCTTGTAAAAAAAAATTCGTGAGAAAACATTAATTTTTCAGCCCTCAGGAGGGCGTCAAAGTGGGCAGCAGTGAACTTTTTTTTCACTGTGAATGCAAGAATTCGTAATTGAGCTGTACCCCACTGTACAAAGCTCATGCTGTGGCAACAATTTCATCCTTCACTGCTCTGAGTGAGGCCAAATTTGGTTCTCCACAGGCCAAATTTCACAAGAGCTGTAGGGAGGAGGTTAAAAGAGAAGTATGATGGCAGATGGCAAGAAGTATCATGGACTCAAAGAATAAGTTATGAAGGAATTATGTTCAAATTAAGAATCAAAAGCAGTCTATGGATAGAAGTTGTACACAACAAAGGCTGCAATAAAATAATTCCCCCAAATCAAAGAGGAGTTTACACTGCGCTATCCAATGTTCATCTGGACACCAGTCACCTCTAATGGTCGAAGGGACTACATAAGCTCTAATCATCACAGTCCATGTTCTTATTTGACATTTCTGTTGTTACAGCCTTAGCCCCAATTTGTTGTACCCCATCTTCTTAAGTCCAAATATTCTGCAAAAGCTGTGTAAAACATAAAACCTACACGTCTGTCACTAAATAATGTTATGGCTGATTCGCAAAGTAACAGTCCCTACCAGATGATGAGAAAACTGATGCTCCCAGACACTGCCAGTTACATCCTCTTTTGTTGGGAATTGAGCTCGTTCATCCAACTTTTGTTCCTCAATTACTACTGACCCCAAACAAACAAGAAGCAGGTTTCTGCTTAAGGAGGAAGGGGCTATACTGACACCATTACGAACCCTTAACACAATTAGCCTCACTGGAGTCCAAATACAGGAGCTAACAACAGTAAATCTGACGCAACCTGGTTGTCTCCACCGAACCTATGAACACATGACTAGATGATGAAACAACCAGCAAGTTTGTGAAGGGCTCAAACTGCAGGTGAATAAATCTTGGTGCCAGTAATTCTATTCCATGCCATTGCTGTCCAACCTATCCAGAGTCTGAAGATCATATATTTGACGGATATTACCAGAAGCTGCACCCCACACAAATTCACAATCAGCACTAACATCTAATTGCACAACGCGAGATGTAAAAGACAAAGAAATAATCAATTGGTGTTGAATATACCAAATAGCCACTCGCGGAAGTGTCCATGAATAGCGGAAATCAGTTCGCGCCTCTTTCCCTCCTCCAGTGGCGTGTTCTTCAAACTTTGTTTCAAATTTTCAGCTGCTTTGCACTGCACCAATGAAATTTAACAGTGTATAAGCCACAAAATTTGGAAAACAAAAACCAGCTTCCTATTTAAGCACGTACATCAAAAGAGCACATAGAAGACACGCACATCAGCTAGCAACTGACAAACACAAGACCTACCCTGTGTTGCTGAGCAAGAAGGTAAGGCTTGGGCAATAAGAAAGGATTTGCCCGTGTAAGAAGCTGCTGCTCAGAATCAGCTTCACTCCACCTTGGAACCTGTAAATGCCAGAAGGATCAACATAGAAAACACACAATCAAATTATTGGAATGGCCAGAGCATTGGACTCATCAGTGATCCCACAACCAACGATCGTCATGAAAGGAAAAGCAAGCAAAGGGGGGAAACACGTTACAATTAAATCATCGCAATTGTCTCTACAATTGACCAAGAGTATGTGTACACACCGAAAACGTCACAAATTTCTCCGGCGGGAGCTGTGTCGCACCCTCAGCTTGAACATCTGCAGCACCAGCAGGATGAAGGAAGGCATCATGAGGATCCACCATACCCAAAGTCAGTATCCGGTCCCATCTATTCACTGTCGCATCAACCCCTACTTGCGCCAAGTGAGCTTCCAATTTTGGATAGAACGTGTTGTATGGAGCCACCTGCTTGAGATGGCAACCAGAAGCAGTGGTTAATAGATTTATGAATATACTTTCAAAAGAAGGCAATCCACAAGAGTGATGATATAACTTTTATAGGCAAGCTGAAGATGCAAGAGTACCTGGAGGTGGTGATTATCCCCTGTGAACAGAGGCCGTTGGTTCACTCCAAGATAGAAAACACATTCCCGACAGTTAGCAATAGTAATACGAGCAGTTGGCACAATAAGTTGAATCCTCTCGCAGTGCTCCACTCGGACTGCCTGTACACAACAGAATTAGAGATTAAGATCGGGTTGCAGCAAGCGAAATAAGTCATACCGGTAAGACCTAAACCAACGGTTGGCTTCCTGGTGAACACAAGGTTTAATGAAGTGCAAATATCAATAAGCAGACAAATGTCCAAACTTACTAAGCAGGATATAGGTTACTTACCTTTCCAACAGCCCCTAGCACAACAATAGAATCCGAACAGCCAAAGACGTTCACATATTTCAGTGGTGCAAGTATGTACACAACTGAATCGTGGCAATGAGAAACCTGCAACAGAATCAAGAAAAGGTTATTGCTTAAAAACATGCTCTTTCAAACTAGCGAACTCAGAAGTCCGACAGGACCACAACAAAGGCAAGGTTTAGAATATTTTTGCAGTATCGCTGCAAAATTCTGCAGATCCGAAACAGGCTCTACCTTCACAGATTCCCCCTTGATGTCATTTTCTCTTTTCAATACGGAAGCCTTCATGACCCCATCCACGAATGTCATACCATCCGGACGCCAGTCTTTAGACAAGTGCAACACCCCATTTGGTACGAGAATAGTTTGGGTACTAGATGGTGTCGGGGGGCTGACAGGGTTAGCGGTTGCGTCTGCCATTGCTACATCTGTAGCCTCAGACGATGGACTGTCTACAAGGGCAGTATCTTTCACTACTGGTTCTTCTTTGCTAAGTTTTTGAGTCCCCCTCAAATTTTCTGAAGCAGCCCATATGTGCTGTTGAACCCATTCCAGCACTTGGGCAACAGGCACAGGAGCTGCCGGCATATCTGGGTCTGAATTAGCAAAGAAGGGGGCTGCCTGACACAAGTGCATGTTCTCAAAGCTAGCATTTTTTGCTTTCAGAAGAAGCCCTAGATGCTCAAACTGCTCAGCTGTTATAACCTGAGGGAAGCAAAAAAAGAGAAAGAAAACAGATGTCAGAGAAGCCCACTTAATAATACAGCAGTAATCTCAATGAGCTTCGTCAACAGTGCACTGAGCAGAGTTAAAGCTTTAAAAGTCTGTAATGCTTTTACCGAGGGAAATTTTCGGAGTGACATGTCAAGGACCTTATTAGCATAAGCTCATTACGCATGAGACATATCACAAAAAAAACATAAAAAACATAAAAAACATGACCGCAGAGCTATTGCGAAATAGAGAGCTTCATTAACATTAAACAATTATTTGCAAACATTTATTACCTTATTATTACTGGTTTCCTCCTCTGTTGTCTCTGCCAAGAGGCTAAGAAGATTTGGCAAGTGCTTTCGCATATATGCCAACTGATTGACTTCTTCTTCTGCATGACCGGGCATTAAGCGTCGAGACACTGTAGATGATCTAACCTGCAGAATGTCCCAAACACTTCAGCAATATGTCCGCTCGAATGTTTGTTATTGAAGGTTAGCGAATGTCACTATGATGAAGCAAAAAGCTTCCTTTCCGAAAATAGGTCCTTAAAACGTTTCTAATTCTTTGAGGTTCTATGCACTAAATTTGCAGTCGCACCAAAAGCCTAGTTGCTGAAGAGTATATCCCTAGAAAGCATCCTTGGCCGAATTTAAAAGGTTCCAGCCCCAAGAGTTTACAAACAATTGAAGTTTTGAATGGCAAGGTCAACAATCACAAATCAAAAACAGTATGGGACAACACTACTATCATGAGTGATGCCTGAGGCGGAATACAGCTTCCCGACCACATAAAGCATTGCAGTCGGCACAAAAGAACGAATATCAATCTCATTAGGTCAAGTGAGACCTACTTTCTGATAATAAATCAGTCAAACTGGTGCTTCAAAAATTATTGGCATTTATATGGAAGCCAAAACAGTCGATTCTGAACACCCAGGTCATATTGTGGAAAAATGATTGTTTCAATTGGAATGATCCATAGAGGATAAAGAGTCAAGTGAAGGTGGGCACCTGCATAGGAGATATGGCAGGAAGAAATCCATCAATCGCAGACGTGGAAGGCCAAACATCAGCGACATCAGCAGCACCTCGATGTGGCCGGGACGGAACTCTTCGATACGTTTGAACGTACAGAAATATTATAAGATCGTCGACATCAGCACCTACAGAATCGATTTCTGTCACTGGAGTAGTGGCAAGGACATCAACAATTCCCCCCGTTTCGTTCAAAACAGATGCCAAGGTATCCAGCACCAAATGAGCATGCGACTCACTGATCTCCAACGCTGCTGCTATACCTGCAGTGGCCACCCGTTTCCTACCCCCTGAAGCGGGAGCGGTGTATGAAGCATTGGAATTGATGCTCAAGGACCAGGTAGAAATGGGAGGAGCCTGCTGGAGTAATTTGACGCGGAGGTTCCTCAAACCAGTTACATAATCACTGTGCGCAAGGCTAGGAAGTGGCAGCAGGCCAAACTCAAAACACTTCCGCCGCACGTGAAGCCATGGTGGCTCCCGTGCTCCTTCTCCATTCTTGCCTACCGCTGTCCCAGCACTCATCTTTCCCCTCTTCGCCTTCCTTTTTCACCACCTTTCCCTCTTCTAACTCAGAAGAAATAAAACCGATTTGAACCTGCAAGAAAGACACAATCTAATATGGTATAAGAACGGCAATACAACTAAATTTAATACGTGTTCTTCAACCCCACTCTTGCCACCATCCATCGACTTGTCATGGATAACAGGTGCCCACTCCGATATATCTCCACGCTTGGCATGATGCCATTCACTCGCTGCTCACTTACCACGCAGCATCAACTCAGAAATGTTAACAAGATAAAGCCGTCTTTTTCCGTCTTCTCTCTGTCCAGTTTCCGATCTTTTGAGGTTCTCCAAGTCTCAGAAAAGCAGAATCTATTATGTACCGGCTACACCCATGAGTTCAATGGTATGATAACGAGTGAACCCCTAACTCTTATAGTCGTTTGAATATCGTTCACAAAACTCTACCTTCGTTCAGGGAAGAAAAAGTCACGCCTTCATTTCTCGATCCCAACCTTTTTTCAATAAAATTGTGTCCCACTTCTAGAAAACAAAATTCATGTATCCGTAATTACTGACATGAAGAAATATCCGCAATACAGTTTCCGGAGGTCACCCCTCCTGGCGCTCAGATTCCGCCACAGCCGGCCTGTACAATATTTCTTCAATTCGTGCATTGGGAAACCACAAGACACGGCATTTTCCAATAATCCTCCTACCACATTGGCTTCAGCTCGACTCTCCAAAACAAAGACAGAGAGAAAAAAGAAGGAAAAAAACACAGTCACATGCAGAGCATTGCACATTTACCACGTCAAGAACTCGCCCTCCCAACGACTAGCAATTTCTCCAAAACCGCATCCCAACGTACCAGCACCCCTCCACCACCACCACCACCTCCCTCCCAAATTGCACAAAGAAAAATGCCGCAATGCCACTCCACCAAAACCACGATTTTGACCTAGTCTCCCAAATCAAGAGAACTCGTCACTTACCCGTGATCGCTCCCCAATGCCCCCGCCGCGTCGCGTCTCCTCCCCCACACTAACCCTAAAAGCAGTTATTACTAAACCCAATCTGGCCCCCAGGGTCGTTCCTCATCATCACATCGCCCGCCCGCAACCCCCACCCGCATCCTTGTTGAGTCCGATCACGCAGCCTCGACAGCAACTTCGCTCTTCTTTTCTTCCAAACATCCCTACCTCACGAACTCCCCTTTCAAAACGCACAGCAACAACAGCAGCAGCAGCAGCAGCAGCAGCAGTCGCCACAACTGATTCTCTCGTTTCTTATATCCCGCGGCAGAAAGAGGAGAGATTCCGGCATGGGCAAGCACGAGGAGGAAGCGCTTCGTGCATCCGGATGCAGGCAAGCGGGGCTTGGGCTTGGGGTTGCAGAAGCGAAAGCGGGGACAAGAAAATGGTGGCAAATGGGAAGCGGGGGTGGCTTTGCTTTGCGATCCTTCTCTCTAGGGCAAAGAGGACGAGGGGGGAGGACGACGACGACGACGACAGAAGACGACGGAGTCAGCTGGGTTTGCTGCGAGATAGGGTCTTCGTTGCAACCGCGCGGAGTACCGCGCGCGATACCGGGATTTGGTACGGGGACGGACGGATTCTTCGCACACTTGGAAAACTTTAATATCACTTTTACCTAGGTTTTCTATTTCTAATTTTTCACCGGAGGAGAGGCATACATTCATTCAAGTGAGTTTTCCTTTTTTTCCTAATGGTAAAAATACTTAATATATCAATTTTTTTTAAATATTGGATCCTAACTTAACATATAAATGTGCAAAATTTGAAAGAGCACAAGTTCAGAGCTCAAAGTTTGTTTGCATGGTAAATGGAGACTTTACATCATGTCGATTGTACATATTCAAGTTGTTATAATTATAAATTTAAAATAAAGATATAATCCTTTTCCAATACTTCTCTAATATTACATCTTTAGTTCTCTCAATATATCCTAAGAAATGAATTTTGTATGCTTACCATTCAAGGGAATTATAAGCAATATGATCAGACATGGTAGAAAAATTTTGGATGGAGAAAGGCATCCCAATACCTACTAAGTTTAATTATCTTGGTGGCAGGAGGAGTCTCTAGTTGATGGCTCTTTGAGGTTTACAAACACTAGATATTGTCGTACCAATGCCTACAATGACGTCACTCAATCTTGAGGCGGTGACCCTTTGCAACCTAAAGAATAGATAGACGGTCACTATCTACTATAACCATTCAAAAGTAATCATTATAATCCCTTTCAGAGGGACTAGTTTGATGTACAAATAAATTTGTCTAAAGGAAATTCTAAATACATTGGAAAGAGAACTTTGGATATAAAAAAACATTGTATTCTTGAGTTGATTCAATCAATTGTAGTTGAAAAGGAATTCACTAACTTTTTTATGTTTGTTAAAAAAAACTTTGGATATAAAAGGCCAATTAAGCATACATGTTGATGTCATTCAATGCAACTTATATTGATGATTCTCCCATATGTTTACTAAAGATTGATGTTGGGTATAAAAGAACATTCCAATGCCTACAATGATGCCATTCAATGAACATTGTGACCGCACATGATTCTTTTTTGTTAGAAGAGTCATTGTCTCAAACTTGATTGAATAATGTCACCTTAGGAGATAGGCAAGCTCTTTATATCATTAGAAAAAAATTTAGGCGTGAAAAGGCCGCCAATTTCTGATTTTCAGCACCCAACAATGCAAATAGAGAAAAAATATTTAAGAAATAATCTTTTATTTGAAGAATTATTGCAAAATAGCCCACTTTTAAATATTAAAAAAAATAAAAAGTACTCAAGGAAAAATCTAACAATGCATGTATTTCTTACAATCACCTTTGATATTTCACCAACACAAAAAAGTATGCATCTAATTTAAATCTCACATTCTATTTTTAAAGCATCATATTCTACAATATCATAAGTATATTTAAATATACATATTCAAATATAATATATTTTGGAGATGACCAAGCATAAAAGTTGTGTTAGACCATCTTGTTGATTCCTAAAATTCAAATTATTTCTTTAATCTCTAAATTTCTTTGATCTTTAGAGGACTAATTTGCTTCAAAATATTCATATGCAAAGTAAGGCTAAATTTAAATTACTTCTTCAATGTTACTATTATTTTCAACACAATGTTAAAAATTTATATACAACTATGTACAATTTGACTCCAAGAATGATTTGACACACAATGAATTAGATAGCTATGACTACAATTGTTTGCCAAATTTTAAGCAAAATAAGTCTCTAAATTTTCTTAAGCCAACAATTATGTATTCTACTCTAAATAAATGTCAATAAATTTAATAATAATATATTACTATATAATCTAGAGATTTTTTTTCTAGAGATTAATATGAACAACATTGTAACAAACCTCCCACAGGTTTGCCACCAACTCTCAAATAATTAATATAATAAGGCTCACCACCCAACCATAGAGAAGAGATTACTCAAGAAGTGTCACACCTTCTCACCCCCGAGCCTTTCTAGACTATTTCCTTTCCAAAGGAACTAGAGTCTATCTCAAGTCCTTTTTACTTTCTATTCCAAATTTAGATCTAACTCATAGATCTTTCTATCCTTTTACTCCTATATCTAGAGTAAAGATATTTTATTACCATCTAAATACGGCATAGTAATCTACTTCTAGTGCACCTCATCTTGGAAAGGAAATAGTTGTCTAACTCTTGTACACATGTTCTCAATTTGGAGCGGTCTGATTCCAGTGCACTAAATATGGAGCTGTCTAACTCCAGTGCACATGTTCTCAATCTGGAGCGGTCTGACTCCAGTGCACTAAATATGGAGTTGTCTAACTCCAGTGCACTAAATATGGAGCTGTCTAACTCCAGTGCACATATTCTCAATCTGGAGCGGTCTGACTCCAGTGCACTAAATATGGAGTTGTCTAACTCCAGTGCACATGTTCTCAATCTGGAGCGGTCTGACTCCAATGCATCCATCCTCAACTGGGAGTTGTCTGACTCCTCTCATCCTCTGCTTACACACTGCCACATGTGATTAGAAGATTTCATTCATCCATCCATCATCTTAAGTTACCTTACAAACATCAATAATGTTAATAGTGTTTGTGAACACTTTAACAATTACTATCTATACCTTAAATGAGGTCGTTTGTCTTATTTTGTTTTGTTCGTTACAATGAGATCTCTAAAGTTGTACATTTCCAGTTGTGTTCTTAGTACTGTTGAAAAGCCCAAAAAAGGGTGCAAAAAAGGGTGCACGGACTTTATTTCATAGCATTCTAACTTGCAATATAAACTGCATACTAGTATTTATTATTAATCATTTGCCAAAGAGTATGATCTATTCTTTCAACTGAAAAAAACCTATTTATAAACTTTCATATCATCCCTATGCATTAAGTGCATATTTATTTTTATCTTAAAATATTTTTTGATAGACAATTGCAATGCCAAGTTTTTTATCCTATAGTTGAAATTTTCATAGAGATGAAAAAAATATTGTTCTCATTATGAGCAAGTAGGAAACTAGAGAAACTTTTTATAATTTTTTGTTTTTCCTTGATTTTTTTCCTCAAGATTTTTCAACTAAACTTCATAATGGGTCATCAATTTGTACTAGTTGTAAGACACATAGATTTACTATAAATATTTAAAACATGAACTACGCATAGGCAATGGCATATGAAAAAATCTTCTTCAAAGTTCAAAATAATTGTCTTACAATCAATGAGGTTTTCCACTTCCAAATTTATCATACAATATACTTCAAAGAGCTATTCAAATGATCTTATGGTAGGATTCAAGTTTTTATTAAAATGAAAAAATATTTGCCTATATTACAACCACATTTAACTTCATAATTTCAAACCCCCTTAGTAAAATTGGTCACAAAGTAGTGGGTTGAAAAACTAATGATAAGACACACACTCACTCAAATATTGAATAAATATTAAATCCTAGTTTTGCAATGGCTTGTCTAGATGATGCAAAAGTTTGAGTAAAATTTTATAGTCATTTAGAAGATAAATTTCTATTAGTGTTTAATAGTTATTTAATTAATGTCAGTGATATTATAAGTAGTGTCATGAAAACTTAGGGAGTAATTTGTATGTAGAGTGACTAATATTAAATATCAATTTTACATAGGATGACTTTCTATCAATATATAGAAACCTCTATTTTCTAGCTATTATTTCTATTTTTTTATTTAATATTTTTTTTAAAAGTTCTTCACTTAAGTCTAAATTGCATGAAACAAAGTCAATGTATCCTTCTTTTTTAATGGCTTTCCAACAATACCTTCCACGCCTTTATATTTTATGATTTTAGAAATCTTATCATAACACAAAAATGGATTGTTTTAAAATAATTGTTTGCAAACTATTAACTCTCAATGTCATGTGAGTGTAGGATGTTTTCACCATCAATTGAGTATTTTAACCACTTATCATCTTGAATATCAAAGATTGTAATTTGAAAATGAACAATTATGGTTAATATAATCCTATAATGAATTTTTGTATATACATAGAAGCATTGAAGAACATTTTCATGTATTGATAATAAATAAATAAAAGTGGGCAAAAAATATTCTCATGATCTATTCAAAACTACTTCAAAACATAACATCCACTTGAAACCTTTTAATCCATTCATGATTTAAGATTGATTTCATTGCTAGATGGTCAACATCAATTCTAATCTAAATTTTGCATTTTTGAATTAGATATAAGTTTCAATCATTTTTTTTTTGAAATCGTAATAGGAGACTATATATTGTCTATTCATGTTGAGAATTCCTATTCATTTTGTGAAAAATTGTCTTTGATATAATTTTTAAAGCAAGATTGGAAATTAATTAGTAAATATAACAAAAAAACAATCTAATGAGATTGAGTTTTTCTCAAGATTCAAATAGCAATGGAAAAGACTAAAATTATTCAAATAATAATTATTTTTATGTTTTGCACACATGAATTACCACTATCATGTTGAATTGGGCCTATAATTGTCAATGTATAATTAGCTAATAAAACTTTACCCTTCTAAAGAACCAAAGAGCCTGCTTTGGACTTTCTAAGAACTCAAGCATGTTTTGTAGACTTCTTAATTTGGAATTTTTGCATGAATTTTTTAGAATGGATGCTTCTCATCATAATTTAAGTGTGAAGCTTTGTTTCATGTCATCTGATAAATATTACAAAAGTTAGAAGTTTTTTTTATTTCAATGTCAAACCAAACAACAAAAATTATATTATTTTTTTGAGATTCTATAGATTGACACCCACTACAAAAAATTGAATCATTGAATTCCAAATAATGAGGTAAAAGATATAAGGAGTTTTATTTTGGGGGCAATTAAGGTAGAAATAACAAATGAAGTCATCTTATGTTTTCAATTTTGAAAATTTTCAAATAAAAGTCAAAATAAAGGATGTTAACTTTTTATTAAAACATTCTCACCATTGGAATTAACAATTCTCAAATTCTTCCAAAAGTTATTAGCATATTAGTTGTATCTTTCATTTAATAACACCTTCCAATATATAATTAAAAATAAATAAATATGAAAGCTTTTTTGATTAAATTTTTTAATATATATATTTCCAACCTATTTTACAACTTATTGACTAAAATGCACAAGTTACAAGACATACTTGTTTTTTTCGTAAAAATGTTGAAAGCCAAAACTTCATCTTTTGGAAGGACTAGAAAAGCCCACATTTTGAAGTTCAGGCACATTGATCTTGCAATCGGTGGAGATATTTGTTTTAAAATTTTGGGACAATGTTCCTGAACAAGTCAACCAAAAGATCTTATGGTTGGTTTTGTTAAAAAAAATATATATATTGAAGAAGATTTTGATCTTGCTTTGGGGACAAGTATTTTAAAATAGTTTTGGGCCTCTAAACACAATGGTCCTTTAGATGTTAATATTTTTCACACGTAAAAATATTATTTTCTATGAATTTTGATAAAATAAAAAAATAAAAATCTAATTAATGTGGTTTTTCAAAGTCTAGTTAGTATGAATATAATGTTAATAAATATTGGAATAATGCAACAATTTTACCAAAAATGAAGGTTAGAACAAGAAATACTAATATCAAGCTTTTATTAAATTTTAAATTATATATATAATTTAATATAATTGTGTGATTTGCAATTGCAATGATTCTTTGAATTTTTAGAAAATAGAATTAAAAAAACAAAATCCATTAACCTACATATTCTTAATTTAATTGATACTACAAGTCTCATGCAATGTCGCTGAATATTTTTTTCCCAAAAAAATAAGGTTCAACAGATGCTAAAAATAGAAATTGTCCTAAATTCTTTTTTATACCATAATTTTTTTTATGTTTTTTTCTTTAAAAAAATCTCCCTTATTAAAAATTTGGCATCTATTTATAGAATTACTTTCTGCCCACCCTACCATACAACATACCTACAAAAATAAATTTTAAATGAATAATTTGAGTCCCAATTGAGTTCAGTTTGACCAAGGTGCATCTTCTAGGGATTTGAATGGAGGGATTGCAGACCCCTTATTGGTCCAGACAGGTACTACTGTCCTAACATTAAAAGTATATAAATTATATATAAGTGCAAAGATTCTAACCGGCCCTCTGCTCAAGGGACTTGGTCTCCCTGCTGACTAGACAAATTTACCTTTATTTTTAGTTTCTAAGGTCCACCTGACTCCATGCAGAAAGAAAAAAAAAAACATAAAAAAAAGACCCAATAGCTAACAGTACACGAATGATGATAAATAGTGTTACCCATACTAACTGTTTTAGAAATGCTATAAGTTTTTTACTCTTCATAAATATTTTTACAAAAATCATAAATCCTAGTGTCATTCTAAGTGGGAAAACTCTACATCCATAGTTGGTGAAAATATTCACCAAGAGTAAAAACTTATGGCTTTTTAAAATAAATTAGTGTAGGGAACACTATTGATCATCATTTAGTGTACTGATTTCCGACTGAATATACCCACTGGCTGAATAGGCTGCAATCTATCATAACTAAAATCATTGAATTTCAGGTTCAGTTAATTTCAGGTTTTGGGGTACTATTTTGCCATGCCAGATTCAGCTCTTGCTACAGAGGATTTGTAAAGCGTAACATTGTTTAGCAATAGAGTTATTTAACTTAATAGCTATTAACTCAATCGTAAAGTGTGTGCAATGAGGGACCAAGAGCCGGAGTTTGAGAAAAAAATGATGTACAAGAGGAAATTCCTTGAAGCACAGGACTTGGAGTTTGAGAAAAATCATACGACAAGCTAAAACTCCTTGAAGCACACAAACTTGGGTATTGGGGTGACATTAAGGTAGAAACATCCAATTCCGTCCCTGTACCTGATACTTGTCCATAGAATGCCCTTAAAGTGTCCCCTAGAGTTCCATTAATGTGTCTTACACACAGTTAACTTTAATTTGTTGACGCACTTGAAGGACACATACTGAACTCTAATTTGCTGATGTACTTGAAGGACACATATTGAACTCTGATTTGCTGACAGCTGATTTTTGCGCAGTTTAGTTTTGGGTGCACCTATGGGACAGTTCCAGTGGTCTAGAGACCCACCACTTTGAAAAATCATGAAAACTATATATCACATTGAAAAAATCTAATTTTTTTAATATTCATGATTTTCTCTTGCTCGTACTAGAAAAAGATTAGTTTTAAGAAAATAGGCCTCCAACTATGCTGAATGCCTTATTTTGACATTTTTGGGTGCCTTCACCTTAGAGTTTTTTTGGGGGGGTGGAAAGGTTGTTTCAAGACCGTTCCCTTTGTTGTTCCCCTGGTAGTTAAAGAATGGCTTGCTGTCAAAAACAAATTCAAAAAATAAAGAAAAAGAATTAATTTTTAAAATGAAAAAAAAGTTGAATTTTTTCTTTTTGAATTTTTTATATGATGTGGTAGTCTCTTGGCCACATCATACTATTGTTGTTGTGCAGTTCCCAAGTTCTTAGGAACCCGGGAACTTGCAACCCTTCACAAGCCTTGAATCCTCGGGGGGTGCATTCCCCCTTTTGTTGATGTTAGCATGCAAACAAAACTTTGGACCCCCTATGTACTTTTTGAATTTTAAATAAAATTAAATGAAAAAATATGAATAGATTTTTCTATTTTGAAAGTTTATGTTTTGAATTATTGATATTTTTATTTGTTAATAATAATTAGTTACAAATTTTTGAAGTAAAAGGATACACTGTAGAATTGAAAAATAACTTTCACATTCCTATATTATATAAGAGAAAATTGTTTAAAAAATGAACAAAAAATTCTTAAAAGTAACTCTCCATTGAAAGCTCATTTTGAGTTGAATATTGATGCAATGGTCATCTAAATGTGTTCTCTAAAACTATTTGAATTCAAAAAAACATGCCATTTTAGTGCACTTTTAACCTCTTTTAGAATCACTCCATATTTTATTTGAGTTTGAAATTTTGGGAGTAGAATCCTATAGTCATTAATAAACAATGCTCAAAATTTGAAGTTTAAATTATAGTTTATTAGAAATCACTTGTTCGCACGTGATTTGTTGTGGTAGAACTAAGTGCACCCTTTGAGCCTGAATCTCCCCTAATAATTGCCACACCCTTACTTGCCCTTGGTTTAAACCCCAAGAAAGACATAGGACCTTTTATTTGCCACACATGATAAAATTTGAAAATTTTAAATTCATATTTGCATTCAAAGGTTCCAAATTAGCTAGGAGTGATGTAGGAAATAGATTAACTTTTAAATGACAAGTTGGTCACCATGGATATCATCTATTTGGGTATCATGTGAATTGTTGGCTTAAGAAAATGTAAAAATATTCATTGGAAGACAAGCTATTGTAGGAGACATTCCCTTTTCATTCAATATCTGGAGGATGAATAGTTGCACTTCTATCCTATATAGAGAGATTCTTTGTCATTCGTTGGCTAGAAAATACCCTTCATGTCACTTATGGGTTAATTAAGGACAAAATAGGTGGATTTTGTTTAATAAGCACCCATATGAAAGAAGTTGGGGACTTTGGAAGGAGATGTCACTAGAAGAAACCAAAATTTTCGATGTCTAAGGGAACGGATTTTAGGTGACGTTGAAGAAAACAACCTATGTTTTTCTGTCAACAATTATCTCCATTAATGTTCCATTGGACATCATTATTGACATGAAAAATACAGGTTGTTTTTTGCAACGTCACCTAAAATTCGTTCCCTTTGACGTCGGCTGTTTTTTTGAATGTCACCTAAAACAAGGTTTTCTTATAGTGTGTAAGGGGGTGGTTCACCTAGTACCCAAATTTGGTTTAATGGATTTCAATGTTGTGTTTGTTTAGTACTAAGGATCTTCTTAGTTTACCCATAAAGTCCCAAGGGTGTTTTTTTTGTCAAAAAACAATTAAAATTGTCACTTTTGTTGCATTCACCTAAGAAAAATGGAAAGTACCTTTTTAAAATTTAACTATAGGATCTTCTTTTTTACTTGTCTAAAAACATGTGGAAAAAATTTCATCAAATTTGACTACATAGATTGCAAGATGTTTGCATCCAAAGTGAAGAAAACAAACTTTTTTTGCAATTTGCTTGATTAGATTTTTTGGTTTTGAATCTTTTTAACTAAATTTTTTAAACTATTGATTATAATTTTCTAAGTTTTTATGTTGAATAGTTGAGTTGAAGATTTAAGGAAAAAAATTCAACAAAAAATACTTAATTTTTACTCATTAATTTTTTTGTTGAATTCTTTCCTTTAAAAGTAGAAGTAGGTTAAAGATTGAAGGAAAAACTAAGGCGTTAATTGCTCTAAGATGGAATTGAAATACAATAATCTCAATAGTGAGATTATTCTAAAAAAAAATCTAACCCAGTCTAACATTTTCTTTTGGAAAATTGTAAAAATTGCATTCACAAATGAGTCCTATAAGTTATTTTTTCAAGAAGATATTTAGATTGCCCAAAAAACTAAGATTGTCCATAACTTTTTCATCACTAATCCAAATAAAATGAATCAAATCTTGAAATGTAGACAAAATATAAAATTTTAGGAATTTGTTAAAAAAATCATTTTGACTTTGTGTTGCCTTTGACCTCCATTTGAGCCTCCATTTTTGGCTTATAGTGTGACAAATTTTTCTTCAGAGCACTAATTGAAATAAAAATTATATATTTGCAAAGCTCTCACAAAACTACACATTCTCAAAAATTTTAAAAACATTCACTACAAATTGAGACAATAGGAACCTACCTAGACCCAAATTGTCCCTCGAGGGGATAAATGATCCTTTAGGGATTAAACCTTTTTGTAACACCCCTCCTACAAACTAGGATTTATTTTATGATTAACTATAATGGGGCAAAGGACCTTTTTTCATCCTTGAAAAAGATACCCCTATAGTGAACAAAATTATCTCATAAGGTAGAATAGTCCATCATGGGTAGTATTAGGAGTTTACCTTCATGCCATTGTTGAATTTTTAAATTTTTTCCTGCATAAAGACAAGTGTGAAAAATGGAAAGATTGTAAATTCAATTATGTTTTTTTTGGACAAAGTATGATTTTATAATGAATTTTTGAAGTGTATTGCCTATCATGGCCCAAAACAATATCTAGGCTACCCAAAATCAACAAAAAGTGTATCTATAATTATGGTCATCTTACTCACCTATATTATTTATAAAATTTCCTTACATGGCTATAATATGAAGTTCAAAAACAATCACTTCTTGCAATGAAATTATACTGAAAACCAAGCTAGAAGTTCCTTTGTAGTCACTACCCACTCCATAATTGTCACCTAAGACATTGATTGTAGTCACTAACTCAATCCAATGCAAAACAAATCTCATTTATTGGAAAAAGATTGTACTAAGTCACTTTCTAGGTCTTTAGAATGGGTCTTCTATCCATAATGGGTTATTCTACCTTGTGGCTCTTTAACCAACTTTAATCCCTGAATTAATTGATAAGTCTCCCTTAGATATCTAACAAACCATAGTGCCTTTCTATTATAGGGAAGACCATTGCTTGATTATAAAATGTTATAAGGTAGGAGGTCTATAAATTGCCCATTTAAGAGTTCAAAATTAATTTGAGGAGATTAAACTAGCTTCATGAAATATTTTTCAATAATTTTTTCTTGAAAGACAAATGGAATTGGTATCTAAACTAAGTCATTTAATGTTTTTTGAAATTAGTTATGAATTTTGAAGTTGAAAAGCAATGGTCACTCAAAGCATCTACTTCCTGAAATGTACACTATTTATGTGTAGTTGAAGCAATGAGAAAGAAAAATATACAAATAGAGTACATTTCAAGAAGTGGATGCTTTTTAAGTCCAAGTACTTAATATACTTCCTATTTTAGTATCATAGTATCATTAGCTATACTACCACCCAAATTCAAATTCCACCCTCATGTCCTTATGTGTACATTTTTGTTCTGAAATATACTGTGTTGGATACATAAGGACAAACTTGAAATATGATTGGTTCATTTTAATAATAACACTAGCTCAAAGATCAATGTAAATGTGAAGAGTTTGATTATATAGTTCATGGTTATGGGATATTTTTTGCTATATTGTGAGAAATTATGACTTTTTGAAAGAACTATGCATGAAAAATTAATGGGGTATATGTGTCATTCAATCACTGGTGGTTAAACTTTTCCAAAAATTGAAAGGAATACACATGTTATTTTGCCATTGGTTGAGAAAATGAAATAGGTACTTGTGAAATACTCACACCCATGAATGCATAATTGTGTTTTTCTAAAATTAGCTTGACATGCAATTGATATATGATATTTGAAATTTGTTTACCATTTGTATATTTCATATTTTTATTTTAGATCAATATATAAATATCTGGTATATTTCTATGTATATTCCACATGTTGTACGTATTCCATAATATGTATCATAATCTATATTCCATAGCATCAATTGCCAAGATTGTCTCTCATGACAGCAATCAAAGGCAATCATTTATTTATTTTAATTAGAAATCAATGGCATTGGATTGATTGGAGAGGTGAGGGGGTATTTGAGATTAATGACTCTAGATTTTTTTTCAAGTGGGGACGGAATTGTAGGAATAAGACTTGCTTGCATCTCTTTGGGGGGGGAGATGGTTTGACTATTCCCTGCTGGATATAGGGAGGCAAGGGCTATCGGCTTCTTCCCTCCTTTTGGAGATAATTTAGATCTTGTAACAATTAGTAACCATAAACGATTGGTAACCATGAAAGACAATAAACACTAGTTAAATTTTAATAACCACTAATAGGCAATTTGAGTAATTAGATACTATCTTTATTTGATAATAGTGCATTCATTCTTAGTGGTGATTGCACTGAGAACAAAGATGGTAATACTTTAGTTTGTGGTAAATTTTATTATTATGTTTCTTTTGGAGGTGTATACAATCGATTGTTAGAATGTGTGGATGTACATTATGTGAAATATGCAACAAAATAAAAACCTAAATTTGGTAAAATCTTGGATCAAATGATAGAAGAATGTTTAATACTAGTCAAATTTAAAGATGATAATGTTTTAGAATTCAATGAATGCTTTTCATTTAAACTCAATATAGCTATTGCATTATGTTCATCTTTGAGTTTGTTTTTTTTCAGATTTTAAAAAATGTTTTTAATACTTTTTACATTGGTAAAAAATATAATATATTTATATGCTACATATATTCCAATATAATATATTTGCATGCTACATAATAAATAATTAGTTTGAAGATAAAATTGGAATTTACTTGATAGATTTTTTAATTTGTTGTGATTGTATATAGGACACATAAATGATTAATAATACAACATTGAAGTGAAGTGAAGTCAAGGTAATTTAGTTTTATTAATAACAATGCCTGCATGGTTGTCTATTTGAATGGTGAATTATAATACAAAATTTCAAAATATTCTTCTTTTATTCTATATTCAAATTATATCATGATCATAAAAAATTTATAAGTTCTTATTATTTGGTTGGTAAAAAACACTAGAAGAAAAATGTATCCACCACAATCGGTTAAAATGTGACTAAGTATCCTATACAACTATCCTACAACCATAACTCTCTTTATTTGCACCAAATTCTTACGTCATTTTTTTACATTATTAGTACAATATTTTAGTTGCAAAGTAGTTGTAGAATGAAGTGAATACATTGTTTTAGTCACAATATAGTTGTAGAATAAAGTGTTGGATTATGAAAGTTGTAATATAGTTCAAATTTAAAATTAATCGAGAAATGAATGTAAGTTATTCTCCATTCAATATTCATCACAGTTGTCAATGTGAATTAGTCCACATTCTATGATATCCATCGTGTCAATTTGTAGTCACAAAAAATGACTAGGAAAGGACTAAGAAACAATTGCAACTATAAAATGACAATAGTTATTTCCTAGTTGTTTTGTAGTCATTTTTTAGTTATTCTCTAGTTGTTTTGTAGTTGTTTCCTAATTGTTTCCAAATCATTTTCCAATTGTCTTATATCAATTGTCAAGAGTACCATTAAGTTGAACATATAAGACTTGTAAGTAGTTGTATCCTTGTGTAATGAATTTTATTATTTATTGATAAAATTTTAAGATATCTACATTATTTTTGTAGATTTTTATAATTTGTAGATTTTGAAATCTACAAGTCGCAAATGTGCCACAAACATGTTGTAATGAAGTCACTAATAAGTCATAGATAAGTTGCAAATGAGTTACACACAAGTCACAATGAAGTCACAATTGAGTTGCAGACAAGTTATACATTAGTCACAAATAAGTCGCAAATGAGTTACACACAATTACAATGAAGCCACAATTGAGTTGCAAATGAGTTATACATTAGTCGCAAATGAGTTGCCACTAAGTTGTAGAAATCATTGATTGAGTGACCAACCTAGCAAATATCACATAAGAAACCACATCATAAAATGCATTGACGAAGTTCCAAGTAAATTGCCAAATGGAAAACAATCCCATTTGCCTTACAACTACGATATGACTAGAAAACTTGTCTACATCGACTAGAAGTTCCAAGTAAGCTACCAAATAGGAAACAATCTTGTTTTGCCTTACAACTATGATATGATTAGAAAACTTATCCACAATGACTAGGGCCTTTAGTTAAAAATGAATCACACATGAGTTGCAAATTAAATGATCATACATTAGTCGCAATGAGTTGCCACTAAGTTGTACAACTCACCAATTGAGTGATCAACCTCACGCGGTAGCAAATATCACATAAGCAACTATTTTATAAAGCACATCAATGAAGTTCCAAGTAAGCTATCAAATGAGAAACAATCATGTTTTGCCTTACAACTATGATACAACTTAAAAACTAGTCTACATCAACTAGGGCCTCCAGATTCTCACCAGTCACAAATGTCCAATGCAATTCCAAAACCAATTGCTCTTTATAGTCGCAAAACCCCTCATTTTCTTCTAGTGAAAGAAAAAAGAATCTAAATTTCATCATAACATTTGCTTAAATTGGAACATTAGCCCAACTACAAAATAGTATAGATGTTTTGAAAGTAGCAACAAACCGCATTAAGACTAAAGCCAACAATTGACCAAATCCAACAATTGATCATGCAATTTATGCAACACCATAACAAATTTATTAGTGATTTTGACGTGGAGTATATGTGGTTTCTAACTTTTCTAGAAAAAAAAAAAGGGATCAAAAATTGTAGAACTTCCCTTTGCTTGGGGTGGTAGGTTTGATGATTTTATTTGTTTGGGCCCTGGCCTTCATTTTTATATGTTTTTTTCATTTATTTTGTAGAATAAAATCCATTTGAGTTTTAAATTAAAAAACAAACTAATATTATAATATTTTATTGATGATATAATTTAAAAAATTTAAAAAATTTAAAAATTATATAGTTAAAATAATATATTTAATGTTCTATTACTATGAATTTGGGATAATAAATTTGTATACTTGCTAAATTCTTTGCTATAAATTTTTTTGTAAACTTGTTTTGACATTTGAGAATGTAATAGTAATGATGTAAAATGAATTTTTAAATAATGTAATTATATTCATTTCCAAGGGATTTGTTTTATTAGATAAAATAAATTTGTAACTTCTTTGAAAATAACTAAGATAAATGTACTCAAATAACTTCTTGGAAATATTCTTTGAAAATATTTAAGGTGAGTACACTTACCTTAAATATTTTCAAAGAAGTACAAATAATTTCTTTAAAAGTACTAATTACAATTTCTAGCTTAGTGTGAGATATATTTGCCAAAATGTTTGTTGAATTTTAAAGTGGGTACACCCAAAATTGCACCTTGCCTAAAACAACCATTATCACTCTATGTACATCTCCAAAACCAATATATATGTAAGTTGAAAAAACAATTTCAGAACACCTTTGCTAAATTTTAAGGTGGATACATCCAAAATTGCACCTCACTTAAAATTGCCATCATCACTCTGTGCGCATCTCTAAAATCAAGATGTACTATGCATATGTTGAAGAAACAATTTCAAAACACCTATTAACCCCTCACCACCCAAGGGGACCAAAAGTGTCCTCACACAATTTAGCAGTCAACTTCAAAGTGCTGTAACTTTTGCATCCAATGTCCAAATTCAATCAAACTTGTTGGGAAAGTTATGCATAATAGTCTGTTTTTTGTGGTAAAATTTTCAGATCTATCCAAGATTTAATGAGTTCTTGAAAGTCATTCAAAGTTCACAGGTTCAATTTGAGTTCACCACTGCAATGAGATGGCTGCAACTTTGGGGGCTTGTATCTTTTTCATCAAATGTTAGTTTTCAATAAAATTTGTTGCATTTAGTTCCCCATAAATTCTACTTATTGTGATAGAATTTTCATGTCAATCCAAGTTGTTTTGAATGCTTGGGAGCAATTTGAAGTTCAAAATTCAGACATTTTTGCATTACAGTAAACTTCGGCGGCTTATAACTTCTTTAGACAGGGTTTGTTTTCAATAATTTTTGTTGGAAAAGTTGCGCATACTAGTCTAGTTCTTGTGATAAAAATTTCATATCAATCCAAGAAGTTATGATTGACTGAGAAGCATTTTAGTAGAGTTAGGTTCAGCTGAAGATGTGTTTTTTTGCTACCCTTTTCATTGTTTTTTGACATTTCAAAACAATTTTGCAAATGCAATGAATCAATTGAATGTTTTTTTCTTCCACCAAAATGTTTGTCTTTTGATTTTAAATCACTTTGTAGTTTAAAGTTTTTTCATTTGAATAGGTTATAAATCGAATTTCACCTTCAAATGTGTTTTTAGGAAAATTTCAGCATCTTTTGTCAACACTAAAACATTATAATCTTTCAATCTATACGGTCAAATGACCCCAAATTTGATTTACACCATCTACAAGATTGTACAGTTGAGATTTTCATAACTTACTCACATTTAGACTTATAACACTCGAAAAGCAAGTTTGTTTTTTGACATGGTTAGGCCTTGGGCAGTGAGGGGTTAAGAAAAACTTTGACCCTTTCTAACTTTTGCCTACGATATCCAAACGTCAAGTTCTTTGGTGCGTTAAAACCTCATCTCCCTTCCCAACAAGACAAATATGAAAATTTGACCACTCTAATAATAATAATAACTTACTAGCTAGAGCATGATCAACAAGTGGCAGTTTGGAGGCAAGAACATCACCACCCCATCTAGCAAAATGGGGGTGATGTGGCTGGCAAAATGGAGGGTTGGGAGGGCATCCACTTTCCAAGCTGTAGGAAAGTGGACAACCCCACCCGGAAGCTGGTTAACAAGCCAAATGACCAAGAGATTGATGGTTCCCAATTCACAGACGTTTTGTTGATGTTTGTGGATGATGGACAGTTGTTCAAGGATGTAGACGTATGCTTCAAGATGCAAGTTGACTTGCTGAAATTTTGGGCAGTATTCTATTTGCAAGTTGGGCTTTGGCTTGCAAAGCAGCCTTGTTTTTCCAAGATTTTCAAGCTGGCTTCTTAAGAGGTTCATCTGTATTGTTTTGTAAGTCCAACTTGAACAAGTCATCCATTTTGCAAGACGAGTGGGGATGCTCTAAGTTACTTACCCCCACATGCTTTAAGTTACTTCATCAAACCCAAGTGGCTTTTCAATAATTAGGATGGTCCTGCTCCTATGACCTCACCGGATGACACATCATCACCTGCACATGCAACTAGTGAATGTACTTTAGTGAGTAGTGATGTGTCCACTTGTCAACCCATGGCATACAAAAGTCAAATTGGAGATATTTTGGAGAGACTTTTATATTTTGGAGAGAGCTTACTGGAACAACTAGGGCAGGGAGGATCGACCCCCTTATTGCCCCATTCAAGGGTAAATGTAAAAATTGCCACCTATTTTGTGCCGCATCAATTTTGTATTTTTTTCACATATCTCAACTCAATTAGGGCACCTGATTGCAAATATGAATTCAAAATTTCCAAATTTTGTGATGAACGGCAAATAAAAAATTTCAGTGTTTTTTCTAGGATTAAAATATGGGGCAATAAGGGGGTCAATCCTCCCTGGCCTTGGAACTAAGGATTGGAGCAATGTCTGGACAACTATAGAGATGAAAGTGGAACACTTTAGTAAGTAATAAGGTGGTTTTTTTTGGGGGTAGTAGTGAAAGCACCCAAAATTGTCAATTTAAGCAAATCAGCATAGTTGAAGGCATATTTTTTTAAAACAATATTTTTGTAGTATATACAAGTGAAAATCATGAATATTTTTAAAAAAAATAGATTTTTTAGACATTGTATGTAATTTCTATGATTTTTCAAAGTGTGGGTTGTTTAGACCACTGAAACTGTCCCATAGGTGCCCCCCAAACTGACCCCTGTAAAAATCACCTATTAGCAAATCACAATCAAATATGTATCCTTCAAATGTATTGGCCAAGCAATGTTAAGCATGTGGAGGACACATTCACCAAAGTCTAGGGACATAATTGGGTGAGTCTAGGAATATGTGGAAATGGGTGTTTCTACCTTAGATTGCACTAGAAAAAAAATTGGCTATAGAATGGCAACACATCATGAAGATTTTTTGGCCACAAAATTTCAAATTAAAATTAAAAAATCTTGGATGAAATAAATAGATAGTAGATAAAAATAGAATCATGGATACTAAACATGTGATATGTACTCATGCGATATTTATTTTCTATCCAATATGTGGATGCACTAGATGTTTTTCAGCTACATTAGAGGTCTGTTTCAAGCCCATTCCTTATGTTGAGAACCATTCACTATTGGTCAGAATTAAAAATGATTTAAAAATTAAAAATTAAAATTTTTATTTTTTATTATTATCTAACATGGTTGCTTTACCATGTTAGATAATAATTATGATTAAAAAAACAAGCTAACAAGTTATGTGAAGTTTGGTGAGGAATGCCTGTTTTTTTGTCATAATTTCCAACAATGAAGATATTTCTTGATGTAAATGCGTGTCCAAAAATGAATGAAATATGTGATCAATAAATTAAAAATCCATAATCACCTATTATGTAAATGTCACGCGTCAAGGAGGAGATTATGGAAAATAGTTTGCCTATATTTTGAATAGGACATTTCTTGGAGGGGTTTATATAAACTAGAAAAAAAAGGTATGTTTGACTATAAGGAGATTTTCACTTCCAAATTTCACCAAACAAGATCATGAATATTTGAAAACAAGGTCTCTATGAGTCCATTCACAACCACAACATGTGTTGTAAAGAAGATGGGGACCCCCCCTAAATGGAAGATTCACATGTGATATGTTATGATGATTTTTTTAATAACTTTTGGTATTAGCACTTTATTTTGTCTCCCTTCACCATTTATGCTCAAATTTTGAGTATTGATATTAATCCCTAAAAGTCTACGGCCCTTTTATGGGCTTCTTGAAATTTGTTCTAAATAGAAAAAAGAATCAAATTCTAATGAGTTATAAATTTTTTTGAGTTGTAAGCATACAAATTCAAACTAGACATGTTAGAGATCACATAGGAAAAGAAAACACAACAATATCACTTATGAATTGAAAAATTATAAAGTTTGATCATGAGTGAGTTTTGACATGTTGAATTTAAAATTGAGGTCACTAAAAAATACTCCATGAGGTTAAAGGACATCACATGCATAACCCCAATCAATTTATAGCATATCAAAATCTATTCTACAATATTTTAAAACAAATTTCTAATGTGATTTTTTCCCCAAGATCTAGTGTCTTTGAAGATCATTTCCAAGAGCCCTCAACACTAAAAAAATCAAGATTTGCAATGAAAACCCTTGCACAAAATCTTGAATTAAAAAGTCATAGTCATTCATTTTCAAAATCGGATTTTTTATGCCAAAATTAAACTTTGAAAATAATTTGTCAACAAAAACACTATTGAAATTAGTAACTAAATAAGGTTTTATTTAACTTCAAAGATTTGTCAACACCAAAATTTGATACCTCAAGTATTTCGGGGTTAACCTCTAATTTTTTTTTTTCACAATTTGAACCCAATAAAGAAAATGGTGACTTTTGTGCCAAGATTTTTAAAGAAAAGAAATGTAAACAATGAAAATTGTAACCATATCCTCAATTTTATAAAGAAAATAAAAGTATAACTATATGACCTTAATCTCACTTATAAGAAAATACATACAAATTTTTTTTAACTCAAATTCTTTGACATTTATGAGATCTATAACTCTAAATAGAAAGTAATTTTTTGCCCATTACAAACATGATGGTCTAAGTGAACTTCAAAATTGGCAATGAAAATTAGATTGAGATGTGGAATTTAGTTTGCATCTTTAGTAAGATGTATATACTGCAGTTGAAAACTAACATTTCAAAATGAGAACTTGCATCCATTTTGTGATGAATTTATGCACCTTACATTACTGCAATCTTGTTGCAACAATTAAAACATCAAGAAATTTATTTGCATAAATGGTTATGAGCATGTCTTTTTAGGGTTAGAGCAAACCATAGTAACTTTTGATGATTTATATCACACAAATGTTAGAAAATTCACACCCAAAAAATCTACAAACATTTGGATGAACACAAAAAACGAGTTCATGTGGATATACTTGGGAACATGTTCTCATTTATGTGGATATACATGGGGACATGTTCTCATTCATTGATAGTTCAATCACAAGGTTCTTTTGTGTATGTATAAAAATACCATCTTATTATTTGAAAGTGTTGTACTACAATTCTATGATGATGGCCGGGCTGAACCGCCCCCCTTTTCCTCTTCCCAAAGTCCATGATTTTTTTTCCTATAGGTGTGTGTTAAAAAAAGATTCAATCTTTTGTGCTTGATTAATTCCTAAAGTTCCAAGGCCTTTTTTCCATCAAGATCTTGTACTACACTAGTATAAAAAGCTACACTAGTATAAGAATGTGTGGAAAAAATTTCAGAAACTGTGACCTTCTAGATTGCAAGATATTTGCAATTAAAGTGACAAATTCAAGATTTTTTCAAGAAGATGCTTAGAGTGTCCAAAAAATAAGATTGTCCGTAACTTTCTCATCACTTGTCTAGTCCAAATAGAATGAATCAAAGCTTCAGATGCAAACAAAAATATAATCTTTGAAAAAATAAATAAAAACTGGAAAAATTCAATTTTTTGTAATTTTTTTTAGGCTGTCCCTCGAGTTACTTTCTGGACTGATGGTGTCATAACTTTTGTTTCCAAGCACCGATTGAAATAAAAATTACATTTTCAAAAATCTTATTTGATTTCCTATCTTCAAAAAAAGTTTCAAAATATCATATCAAAAATTGAATTACACACAAACCTACCCAAAATCTCACGAGTCCCCTGTAGGGACTTTAGGACATCAGGGGATAATCTATTTTTGACCCCAATTTTGAGCTTATTTCAGAACATTTAATTGCAAATATGAGTCCAAAATTTCCAAATTTTATCATGCATGGCAAATAAAAAGGTCATGTAGTTTGCCAAGGGGATAAAAACGGGGACGAGCGAGGGGGGGGTCACCCCGGTCTATAATGGATAGGCTTCTCCAATTCAAGCATGGGAGTTTTTATTGACATGCAATTACGGTGAGTTGCTACGGTGGAGCACTCTTGTTAATTTGATGTTTTCTAAAGCAGGACCAAGCTTGGTTAGCCTGACAGTTTCAAACTGAGTCAAGATGTGCACCATAGTTTGGAAAACTTTTTGAGTTTTACCGGCTAATTTCCTTCAATTCTCATATTGAACCGTTTTTTCTAGAACTGAGTATGGTTATTTTCTCTATTTTTTTACTCAAAATAGAAATTTTATAGATTTTTGCACCGGTTTTTTGCCGATGTTTTCAAATTGTAACCGGGTTTTTTCCCAATTCCTCTGGCTAACTTTGAACTAGCCACCGGTTTTTTCCGAACATTGATGTGCACTCAAAGTAGTCACAATAAAACCCAATGCATAACTTAAGGTAGCTGACCCATTTCCAACCACTTAACCCCTAATGTCCCAAAGTCCTTAGGGGGACTCTTGGGATTTTGAGCAGGTTCATCTGATCTCAATTTTTGAAACTTTTTTTGAAGATAGGAAATCAGATTAGCTTTTTGAATGTATAATTTTTTAAAATTTCAATTGGTGCCTAGAAACAAAAGTTATGCCACCATCAGTCCAGAAAGGAACTTGAGGGGTAGCCCAAAAAAAATCACAACAAGTTGAATTTTTTCAATTTTTAATTTTTGTCTGAAAGATTGTATTTTTATCTACATCTGAAGCTTTGATTCATTCTATTTGGACTAAACAAGTGATGAGAAAGTTATGGACAATCTTATTTTTCAGCCACTCTTAGCATCTACTTGATAAAATAACTTACAAAATTCATTTTTGAATGCAATATTTATAACTTTTTCAAAAAAATTATTAAACAAGGCTATGTTTGCTTGCTAGAACAATCTCACCACTGGGATTAGTGTATTTCAATTCCATCTTAGAGCAATTAATAGTTTAGTTATCCCTTCAATCTTGAACCTACTTCTGCTTAACAATTTTTTAATGAGTGAAAATCAAACATTTTTTAATTGAATTTTTTTTCCTAAATTTTCAACTCAATTCTTCAATATAAAAATTTAGAAAATCAAAATCAATAGTCTAAAAATTTTAAGTTAAGAAGATTTAAAGCCAAAAAAAATCTAGTTGATTAAGGTGTTAAAAAATCTTGTTTTTTTCACTTTAAACGTAAATATCTTGCAATCTACGCAGTTAAAGGTTTAAAAAAAAATTCCATGCATTTTTGTTCTAGTGTAGTACAAGATCCTATAATTAGATATATAAAAATAATAATTTATAAAGTTTTTTCTCTTTGCAATAGAAATGGCAGTTTTGAGTGGGTTTTGAAGGAAAAAGGGCATTAGGACTTCTAGGATTAAGCGATTACGGCACATGACTCTTGAGTGAGGAAATTTTTCATGTATAAAAATATTGTTTGGAAGGATTCCATAATATTCCATAATTTTACTTTTCAAAATATAGTTACTATGAAGTTTTTAATCGAAGATTTTATTCGATCCCTACTAGACAAATAGACCTTCTTATTTTTGACTAAGTGCTAGTTGAAAAATCCACCAAGGGTTGGTTGCAATATTGAGAGTCTTGTAGCCAATCATAATGTGCCACAATTGCACCTGGGGACTGTGCCATAATTAATCACTATTAATCTTTTCTTGCACAAAAAGAGAACAATCTATATTGTCCAAATGGAAGGTGATTAGAAATGGGTTCACTACTAGATGGCATGTTTCCAATGACATTTATATTAGTGATTTCCTCAACGATTCCAAACTTGCTACCAGATTCTCCAATAAATTCATTGAAAACATCCAGATACAGGCAAATCGATCGATTTCACAAACAAACCTAGTAGCTACTAGTAAGATACATGCACCTAAAAGTGACACTCTCCTAATTGCAATTCCTATTTATAGTTGTAGGTAGATGTCCAACCAGTTCAATAGTTCAACTTGTAAGGTGCTCTATTTCCCACCAAGGTTGGGTTCGATTTCCAACTAAGCCTTGGAACGCAATCCAACTAATAAAGTCATGAGACATGTCCCAAAGTGGGGAGCAAGAAAGAAGGAAAGGAAAGTAATTTGTCAAAGATTGGAATTAGAAGAGTATAGTGATTATCTATGGGTTGATATCACTTTTGCCTTCCAAAATTCATAATAATTTCAGTTCAATCAAGAAGATTACCAATTTTGTTGCAATCCCAATTGTTTCTATCGATGAACCTCTATAAATATTTGCTTTCCCTTGGAACACTCCACCTTGGAACACTCCACACCCATGTCCAGAATTGCTTATTTGATCAGTTATGGGTACCTTCACCATAAAGTTGATGTGAAGTAAAGGCCTACGGAGTATGACTTATGGTTGGAAGGAGTGAAAAAGTGGATGTGACCCTCTTTTATATTTGACTAACTTCTAAGATACAGTGCCCAAGTGCCCCACTGAACTGAAGGGCCAAGTCTGACCCGAATTCCTGCAATGATACACTCATGCAAGAAAAGGAGATTGGATCTAGTTGGACGCTAAACCCAAGGGAATTTTACCCCGGGGGACAACATGGGATTTTTTTATTTATTTCTCACACATAAAAAAATTTGCAAATTTTGAATTCATATTTGTAATTAGAGACCCAAATTAGCTAGGAGAGGTTGAAAACATATTCTAAATACAACACAAAATAGGAGGCAAGATTTTACTTTTACCTTGGAGAACTTGCATTTTCACCTTGCTAGTCCCACTTCAGGGGGTGGATTTCATGTCTTGCATTCAAAAGCATGAATGAAGGACTCAAGGATATTTTTGTGTGTTATGGTGGAGGCACCCATAGCCGATCAAATAAAGAATTCTGGACATGATATGGAATAGTGCAAAGGCAAAGCTCATATTTTTGAAGGTGCATTGATAGAATTGACGGAGATTGCAAATTTTTTGGTTGCTTGAATTGAAATTATTATAAATTTTGCAAGCCAATAGTTGATCTAAATCCATGTTCAATGTCTAGACTATTCCAAAATTGCTCATTTAAGGTGGAGCCACTTGTAATCGATCAAATAATTAATTTTGGACATAATCTAGAGTAGTGTAAGGTAAAGCAAATATTTTCCTATGGCAAAGATACAAATGATAGGGATTGAAATTTTTTTGGTAATTTTATTGCTTGAATTAAAATTACTATGAATTTTGGGAGGCAAAAAGTGTGTTGTCCAATCCATAGCCAATGTCTAGATTCTTCCAATTCCAATCATTCAAGAACTACTTTCCTGCTTATTACTTCCTACTTTCTTGCTTATTATTTTGAGACATGTGTCATGTATTTAGTGGTTCAAATCTTGAAAAAGAGAAAAAAACTCATTCCAAGCTTTGGTTGGAAATATGTTCTAGCCTTAATTGGAAAGAATTACATCATGTATGTTGGATATGAATCACTGGTCAAGAATGGGTGGTCCTACTTTAAAAGACTACTTGGCTTATTCACTTTGGCATTCCAAACCAAGGACATGTGTTGTGACAAGAATAGAAGAATTAATGGTCACAAACCAAGAACTCATGCTTGAAAATTAGTCTTAGCTTCTTTTGAATTCCAGACACCTTATTGATTGTTGATGGGGCAGTGGTTGGTAATGGGTGCCTTCACCTTAACTAAGGTAAACTACCCCATTGCAGATAGAATGGGAGCAAGCCCATTGTGGGCAAAATTGTAATAGTGGTATACATTCAAGTTCTAAAATGTACACCACTAAAATAATTCAACCTACAATGAGCTTGCTCCCGTTTTGTGCGCATTGGAGCAATTTATCTTATTGTATGCACTAAGTGTACTTTCTTTTGTCTTTGCGACAATGAAAACCAAATGTGAATCATTGGAATCAAATCATAAGGGTTTTAAATGATTTACATCCCTACGGTGACCAAATCCAATCATCCTTTTAATTTCTATGTAAATCATTTGCTTAATAAATCATGAGCACTCGTTGGAGGTCGGGAAACTTCCTCTTTTCATACTAAATTTTAAGGATGAACATCTGTACTTCTGTCTTATGTAGAAGGATTCTCTATCATCCATTGGACACGAAGTATCTACAATGACATTATACAATTAACTTACGTTAGTAGATTGTGAAGCATTATTACTATTATTATTATTATTATTATTATTATTATTATTATTATTAATTTATTTTTCAGTTAGTTGTCAGCAGGACCTTTGGGACTGGTGGTTTTGGGATCATACCTTCTGCAATACATACATATAATTTAGAAAACAATCCAAGATTTTTAAAATAAGGTACATGGGAACGTAGTCTATACCTTAAATTAGGATGTTTGTTTTGTTTGCTTGTCACGTTGAGATCTCCCGGACCGTGTGTCCCCCGGTCGCGTGTTTGGTATTGTCGGAAAGCCCTCAGTGAGGAGGGGTGCACTGGCTTGGTTTCATGGCGTTCGGACGTACGGTGTGAAAGTTATGTATTTTTGAGTTATTTTTGGTTCTAAAAAATTAGAAAATTACTTTTACTTATATTTTGGTCACAATCTTGGTACTGTCGGAAAGCCCTTGGTGAGGAGAGGTGCACCGGCTTGGTTTCGTGACGTTCTGACTCACGATGTGAAAGCTATTGAATTTTGAAGTATTTTTATGAACTAAATAATTAGGAAACTAGTTTTACTGTGGCAACGGCACATGGCATACTACACTAATGATGGTATTTAGTGTTGGCAACTCTAGTTACGAAGCACAACACTAAATGTCAACAATCCGGTTAATGTTACCAACACTAAATGTCAACATAGACACTATTTGTCAACTATTGAGTATAAATTTTTTACAAGTTTACATTTAGTGTTACCTAACTATTTCATCAAAAAGCAAAGAAAAACGTAAGAACCCAAGAAACCTATGACATGCTCAAAAAAGTTACTACTCAAAAAAGTGAACACAACACTAAATGCCAATTAATTGACATTTAGAATGGGTAAGGTAAAAGCTCAAGTAACACTATTAGTAACATAACACTAAATACCATCATTAGTGTAGTTACAATTAAATAGGAAAATCTAACTAAGTTACAAGATGTTGACATGTGACATGGTGATGTTGAACTTTCTTTAAATTAATTTTTAGTTATTGAAAGACATTTTTTTCCCAATTCTAGTATGAAAGATGTGCATATGGATGATTTGTATACACAACCAATTGAATATGCATCAACACTGATGGTTTTCAATAAAGTATATCATGTAAAATCATGAAATTTAATTGCACCAACACTAAAAAAAATGAATTTTTGCTTTAAAAAAATTAAAATATAACACGTTTGTCTCATATTGCACGACGAATGGAATGTTGATTCTACGTGAACAAAAATGCCAATTATTCTTTACATTGTACAAAATTAATGCTTGAATAATTAATTTTTTTGATCATCATTGGACTCTATTCTACATTAAAATGCAACATGATGCAATTTGACCCATGTCCAAAGAGGGGCCCAATTAGGGTAGGGACATTTTGGGTTTGAATTCCATAAAGTAGGAATACTCAAATGTAATAGGAATTATTTATTGACACCTAGAATAAGCCCTAAAATAATGTACAAGTGGATTCAATGCTAATAGGTGAATTTACATGAATGTGCCACAGTGATGGGGGCGGGGTTTGTAAAATGAGCATGATATAAGCTTAGGATTTTTTTGCTTTTGGATGTTTCTGTGTTCACTTTTGTGTTAGTCTACTGTCCACAGTAGACTATGTTAGTCTACCGTCCATAGGTGCATCTATGTACTTGTTTCCACAAATTTGTATTATATTCATACAAACTCAGAAAAATATGAAACCAATTTTGTTGATTTCCTAAACCATTTCTTAACAAGCACACATCATTTTATTCTGTAGCTACTTTCAAGATCTACAAATTTTGAATAAGTGTTGTTCTTGGTTCTTTTATTAATGCAATAGATTGCTCCATTTGTTCAAAAAGTAATAGCAATTGTCACATTTAGGTGTTTCTACCTTACTTTGTATAAATAAATGGTACTTCCAATTCTCTCACATCCTATATTCATCAAAACCACTCCATCCAAAGATTCGATGAACGTGGATAACCATAACTATCATTCATCCAACTTTTTCTCTTTTTAGTCCTTGTCTCTAGGTAGTCTCGAATGTGAGGGATGGCTCTCTCCATTTGGACCTTTCAGATGGATCTACGGTGGAAATTGCTTGGCGAGTTGGTTATTTAGCTGCCTCAAGTTTGAGTTTCAAAGGGGGCAGGCCAAACTTGGTAGGGTATGTTTCTTTGTCACAGGAATAAGTAATTATGGTCATCATGATGGTAGGTTGCTTGGCATGCTCTTAGATGGGTGGGTTAAAAAAAAGGCTCTCATACACTCATTTTGACCATTTGGTTGTGGGGCACCAAATCCTACAGAGAGTACTATGAGGGGATTCCCTCATAGGACGTGGTGGTGGTGATGGCCACCTTTATAAAATGAAAATTAGGATGGGGTGGTGGTGGTGATTGTCACTACTACCAAAAAATTGGACATGGGAGGGTGGTGGTGATAGCACAAAATGAAAATTAGCATGGGTAGTAGTAGTGATTGTTACCACCACCAAAAATTGAACTTGAGGAAGGTGGTGGTGACGACCACCACTACAAAATGAACATGAATCGTATTTGAATGATGTTGAATTGCAAGCACTTGTGTAGAATTTTTTTGCTCTAATAAGTAAAGCATCATGAATTAAAAACCAAGAATAATGTATAGCCTTTTCTCTCTGAAGAATCCATAGTACAAGGAAAGAAAATAATGAAATTAACTAAATCCCCCGGAGGTGCACTTAGCTCTACTACAAAAGACCACGTGTGAACAAGTGGTTTCTAATAAACTATAATTTTAATTTCAAATTTTGAACATTGTTTACTTATGACTATAGGATTCTACTCCCAAAATTTCAAACTCAAATAAAATATGGAATGATTTCTAGAAGAGGTTAAAAATGCACTAAAATGGCATGTTTCTTTAACTCAAATAATTATAGAGAACACATTTAGATGACTATTGCATCAATAATCAACTCAAAATGAGCTTTTTAATAGAGAGTTATTTTTAGGAATTTTTTGTTCATTTTTTAGACAATTTTTTCTTATATAATATAGGGGTGTGAAAGTTATTTTTCAGTTCTATAGTGTATCTTTTTATTTCAAAAATTTGTAACTAATTATTATTAAAAAATCAAAAAATCAAAAATTTAAAACATAAACTTTCAAAGTAGAAAAATCTATTCATATTTTTTTCATTTCATTTTATTTTAAATTCAAAAAGTATATAGGAGTCCAAAGTTCTATTCTCATGCTAACATCAAAAAAAGGTGGAGTGCACCCCCAAGTTAAACCCTAATCAATAACTTAGGTGGCTTTCAAACAAGGTTTGTGATAACTAACGTTGCAAACATACACTGTGTTGAGACACGCACTGTATTGAAAAGAAAGTTTGTAGAAGGTCAACCACCACTTTTTACCGCTTATCACTACAAGAGAAACACGTCCTAATTGACAAAAATCAGCCCCTCCTAATCTACATAAATTTGACAGGTTTTTGTCAATTAGGACAAAAAACTGTCCGAAATGACAGAAAATTGTCCAAATTGACAAAAATCTGTCAATTTTCTGTAGATTAGGAGGGGCTGATTTTTGTCAATTAGGACCAATTTCTGTCATTTTGGACAGGTTTTCTTGTAGTGTTACCTCTTCACATTTTGGAGAGTTGCCAATGCTTATGTGGGAAGTTTTCCAACTAGCATTCAACTGTCTCTTATTAATGTTCCGCTATCACTAATGTGAAACAACCCTTAGTTTATCTCATGAATGGTGTGAGTGTAATGACTATGGTCCAATATGTAAATACATGTTGGTTATAAAACAAATTTTTGATGATGAATATCAATATTTGTTTGATTTGCTGTTGGATGTATATGAACTTGATGGATTTATCCATGACTTGGAAGATTTTGGTTAAGATACATGTATGGGTCCAAGTGAAGGTCCAAGTAGAGGTTCGCATTAGGAAAAAATTGAACTCACAGAAAGGCCTTGAGTTTTTTTTATTAATTTTTATACTAATTGAATGAATATGAAGGTGGCCACATCCTCATTAGAACCACCACTTGGCGTGTACTTCATTCTTTGTAATAGAACTATCATGAGATTTATAAGATTATGGAGATGGATTGGGTAATGATGACAAATTTTTGAATTCATCGTGCAATTTATAGCCCAATTAGTGAGTTAAGAAGGCTCTTCCCACTTAAATTTATGAGATCATAGAGATGGATTGGATAATGATGATGAATTTTTGAATTTATCATGTAATTTTTGGCCCAATTAGTGAGTTGAGAAGGCTCTTCCCACCCAAGCTTTTGCATTATGAAGAGGCCTCTTTTGGGGTTCAATTTTTTCTTAATGAGTGAGGGTCTAAGTAAGGATCAACATGGAGTTCTAAATGTGGGTGTAATTAAGTGGGGATCCTAATGAAGATGAACCTTCTCTACATCCTAATGATGGTAACGAGTTTATAAAAGAGATGTTTCTAAATATCTCAAACATGGCGGCATTCCAAAATATTTCAACGGAAAGGTATGTAAGTTTGACAATAGAAAAATGCAATACCTTGAAGAAAGCTGGAGAAATGTTTATGGTAATTTTTCAAGAATCTATGGAATTGAAATTGAAACCAAGTTGAATTCTTATGCCAAGGGAAGGTGGAAATATCACCTTGCTACAAGAGAGTATTATAAACACAAGACTTGGACATGGAATCAAAGGAAAAAACAAAGATTATTATGAGTGAATTTCACTGAGAGGCAAAATCCATCCACAAAGTTGAGCCGAAAGGAGTGTATGGGACCCTAAATCTAAATGCCTCCAAGCAATGGACTCCTATAGCCTTAGGCACATCTCATGCCCAAAATTCCTCTAAAATCACCATTTTGGTACCAAAAGAGGTCCTAATTTAGTCCTAATTAGTGAATTCAGCACACCATACCATCCTATAAATCTACCAATTTCACATGTCTTGGTCACAAGTAGTTGTAATTTTACCCTAAATTCCATGGTTTAACATTAAGACCTAAGTTTGGCCTCAAAATACCATTACGGCACCCAATTGGGTCCTAAAAAAGGATTAAGCTAAAATTCCAACATTCCACTCATCTCCACACCCCATTCACCATGCAAGTAGCTCACAACATGCTTCATAACAATGTGAAATGAAAATTGCAATGGTTCAATTACAAGTCGAAAACACAATCACAAACCTCAACTTGTACCTCCTCTTAGAGGGCAACAGAACTCTTTGCACAAAAATAACCGTCATTTCTTCATGCTAGTTCCAAATAGGTCAAATCATAGCTCTTTGGAAAGCTAACTTCAAGATGCACTACTTGTCCAAAAATCAGCTCCATTGAATCTTCCATGCTCCCGCAATTACTTGTCAAAGTTATTGCTCTCAATGGTCGTGGTAGTAGACCCTTTGTGCACCAAATCAGTTGCCCTGAACTTGTCCTTGCTTAGATTGTAGCGAATCATATCTTTTTGGAAAGCTAACTTCAAGACTCATCATCTCTTCAAAAATCAGCTCCATCTTATCTCTTGTGCTCCCAACATTATCTGACAAAGTTGTTGCTCCCAATTGTCACAGCATCAAATTCTCTATGCACCAAATTAGTTGCCCAGAACTTGTCCTTGCTTCAATTGGGGTGAGTCATAGCTTTCCAGAAAGCTAATTTCAAGACGCACCACCTATTTAAAAATTAGCTCCATCCAATCTTCCACGCTCCTGCAGTTGCCCGTCAAAGTTGGCTGTCCAATCTCACTCCAAATTTTTCCCTCATTTTCAAGCACCTTTTCCATCTGACCCCAAAATGTCACTTTTTCACCCATTTTCCGCATAGAAAATGAGTGACCTATTCAATAAATTGCCTATACTCCTAATTTAACTCCTTACAATCCTTGATCTAGTATCTATTATTCATTTTTTACCTCTTGTTTCACACATCTTCCAAACACACATAGACACCAAGACACCCAAGAGAGAGTTTGAGTTCCTAACCCTAATTTTCCTATTACCCCAACTTCCTAACTAACTAACACTCCTAATCACTTTCGTCCATCACTAATTTATTGAAAAATCATTTACTTACTATTCTTTGCCTAATTTAGTGCTTCTATCCCTATGTTAGTGTTTTTCTAGTAATCTAAGTTTACTAACATCTTTTGTGCTTCTCATGTTTCTTTTTTTTGTTAGTTCTAAATTCATATTTAGAATCATTTACAACTTCAAATCTTTGTTTTTACTTCACTTTTGCATTTTTTACCTTTTATATTTCCTTGGTTTGCATTTTTGATCTAGTTTCTTTTCCTATGCACTAAAAGCCTTCTAACTAATGGTTATAGTTTAATCTAAATTACTAACACTTTTGAATGTAAAACCTCATACATATTTTTTATATTTTCAATTATCTTGAAGGTGAAACATTATGGTGTTTCACAATTACATTACAAAAATTCAAGTGGCAAAGAAGCAAGTGTGATACAATCTCTAAAACCTAATGGTAAAATCAAGTTACAATGTTGAAGACAACTTGTGCAAAAGAAGTGCACAAGGGTGAAATTGCCAAAACTTTGTAGAAGTCAATGTCCTAATTGAGTAATTGTAAGGGATTGAATATATTTTTTTCAATGGAGTTATTATTATAGTAGTACCTGTTATAGTGTATTGAATGCCACAATTGCCAGTATGCAATAGTAAAAATGGGTCATAATATTACACTAGACACTCAGAAAAGTGAAGTACAACAAGACGTGAAATTATTTTTTTTAAGGAGTTTGAATATATATTAGAAAGCTTAATGCAAAATTTGTTTAATTCAAATTAATTATTTGGTGTTATTCATTTAATGAAGGTTCAAATTATAGCGATTTTAGTTGTTATTTTATTGTGGTTATTGTAGTTATTGTATTTGCATATATTATGTGCAACATTTGTATTATGTTTTATTGCTTGCTTTAATAATATATATACATCATATATATGTTCAAAGTTTTATTATATATGTGTTTTGGGCAATTTCAATGTATGTTCATGAGCATTATTTGAATATGTTCTAAAAAGTTAAAGAATGTTCAAAGCTTAGAACATGTGACTAATGTCTCTAACCTCAAAAGTAGGGGTTGGTCACATTAGTAAAATGTAAACTAATTTTTTTAAAGCTTAATTTTATTTAATATTTAAAAAAAAATGGAAGTGAAACATTTAAAGTAAAAAAGATTGTGCATGCAATATGAATTTAGTTCAAAAGTTAAATGAACTCATTTCTAAAACTGTTGTAAACATTAACCTGTAAGTGTTTAAAGGCTTTAGGCAATACCAAAAGCTATTATAAACTTGATGTTTCTTTAACAATTTCTTAGCTTCAACTCTAAAGAGTATGTAGATGTCATGATGTTATCCTTATTAAAAGACATCCATACAATTGAATTTCAAATAAAATGCGTAGATGTTTTTCAAATGAATTTATAGAATAAAACTTGTAAAATTCACTAAAATTACAATTTCAACACTTTCATTTTGTAATTTTTTATAATTGGTTGAAATAATAGTGAAGTGATTTATTTGAGATTTTGTTTTATAGAAGTGTCTTCAACTTTTCTTGAATGCAATGAGATCATAGTTTCATAAGTTGAAATGTTGCACATTAATACATTATGCAAAACATGATTTGTTGTTAAGTTTTTTTGGCCAATCGTTCCAACATTCATGAGATAATGAATTTTTAAAAATTTTCATATAATTAAAGCAATAATATTTAATATTTAGCTTGATGTATAAATAAAAGTTGAACATTCCTAATTTTAAATTCTATCCATATGGTATCTATGATTGCAATCACCCAAGTTCTATATAAATTTGAATCTTAAATCTTTTAATCATAATTAGATGAATGATTGCAAATCACCAATATTTTGCAAAAAAGAATCTATAAAGATGGTCTTACATTAGGATAATAGTATTATAAGTGCATGTTAATTAATTTTAAATAGGTAAAAAATTTCATTATTAGAATGTTGTGTTTAGGTAGATGGTCATTTAGACATTAAACTTAAAGTAAATGTCAAGTTTCATTAATATCATTAACTCCTTAAATAGAAGTCACTAACATTAGTCACAATTGATATAATGGAGAAAATAAAATTACATTAACTCCTAAATTTTTGAACTCCACTCCGTTACGATTTTTACATGACAATGAATACTATGTTGACAATCTATGTATGAAACTTCTTGTGATGGGTTGAAATGTAACACTCTAAGAGTAGTGATTTTATGCACACTTTTTATTCATTAATTGAATGGCCTAATTGAATAGCACTATTCAAATTTTTAATCTTAGATTTTATCTCCTCCATTATTAATACACTTTAGTAGCATAATTTAATTATAAAATGGAACACATTTGGTATTGTATGAGGAAATTTAGTAAGAATCAATGAAAGAAAAGGTACTCTTAAGATATGAAAAAAAAGAACATTCAAGAGTATTCAAGAGCATTCGAGAAAATTTTCTAAACTATAGTAGGGATAGAAAGTTCATGGATTAGTAGCATAATGATGATAAAGTTTATAATTGAAGTAAATATCTTGAAATCATATTGTGATTTTTGTCATATCCTTTATAATATTGATGACTATGTATGAAATATTATGAATCCTACAATGTGATATATCAAGTATGCAAAATGCATTTATTAATATATACATTAGGGATTTAGGGTTAAGATATTGACAATTTGAGGATGAAATGTATTATCAAACTTTGAACAAATGATAGGATCCGTTTGAGTATGATCAAATTGTGACCCTCATCACTTTATAAGCATAGCAAGCTACCAAAACAACATGATCTCATTAGAAAACATTTGAGGCCTCTATAGGGCCATGAGTTATCATGGCAGGGAACTCCTTGTAATGTGCTGCAGCAGTGACAGCGTAGCGTGCTGATGTGGTCGAGACCTTACCACGTCATTTTTGAAAAAAAAAATTAAAATTTTTTTTTCAACTTTTTTTAGCATTCTAAGAACTAAATTTTTTTTTTCTAATAGCTGGCTGTTCCGTCGCTGCGAGGGGAACAACGAGGGAAGAGGACTGAAACGGCCCTGTTGAGGCCTCAAATGTCTTCTAATGTCCTGCCAGCGTCGTCATGCCACATCATCATTTTATAAATCAAATGTTTATTCCTGTGAACCACCAACTTATTCTTGAAACTCGAGCTTAAGCCACCCCAAGCAACCAGCCCGCCAAGCAGTCTCCACCGTGGATCCATCTGAAGGGCCCAGATGGAGGGAGCCCTCCCTCACATTCGAGGCTGCCTGGTTGCTTGACTCACGAGTCCCATGTGAGACTGACAAGTACCGCACACTGAGCGGCACGCACTTCAAAGCTCCACTGCCAAAGGAAATTTCGAAATCCCGTCTCTGCGTCATCCTGCGTACCGATGTTGACTCCCCGTGAAGAATGCGGGATCGTCCTCTCCGTCACAAACTTTGGGGCTGTCCAGACACATAATGAAACCAAATTCCATCGCATTTGGGTTCACCCTCAACCAATTTCACGGCGTAAACTGCATTTGCGACCCACCTCCGTCACTTGAACTCACCTGTGGTCACAGAGAATCGAAGTGTCTGCACGAAGAATTGAGGTGTGCGGACGAAGAGTTTGAGGTGCAATGGAGGCGCCGAAGTGGATGGCGGATGTGACGCACAAGACCGTGAAGACGAACGGCATCAGCATGCACGTGGTGGAGTACGGCACAGGTCCAACATGCCTGCTCCTTCACGGTTTCCCTGAGTTTTGGTACTCCTGGCGTTACCAGATCCCTGCGTTGGCCGAGGCGGGGTGTCACGTTGTGGTTCCCGATTTGCGAGGCTGTGGACAAACGGAGTCCCCGAGCGACGCTGGGAGCTACACGGCGCTGGATGTCGTGGGGGACCTCGTGGGGCTTCTGGATGCGTTGGGGGAGAAGCGGGTGTTTGTTGTGGCACATGACTGGGGCGCCTCTGTGGCCTGGGATTTGTGCTTGTTTCGACCGGATCTCGTGAAGGCTGTTGTTTGCTTGTCCGTCCCGTTTCTGCCCAGAATGCCTGGCGGAGGACCTATTAAACGGCTGCGGGAGATGCTTGGGGAAGGTTTCTATCAAATCAGGTTCGTGGGTTTGTGTTTGGGGTTTCGTTTCCTTTCTACTCCCATCTGCTTGAATCGATCTGCATGTATGTCCCGGTCGAATGTTGTGGAGGTTTAATGATTGTTCACTGTTCAAGAAGAAGGAGAGATCTTCAGTTGCGTAGCTTGTGAGTAAAATTGGAATTAAGGTATTTAAGTTAGGGAACCTGATCATTCTCGTGGCGCGCAGTGCGGCTGGTTTGAGTGGATTCTTTTGTGCGTCTTGTTCCCAATTTTCATAACATTCTTGAACAGTTCAACCCCTTTTGCTTTTTATAAATCAAGGCTCCTTTCACTGTAGAAATCTTGAATTTAAGTCTTGCCCATGTATTGTGGGCTACTGTAACACAAATGTATATGTATATTTGTGTTACAATAGTACTGTAGAAGGACCCCTCTGCCCTCCCATTCAAGAATGTTATATTGAGAGCATTTCAAGACAGTAGATCAAATATGGATTATTCGGATGCCATATGAATAAGTTGAGAACTGTTTTAGGTTTGAAAATATATAGTAGGTCCGAATCAGAAACCTAATAGTAGGTCCCTGGACAGTGAGTGTTGCATCTACGATGTATCTCATGGAAACATGAGATACGAGTATCGTTTGACTTTACTGGGACGTAGAAGTATCTCGTTCATTACAATGTACGGATGACAAGTGCTTGGAATTGGGTTACTTTTCGAGCCAAGCAAGCGGATTTTCCACCTCAGTCCATCGGCTGTTAAGTATCTAATTTTGGTTTTCTCTCTTTTTGGCATTGATATTGATGTCGATTGCTCAACATGTAAATTGTTTGCAGATTTCAGGAGCCTGGTCGTGCAGAAAGAGACTTTGAAAAAACAGGAACCAAACTCTCCTTGGTGAAGATGCTCTATGCAGGTGCACGCAACATCATTACCGCTCCGGAAGACAAAGAACTGATGGAAGCGCTTCCCACGCCAGAGGCGCAACCTCCGTGGATTACAGATTTTGACATTCAGTTCTACGTTGAGGACAAGGAGAAGTCCGGGTGGACTGGCGGCCTCAACTACTACCGGTGCATGGACAAAACTTACGAACTCAAAGCTCCATGGACAGGAGCAGGGTTGAACACCAAAGCGCTCTTTATTGCTGGAAAGGATGACCTTGTGACCAAGTTTCCTGGCATGCAGGATTCTGTGGACAACAACTTCAAAAAGTTTGTTCCGAATCTGCAAGATGTTGTTTTTCTGGAGGGTGGTCATTTCATACAACAGGAGCAACCAGCAAAGGTCAACGAGCTCCTCATCTCTTTCTTCAAGGGTATCAACGATGCCTAGGAGTTGTTATATTTATACAAACGTCTGCTATGGGCATATTTATACATTAATTGCGCACTCTTTCGCTGAGCTACTAGGGCAAACGTCTGCTATGCAAATTAAACCTATCTGCTCCTGGGATGAGATGAAGGTCAAGCGGATCAAAAATCGCCCTAGTAGCTCATAGATGTCTTGTGAGTCCCGCCCTCTGGCTACATCTCCAGGTGTTGTATGGGTTTCTTTTTTTCCATCAAGGCAATATTATATGTGATTTAAAAAATTAAAAAAACACCCAAAAATCAGGAACCCAGTGGTACTTCTGGTGGTGTTTTTAACTGTCTGCAATGTCTCTTCATGCTCGAATTTTAACGCAGTGTAGACTTCAAACGCTCACATCTAAATGTCGACATATTCCTGAACCATTGGTGTGAACTTGTACAATGCTTACAGGTACACTAATCAAGTTGAGATAGAAAGGTGAAAATTGTACTGGATTTCACTCTGTTCCACTAGAACAATATAAGTTAGCAATTGAGAGCTCTGCACAGCCTGCTTTACGATGACGATGAAAAAGACAACACAAAAATTAAGTATTTTACATCATCGCCGAGAATTTGTCCTCACCGACTTGGCGTTAGCGGTGAGCCTCTAAAGTATTTTCTCGAGCAGTCCACATGCCTACGATGAAAAAACCGCAGTGGGGGTTGCTGCTATACACTCTCAACATATATTAAAAAAATGACCTTTCTCCCACTAACTCAGAATATTTGCACAATTGATCATCGGCTTCGGAAATTGTCGTTTCCGAGGAGACCATGGTGGGCATTATGGTCGAAACTGAATGCGATGTGGCTTCGGCAATAATTGGCAAAGAAATGTGGTGCTCGCTTGCACAGAGAACCTGTACGCGAGGGCGTCCTTGTATGAAGTGATTTGTACAGTAACAACTTTTAACTGCTGTCATAATGACGCCTAGCTTTGATGGCGCTGCCATCTTTCTTCCTCAGGTTCACCTTTTTGGCTTTCCTGCAACGTTTGGCGACAATCTCCATGAGGCCTTCGTGGAGACCCTTGGTTTCCACGGCTGCTATCAGCTTCGCAGACGCCACTTGGGGATCGTGTTTTCGAGGCGGGTTCTTCACGTTGCCAACTCCGAGCAGTTGGTACCGTCCATCCGATCTCATCTCCCACGCCTTGCACCGATCGTTCAAGCAGGCATCGAGCATTTCCTGCCACCACAAAAGGAGTGTCAGATAGCAATTCTTTCAGATTTGGGCACAATGCTACTCATCTTCTTTCAAAACACCAACGCCTCGTAGAATTCTAGAACACTCCTTCTGAGGGTCAGCTGTACAACCCAAATGTCTCGTACAGAGAAAAATCAAGCCAACGTTACGAGTGTCACGGTTGGGCACTCCCACTCCCTCCATTCCCCCATCTCGATGAAATGGAGGACGCGGCCTCGTAGTTAGCGCTTTCAACGAACTGGTTTAAGCTAAATCCATTGAGGATTGAAGAAGACGAATGAATTTGCACGGAAAAAGCACTAGAGCTTGCCAGCTAACCTATTACCTTTGTGCCAAAAGGAAGAGAATTAGGGAGAATTCAACAAAATCACTAGACTCTACAGGAGCTCCCTCTATTGTTCACAAACTCAGATTAGAGTTTTTTTGAGGAAACCGGAGCTTGCCAGACAGACTGGTGATCGGCGGACTAGGTTTGCAACGGAATCCGAGTAGTAAGGGATTTTAAAGCGCTGCCCCCACCTGTAATTCCTTCTGAAGAGATTCATCTTCAACAGGAGTCACAACTTCAACTCGACGAGTGAGGTTCCGAGTCATCCAATCGGCAGAGCCCATGTAGTACTCCGCCTTCCCTCCTGCACGACAACAAATCATAGAAATCAGCCAATCTTCAGAATCCTGGAAACATGCTACTCTTAACTCTGCCACTAAAATAGAGCAGTACTGGATTTGCGAACATCAAAATAACAGCAACTTTCCCGTCGCCTCACCATTCTCAAAGCGGAAAACCCGATGATGCTCTAAAAACCTTCCGAGAATGCTGACCACACGTATGTTGTCGCTGCGCAGAAACATCATTCCCATGAGTAGAATCAGAAAAATAGGCATCGTGAAGCAAATAATAGCAAAAACTTCGTCATCTACCGTAGCACCATAGGAGTTGTCAAAGTTTTGGTTCCGAAATAGAGGCGATTTTGTTCTGAGACTTGCAAACTCGATGCGGGGCAAGTATTTTGGAGACAAAAATTTGGGCCCCAGGATTGTACAGAGCCAAACTTGGAAAGAAAAAATTGAAACCTAGCAGCGCAGATGGTGAGCACTGACACCCCCTATTGAGAACCTAGCAACAGAGTTCACAAGCCTAATCAATGGGTTCATAATGGACGTGGACGTAAGGTACCTGACATTCGGAATTCCGGTGCGAATGAGACACATGCCGCGAACAATGCAGTCTATTTTGACACCTGCTTTGGAGGCTTCATACAACTTTGTCACCATCACCTGTCGAATCCAGTAAGCTTTCAGTAAGTCCAGATTATTATTCCCTCCCAATGTATCTTGTCTTGGTACCCACAGTAAAATTATATTCCGTTTGCATGGCAACCACTCTTGATAACCGATGACATGACAAGGAAGAACAAGGAGGACTCAAGTTTAACTCTGAGCACAAACCATACCTTGTCATCAAGGCCGTTACATTTGATGATGATGCTTGCAGGCTTTCCCGCTTGAGCATTAGCAATTTCCCTGTCATGAATTCATGTCAAGCGAACCAACTCTGTGAGCACTCTAGGACAGATCATAATGCAGCTGATCCTAGCATTCTACTAATCAATGGCAACGGCAGAAAAACTAAAAGGATCGCCAGTTCCTTGCACTATTCTCTGTAGATATACCAAGCAAAAAGAAGATATTAGGTACCTCTCTATCAGAAGAACGAACTCATTTCGCATTGTTCCCGGTGCGACTAACAACTTGCGATATGCCACCTGCAATGTCAATAAAATAATTTCAGCCTGCGTAGGAAACCATGCGACCACAAGGCAAGATGCAGATAACTCTTGTATTTCAGCTCCTGCTCACACTCTCAAGTGTACTTCAGAATTACACCCAACCCTCTCTAATGACACTGTCGAAGGGGGTGCAGATGGGCTTCTAAATTCACTCCGACGTGTTCATAACTTGAAATGTGGAAGTTGCCCCAATCAGATAATTACACGACATGACAGATTCTGAGTATATACAGGAAATGGGCAATAACAGAGTGTCATTTGAGAGGGTTGAGAGTATTTGAGAGCAAGCACGACCTGGAGCTCTGCCATAAGACTATACTCAACTGTCTAACGAGAGACTGCCATGAGTTGTCCCTCTAAAGAGATTTTACGTATGTTTTAAAATGGACCTTGACCTGTCTGTGATAACCAGTCAAGTACTTGAAGAGATCCGCAACATCCATCCCAAGGTTAGGGTCGCAGCTGCACAGGACAATCCATTGATAAATAGAACAGTTCATGTTACACACACGAAATGCATTCGAGGGTCCATGAGCTATGAACTAATAGTTTAAGATGTCATACCTGAGGAGACCGAAGTCTGTGTAAACTGATGCTGTGCGGGGATTATAATTTCCGGTCCCCAAGTGGACATATGTTCGGAGTCCATCCTCCTCCTGCGCAATATGCAACAACCTTTTATGAAAGAGTTACAGCATTGAGAGAGGCAGGAATTATTTGCCAGTCATCTTGCACGTATAAAATCAGATAGAATAGCAAGCGAAAACACATACAAGAACTGATATTAAGGAACTAAAGGCTTCCAGAACAGCAGCCATACCCGGCGTACTACCATGATGCATTTACAATGAGTTTTGAGCCCCACCAATCCGTACGCAACATTACAACCGGCATCCTGCAAGCACAAGAAAGGATGGCGTCAGAACAGTACGTGCAGTCATACTTCACATATCACGTTCCTGCTTATTTACAAAACGAACGGTCGGGCTTCCAACTTACTTCCAATTTTTGAGCAAATCCCATATTTCGAACTTCATCAAATCGAGCTTTTAACTCCACCAACACAGCCACCTGAGCAGGCAAGAGCGAACAGTCAGAGAGTTTACTCCAAAGAAATTAAAACAAAACCCGCATAACAACAGCGGATATATTTCTACAACAAATTGCCAGCTATCCAAGTCATGCTACTTTGACGAGCTTCCCGGGTGGAAAAGTTTTATCTTATGTAGCTGAAGTTGATTCACGAGCACTCAAACTGACCTGCTTTCCGGATTCAGCAGCTTTCGCTAGTGCAGAGATGACGGGACTGTCATTGTTGGTACGATATAGAGTAGCCTTAATCGCTGCAACCTGAATTTTTTTTTAAAATGCCAAGGAGACGTCAAACAACACATGGCAAGCATTTCATGGAGGGTTTGATGCACATGCCTACCATAACTTCTAACTTAAAAAAAGCAACGAAACGAAAGCAGGAACGAAGCTGGGAAAATAACAGATCTATTTCAAAACTTGCAAAATAATCTTGTCATTTGTAAACACCATTTACATAGATTCTGCAAAATCTTGACTTCCTGACAAATTACATTTTGCTGGATCCGATAATACCTTTGGATCATTTGCAGCTACTTCTACAAAGTGTTGGGTACTTGTCACAAAGCTGTGGTAAGGATGATGAAGAAGAATATCTCCTTTCTTTATGACTTCGAAAACATCAGCCTACACACAATAATGAGGTGGTCTCAATAAATATCCACTCAGAATTCAACAGAAGTACTCGTATAAGGTTAAAAAAATAAAATTTTAAAACGCAGATACTTCCAACTAATGGATGGTTGAACTTGATGACATACCCCTTGTAACCGGGGATGGGTCTTCGCAGTCCAAGAAGCGTAAACAAGTGGTGAGTTCAACTCAAGCTTGACCGGTAAAGAATCCAGCTCTGATTTACAACGGACAGGTCAAGCAGGGCCAAGACAGGATCAGCAGTTTAAAGGATCTCCGTAACTTACTACAGAGAACAACAAAGTTAAGGTTTCCACCGAGAAGTTCAACTGGAGGATTATTGACGTGAAACATATAACCGCAGTTCAGTCCAGCAGCTATGAAGAAGCTCCTGAGTAAGAAAAAGCATTTACTCAAGCATTGATTCTCACCTCCAAGTGCCATAGGGCCACATATGGTGTAGACATCGTCTTTATCACTAAGTCCTAGCTCCATAGTCAACCGCTGCACAACTTCAAGAGGCATCTCGCAGTCCACTTCCAGTCGTACGAAAGGAGCAAACCTAAGCTCCCTCATCTGGTTGAGAATTGGTGCAAATGAGTCCCACAGGAAAAGATTCTCTTATGGAGTATGTATGCGAAACAATTGCTTCGATGACCACCTAAAAGTGCACATCTGTGTGTATAGCTGAGAACACTTACCTCGTCCGTTATCATCTCCAAGAGATCTTCGGCTTCCTCCTCATTCCGAGCAACATCTGCATTTCGCGTTGTTCGGAACACATGTGCGGACTTGATCTCCATTCCACCAAAAAGGAGATCCAGGTTGTTAATGATGACCGCTTCCACTGACACAAATGCATTCCTGTTGAACCTGACGAAAGCAACGAACAGTCCGTAGGTCAGTTGCAGGAAAGCCGGTAAACTTCTTGCGTACAAATAATTCAAATAACGTGCAAGAGTAACTACTTGTTCCCCAAATAAATCTTGGACAAAATAAAATTTGAATGTCCTCATGAAAATGTACAAAATTTATTGGAGGAAGCTAGATTACACCAAAAATGTTCAGTGGACGTACTCATCAGATTTACTGAATGCTAAGCTCTTCCATCGCTCCAATCCAGAGGGTACAGACACAATCGCAAATTGGACTGCATCATCATAAGGATCTCGAAGAACCTGCATCGTTTAAATCCATAACCATGAGACCTTCAAGATGGACGAGAGTCCATAGTCAGAGCCCATCGAATGCATATCTAATCAACAGGATATATGATAACCAAAATTTATACTAGTCCGTTAACCTTACAATGGCCAGCGAAAGATGCTGCGGAAAGTTTAAGCATTTGAATTCGAGCTCTAGAAGCTCCTTAAAAAGACTTATCAAGATAAAAAGTGCATACCACCGCAATGCTTGATGTTAAGTTGCCAATATAAGGAAATGGATGTCCCGGGTCCACTGCCAATGGCGTCAGGATAGGCTCCAAGGATGATTTGAAGTACAGTCTGAGCTGACACAGCCATGTATTCAAAAATGGTAAGTTTTCTCAAGGTTGCAAAATTCTTCCCAATATATATACTTTGTTACAGTAAGTAATATCAACAATTAGAGAAGATTAAAAAAAAGTCTGAAAGGATATAAATAAAATTGAAACTTAGGAGAAAAACCATCAAATGTAACTCCTAAAGTCACGGACGCTTAGAGAAGGTACCTGGTCCTTCTCATGCAAATGAAGCTCATCATAATCAACCAAATTTAGCCCTTTCTTTTTTAGTGCTGGCAACACGTCCTCTGTTAAGCAAGCAATTTGCGTGTCCACCATCAACCGCACCTCTCTGTACAAAACTAGAGGAAGTTAGTCCCGGATTACATTACAAAGAGTTTCATTCCAGCAAGACCTTCAGTAGCTTGCTGGAGTTTCATTCTAGCAAGAAATTTCAGTACCTTTGCTAGGAGCTTTCACATCTCAGCCATCATGAAGACAGTCTTGGTCATCCAGCCAAGTCAAAGCACACGACTACAATGACAGCCTCAAGCGACATTCTCACCGTGCAACATATTTCAGCTGCTGCTGAGGAGTCCAGGCCATTTGGGACTGGACGTTGATCAGATTTTCCACACCTGCAGCTTCTTGCCTCTTCAAGGCTCCAATACGCTTACAGAAGAACTCGTCTAGATTCCGTGCAGAGATGGCCAGAAACCGCAATCTCTGCACATGACATCAATCCATCGCAACTAACATGATCATCTATTTAAAAAACACAAATTCAAGTCGTACTGTTTCCACTTGCATCTTTCATAACATGACAACGTCGAAATCACTTCGTAAGAGGAAACCAACGCAAAAATCTCAAAACCAATTTTATTTATACCTCAATAAGCGGTGTGCGAACATCGAGTGCCATATGCAACACCCGCCAGTTGAATGCAAGCCAACTGCAAACCAAACCAAAAGGCTTAATACCATAAAAATCCAGAACTCGTAAGAATTTCCACTTCAATCAAACATACTAAACAAAGCTTCGAGCAAGCCACCAATGTAAATAAAACTAGTACCTTAGCTCTTTGTTATAAACCGAATCTGCTTCAACCAGAGTATCGACTCCAATGCCTGCAACATCTGCTTCCAGTCCTTCTTGTTTCTGCGGCGGCATGATCACATTCCCTTTCACAGATGGCTGACTCTGTACCACAGCTTCGACCTCCACTTTCTTCTCGCCCGCTTTCGACTTTCTCGCCCTTTGCTTCGCCTCTTCCACCTAACAACAAGCCCTGAACAAATCAAAACACACTTCTGGACACAATCTGCACACCTTCTAGACTCAATTCTTCAACCCTAGGCGTAGAAACGGTACCCCAGAAATGACAGGAACAATACCTTCGACTTGGAGATTTGTTTAGCGTCATCATGTTTCTTGATGGCCTCTTCTTCCTTCAAGGCGACCGTGACACCGTTCTTCTCCTCCACTAAAGCTCCATTCTCCAACTCCGTCAATGTCGTTTCCTCGTTCGCGGTGTCTTCAGACTCCCGGGGATGGTGAACTAGAGCGTCCGCCTGCACGCGGCCAACTTGGTTCCTCTTCTTCACCCTCCTTGAAACGTGACCCCTGGAGCGACCTAACCTTGCACTCGCCGACACCGATGAAACTCCGTTCCTCGGGGCCGCGGAGGGAAGCATTCTCGCCGCATTGAGGTGCAATTGGGAGTTCCTGACTAGACTGCATGCGCAAGGCTTCGAAGGCAAGGCGCTACGGCTCATTCCGGAGGTCGAGAGTCCCACGCATTTTGTTGTGGTGGTGGTGCCCAACCCCACAACAGCACCCCCCATGCAAATCAATCACGCTCACAATTCGACAAAACCCAAAACACGCGTGACCTCCAACTGAATCAATTTTCTGGGTTTTCGGTGATCCTAGCACGATGTTCCCCCAAAATGTGTCACCAACATTCGCGTCGCATAATTCCTTGGAATTCACCCGACGCTTACCGCGAACAGAGAGATGTAGGCAATTCGCGACACCCTGGAGTAAAATTCTAGTGAGAACTCTCTCTCTCGTCTTTCATCAGATATTACTCACAGGAAAGAATCACATCCCGAACGAAACTCCTTCCAATTAGCCTCCAATCTTCAAATTCTCAGACGCGCAATTGGCACTGTGTAGAAGCACGGAACTCGACAATTTGAAAAGCGAATCGCAAGTCCAGGAAATCTGCAACTCGACAAGATGAAATGGCCACATAGTGATTGACAAAAAGGAGCCACCAACACCCCCCATCTAGCGAAACGGAGGAGTAGGTGGCGCCATCGCCAGTCGAAGTTCGGGAGCATCGTGCCGCGGAGAGAAGCAGACTGAGAGTGGCGGGGAGTCGTAGATTCGGGACGCTCTGTGGGTAAGTGTAGATTCTGGACCTTCTGTGCGAGTCGTAGATTCTGGAATCTTGGGGAGGGTGTCAAGGAGGAAAAACAAATAGGCTGACGTGGAGGACCAAGCTGACGTGGAGGGCCAAGCTGACGTGGAAGGCCCATTTATTTTCAGAATTTTCGACAAGGAGGAGATTGCCCAACATCAAGAAATGGATGAAATATGTGATCAATGAATGAAAAAATTTATAATCACCGATTAAGCAAATTTCATGTTCCAATAGGAGATTATGAAAAATAATCCTCCTGCAAACAGGACATTTCTTGGTAGAGGTTTACAGATGCCCTTAAAGCTAGAGGGAGGCATGTGAGTTAATCTGGGCACGTGCTTGGTCAGAACTTGCGATGAATACCGAATCAATAGGTGCATTTCTTTGTTTCACCAATGAGTGAAGTTATCTAGTGGACCTTTTAATTTTGTACAAGATTAACCTTGAACCTTAGAGGGACGCTGATAGAAGTGTATAATGGACGATAAAGAATCCTTCTATGTTAAATAGAAGTGCAATGTAGATGTTCATCCTTGGAATTTTGTGTGAAAAGGCAGGGAGGTCTTGCATAATAGTTTAACCTCTAATGAATACTCTTGGTTGTTTTTTAAACAAATGATTTGCACAATACTCTAAAGAGTGATTTCCAAAATGACTAGTCCATCTTTCTGGGTTAACTTTTAAAAAGATAAGATCTATCACCAAGGTGCTTTCTCAAAAATGATCTAATTTTTGAACCATTCTTCAATAGTACAATGTTCTTGGAAAGTCTCTATTGGCCCCTCTTTGGCCTGAACGTCCAAAACATTGAAGTTGTTCACATAGGCATAGGCTTTGCTTTGTGTGCATGATTTTGACACTAAATGTGACTTGGAAGCATTTTATTTTTTATCTTTCATACATGTAATCAAATCCTTTCAATGTATATATATATATATATATATATATATATATATATATATATATATATATATATATATATATATATAATCATATTTTTGTAGAAATTTTAAAATATCATGAATTGTTTTTAACAATAAGAGTGAAGAAATCCGTATTAAATCAAAATGTGCACTTAATAATTTTGAAAATTGCACCATAGATTTATACTATAGTGTATTTCATTATAAAATAATAATAAAATTTGGTATCATTTTATGATTAGAGAATCAATAGATTGTCATAATAGGACTAAAGTTTAAATTGCAATATTTAATTAATTATAGAAATATTAGAAATTTTCAGATTGGAATAGTTAGATATTAGACATTATTAACTTCATTCCATTAGTAGGACTCAAATTTAAAAAAGATTTTTTTGGTCAAAAATGTTGGAGGAAGGAAGAACAAGTTGCAAAAATATATTGAAATAATCTTTTGTGTTCATTTTTTAGCATCTTCTTATTTAGAATAGTCAATAATACATCAATGAGGTGATTTAGTCTACCAACATTTTATGCAAGCATGGTCGTTGAACTCCTAAAACAATCAAATGAAAAATTGTAGTTTTTCATCTTGTACTACTCATTTGAAATCATTCAAGAGACACTTTGTAGCAATGTGCGGGGATTTTAAGGGTAAAATGTTGATTTAGATTTTCAAAAGACTTGCATAGTCAATAACATGTAATTATGTATGGTAGTGAATACCACTTTTGAATGTTCATTATTGTGATAAATTGTCTACAAATGAACTTCAATGATGAATGAATGAATATGTATGTTGCTTGTGAAATTATCAAATACCCCCCATATTTATATCTTTTGTGAATCTATAAAGTTGCAATTGACATCGGATATTTGTATTCATTTATCATCAATATAATGTCATCTATATCCTATATCAATACTTGTATTTCTTTATTGTCAATAAAATATCATCTATATTGCATATCAATATTAATATTTGAACATATTCCATATACAATATCCATGTATGAATTGTATCTTAAATCCTATGATTGCATATATTCTATACAATATCCATGCATCATTTTCTAAATTTTGTAACCATGTATATTTTGTATATAAAAAATGTATCTATATATTGTGTAGTACAACAACCATATGTATTCCATATACAATACTTATGCATCATATCCTAAATCCTATAACCATATATAATATGTATCCATATATAGTGTAGTACAACCATATGCATTATGTATGCAATATCCATATAAAAAAAAAAGTTGGTTTTGGTTTGGAAGAAAGGGTGGGTAAATTAGATGTTCTTTTTGTATACTTTGCCACTATTTTTATGTATTGAAAGTTGAAACAACAACATTGGGATGGAGGCAACTTATTCCTACTAAGATTGACAATTGAGTTTTTTTTGAGGTAGGGGGCAAACAAGGGCCCCATTGCCTGTGACTTTTCATTGAACCTTTATATAGTGTAGTACAACCATATACATTCTGTAAAGTATTTTGGAGTGAATTTCTCTTTAAAGATCAATCAAAGCTACAACTAATCCATATTTACTCATATTTTTTAGGATTCTTCTTCAAATTAGTTATGAATGTTTGAAGTTGGATTGACATAACGTTTTAAAAGCATCCCACTCTAGAATGTTTATTGTTGATAAATTGAAGAATCCAATATTTTCAAATGATGTTTTTAGAGGCCACATTGTTTTAAGACCTCATAACTTACTCTTGAAGGTTATTTTATTAATTTAAGACACATTAATTGTTTTATTTAAACATTTCTACAAGAATTTTTCTTTTGTTATTTTTTGGCTTGGCATGCATTCTATATATACATGAGGATGCATTAGTTAGGAGGTATGCATTCGTTAATTATCTTCCATAAATTGATTTGATCAATTATAGTGGGTATAGAAGGTGGTTTTAATTTTCAAGTGGAAGTTTAACATATGTAGTGAATTCTTTAACTTCAAGTTTAATTTTTAAGGTAAAGATAAATTACATGAAAAAATGGAAAAGGCAAAAAAAACTTTTTCAAGAATATTGAAAATCTTCCACTTGCAAACCATACAAATGCAAGTAATAAAGTAGACAAAATATGCAATTAATAATCTCAATGAAAAATCATGCACTTCCTAATTGCTTCCTAATTTGCACATTGCTCCCACCTTTCATGTTTCATCACATTATATGTGTTGCATGCTCCTCCAATCATTGCATATGCTCTATTTTATTTAATAAATAGTTATATATTAACATTGCAAGAAGCTTAATTTTTCTAGTTTTGCAACAAACACATGTCACTTCCAATTAGAGGTTTGGGTGTTTTTTATACAATTTGGTTCTAGAAGACAACTAGTAGAATTGATTGAAATTAAAAGAAAAAATCAATCGTTACAACAAGGGCATATTAGTTGTTGTAGAACATTTGTTGCTATTTGCAAAATTGTGTGTCAATACAATGACTATAGTCTCAAACTTTTTCATCTAATTTTCTCATTGTTTGTTTTGCAAACAAATTCATCACCCCAAGCTCCTTAAATGTGATTCTCTAGACATGAATTATATATATATATATATATATATATATATATATGGTGATATTTAAATGAATGGCACATCAAAATGAGTAGAAATTTATTAAATGTCAAACTACAATAACTTTTATAGGATTACAATTTTTAGGATTTGATTAGACAAAGTTAGTTTCTAAAAAAATATTGAAAATAAAAAAAATGTATATAGAGATGATGTTATAATCAATAATAAACTTAGATTTTCCAAACTATGAGAAAGAAAGTGCAATATACACTTTATCAATTTTTCAAATAACTAACAATGTGACAATGCTTGTTGCAATTAGCATAAAAAAACATGAGGTTCAAATTTGCATCAAGTGCAAAAAAGATGACCAATCTTGATTGACCATAAATATATATAAAAGCTTACACAAGGACTTGAGGGCTAAATTAATGTCGGTTCTAAGCACTAGCCTTAACAATTTGGCATTAACAACCTTTAGTAATTTTTTATTAGCTTTAAAAACCATTCATAATTTGTATAATTGTTCAATGGTTGTAAAAATGGCCAATAGATTTTACAACTCATTTCCTAAAGGTTATAAATTGAGGTGCTAAAGGCCGTATTTTGCAAGGGCAAGGATTGAAGTATTTTTATGTAGATGTCCCTTCATCTTCACTCATCATGTAGCTTAGTGATTGATAAACAACTCATCTACTTTAAACTAAGTCAATGAAATGGTGTAAAGCCAATGTATAGGATGAATTGCCAAAAAAAAATATTTAGGTCTATTTCAACTATGCCAGCTGAAACCTAGGAAACTATCTATAAGGTCAATCTAAGGATCTATTATGAATCAAGTTTGTAGAGTAGTCACAATAAAAACGGTTGGAAAAAATACAGTTATTGTAGTAATTGCCTTGTAAGATCAATCTAAGGGTCCATTGTAAATCAAATTCATAATAGCAGTTGTAGTAAAAACGGTTGGGAAGAAGACAATTCTCATAGTGGTTGCCTTGTTGAGGAGAGACTCTTGAAGCCCCCTCGTTCTCGTTGCACTACGGATGTCGCTAAGACCTCTCAAAGTTGCAGCAGCTACTTATGACTTGTGTACCTCACTTGCACTTGTATCTCCTAGTTTGGATCTTCTTGAGTTCATTTGTTGTCTATCTAAGAATTTAAGATAGGTCTTCACTCAAATGATTGTGTCTTCATTATGTATATTAAACGTTGAACAAATTATATCCCTATTTATTATAATAGTATGAGTTGTTTACAAAAGTCTTTGTATATTGTAAGGAGTAGACATGAAATACAATTTACTTCTTAACAATATAATATTCTAGAAAAATCTTTTATTTATTGAAGTGGTATTGCATAATGTAGTGAAATGGTTTTTAAAAACAAGAAGAAGCTTTCATATCTATTCTTTGGCCACTGCGGGATAAATAATACACTACTTTATTGGTAAATGGTGCGTGGACTTGTAAGCAAGAAATTAAAAAGTTGAGGTGGTACCAATTTATTATGGAACAATGTGGAGTAATGCTTGAACCAGTGTCAGGCAGAAAGGTCAAGTCAATGATTCCTGATCACTACCTTCAAAATATGGACTCTTTGGGATTGCAACAACTTGAACATTTAGAGAAGGAATTGGAGCAAGCCAAGAAGAAGGTAATTCATTGCCAATCATTTGATGGACTTCGTTTTTCCTACATAAGGAATTAAAAATCAATATATCTTCTAGAAAAAAAAATTTGAAACCACCCTTGTTTGAGCATAGCTTAATTGCTTAAACAATGCTTGTTAAGTCATATTCTACAAATTCCATCACCTCGAGGACGTTATTTTAGTTTTTTTTAAGAGAATATGATTTTTTTTCTTGTTGATGTTATAGTAGATGGAATTTGTATTGAAAATGCACTTGCTAGTTCTTTGCATTTAGAAAATAACATCTAGAAGGTGCTTTAAAACAACGTTATGAAGTCTAGTGCTAAAAAGTTAGTGACCCTAGGAAAAATCATTATAGCTAACATTTTTTGTTTCAAATCAAATAATTGTATATGCAATATCACATGTAATTAAAGAAGGTTAAATTGCATTCAATTTGTTTAAAAAGACAAACATTAAAGATATAAAAAACCTATCTATAAAAAAAATTTGCTTCATCTCTACTAATGTAAGAATAAGAATAAAAGTAATAAAGTTAGGTACAAAAATCAATTTAGATTTTTTTAATATATCATTATTCAAGGTCTTTTCTACAAGAAGAAACTTATTATTAAAACCTAATTTTATTAGGAAACCTTATATTTTGATATAAAAATATATTTATAGATAAATTTGAATTTAAATGATGATATATTTTATTATAAAATTCAAAATTATTTCTTAAGACTTATATGTAATTTATATTTTTAATATCAAATAATATGATATAAAATGGGGTCAAATTTATAACCATTAAATTTGTAAATGTTGCAACTCTATGATATATTCATTACACATGATGTTTTTACATTTTTTTTAAATTACAAAAATTATTTTTAAAATCAAAATAATTTAATAAAAATCTTCAATATATTAAATTAATAAATATATTGAAATAATAAATGGATGAAAATTTGAACATAATAGTGCTATATTGACTTGAAATTGGTATTAGCTTATTTTTCATATAATATTTTTCTTTTTAGATTTTATAATATTATTTTTTATTTATATTTGAATTATTATAATTATAATTATTTTATTTTCATGGCATACATAAAATTTTAAAAATTAAAAAATTCAGTGAAGCCATTTGGAAAATATAATCATTAAAAATTAGAAAGTTTCACAAATTAAAATTATAAAGCCTCTAGTATACCCCATTGAGACACCAACTTTGAAGTAGCAATTTCAAAATTAGTTTTATGCATAAGAGTGATACAACCATAGTACTTTGTACTTCATCAATTCTATTTATAATTGCCTTTGTAATAAAAACTAACATACTAATAAGATTATTTCAAAGAGAATTTTTGTATATTTATGCAATGCTATCCTAATGACTACCAAAAAAATCACTTTTACATATGCATATACAATAACAAACAAACAAAAATATGACCTCCAAAAATAATTCTAATATGATAAAAAAAAAATAGGGCCAAAATTTTAAAGGTTGATATTAAAATCATAATTTCCATTAAAAAATATTAATTAAAACAAATTTTATTACAATTTTTTAATAAATAATAATTATTAAAATTTTAAAAAAAAGTTTTATTCTTTATTTGAACATTTGTATAATTTTATTATAATCTATGATTTTTTTCTTAAAATCATTGTTTTCATCTTAAAAGTTAAAATAATCTAGTACATCATTATATAATCTACCATTTGAACTTCAATTCTACAAAACTAGCATTCAAATTTATTTTATCTTCTTATAGTCCTTGTTGCCTTCATTGTGACTTTCATTAATGTTAATTGGACTAAAATGCACTTTGCTTGTTGTATTGGATGAATTTGATTTGAATGAAGCCTAATAAAAATTAAAAGATTAAACATGAATCAAATTTTTTGTTTTATTGTTAAGTAAAAAATAACATTAGATTCTAGGCATGTGTTGCATGAATATACAACTAGATTTCATTCATTGTTTAAGAAAATTAAATACACACAATAATCATTCTTATTCAAAATTCTATATTCTTGACAAATTAATTAAATTCTATAAATTATCCAATAAGTTGCTTTCAAAATGTCACTCATAGTTTGAACCCTATTTCAATTCATTTAGTTTTATTAATTTTTAAATGGAAACAAGGTATGATTGTATGCTTTAGTCACATTGTGTTTTCTTCTCCAAGAATTGAATTTTGATCTTTCTCTTGCAAGTCGAAGATAAAAAGAGATTTTGAAGGTTCTACTATATTTCTAATAGTGAAAAATAATTGACTTCATTTTGAGGCCTTGGAGGGTGAAGGTATAACTTTATTAAGCAATATTAGGGGGGTCCCTTTTGTTCTGCCAAATTCATGGATTCCTCCAACATCCTCATTGAAGGAATGCTTAACAACCACTATAGAATGGATGGTTGTAGCCTATCAAACACTACAAATTAGCTTGAAGTCATATGAGAAGGTATATTGGTGGAAGACTATACCTTTCACCCAAAGAAAGCTAGAGATGGGATTAAACAATACTATGGGATAATGCCAAAACCTCAACTTATGCAGAGGTAATTCAATGTAATTAGGGTGAATGCTATCATGTGGGTCAAAGTTGCGTGGAAGGGACCAAGGCCTTGCTATAAGAACAAGATAACTCAATGTGACTAAATTGCATGCAATCATGCCTTAGTATTATTCAAAAAATAAAAAATTGAATCAAAATTCAAATAAATTATAATTTTGAATAAAAATTGCAAGAGTGACCAAATGAAGGGCAACATTTAATGACAAATATTCCAAATCTACATTCTTATCCTATCATGCTTTCTTAGTGGTTAAAATCTTACAATGAAATTATATGTTAGAAGCAAAATTATTTGGCTTCATAAGATTAGAGATAGAAATTTTTTAGTTGTGCAAGTATTCTTTATTCCATGTCTTCATATGAAATGATTTAGAAATTGGAGATAAATCTTAAAGCACCAAGAGAATATGCTCTCTACACATTATTTTTCAATTATATTCAAATTCAATTAATATTTTTACATAGTTTTTGCAATATTCTTTTAAAACTACCTATTGTCCATCTATTAGATGCTAACTCATTATGGGATTTAGTTCAACCTTAGATATCGATCAGCACAATAAAATACATAAAATTCATATGTAAGTTGAAGGATCATCATGTTCTATTAACTTCAAGTTGACTCACTTATAAAAAGAAATACTAGTTCAGTTATTTCTAAAATATTTAAAAAATCAACCTATGTTTGAAAATTTAACATGTGACATTAAATTACATGTAGAAATTTAACATGAAATTTTTATTATATTATGTTATATATATATTTTTTAATTATATTTACTAGTTTGACATATTTTTATTGAATAATTTATTTAATAACTAATATGAAAAGGTTCAATTGTTATATTTTGAAAATATTTACCAAGTTGATTAAAAAACTAAAGAAGTATTACTCAAATTCAATAGCACTTTTTTTTAGTAAAAATATTTTTTTAAATTCCATCATTTAGTTAGATATTTTTCCATCATTTGATGTCCAAAGGTTATCTAGTCATAGCATATGACATTTTGATCTTTCAAAATATCGTATACACATCAATGTGAATTATTGGCATTGTAGTACTTAGAATGATTGAAGTGCAATCAATTAAATGCATCCTTTTGTGTTAAAAATAAAACATCTCATTATTTTGCAAATGTATTGCTTTAGTTTCATTTTAAATATATTTTCAGTGCAAATAAATAATTTTTGTTATATATTATAGAGTGTTCATTTGATATTTTAATATTTCATTATAAAGTGAAATGCAATTACTTTACTAACAACACAACTATAAATTATTTTTTCCTTATATGGGGAATTTCATTAAAATAGCAATATTTTATGTGCCATTTTTTATAGTGTGCCATTCCCATAATTCAGATCAGGCGGTCTGAAGTCTATTAGTGTACTAGATTTCAAACCGCCCGGTCTGGGATGTCAAAGTCACACATGAAGTCACATAATATTTTCCATTTTAATAAAATTCCCCATTTATCCAATAAAGTAAAGATTATATTACAATATAAGAAAAATGAGACCATAAACTTAGTTTATAAACACTTTCTATGGTTATAAATATCTATGTTATAGATATCTATGACATATTGTAGATATCTATAATTGATTAAAATAAAATCTTAATACAAGCTCTATACTAAAACAAATCTATTCATACTACATATGAATTAAAAAACGCTCATTATTGGTCTTGTATGAATTTGAAAATGCTCATTGAAATGAATAAATTGTATGCTAAAATCTAAATTATCAATATGAATTCCTTATTACCTATCATGAAATCATTGTGTCAAATAACCAAAAGAAGAGCTACATGTATTACAAAGTATCCTTCTTAAAGATTTTTTGTGCGATCATGAAAAGTACTTGAAACTATTTTTGTTGGTTTGGGTGTTAGATTTTGGTGTTGAAAGCCCAAGAACACCGTGAAACTTCCTCGCTTGATACCAAAGTATGTGTATAAGTCTTTTCTATGCTATATTGTTGATAAGTAATTACATTCAATAACGTGAGTAGGTCAAACAACAAAAAACATCCTCATTTGATTCAATACCAATATATGGTTGTTGGTTATATCTTTTCATAATGTAAGTCATAAGTTTCACTTCACAAAATAGGGGGGATAAATTTTTTATCTCTTATTAGTGAATTTGACTTGCTTTCCAACTTAATAGAATAATTAACAAGTAGTTTAATCATTCATGTCAGATTATATAGTTGGCTTTAATGCAAGTGAATGATAAGATATTTTTTAAGGGATGGTATCACCACAAAAGAAATGGATTTTAATTAGGAAAGAAAAAATTTCATGTTTGTCTTTTTGTGCAGCAAGCCTCTGAAAGCAGATATTGGACAAATGAAGAGCGCCAAAGATTCAAAAAAGCCCTCAAAACGTGAGACCTTATATTTTATATAATAGTTATTATTATCGCAATTGAGGCTCTACACAACTAGAACCACAATGATATCATTGGATACTCATAACACCATAATTGTTGATTTTGAATTACTATTGGACTTTAAGGAAAAGAATAGAAGAAACTAAAATGATATAGGAATAGTCTTTTCCAAAGAAATGTATTTAAATTTTATATCAAAGAATTATTCTAATGAGGTGAAATGTCAATTTTAATAATATTTCTTATATATAGTAGTAGCATTTGCTAATTTTTTATTTTTTAAAAAGCACATTTAAATCTATTATTAGTCAAGGTTAGCATTCCCAACCAAAGCATTGATTAAGGTTGGAAAATGTGATTCAACAAATATTTAATTAAGAATAAAAATATTCATTATTTTTATAAAAAAATTGTAAATAAACAAAAATTTCCTACAATAATGGCATGTGTTTTGAGAAACATTTTTTTGCCAACTTTGATTGCCATTTGTAGTGATCAAAAACAAAATAAATAAAATATAAATTAATATTTGATTCTACATCAAAGAAAAAAAATTAAAGGATTTGTATTTCCAACTCAATGGTAAAAAACTATCATTGCAAACAAGCATCAACCTTTAATTGCACAAGAGGACATGTGTGTTTGCCCATCTTCTTTAGAATTTATTCTAAACATTTAATAGCTCTAATAATATTTGAGTGTAGTACCCTTCAAACCAAAATCAAGTTGAAATTGCATTTAAATAGAACTATTTTAATGTACTCCTACGATGATTTATTAAAATAAGTCAAATACTCTAAAGGACAATTGTGTATTAAAAGTCATATCACAAGAATGGGTGAAAAATTGTAGAAGTGTAAAAACAAAAGTGTGGTATGTGAGGTATCTCATTTCTCTACAAAAATTGAAACTATGGTTCAAAAGTTGATGGCATAATAAAATTTGCAATCTTTTAAACTAAATTTCGAATCTTTCTTCTTAAAGTTCTAAGACCAAATTGTTTATCAATATTACAAATTATCTTTAACCCTTGGCATGTCTTTATAGATTAGGTAAGACCTTAATACACTAAAATTGTTAAAATTTGGCCTTCACATGATTTAAAATTACTTTAGACTTGAATAAGCATTTGATACGTGTATAATGAATTTTGAAGAGTTGAATTGAATCAAAGGTTGATTGGGTATTTTTGGAAGTCCTAAATAATCTATAGGTTTCCATATATTGCTAAATTAAAATTTGTGTTCATGATATAGATTTCAACTTATAAACTCACAAATAATTATTTAAATGGATGTTTTACAATTATACTTCTATGTTTCACCATTGACTTTTATTTACAATGGACATTGTAATTTTTAGTTCATACGGCATGTGGAGTTCTCAATATAAGACCCACTACAAACCTCAAGTAAGCTTGTTCATAAGACTCACTAATTAGGTTCACTCAGGTGCTCAACAGGTTTGGAACAGATTTTGCAGCCATAGCCAAGTTTGTAGGGACACGTAGTTCAACTCAAGTTCGCACTCATGCACAAAAGTACTATGCAAAATTGGTATGAACTACTCTGAAAAGATTATTAATAATGCAAATGTGTCTTTTGTCGATGTGTTATATGAAAGCTAGTAAATTCTTATAACATACTTACATATTCACTAAATCTCAAAGCTCAAGTATCATAAATACTACTAGTGAAGTAGATAATCATAAGTGGAAAATATATAGCTCCATATAAACATTGAACTTCTAATTTAAGAAAATATTCAAAATAAATAGGATCCAATATTTTAGAGTATCCTTGAATTAAAAGGGATATTTTTGAATTATATGTATTATTTACTAGGAGCTCCCTCAAAAATATCCTTTTGTCGTTAAAGACTTCAAACTTTCATCAAAGAATAAATCTCCAAGTAGACATTGGTATAGACCTGCCATGAAATCTTGCCAATATTTTTTTATGTTTATAATATGAGACTAGTTAGTGTAAACTTCAATTTTCAAACTTGTCATAATTTTGACTTGATTTCAATTAGCAATGCACTATGGTGTTTGGAACTTGTAGTTAATAATCCTTGAGGGGCTCTTAGAAATTGTCTAGTCCACAACAAAAGTGAATAATAAGATTTTCCTACTAAAAGATTCAGATTGCTCTATTCTTGTGTTTAAAAATTTGCTTTCATACGAGTCAATTTATTAGTCATTTTCAAAAACAAATTGAAACATTCATAGTAGTCTTGTTCATAAGTCCTAATACATATTTTTTTTAAAAAGCCTTGACACAAAGAAATCATTAGAATGAAGTAGACTAAGAAACCCACATGAGAAGACTCACATGGATCTCTTTGTTTGTGACCTCCGTTATCCATGCAAACCATATTTCAAGTGGTAATTGTTTGCTTAGGTGAATGGTCAATGAAAAAAAAGTCACATAGTGTAAGGTGGGTACACCCAAATTTGCACCCTGCCTAAAACCACCATCTCCAAAATCCATTCATTCATATATATTCAAGAAACGATTTCAGAACCTCTACCAAAAAAAACTTTGACCCTTCCTAACTTTTGCATACAGTATCCAAATGTTGCATTCTCTGATTCGTTGAAACCTCCTTTCTCTTGTCGAGCAAGAAAACCAATGAAAATTTGACCAATCTAATAGTAATAATAACTAGGCATAGTAACAAAAAGTGGCAGGTTTGAGGGTACTCACCCACCTTTATAATTGTATTGAAATACTTTCCAAGACTGATGTGGTGTGTATTCATGTAGATAAGAGACTATAAGCGCTCAGGCAAGACTGGTACAGCAACTATGAAAGGGCGTGAGGATGCAGCCTCCAGACTACCAGCAATGTGATATCAATGGCATCATTCCATTAAAAAAAACCACTGAATTATATAGCGCATGAGGCAAGGTCATGAGGCATTTTTTTTTTTACTAAATTTCAGTTACTTAGAGAGTAAGCTTACAGAGAAATAAAAAAAAAACAATTGAATTTTTCATACTTCAGCATGATTGATTGACAATAGATCTTAAATATTTGAACAGACTTTGAAGTTTTCAAACCCCACCTGAGGTGGCTGGTCACATTTTGACTACTAGATGACATTTGTTTCTGTGGAAAAAAGAAAGTCAATTTATGCACTTTTTTTTTGTTTCACTCCTATGTTTAGTGCATAGAAAGTTATATTCCTAAGGTAGTAGGTCCATAAATTGCCCATGTAAGAGCTGCAATTGAATTTGGGGGAGGTGAATCTTTTTGAAATATTTTTCAGTGAATTTTCCTTGAAAGACAAGTCGAATTGGCAACTAAGCCAAGTCGTTTCATATTTTTTTGAGCTTTGTGGAATTAGTTATGAAATTTTGAAGTTGAAATGGCATACAACTCTAAAGTCGCCCACCTCTTAAAATGTACATTGTTTGTATATTGCTAAAGGTTATGAAAAAAATAAATATACAGACAATGTACATTTTAGGGCAGTGGATGGTTGTAGAGCCTATATGCTTTTAGAATCTCCTACCTTACTACATCTTGGAAGAGGTGATTTAATCCATTAACCCTTAAATGACAAGCCAAAACCCAAAGTCAAAGCACTGTAATTCACTGATTACTTTTGTATTGGTTTTTTGACCAAACAAATTTTGGGCAAACAACATGTTCCATACTTTGAGATTTTTGATTTTCCCTTGGATTGCTTGCTAGGAAAGGGAATGTTGTTTAAGGGTTAAGGATTGGATTTCCTTTGAGGCCTCATTATCGAAACATCATTGCTTTCAAATTAAATAAGACTATTTAAAATAATAATAATTTGATTATATGAGACTATATGATGCCTATCAATGTGGAATATCTTGTTTATTTTGTTTAGAAATGAATTAATAAATATAGCCAAAAAAAATTGGTTTATAATTTCGTCTTAGGTTCAAATAGCAATGGTGAATATATATATATGCCTTGAATACCTTTAGCTACAATAAATTTTGATATCTTAAAATTATAATTAAATAGAAATAAAAACACAGAATATTTGAAGAATCTAGAATCTAATACATGACATTTGCAATTCTAATACATTGAATTATTTTTTAAAAATTTAATTTTTTTTAATAACATAAGGCTTTCTATAAATAAATTCTTCCACATTGTTGACTTCCTTTTGTTTTTCTTTTGATCAATTAATTTATTCTATTTTGATTTTTTTTTATGTTGATTATGTTGAATACTTGTATGTATATTCAATAAAAAAACCAATATGTAGGAAAAGATTATTTTTAGTCTTTACTTATTAATTTTAATTGGAGAAATAACATAGTTATGTTCATTGTTTTAAACAATAGAAGTTCACTATCATATGTAATTGTCATGTTTAACCTCATATAAATGTTCATTGTCATATGGTGTCTCTGTGGAAGATCTAGAAGTAAAAACTTATATAAATGAACTGTTTATTGCTTTCTATTAAATGTCATGCCATTTGAACAATTGCACAATGCATTTGTTTTATATATAGCCCTAAAGAAAAGTAAAATTTGAGGTTGAAAAATATGGACATACATTTAAATTGCTTTACAAGTTGCTAATAACACCTAAATCATCAAATTTCAATTGAAGAATATGTTGAAGATTATAACAAAGTTAGAACGCAACTATTTTGATTCTTTTAATTTTGTATTACATATTTTATTTTATCATTGCCAACTGCTTAGTAATCAAATTATTACATTAGTTGATGGAAAAGAGATGGCATTTATATACAAGAACTACAATGAAATTAGTTTGTAATGAATGATACTTCAAATAATTTGAAATCAAAACTTGATTATATTCCTTGTCTTTCAATGCCTATTTTAGCAAATTCAAAATAATTGTATGAAATTGGTCATTGTTCAAGGTAGCAAAACTTATCAACTATTTATTTTAATGAAATTAGGTTGTTTCAAGATCATCAATTCAACATCATAGTATGCAAAGGTACATTGAATTATGTTAGTTCCTACACTATGGATTGATTCCCACAATCTTTGATATATAATACGATCTTTTTATTTAATAGGGACCTCATATTAAGTTAATTACAGAATAGAACCTCAAATACTAGGTTAGGAAGCTCTATGATTTGTCAACTCAAATCTTGTATGTGATTTGAAAGACCAATATTCTTATAACTACTTGGACATGACAAATTATTACTACAAAAGCCTTGGCAATTCTTATATTCATTTTTAGTTTTCTATTTTGTACTTAGTGGTGTGAGAAATAATTGACTTTTCAAGTGACTGAATGCAATTGTCTTTCATTGAGATTAGAGAATGTCTACTACTTAGTACAACAATACATATTTAAATGACAATACAAAGTCTAATTACAAGGATGCAAGATGGACATAACCCAATTCATGTAAAGACCTCCCCGTCATCAACTACTTGTAAGGTCCTTGGTTGACTTTCAAAAACATTGAACCTTCCACCCTTTACACAGAACTGAATGGAAAGGTCTTCCCACAACTGACCTACTTAATCTCCTCTTCATAAATCTCCTTTTATTAATGTCCAGAAAACACTACAAAAGTCTAAATTTACAAATTAGTTGTAGTCACAATTGTTATTCGCCATCAGATCAAAGCTACCACATTTGAGTAAGGCCTGACAAGTTCCGAGAAGTAGGAAATTGGCAAAAATCATAAACCAAAAGAAGGTAGTAAAAGGGACATATCAGGTCTACATCGGTTGAGCTAAGAAAACAGATTGGGAGGACTTCCAGAGAAAGAAGTCGTGATTCTGGTTCGAAAGAAATATTCACAAAAAGACCGCACTTCTCCACCAAGAGATTTGCTGACAGAGTACTAAAGCTCAAGCCTTGCAATTTCAAAGCTGTTCGGAACTGATCCACTGGCTTTCGAAAACATGAGCCATGGACAGGCAAACCAGTCTCCTGAATCTAGACAAAAGCGCGCGGAGGACTACCCGATAGTGATTACTGAACATCATAGTCACTCGCAGAACATATGATCCATCAAGAATCGACTCGTTCAAATGTTGAATGAGCTCAATTCCTGTCGGGTAGCAACCACCAGAGGCACTTCTCCCGAATCGTCCAAGAACTTCTCGTGCATGAAGCCGCTCTGCACAACATTCTCCGGTTTCGCAACCACCTCATAACAGTAGCAACTCTTCAAGCCCGTCTCATTTCTGCAAACACCACACCCACCCAATTAGGAAGCATGAGAAAACGAAAGCCCTCTAAGCTACAGGGACGCAACATACATGATACCACACGACTCTGAAGTTCACCCGTCACACAATGCATGTAATGTATACAGAATATCACTAGTTCGCTCCGCAAAACTCAGAACTAACATGGAGCATCATACATTCTAAATAACCCCAATACACATCCAAGATCGACAACAGCTGCCGAGATAGCCCAAACAATGTTTCCACTGTCAAAGATCAATCGGCCTCGTTCCTAGCTTTGGCAGGTTCAACCAGGATCTAAATATGAGTAGGCACCTGTAGCAATCATGGAGACTGTCCTTCACGATGTCGAAGTCCCACACAACCGTGTAACTTCCGGCCGAGACCACCAAGTGACGCTCTACCATACCCTCCTCTGTGACCTGGAAACACCAGGATCATGCATATGTCAGCCAAGGTCGAAGACAACGGAATCTTCGCAGTACAATAGACCACTCATTGAATGCCAGGAACGTCATATCATCTCGTCTGAGGTATACAGTAATTTCTCAGGACGAAGAAGAGCAAGATGAAGAGGGTATACGGCAACCACGAAACCGGGACAGCCAACAAAATCTCAGCTTACCCAGGAAAACTTGCCACCATGCAACTTCTGTTGCTTGCCGTCCCGATGTGCGTCGAACGGCCGGAGCTTCAACAACCTGGGAGCGCCTATCTTCCCCCCCATACGACCGGAAAACCCAGTCTTCTTCTTTCCATCCTTGTCTTTGAAAACAGTGCTGATCAGGATCAAGTACGTGTCGGTCGTCGCCAACACCCACTTCCCATCATACGTCACGTCAACGTGTGTGATGGGCGACCCCAAACCAGGGAACGCGGTCTTAGCCTGCACAAGTCCAGCGGTCACATAACCAGTGAGAAAACGGAATTACACCTTCCGAATGCTCCCTCAAAATCTTCTGATGAACACTACGCGTGGATCAATCGACAACCCCAAATACGAGCGTCAGAAGAAGGCACAATGCTCAGCAGGGGCCAGGATCGTGAATGTAACTAATCAACACATGTCACAAAAACAACCGATGATGATCTGACAGGAAATACAGTGCCCTGATCTGCTCCCTCAACTGCCCTCGCAAACATCGAAGAGGGAGCCACCAACGAAGAGCTTCAAGATATGGGATGGAGGTACAGACACGTCGAAACCGCACAGGAACGAAGTAGAGAAGCTCTATGCTGTAAAAGCACAGGCAAGGACTTGTAGAACAAAAACATGGACTTACCATTCTCATGCTGGTGATCCCGTACAGACGCACTTTCCCATCCTTGGATCCAACCACAACGCTACCATCTCCAGCTGTTGCAAAGCAGCTGAAGTTTGTTCCTCTCGAAAACTGCACATACCCCATTCAACAGGTCAAGCTCCCGAGGAATGGCTGCAGAATACCATCCCAATCTCACAGAGTCGTGTGCGTAAAACCAGCAGGACACAGATTCTCAACTACCACCTACCCTCACCGAGACTATCTCAATCTCAAGACTCGACTTCATCAATCATAGTCACGGTGCCATCTCCGAATGGTGCAAAGTCCTTCAGAATCAACAGCATTCAGGAACAAAAAACTCTGCCAATTCTGTAGAGATCCACACGAATGTCAACTGATTCGAGCAGCTCAAGGGCGTGGCAAAAGCCAGGATGGCGTGCACACACCTGGTGGCCCTCCGTCCAGGTCAGAGCAGCAGGACTGGCGAGCTGCTGCACGATACCCTGCGAATCTCGCATGTCCCACCGACACAGCCGGTTGTCGTCCAAGCCCAGAAACGTGGAGCCGCCGCTGAACATTTGCGCGCCCTTGCTGTCGTTGGCCACGTCCCGCATGGTGATGGGCGTCCCGTCCTTCTCGAACTTCCACTCCGCAACCATCTTGCCCGTCCCGATGTCCAGCTGGCTCACGCCCCCGGCGATGGACTTGCCATCCGTGGCGGGGCTGATGAGCATCATGTTGCTCTCCCCGCGCATCAGCATCCCTTTCTTCGGCGTACGGAACACGTTGCCGGGCGTGCCTCCTCCGTCCTGGAACTTGATGCTCACGTCCTTGTCCACGAGACCGTCGGAGCTGTTGAACAGCACGCCCAAGCCATACTCGTTCACCAGGAAGCTGTGGTCCAAGCCGCCCATCGTCAGGCTCTGGATGTTCGTCTTCGAAGGCGTCTTGAGCGTCTCTCGCAGCTCCCGGTACTTGCTGGGCGTCTGGATCACGTCCTCCGCGTCTTGCCAGATGGAGTCGTCGTCCTCCTTGCCCGTCGCCCAGTCCATGAAGTCCTTCCCGAACACCTTCACCTTGTTCGCCTCCGTCGGCTTCAAGAAATACGTGTTCTCGAACCTGCCAATGCAACACAAGGCGGACCTCTGTCAGTAGGGGTTCTGCTTCTGCAACGCACCAATGGATTGGTTCATGGCTACCACTCTCTGCTTGAAATCGATCCATGCGTTTCCCTGATTGTGTATAAAGCCTTCATCAGGATCATGCAAATTTCAGCACTGAACGAAAGCACAAGACCACCACAGCACATCTCTCTAATAACCATCCTGGACGATCATAATAAATATTGCCAGGAATTGAAGAAATGGAACACATGGTCACACTGGAACACATTCCCATTTTCTTCCAACTGCGAGGCAAGAATTTGAGATCACACAAACCGTGGGGTCTAAGCTGCCATCAGCGTTCACAGCTCAAAACTCAGCTGCCAGTGAGAATTGATTCATAAAAGACGGTGCAACGTACTTGGCGTCTTCGTACTCCGCAACGCAGGCTTGGAACTGATCCTTACTCGGAAACTTCAGAGCCCACACACCTCTCGCCACGAAATCCACGCGCAGCTGGGCCGCGGAGACCTGCATTTGCAGCTGATCATCCACCTTGGCTCTCACCCCCGCCACCTCGAACATCCAGAACTTGTAATCCTTGCGGCCCACGGTGGAGCTTCTCCACTTTTCATCCTCGTTGTCGTCCTCCTCGTCCTCCTCACCCTCGCGAACATACTGCCATCCCACATTCTTGGCAGTGGAGATCCATTTGCCTTGAATGTACTGGAACAGCTTGGCCTTCATCATAGGCGACCCGTCCAGCGTGAGCGACCCCATTCGCAGATGAATTGTGGAGTCGGGGGTGGAGAACCCCGTCGGCTCGCCTCGCTGCGAAGGACACGGCGTCGTCAATTCCGAATTGTGGAAGCTGAAGCTCGACTCGGACGATGGACTCCGCGGCGATTCCTGTCCATCATCGTCTTCAGATTCCGATTCCAAGCGCCTTTCCCGACTCGCTCCAGTCCCCATCCTGCTCCTACTCATCCCCAAAATAACAAAACAATACAAACTTTAGAAAAAATCACCAAAGACCTTGTCAAAACTCGGTTGCCTCGACAACCGTACAGTTCAAGAGACGTCAATTTCACACGAAGAGCTTCATAAAGGATAGCTCAACTAATGAAACCGCCACAGCAAGAATCCCATGAGGGCATAAGAGTAGAAAAATCCTACACGCCAATATCAATCCTGCACAGCAATGCCAATCCCAATGCCTAAACCTATGAAAGCGGGATAGCTTCACAATGCCGGCAATATTTGATAACCACAATCGCAGGATTCGACAGGAAGGGCTCAAGCTGTCGAGAACAACCCCTGAAGATGTATGATCGCAAAGAAGTGGAAGTAAAAATGGAGAATAGGTTTGGGAAATGATGGAATGTAGGTGAGCCAACGGTTATGGCAGGTGGTCCATTTCCCTACGAGAAACGTCAATTGCACACGAAGAGCTTGATATTCCAGCTCAAAATGAGAGCAAAAACATAGAAAAATTCCTCACAGCAATAAAATTCCTGCACAGAACTGCCAATCCCAAAGCCTAAGCCTCAGAAAGCGGGAAATACTCACAATGCGGCAGTGAGTAACTCCCACAGTCACAGGAATCCACAGAAAGGGAACCAGCTGTCAACTACAACCCCGTCAGAGGTATGATCGCAACGAAGTGGAAGTGAAACTGGAGGACAGGTCTGGGAAATGGTGGGGATGCAGGTGAGCAAACAGCTATGGCAGGTGGTCCATTTCAGAAAGAGAAAAGTCAAATTTCGGAGGAATAGCTTCATGCTCCAGCTCAAAATGAAAATCCCAACTAAGGAATCCGCCAGAGCAAGAATCCCACTAGAGCAAGAATCCCTCTAAAGCAAGAATCCCACTAGAGAAAAACGAAAGAAAAATCTTGAACTGCATTGCCAATCCCAAAGACTAAACCCAAGAAAGATGGAAAGACGCACAATGCGGACAGGGATTGCCAGGAATCCACACGAAGGGCTCCAGCTGTAAAATGCAACCCCGTAAGAAGTATCCTCGCAACGAAGTGGAAGAGGAAATGCAGAATAGACTTGCAACGAAGTGGAAGAGAAACTGCAGAATAGGCTTGGGAAATGGTGGAGTGCAGGTCAGCAAACGGTTATGGCAGGTGATCTGAGAAATTAAGCAAATGCAGGAGGATGGTGGCGGAAATTCAACGACAGAAGTTCAAGAGAAATTCAAACGGAGAAATTCAATAACAGAAATTCAAACGGTGAATCAAAGGCGGAACTGTACGACGACGCATCGATGTTCGCGTTGCAGGCAAGAGAGATGGATACCGCCATACTCGTAGATGATGGCGGGAAGACGAAATGCATAAAAGGAATTCAAATTTTTACTTTATAATTTTTACTTTAAAAAAATAGATGTCAAAATTTTAGGGAAATTACTTTTCAAAAAAAATTATATGGTGGAAAAAAAAAGAATATTGAAGAAAATTTCTACTTTTAATTATTTGTTAAATTTTATTTTTCTTAAAATTTTTTTGGCAAAGAAGTGTTAATCTTGCTTTATACTTAAGATACTCCAAGGGTAAAGTATACACACACTAGTAGTAAGGGGTTTTGTTTCCTCTACATATTTAAGTGGTTGTGTTGAGGCTATGGATTTGGATAGGAGTTGAACTATATAGACTTCATCGATTCAACGAGTACAATAAGCACAACCATTTCTACCTATCTTTGGGAATAGTGTAGACATTTGATCTGAATTGAAATTTATTGTTTAATTTTTGGGATTCAATTTATTTGATTTTTGTTGGTTATCTCTCGTTATCCTATCAACTTTTTTTTTTTTTTAATTTTTTTTGGGGGATTGCAAACCTATTTGTTTTTTACATTTAAAATAATATTTGGGATGAATGAAAAAATATTTGGAGGAAACATTACCTTGATGGCCTTATTCGTTAAAATGAGACAATCTACATATTTTGAGACTACAACCCTAAAACAATTATAGTGATTTATCCTCGAGTCGAGGATAAGATGAGCCTGCAACCTTTGAGAAATCAAAGGTTTTTATATATATTAATCCATTGAAATCTCAACTTACCAAATAGTCTTAAAATTGAACAGTTATTATGATTTAAATGAGACTACCAAAAGTCTCAATATAACGAATATGGCCTTCTTGAAGTATTATATATATTAGTCATCTCAATGAACTTTATATTGCTATAAGGAGATTAGAGGTTTATTTCTTTATTTCTTTTTCATGATTATCAATTCATCAAATAGAAGAAATTGTACAAAACTTTCTATTGAATATAGATAGGTTAAACTAAATGATCCATTCTTCTTTCTTTTTTTTCAATGAAAAGACATAATTTCTTTAGTGATTGAGATGCACAACTTTAGGATATGAATTTGTAAGGATTGATGTTTACAAACTCATATCACAAGATTCATATCCTTTCTTCCTATGATATTTTTATTTAATATAATAATTTTGTCTACTATGTCCATTGAACCAATCCAAAAAGTCTTTTGTTGGCTTCAATATCTTTTTTATGTACTATACATAAACAAGTGAATGATCATTATTCATTAAGCTTCCAATGAATCTATTTAGTAGAACCTTCTTTGGACAATATAGCATTTTTAAAACTATAAAGTGATAAATTTTCATTTTCCAAAGGAGTCTACATTGCACATAAAGATATTTTATTTGTAATTCCTTTCTAAATCCTATAGGTTTTCTTTCATTCTTTTTTAGCTATTTGATTCTCTACTTTACCTTGGCTACACTATTCTTCTAATTTCTCTAAAGAAGCCATGGAAAATTTCTTTCAAAAAGAATGTTGTAGGTGCCTAATTCAACAATATTATAAATTATTTTCTTTTTCTAATGGATGACTTGTTACAAAATCTTGCACTACAAGAAAAATGGGTGTTTTGAGTATAGTCCTTGTAGTATTGTCCTAAAAATAATGAGCTTCTTCCAAATTTTTAGTAAAATATTACTGAAAACACAAGTATGTCTATTAAAATTTTACTAAAAAATTTCTTTAAGGTCATTAACTATAGGATTATACTACAAGGAATATACTTAAAACACCCCTTTCTGTTGCAGTGTTGATATCGTTCTTTTGGAATGAATGCACTCACTTTAGGATAAACAATTAAGTCACCTACAAATTAACATTACCTTAAATTTTTATTTTTGTAGAAATTAGTACAATACATACAATAATATCTCACTAATTCAAAATTATGCAATTTAAAAAAATTAGTGTCACACTCAATATTAGAAAAAATAAAATCAATGTACTAAAAGTAATTTTTTGCATTGCCCAAAATCAATGAAATAAGAAAAAACTCAATGTACCTTCTTCAAATCACATGAGAGCTGAGTTGATTAAAGTGGGCACCCTCCAAAACTTCAACCCTTTATAATTTCTGCATATGGTATCCAAATGTTGCAATCTTTAGTGTGTTGGAACCTCCTTTCGCTTGCCAACAAAAAAAATATGCAAATTTTCACCCATCTATCCCTAGTGACTATAAAATAACAAAATTAATGTTTGGGGGGTATCCACCTTACCATATTCAATTCTAATTATGCTTGCTTGCTTTGCTTGTTGGAAGTTCCCCTTGCAATTATTGCCAATCCTATCCAATATCATGATCCTAAAATAATTAAGGTAGTTTGCTCTTAAAGAGACCATTTAAGTCCACCCAACTCATCAATGGCCTATAATAGATATTTCAAGGAATATATCAATTAGTCCTAAATAGGAGACACATTTAAAACATGTTTGCTTTAAGAACAAACTACCTTAATGCAAGAACCAACAACATCAAAATCACACATTCAAACAGACAACTCAACCATTTCAATATCGTATGTTCAAGTCACATTCAACACTTTGGTGCTAAAATAACTTAATTTCAGCATCTCGACAATTCAACAGCTTGATTTGATTTTCTTGGCTTTTGACATGTTGCTCTTGCTAATTTTTCAACACTTTGAATTGATGAAATGATTTGATTTTTTCTATTCATACATGAATGTATTCCTTTTATTCTAAATTTTCTCAAGAATAATTTTTGAATAGTTATTCAGAATTTTCAACAATGAAATTTTCTCAGATTTTCAGAAAATAGTTGTACAACTTAGGCATGCTCCAATTTTTCCAGTTAATCAATACACAACTTTACAGAAACTGAAATATAATATGTATTGTAGAGAGAGAAGCCGGACGGCAAAACTACAAGTCCACGCTAGCTACAACTCCCGCTGCGACACGAGATCGACGTTGTCCAGGCACAGCAGGTTTACTCCTACCCCATCACTAACTACACAACTGATTTCTAACACCACAGAAGAAGCCGCAACCAGCTTCACGGGTGCAGAGCTTGAGAGTTCACAAACAAAAACCAAAAAACACAAGCACAATGGATGCGCACACATGGGGTACGTGCACATTCAGGAACTCTTGCAATGGCGGAAAGAATGGAATTCCGAAGACCGGGAGCTCATCATCGATGTAAACGATGCGTAGTTCATCCTCCTCTTGTCAGCAGACATCCAGGCGCACGAATTGGTTGAAACCCAGCTTAGGTTTTGCGACCGAGAGCAAGTTTCGTGAGCACGCCATCACTAACTACACAACTGATTTCTAACACCACAGAAGAAGCTAGCCGCAACCAGCTTCACGGGTGCAGAGCTAGAGTTCATAAACAAAACAAAACAAACACAAGCACAATGGATGCACACGGGATGGACATTCAGGAACTTTGGCTATGGCGGACAGAATGGAATGCCGAAGACCGGGAGCTCGTCATCAACATTTGTCGACGATGTGTAATCCTCCTCTTGTCAGCAGGCATCCAGGCGCAAGAATTCGGTGAACTTTGCATTAATATTGGTGACCCAGCGCGAGTTCCGTGAGCACGCCCACAACGGCTGCATTCACATACGTCGCAGGCTCCATCTGCGCAAAATTCGCCCTATTATCATTGATGTTGTCACTCTGATCAGGTCCCCCAATAATGGCTCCCATGGCCACGTTCACATTCGGGTTCCACGAGTTGAACCAATCAAACCCCTGCTTACACGCAATCTTCCCCGGGTTAGCTTTCACCGACGGCAGCGACGCCGCTCTATGGTGCGCGTGCGTGGGATACTTCGCCCCGAATCCGATCATGTACGACAATCCCTTCGGATTCTTCCCCAGGATGTAATCTGTCTGCTGTTTCGCCACGGAGAAAAGCTCCTTTGGGGTGACTTGTCTCCCTCCGCAGTTCACTGTTTGCTTGGATGAAGTCAAGTAACGTGCGTAGTTTGTCAAGAGGAGAGTGGCGGTGGTGACGTACTGGAGGTTGAGTTGGCCCATGTAGAAGAGCATTCCCCCAGGGGAGTATTGGAGCTGGTTGGTGGGACTGACGGAGCGGGGGAGGATGGCGCAGATGTAGTTGTCGGCGCGGTCTTTGTAGGGTTGGAGGGATTTCACGCCTTTGAGGACGGATTGGGAGAGGAGCACTTGAGCGCCGGCGTATTTGTTGTCCCAGCTCAGGGCTTGAGCGGAGAGGGTGGTGCCGCCGAGGGAGTTGCCGTTTTGGATGAGGTACTGGAGGTATGTTTTTTCGCGGGTGGCGCGGTACAGCCAGGACGCGCCCCAGACAAGCTCATCCTGAATAGGAAGCGTCACACTTTAAGGATCCTTTTGACCTTTTAAAAACGAAAAATTCTCATTGAGATCAGCCCCGTTGTTTGGTTAGCTATTTTAAAAATATCTTCAGTTTAGGAGAGGTGCGAATGACCAAACACATTTCATTTGTGGACCATGCAACGAGCATAGTTCATTTCAGTTGTAAATTCTAGGAACTGGACGTACAGTTAGTGCTTGGTGAATGGGATCATGTCTACGCTAGAACAAAATTCCACGCTACGGCATTTTTTCTAGTCCTGTCCCAGGCTCAACGTTCGTCTCCATGATTTATGATAATCACTACTCGCTTAGGGCCGTAGCGTTGGTGATTTATGATAAAAAAAAACCAAGAAAGTAGGCAATTTCTGGTATCAGATAATGCACAGAATGGTTGCGGATAAGTATACTTACATTGTATCCAGAATACGAGCAGTAGAAAGGGCACACCACTCCTCCCAGACCATCGCTGTACTTGCCTCTGAATTTATCAGCGAAAGCGAAGATCTGCGCACCAACATATAGTACTTCAAAATGAGTGGTGAAAGAAGTGTCGATCCACTAGTTACCAATCTTGCTTAACTTTCAAAACTTGGATATATGTCGAAGTTTTGAACGCAAAGGGTAATCTCCGAATTCTGCACAAAGTTCACTGATTAAGCTCATCTGTCTAAGATTGCAGGATGACCCAAACTGTGTAGATTTTTGTTGATTGGTTTCATGCATACCCGTCTGGCGGCGGTGATGAGGCGTGCGGCGTAGGCGTCGTCGATGTAACGAAATGCAATAGACGCGGCCGCCAGTGCAGCCGCCGTCTCGGCCGCGACGTCGGAGCCTGGGTGGCTGGCGTCCACCTTGTACGCCGTGCGGGGAGTGTCCATGTCCTCGGGTCTTTGCCAGCACTGATGATCGCTGTTCGGGTCACCCACCTGCAGTGCAATACAACTCAGTCAGAGATCCATTTTACATACAGCTATAAATCAAAACAGCAGCAATTTCGATCAAAGCAACGTGGAATCACATTGCTTCAAAGTGTTGTTAACGGAGGATTGCGCATGTAATCGATTGATTCATTTTGTTAAAGACACCACACCAAAACGCAAAGTATAGTGGCAAGAGCAAGAACTACATTCTTCCGTACAACGTGGAGGGTGTTAAACTTGGGCTCCCAGTTAACAATTGCAACTAACAAACAGGTTTTCGTTCAAAAGAGTTCTTGGAATTTTTGTCATTCATGATCGAGTAGCTTTGATCGACACTCACTTGCACCCAAAGCTCCTGGGGTCCGGTGTTGCATTTCATAAGATAGTCGGTCCCCCATCGGATGGCATTCAACAAATGTCCCAGCTGATATGTTTGCCGCAGATTCGTTCGATACTCCATGGAGTTCCATGCCAGGAGCGTGATGCTGAACGCCATGGGCAGCCCGAACTTCACATTGTCGCCAGCATCGTAGTAACCCCCGGTTAAATCCACCTGCACTCACCAAAACTCTAGAGATCAGCCACGTACCATAGCCACCGGATTTCCACAATCTCTTAACACCATTAGATCCAAATATCACCCTTCACAACGAGGAAAAAATCATTTAAATTTCTGACGAACATTGCTGGAGCGACCATCGTTGAGTCCGGAGTCCCCTCTCCACGTGAGACGCTGCCATCTGGGGAGCTTTCCGGATCGCTGCAGGTCGAAGAACAGGATGGACTTGTCCAGAGCACTGGCATAGTCTGTCTGTGTGAATGCCAACGCTACCGTTACCAGGCTCACCCACACAAGAGCCGCCAGCACAACGACGTGTGGTCTCATGATGATCAGCAGCCTGAAACTAAGAGAATTGAACACTGACAAGAACGTTGAAGAATATTCTCGTTGTAAAACTCATAAAGAACATGGATCTTGATGCTTCTGAGCTTGGGAATGGAAACACTTATATATACGATGATTTTCATTCTGTGTGCAGGCTGTAGGAAAATTGGCTGAATTGTCGGGAAGGAGGCGTTGACATTGCAAATCAATGGAGAGGTGACATGAGGCGCGCCATTCGGCGGCAACAGTTTGCTTTTCGTTTCACCGAATTCCAGTATGTAGCGAGAAAGTTCCAAAAGTGCTCACCAGTGATTACCCTCATTTGACCTTGCATTCGATGCCTTAAGTTAGTACCAGTGCACAAAGTATTCTGTTTCGGTAAAATCAAGCATTCAGGTCCCACTGTAGAATCAAGTAGTATTCCCCGTTGACATGCAAATGGTCAACGCTTTCGAGACGATCTCCAGGTATTTCGCAGCAGAATTTCAGGGAGTCTAATATTGTCGTAATTTGGGAGGAATCTCGCAATCATGGAGCACTTTCGAGAAGGAGCGGGGGTTGTAATCTTTCGTGTCAGTCGTGGAGGAGCCGCAATCGAAGTGCAAGTCGTGGTTGCTAAGATTCCGATTCCTCTCTCGAAAGTCCACCAGTATTGTGTACACACAAGTACTGTACCTTTGATTAAGCCATTACCTCAAGCTTATATATATAGTTGACTCTAATTCCAGATGCTGTTAGCGAGCTCATTGACAACTTTGTAGTTTATACTCATCTAACTGCCTCCTCTCCTAGTTCGAACAACAACCCCTTCTGCACAGCAATTTGATCTTGGTTCCAAACTTCAAATTAATTAATCGATCTAGTTAGAACCTTAAACATGTTGCTATGCAATCTGTTCCAACTATCAGATATCATTCCCAGAACCCAATTAAACAAGAATGAATATCACACATGGTATGAGTTTCTGGTCTTGCAATCGATCGTGCTTAAAGCTCTTTCCTTTCGCTTTCGTCAATCAAATAACGGCTTCGTTTAGCCAGGGTTTCCCTCCCAGAGATGAACTTACTTCCATACTCGTGAATACGAACCAACTTCTCGGCCTTGGCCGTTTTCATAGACGCCGGTTGCATGGAAACGTTGCCCCTGTGCCAGTCTTTCCGAGCATAGTGCACTGGAATGTCACAACATTGTTGGCGCCCTGATCGAAATACCCCATGTTTGAAAATGTGGGGATTGTGAGCATGGTCTCTTGCAATTGGGTTAAGTATGTTTAGGTCGAGGAAGGAAGGCGCGATCTACAGTATGTGTGTATGACTACTAGCGTAGGTGGGATTGTGAGAATTTCGGTGCCGTGACACCAGCAGCACCGCCGGGTCATTATGAAGGGGATGCCGTTCACCGCCACGCACGGGGGAGGTTGACATCAGGTTGCGAGGGGGAAGCTCCGGCTTCACCGCCATAACTTGAGCGTGTGCCGCCGGGGAGTAGCTAGACGGGAGTAGGCAGCGAGGCAAGGGATTGCGCAGACGGAGAAGGAAGTTAAGAAGAAGAAGAGAGCAAGCATAACTCCAGTCTGAAAGACCAGTGTGAATGAAGCAGATGTTGGGAATGGCTCATCTATTTAAGAGACTAGGTTTAAATAGATGAGCCATTCCCATTTTTTGTGTCCCATTAGTTGGAGATTTCTGAATTTGTCATCGCAAGCCACAACAAAAATCAATCACAAACACTTCAAGTTGTCATGCTTTGACCGTTTGACTTCAGCTGCAATATTGACAAAGTTCTAAAGTCCCTACAAGGGACTCTTGGGATTTCGGGTAGGCTCATGTGCCCTGTTGTCATATCGGACGGAATCTCACTGTTCACGGACAGAATCAGACCGATTAGGGTTGATCGGCTGCGAACTTCAGAGGCTTATAACTTTTGCCTAAAGTGTAGATGCCTAAAAACATCTCATTTGCCCGATTTGAAGTATTTTTGCAAAAGTTATAAGCCTCTGAAGTTCGCAGTTAGTCAACCCTAATCGGTCCGATTCTGTCCGTGAACAGTGAGATTCCGTCCGATATGACAACCTTGCTCATGTGATCTCGATTTTTGACCTGATTTTTTGAAACTTTTTTTAAAAGATAGGAAATCAAATTAGCTTTCTGGGAATATAATTTTTATTTTAATCGGTTCCCAGAAACAAAAGTTATGCCACCATAAGTCCAAAAAGCAACTCAAGGGGCAGCTCCAAAAAAATCACAAATGTTGAATTTTTTTAATTTTTAATTTTTTTTTCAAAGATTACATTTTTGTTTACATTTGAAGCTTTGATTCATTCCATTTGGACTAGTAATGAGGAAGTTATAATGGCCAATCTTATTTTTTAGGCTATCTAAGCATTGTCTTGGAAAAATAACTTATAGAATCCATTTTTGAATGCATTTTTTATAATCTTTCAAAATAAATTGGTAGGCATGGTTAAGTTTGATTGCTAGAACAATCTCACCGTGGGGATAACTGTGTTTCAATTCCATCTTAGAGCTATTAACGGTTTGATTATTCCTTCAATCTTGAACCTACTTCTACTTAACAATTTTTAATGAGTGAAAATTAAATGTTTTTTTGTTGAATTTTTTTCCCTAGATTCTCAACTCAATTCTTCAACATAAAAAATTAGAATAATAAAACTAACAATGCAAAAAAATTTAAATTAAGAAGATTCAAAGCCAAAAAATCTAGCCAATCAAGGTATAAAAACACTTGTTTTCTTCACTTTAAATGCAAATATCTTGCAATCTTTGTGGTCAAAGTTTCTAAGAAATTTTCCACCTATTATCATACTAGTGCAGTACAAGATCCTACGGTTAGATTAGTAGAAAAAACAATTTTTAAAGTTTTTTCCTCATTGCATTAGAAATGGTAGTTTTGAGTAGGTTTTGATGGCAAAATGGCCTTGGGATTATAGGGGTTAAACGAACCTTTAACCCTTGAACAACATCGGCTAGGTTGGAGAGTCTTTACCAAGTATTCAACTACATGTGGCTCTATAGCTTTCTATCATCATTCACCAATTGAAACCCTAATAACTGTACTTCACTCAATTATTCCAATTTCATTATAAATTATAAATTTGAATATAGATAATGGTTTATTGTAATTACATTGTCCATAGCTTTTTTAGCAAACTGTCATTTATAATCTTGATTTGAAAAATAAAAATAAAAACACATTTATCCATAGATTCCATAGAATTGGAAAAACTTGTTTATTCAAGGTTGTAAGGTTTGTTGTTTATAAATGGCTCCTAAAAAGATGACTGAAGCTCAAAGAGCAGCAAGTCTTGCAAGGATTGAAAGCATAAGAGGTATTTCATAAATTTAAAGTATTTTCTTCAATTTTTCATTCCTTTGAATCTACATCAATATAGACTTTTTTGAAATAACAAATTCCTTGACAACAATAAATGTGAGATTCTTTGAACATAAAAAACATGAATAAAAACAAATCACAATCAAGTTGATTTTAAAATTCAATGTAATTCATTTATTTTGTCATGATTTACATTCATTTTTTAAAAATCTTTATTTTTAGGTTTTTCATATTCTGTGAAGTATTAGTTGTCTATATAATTAATTCTAATATTCAATTTTTTAATTTTATTGCTTCCATTGCTTTTAATAACTTTGATATCAAAACATTTTAATATTCATCAATTCTTGCTCTATAAGTTTGACTTCTATGAAACCACTACAATACACTTTATTTAGCAAGGGGTTATTTAATACCCTCACATTTTGTGCTTTGTGAATCAAATCACAATAGAAGTAAAATAGAAATAAAATAGAAGTAGAGTATTGTGACAAGTAAAATAGAAGCCAAAAAAATTGCCTTACAAGATATTTTTCACTTCACGTTTTATTTTTATTCCAACAAAGATAGTATAATAATACATATTCAAATTATGACTTTTTTCCATGGAATGATCTCCACATAGTGAAATTATACTTCTAATTTTCCAACCAATATAATGTTAGACCAATTTCATGCATGAAATTATTCATTCAATTTTCTAAAAATTAATAAAATTTAAACAAAGAATTTCACATTGTTTTACATTAACAATGCATGTAAATTGGTAGCAAGCCAACTCATACCCCCGGATCCGGAGAGGGACCGAGCTATAGAAGAAGTATGGGGAGACATTTGGAATGGTATTGACACCCACATTACGGACAAGCAATACTATCCTCGATACGTTGCTTTCGCAGTGGGTCACACTGTTGCACAGGTTAGTTACCTGAACTCTTTCTCATGTTTACTTCTGAATTTATTTAGCGTTGTATTGAGAGAAATCACTATTCGCATAGTCGTTTTTTCTAATGCAATTCCAATCCAATGGATGTTATTTTAACTAGTTTTCTCAACCATAGAATTATTTTGGGATAGAAGATTATTCTCTTTGTCATGACTAAGGAAAAAAGAATTCATTGTAGTAGTTAGAATTAGGAGTATGCCACATTTAACTACTTCTGAACTATTCATTGAATTCTGGACTATTCACTGAATTCAAAACATCGGGAGATCTCCCGATGTTTGTGTAGATTGGGAGATCTTTTGATGTTGGTATAGATCTCTTGATGTTTTAAACTGATTCCCTGATAAAAATTTAGATCCCCTGATGTTTTGGATAGATCCTTTGATGCATCTCCCAATGACCATTATGAATTCTGGACTTTCAAAAGTCCCAAAGTAGTTAAATGTAGCATGAGTTTGTCTTCATGCCATTGTTGAATTTTTAAAATAAAAATTCAAACCTAATTAAAGACAAGTGTGAAAAATAATGAGAGCAATTGAAATGATAAAGTACAAGTTTTCTTTGAATTTTTGAAGTGTTTAGCCCATCATGGCCCAAAAGAGTGTTTAAACTAATCCAAAATCAACAAAATCTGTATCCATAGTATTCATCTTACTCACCTAAATCAATTGCAATATTTTCTAACATCGAAGGTGTAAAAAAATCACTTCCTACAATGAATTTACATTGAAAAGTTGGAAGTTCCTAATGAGACCACTAATCACTCCGTTACTATCCAATGTCCTTCTAGTTTTAAGGTAGAAAAGATTATTTTGACACAAGTTTAGACCAGCCCATTGCAAGCAAACTTCTCCTCCTCATTCATGTACATGAGCAATTTGAATTTTTCCTTAACTTTGTCACCCTCTTTCATAACACCCTCTATGAAATGATGTTCCTTCTTCATCTTATGAATCTTTCAAATTTTCACATGTTTCACATGTTCTTCACAAATTTTCACATGTTTCAAACAATCACACACGAAGATGCATTTCCATCCATTTGCTTGCCTCCGCTCAAGAGAAGAAAACTCCTCATTCTTAGAGGCAATCGATCACGTGTACACTTTTTGATTCAAAACCCAAATAACATTAAGAATTTTTTTCCTTAAACAAAAAAAAGAAGGAACTCTCTTCATCGTCAAGAAGGCACACACTAAGGTAGGTACACCCAAATGTGCCACTTACCTTAAACCGCCATCTATACCATACGTACATCTCCAAAATCAGTTCTGTACCTATGTGGAAGAAACGCTTTTAGAACCAAACTTTGTTCCTTCATAACTTTTGCATACAGTATCCAAATGCCACGTTCTCTGGTGCGTTGGAACCTCCTTTCACTTGCCAACAAGAGTATATGAAAATTTGAGCAGTGTAATAACAGAAAATAGGCTCAGCAGCGAAAAGTGGCGGTTTGGGGTGTACCTACCTTACGTCGTTTTACAACTGCTCCTAAACCCCGCACCTTTTTTGCATAGACAACACAGGCGTGGGTGCACAGATGGTGAACATGCTCTGCTTCGCGAGGCTGAATCGCATGAACGGATGGGACCACCCGATCCCGGGACAACACCTCGAGGAGTGGGACGAGGACGAGGAGTGCGACCTCCCTCCGATCGATTCCTGGGCTCGACAATGCATCCCGATCGAAATGAAACCCAAGCCGGAAAAAACCACCGGCGGCGACAACAACGGCGGCGACGGCGGCGACGTGGATTCCAAGAGCCGCGCGAAGGCGTTTTCGAAGCACCGGTCGTCGGAAACGGTGCTCGCGAGCGTACAGGATGCTTTGAGCCAGCGTCGGAACTCCATGCAGCTGCAGTTCCAGCCCAAACCCAAGCGGCGAGAGAGCGAGCCTCGGGACGTACGAGTGGAGGCCGACAAGTTTTTCTCGGCAGCGATTGCGGGGTGGCAGAGAATGTGAGAATTTGTTTACAGTTTGTAAGTTCTGTTGTTTATAACTTCAATAAGGGTAGTCACACCTTCTTCACTCTTAGTTCAATTAATGGAGAAGAACTGAGACGTGACGCTGTCTGTGTACTGCGGAGCTTCCATTCCCTGTTAATTGAACCAGAGTGACCATTCTTCTCCTTTGGAGGTGAAGAAAGTGGCCTGAAGGAATTCATCAGGGAACTTCCAACCCCAGTTGTGTTTGGGTTGTGCCGCCTGCGCCACTCGCGTTCTGCCACCTACGTATTGCACCGTCTATGTTCTCCAATTTTCATTTTCCTTGCAGCAAAGCTATACAAAGGGGTGTTACACCTTCCTCATGCATGATGACTCCTCATTTGCTCCTCTTTTTTCCCTCACCAACTTCTCAGATGTAGTCCAAGTTTGCTTCTCATAGGAGGTGTGACTACCCCTAATAACGAAAGGTGATTGAAGTTCAATTGGTTGTGTGTGGGAACTGTTGAGGGGTGACTCAAATTGGAGAAAAGATGAATATTGGATTTTTGAAAAGAAATTGGTGTGCCTTGTGTGTTGTTGCCATAGTCAAAATAAAAGTAAGTGTTGTTTTTCTAATTTTTTTTCAATTTATTGAAACTTCGAAATTCAATAACTTTAGCACTATAGGTCCTAATGTTACATAACCAAGTCTGAGCACCCCTCCTTGCCGAGGGCTTTCTGATGGTACCAAGTACATGATTGGGAGATGCACGGTTGAATAGATCTCACTGTATCAAACAAGACAAAACAAAACAAACAACCTATCTTGACAGATGGATTCTAAGGAAGCGTTGTAAAGTGTTTTTTTTGTTAACCTTAAAAGGATGAGTTGTTTGTTGTGGGAATCATCTTATTTGATACTGTGTGAATCATTTGCTTAAAAAAAATCCAAGAGTACTTATATTGGAGGTCAAACCATTGTTCTAGACCTCCCCCACTTCTCACACCAAATTCCAAAGATGAATATCTGTACTTTTGTCCCACAAAGAAGGATTTTTTGTTTAATCCATCCGACACTTAATGTCCACCAAGGAGTCTTTATTCTTAAGCTGTTTGTTTTGTTTAATACGGTGAGATCTTCCAAACCATGTGTCCCTTGGTCACATTGGAAGCCTTCAATGAGGAGGGGTGCACAGGCTTGGTTTCATCACGTTTGTACATACAGTGGGATAGTTATGAATTTTAGAATTATTTTAAGTTTTTTTAAAAATAAAAAATTACTTTTTACTTTTTCTCTTGATTGTGGCAATGGCACAGGGCATACTAGTTGGGTTGAAGAATGAAAAAATTCAGTGAATTTTTTGGATTGATTGTAGGCCAATAGAAGAATCCTCTGAGAGTGAAGATGAAACCGAAGATGAAATTGGCAGTGAAGGTAAAGTTGGAAGTGAACCAATTGTTCCCAAAGAAGGGAAGCCAATCCCTAATACATAAAATGAATGGATTACAACAATATAATAGTTCAAAATATTAATCCTAAAAGGGCTTGAAAGCCCTTTGCGGCCATACAGTATATTATGAATACAGTGGTATTTGACTAGAAAAACATTGACCAAATATTGTTTAGTACAAAGTAAATTAATGATTATGGTAGTGTATAAATAACAATGCATCACAATTCATATAGTAAACTACAATTGAAAAGTCATAAGGCTAAATACGGATTGTATAGAGGGACCCCAAGGACCTTTCAAGGGTTAATATGATGAGTTTGGATAATTATATTAGCCATCAAGTGAGAGTCCTTTGCATTTTTGGACAAAAAAATGCATAGATTGGTGACCTTGAGATTGAGATTTTAGAATAAAATTGAAATGAAGGAAGCAAAAAAAAATGGTAGCACTTGTAGAATCCTGACTATTTTTTCTTTTAGAAACAAAAGAAAATTCAAAGCTTAAATTCTTCCTCATCTTAATTATTCAAGTATTAGCAATTAAGTTTTGAATTATCATGTCCATATTTGACTTCTACTTCAAATGTCACCCTAAAAATGGAGGATTATTGGGTTCAATTGCATCTTGAGTATAACGTACATGCATTGTTGAAAACTAAAACAATGTGAAACATTTTTGAAGCAATCTACAATATAGAATAGCAATAAGGCTTACATTGCTATGGCCATGAAGTGAAAAAACACTTAATAACATAAAATAGACAACAAGCATTAGGTATATAATGAAAGATATAGAAAAGTATAATAAATGAATAAAAATAAAACTTAAAATAATAAAAGATTAAAATTTTACAAATATAAAACATTGTCATTTTACAAATTTGAAAACTTCACAATTAAATTTCTAGATTTGCAAACTTCAAATTTGAAAAATTTGAAATCGACACTTTTGAAATTACACTTTACAATAAGTTTATAAATTTTTCAATTTATAGTTTATGGATTACAAGTTCCTATATTAATAATTTTATAAATTTAAAAATTCTCAAATTGATGTCATTGTGGAGCTTTTGTTGTTTTTAATAGTAATCTTTTGCATTTAAAATTGTTGTCAATTTGATTCATTCAAGTTATGTATTAAACTTTTGATTCACCAACATAAGTTGATTTGATATCTCTTGAGGCCTTTGTCATTTAAGACTATTTCTAAGATAGAGTCAACATGTTAGCACATTCAAAGATTAAATTTGAAGGTGCTAAATTATTTTCAATGGATATGAAAATTGAGCAATAGCATTTCAAAAATAAAATAAAAATTCAACTGAACTTCCAAGAGATTTCTCAAGCGTTTAATCGTGAATGATGCTATGTTGGGAATAGATGCACACAATAAGTAAACCAACTTTAGTTCATGAAGTTTTTGTAATAATTTAATGAAAATTTATCCAAATTGGGAAGAAAATTTCATCCAAATTTAATAAAATTAGCCCCTAAAGTAGTGTCTTTTCACACTAGCACTAGGTCAATTAAGATCAATTAGTTTTATAAATCAACAAGGATCCAATCTCAACAATGATAATTACATCACACTTGACATCTACATATTTGAATCATAATTGTTGTAAGCCTTTTAAGGATAGTGAGGCTTGGATGGATGACATTCCTTATCACTAATCCAAAAATTAGATCATTTTTGTGAATGACTATCTTGGTCATAAGTCAACAACCTTCCAATGGTAGCCTAAAAGTGTCAATCTGAAAGTGCATCCTTCCAATGGCAACCTAAAAGTGTACTGTTCAAGCATTGAAACAATATTGTTGCAATCAGGGAATACTTTCCTGATGTCATTATGAAAGTGTCCAATAGATGACAAAAAATCCTTCGAAAAGTGCAAATGTTCATCTTTGGAACTTTGGAATTTTGTGTGAAAGGGGGGTTGCATAACAACTGCTCTTAGTTGTTTTTTTATTCACATACATGGTATTCCATGGTGACCAGCCTGGCGCTCGAGGGCTAACTTGGGTGGGTGGACCAACATGATACAAACCAACTTTTGAGTGTAAATGGCTTCACCATTGAGAGCAGGTCCAACACACCCTCAGAGCATAGGTCTACCCAACCTCATAACCAGGAGCAAATTCACCCACAAACGCATGCTCACACAATCAGAATTCACAGCTGAACTTCACTTCCCTTTTCAAAGGTCCAAAGCAAACCAATCCACAGGCCAGGACACCACTTGCAGTCAGCATTGCACACATAAAACTGGTGACATATCCAAAACAAAAATGGCATTGCACAAAACCAAAAAATGAACATCATGGTCATTGCACAAACACGAGGTCAAAATGTTATCAAAATGTTGGGTGTTCAAGTAGCTGAATCACCCCTTGCATTCATTGACTTTTTTTTTCCTTTCTTTCTTTACATCCATGAGGTCTTTTATTCTACGAGGGCCAGATGAGCTCATAGCTACGCTTCACCACTAGACCATTCCTCCAACCCAAGTAGCAATAGCAGCAGCAGCTCTGACCGACCGACCTGAATGGAAGTTACCATGAAATATCGACGGATTTTGAACCTGACCAACCTGTGCTTGGACAACCTGATGAGTACGTTTTTTTCTTCTGTAAAACCCAATATTTGTCGGCTTCTTTCTACAGGGGAGCTCGCTAGCTAGCTAGCTAGCAAGAGAGGTAACAACACTAAAGGAAAGGCGAGGGGGGGAGGGGATTCATATCATAGCGGATCAAGCTCAGCTAATCAGGAAGATTAAAGATTACAAACCGTAAACCAATGACTAAGGTGGTCAAGTGAAACTATGGTAAACCAAGGCACTCACTCACTCTTGGAAGGGCCCATGTGAATTAAGAGATAAAATTATAGCTAGAGATCGATTCTTTCGTACTACCTGGTCAGACAAAAGGAACCCAATGCATGTGATCATAGCAAACTAACTTAGTGGCATAATATTGTTTGTGAAACCTTTGATACAGAGTCTGAAGCAGCGGCAGCAACCATGAGCAGCAAGCAGCAGCAGCAGCAGCAGCCAGTTCAGTGAAGTCCAGGTCCTTCCTTTCATTGTCAGGTGCGCAGGCTTCCGGAGTCTTCGATCAAAGACCGAACATATTTGCGAACGATCTCGTCTCCTTTGGGGCCTCGCCGTTTGTGGCATTGAAAGCAGTTGGTCCTAATGAAGCCCCACCCCTTGAATGAATGCCACCAGATAATGCAAAAAACCAAACATCGTCTCTTCATCACACAGAAAGGAGTGTTGGTTTTGCAATGTCATTAAATTCCAAACAAAAAAAGCAAAGAAAAAAATCTCATCAAAAACTGTGTCCGACATTTGAATCCACTCCTGCCTCAGACCTGACCTGATACTCTCGAGTATCGAAAGACTCGAGAGGATAAGTCTGTGTAACAACGGGACCAACATAACAAGGTTCTCCGTCAAATTAGACGGCTTCAAGAAAACTTTGAGACAAATTTCATTACGAGAATCGATCTTCGCCATGATTCATGGATCGATCTCACTGCAGTCATATGGTTCTTACGAACAGGTTTTCTGTATGATATTCACAATGACCATAAGGGTTAAGGAGACGTTTCCATGAATCATAGGGGACGATTCTCATTATGATGATGAATACAAGCTCTTGAAACAGTCTAATTGGACTCGAAATCCCGTTTCATCTACTTCTTCTGCAACTCCAAAACAGTGAGAGCAGGGAAAAAGAGGAAAAAGAGTTGTGGAATAGCTCACCGCCTAGGAAAGTTGACGTTTTTACAATCTTCACATTCCCAGTTGCCGTTGACGCCCGGTTCAGGCTTCTGCCCGCCTCCCATGGCTGTTGCATTCACTGCTGCGGGATCCCCAAATTCCTAGCCCACAGAACTCTGTACACGATCAGCGAAGAATGGTGATAACCCATGCCACTAGACGTCTGGAACCTTACTTAGCTTGGACGTTCAAAACGACATGAGCTCCAAGTTCAAAACACGACATCATTTTGCAGTTCACTTTTCTGCAAGATGCTCTAAAGGAGAGGCTCCATGAACCATACAAACACATTAGATTCTCCATGAACCATACAAAGTGAACTTCGAGTCTTTTCCCTACAAACTGGTTTCATCTAAAACTTCGCAGATAGGGCTCATACTCGCAAGAAGTCGCTGGGCCGGTCCTTGTAATCCTCGAAGCGCAACCCCGGTCTCCCCATGATCCCACGAACACCCGAAGGACTTCCCACCGCTCCAGCCAAGTTCCCCCTGGCCAAATAGTTCCCCAGCGTGTTCCCATACGCCAGGCCAGGCCCTCCAGAGTTGATGGCCAGGTTCCCCAATCCACCCGGGCCCCCAGAATTGTTTCCACCTGAAGGAGGGGGCGAGGAGGACAGCATGTTAACCCTTCAAGTACTGAGAATTCATGATTATAAAGTGACCACTTTCATATTGTGGAAAGTATAATCCAAATGGAGGATTTTAAAAAAAAAAAAAACCATTAGCCTGAGTGAAGAACATTGCATGTGTTGATTCGAAAAATAAATTATTTGAATAAATAGAAAACACCGTTGATAGCAGCAGCCCCAGGATGATGGGTAGTTGTGAGCCTCCCCATGGCCAGGGAGTTAGCTGCTGCCATGGCACTAGAAGCAGCAGCAGCAGCTAGACAACATTAGTTTGCTAATGCTAAACCACCACGTGGTTGACTTTGTATTACAGGATCCTTCGTTTGGAATAAGAATCCTTCGTTTCGAAGATGAAAAAATGAAAAAAATAAACTAAAATGACCAAAGCCCCACCTGATGGGTCTCCTGAGGTTTGCAGTCGGGACTTCATGGTTTGCAGCCACAGCGCGGCGGAAGCCAAACACTCGCCTGCGTCGCCCACTGGGTCGGTGGACGCGGCGAAAGAGGCCACCAGCTGCTCGGCTAGTCGCTTCCCTTCGGTGGCGGCACTGGGAAAAGAAACAACAGCACCAACAACAAAAAAATCAGGATGAAATCATTGTAAAATTAGAAATCAGGATGAAATCATAGTAATGACATGCCATTAATTGTTAACGTCGAAGGCCATCCTCAATGCAACCCTGTCTAATTGACCATTTTAGCAATTCAATGGTGAAGATGGCACCAAGTAGCCACCACCCAGGGATATTAACCCTTAAACGACAGACCCAGTCCGAGGGAGGGACTGGGTTTTCAGGGAAGTTTCAGTAAAACTCCTCCAGTACTCATCTACATGTGATTCCTTGGTTTCATTCTCTTTGTCTTCACAAGATGCATCTATCAAGCTAAGTCTATGGGGTTTGAATCACAATTTGAAGTTGTAGTTTTTGCATTGGAAAGTTTGATAAACAGTTTGAATAGTGGTTTTGAGGTTGCCCATGACCTTGAGGAGGGCGGAAGCTCATCATTGATTGGTCATTTGAACAAGCTAAATGATGCCCATTTAAAAAAGATAGTTTGGGTAGCCCTCCCGAAGACCTCAAATCTCGTTTAAGGGTTAACCCAGTTATCAGTTATGGGCGTGCAGGGAACAATAACCCTTTGCTCCAAATCCACCTCTGTTTGCTCAAGAACTAACCGTGAGAAGTAATCTTTTGCCAGCTCCATTTTGTCACATTGCTAAAAACTAAAATAATTAAGCCCTAAATGTCCAAATGGGCCAGAGTGGTAGCGTCCATATCAATAGACACTGGAATAAGCTTCAAGTAAATAAAACGAACCAATAGAAAGACGAAATCAAACCCTACACTTTTGAAGAGTAAAATAAAGTTTTGGAAATTACTAAAATCAACCAGTGACTTCCAGAATGGAATTCTAGTTTTCGCTTGGGCATTTAGAGGTCCAATGTCCAAATGACCCCAAAAGTCTCGTTCCATATCCACTTGGAAAGCTTCAACGTAACAAGATGTTTCCAAAAAAGAAGACATCTTGTTCCGTTCCTTGATGTTTCATTGGAAAGAAGAAATCATATCCTACATTTTGGAACAATAGAATTCATATTTTGGAAGTTACTATAACGAACTATTAGCAAATAGGATTCCTTTTCTTACTGTCAGGTACTTGAGTGTAAATGCTCTTCAGTTCCAATCCTAATTCCAATTACAAACGACATGTATAAAGACTGCCCAAAGATGAAAAACGCTGGCCGTAATGCACTCAACTCACGACGATCTAGACTCTACAGTCGAGAGCTTCCAGTGAACCAATACCTGAGAGTGGATCTGCGTCCCGACATGCCTCCATCTCCCGTCACATAATGCGAGGCGAACGAGGGCAGCAGCGGGGAAGTGTCGAAGCCTCCGCCCATCCAATGCTCCATGTCGCCCACCGTCGCATGACTGGAAGCTGGGGAGATGGACATCCCGGACTGTTGCGTTTCAGCACCGCCCATGTGGGACATCATGTTTCGCGGAAGGATGCCCCCTTGATCTCCCGAAATCTGCAATTAGTATATATGTGTAAAACATCAATCACTTGGGAGTACGTAGATCAAAAACTAAAACTGTAAAGTACTAAGGTCACAGATACCGATGACAGTCACAAGATGTACACCATCAAAACATGAGAGTCTACGAGAGTATAATTTGGGTTTTCGATACACCTACAGACAGTGTTTTGAAAATTTGTAACTTATTCTTACAATGTCCAAACCAAATAATGCATTGCTGAAGAACGTCGGAATCCTCTTTCAGTTGCCAGTAAGATTTAATAAAAATAATCTATGGTTAATAATAGTCACTACGCTCAGTTGAAATTAGTGTCGATTATTGGTGCGCATACCTTAGCGCATAAGCACTAACACTTACATAATCGAGCGGTGAGGAAGATAAGGTTCATTGGTTTCACGTCAAAAGCATACGTGATCAATGTCAGTACAAGATTTTTGAGGAGATGAATGAACCCCCGATTTTAAAAACATGTGAGAGGGCTAAACAATGTAGAGTGTCAGTGAGAGAAAGGTTGTTAAGTGTTTAAGCAATTCATGCTTTGTAGATTATTTAGATATGTCTTCACAGACACCAGGGCGTAACACTTATCCAGGGTGGATCGGATCGTTGCATACTGAGCAACATCAAGCTACTTCAATACACTCAGTTTCACATTTTCCAGCTAAAAATGGGTTTCCTGAACTTATGCAGGGTGACACAGGCTTCAATGACGCGCCAGATAGTCCATAGTAAAATCTGATTTTTGATAGTTGGAGCAAACTGCCTGATCCAGACTTTTCGCATTCACCCACTGCCAGTCGCTTTTCCAGTTGCTAGAGAAAATTCTGTGCGTAAGAGGTCCTCACCAGATGGGGAGCTAACCCTGATCCAGGGCCCATATCGCGAGCAATTTTGATTGTGTCTATGTACGCCTTCACTACAGCATCTCCCAGCGGCCCTCTCCGCTTCCCACACTTATTGCACTGCATGTACATGTACATGGATTGTAAGCATTTGAGATCCCAACACATTGTACAAAGTCAGAATGCTCAGCTATAACTGATCAAAAACATGCGTTGAAGAAGAGAGAACAATTTCACACTGCCAATGCAATGCCAGTTACATGCGAAAATACTCAATACACTTGTGTGAGGCCACCCAGCTACACCGTTCAATCTCTTTGGCGCCATCCGTAATCTAAATGTGCCACCAAAATAATGGCACATGCCATACAGTGGATGACTTAAATAAACCTTTTCATGGCAGAAAAGTGTACTTGGCTTACTCTTGGGACCACTATGGAAAGAGATTCAACAAAGAGAAGCTACTGAGCAAAAGGTCAACAAGAGAAATGGAAGCTTAAGATTCACATTCCATGCTACATGGTGTTTCCAATCTTATCCATGCAGTGATACACTAATTCACATTTTCGCAAACATGGCGTTTGAATCAGCATTAAACCTACAAAATAGTCAAAAATCTGCCCTTTCGAATCCGAAAAGTGATATCGAAACCGAAGAACCACAATATCATGGACAGAAAAATTCACAGGAGTGGTGTATTCACCTCGGTCCTCCGCGGGTAATTCACGTTTCCGCAAGACGGGTCATCACAAACCCAGTTCCCATCCTCCAAAGGCCGCGGTTGCTTCCCTCGCTGCAGCAGTCCAGCTTCCCCATTCATTTGCTCCGCGAGTCCTTGCATTCTGTCCATCAAACATAAACTTCATTCATTCCATTCCAATTCCATTCCCACACCAATCACCCCCAAAAGATCACACAACTCTGCAGCGAAAACCAAATGCACAAGAAAGTTGATCACACCAATCCCGAATGCACACACGCACACACACACACACACTCCCAAAAGCAAACGGTCCTTGAACATCAGAACAGCCCAATGTTCCCCCCAATTAGGTCAAGACCAGATGGCATCCCCACCGACTGAATTCGTTACTCTAGGGGCCTCGAAGAGTAGTACCTAGAAAGACGAGCATGCTTGGGCAGCCGGTTCACATAATGCCCGCCAGAGCCCTCGCCGCCACCATACATCTATTCTACTACCCTCGTCCCTCGGCCAAGGACGATCCCTGGAGTTATATAGAGACGTCCTCCTTTTAATTTCCTTGGCCCGACCGACGACGACACGTACCCTCTCAAAGAGATCGACAATACTACAATTCAGAAATGACCGTCTCGTAGTTTATTCCATCACGATATGGCAAGGGCTCTCATCATTCAATGGGGCTCACACCTTGACACGCTCGCTCGGTCGATCCCTCGCTCGACCATTCTCAGAGGACCACCCCCATGCCAACTGTCTGCATGCCCTGTAGAATGGAAGAAGAAGAATCTAAATTATGGAAGTCACGGTTTCCAATTCACAGGCACCATGCAAATTCATTAACCTGCAGTCGTAGTAGAAGGAGGAATAGGAACAGTAGTAGTACGATCGCCTCTTGCCTCCCCCACACTAAGTTACCTATTGCCGAGCATTTCACCAAATGTAGACCACATCGGTAGCCATGCATTCCGTAGTCGACCACCCTTTGTGGTCGAGAATTGAAATACTACTTCCCCCTCTTCACCATTTCCTTCCCTTTCCTTTCCGAAAATCAAGAATTCTTGGGGCTCCCGTTCTCCCTCCCATGACGCAGAATCTCCTACATAATCTTACGCCGTAGCACATACAAAAAGACAATACAAACGGAGTGTCCCAACATTCTTCACAAATCCCAAGCCACTCACCCGACTGAAACATTCAATTGGTCCAAATCAGAAAACTCAAACACTCTGCACCTCTTGCCAACCCCTCCTTCTCCATTCTCCACTCCAACACCCCCGCATTGCACTCACCCTACGCATTGACCATTACACGACCTCCAACCCTCCCACGACAAACCCATCATTCCTTGCTCTCTTCCCCACCCAAAAACTCCATCAAGAGCAAGCCCACTTACACAACCCAATCCTCCAACCCACACACACACAAACTCACACACACAAGCTTCCGTCCACAGCAAGCCCCCAGCAAGCCCCCCCGCGGACTGCAAGTCCTCCCCCAGCTTGAAAATCCACCCACCTGGGACTCGTCCTCCTCCAGGAATGCTCCCCAATGTCTGCGTTCGGTTGGGTCTCGGAAGCTCCCACGTGCCACCGTTGCTTCTCCTTCACCACTTGTGCAGCAATTGCAGCAGTTGCAGTTGCAGTTGCAGCATCAGCCGCCGCCCCATCCGAGCGTTGGAAGCTGGTGTTCCGTTTGGGCTGTCCGTGCACGAGCGCGGGGGAAGAAGCTACAGCATGTTGTTCGTCGTAGTTTTGGTCGTCATCCCAATTGGGAAACAGGGGCATTGAAGCGGGCTGCTTGGGGTTTCATTTGGGGCGAAGTCACGCCATGAGCAGGTGGGGGGCAGGCGGCAATGAGGGGAAGATAGGAGCGATACTTACAGGCAGAGAGAGAGGGGGAGAGAGAGAGGAGGAGAGGGACAGGGCGAGAGAGCAAAAGACTGAGAGGAGGAGGATGGCCCCAGCAACTGCACAGCGGTTTAGACATGGCCACGTGGCGGAGGCTCCGGGCCTCCCCACTGGGGCTCACTAACTTGCATTGGGGCTCACTTACACTGGGCTTGCCCTGGGGTAAGCTGGGCTGCAGGTGGGGGTAAGCTTACATTGGGGGGAACATGGGGGGAACATAGGGGGAACATGGGGGGAACATTGGAGGAACATGGGGGGAACATTGGGGGAACATTGGAGGAACATTGGGGGAACCATTAGGGGAACATTGGGTTAACATTGGGATTAAGCTTACATAGGATTAATATTGGGATTACATTGGAATTAAGGTAACATTGGGATTACATTGGAATTAAGTTTACGTTGGATTAACAATGGAGTTACATTGGGATTGAGCTTACAAAGGATTAATATTGGGATTATATTGGGATGAAGGTAACATTGGGATAACATTGGGATTACATTGGAGTTATATTGGGATTAAGTTTATTTAGGGTTAACATTGGAGTTAAAGTAACATTGGGGTGACATTTGGATTAAGCTTACATTGGGTTAACATTGGAGTTACATTGGGATTAAGCTTACGTAGGATTAATATTGGGGTTATATTGGGGTTAAGGTAACATTGGGGTAACATTGGGTTTCCATTGGGGTTAAGCTTACATTGGGTTTCCACTCGGGTGAAGGTAACATCGGGGTTCCATTGGGGTTAAGCTTCCATTGGGTTGCATAGGGGTTAATATCTGGGTTGAGTTCAGTTTGGGGTTGCCCCACTAACTTCAGTTAAGCTTCCTCAGGTTTGAGTCTGTGGCATCCTGTCCTCCTGGGCTGCAGCCGCTCCACTTAACTTATCCCCCTATCCCCAGGAGGAGCTTGGCTCGGGCTTATTATTAGCTTGGGCTCCTGGCCTGCAGTTCGTGTGGCCTGCTGCTGACTTCTTTCATGCCTGCGTCAGGCACTTCCTGGCCCTGGCTTGGGCTTTCCTTAAAAAAAACTTAAGGTAGACTACACTAAATAGTGAAATTAGGTTGCCTTAACAATTAGGTTGCCTTACTCAGGAAAGTTACCTCATGACTCACCACTTCTCCAGATGGAGGCACAAGCAATTCTTTAAACCCAAGCCATGAACCAGTGCACCAACCCATGCAATTCACATGGCTCCTACATTAGTGCATCCTTCTACAGAAATTGTACATATTTATATAGTGTAGAATGTTGAGAAATTAGTGTGGGGCAACCTAATTTCACTATTTAGTGTAGATTAACTGCAACTCCAACCAGATCGGGGGGGGCGTCCGTCAATGTGGCCATGTGGGTGCAAGGGGGCACGGAGCACGTGCAACTTAAGCCTTTCAACTTAAGTTACCCCCACATAACTTAAAAAGAAAGAAAGAAAGTAAGTCTAGTACAAATTTATACAGTTCAAGTTCAAAGGAGGAGGAAAAAAAAAAGAAAAAAAAAATTTAATTTAATTTTTTTGGTTTTTTCATTTTTTTTCACCTCGCTACCCTAAACATTGGCACTTTTCACAACTTCAATAAGCCTTGGTCCTTCAAGGGTCAACACTTCACGAAAGCAAGAGACTGAAAAATGGTCTTTCTTTTGTCTGTAAGTTTACCAACCTCATCGATCATGGTAATAGATATACTTCCATGGAATATGTCACTCATTCTTAATAGGGGAGGCATTTAGAACCCCCATTGGTTTGTGAACTTTCAATCTTACAAAATACTCTAATTTGTCCTAATTAACCCCTAAAGGACCAGCATGTGTTTTTTGGTTGTATAGAAATTTTGGGCCAGTAGTACATGTGGCTAGAGATTCTCAGGGGCATTCTTGCATGTTGGAGAGAGCAAAAGGGATCCTCTCTTAGAACGTTGATTAACAATGTTGATTCATAAATCTTCATATCATCCGAGGTACCATTGTATTGTGCACCACAATTTGGTATTCCTACCTTAATAATATATATAAGAATAATATTGATACAATACAAATGCTTTGATTTGTTTCAAAAACATCCTAATTATTTATTATGTTTCATCATTTTGTAATTTTAACTTACTATAATTTAAAGTAATGTACTCCCGAATGTACTCTTCAATATTACCATATTCCTAGGGGGGGGCACTACAAAAGAAGTTCATGGGTGAGGAGCGACCAAACCCTAACTACCCATTTCTACTTTTCCTAATTACTTTTTAATAAACTAAGATTTCAACTTACAATTTTGAGCTTTGTTTAACAATGTCTATAGGTTTTTATTGCCAAAAATTTCAATCCTAAATAACATGTGATATATTGTCTAGAAAGGATTGAAAAATGAACTAAAATGGCATATTTTTCAACTAAAATATATATAGAGATCACATGAAGATGACTATTGTATCAATATTCAGCCAAAATAAACTTTCAGTAGAAGTCTATTTTATAGAATTTTTTTCATTTTTCAAGTTTTTTTTCTTATATAATATAGGGGTGTGAAAGTTATTTTAGCTTTATAGTGTATCTTTTTTCTTCTAGAATTTGTAAATAATAATTATTAACAATAAAAAATACCAATAATTCAAAACATAAACTTTCAAAGTAGGAAAATCTATTCATATTTTTTTTAGAAAAAAAATAAAATTTTAGGATATAATATAGGGGGTCCAAAATTTGGTCACTCCTCACCCATGAACTTCCTTTGTAGTGCACCCCCAGGACCATATTATTGAAGGAAAGCCTTCAATTTTTCTAATGTCCATCATTATCATTGAAGTGAGCTACTTTAAAATCCTTCAAAGCAGATTGATTTGCATGTGTTATAGTGGGAATTTATTTTAGAATAGTATATCATCGAAAGACCTCTCAAATGGAGTCCCTTTGACTCAAAATTTATACATGTAATGTGAATTCTGTAATCTTCTCAATTTTCAAAACTTTTATTGGTTGATTTTTTTTGAAATATTGCTTTTGATGTAAATAAGATCTTTCGGCTCTACTATTTGTATGCTAATTAAGCTTTGTGATTATATGTTCATAACCACTCACCATATAACACTTATAGACATCCCTAAGTGGAGTAAGCATAATTGTAATATACTCAACAAATTGACCCCTAAAAATATCTTATTTGATATATACACTTATCAAACATGGATATCTAAAGTCAACATCCAATATAGCTATAATTATCACCTTGAATTTCCAAAATGTATTCATATATTTTTAAGAAACTTACACATGCTACAAGAATTTGAAATCCATTTTCCAATTGCCAACTAGATCCAATTAAAATTGAAATGTTCAAATTTAATAGAAATCAATTTGAGATGCTCAATATTTGAACATTTTAAAATATAGTATCCTTCAATACAATTGCTTATTCTAAGGCTCATTCTTTACCTTTTGGGTTAGGTATCTTTCTATTCCAATTGTATTTATATGCTATTAACTTCTAGAGAGACCTATATATATGTGTGCATATGTATGTATCTATGTCCTCTTGGTATAGAATGTACATTTTTAGATATAAAGATGTATTTTGAAGATGCATGAAAGCTCTAGTTGACATCCATTAATTTTGGAATTATAAAGTATTTAAAAAAATAGAACCTAAAATTTGTGATTTTTTTGGAATTTGTGATGCAATTTCTATAAAATGCTCTACTTATAGAAGAAGCAAACATAGTGCAATTCAAAACATAAGGTAGGAATACCATAAACCATGCCAGTACTATAAATGGTTTCAATGTACCTACTTTTGTCATTTATGCCTTGAAATGACAAGAACATGTACATTGAAACCATTTATGGTACCATCATGGTTCATGGTATTTCTACCTTATTGCCACTTTGTCAAGGCATGAATCATGGAAGGAAGGTCACAATCAATTGGCAATTTTTACATCAATTACTTGGATATGTTAGGTGCAATAGTGGCCATGCATTTTCTTTTCTACGAAACATCATGTAAAAATGTCATAAAATGTTTATATTGCATTGGATTTGAAAACACCATACACCTTGTTCATACAAGAAAAATGATAAACACATACAAGCGTGTGTGGTTCTTGTGAGGATAGTGACCTTCATTTTCCATCTGTGATGTCTATTGATTATTCCATTTACTTATACAAATTAGGCTTCATTCCATAGAGGACATTTTTGTTTTGTCAAAACATGAGACATTGAGTGGATTTAGAATGAAAATGGTTTGCATGCAACAAAATTAATGTACAATAGTTACAAGCTATACCACCTCCCTTTTGAAAGTTTTGCAACCTCAAGAGGATTATGTATTCGCGTCTTAATGGCACTTCAATAGATCTTTGTCTAACTTCACATGATCCACTAAAGCATATTGAATTGACCAAAAATACAAATATATTCCAACAAAATGCATCTCAGATTCCCAACCTTTTCTTTCAAAAATTGAACAGTTTGCATTTTGACATGACATCACAACTATTCAGAATTTGACCTATATCTAATATAATTGTTTTCCTTGTAAAATTTGGGTTTCCTAACATTTTACGCATTCCATTGGTTCTCAATGCCCTTTGGAGACATTTGATATTTTAATTTTCATTAAGTTTATCTCTAACAAAAAGAATGGTACAAGAGTAGAATGTAGGATATTATGAAGCAAAATTTGCATTGTAGAATTTGGCAATTAATGTACACTACCATATGCTTCAATGTTTTTATTCTAAATTTCATAATTAAATAAGCATCAGTTTGCATACTTAGGTAAAAAATGCCTTTTTTGATGTAGAAAAGTTGTAATAAACCTTTCTCACTTTCAAAAAAGAATCAACTAAGGTAACTACACGTTAAATCACATGCTTTCTAAAACCTCGTACTAGGCTAGCTAGATTCGTCTATGGTTGGCTACCATAGACTTTTTTTTTGGCTTCCAACGAGATCCCGTCAACAATTTTTTGAATATGATAATGGCAACCATGTTGAATTGCTTATTTGTGCGATTTTAGGTGTAGTTACCTTATCATGTTTGGACTACTAGTACTAGCGTTTCTGATTGGCTAATGTAAGTTGATGTATCTGAACCCTTTACAACGTGATAATCCTTGCTGAGGAACAAGAACTCAAGATGACCTGATCCACAAATTTTATTTGTAAAAAAATGAACACAATAATCCGACACACAAGTTCGACTTAGGTAAGAGGTTCATAAATCGCCCATTTAAGCCTACCTACCTCATCAACGACAGTAGTAGATATTTCAAGGAACATGTCACTGACTCCTAGATAAAGAATGCATTTAGAACGTGTTTAGAACCTCGTCAATTTAAGGACCTCCTACCTTAGGAGGTTCACCCAAAACAATAACAGTTTGGAGACCAAGTGCCACGTGCCATTGTCTGATTGGTTTGACCCCCCTTCAGAAAGTAGCATTGGGGTGTGGGGGTGCGCGGAATTCATTGACTTTCTCAGCAAAGGGACAAATGTGCTCTCTGTGGCCAATTGGCTGCAGTATAAACAGAGCTGGGATAAAGGTCATCAATTGGATGAAGGTCATCAACCGGATGAAGGTCATCAACCGGATGAAGGTCATCAACCAGATGAAGGTCATCAATCGGATAATATTTGGAGATGGAATCATGATTCGAGATGGGATGAATGTCATTGGTTGGACGGTGGTCGGTCAGAAGTTCCAGATTTAATGATGGTTGGAAGTTCAAAATTTGATGATGGTTGAAGGTTCGAAATTTGATGAAATTTGATGAAATTTGATGATGGTTGGAGGTTCGAAATTTGATGAAATTTGATGATGGTTGGAGGTTCGAAATTTGATGAAATTTGATGAAATTTGATGATAGTTGTTTGATGATAAGATAGAACAGCCCATCATGGTTAAATGACCCATGATGGACACCTAGGGAATGATCCTATGATAGTTATTTTTCAATTTCTGAGATTTTGGGCCACAATCAATGTCTCACCCAACTTTTTCAGTGTAAATCATTGTAGAAAAAGACTTTTTTAAGGTCTTTCACATTAGAAAATGTTGTGAGTAAGGTGAGCATTATGGATATAGTTTGTTGGTTATAGAGTAGTCTACAAATTGTTTTGGGGCTAAATCTTCAAAAATTCATAGCTAATTCATACTTTGTCTAAAAAATATATACATAGTTTCAATTGCGCTCTCTATTTTTCTCAAACTTGTCTGTATGTGGGAAAAAAAATTTAAAAGTTTCAGCCTAATTCTGACAGTGATTTGCTGTTTTTACCTTAGTTGGAGATGGCATGACTTTCAGGCCATTGGTTTCGATGATGGTCGGAACTGGGCTCCGAATGAATGATGATGATGATAATAATTTTTAAATCATTGGAGAGAGTCTTTGGTCTTGAACTAACAAATGTCAAGTGGTTGCTGTTTGTTATATCTGACTCATGATTTGATTGCATTTCCCACCCCTTTCCCACTCAGTGATGGGATCTGTGTCCCCCGGGTCGAGGGCGAGGGTGGACCGCCCGAGCGACCCAGCCCGTCCACAAAAAAAAAGAAGAAAAAAAAGACACACCTGGCTCACATGATTCGGTGGGCCAAAGTGGTTACACCATGGATGGAATTCGCAGATCCAGGGTTGGGGGCTCGATCCCCGTGATTTGAGGGGGCGGACGCATTGGAAGAAGCTCCCAGCACCATGGATGGATGATTTTAGGTAGGGTAGAAACCACTCATCCATGCCCACCCGGGGACCCATGTCCACCCGGGGACCCATGCCCAACGGGGGACCCATGCCCAATGTGCAGGGTGCGGCTATTTCCAACCAAGGCTGGAATATGGTAGAGACACCTATGTTTGCACTACTTAACCCATAAACAACGTTGCAGCCATTTCCTGGGCGGTGAATTGCACATAATCTTTGTGTGTAGGACAAAAGTACAACTATTCATCCTCGAAAGTTTGCATGAAAAAAGGGAGGTCTTCTATAGTAGTTTGTCTTCCAATGAGTGCTTTTGCATTTTTTTTTCACACGGTATCCAAACAAATGATTTTTCGTGGTGACCGGCTCATCCTTTAAGGGTTAATCCTCAAAGAATGGGCATGTGACCGTGGAAATCATGTCTTTTGGCATTGTGTGAATAGTTGGATTTTAAAAGCATTCATTGGAAGTCAAACTATTGTAGAAGATCTTCCATTTTCATGCAAAATTCAAAGGACGAATAGTTGCACTTCTATCCTACATGCAAAGATTATGTGTCATTCATTGACCAGGAGAGGGCCGCAATGTTGTTTATGGGTTAATCTAGTAAAGACGTTGCGGGCCACAATGGTCCAATTGATGACTTCATTGTTGGTTGTAGGAAAAGTGAATGCACTTATTGATGCAATAATCAAAGAGTTTTGGTGACTATCTTGATCATAGAGGAGGGTTGCATCTATATAGGGTTAAACAATTATGTATATGTTCTAGAGTAGTGTAAGACAATATTAATTTTTTGCCACATAGGAAGGTATAAATCACAAGGATTGCAACCTATTTTTTTTGGTAATTTTATGCTTTGAATTGAAATTACTAGGAATTTTGGAAGTCTAAGGTTGGCCTACGCCTATATCCAATGTATAGACTTTTTTAATTCCCATCATTCAAGAACTACTTTCTTGTTCACTACTTTGGGACATATGTCATGATTTTGTTAGTCCCAACCTTGAAAAGGAGATAAAACGCATTCCAAACTTTGGTTATAAATTTGTTCCTCCTTTGGCTGGATATAGGTGCACCTATAGGTTGGATATGAATTTCTAGGTGGAAATGGATGGTTCTACCATAGATTTCCAACCAAAGCTTAGAATGTGATTTTTTCCATTTTTTTCAAGGTTGGGACTATAAAGTCATGACACATGTCGTAAAGTAGTGAATAGGAAAGTAAGAAGTAGTGAGCATGGAAGAGTTGTCTTCTTAAATGATCAGAATTGGGCAGACTCTATACATTGGATATACTTGTTTAAAGTCATTTTTTTTTGCACTTTGCTCAACTACATTATTTGGCTTAAACCTTCATAACTTATAATTTTTGCTCTATTGATTTTGAATTTATAATTTCATATGATAAAAAATAAAAATAAAAAAATTAATTTTCATTCATCAAAAAATTATTAAGTAAAAGTAGGTTCAAGATTGAAGGAAAATCTAAATTGTTAATAACTCTAAGATTGAATTGAAATACACTAATCTCAATAGTAAGATTGTTCTAGCAAGAGATCTTAACCTTGTGAACCTTTTTTTTAATTATAAAAATTGAGGTCAGAAATGAATTCTATAAGTTATTATTTCAAGAAGATGTTCTAGTTGCCTAAACAACAAGATTGTTCATAACTTTCTCATAACAAATCCAAATGGAATGAATTAGAACTTGTCATGTACACAAAAATGTAATCTATACAAAACAAATTAAAATTTTTTCTTACTTCAAGTTTTTTGAAGGATTTTTTTTTGTCCACTAGACAAAAAAAGGGCTTTTTGTTCCATAACTTTTGCTCCCATGCTCCAATTGAAATAAAAATTATACTTTTGGAAAGCTAATGTGTTTTCCTATCTTCACAAAAAGATTCAAAATTTACAACCAATATTGAGACCATAAGAGACTATCCAAAATCTATTTTGTCCCCCAAGGGGACAATGGGACTTTAGGCCGGGTTAATGGAGTGACATACATTAGGGGAGATTTGGGGCTTGTGAAGGGCTGCAAGTTCCCAAGCTCTTGGGAACTTGAGAACTATGCTGCAATAGCAATATGACGTGGCCGAGAGACTGCCACATCATATTAAAAAATTTAAATGATTTTGAATTTTAAAATTTCTATTTTAATCAATCATGACAGCAAGCCATTCTTTAACTACTGGGGGGAACAACAAAGGGAACAAGCTTGAAACAACCCTTCCAACCCACCCCACCCCCCAAAACCCTCTAATGGTCATCCCTTGTTGTTATAGAATTCTTTGATTTTGTTATAAAATGAAGGGAATTGGGGGGATTTCAGATGGAATTAGGACCAAAAATAGGTGACAAAATTGGGCTGCTCTATTGATGGAATTTGGGCTACCAACGGTAATGGGCTGGTATACCTTAAGTGGTCGACCACAAAGGTAGTTCTCCCACAATAACTTAATCCTTTAATGACTAAAAAGCCCAAATGGGACCTCACATTTTTTAAGCAATAATTTTGAAGAGTTTGTATAGATTTTTAAATTTTTATTTTAATAAATATTTACTTAAACTAATGCACGCAATGTTCTTCACTCAAGCTAATGATATTAATAATAAATAAAAATTCATTTACATTATACGTTCTACAATATAAA